>OX346246.1:10705000-12097380 GCA_947049315.1 Epistrophella euchroma | reverse complement strand
CGTTCGTCTGTCTCTTGATTTCGCAATTGTAATTTTTTTTTTATATTTTTCTAAATTCTTTTACGGCAGCTCTAATCCGGCTAAGAAAGCAACTGCAAATGCGTTTCTCAATAAACCGTAAAAAATATCAATTAAAATTCCTATGTCCATAAAAAAAAAAAAAAACATAAACCAACATAAAGAATATCAAAAGCCCACGTGCTAATAAATGATTCCAAAGAAACTCAAAATAAAAAAATTGAAATGTGCGCTTAAAAAAGGGTTAAAATGCACTTCACCACGATTCATCATAAAATTTATTGGTTCGAGTTCGAGGTAGGTATAATCATAAAAGTTTCTATCCATCATTTACCTGCTATTCATCATTAAGTAGGTAGTTCTGTGTTTTTTTTTTTTTTTTTCTTAAATCGTAAAATCAATTTATATTCAAAAATATCCCGGAAATCCCAAAATCGTTCCACTATATAAACTATTATTTTCAGGTAGAATTAAAATAACATGTCGACAGCTATAAGTATTTAAAGATTATGCATATTCATAGGATTACCGGGAAAACCCTAATAAATTTTGAATAGAAATTTTTAGGTGGCTTAAAACACATACATGTACATTGTATATAGTACATCCATGAGTAAACTAACATAATCTTGAAGTTTTGATACGTTTGCATCTCAATAAGATGAAAATTGACGACAGAGAAATTTCCCAGGGATGGTTTAAGATACAAATTTTAAAGATTTTTATGAAATCTATTCAAGGCGCTTAAGAAATTAAACGATGTGAAACATTTTTTTTTAGTTTTTTGTGGTTGAGGATTTTCATCAAAATAAAAAAGTAATAGAACCCGAAAAATTCATAAATATTTTATTAGTAGGGGAAGTGGGGGAAAGATCGCACATGGGGGCGACCGTTTTTGAATTATGTTGTATGAAAAAAAAATGGAAATGTCAACACTTACAATGAAAAACATGTGGCTTTTGGTATGATCGAGCATGTCTTTCAGTAAGAGGTAGTTCGGTTGAGACGTCGAGAAGTTACGGTAGTTTTTGTGATTTTTCGGAAAAACGTTAACAGTAAAATACTTAAAATTATTAACTTTTTCTTTTTTGTTATTAGAAAGTGCATATTGAAAATTATTTATTGTGAAAGAAAGGAGACATAAAGAAAAAAAAACATAAAAACTCGATGAACTTCGGGTAAGACCGCACATAGGCTCCTGTTCCTGACAAAGAAAAAAAAGTAAGTCAACGTGCCGGCAAAGAAGGTAAAATTGACAGGCTCCAAGGAACTTTGTTGAAAGTGAAGATAGGTACACATAGTGTTCCAGATGGCAGTTGCATCTCCTGATTTTCCAAATCGAACCCAACTGATAGGTAGATTAAATGCACCATGTGCCCTGGGTGGGCTCTCGAAGCTTTTGATGGAGTTGGGGCAGATGAAGAAGTCACATATACAGGGTGGGGCAAAAGGTATGAACCGGTTTTGACTGGCTGGTGTTCGGCCTGTGGTTTTGGTGGGAAAAGGGGAGGTGTCCCGGTGTGGCAGTGAGAGAGTCTAGTTTTCAGTAACAACCATGGTTTGGACGGGAGAGCATCGTGGGTATGTTGTTAGAACTTTTTTGAACATGGCCGTTCTGTTATCGCCACGCAGAAAGCCTTCCGACAGCACTTTTCAATATCCCTGTTGGGGGAAACGTCGATGGGGGTAATGCAATTAGACGTTGGTCTATGACATTGGAAAACACTGATTCAACAGCAACTCCTTCGGCAATTGGAAGACACAGAACTCTCCTTACATTTTCGAGGATAATGGGTGAGCCGTCACTGTCCCCGCTGAGTGCTATGTGACAAAGTTGGAAGAGTTTTTTGAACCCGAGCTAAAAAATTGAGTGAAGCAACTAATCTGGGAGACATCTGGTTCCAACATGACGGGGCTACATCCCACACTGCTAGGATTTCAATGGCGAGATTGAGGCAAGTGTTCCCAATAAAAATTGGTAACTCTTCTCCACAAGTTCCAATATTTAAGTGCTATTCAGTTAACGAAAACAAATACCTACACGAACAAAAACTCACAATCAGAACTCAAATCTAAGTAAAAATGCATACATTTTGACAAAAAAAAAACATAAAGGCGCCCATTACCCTCAAACAGCTCATGGAAATCTTTCATCAAAGTAACGAAATCGAAAAATAATATTCAAAATACACGAAAACAAAAACGAAAAAAAAAAACAATCACAACAAAAAAAATTAAAAAAAAAAAAGAAAAACTATTCAACTTACCTGTGTAAAGACAGTCGTCGCCGTTGCAACTTCTCCTTATGCACACCCTTGGAATTGTCTCCCTTGATCTTATCGCCGCCGCCGATGAGCGCCTCCATTTCGGCACGTATCTTATCCGCAGGCAAAGCTGGCTCCACAATGATGTTGCGCTCGTAAACAAAATTATTCCCCGAATCATTTACAATATTCTTCGCATTCGATTGGATCTTATTCAAATCGGAATTAAAGAGGAACGCTGGCAAACGACTATGGGGATTCTTTTGGCCCTTGTCTAAGTGATTAGCTTCCATTGTTTCAGTTGAAGCCAATAATTTAACATTATTTCCCCGTGGATTGTTACCTTGACCTTTAAGGTTTGGGTTCTGGATAGATACAACAAACAAAACAAAAATTACATAAAATATTTGATTGAGAATTTAACAAAAAAAAAAAAAAAAAAACAAATTTGGGGAAATTTTAATTACACTTACAAAAACTCGCGGTAAATCACTGATAGCGTAAATTCCTTCTTCTTCGACTTGAAGATCGGTATCGATAACAGGAGGTTTTTTTAAACTATTACTCGTTACACACACCGTTATAAACGTCACTATTAATGTCATTAAGATCACTTTGTGGAAAGACATTTTTAATGCTTGAACTTTAAAGTCTTCAATTTGATGAACGAATAAATTTAGGGAAATTCCAAGCGCCACTATATTATAGTCGCTGTATATTCTCTTACACACACCTTCCCGCACAAAAACAAGACACTTACTGAGGACTTTGATAGACCTTCGGCAAACATATAGTAGGTAGGTATATGAAGCTGTCGTCAGTAGCATGATCATCGACAAACCAAAAACCGATCGAAACGACGGACGAACGTTCGGTCGGGACAGATGGATGAGAGATGGATCAACATTCAACGATCAACCATCAACGGCAGCAGCCCGAACCCGAGCACCATTTAGAGGGGTAATCAACTTCAACTTCGAAGATACACCGAAGATCATCCCAAACCTGGAAAATGCTGCTGCCTGCTTGCTCTATTGTATAGAAATCCATGAGATACCTTTTTTGTTTGTCTTGCTCTTGGATTCTTTTTATTTTACCTGATGATGGCTTTGGTAAATCTCGGTTCGGGTCCTACCTATCTTTGTATCGTGTATTATTTAAAGGTAGAGGAAGCATTGTGTGCAACACCTTTAATAGTACCATTTCCAGATGCCCAAAAATCTACACAATTTTGTTCAGTTTAAGTGTTCTAAGCTAGAGCTGAAGAAGCCCAATAAAAAAAACTAATTTTTTGACTAAACGAGTTTGTTCTCGAGTTTCGATGCGGAATACGACTTGATTGTTGTCTACTTCACCTTGACCTAAACACCTGTTTGCGAGGACCTTATAAATTCTGTCTTATTGAATATAATATCTTAATGTACATATATATTGTGTTCTGTGCTATTCTCTCTGGTTTCTTCATCAACATCAACGACATAATCGTTTTGGAGAGCTGAGTGCCTTCAATTTATATAAGTTGTTTGGGTATCTTATAACGTGTGCTAACCACAAAACTCTTCTCCAAAGGATAAAGATACCAACCACTTGGGGGAGGTGATTTATTCAAAGAGGATTTTATGCTTGTCTTGGCGTTTTCGGAGTGTTTTTTTTTTTTTTCTATTTTGTTTTTCTTTTATAAAACGTTGAACTTTTTGCCGCAACGAACGTTAATGATGAAAAATGAACTTCAATAAACACATCTTTAGGGGTAAATTGATAATTAAGAAATTTTTATTCTTAAATTCAAACTTATTTACAAGCAAAACAAGAAAAAAAAACTAAAATAGTTGCAGCTTAAAAAAATAGATGTTGAAAAGTTTTAAGAATTTTAAATAAAAATAATAAATTATAGCAAAAGCAAGACTGCTTTTTGAAATAATATTAATTTACCTTTGCCTTCTTAAACAACGCAAATGCTATTTGAAGTTTTTGTATTGAGCTTTATTTTTCAAAACTAAATAAATGAATGACTGCATCGGAAGTTGGTGGTTTTTTTGTTCAAGTGGTTAACTGGCTGAACAGAATGGTGACGCAGACGGAACCGGAGACGGAGCCGGAATAGCTGTCAAAATATTAAATACACGCAAATTCAATGTTGCGAACACAACGGAACGTAGACGCATACGGAACTGCAGACGCAGACGGAAGAGTTCACCAACTTTTAACTTTTGACGTACGGCACTTTTGACGTTTCAATTTGTATGAAGAAAAAAAACTACTTTTTGGGTCGGAAAAAAATATTGTGGTTATTTGTATCGCGAAAAAAATTATTTATTAAAAGGAAAATTATTAAAACCAAAAATATGAATTCTGAGCTTGTACACAATAATTTTCTCTTGTTTTTCTTCAAAATACTTTCAAAGCTGTACAGCTCCATTGTGGACATGTAAAAAAAATAACGTACGACACTTTTTGACAGCTCTTCAAGTTCCGTCTGCGGCTTCAGTTCCGTCATTCTATTCTGTTCAGCCAGTAAAACATAAGACATTTCCATACAAATGTAGGTACATTAGAGTGATTTTTAAAAAGTTCATACCTTGGAGTTGAATTTAAATTTAAGCCTCTTTTTGATCTTCGAAGGTTTAAGGAAAAGGTTAAAAGAATATGTCATAGCAATAAAAATCGAACAAGAACATGTCGAGGAAGGAATACATAATTTTTTTGCAGGATTACAATCATATCGTCAATAGGTGACGAAGACAATCCTTACGCTCTCAAGCAGAATGAACCATTCAACATAGACGTAAAGGATGAGGAAAAACTATACTACCGAACGCAGGGGGGGTTTAAGCCCCCCCCCCCCCCGAAATTTGTAAAATGAGAAAGTAGGATTTATTTTCCTAAAAAAAAAAAAAACACCGTGCCATTGGAAAAAAAAAACAATTTCTTCTATTTCTTTTCAAAAATAGTTCAATATTATTATGGCCCAAAAATAGGAGTTTCATTTGGAGCAATTTTCTTTCACATAATTTTGAAGCTTTGGTCAGTACTTGTACTTAACCAAACAGGGATATATTAAATAAATTATTAGTTGGAACAAAAGTTAACAACTTTATTTTTTTACCATCATAATTTCTTTAAATCCCAACTAACACAATTCAGAAGTTAGCTCCTTAAATCTGAAAAAAAAAATCCCATAAAACTCTTTTATAGCCCATAAGAAGTTATAGCATTTTTCAAATGGCAAAATACTTAAATACTGTATCTAGATCAATTTAAGACTTAAAAGTATCTCATTATGAAACTAAAACGCTAAACGTCAGTTTTAGTCTTCATACAATCCCATAAAGCATGAGTTCAAGAGTCGAATAGGAGCTAAAGTTTTTAAATGTCAATTCAACTGCTGCTTTAATTGAATTATACAGAAATGTTTTTTTTTTTCTCCGAAGAAAGTTTGCTTCTGTTCATGTTTCTATCATTTAATTTTATTATAGAGAGTATAGAGAATTAAATTTTTTACAATTTATGTGAACACACTTTTCATCGTAAAATTGAAAACAAAAAAGTTATAATCAAAAAAAGATGACCATTGTCAAGAAAAGTATCATTATCTTCTTCTTTTATTATTTTTATATCGTCTTTAAGATAAATTTCTTAGAACGGTCATCTTTTTTTGGTTGCAACTTTTTTGTTTTCAATTTAACGATGAAAAGTGTGTTAACATAAATTGTTGAAAATTTAATTCTCTACACAAATATGGTTTGTTTGTGCGATGTTAGGTTCTCAAGATATCGCGAAGACATTTTTACGCCCCCTTTTCCAAAATGCCGGCCAAATGGGGGGAGTTCAATCCCGAAAACTCGTTTTTACACTCACACTGATCTCTACTACAGATCCATCAAAAAAAATTTTATCCTGTACAAAATGCAAGGTTCGGCCAAAATTTTGTAACATTTCAATGGACTATTTGGGTGCAACCCTTCTCGTATCTGTGGCTTCAAGCGAAAGGTCTTTCTCTTGTCTTATTCACAGATAAAAAAAAAAGAAACTACGCATCAAGACAGGTGAGAAGCGATTAAATGGGTTGATATTAACATATGGGATATTGAGGCGAATCATGAAGAGAACCTTGTTTTAATGGCGAAAAGGTTCCAAGACGTATGGATATACTTTTTTAAAATGTCATGACGTCATGTATTGACTGATTACATTATTTCAACACGAGTACCTACAATATAGTAATAAAATAAGATATTTATGAAAATCTTATATTTTTTTCAAACCCCCCCGAAATTATTTTCTGCGTTCGCCCCTGGTATGTGATAATAGCTAAGTACATGCCTGAACCATCGCTAAACCTCGGTTAATCCGCCCAAATCAGTGCATTAAAAATCCTGAACCACGGTTCAACATTTAACCCACGATTGTTCAACTGTCACTTATAAGCTTTTTCCTTCACATCATTCTTTTAAAGAGTTTTATTTAAAAGTAGGGTTGCAAACTTCATTAGTATTTTCATTCAAGTGAACCTGTGTCTACATTCTGTAATTCTCACATGCATAAAATTGGTCGAGAAACAATGAAAACTGAAACAAAATACATAAGTTTTGTTCCATTTTTCAGCTTTTCTCGATTGATTTTTTCGATGTGTGAGAGTTACAGAACATAGGCACTGATCTTTTCTCAAGCTGTGATGATTTAGTGTCAATCATGGGGTAAGTATTAACATGAAAACGCAGTTGAGCATTATCAAATGACGGTGTTCACATTGGACTTACTCCTCGGATTTATTTTGACGTCTATGTACTTTTTCTCGTTCCCACTTTGTGGTGTGAAAGAGATGGGCAAGTGAGGCAGGATTTTTTAAATTTTTCAAAAATTTGTGGATTTTTTTTGACGTTTCCTTTTGTGACATTTTTTTTCTCAGTATTTAGTTTTTTTTTGGAGCTTAAATACTAAGAATCAAAGTTTTTTTTTCAATTGGAAAACAATTTATTTAGTGAATTATCAATTTTGTGATTGAAAAAGTTCTAATAAATTCTCCGACGAGCAAATATTTGTGTTTTTTTTAATGACTGCTGAACGTCAAAGTGAATCGGTTGTGTTCACATTTAGCCAGTTCACGTTTCTAAGATCTCACTGAGATCTCACTGAGCAAGCTCCATCAGCTTCACTGATGAGCAGAAGGAGAAACTTGAACAAAATTTCTCCGCTAGAAGTCAAAACCAATTTCCATCTCTTTTTTATTAATTAATCAACTGCGAAAAAAAATAATTGAGCAAGCGAATCCAAAAATATCAGTCTCAGTTTTTTGACAGCAAAAGTGAGCAATCTCACTGAGGAATTACGTTCAGATTTCTGAGATTGCTGTGATCTCTGAGATCTCAGTGAGCTTGAGAAACCTGAACTGGCTAATTACTTTGTGTCTGAACACGAGCTGACTGACTTCTGTCAAAAAAAAATTGTAAATTTGAGTCCAATGTGAACACCGTCAATCTTTTTGTGATAGTTCATCGAATGGAATCTTGATCTAACGTCTACGTCACCTTCTGTCAATAAAGTTCTTGTCAATACTCCATCCACTTAACGCAAGTTGTTAATGCATCTCCCTGTAATTAATGGAACCCATCTCTCAATTTCTTTGTATTCATTATATTCCGACTTAAATATCTTGGAAGGCAAATTGCTGATTTGCAAGATTTCATTTTGAAGAACAAGAAGGAATACAAAATCAAAAGCCTCAATTTTCTTTCTTTATCAACACAAAATTTCTCTCAGTAGATTTGTTTGTTTTCAGTTTAAGCTTTTGACAATATTCACAAAACAGGCATCATATTTTCCAAAAGCGCGTGTCGTATTGTATTTAAGGTTTTCAAAGTAGATGTACCTCTCTTAATTGCTTGGAAGCTAGTCCCAACAAATTATGCTGTGACCGAAAAACTCAAAGATATTTGCAAAACTTCAAAACAAGATTCAAGCTATGAGAAGCGTTATAGACAAATTATGCTACATCTATATGATTCTTTATTGAAAATCGGAATAGATACCGCTCATAACAGCTGCAACGTTATATCCTTTGAACACGATATTTTTGGAGATATAAATAAATCAATAATTTTGGTGTCACAAACGGCTCATGAAGAGCCGGGCCTAGCGACTTACAACTCTCAACCATTCCTGTGTGTATAACCGCAGGAATGGAGGGGACCTTCAGTTTATTGCCGAATCCGAACGGCTAGGGCGAGCGGCACTTTTCTATGACGAGAGATACTCTTGGAGGATTTGTCACTTCCTCGCAAGAGGTAGTAGCCCTGAAAAAAATTTAAGTTGGAAGCGGCTGATATACTGAACCCAGACCTCTGGCATGATAGTCCAACGCACTAACCATTCACGGGCTTTTTGGAGATAAATATCATTTTTGTTGAGAGAATCAGTCACAATATTTTCGAGAGGACTAACCACATTTTAACAACTGGCCCTTAATAACTATGGTTTAACTAAGAGTTAATTTAAGCACTGATAAATTGACCCTGAAGAAAAATAAAAACTGCTCCTCTATGAAAATTTTCGTCAAAATTTAAAAAAATTAATAAGGCCTTTAATAATTAGTAAGTATCCCATGGCGTAATTATTTTGGGCTGCATGCCAGAGGCCGCCTGTATTAGATTCAAAGCGTCCACCTACAAAACAAATTTTCAGGGCTACTGAAAACATGCCTCTCTTTTTAGCCATTCGGATTCAGCAAATAATTGTAGGTCCCTTCCATTCGTGCCCAACACAGAAATAGTTGAGAGTTGTAAGTCACTGGGCCCTGGTTCTTCGCGAGATGTTGCGCCACCAAATTAATTTTAGGAAGACTGATACACATATTTAATTATTTTTAAATTGGATTTCTAACGAATTTAATGAATTTTATTTTTTTTTTATTTTGTCGTTTGCGTTTTCAACTTTAATTGTAATTCTTTTTGTTGTGAATTAAATTTGCAAAAGCAGCAAAATAACTTAATATTATGTCAACTTGACAACCGCTTTTTGCGTGAATTCTATTTTTAAGCTAGTATCCATTAATTGAGAGCTAGGATTATAATTTCACTTGAATCTAAAATTAAGCAATATTAATTTTTACTTCACTTTTAATATTGAACACTTTTAATGATATATATGTATTTGTTTAACGGAATTGTAGATCTTTTGGAAATCAATAAATTCAATTTTTTAAGCTCCGGAGAAGAATTAAGAGATATCGAAAAAATTAATAAAAAATGCAAGACAAAAACTATAACTACACCGCACAAAACCACAAATGATACAATAATGTCTCTGATGGTATAATTTACATACTTAAATCTAAGGCTTTTTTAATGTCATTGTGAGAAATTTATTAATTGAAATAATTAAATGCGTAAAAAGCTTTCTAAGAAATGTGTTTATTTGTTTGTATCAATTGAGTGATGAGCGTATGATTAAATGATATCAACACGAAAACATGAATGGCATTTCACATAAAACTGTTTCTTTTTTTTTACTTGGGATATAGATAGTGGTGGGTAACACAAGGGCAAGTTGTGGAGTAAAGTGAATACACTCAGTAAAAATGATGTGAATAAAAAAAATTCTTTTTGCTTTATTTGTATTTTCATTTTTATTGTTCTTATTTATATTTACATATATTTATAATAATTATAATTATATAAAATAATAATAATTATATAAAAATTAAAATAATCTTTGGCGGATCCAGGGGGTATGTGGGGCCGATTCCTCTCCCCACACAGCCGAATTTCAAAAAAAAAATATATTGAAAAATCTAAAACTCTAGATAAAAAAGAATGACAACGAAACCGAGCTTGGGACTAATTTATTTACATTTCATTGAATTATTTAGATTAAGGTCTATTTTTTTATAGTCCCATTCCAGAAAAAGGGAAATTTGCTGTTTATCATCTTTAAATCAGTTTTTGTTCAATTTTGATGTCCATTTACTGCCTGAACAGAATAGAATGACGGAGCTGGAGCCGCAGAAGGAACTGCAAGAGCTGTCAAAAAGTGTCGTACGTTATTTTTTTTACCTGTCAACAATGCAGCTGTACAGCTTTGAATGTATTTTGAAGAAAAACAAAAGAATATTCTTATGTACAAGCTCAGAATTCACGTTTTTTGTTTCCAATAATTTTCCTTTTAATAAATAACTTCTTTCGCGATACAAATAACCACAACATTTTTTTCCGACCCAAAAAGTTGTTTTTTTTTTCTTCATACAATTTGAAAATGTCAATAGTGCCGTACGTGAAAAGTTAAAAGTTGGTGAACTCTTCCGTCTGCGTCTGCAGCTCCGTGTGCGGCTACATTCCGTTGTGTTCGCAACATTGAATTTGCGTGTATTCAATATTTTGACAGCTATTCCAGGTCCGGCTCCAGTTCCGTCTCCGTCATCATTCTGTTCAGCCAGTTAATCATACACTGTTAAAAGCGGTCCATCGTGTTTCGTGCAACACGCTGTAGCAGGTTTGGCTGAATATCGTTAATTTCACGGCGGATATTTTCTTTCAGATCCATCACGGTTTGCGGATTATTATTGTAAACTTTACTTTTGGGGTACCCCCATAAAAAAAAAAACGAGGGGGTTAAGTCTGGAAACCTCGGTTGCAAACGGAGGTCTCCAAAGCGACTGATCAGCTTTCCTGGGAAGTGTTCATGAAGCAATGTCATGGTGACTCTAAGCGGTATGGGGAGTTGCTCCATCTTTTTGAAACCACGTGTGTGACGAGTAAGGCCGAATTCACACAGAACTGGCATACGATGCTGGCGTAGTATTGGTCTGCTACGGATGTGATGCAGTCAATTCACACAGAAGTGACAGCGAATAGACATTTGTCAGTTTGAATAATTTTTAAATGCTTTTTAGATTGCAAGGATGAGCAATATATATTTTGTTTATACGAACCATAGACACCTAATTGATATAAAGATAGGAAAGCGAAATAAATTTCGAGTGTGACGAGGAGGTAGATAATCACACAAACGTTGTTTTTTTTTTAAATCGCCTTTGCTATTCCATCAGTTTGCTCACATATGCAATCTGAGTTTCCGCTTGCAGGAATACCGAAATGACATCTGACAGGTGCAGCGTTGCTGAAGTGGCACGATCGTGCTTTTTTGATAATTTCCTCGTGGCACGGTGGCACGAAATAGTTTAATATTGGCACGATTTTTTAATTTCATAATTCTACTTAAAATGAAGCAAATTTCAAAAAAAAATTAATTAAAATTGGTCAAAATTCCGTAAAATGTTGACAGAAACTCATATTTTTTGACAGTTCACGAATAAACTGAATGATTTCCTTTGATTTTTTATGATGTACTACACCCCGTGATAAAATTAATTACATTTTTTTTAACAAAATAAAGGATTTTGTTTTTTCATATGGCACGAAAAATGGCACGTTCTTTCAGAAAATATGGCACATTAATTCTTTTTCGGGCGGCAACGCTGTACAGGTGTCCTATTTTTATAGAATACATCATACGAACAAGGAGATCTTCAGGCGATTTCATTATGGTGCGCCGTTCATATAGGCCACTCGTAATGGCCACTTGCAATGGCAAGTCACACCATTCCCTCGCCACGTCATCTATGTGTATTTTCCCATAAAATAACATGCGGATTCCACAACGTGGCATTTGTATCCACCACCATCATTCATTTCGCAAAAGTTTTTCCGTAAATTAAAATCTTTTTCTTTTAATTCTTGCACTAATTGAATTTTAAAAGGTTGGAATTTCATGTCTTTTTTTAAAATTTCGTGAACTATAGATTTTGGGAGCCCTAAAGAGGATGCTCTTTTCCTTATTGAAGTTCTTGGTTTTTCGCGCAAGCTTTGCTCCACATTCCTTATGTTTTCGGGAGTCCTTGATGTTTTTATTGGCCCTGGATGTGGGGTAATTAGAGCTGAAGCAGTTTGTCGAATTTTCGCACCCACGAACGACTCAAATTAACACTTGGCCCGTCGCTCAAGCGCCGAATGTTATAACCTGAACACAACTACCGGTGCGCGCTTACGTAAGAATCGCCACTCTTAAAAAAGCTTTGATAGCGAATGTCCGATGCTCTTCCCACCACAGTGACATTGTAATTTAAAAATCCGCACTCAAGGTGGTTCAAATGACCCCAAAAAATTTTTGCACGGTTTATAACTGTTTGAGATATTGACGTTTATGTTTTATATTTCCAAACGAATACTCTATTTGTTTGCAAAAAAATGACAAAAAGTGCAAAATTGAAAAAAGAATACGTGTTTTAAAGATGCCTGTGTGCGAAAAAATTATTTTTAATCTGTAAATTCAATGTAAAATTGCACAGCAAACACAATTATCGTAAACTTTTTCGCCCACAGGCATCTCTAGCACATGATTTTGTTTTTTCACTTTTCCACTTTTTCACTCTTTGTCACTTTATTGGAAAAATAAGAAGTGAAAAATTTAATATGTTAGTGGTTTGTTTTTCAAAATATTTGAAGTTATTAAAATTATTAATATTCAAAAAAAAAAATGGATTTAATTTTATTATAAAGGTTTTTAGTCATATTAACCAGCCCCCTTCCCTCTCACATCCAAATCCTGCATCCGCTCCTAAAAACAATCGCATTTTTTTTGTTTGTCTAAATCTAAATTATACTCACCGCTAAAAATGTAACCCAAAAACCATTAAATCGAAAAAAAGAAAACATTTTGATTCATCTTACAGTAACATGTTTATGTTTTATTTATTTTATTTGTCGTTCCATAAATATAGCCATACATATATATACGTATATAATAATAATAAAATTACACTTTCATTCTCTACTTAATCACTTAGGGGGGGTTATACGTTTATCTTAACATTAAAATAACCAATTGCTGTTTTTCTTTTCTTTTAATATTTTTTATTTATTATCGATGAAAAGGATATGACGTTAGTATTTATGATTTTTTTTATTCAATTTGTGTTTTTGCTTTTTTTGCACATAAGTCTTAAAATTACAATATTGTTATTGTTTTATTTTTGTTTAAATTTATTAAATGATTTTTTTTTTTAATTTTAAATGATTTTGTATAAAATTCATCATTGTTTTATTGCTTTATAATTATTATTTTATGTATATAGGTAGGTTTTTATTACTTTAAGAAAAAAAGTATCTACGTATTTTTTTTATTGTTATTAAATATTTGTCAATTTTAAATTCACCTATAAATTATTTTTTTTTTCCTAAATATTAGTTATTGTATTGAGAGTCCCATGTTCTTATGTTGTGATGTTATACATAATTTTTGGAGTTTTTATTTTTTTTTCCTTCGTTAAATTGAAACTTTTACATAAAGGATATTATTTGTTCATTTTAAGTATTTCATTTTATTTTCCTAACATAAAATTGCATCGTATTGTTTTGTTTTAATTTTGGTTGATATGATGAAGTTCCATATATACCTATCCATGGGGGGATATATGAACAAATCAGGAAATCTACATTTAGAAATGATTCTTGTATCGATGTCTATTCATGAGGCGACTCGGCAGCATTAGATGATTTTCACTATAGTCGTTGTATTCGTCGTACTCCTCGGTATCTGGCTTGTAGATACTCTTGAGGTATCCTTCGAATGGTGTCACCATCTCGGAACTATCTGAATTTGTATCTTCATCGCTTGTTTCGAATGGATCGACAGCAACATACGATGCTGAGAATCCTTTCATTGTAACACTCTCGTCTGTTTTAAGACGAACCAAAAGTGAATCTGTCAGTGAGATTATCTCCTGGGGAACCTGGATATTGGATGTATATCCATTTTGTTTTATGTTAAAAAATAAAAGAGAAGGAATAATAAAACTATATGGAATACGGAATTCTTCATGTCACTTACCGTATTTCCGCAGAATCTACCATAGAGTGGGCCGCTGGTATCCTCCATGCCAGAGTACACCTCCACATAGTCGTATGTGCAATTTTCATTATTTTCGATGTCGAATTCAAGGAAGAACAATTGAACATTGCTACTTGTGGGTGCTTGTATGGTCCACTCGCAATCCATGTTTTCGTCGTAATTTCGGTCGGCAAACCGTGCGTGGGAATAAAATTGTTGAATTTGATTTGTGGCAAGGAGATAACCACCACAAGCTGTTAATAAAATAAATATTATTTGAATAATAATGTAAGAAGCTTCAGAATTTTTAAATTACAATAAAAATTAATCGGTTATACGAGAGACTTATTATTCTTTTCATTCTGTCTGAACATTAAAAAAGTTTTTTCAAGTTCTCAGTTTGCGGGTTTCATATAAAAATAAACCTATTGCAAAGTTCTCGGAAAATTTAACAATCATGTTTAAGAAAAATAAAACATGAAATTCTGGGGTAAAACAAAATTTAAAAGGCTTCCGCTGCATTTTTATAAAAATAAATAAACCTACTTCCTCCGACACTTTTCCTATTTTCCAAAATTCATGCGTCAGACACTTTAATATCTTTAAGTCCAATGTAATTGCACAAATAACGAAGAATGAAATTAACCTCCAGAAATAAAATAAGCTGCTAAATTCGAAAAAATACCTATTTTCCATAAACAAATTTAAATGAAATTAATCCGAAGTAGTTGATATGTAGGTACATATGTCGTATATGTGTCCATTTATAACTCTTAAAAAATATTGTTCAATTGTAATACACCAAAAATGCTTCTTATTGTAAGTTAGCGACGATAAACATTTTCGCTTATGAACTTAGCGGATAACAGAGTTATATATGCACAACTTTGAGAAACCTGACAATGCACCAGCTTATATGATACAATAGGCGTTTTTCTTTTTTAGTTCTGAGCAGAGCACTGATCAGAGCACTGAACAGGAACAGAGCCTGAGCGATCCGAGTAAGCTCTGAGCAGAGTATGATCAAAAATCTCAGATTTAATTATGAAACACGTCTGAGTAGTGAGCACTAAATTGCCATGTCTATCAAATCACATGGAAATTGTATGAAGTTGGCTGCGCTCAGCTATTTGCTCCGTTTGCTCGGTCAATTTATTCTGAGCTAATGGAGCAAGCTCCGAGCTAGCTCTGATTGAAAAAAGAAACACAAGTTGAGCGCTCTGATATGTCTGAGCTAAAAAAGAAACACAGATTTTTTTTTTGACAGCTCAGTGCTTTGCTCTGAGTTAAAAAACAAAAACGCCTAATATACTAACCTAGGAAAAGGAAGTCACTTGTTATTATGCTTTGAATACGAAGTAAAGGAAGAATTGAAAAAAAAAAAACTCACAGCCGTCATTTAAAATATACTTCTTCTGTGAAAATTAGAAATTTTCGTCCAGGGTCGTATTAGTTTTTGTTGGTGATGGCAAGGCGGTCAAATTCGTTGAACGCATATAGTGCAGAGTTATTTTTCAACGATTTAAGTTGATATTATTATGTTCACTTTTAATTTTATCACAATTAAAAAAAACAACATGACTTTCATTCAATTATTTATTTAATCGGATAAATATAAACTAAATCTTTTTTTAACAGCTTCATTAACAACTGCCGTTTTCATGTGAAGGAGCCTAAGTACTTCTAAGAAAATAAAAATCGTAATTTAGTTTTACCAGCTACACAGGCTCTTACTTTCCTGACGGAAAAGATATATAACTAAAAATCATTTGGGCGCCCCAGCTTTTAGCCGTCTAACTTCACGCCAACCCTGTGTGAATGCATTTGTGTTTATGTAACTCACACTAGTTTGAAAAAAGCCTCAGTTTTTCGTCTATGATATTATCTGATCTTCAAGGTAAGGGCCTTTAAATTATGAAAAAATGAAATTGTGATTTCAGTGTAGTGTCATGGGTACTCGATTTCGGTGAATTTTTTACATTTAAAAGTTAAAGTTAATAACCCATTGAGAAACTTCTTGCACTTCTTATAACTCGGTACAGGGACATATGTCAATTGGACATAAATTTTCAGCCCAATTCTAAATATTTTCCAGGAAAAACTTCCCGGGAGAAGTATTTTTTCCGAATTATTTTTAAGCCTAGTACGCAGATCAGGAAAAAACAAATTTTATCTCAACAATTCTAATCTCTACAAAAACTTTGGAAAAATCGCGCAAAATTAATGTTTTTCTTCTTTTTATTTATCGATAAATAAAAGTTGATAGAAGTTGAGTGTTTATCGTGCAAAATTATTGACCTGTCAAAATTTTTCCCGCAAAATATAATGTTTCGAACATTAATTTTCCAGGCAAAATTTAGTGAAGACTTCACCCTACAGCGGGTACAAACGTCACAATTTTGCGCGTGAACTGCGTACTGTCTGGAAAAAAAACTGAAGACAAAATTTGTCCTGGGAAAAATTTTGTATGAAAAGAAAACATTTTCCCGATCTACGTACTAGGCTTCACCTTCGAAAGCGGAAATGAAAGTTCTGGATGTTGGAACAGCTTTTTGCAGTATTCATCATATAAACCAAATTGTAGAGACAAAATAATTTATTCCCGCGAGGAAACTTCTTCCCGGGTGTTTTCACCCGTTGATTATGTAAGTTCATAATGGACATCATAATTTATTTTTAGAAAGTTGGTATATTTATATAAGGAATTTAAACAAAACGTTTTTATAAAAGCAGCGGGTTCTTTACTTTTTAGATAAAAATAAAAATAAATTTGATGGCACAACAGCTCATGAAGAACTAGGGCCTATAGTGACTTACAACTCTCAACCATTTCTATGTGCGTGTCTGCAGGAATGGAGGGGACCTACAGTTTATTGCCGAATCCGAACGGCTAACGAGCGGCACTTTTCTGTGACAGGAGATACTCTTGGAGGATTTGTCAATTCCTCACAAGAGGCAGTAGCCGTTTTTTTTTTTTTTAAATAAATAGGTGGTGAGGCTGGGGATCGAACCTTAGACCTCCGGCATGACAGTCCATCGCACTAACCATCACGCCACGACTGCTACTACTTTTTAGATACTGGTTTAAAAAAAAAAGAAACCCATACCATAAGGACCAGTTTTACAAACGTGGTTCAATATTTAAAATTTAACCCGATTGGTTCAGCAAACGATTTCGGCGGATTAATTGAGGTTCAACGATAGTTCAAGGTTTAAGTACGTGATTATAGTTAATTACGTATGCCTGGCCTGTAGTCCGCCGATCCGCCGAAATCGGTGATTTGAAAATCCTAAACCATAGATCAACATTTAACCCCCGACTGTACAACTGGCATGGCAATAAGTGAGCAAACTAGGTGCTTGAGTGGTACAGACGACCCCAAAAGAGTGTGTTTTTAATATTTTCGCAAACATTTTTGGTTAAAGCCTAGTATACAGTTCTTCAATGTCAGTGACATTGTTTTTTGCAAAAAAATCTAGTTTGTACTTACACGGTGCCTCAAAAGTTATGACTCTTTATGAACCTAAATGAGTATGAAAAAGATAAAACATCAGAGAGTCATGACTCTTGAGGCACCGTGTAATAGTTGAACTAAAAAAACATTGTTTCACCACAGATATTTTTTTTCCCAAAAAATTTTTTTTTCACCACAATAGTTTTTTTTTTATTCAAAAGAACTGTATACTAGGCTTAACCTATGTATATGACGGAAGCTTTAAAAGTACCTACATAACAATCTCTATGAACTTTTTATTTGATCGACTTGAGTGAATAGGATAGGTCTATAATCGAATTGTGGTGTTATATACCACTGATGTAGGGTATAGGGATAGGCCCCTTATGGACTTGTGTCCTATGGAGTCAACTCAGTTAACTCAGAGTCAGAAGCAGTTTTTTCCACCTAAAAGAATGCAATTTCGGATTTTCAAGATATTCCGGCTATTCATAGTGTACCTGGCTTAATACGAGTACACAAAAAAAAAATATGCAAATCGGATTTTGTTCAACCGAGTTATCCGCTTACGAATTAATTTTTAAGTATTTAGATACCAGTGTATTAAAATAGGGACGAAGTGCATTGAATGATACGATACAGGGACGAACGTGTCTTTGATGATACTATAGAGACATCAATATAAATCTTATAAAAGTCGATATATATTTTTTTGTCTGAGTGATATATTTCAGTAGAATTTAAGTTAAAAATTATTTTCCTCACAATGATAAAGGTCGTCAATAAATCAGGGGGGTCATTACGTAATTTTCAAAACGATAATCATCAAAACGATTATCGCTGACGTGATCGTCAATAATTTGCTTCACGTAATTCAAACACTATCTCCTCGTCTATCGTTTTTCCAGAGATTGTCAAACCATCATTGAAATGTCATAATAACAATTTGCGTTATTAGAACGAAGTTCTTTAGTGCACGGTTTTTTGTAAGCCCAAGAAATCGGCAGAAATTTACATAAGATGGTGGCGCAGTGGAATAGGTACTCGCTTCCGGCGATCGGAGAACCTCGGTTTCACGGGGTTCAATGAAGAACACTTGGCAAATGCCATCATCGCCGAGCAGAATGGGTTAAATTCCCTGTTAATTTCGAAGCTAATCTTCGATTCACTAAAGAAAAAGAAGTCATCAGGAGTCGATGGTATATCCAACGTTGTACTACGACATCTTCCTCAGGAGGCAGTTGACATTTATACCACACTATTTAACAACGCTCTGAATAATGCATATTATCCAGGGCGGTGGAAGACAGCTGTGGTGCATCCTCTCCCGAAAAAGGGAAAGGACAACTCCAATCCGGCGAATCTCCGGTCGATAAGTCTTCTTCCGAGTATCAGCAAGGTATTCGAGAAGGTTATTAATAGAGCTCTGTTCAAGTGGGCAGAGGACAACAATATCATACCGGATAATCAGTTCGGATTTAAGGCGAGACATGACACCATTCATGCCGCGTCTAAACTCGTTTCTGACATCCAGTGGAACAAATCCAAAAAGCAGTGTACGGGTGCCTGTCTGGTTGATTTGGAGAAGGCTTTCGACACCGTATGGCTAGAAGGTCTTTATCTAAAGCTGACCAGACTTGGCATAAGTAAACCGCTATTATATATGCTTTATGACATGCTCAATGGTAGAAAGTTTGTTGTCAAAAGTGGCAATGTAACTTCTACCAAAATCTTCGAAGTTAAAAATGGTCTTCAGCAGGGAGCGGTTAACTCGCCGATTCTCTTCAGTATTTACACCAGCGATCTGATAGGTAGTCTAACTCATGCAATTGCGTATGCCGACGATCTAATTGCGTACAGAACGGCCCCAAAAGTCGAGGTCATCAGAATTCTTTTGCAGCGTGACTTCGACAAGATTCAACAATATTGCGATGACTGGAAGTTAAAAATTAACTTTCAGAAATCAGAAACTATTCTGTTTAGAACTCCGTTGCATGGAGCCACAAGGGATACGAGAAAGAACTGGCGCAAGCTGGTGATCGTAGGGCCAAATGGACATCCACTGGCGAGTAAAAGTGTAGTAAAGTACCTTGGCATCTGGTTGGATCAGTATTTGTATTTCGACAGACATATAAATGCTGCTCTGACCAGGGCTAGGGGAGCTTTTGCCCTGACGAAACGGTTGTTTTATAGCAGCCGGCTTGACACCAGGGTGAAGGTGATTTGCTACATGGCCCTCATCCGGCCGATGATTGCCTATGGGTGCCCGATTTGGTTCAACGTTGCCCCATCTCAAATGGAAAAGATTCGGGTGTTTGAGAGGCAGTGCCTAAGACGCTGCCTTGGATTACACAGAACACCAGAGTCGGAGTACAAACATTATTATTCCAACCAGGCTCTATACAACGGGGCCAACATAAACAGAATAGATAACTTTTTGTTGAAGCTGATTCGGGGTCACATTGCAAGAGCGATGTCCTCGACAAACAGCCTTATTTTTGGGGCCTATTACCCCAACGACGAATACTACGAGAGTGTGCGTTTAAGCGGCTTTATTCCGCCCGATGCATTCCTCTATCTAGACAGTCGAGGGCTGATACAGGATAGATTGGCAGTTCCGCTAATCTACCACGTCGGCCGTAGAACTGTAGACAGGCGACTCCTATACAACCGAGACGTCCTCGCACGGCGCTGAGCGCCTTCGGTTCAGTAGGACTGTGTCCGATCGGGACCGAAGAGATAGGGTAAGGCAGGAGAACCAGTTTTGGTGGCTTAAAAATGGAAGTTTTTCTACTGATATATAAAAGTTGGCACATCTTCTATGTCTTGGCCGACTTACATAGATTTAGGTTAATTAGTGTAAGCAGGGACAGTCAGGGTGGCACCAAAAAAAAAAATTCAAAAAAAAAAAAAAAAAAAAAAAAAAAAAAAAAAAAAAAAATTCTAAAACCGAAAAATGCTTGCTGTGGCTGTTCTAGTTTTAAGTAGTTCTAAGTAGTTTTAATTAGCTTTAAGTAGTTTTAAGTAGTCTTAATTACCTTTAGTCTAGTTTAGTTTAGTTTTATTTAGTTTGTAAGTTTTATATAAAATAAAAAAAAATCGATAAGAGACCGAGTTTTTTATGCATTCTTCTCGGTGAAAAATAAAACCGACATGGAATTTAGTCTTAATTTAGTTCTTAGGCCGAAAGGCATTAGCATTAAGTTAGTGTTTAGCTTAGAGTGCCCGCATGGGGCCAGTAAGTTAGTTGTAAGTTATTGATAAGTAGGCTAGTTTTTATGAATTTTTGTCTAGCTTTAAGATAGTTATAAGTTTAATGAAAAATAAAAATGAATTTAAAAAAAAAAAAAAAAAAAAAAAAGGTACTCGCTTCCTAACCGAAAGATTCGGCGTTCGATCCCTGCTGGCGACACGTTTTTTTTTTTTTTTTAAATTTTCATATAATTTGTATTTTTCTCAAATGTTTGTTGCCATTTTGCAAAATAAGTAAATTATTTCACTCATTTAACTATAGTCGCGTACAAACTTACATACAATCATGAAAACAAATGCGAAACGATACCTATTTAGGTATCGTCCAAAAGCCATCGTTTTGACGATAGCGTTTTGATGATAATCACTTACGTGAAGCAAATATTTGATCGTCCAGAGGATATGCATTTTTAGGGTTACGTGTAGTAGGACTGTCGTCGAAACGTTATCGTCGGGTGATAATCGTTTTACGGAATGAGTCCCCAGGATATTTTTATATAAAGATCACTAAAGAATTTGAACTTACTTAATCATCAATATATTGCCTTATTATCACCAACATGCAAAAGTCCACCCTTGTTTACAAAAATGTGAGATTCTCGTGATTTCAGAGATACTCGTTGTTAGATCACTCACTGTAAGCGAGAAAAATACCATTTTTATACATTTCTATAGAGTTAACTCACAATTTTCTGCGTTAATTCGAGTTAATCGGGATGGTCTTAAAGTGAATAACTAAATAAAGTTGAAGTTTTAATGTTAAGGTCCTTAAATGTAATATTAACGAAGGCCCTCTTGGAATAATCTGTAATTTAAGTTTCAGCAAAGAAATAATCTACTAAATTTAAGATCTGGGGAATATATCTGCTAATGTGATTTTCGAATCAACCAAAAAATCTTTTTCAGAATTCACCTTCGATTCAACCAAAAAAGATCACAAGGTTCTTTCAAATTGAAGTGAATGAAGGTATATCAGGTGAATAGGTATTCAATTTTTCATACACAAGAATTTCTTTGTGGTCCGTGTTAATAATGAAATAAAAAATAAAATAAAATGGAATCGATTAATTAGTACAAATATTGAAATTTTTTTTATCTTTATTACGGAGAAAGGTGTTTTTCCTACCTTCCAATCTCCACACAATACACTTGCAACGCAATAATACCTTATGATGCCTTTACCAATTCACAGTAGTCTCAGAAGGAATTATTGAGACAACATCACTTCACTTTCTCGCAAATTTAACCTCCATTATCTAATCAAAAATACAGTCCACAAACTTACCAGTAGAATGTGTTGCCGTAAATCCTTTGTACTGTTTATTATTGTCCACCTTCATTACCATGTACATTTGATTTGATGTTGCTGATATCGGATATGGAATCTTATTGCCACAGAATTTGCCCAAATGCCCGCTATTCTCTGATCCTCCGTCATACAAAGTGACATTGTCATAACCACATTCCTGAAATCACATAAAAACATAATATTTGCTGAATATTAAACACCCGCCTATACCCTAATCATCTTTCAGCCTTGATGGTTTCATCCTCAGCTAAAACATAACATACCTGATGAGGTTCAAATTCAAATTCATTGAATATCAACTTAATACGATGTCCCGGTGTTGTAGTAAAATGCCAAACACAAATGACACTCGCTGGATAAGTATCCGGATAATTCGGACTGTAAATATTGCCAATTGGTGCGGAGATTTCATACTTGCATTCGCCCTCCTTGCAATCATGCCCATTCTCGTGCAACGTATAACCATTTCGACAAAAGCAAACATACGAACCAATCGTATTTTGGCATTCATGATGACATCCACCATTGTTAACCGAACATTCATCGATATCGGTAAAGAATACGGCTGCAAATCCTGTCTTTTGAATCGATTTATCCGAATGGAATTCAATTCGAAGTGAATTGCCCTCCGAAGTGGCCACCGGCGGAATCATATTGCCACAGTAGGTGCCGATGCGTTTCAATCGATTCTCACCCAATTTCGAGTATATTGTCACCGAATCGTATCCGCAATCGGATTGTTGATGTGCCGTTCCCTCTAAATCGAAGTGGGTGAAATTCAATGAGATTTTGTGACGTGGCGGTGCAACTATTTCCCAAATGCACTCCTTAAGGATGGGATAGATTTCGGGAAACGATGGCGATGTAATTGTGCCATTCATAGCTTCGATTTCACCACCGCAGGCATCTATAGATTAGATAAACATGGAAGAGAATGAGATTTTAATATTTGAACATCACACATAGTGCAATTTGGCAATATATGTAGTATAAAATGATGCAATTTCGTTGCAGGCTATATGCAATTGGGTACATCGTCATAGCTATGTGTTATGGGAGTTTGATAAAATTGTTTGACTCCTGCTGCTATACATATGGAAAGATTTTAAACTTTTTTTTTTTAAATAAGCGATTTCGATGTGTGTTATACCACACTCTCTTTGTGTGAATTTAGAAGACTGGGAGTATGTCTACCTACTTTTATTTTAAACTTTGATACTAGCTTTAATTACATATACTTACAGTATACAACCGTTATACTTTTTTAGTTAAATTATACGACTTTTGTAGATATATTTATAGTTATTAGCCCAGTCAACGAAGACCTAAAATCATAATATAAATGAGCTTGGGTTATTTTTTTAAGTGTTAGGGGTGACCCTCAGGTCCAACATAATAAAAATCCCCAGCCGCGAGTTTAAGCCAGAAGAGGGGGTTAAAGGTCCCCTTTTTTAGTTTTTCGGGAATATTTCGAAAACCAAGGGCTTAAGTGAATAAGTCTGCACTAAAGTAAATTAAATTGCCTACAAAAAGTGTTTAATTTATATTTTCGCTGGGAGGAACACTAAAGGGAGATGCGGGGGGGGAGAAATGTCGAGAAATCTAAAAAATCGGTCATTAGCTTACAAAATTTAGTGTTTATTTATCAATTTTACCCAGAAATAACAAAAAAATAAGAATATGTATTTATAATATTCAAATGATGAGTTTAGGGGGTTAAAACAGGTGGCGAGGGTTAGAATTTCGTAATTTACTTTATTTGCTACAGTGTTTGCATTCACTATGAAAAATACTGTCCTCCAAAAGGTAAAAAGTGTACTGGATTTTTCCAAGTTACTGACCATTACTTTGTAAAATAATTTTAAGACATGTACTTAGAAAAAAATCTTTTGGGAGAGGGGGGTCTATGTCCCCCGTTTAAAAGAGAAGGACCATTTTCTAAAGAATTGACGTAGAGTGCATAAATAATTATTTAAAACCAACGCAACTACATATAATACATTACTATAGGTTTTTGAAAATCCAAAGACTTATTCTTTTATTTTGTTGCTAAAACAAGCTTTTTTATGTAACAGTTTATGAAAAAATTTGAATTTGAATTCGAATTTGAAATTTTGAAAAAAAAATTAATAAAAAATTAATAAAATCATTAGTTTTAAAAATTTTTTGTTGCTAAGAGCTAAATTTTAGTTCCGTATTTACTGCTGTTGTTAATTTTACGTCGAACGTTAAAAACCAGACAGCTGTAGGTCTTTTCGTTTTGCTCTACCACTTAAAAAAATAACCCAGACTACACGATTTATGTTTTTCCTTCGTTGACTGTCTACTTATAAGTAGACGAGTTTTTCAATTTTTAAAAGGAACATTATTTTAAGATTAAAAATCTTATTATACGTGAATAACTCGAAAATAAGGCAATTTTGTAAAAAAAAAATATCAAAACAACCCTTTTCCTGCGAATTTGTTGCTCTAATTACAGTGGATGCACGGTGTGCTCAGACGTACAGACCAACGGACGGTAATTCGAAAACCTATTTTTAAGACTTCTCCTCCATCATCGTCATCAATTTTGATCACAAATTAAAAACTTTGTTTTACCCGAACAAAAGACGATTTCATGAAAGTATAACCTCGGCAACACTATCACATTCAAGTCCGATTTCTGCAGGCAAATAACTACAGTCCGTTCCAAATTATGTCCACTGTATTGGCACAACAGCTCATGAAGAGCCTGGGGCCTAGTGACTTACAACTCTTAACCATTCCTATGTGCGTGTCTGCAGGAATGGAGAGGACTTACAGTTTATTATTGCCGAATTTGAACGGCTAATGTGAGCGACACTTTTCTATTAAAGGAGATACTCTTGGAGAGTTTGTCACTTCCTCGCGAGGTAGTAGCCCTGAAAAAAACCTAAGGTGGAAGCGGCTGGTATTAAACCCAGACCTCTTGCATGACAGTCCAACGCACTAACCATTACGCCATGGGCTACTACTAATATTTGTGCTACACGGTTTTATATTGTTAATTTTTGGTTGCTCACATAAATCTGCCTTAAGTAGGTAGCAGCGTTGTTCTTGGGGAAACAAATGTTGGGGCCATTTTTGGGGCCATTCTAACTTTTTTGGGGCCACTTACTTTTTCCATGTTTAATAATATAATAATCGAATAAAAAATTGAATTATATTTCGTATTTCTGTATTTTTATTTAGTATTTTTTCATTCAATCGATTTTTTTTTTTATAAAAAGCAACATTAATATCTAATTTACATAAGTAGGTACATTAAATATCTATCTTAAACATTTTTAAATCAATTCTGGAGGTGGAATAAAATTGCCACAAGTAACATTTTTCAGAAAACCTTTAAAGCTCATAAGTGAGTGTATAACTTCATAGCTGAGTCTATTGCAATTTTCGGTTTTAATATTATTAAGAGCCGAAAAAACACGTTCTGTACACGCACTGCTATGGGGTAAACTTGAAATATTAATCGCGAAAGAACAAATGTTATTATATAAAAAATTTCCATTAAAATTTATCTTGTCTTTAAGACTGGCCCAGAATTTAACCGAATCTAATTGATCCTCGGAGAAATCTATTTCTTCTATGATATTCTGAAGCTCAAAGACCAAGACATCTTTAGAACATTCAAATAAATTAGGAAATTTTCTTAAAAGAATCTCGTTAAATTGAATTGATATAGTTTTAAAATCATTTATATTTTTTTTCAAATAATTTGGATCAAAAATTTGAAAAGCATTTAATACATTATTGTCTATTTTAAACCTTATTGTGAATTGAGTAATAAGTTCAATATAATAATTTTGAACTGATTTTAAAAATGTATTCTTTTCTGCATCCGAAATATGTCATCAGATCAAAATCATTTCCGTAAAAAATATCATTCAATGGTTTTAAATTTTTTTTTCAAAGCTCACATCATTTATGCTTGTCAAACCTTGCAAATAATCACTTTTTATAAAATTTCGCAGTATAATACTTGATTTCTTTTTTATATCATTAGACAATGTGTGAATTCTTGGACATTCACTTTGGAAATGCAAATTCAAATCTGTTACAATCTTTAGTATATATTTTTAAAAAATCAAATACATTTTATAAAGCGGATTATTTAAATTATTTAAATGCGATAGTAAACATCGGTTACTTGTAAATTATCGATTTCTAAAATTTTTAAATTATGTTTTTTAACGCTGTGCAAAATTAGTTACTTTAGTTTGTGAATTTTGCGATTTTGGGGCCATTTCGTGATGGCCCGGGGCACGGGGCCAAAATAAGGATCTTGGGGCCAAATGGCCCAATTGGGCACTTTAGCACAACGCTGGTAGGTAGGTTGCATAAAATGAAAGCTCCCATAGCACATTTTTTTTTAATCAGATGATCAGTCTTAAAAAACACAGTTTGATCGTACATTAAAGCAATTTCTTGTGACCCAGTTGAATGTTCTAGTTTAAAATATCAAATTTCAATAAAATTTCGATTTATTAATTAATTTTTGCACAGTTAAACCTGTAGTCCATGCTCATAGCGCAATTAGATTAAAAGTGAAATTTAATTGAGATTTATTAAGCTTCAAAATACACTAAAGTCTATCCAACATAAAAAGGCAGTACACGTACTATGGGAGAGCTTTTTCAAAATCAGTAGCGCACCATATTTTAGCACCATACTAAATTGAAAGAACTCCTTCATAAAAAGTGTTTGCCCGCCCGTTAATTTCTGATAGCATCTGACGCAGATTCAACATCCTATCGAGCGCACATCTGAGTGCGCACTGAATTGCTGTGGCCTATGGCTGCTGCTGCTATTCAACTTCAACCCCCATAAAATATTGATGTGCATTCAGGGTTACCCGTGTCCATTTGGCAACTCGTTCAGATTTTTTTCCTTGGGTTTCTGTTGAGGTGCTTTTGGTTTTAGAGCTTTAAAAAAAGTTTTTAATGATGAGAGTTATCGTAGAGTGTTTTCATCTTTTGCATTTCGTTTAATGTGTGGAAAATACGTTTAAATGCAGTTACAAAATTTTAAGCTGTTTTCTTTGAAGAAGAATATTATTTGCGTAAATTTTCGTAGCGTGCGGTCAATTAATGTAATGTGAAGTAAAGTATTTGTATGTAATTTGTTTTTTTTTAAAGGTGTATTTTTTGTAAGTTTTGTGCAATTTATGTTTTTAAAACGGGTAGTTTTTTAAGAATCGTTTGTAATGTTTTTTGAAAATGTGTGTGCAATAAATTCTAATTCAAGTAATATTTACAAAAGTAAAAAAAGAGTAAAAATTTAACCAAACTGTATATTAAAAATAAATTTAAGAATATTTCAACTGTCGACTGTTTCTTCTGGGCCTTCGTCATTACCAGACTTACTTTTCTTCATCGTCCTTTAACTTGTGCAATTTGTATTTTCACTCGTGTATTTTTAAAGAGGTGTGTTTTATTTTAGAGTTTTGTGAAATTGTATTTTTAAGATAATTGTGTTTTAATTTGTATCAATAAAACAATTAAATGAAAATTTCTATCCAAAAAAAGGCGGTTACCATGCATACCATTATTTCATATTTGGGTCCATTCAAAACAAACAATACTACAACCCTGTGAGAGCTATAATAAAGGACAGATTTATGCAATCCACTGTAGCCAGAATCAGAGGCAAACGTCCTATCTTGCCTACACTGCCTTTTTTAGTTGGATAAGGTATAGTCAACAAAATTAAGGGTTCAAAAAAAATTTCACTTCTTTTTTTAGTGTTTTCTTAAAGAGTTGTATCTCTGTGGAAAGTGGTCGTATTGAGATGAAAAAAAAATCATTCTAAAGCTTTATAATTTTTTTTTGTATTGAGAAAATTTGATAAATTAAATTTTTTAAGGTACCGTTATTGCACAATTATAAAAATAGCACAAGCCAAAAATTTTAATTATTTTTATTTTATTTTTTTTTAAACAGTGTTATTTTCTTTAAGCCAATTAAATGAATTGATTCGATAACTTGTTTATTTAGCTCTAATATTTTGGTGTCTTTTATTTTTCTACATTTTTTTTTTCAGAAGAATATCTGGCTTTGAATGAAAATGAGACTTTTGACTTTGGTTACTAATATCTCAGCAAGGAATACCGCCATGAAAAACTTAAGGGCAGTTTTGTAAACGAAATTAATTTCCTATGATAGATTTCAATAATAGGTTAATAGAAGTGGAGCCCTATACATAGGTAGTATCTACACATGTTTTCCTTTGGGGATACGGTATCTACATACATATATAGGAAGTTGTGATAATGTCAATCACCTACATTTGTTTTTTATTTGCATTTCAATAACATGTTTATCTGTTGCTGAAACATTTCACACAGCTTATGTTATATGCTGTCTGGTCCATAAACAACTTGTTGATATAGTAAAACCCATTCAACCCTAAGTGCACTTGCTACTATTTTCAAAAACCTTCCACGTAGGTATTTACAAACGGGCTAACAAAATGTTGCCTAAATCCAGTTCCTTTCGAAATCATCAGTATTCAAACCATATACATACAATGTGAAATATACCAAAGGCACCTAATATCCTTGCACTTACCTTCACAATGCTTCTTGTCACTGTGCAACTCATAGCCAATATGACAACTGCACTCGTATCCACCCAAAGTATTGATGCAATCATGTTCACATCCATGATTCTGTGTCTCGCACTCGTCCACTTCCTTCATGAAAATAGCTGAGAATCCAGCCTTTTGCACCGAACTGTCGGAAACGAACTTCACAAACATCGTATTGGAACTTGACCTAAATCGAATAGAAAAAAAAAATCCAATCATTCTGTCATTTTGTTATGCGAGAGTGAGTTAAGCTTCTCTCCCTCTCATGTCTTTGCTACCCTTCTACTCTAAACTATACACAGATATGTATGTACTCACTTCATATTCGGTGGGGGCTTGTAACCACAAAATACCCCAATCAAGTCAGATTCAGCACTGTCGCCGTCATGGACCTCGACATAATCGTACACACAACTATCGTGGTTCTCCACTTCGAACGATTGGAATTTGAGTGCCACTTGATATCCTTTTGGCACAGTTATCCTCCAAATGCATTCCTTGTTCGGTAAATATTCCAGCGGATAGTTGGGGGACTCCAATCGTCCGTCGGATTCATCCACGGATAGTTCGCCACCACAAATTGCTGGAAAAAGAAAAATCCAGAAAGAATACAAAAAAAAAAAAAAGTGAGATATGTGAAAGGAATTCACAAAAGCAGTCAGGACTTGTGCTACAGATATGCTTTTTGTATGTTTTCTTTTTTTTTTGAGTGTGCTGTGCAGTGCAGTGCACTCTATATGTTGCTGTTTTAATAAAGGGCCTGAATCTGATTCGAACATGGTATGCATGCACGTAACGAGAGGGGTCAGAAGTCTATTCTGAATTTAATACCTTCATACACATTTCAGTTATATGGTCGTTAGAGTTTTTGCAACTATTAACTGTTTCCATTTTTGTGATCGTGTTTGATTAAAATTAAAATTTCACTTAAATAATGGAAAAAAATGTCTCCCTACAAAAAAAAGACATTTAGCCAGTTCCGAAATATGCATCACAGTTCAGAGAGATTTTGGTCCGTCAATTTGTTTGACAGAGGAAGAGAAAGAAACCTAAACCATATTTCTCCACAAAACAAAAAACAAACAATCTCCAAGCGAAACCAAAATATTTCGGTCTTATCTCAGCTTAAACACCAAAAGTAAGGAATTTTAATGATGATTTGTATTCATGTGTCTAAGATGGCAAAAACCTGAGCTCGTCAGAATATCGAAATAGCTATTGATTTAATGATAAAATAATTAAATAAATTTGGTGGCACAAACTGCTCATAAAGAACCAGGGCCTAGCGACTTACAACTCTCAACTCTACAGGAATGGAGGGGACCTACAGTTTATTGCTGAATCCGAACGGCTAAGGTGAGCGGCACTTTTCTATTACAAGAGATACTCTTGGAGGATTTGTCACTTCCTCGCAAGAGGTAGCAGCTCCGAAAAAAACCTAAGGTGGAAGCTGGTATTGAACCCCAGACCTTTGGCATTACAGTCCAACGCACTAACCATTACGCTACGGACTACTACTACATTTACAGCCATATTCACTCAATACATCTAGATTAAAACTTAAATCTGGATGTAAATCATACAAATTCAATGTAAATTCATTTGGATTTAAATTTAAATTTGTTTGTGTTGCAATTTCCCATGTACTTAATAAAAATTGTCAAGTTATTTTTGTCCTCAAGAAAATGTATTGTGTCTGTCAACAACATTGTATCTGAAACGTTCACTTATGTTGCTGGTGTTCCCCAGGGTTCCGTTCTTGGTCCAATTCTCTACATTGTTTTTACTCATGACTTTCCTAAACTACAAAATTGCGAGACAGCTATTTTTGCTGACGACACTTGCATATTTTCTACAGATTCAATTGTTTCCACTATCGGAAATAATTTGCAATCTGCTCTAAATTTAACTCAAGAGTATTTCGTTGATTGGAAAGTTAAAATAAATGCTTCTAAGACTCAGGCTATCTTTTTTACGCGAAAAATAAAAGCCTGTTTCTTACCAAGCTCCGCACGATATCTGTTAACGGTGCCGGAATTGATTGGGAAAAGTCTGTTAAATACCTAGGTGTACACCTGGATTGCAAATTAACATTTGGTCTACATGTGCAAGAAGTAATTAAGAAGATCAATCTTACTATCAAAATTCTGTACTCTTTCATTAACCGAAAATCGAAGTTAAGTGAAGCTAACAAACTTTTAATTTACAAAGCAATTTTCCAGGCAATAATGTTTTATGGGTCACCTGTTTGGGGTAAATGTGCAATCAGTCACATTCGTAGGCTTCAGATATCTCAAAATAAGATTCTTAAAATGATGCTTAACCTTCCTTTGTGTTATTCAACAAGTGAGTTGCACGAATTAGCTAATATTGAGATGGTATTCAATAGAACTTCTAAATTAAATGAACGATATAATGTTTCTTGTTTATCATCTGACAATGCCTTAGTATCAAATCTAGCTTCTTAAATATAATTTAAATTTTTGTAAAACCAAATTTATGAACACATTTTTGTATTTATTTTTTTATTTATTTATTTATTTATTAATTTATTAATTTATTTATTTATTTAGTTAATTATTTATTTATTTGTTTGTTCATTATTTATTTATTTATTTTTATATTTTTTTATTTATTTATTATTTATTTATTTATTTATTTATTTATTTATTTATTTATTTATTAATTAATTAATTAATTAATTAATTTATTTATTTATTTATTTATTTATTTATCTTTTTGTCCTATCATTATTGATTTGTTCATTATTTACAAATTTGTTATTTCATTGTTAATTTGTTCATTATTTATTATTTTACTTAATTATTTGTTATAAATTTATTACCATTAAGACTGATTTATGTCTAGTTCAATAATATGTAGATGTATTCTTTCTTTTCTTTTTGTATTTTAACTGAATAATATGGCGGTTAATGATACTTCCCTAAAATCAATCGGGTATGTTTTGTTCGAATAAATGAAAAGTAGAACTTTTTATTCAATAGAAATCTGATTTTCTAAATTTAGCTTCTTAAAATCCTAATTTTTTTTTTAACAATTTCTATCGATTGCAATGCTTTCAACGCGTTTGATAGTGTTCTATTGGAATGGAATTAGCATACAGAATGAAATTATGTAGTTGTTCTCCTGGAAAAAAGAGATGCTTACGGGGATATTATTTCAGAATCGAAACCAGAATCAGAATGACTTAGGTACATATCAAAAATCATAATAAGGGTAATTTTTCTCAAATTAATGACAACTTTTAAATGAATACCCCTCCTGGGAATACGGCCCTGATCGTATAAAGTAACAATGGAGCAATGGAAGAACAAAAATAGCAACGTCCTAATTCTATTTTTCTTTTACTTTGGTTGCTTGTGCAAGTTTGAATTAGAATGTTCGTTGGCTCTTTTGGTCGTTTTCGTTTGCTGGGAAATGGAAATGTTCACAGCATTTGGATGGAGCAATAGACTTTAATCTTCTTTCTTTTTTGTTTTTGGCGAGTGCATTTTTTTCCAAGCCAAACACAACATTGTAAGTCAGGAAATACGAAAATAAACATTAGTTACAGTGAATTAGAGAATCCAACCAAGCATGCGAATTTATGTTGTATAGTTGGAGTCGATAAGCCAATCGGAATATTGATTTCACTTTAATAGCGATATTGTTATATAGCTAAAAGAGTGGTTTGTGAAGGGGCTGAGTATAACTTTTTACAAGAGCGCGATTTTGAACCGGAAGTAATAATAACTCGTTTTACATTAACAACATTTTTTTTAACACAAAGTAACGACAACTGGAATAAAAGTAACTGAATTTTTTTTTTTAGTTTGGAAAAAAGCTATCACTTTAGCTTCCCATTGGTGCCCTTTGAAACTAGATACCCGATGTTAATTTTTATAAGAAAATTACAAATTCAAAATCTTCGAAAACCTTATCAGTTGTGCAATCAAGGAAAGACCAAAGTTGAGCTCCATTTAGTCTAAATGTATACGACACGAAAAATATTTTTCAACAATTTTTAGCAGTTTATTTTTCTAAAATTTTTGTTGGCTTAGAAACAAAAAACTGTCAATTGAATTTTTTTTACAAATTCTATTAGTTTTCAATTGTAGTATTGTATGTAGCTTTAAATTATCCTGAAGTCAATATCATTGTTTTTTTTTTGTATAGAAATATTGGAGCCGAAAAACATTTTTCCACAATTTATAGTAGTTTCTCATCGTAATTTTTTTTTTAACTCTCGCAATTATCAACTATGGCAATGTGTATAGAACAAAATAAGCCCAAAGTTGATTACTTTGTTTGTTCTCAAAATATTTGAGCTGAAAACCATTTTTTTGGAAGGGATTTTTAAAAGAGGGATTTTTTAGTTTCTTTGAATTTTTAGAAGATTCTGCATAGAAAAAAAATAGTTCTCTACAAAGTTATCTTAAGTTAAAATTATAAATTATAAAACAAAAGTAATTTGGTCTTCAAAAGCCATTTTAAATTTTTTTGATCAGTCTTTATTTTTAGTTTGAAATTCTTTTAGCTCCAAATACCACCTCTTTTTTTATGGTGATTAAAGTGGCTTAGGTTAGGTTGGAAGGGGTGATGATTCGGCAAAACAGCGTCATCTCACTCGGATCTCATTGGATCCATTGCGCTCCCCAGGATGTAGGTTGTAGGTAAGGTAGGTAAGGAGTGGTTGTAGGCAAGGAGGCTTAAAGAGTGGAGTGGGTGAAAGTTTAGGTTTTAGGATCCTCCATGAACCATATCCTGAATTCTGGATGAATTTCAGAATGTTTTTGAGAGGCAAGTTTGAGATGTCGCCCAAGCCGTGGAAGAATTATTTCCCGAGGGCAGCTTTCTTGATTCGTGCTAGGCTGGGGCATTTACAGAGAAAGTGAAAAGAGCCCTCTTCTGCCTCTTTTGCCTCTTCGTCCTGACACCCTCTACATAAATCTGTAGGTTCCCATTAAGTTGTGCCCTGTTAGGATTGCAATAAGGAGGGATAATTGAGGCCTGCTTATCTTGAGTAGGTATTCTGTTTTTTTCTTTTTGAAATATTTGGCCAAAGATTCCTTGAAACCCGACAAGTGTCAAGTGTTGACCACCTATCATTTGCGGCTGTAAGAAAATTCTGGTGGATATTGTTCTTTTCTTGCTCCAGTGGTATGAGTACCGAAGATTCGGTTTGGCTTGGATCAAGAGATGAACCGTTTTGGGACCCAACAAAGTTTGTTGCATTGAGAGATCTCAGGTTATTACGGCAGCGTTCTACCAGCTTTGACTTTGTGACGATTGAAGTAATGGCTTTAATTGCCGCCTGGCTATATATAAAGATGTCGACATTTTTATTAACTACTTTATATGTGGCAAGGTGTTTTGCGGCTTCACAAACGGCTAGTACTTCAGCTTGGGAGACACTGCAAAAGTTTGGCAGCTGATCTGTTTATGGGTGGATTATCTGAATAGATGCCTGACCCTACCCCTTCATTTGTTTTATAGACCCGACCGTGAATACCGACACATGACTTGCATTTATGACCCTGTTTTCTTTCCAGAATTCCCTTGTTGGGATATCTATTAAAGCCACTGGGTTAAAATCTATGTGCGGTGATATGTAGTCTGTTTAAAGTTTAATGCTTAAGACCAGCCTACCTGCTCTAAAAATTCACATTTTACAGAAGTAAAAGTGGACTTTTTTTTCTTTTATTACAAGAAAACTAGAAAATTAATTTAATTAATAGTTGTGGATAAATTTGATTTCAAGACCACACAAACTATTTCATAAATGTTTTTATACCATTTTATAACCTACTCTCTTCCCAACAATAAGCTCATATTTTCAAATTCATTAAATTTCAGGGTTTTTCCGAAAAAAAAAGAACAGAAATATGGAAAAAAAAATTAGATGCATTTTTAAGAGGAATGCATTTAAATAATTTGAAAAAAAGTGCTTAAAGTAGTGGCCTTTGGATATTGAATGAAATGGAAATTTGTATGTATGTGGGTTAAAAGTTGCATCACATACAAAATAAAAAGCTTTTTTCACAGAAGCAATACAAAGAAAGAGATTATGGGATTCCCAATTTTTACCATAGCGATTCTTACTTGTCCTTCGAAATAAAAATTGTTGTTTACAACACGAGTCCCGACACTCACATATTTTTTTTAAACTATTGTGCCAATATGAAAAACGCGTTACAAAGTCCGTAATATAATTATGGAATAAAACACTATTTTGACAGAGGCTCCTATATCAGGGATGTAGATATGTATAAGGAAAAACATTTTTATTTAAAAAAAAAATAATCACATAAGCTGATGTATTGGGTGTTACAAAAGCAACGGAACGGCTGATGATTAGAGTAATTACTAAATGCGACTTATTAAATTAATAACTGACAAGCTTCTTTCCCAATAATGTTTAAGTTTAATTGACCTTAGCTTGACCTTCACAGCCTATGACCTAGGTGAAATTTTATTTCTATATATTGCTGATGACTCTCGTTCTAGAGTCTAGTTCTGGAATTTCTAATATAGATAATTACCATCCTCCTTTGCATATATTTCTAAGCTTGAGCAGTCATATCGCTGAAAATAGCAACGCTTTTGATTGCTGTTATACGTTTGACTTCAAAAAAGCAAATTTTCAGTTACCCTCTGAAGAACTATCTAGATATGGTATTGATAATATATCAGTGTCTATTAATATTGACGAAGCAGTTACAAAATTTTATTCCATCCTTAATAGCTGCATTTATAACACTATCCCCTTAAAAATATCGAAAAATTCAAATTTTTGCCACTCTTGGTATACGAAAGAGCTAAAAGCCATCCGTAATAAAAGAAATAAAGCATGGAAATTATACCTGAGAACTCTTTCACCTGCTGACCACAACTCCTTAATAGGTAGTTCTTTAAAAGAGGATCCTAGGGCATTTTGGAAGTTTTTCAATTCGAAGAAAAACTCAGATCGTTAAAAGATGATTACTCATCTGGTCCAGATGGAATTCCGCCAATACTTTTGAAAAACTGTAGATATATCCTTGCTCAGCCACTTCAATTTTTATTTGAATTATCTATTAAATCAGGTCGATTTCCGTGCGTATGGAAAAACTCTTTTCTCACTCCAATTTTTAAGAAGGGTGAAAAAACTGATATTAAGAACTACCAGGCCTATATCCAAATTATCCTGTATTCCAAAGCTCTTTGAGCAAGTTGTATGCGAGACTTTAGCATTCCATACTAAGAATATAATCTGTGAACAACAGCATGGGTTTATGGAGAAAAAAAATCAACTTTGACAAAACCTCTTAACATTCTTACATAAATGTTCTAATGCATTAGAAAATGGAAGTGAAGTGGACTGTGTTTATACTTACTTTTTTAAGGCCTTCGATCAACTTAGTCACAACATAATTGTATACAAACTAAAATCCTTCGGTTTTCTACCTTTATTTATAGAATGAATAAAATCATACCTTGAAAATAGATCCTATCAGTTAAAATTCCGAAATTCTCTTTCAAACCCTTTCATTGCCCGCTCAGGTGTTCCTCAAGGAAGTCACTTGGGCCCATTCTTATTTATCTTGGCTATAAATGATGTAATAGCATGTATACGTTCTAGTGATATTCTTATTTTTGCTGATGATATGAAGATTTTTAAAACAATAAAGGCTAGCCATGACCACATTCTTCTGCAAGCCGATATTGATAGTTTTACCAATTGGTGTGCTAAAAATGGACTCTCACTTAACCCATCCAAGTGCCAAACAATTACATTCTCAAGAAAACGTGTGGCTAGTGCTCTTGAATATTCAATTTTGCAGCACAAACTTAGTCGTGTCTTTAGTTTTAAGGATTTAGGTCTTAACTTTATCTCCAATTTGGAGTTCACTGAACATATAAACTACATTGTAAGTAAAGCAAACTCTATGCTTGGATTTATAAAACGTTGGGCAAAGGAATTCAACGATCCGCATGTTACTCTTTCTTTATACAATTGTTATGTACGACCCCACCTTGAGTACGCCTCACAAGTATGGACTCCTTTATATGAAATTCAAAAAAGTCGAATTGAATCAATACAACATAAATTCATTCGTTTTGCTATCAAAGGTCTACCTTGGACCGATCCATTTAACCTGCCACCATACGAACATCGGATCCAACTTCTGCAGGTTCAAACATTACATCAAAGGCGTGTTAATAATGATTTAATTTTTCTTCACCAACTTATTAATGGTCAAATCGACGCTCCTGATTTGTTGGCTTGCATTGGATTGAATTACCGTGGAGGATCTCACCACTAACCTCGGCTTACATGAGCCTCTTGGCCGTATGAGCAAGCTTTTCAGTTTAAATGCTTCCTCTGTTGATTTTAACACGAGTAAAATGGGATTAAAAAAAGTGTTTAGAACCAGTGCTCCACGTTCGTGATTGTTTATTAGTCTTGAAAATGGACACTTCAAATGTTCTGTGTATTATGATAATGTTTATTTGTACCATTATATTGCTTAATGTTGTTTACTATTTGTATGTATTTTATTATTGTGCATGTGTTAGTTCGCTTTATTTTTCTAAATTTATTACTAACCACTAACACATGCACTTATGATGAGCCTCTGATTGTATGTTGCAGCTTGCTCTAAGCTCACTACAACAAAAAAAAATGACAACAATAACGGCTTCCATAAAAAAGAAACTTTGACCTAGAAATAAACTTGAATATGTACTAATCTCAAGGTCGAAATAAATATACTTATTGAATTTTTCGTTGAAAGTTACTACAAGAATGATATTACTCTTTGTGAAAAAAGCTAACCCTTAATTTTTATGACACACCTTTTGTTCTGTTAAGAGTTAAGGTATACTTACAATTTTGTACCGAGAAGGTATTTAAAAACTTCGATCAAACAAAAATGGACACCCTGTCGCGCACATTTGAATAGCAGACTTAGGTACTAATGTATAGGATGATTAAATCATCATCAAAACAAAACTATTTTTTTAATAGCAACATTACCTTTCGAATCATTAAACATACAGAGCAACAACAAATTATGTAAGAGAGATATGCAATACACTTTTTTTTTTTTTAATTACCTTCAAAATCAGCCTTAAATCCACGATAGCCAGCATTCCGATGCCCATTGACATACGTAAGCAACATCCTACTACTAACAGTTGTTACGACTTCTTTCGCTGCTTTTCCGCAAAATCGTCCAATTAGTGGTGACTTATAATAGTAACCGTCACGTATCTCCAGATAGTCCATTTGACATTTCTCCGATTTGAATATATTCTACAAACGTAGAAAGAAACAAAAAGATAAAAACTATACCGACAGCATCACTTTTTTTTTTGAAATGCAACAACATCAAATGCTCCAGTTCTTTGACATACCAAATTCTCCAGCCGCAGGACAATTCTCTCCCCATGTGTAGCTGTTATTCTCCATTCGCAACGTTCTGTTTCATTGACAGCAATTGGTGTGAAATACGATGGGCTGGCAAAGCTACCAGTGTTCTCTTGAAAAGTTCGCCCGCATTTGGGACATTTGTAGAGTAGTTTAGCTTGCGAAATGTCACCGGCACTCAGCCGTAAGCGTTGTCCAATCTCGGGCCTTTTTTTTCCCTTCACTTCGATTGGCAGTATTGTGTCGAGATAGGTGCCTTTGGAAAATGTATTCCTTGCATAGTGCATAATGGAGTCATAGTCGTAGGCCATGCCCAGGGAATCAACATCGTCCGGCGTCAACTTGTTAAAGTTATAATCTTGTCCCTTCATTATGTTATTGTGTTCGATGACAACGTGGTCCTGCCGATCGGGACGGGTGTGCTCGTGCCAGAAGCCGACGACATGTCCCAGCTCATGGACCACAATGCCGAATTTATCGCAATTCCTGCCGATTGAGATTGCTTGTGGACCGTTGCCTCTTTTGCCAACAAAAGAACAGCATCTATATGGAATGCGAAGGAGATATAAATGGCAAGTGAAATGTTGTCTCATACACACGAAGAGTGTAGGTTAAAAAAAAAAAAAAATAGATGGATGCAAAAAGTTGTTTTGTCAGAAAGGGAAATTTCCCCAGGAATTAAAAGAGGTTAATTTACTATCGTTTTTGAGTGAGAGTGCAAAAATGTTCAAAATTAATGCGATGTTAGATTCACAGCAAAAAGAAGGCTTTGAAAATCTTAGGCCCAGTAACACAGTGCATACTAACCGGAATAAGTGGCGCTTAATTTTCCCATATTTGAACTTAAGGCCCAATTTTATAGTTCTGAGTAAAGCCGAAAACGGATGTGCAGATATTTCCCATGCAGCGAAATTAGAAATAGAGATATCGTGCAGCGAAGGCTGCATGCAGAGCCTGATGAAATATGTCAGACCTCATAAGAACCTAAATAAAATAAATTTGGTGGCACAACGGCTCATGAAGAACCAAGGCCTAGTGATTTACAACTCTCAACCATTCCTGTGTGCGTGTGTGCAGGAATGGAGGGGACCTATAGTTTATTGCCGAATCCGAACGGCTAAGGTGAGCGGTACTTTTCTATGACAAGAGATACTCTTGGAGGATTTGTCAATTCCTCGCAAGAGGTAGTAGCTCGGAAAAAAACTTAAGGTGGAAGCGGCTGGTATTAAACCCTGACCTCTGGCGTGACAGTCTCATCGCACTAACCATTACGCCACATGCTACTACCTCACAAGAACCTATGTAAATTAATTTCGCTGCATTGGAAAAAGCTTCACATCTGTTTTCGGCATAAGTGGCACTTAAGTGACGAAGCCTGCACTCCGATTTGGAAATTTTATCTCCCGTATTGAGCACTCCTTCGACTGTGAAACTGAATCTTAATTCATGAGTTCTTGACTTGAAGAATTCTTTAAAACGCTATTTGAAATCTTAAAAAAAAAATTACTTTATAATCTGAATATGAAATGTCAAAAAATTTTGAATTCAGATACTTTTAAAGCTTAGCGTCTTACATAACCCATTTTAAATAATTCCATCTGGCCTAAGTGCCATAAATGTCAACTCGTTGATTAAAAAAAAAAAACGGTTCGACAGAATTTATTAAAAAAGATGATCAATCCCACTTCTGAACCCTTTTCGCAGCCTTGTTTTGTCTCTACAAATTCTAATTTTTAAAACACCAAATTAATTCGAAAATTTGATGGTAAGACCAAAACTTTTAGAATTGCTTAAGGGAAATTAAATTGTATGAAAGCGTTTAGCTTTTGGTTGGCGAAATTCTACTTTATGCATCGTTTTCCCAACATTTCTTGATACGTATGCATAATCCACTTGGTATCTAGCTATGCATAGCTCTCTTTAGTATATGTATGTATTCAGATGCAATAATATCTATGTGTATATGTATAATAACTCACCCACAGCTTCGTACGGTAAAGACAATGTAATTGGGATGGTTCTCTGGGTCACGCTCTACGAATTTGATGCATGTGAAATTCTCCCAATGGAGCATAGCTTGCTTGAAGAGGGCTTTGTGGAATCCACTGAAGTTGCCATCTATTTCGTATGGGATGACGCCGTAATCCCAGACACGTTCCTTTTTGGCAGTTACTGCTCTCGCCGTACGATGATGGTGTTCCAAATGTTTTAAATGCCTGTGGATGGAACATAAAAGACAAATTTTTTTCTCGTTGTAGTAAAGCTGTATTTCTTTTCATTTTACTGTTGTTAGAATGATGGATTATTTTTTTTTTAATTCTGCTTTTATATTATGTATCAAAGAGTTTTTTTTTTTTTTTCTAAATCGTAAAATGGAATGTTTTCAGTTTTTTTTTTCATAATATCTTTAGATTTGGACACAAAAATAAAACAAAGAAGTGATTTTGAAAATAAAAAAAATTTTAACGACTAAAATACTTAAAAAAAACGGCTCGTGATGCTATAGCTAAGTGACATAGGGTCTACTATAAAGGTTGTTCGTTTAATGTTTAAACAGCATTACTTCAATAGAATATTAATAATTGAAAATAAAATAAGATATTCCCATCTTAAAAGATTCCATATCAAAAGACATAAACATATCAGTTACTTTCTTGTCGGATTGGTATAATAGTCCCCAAATCTTACAGTGGATGATTTTATATTTAGTGGCGTAACTATAGGTTTTTGTCACCCTGGGATTTTTCAAATCAGCCACTTCCCTTTCCCTCACCAGAATTTCGACACATCTTACATTAAATATTAATCAAAGAAAATAAAAACGCATCAGTTTCAATTTCAATGTTCGGATGCTCCTGCTTAAACTACTTGAGGTTGTAGCTACATAAATTGTGCATTCCCTCACTGATTAAGGATAGAATTCGCGATCTTTAGGACAAAAAGTTTTTAAGTGCACACACATCACTTTCGATAAAAATGAGGTTGAATATTTCGTGTTGAATAACTTTGCTATATTAATTTTATTCAAAACGTGTGAATGACTACCTGCATTTTATTCCTTGCTAAATTTTTTACAATTAAATACAAAAAAATCGATAGAAATTTGTTGCTCAACGATAGTGCACTTAGACGCAGAAGTAGGTTCTAACTGCCTGATAGAACTTTGTCTCACGGTATACATACAAATTTAACATCACAAGAAGGTTCTATCTGTGAAACATGTAGGTTCGATCTACAAAATTATGTTTTTATCCTTAGTACATAAGGTTCTATCTGGCAGGTTAGAACCTTGTGAACTTAAAGTTCGAATGAAAACTACTTAGGTAGATTGAACTCTGTTGCTCAATTATTTTCAAAACTGTTAGAGATAGAATTATGCGAATGGCGGCAATCAAAAGAGCATATCATTTTTATCGCGACCTTAGGACAAAAAGGGTTCTAACTATACCTCCACCACTTTCGAGAAAATTAAATCGGAGTATTTCATGTTGTATAACTTTTGTACATTCATTTTATTCGAAACCTATTTATGGTTTACTTTAATTTTATTTTTTGTTTAATTGTTTACAATTAATAAATTTAAAATTTATTTAATAGTTACTCAGTAATTCAAGTTCAAAAATATCTATGGAACTTTATTGCTCAACGATAAGGCACTTGGACGTGGGACAACAAGGTTCTATTGGCTGATAGAAGTTTGGTTCACGATTTACCTATAAATTTTACATCACACTTGATTTTAGTAATTGGGATGCTTGGAGCAAGGAGGTTCTATCTGGAACGTGAAAGTTCTATTTACGAGATTATTTATTTTTCCTAAGTACGCAAGGTTATATCTGGCTGCTTAGAATCTTGTGAACTTAAGATCGAACTATATTTGTGTAGATAGAACTATGTTCTCTGCTTTTTCTTCCATTATTTCTGAAACCGTATGAGATAGAGAAATATGGATAGCGTCAATCGAAAAAGCGTAGGCATTTTAGTATGATTGAATATATAAATATATAGTATGATTGAATATAAAATGTCAGTTAGAACCTTGCTGTGTTAGGGTCACGAATTGTCGTATGACTGAAGAGAATAGAAATCTATACAACAGCAACACATTTTTCAAAGAAGAACCTTATGCTGTTACTTTTATCATTAAAATAAATTTCTCAATCGACATAAACTAATTTATTGTGCAAAAACACCAATTGTAGTAAAAGTGCGTATACGCCCTAGTGCACCAGTATTTTAATTAAATAAATTTCATCTCTGTTTATGGAAACTTTATATTATTTTTGAAGCAATATATTTATCTTTAGCAGTTAATTTTTTAATGATATTTTAGTTACTACTAGCTGGCCCGACAAACTTCGCTTCGCTCAAAAAGTATAAGCATTTTCGTGTTTTCACGATTTCTTCACTTTCACGATCGATTTTTTTATTTTTCCACTAAAAAACTAGACTAGATTCTAATTCATTTTCCTTACCCTAACAAATATTTGAGGTTGAATGTGAAATAAACAAAAAAGTAGTAATACATTCATGCTTTTTAAAACTTTGTGGAGGTTGCAAAATAAAAACATAAATAAAAAGTTTATTTCACCACCCATTTTAATTATAATAGGTATGTGTATTATTGCTTTGAACATCCTCTTATACATATTTGAGTGGATTCCATAGAGGTCAACGTCCATCTCATCCCTGATTTATACAAATGTATCATAGCAAAAACTCATAATCCTGAAACTATACATTAAAATCTCTCACAGCCGTGAGTTTATTTATAATTATTTAGAATGAACTTTGGTCAGTATCAGTAATCAACTCAATCAAATATAAAGCAAAATGGACAATTCTGAAAATGCATCTCCTTTTAATGAAAATTATGAAAATTACCCGTTTTTACGAGAACAAACTCAAGCGATTTTCGACCCACCACGTCTAACTTCGAAAATAATTAAGAAACTTCAAGTTCTCCATTCTTGCTTAGCACAGGCACCTTATTAAATTTCAATTCCTTAGCAAAAGTGGTATCATAAGAAGTGACCTAATGGTTAGTGCCTTGGACTGGCATGCCAGAGATCGGGGTTTGATCCCGGCTTCTTTCACCTAATAAACACACATAAGCCGTTCGGATTCGGCAATAAACTAGAGGCACCCTCCATTTCTGCTGACAAGCACGCAGAAATTGTTGAGAGTTGTAAGTCACTAGGCCCTGGTTCTTCATGATGTATTTGTGTCACCAAATTTATTTATATTTTTAGAATTAGACCTAAAAATAGAGGACGAGAAAACCGCTGACCGATCAAAAATTATAAAAATTAGGTATGGAGAATCTTGTAGTTTCGCATAACGATGTAGGCATTGTGGTGCATATATAACGAAATAAATACAAGAAACGTGGTATCTGCCCACTTCCCCATATTATAATTATAATATAGATCACTTTTGATTCTGAATTATTGAAGAATAATGAAGTTTCTTAGAGCGGTAGGGCTCGCAATCGTGTAAAAGAAAAAGTATGCACGACCCGATAGCAGGAAACTGCTCTTGGAGTTAAAAACTATAATATTATGATATCTTTAATTAAAAATTGTTAAAAAAGTCAAAAGTACTTAAAAATATTAATCTTATATTTGATTTTTTTTTGTTTAAAAAAAATATTTTTTAAATTTTTAAATGCAATATTCTCTGAACTTACTCAGATGTACCGGATTGTAAAATTAAACTAAAATCGGTCGGGTCGACCCATTCAAAACACATAATAATAACTCTCAAAAAACTTCAAATCCCTTTTAACGTAGTGTGAATTTACCAAACATGAAAATGTGCGTAATTTTCGTTAAAAAAAAATATTTGTGCTGCGATGTGCCCAAGTTGTGCTGCCACGTAAAACCGTACTAAGTAAATGGTTTTTAGAGGGTACCAATATTTTAGCGTAAAGCTTATTTATTTATTTATTTGAATCAAGTTAATTAATATCTAGCGTACAAAATATTTCTTAGAATTAAGAATTAAGAATTAATAAATTATAAAATATTATAAATTATTTTTTTAAAACCAGTATTTGATACATCAGAAAAATTTATTAATAAGTTATGATAAACATTATACAAATTAAACATGTTATTTAATGGTGAATTTTGCTCATAGTTGGTTCGACAGTGTTTTATATGAATTGGGTCAGGACAACCTCTTAGATTACGATTTGGAACATTAAAATTAACGCGAGACAAAAGGTTCAAGGCATCGATATTACCATCAATAAGATTAACAATAAAAACAAAACATAAATAAGAATGTCTGCGCTCCAGACTGGATAAATGTATGAGTTTTAGACGGCTACTATATGAAGGAAGAGTCAATGGATTCTGCCAGCCCAGGACTCTTAGAGCAAATGTTAGGAACCTTTTTTGAATTTGTTCAATTCTTATTTTGTGGCAACTGTAATAGGGGGTCCATACCTGGCAAGCATACTCTATAATGGGTCTGACAAATGTGGTAAATAGTTGTTTGATAACATAAGGATCAGAAAACTGACGTGATTCCCGTTTAATCCAACCTAATATTAAATTGGCTTTATTACATGTCATATTGATGTGTGTATTCAAATAAACAATACACCAAGGATAGATACATCATTTACATTTAACAGATTTACACCATTGAAACTATAGTCAAAAGATAAAACGGACAATTTTCTTGTAAAATTTATAGTCTTACACTTGTCGATATTTAACAACAAATAATTACGTGCACACGAATTGTAGAAAGCATTTAGATCAATTTGATTGCTAGAAATGGTTTTAAATATATTAACATTAGAACCACCATTTAAAATTTTCTGAGCTGTATTATGCTCAACTTATGCTGCGTTGTGTATTTTTCTTTTTTTTTTTTAAATTCGAAGATTCACAAATTTTACGGAAGACATTTTTTGAAAAAAAAAAAAAAAAATTCTAAAAACTTGTGCTGTTTTGTGCTCCAAAAATGATTCCTACTTAGTACTCAAAATATTAAAAAAAAAACTCGCATACTTGCAACGCAAATGTAGCGAAGCATCTTAGCGTGAATAAGTAAGCGCCGCCATTTTCCATTTTCAAAAAAAATAAAGAATATTCCGTAATAAGGCCAGCTTGTGGTGTTTGTGCCGTGAATTTGTTTTTTTTTTTAATTCACAAATTTGCAAATTTTAAGGATGAAATTTTTAGCAAAACAAGGATTTTCAAAAAAATTTAACTTGTGCTGTTTTGCGCTCAAAAAAATCATTTTGCGAGGCATGAAGTTAGCACCGCTATTTTCGATGTTCAAATAAATAAAGGCTGTGCTGTATTTTTCTTAGCTTGTGCTACGTTGTGCCGTAAATAGATATTATTTTAAAATTCGCAAATTTGCAAACTTTACGGATGAATTTTTTGCAAAACTACGATTTTCAAAAAAATTAAACTTATGCTGTTATATGCTTAGTTTGTGCTGCCAAGTACCGAAGATATACAAAAATATTCGCATATTTATGCAGCTTTTACAGCCAAAAATTAATTTTGCAAAGCCTGAAGTTAGCACTGCCATTTTCGATTTTCAAAAAAAATTAAGTTTGTGCTGTATTGTGCTCAACTTGAGCTACGTTTTGCAATAAATATTTTTTTAAACTTCACAAGTTTCAGCCGTTAAATTTGCAAACTAGCCAAATAAAAAAAAATTACAGGACAACAATGCATGAGCTGAACGCAATTTATAGCACCTAAGAACTAAGATTTAAAAAAAAAGTCGCATATTTGCAATTTTTACGATCAAACGCAAATGTTGCGAAGCACTTCAGCGTGAAGTTAGCACCTATTTTTAAATAGGAAATGGCGGTGCGACTTTTTTTTAAATCTTAGTTCTTAGGTTCTTAGTATCATTTTTTGACCACAAAACAGCATAACTTTAAGTTTTTAGAAACAATTATTTAAAACAAAAACTCCATCCGTAAAAATTGCGAATTTGAAAAAAAATATTTACTAAATACAATTTTTTCAAATACGACACATACATTTTTGTACGTAAATCCAAAATGGCGGTGCTAACTTCACGCACATAACCTTAAATTCAGTTTTCTTACAACCACTGTTCATTACAGGTACGAAGTTTTAGTCAAAATCGTTAAAGAAGTTCTTTCTTAGAATTTTTAACAGCGGTATCCGGTATGAAACTTTTCTGATTGTTGCACAATGATAAAATTTGGTAGAAGGGCTCAAGTCAAGATTTTATATTTAAAAAAAAATTAAGGTTTGCAAAAAAGAGTAAAATCGAAATGTAGGGTATGTAACGCTCGCAAACTTATATGTATTTGAAATATTTTCAGTTTTTAGTTTATAGAAAACATTTTTTTGGCAATCGGTTTACTGCTTTAAAATGTAGGAGTGACCTCCAATAGGCCATTCGGCAGATGTTTTTTTTTTTGCAAAAATATACTGATCAAATTTTATAATTGGAATAATGTGTTATTTTTGAGTATAAAAATAAAATGGCGCTGCTGTAAGTGTTGTGCTTTAGCCGAAATTTTGAAAAATGCGTTTTAACCAATATCTTGAGAATGGCTCATGGTACTCATAATTTGTAAGAACTCCCAACCTTTTGGTTCGTCTGGGCTGCTTTTCAAGGAGCTGATTAGACAAGGTTCTTCTCCGTGGGTTCCTATCGCTGTTTTTCCTGTGGTAGGGCTCAGCTTTTACATATAAATTTATAAATAGTTAAGTTTGAAAGTTATTTTTTTTTTTTCAAATTTTTTTTTTTGGTGAAGAACAAAATAAAAAAAAAATTCTTTAAGCGACACCTCGTAAAAAACCAGGGCCTATAGTGACTTACAAGCTTACAACTGTCAACGATTTATCTATAGTTTTACTTAAAGTACTAGATTGGAGCCAATAACTTGGTTTTAAGTTATTGAAATGTAGATTAGTTTAGCCTTCAATATTCAATAACTGCATTTGTATCTGCTTAAGAGAGAATCTACTGTATGTACCGCAGTCAATTTATGCCCCAAAAATGCATAATCTAGACAAAAGTTGGACTAACGGATTGATGTGATTGTTTTTATTTTTTTGTTTTAATAGTTTTGGTTTTAAATTCACAAAACTTTTTCCTAAAAACTAAAATTAATTCTTATCCTACATCATACACCAGCACAGACACCCACTCTAACACGATTCCGACATGCTCAAATGAACTCAAAAATATTATACTTATGATGAAATATTGAAAAATACACAGTAGTTTATTTTTGGTGTGTGTTTTTTTTTTTTTTTTGAAAAATGAAAAAAATAAAATTTAAAATAAAATCGCAAATTGAAAACTTACTCCTCATTTCGTAATTGCATTTCAAGAGATGTGTTCACTTCGGCATTGATTGCGTCCATCGTTGATTTTCTTTTGGAGAGGATTTCCAGTTCGTCCATGTTTTCAGACGAATAATTAAAACTTTTAGCAGTTATGAATTTGTGATGAGACTCTGCCGGCACAGCTGCTGCTGCTGCTGCTGAAGCTGTTTCTGTTTCTGATGCTGATGCTGATGCTGATGATGAAGCAGCAGCAGCAACTCCTACTCCTACTGCTGATGATTGGTATGGAGTTGATGACGATGTCTGATCGGGTGGCAGAGATTCCAGGAGAGACATATCAGTTGTAGGTTTGACTATTGAAGCAAGGGACTCGGTAGCTGATAGCCATTCAGTTGGAACCGATTTTGTATGTTTGTTGTGAATTCGGTTGTGAAGTTTGGGATTATCGTCGGCAGTCAAAACGGGACGATTTAGCTCTGCTTTAAGTTTTTCCAGTCGAGCATTATAGTCACGTGTTGGTTCAGAGCTACGGCTGATGTGCGGGATGAATACAAAATGATGAAATTTAAATTAATATTTTGAATATATTTAGATTAGTTTTGTATGTTTATTTTAGTTGGAATGAATGTTTATTTCTTTTAAATATCCATTTATATGCTCTTGCTGACAAAAGGCATAAAGTATTTTATTGAAACATCCTCGGATTTGGTTTTTCAATCAAAGACTTGCTTGCAAGTTGATACCAGAAGTTACTGATTGGAATGAATTGAAATAAAATTGAGAACACAGTGAATAATTAATTCTATATGAAGCTATAGGTCATACGTTGAGTAAAAATCTATAAGAAGTTAAATTTAATTCTAAGAAAAGAACTATTAAGCGAAGAAAGAAGAGCATCACACAAAAAAATCTAGGTTTTCTCATTTAGGATATAAAATACTTTTTTATCGCTCTGTTTCCTTGCTGGTTTTAAAATTTTAAAAATCTATTGATATATTGGTTCCCCAAAGGTAGGGCTTCAGAGGAAAGTCCGAAATAATCGCATTCCTTCTGATGGATTTAAACGGTGCTGGCTGAACTTTCACCAGAAATCAAAACAAACAATGGTGGAAGACAAAACTTTATTTGGTGAATATCTTGAGAAAACCCCTTAAACCCTTTGACGCTTGACGTCATACAAATTAAAGCTTAGTCCTTTAATACGAAATATAATGATGGAAGTCGTAGAGGTAAAAAATTTTTCAATTTGCGGATAATCTTAGAACAAAAACTTAAACTTTATATGGAAATCGACCTTATCCCCTAGGAAAAGTGATGCGATTGTGCACTCAAGTCATGTATATGCAGGCGCGGATACAGAGGAGGGCAATGGGTGCGATTTCCCCTACCTCCTCTGGGGCCTAGTTAGTATAAAATGTAAAGGGAAAAAAATGTTTTATCGTTCCATGTTTATAAAATTCATTTTTAGTAGAGCTAGTTGCTAAAATTTTAGCTACAGGGAAACAGGGAACGCCTTTCCTATAGTAGAAACTATAATCTTGCTTGGGCGGCAAACATACTGATATTTCCAACAAATCTATAATCTAACGCGACTGAAGACTGCACGAAGGAAATTTCAGAGAACTTTTAAGTTTTCGAGTGTCTGCTGGGAGTGGAGATAAAAAAATAGAGCAACATTTGCAGTCAGTCTCCTCTTATGCTACATAAGCAAGACAAGATAAAGCATGCTTATTTCATGCTGCGAAAAAGAGATTTAGGATCAAATTTTAAGTAACGTATATGGGCTTCATGGTATTATTCAATACTTTTAGATGAGACAACCGATATGTATCTCAACTCTCCCAGCTGAGCCTTACCATATGTTCCATAATGGTAATATTCGGGAGGATTTTGTCACTTTCGTGGATGCGTTTGAGAAACTAGCTAATGCTAAAACTGGCGAAGAGTATACCACTCCGATGAGGAAGATCAGAGAGAAACCAAAAGAATTCTTATCAACGAAGCGAAGTTGGATAGAACTTCGACATCTAAGGAGTTGTCCTTAACTGGCTAAGCCACTGGCCAAATTATCTTGTCCCAGTTAAAGAGGCTGAAACTTGCACTCGAACTGTGTGTGGTAATAGGAACTGACGGATGTGCCGTTATGCCTTCTGAAGTTCGAAGTGCTGTCACGGAGATCCATAAGGAGATCAAAAACGCTGTAAAGACACCGTGCTACAGTCACAAACTGAATAATTATATTTCGCGAAGTTCCAAAGTACCCGCTGTGGCAGTTATGAAAGGGATAATTGCTTTCTTCAAATCTCATCCAAAGTGAAAAACTGTCCTCATGGGCTCCTTGAGGTATGCACTCACATCGTTTTGTGAGACCAGGTGGGAAGAGCAGCATGATACAACCGCTAGATTGTGCAATCTCTGGAATCAATTTCACAGTGACATGACCCGAGCACGACTGGCAAGGCTTCTTCACTTGTTACAATTACAACTTTATGTAACACACAATTAATTGTGTCAGTATTGTTTTTAAGTGTTGTATTACATTCGACCCTTTTCCGCCTAATTATCGTAAGCGACATTTTCATATTGTCACTCAAAGTTAATTATTTCATTTTTTTTTCCAGTGTATTAAAAGCTATCGAACTTTTTGTCATCTATCAGTAACAGTATTGCTAATAATGTTCAATGCTGAAATTTGACCGTTTTCGTTGCTGAGCAAACAAAAAACAAAATGTCGCTTACGATACTTTTATTTTTTGGCGCTTACGATAATTTGGCGGAAATGGCTCGATATCTCTTTCCCAGTCCCTGAGCAAAATACTAAAAAATGACAGCGCTCAATTTTAATGGCAGCGCTATGCACATGCCGGTAAAGAACACAATTTCTGTTCTTGCTTACTTGCCGGGAGAATATTGATGCTAGTTTTAACAATGTCTGGCAGCGTGCGAAAAATTTTGCTGATCAATTGGATGTTGAGCTGAAAATTCCTCGAATTCCTCGTCATGATGGACGTCAAGTTTATTGCGCCAACTATGAAATTAATTTAGTGGAAGAATACTACAGGTGATCAACATAATGCACCTTTACTGAACTTTGTTCTCACAGATCAGCGAGAATGATTCCAACCTGAAACCTTGGATGTGTTTCAACTACCACTTTTCATTCCAGAAAATATCAATGGTGAAGTCTCTACTGCACCGCTTTGGACTCCTCTTAGACACACAATGAAGAACCTGCTTTTTTCAAACAAACAAAGCATTATTCAAAAATTTTAATTATCAAATGGACATGGAAAAGAATAAAATGTTATTGATTTTTTTGAAAGGTAGGTAAAATTGCACGAAAATTGCCCCCACCACCTCAGCGAAATCCGGGATCCGCGCCTGTTCATATGTATCTGGAAAGTCAGCAGATAGAAAAGATTGAACTCGCATCTCTTAAAGTACTCCACAAACTACGGTTTCTCAATGGAACACACACCTCCCCTACACTACCTTGTCATTTGTTTTAACACGATTAGAAGTATCCGGTTGTAAACCCTCAAATTATTCTTCTTTCATAAGTACAAAAATGCTAATAAACTTAATTTTATACGAGGCATTTGTAGGTACATTGGCCCAAATGAAGTACCATAATTAAATTTTCACTGAAAAAGAGCGAGCATAAATTTCATTTTCACACTCACCTTCCATCAGGTCACGCTAAATTGATTGCTCTTTTTAAGTGAGTTACTTGTTTCAATAAAACATATCTTATTAACTCAATTTGAGCACCTGCGTTTTTAGTCAGGAAAACCAATACCTTTCGGTTAATCTGAAGGTATACATATACCATTCACCCAGCTACCCCTCCCACCCTCGTCAAACCCCAAAAAGCTAAGGCTTACCGATTTTTTCTACCTCTTCGATGTCGCCTCCTTACGATACCCTCAGCATGCAGGAACTCCACATCGTCCAATTTCACCCCATTGCCTCCGGCATTACTGTAAACATTTGGCAAAGTCGATCTCGATGTTGGAATCGATGTTGGTAATATAATAAGCTTTCGTTCCGAAACAAAATTGTTTCCTGAATCGTCTTCGATGTCTTTTGTGTTCGATTGGATCTTTCGACGGTCGACATTGCGAATACTATGATTCACTGTTGAGGATTTATTCAATTTTTCTGCCTCAGCTGTGAGCTGCTGTTGTCGTTGCTGTTCCATGGTTACACCACTCATCAGGTCACCAGGTGCACTATTGCTGTTGGTTATCGTATTCCCAGGATATTCGTCCACAGTAATCGGTTTTTCTCGAATCGAAATTTTCGGTTCGAAATTCTCAGTTTCCGCCGGATATGAACTCTCCTTCGGTTGTCTGGTAATGATTTGGTTTTTTAAATTTTTTGTCGAATAATCGTACGGCATGGAGGGATGGACTTTAACTGGCTCATTGGCTGACTGTGAATGGATGAGAGAGAGAGAGAGAGAGAGAAAAAAAAAGAACAATACAAACAGAAAATTAAATTCCGATACTTCAATGGATTTACAAAGAAATATATACAAAATGGAATGAAGTGAAATGATGTGTTCAAAATTGTATATTTGAGTGTGGAAGGAAAGCAGAAATGTGCAAATTTGTGCGGCGGATTTGCATGAGAATAAAATTAAGCTCAGCTTCTCGATTCAGTCTTGTATTTTATGCATGCATGAATATAATGTAGATATATTTGTAGAATAAACATCAAGGTAAATACAAAATGGATGAAAAGATTTGTCAGAAGAAAAATGTAAACATTTTGTTGTATATTTGGTTTGTATAATTTAATTTTAAAACATCATTCGAACAGCAGTCTGATGTTGATGTGTAGAATGAGTTTTTGTTCAAGTTAAATGGAAAATCAATAAATTCTTTTTTAAGGTCCAACACTAGAGTGTCGATATTGGGAAGAATCACTATAATGTAGGTAACTTATCACTCCTTGAAAAATTCAAAGTCTCCTCTATCAAAATCACCTAGAGCAATTATTTCTTTGAAAAAAGACGTGGTGCCCACGTCCCACGTATCAACAGCGTACTAGGTTGTAGCTAAGGACCGAGCTGGGCGGAATCAAGTTTTTGGTTTAAGGCCCTAGTCCACTTTGGGCTGTCTTTTGGGCTATATATACGCCAACTTCTACCTGGGGTTGTAATGGCTGCAATATGTGGACCTATATGAATAGATAATGACGGGCTAGTTCGACGATTCTTCGAATCTACCCCTGCTGGAATTCTTTGGAGAGAAAGGTCCAAAGTTTGGTGGCACACACAAACAGAGAACGACCTCAATTAACTTTATGTTGGGTGTGTAACTGAAGAAAGTTATGTAACTAAAAACCGTCCTGGCTGGAGGAGCTTTTTGGTTGAGGCCGTATGTGATTTATTTTGAACCAATGTCATCTGAAGTAAATTAAATGTAGCATACTTAGATACCTTTATGTTTTGGTAAACAAAATTGTAAAACGGTAAATGTACTAAAATACCGATATTTTACAAATATTTTTTTTTTTTGTTACCAGCTGCAGAACTTATGTACTTATAAGGTGCTGGTAATAATTACCTACGTCCAGTGTATTTAGTACTTCATGACTATCGATAGAGTACCTTCTTACAGTAATCTTTAAATCCATGTTTTGTAATAAATAGAGTTTGCAGATAAGAGAGAGTCTTATGTGTATCAACTTAGCAGGTCACTTTTTCCGTTGCATATTTAAAAGTATATAGTAATTAGCAGCAACTTAGTTTGCTAATTGGTTACGCAAAACAAAAATTAATTGCTCAGTTGGTTTGTAAGAAAATGGATATGTCCTGCTAAGTTGACGTCAACATTAGCAGGTCAACTTTGTCAAAAATACAGATAAACGGTCCGGGAGTGGATATATTGAAAACTACTTAATTGCTAATTAGCTACGAAAAAATAAATTTAATTCCTCTTTTCGTTTCGAAAAAACAGGGTTTCCTTATATGATGACGTCATCTCTATTTATTCGAAAACGAAAAAAGCGGTTCAAATATTTTTTTGCGTAATTAATTAGCAATTAAGTATAGTTTTCGGTTCATAAAAAGTCATTACTCCTGAGGCACCGTGTAGGCAAAAACTAGATTTTTTTGATCAAAACAATGTCACTCAAATTGTTTTGCGTGAAAAAGAATCGTGGTGAGTATAATTTTCTTTTTCTGGGGTTCGTTCACAATTCGATAAAAAAAAATTCAGCAGAAATTTTTTTTTGCAATAAAATCACTCCCATAAGAAGTACATGTATTTTTTTTTCGAGGAGGAACTGTATACTAGGCGTATGACGAAAATATTTTCACCATGTTTTGGAGGAATTTTTGATTCATTCGTTTTTTCGATTAAAGAAATTTCTGAAAACACTTAAATTAATTAATCAAGATCAACTTTTGATATTTTTGGCTCCATGAAATAACTTCCCAATGAAATAACCCCCCAATCCAAAAATTAAATAATTTCCAAAATGTTTTGTTTTTAAGTCACCAAAAGCGCAGGAAATAAGTCCCCAAACATAAAATGAAATAAGTCCACAAAGAAATAACAAAAGTACGGCGTATAAAAAGTTAGGTATGTTTGGGGGGCATGCTGCCCCTCGCAACCTCTCTGCTTGGCCCACTATAGGATTTGGGGTAGGTGCGAGGTTGGGTGTATGTATGCATTTAAAGATTCTGGATTTAGAGAAACTATGAATTTATCCTATATATCCAAGGTCAAAAGCTGTTTTCTAAATATACATGTCACCGTAAAATGCAAAAGAAACTTTGCATACACCCAACCCCCTACCTACCCCAAATCCTTTAGTGAGTCAAGCAGGGAGTTGCATGGGGCATCATGCCCCCCTCCCCCCTACATACCTCACTGTTTATACGCCGTAATTTTGTTATTTCTCCAAAGAAATATGTACCCAAATTTGGGGACTTATTTGATCATGAAATAATCCCCTAATTTAAAAATGAAATAAGCCCCCAAAACTCGATGAAATAAATCCCCAATTTTGAGAATTTTTTTTTTTAAATGATAAAACTTCCGATTTCCATATACCTACATACATTTTGGGGATTTATTTCATTATTTTTTTGGGAGTTATTCATTCGTGAGTTATTTCACGGAGCCATATTTTTGGTGTTTTTAGGGGGTGGGTTTGAAAATCTAAAAATTCAAGATATGATGATGGAATTTATTTATTCGGATTCTTAGGGCTAGTTGTACACACGTAATTCAAATATTGATTCGTTTCGGCTTATTAACTAAGGTTCAACGATGGTTCGAAGGTTTGAGTATGTGATGATAGTCAATTAGATGATTGCACCTTCGTTGAACCTCAGTTAATTAACTTAAGTCGGTGAGTTAAAATTGCTCAATTTACGAATTAATATTTGACCCAAGTTTTGTGCAATTGGCCCTTAGTGAACAATTTGAATTCTACTCACTTTAGCCTCTTATTGCATCTTAGGCAAAATACCATGCATATACAACAGTTTAATCAAAAATTCGATGGTTTTGAGAGAAAAACGAACACAACTTTAACTTTTACCAAAAGTCTGAATAAAAAAAAATCAGGAAAATTAAAAATAAAAATCAATGAAACACATTCACTAAAGTTGTGCATTGAATATTGTCGTATTCGTTCAATGAGAAAACTTATACTGCAGCTGGTAAACTTAGTAACACATACATTGTTTGAGCTGTATCTACGAATTAAATGATTAAATTAAAAATAATTGAAAAAACTTTTTATGCTCGTATAAATAGTTTACCTATATAATATTCAATTATTCCTATTTTGATAATGTTTTAAAATTCAGAAAAAAAGGATTTTTTTTTTACTTCTAGATAAATTGAGAGCTTTCATTAAAAAAAAAATCAAAACATCTGTAAAACGCAAAACTTATTCAATTCAAAACAATCTTGAATTCAATTCAATTACGACAAAAATGGCACAAACGCCACGAGCCACGAATGCCAATGTGCCACCCTTCTGTACCCTTCAACAGCAACAACATCAACAAAAAAAAAAAAAAAAAAACATTAAACTTCGCGATAAAGCCTAACGAGTGCGCAAACCTAACAATCTTTTAATTAAACACAAGCCTAATGAAGGATAAAATCATCATCATTTTATCAAACTCTGATGATGGTAACAGAAAATCTCGACGAGAATGACAAAAACTCTGGGGGGTCATTCCGTAATTTTCAAAACGATAATCATCAAAACGATTATCGCTGACGTGATCGTCAATAATTTGCTTCACGTAATTCAAACACTATCTCCTCGTCTATCGTTTTTCCAGAGATTGTCAAACCATCATTGAAATGTCATAATAACAATTTGCGTTATTAGAACGAAGTTCTTTAGTGCACGGTTTGTTTGTAAGCCCAATAAATCGGCAGAAATTTACATAAGATGGTGGCGCAATGGAATAGGTACTTGCTTCTTAACCGAGAGGTTCGGCGTTCGATACCTGCTGGCGACACGTTTTTTTTTTTTTAATTTTCATATAATTTGTATTTTTCTCAAATGTTTGTTGCCATTTTGCAAAATAAGTAAATTATTTCACTCATTTAACTATAGTCGCGTACAAACTTTACATACAATCATGAAAACAAATGCGAAACGATACCTATTTAGGTATCGTCCAAAAGCCATCGTTTTGACGATAGCGTTTTGATGATAATCGACTTACGTGAAGCAAATATTTGATCGTCAAAACGTGATCGTCCAGACGATATGCATTTATAGGGTTACGTGAAGTAAGACTATCGTCGAAACGTTATCGTCGGGTGATAATCGTTTTACGGAATGAGTCCCCTGGTTTTTCTTAACAAAGGAGTCAAATTACGATTGGGGTTGGGCGGCATAAGCAAAACAAAAAAAAAATCAACACAAAAACTTCCAATATAAGCAGCAGTAATTGATAGCACGAAAGTCTGAAAGGACAAAATCTCTTTTCACAAAAAAGGGCCAAGTCGATGAGGATGAGGATGAGGATGAGGAAAAACGATGATGTCCTTTATGAAGTTTTGCATCTATTTGTAGGTACACATAGTTTAAAGTTTGGCACCATTTTGTCATTGTCCTCCAGAATCGACTCGACTATACCTTTTTATAACATTTTTGCCTTTGACCTGAAACTTCCTTTTTGTTTACAAATTTCTAAAGGGTAGGGATAGGGACAATGAAATTGTTTTTCAGGTGCACAATCACCCAAGGCAGGAAGAGTAACCCAAACCCAAACCCAAACCAAAACCACTATACCACTCTCGTCTCGTTTACAAATAGCTGGCAAGAGAGCAAAATATTTCCTATCCAATATTTTTTTTTTTATTATACTTGCTCTACTCACCAGAATTGGATCATTACGGCTTCGCTCATTTAAGTTCTCATTATTCGAGCTTGGCAGTTTTGTTTTCTTTCTAATTATATCGGTTAGTCCTTCTTCCTCCACCTGGAGTCCTTCGTTGTATACTTCTTGTTTTAGAAGTTCGAGTTCTTGTTGAAAGGTTTTGTTGAACTTTGAATCTGCTGCCTTCCAGCCGACAATGGATGAAGAAGTCGCAGCAGAAGCTGTGGTAGTTGCTGCTGCGGCAGGTGTACGAGCAACAATTGGATCTGATGTGGTGCGATAATTAATGTCGGGCAATGCTATGTCACCCATAAATCCACCTGAAATGGAAAGAGTAAAAAAAAAATATAAATATGTATTTTGTATTGGGTTTGTTTAAGTTTCTAAAGGTCTTAATTTTTTTGTGTGAGATCAAAGAAATGGTGAGAGTTTATAATTATTAAATTTTAGAAAAGCTTTGGCAACAAGATCAAAGCAATTGTATTTCTCTCATTTAATTAAATTTTTGAATATCGTTATAAGTATATGGGGGGAGGGGCGAGGCAGTGAGTTTGGAACTTTCGTGTAGATATTTTCATTAAAAAATGACATGATATCCGTTTAAAATCTCTACGAATTTATAACGGCCATCATTACAACCGTCTCAACATGAAGATGAGGTATGTTTTCTTCATTTTATTATGAATGTGAAAGAAAAAATTTCTTTCTACCTGTGCCTACGTTCTGTAACTCTCACATCGAAAAAATCAGTCGAGAAACGCTGAAAAATGGAACAAAACCAATGTATTTTGTTTCAGTTTTCATCGTTTTTCGACCAATTTTATGCATGTGAGAATTACAGAACGTAGGCACTGATAACGATATTAATGTAGAATTCCTTTTACCAAAAAAATTCGATTTTTTTTCTAAACAGAACCGATTTTCTTCTTTCAATACAAGGAATTCGTCCAGAAAAATCGATTTTTTTCTTCTAAACAAATCGATTTTTTTCTTAAAAGGAATTTGACATAATAGCCCAGGAAAATTAGACAAAAAAAGGCATAACTGCGAAAAAATTCCGACAAAGCTGAATTTTGGTGGAGATGTTTATTTTTGTACCTTAAGCATTTTCCAAAAAGTACCATAAAATTTTAAATTTTTACGGGGGTCGGAAGGGGTTGAATTTCGCTAATTTCTCAAAAACTATCAGTGTTTTTAAAAAAATGTGAAGGCAAAAGTTGTAGCTCATGTAATTTTACATTAAAAAATGTTATACTTTTTTTCGTACAATCAATAGGTTTTGAGAAAAACGTGCACAAACTTTATAGTGTACTGGATTTATTGAAAAAAATTTATTGAAGTTGCATGTTTTAACGGACAAATATTTTTGTATGGTATGTGTTTGGGAACATCTCCAAATCTCCACATTATAAAAAAAAAATGTCGGGGTGGTACGGGCTAGGAAAAGCGGACATATTGAAACAGCTCGCCATTTCATTTGGTTTTCATTTGATAACTCTTCTGGATTTTTTTCTGTAATAAAATGGCCAATGAAAAACTTTTAGAGAATCAAAATACCTACAAAATGAGGTACTAATGATCCCTGGGACTTTTTTCATCTTTAAGTTATAGCTTGTCAAAGTTCACCTGCATGTGATGGGGTTCAATAGTGTGTTTAGCTTTAAGACACCCCTCCTGCCTCTCCTGTGGCACTTACTCCATCAAAACCAATGACAACTTTGTAGAGGAGGGTTGGTGAAATATCTTTGTCGAAGATAATTTCTTGAAATTGTAAAATTTTGCATCAACTTTTGCATTTTAAAATCAAAAATCACATTGATGGCGGTTTCAAACACCCCTCTCGTGCAAAATTTACTACCCCTCCTTAAAAATTTGTACTCAAGAATGTAGTCTGATATTTTGGCTAAATTTAAAGACTCCAACCTTGAAGATCTAATTTCTAGGACGGAAGTTATAGCCAACAATATCACTCGATGTTGAATTAATTTCATTAATTTTCACTTCAGTAATAATTCAAAATAGAGCAGTATGGTTGGCTTTCGAAGCTATAACTTTCGTGCGCTCAGAGATTTTTTCTTCGTGGGACTGGCCTAATGAATTTATGTTTTTTTTAATACCCCGACATATCAGAGGTCTTTAGAAAGCAGAGCTGAATTAATTGGAATCTGTCACATTGACATCTGTCACTTTGATATCTGTCACTTTCACATCTCTCACTTTGACGTCTGTCACTTTGACATCTGTCACTTTCACGTATGTAACTTTGACGTCTGTCACTTTCACGGCTGTCACCTTGGCCGCTTTCGGGGGGTACTCAGATAGGCTATCTGAGATACTTTAGTATCGGATATGTTTTCAAACGAACCGGATAGGTTACCTATCAAAAATCAAAACAGCTGACAAAAGTTTAAGTACGTACCAGAAATTATTTTTTCCCAGATCTCTGCTGTGTCTTCAAAAACGTATGTTGTGTCCTTCCCATTGACAGATATTTTCATTTTGTTTATTTTTTGCAACAATTTGTATAGGTATTTTGATGTTTAAAAGCCAAAAACAAACAACAAAAAATAAAAACAAACAACTACTCAAGCTACACCCAAAAACCAAAAGTCAGCTATAATCAGCTGTTCCTCAAATTGCGCATAGGATAGTTTAGTAACCCGAAAATTTTAGGATAGCTTTAGATTTGTTTTTGACAGCAGCTGTTTGGTTCATCAGCTGAATTTTTCTATGGCATTACAACAACACAAACCTATCCGGATAGGTTTGGCTTGCCCCCCGAACGCGGCCCTTGACATCTGTCACTTTGATATCTGTCACTTTGACATCTGTCACTTTCACTTCTGTCACATTGACATCAGTCGCTTTAACATTTTCATATTGACATATGTATTTGAATGATCTCTTATATTTTTTCTCCGCCAAAAATTGAAATGTATGTACATACATACGTACATATGTATGTAAATAGGCATATTCAGGAAAATAAGATCTCAGTGCCCTCAGCAATCACAGTTACATGAACAGTATTCCTCAGCAAAATTTCTCAGTTTTGCTGTCAAAACTCTGAGGGAAAAAAAATTTGGTCTTTTTGACGTGGAGAAGTCTCCGAGATCTCATTTTTTCTGAACACGCCAAATAAATCGATATCTATACATATAATGTATAGACAATATATACATATATGTATAGAAATGGTAAATCATGAAAAAGAAAAATAAATAAACTATACTTACGAAATTAATACTGCGTTTTCATTAGAGCAAATGAGGTAATTTCGTTCAAAATTTCCAAATTCAATTCAAAATCATCTCATTTCCCATACAAATTCAAATTTCCAAATGAGGTAATTTCAACCAAATTTCCTCGAAATTAAGTAGGAAATTACGTAAAACTTTTATGAACACACCCAAGTGGAATCCATGCAAAGTGGAACCCATTTGAAATGACAGAATTCAATGTAAAAAACAAAAAAAAACAAGCGATTGACAATCTAGACCGTCAAACAAAATTAGGAAATTTGAAATGTGAACACTTTTTTTGTAATTTTCCAAATTACCTCATTTCAGCTCTAATGAAAACGCAGTATAACGCATCAAATTGAGCAAACATATTTTATATTTTTCCTATTTTTTTTTTTCTGAGAAATAATGTTCATGTAACTGAGATTGCTGATATATCAGTACGGCGGGAGTTACTTTTATGTTCAACTAATGGCGCAGTTTAAAAAAAAAGTATATAAAAACACGCTCGTATGCAAATGCAATGTTGTGTCCAAATTTCAAAAGCAATCGGTGAAGAGTTTCGGAGATTACTCATAAGGAACAAACGTACATTTACATTTTATATACATAGATAGATAGATAGAAGAAGATTATATGTACATATGTATTAAAATACAAAAATTGTTTTATACAGACATGTAGCCTGATATTCAAATATTTAAAAATATTTTTAAATTAAAATCAACCAACATAGTTAGTTCAATATTAAAAGCCTTCATTTTCAAATCAGAATATCAGTCTACAAATTCTTTGCCATTAATAGTTGGTCCTGATATAAATTATTTTATAACAAACCAAAGTCGTGCAATTATTTTTTTATTTTATTACCTTTATTTTTTGTATACGAATAAGGGCACGGATGAAACGTGTACCAAAACATACGTACTTACAAACAATTTCAAATCAATGTTTTTTCCAATTAATCTTCATAAGATCTTTATTAATGGGTCTAATTAAATATGAATAATTATGTATTATCGTTCCATTTTAATTATAATGGGATACTAATTATCAACATGCCTTTGGCTCCATACTCCAGCGCCCGCAGTCGCGGTATGAGTAGGTATAGGTACCTACAATAATAATTTGAGGACAAATCTGAATCGTTCATACCAAAAACCCTAAGAACCTGCAACCATACAGATATAGCCATTATAATTTAGTGTTCCATTAATGTGTAAACTTACACCAGGGACATAACAGTAATTTACCATAAGGGATTAATATTTCTTTATTCGCGCAAAACAACTACTTACAACCATTTATGACTGAGAAGATAAGGCAAATGCTGCTGTGTTCATATACATACATACATAAGGTACATAGGGTTTTATGATTACAAATGGAGACGTTATGAGCAAATTATGATCCGATTTATTTTTTGATAATTTTGATTTAAAATTATAAGTAGTCATGTTTTATGTCTTGCGCACAATCAGTTTAGGATATAATGTACATAATTTTTATCCTCTAATTACATACATTTATTATATTAGGAAGACGATTTTTGCTTGCGACTAAGGAGCAAGTTTTGAATTTGTCAAAAGTCGACTTTGATTTTAATTAAACCTGACACTTCGATAATGAAAAAAGAAAAAACAATTATCTCCGTCTGCAAAAATGTCTATATGCACGTCAACCTACAACTTAACTCGCTGCATTGACTTTCAATTATTTTGTTTAAGTTTTAATGATTTTATATTTTAGTCCAAAAATAACGGTAGGTATGTAATGTAGGTATACATTACATTTGGCAGGTGCCAAACAACCGTTTTGTATGAGGATATTTATCACAGAAACTCTATAAATTTTGATACCAAATTTTGTGTAGGTACAATATTTAAGGAATGGTTTTCATTTCGATAAAAAAAAAATTCCAAAACTAATATTACCGCGTAGCTTCCAATTAAAAGAAATTTTTGAAAATTCAAAGGAATAACTAGAAAAAGGAGGGGCCATAAATACTTTTTCTCGTCTGAGTTATGTATATCTTTTTTCTACACATCTCTTTATTTAATAGCGGCAGTCTGAGGTCAATTCCAATTATGCTTTCATTGGTGAAGCTTCTATCTTCGGTAAACTGCTACAATTTCAATGTAAAAAGACCATTCGAACAAAAAAAAAAAAAAAAAACAATTCAGAAATTATGCAATTTATTGTTATCGCGAATTTTCGACTTTTCCGGCCTAATTTTCCAATTTTTATCAACGTAATATGTTTATTTGGTTTAATACAAATCCAAGAAAAAATCTTCATCCAATTTGGATGATGTTTAGACGATTTATGGGCCTACGAAAAAAAAAAAACTAACTTAGAAAGTTTGAAATTTCAAGATGTTTTCTAAATTTTCTAACTTTGTATCTCGATTTTCTAATTTTTGTTAAAATTTTTCAATTTTCGGCTTCGTTGTGTGGTAACCTAGTTCAATAGAAAGCCAACAAAAAAATTCCCATGCAAATCGAAAGATGTTCATGTTCAGCCGAGTTATGTATGTGCGTACGAACACAAAAAGGGATTCATTTTTATATATATAGATATTATAAATACCTATTCTTTGACATTAAAAAAAAAAAATTGATCTATAGTTCGTCCAATAATTCCTGTCGGTACAGGGAAGATAAGACGTTTGCATCTCAGTTTAGTTGCAGCGTATTGCATAAGTCTATCGCATGTAAAAGCTCTTACCTCGATGCCGTAGTATGCATAATAAATCATTTCAAGTTTAATTGAAATTGATCAGTGTTACCATCTAGTAGGTAAAACAATTTTGAAAAACAAAAAAAAAATTAAGTAGGTGCATTAAAAAAAAAAAAAAAAAAGAAACAAATACCAAAAAATACCAATTTATTTATTTATAAATAGTTCATTTAGCAATTAAAAAACAGAATCGTTTTAACAATATAAAACAACAAAATATTTAATACATGAATCTATATATAAATAGCTTTTAATAAATTTTGTGGTACCATTTTTTCAAAAAGTATTTGACCGATTTCGATAAATTGGATATAGATGGTCGGAAAGCCACAATTGCGGAGATGTGCAGAATATACTTGAGATACACATTTACATACTGTGAGTCATTTTTGTTTTTATACTGTCGAACACTGTGCATATTTAAAAAAAATAAAATTAAACAAAAAATGTTTTTGTTCCTTCAATATTTTCAAACAAATTGTTTGCGATATTGACAGTTGGTGTCGAATTTCGACACAGGACTATACTAGTACATACAAATGTGCTTACAAATTGTTTTTTTTTTTTTTTTAATGGCAGCCGACGCACAACACCTACAGCTGCGCCATTTTATTTTTATACTCAAAAACAACACACACTAATTTCAATCACAAAATTTGACTTGTATATTTTTGCAAAATAAACTTCTGCCGGCCGACTTGCCTAAACAGTTTAAAACAACGACGAACGACCACACTTAGTTTTTTTTTTTATCCTAGGAGCTTTAAAAAAAGCTTTAATTCTGTAAGCTCTTGCACATAAGCAATAGAAAAAGGAGTAGTTTATGTGCGTTAGCTTACCAATGGTCACACTATATTGTGTGAATACTTTTAATAAACACAACAAGAGATCATGATTGGTTGTTCATTGTGCCTGTGCCTACGGCTGTGGGTGAGATAGGTCGTGAGGGATGTACGTCGCTTGAATAAGAAATTACAAAAACAATGCCGTGGGAAGTCTGTGGTTCATTTAAGTTGCATTTTGTTTCGTTGAGTCCTTGGGATATCAGTAGGTCCCACTGATTTGAAAAAAAGCTCTCCCTGACAAGAATAGTTGGACGAACTATAGTACCAAAGAAATTCAACAAAATATTTCTCTTGAAATGTTATTAGTTGTTTTATATCTTAAATAAACGATCCACAAAATTCATTAACCCTATACCTTAAACGATATGATAAACGACATAATTATAATATAAAGAAAGTACTCCTTCCCTCCCACTTTCTTAAATGCGATGAGAGATGTTAACAAGAATAAATAAACATATATACATACATATGTATGTATACATTTATCTGGCTCAAGCCATGTGGCCATAATTCTCATTAATCTTCATATCGCATTTGCAGAGCCAGTATGCTACACACATGCCTTATAACAGCCAACTATAGCGGGGTATATGGGGCTCACTTCTGTAAATATACCTACAAGTAGGTACTCAACTGAAATGTTAAGTTAACTCACCCTTTTTTCATTCTCTCCTCCCCAGCCAGCATCCTTTCAGGACACAAACAGTCTCTTATTTTAATTAATTGCATCTAATTATTGAATAAAATCCGTTTTGGAAATGGCAGTGATAGTGTTTCAGAAAATGGTCCTTGATGATCTGGATGATGAAGTCGATTTAGTGTGATTAGGTATTATTATAAGAAGCTATACTACCACTGTCTAGAAGGCAGCTTAAATGAATTTAGATAGCCCCAGAGGGGATAAAGATATAACAAACTATAGCGACCACTTGCATTTGGCTTTCGTCCGCACATGAGCTGAGTAGGTAGCATAAATTAAGAGAGGATTTAAGCTGCCGGAATTGTTCGTTTGCCAAAAGGAGAAAAGGCACTTATCTATTAGCTTTGGCTAATCCGGTGGCATTACAGAGCAGGGCTAACCCTCATTTAGTTATGGAAAGTTTGTCTTTTTTTCGACACATAAATATAATTTTAGTCTAATTCCAATTTACTGTTAAAAATGTTTTAACTTCCTCTTTATCGCTTTTTCTATATATTGAATGAATAAAATACATAAATCGAAAAGTCATCGCTTTGAATGAACAAATATTAATTTATAGAATTATATCAACAATAGCTTCGCAGCTTTGTTTTAATATTTATTCGCCCACAATGGAATACGACATTGTGGGAACTATTTGTGTACACATATTTATTAAAACCAAGTAGGACTTTTGGAAAAAAAGACAAATTATATATAGGCATACACTACACTGAACACAAAATGCGGTCAACCATCACGCTGTGTGTATGATGTGTGTGGTAAGGTAGGTAGGGAATGCCTCTGAATGATAAAATTTCAATTAAAATGTTAATTTTAATGTCGTTAAATTAATTTATGAGATTTAAATGTGCACCATGACGAGCATGGAGGTAAAAATTTATATTTTCAGCGAATAAACAGTTATTATGATAATGTAATGACACTATTCAGTTGACATTTCATTCAGTGGCTGTCAAAAAATGAGAAACTTATGGCGATTTCCATGCAACAAAAAAATCGGTTCCGCTTAGAAAAAAATCGATTTGTTTAGAAGAAAAAATCGAATTTTCTAGACAAATGAAATCTTTCGTTTTTAGCAAGATTTACACGGATTTGCACACACACTACGAAGATTTGACATTTCTCAGGAGTTAAAAGTTTTTTGCCGCAGTGTTTACAAATATTCACAGTGTTTGTCGTGTGTTTAAATAGATTTAAAACAAAAATATCTATAAAAATGTGTTTTATTCATCAAATAAGTGTGGATAATGAATTAATAGTGATCAACAGGTTTAATTAACTGTGAAATTAAGTGCCCAAAGTCCACTCATCCCAGCTTGCCGATGCGTTCCTTGATTGATGAGTTTAGTGTTGGAATTTGTTTTTTTTTTCTACTTGTATGAATGCACAACTATTTTCGTTTTATTTTGCAACCTATCTGTGATATATATTTGCTTTAATAGTACAAAACCACACGCAAAACTGAGTGCACTTTAAATAATTGTTTAACACTTTGTGCGTGCAATAATTGTTTACCTTTTTGCTTCAAAACTGCTGTCAAACGGTACACACACAATTACAAAAAAAAAATCGAATTTTTTACAGATTCCTTGCAGCTAAAAAAAAAGAATCGATTTGAAATGTTGCATGGAATTCGACATTAAAGAGTTTCAAATCGGGGTGTCAATATAGAGAAGAATATATAGATAAATTTTCTTTTTCAGTCTATTATTATTTAAGTTAATATTGGCCGCGTTCAACAGCACATTTGACAGTTCTGAACTGTCATTTTTAGAGGCTCTGATTGGCCAGCAGTCATAAAAATTCAGTTGACGTCGATTGACATTTAGTTACGTTTCTTACGTTTTTTTCTGAATTTTCAGATGAAAAATTCTATCTGAAAATTCAGATGACAGCTAAAAGCAACAAAAAAACAGTTCTTGATCCAGTTTTTTTTTTGGTGTGTGGTCTGATTGTCTGGGTCTCGTATCGCTTTTCGAATTTTGATTTTAAAGTGCAAAAAATAATAAAAACAGAATAAATAATTTCAGACTTTTTTGTGCGTTCAGTGTTACGTTTTTCAGAACTGAATTTTTAGATCTGTCAAAAACGTGGTGATGAACGTGGCCACTAACAGCCCGCATCTATTATAATCTAGAAATCTAGTACAAGCAATACATCTCGGGTATTTTTTGACAGCTTCCAAAATAGTACGATAACTTAGACGCCATAATATGATAACGGTTTTTTGTATAACAGTTTAATACAAGCATTTTTTTACTATGGGAGGATTGTCTAACTCCCACCGTTTGGACGGGAGGGGCAATTACATTAAAAAAGTACTAAAAATTTAAAAAAATATATAAAAAAAAATAACGGTAATACTTATAATTAAGTGTTATGCGCTTTTTTAAAGCCAACACTCTGTTCTATTAGATAGTTCTTAAATCAAGTGAAATCTATGTAAATTAAAAAAAAAAAACCGTTTTTAAACTCAAAATTTGGGGGGGGGGGGGGGAAACATAAAAAAAAAATGTTTAAAGTGTATTTCAAAACTATAAAATTATTAATATATTATTTTATTTTCTGAAATTTGTTGCTCTAGATCTTAATCAAAAACTGAAAACTAGATAATTTTATGTCTTCTAGTTTTTGAGAAAATTGAAAATTATTAAAACTACTTTTTTATTTTTTGGTATTTATGTAAGCTAGCACCCAGCATCACGGCGTATAATTAGTGTTTTGTATGGGGAGGGCATGCTGTCCTCTGCAACCCCCCTGCTGGGCCCACTATAGGATTTGGGGTAGGTGCGAGGTTGGGTGTGTGCAAAGTTTCTTTTGCATTTACACCTTTTTCCTAGTTTTTACACTCAAAATTAAAAAAAAAAAAATGTAAAATAATTGTTTTTTTTCTAACCATAAAAATTTGTCAACTTTGACTCGCTCTAAAAGCCAAACCATTCATACAAATAAAACAATTTTTTCGATTACTAGAGCTCCAAACAATTGTTAATTCAAAAGATGTAAAAGTTTTGTATTATAAACCCACCCGAAAAATGAATTTCGCAAGCATTTTTGCCTAAACGGGCCACTGTGCTTCGGAAAAAGAATGAATTAGTTTGCTTTAATTAATTGCATCATCATTAAGCCCAATCTTCCACATAAAGTTATATAAAATACATGATCAAACACTACATATAATTATTATTATTGAACAATAAAAATAATCCCGACTCTTGAGGCTACTTTACTTCGCTAAATTTGTCCCTCTATGGCTTATGGCTTTCGGGTCGTCAACTATGATTGAGAAACTCGACTCCGGAATCAATGGCATCTCGATCTTCAGGTTTGGGTTCAGTTTAAGAATAAGTTTATTAATTCTAAGACGATAATTAATTGTCACTTTAAGTATAATAAAAAAAAAACTCAAAACGAGATTGTGGTCGAAAATATTTTCTAACAAAATTTTGCAACGTATTAATCATTTCAAAACCCACGGACGTTCGTAGGATTTCAATTAGGTGGGCGGGCAAACTGACATTTCAATTTATTTTTTTAAAACAAGATATCGGTTGGTACAAAAAACAAGAAGTCCTAGTCTAGGGCTAACACAGATGACCTTTTAATAAATTAAAAAAAAAACTTTTGGATTTAAAATAATTAAAAAAAAAAAAAAAAAAAAAAAAAACAGTTTAATTTTGTTTTGAAAACTTAATATTTCGAAAACTAGTCGGTAAATTTGTATTTATCTTGGCAACAGTTAATTTTTAACATTACCTATCTATAGAATATTTTTAAATTATAGATTTGGATTTTAAGAGAAAATCTAAATTTGATTTGTTAAACAAATGCAGATCGTAGTGCTCAATTTCATAATTAATAAATTATTTTGTTGATTTTACACATTTTTTTAAATTTGTCAATGCATACAGGGTGATTCACCTAAGCTAGAGCGTGTTGGTGAGTCGAGACAAGTAAAAAAATCGTATGGGAAATCGACTTAAAATAGAAAAAAAAATTGTTCAAAAACAACGGCAACACTTACAATGCCATGCTAAATCTTTTTTCAAATCCAGAAATCCGTTCTTTAATTATATGTATGTTTTAATTCAACTTTTTTGAACGAATAGTTTTTGAAAAATTAATTTTCAAACTCAAAAATTTTGAAAAAGTAATGAAAAAATATTGTGTTCAAACTAATTTTTTTCAAAATTTTACGTTGTTAAGTAGTGTTTTTCTCAACTCTCAACCATTCCTGTGTGCGTGTCTGCAGGAATGGAGAGGGGACCTACAGTTTATTGCCGAATCCGAACGGATAATGTGAGCTGCACTTTTCTATGACAAGAGATACTCTTTGAGGTTTTTTTCAATTCCTCGCAAGAGGCAGTAGCTGTTTTATTTTTGTTTTAAATAATTAGGTGGCGAGGCTGGGGATCGAACCTAGACCTCCGGCAGGACAGTACAACGTACTAACCATCACGCCACGGCTACTACAAATGGGATCTTTGGAGCAGCAAATTAACGGATGGAAGTCGAAAGTCTCAAAAACTCAGAATACATTTTTACATCTTTTTTTAGTGTTTGAATAAAAATTGATGGGAGCATTGGGAGCATACTAAACACAAAAATGCTACTTAAAAAATTAAAATTTTAAACAAAATTAGTTTGAACACAATTTTCTGCATTATTTTTTCAAAATTTTGAGTTCGAAAATTAATTTTTCAAAAACTATTCTCTGAAAGTATTTTAATTAAAAATATTATAAAAGAACAGATATCTGGCTTTATAAAAAAGTATAGTATGACATTTTAAGTGTTGCCGTTGTTTTAAAATGATTTTCTGAAGTCGATTTCGTTAGAAAATTGCACCTCCCGCCTAAATAGGGAGAAATAAACCACCCTCCTATACTTTTTTTTTGTATCAACTCAATCTACACGCTCTAGCTTTTTGTCACACCTTAAATTTTTTACGTAATTAATTATTAACTTATTTTGATTTTAAAATTCAACGCTCTTATTAGCCCCTCCCGTTATTTTTAGATTTTCCCAATAACTAAAAGACATTTTAGCATCCGGTTTTCTGTTTTTGACTAAACCTAAATGGGGGCATTGAATTTTGAAAACAAAATTAGTAATTAATTGAGTAACATTTTGAAAAAAATCAGTTTGTTTTTTTTTTTTTAAATTTTGTGTGATTTCTAGCTTTACAAAAACAGTATAGCATGTCGTTGTAACCGCTACCGTTGTTTTTTTAATAATTTTTTTTTCTGTTAGAAAATTGCCCCTCCTGTTATTTTTAATTTTCTCGAAAACTAAGACATTTTAGCTTTTGGTTTTCTATTTCTGACTAAAAACTATTAGCATTGAATTTTAAAAACAAAATTAGTACTTAACTACGTAAAATTTAAAAAAAAATCTGTTTGACATTTTTGTTTTTGTTTTCATTTTTTTTTTTTTTTTGAACATTTTCAGTTTGAAAATTAATATTTCAAAAACTATTCCTTAAAAAATATTTATTTAAAAATAAAATAAAAGCAAAGATTTCTCGCTTCATAAAAAGATATATTTCATGGCATTGTAGGTAAGTGTAACCGTTGTTTTTTAGTAATTTTTTCTTTCGGTTTTAAGTAATTTTTTTTTTAATTGCCCCTCCCGGCTAAACGGGGGGAAATAGACCACCCTCGTATATGATTTTTTTTCTTATCTCGACCCAACCTACACGTTTTAGCTGTGACACTTTAGGTTAATCACCCTGTACATGCATTTATGCAGTTATTTTTAATTTTTAAAAGTGTCAAGAAGTTATTTTTAATTTTAAAAAATGGCAAAAAAAAATTATTGATGGAAGACACCTCAGAACCTAGGTCTTTCCAGAGTTTGTCGTATATGGTAGGTATATAACCCTAAATAAAACTCCCATAGTTAATTTATTTCTTATAAAATCCACAGAATAGGTTTACACTAATCAGACTTTAAGACCATGGTCTACATAAGAGCAAGATCGTGATCGTGCGACCCACTAGAACATTTTATTTCTTTTAAATATTTAAAAACTCACTTTTTTAGAAAACCCGTTGGAGCAGCTATAATTTTTGTTTCTTATAAATTAAGTTTTGTTAGACAAATTAAATGGTGTACATCGCGCACCGTTATTGTCAAAACTATTTCAGAATTTCTAATCAGGTTTTTGTATCAATTTATTTCTAATTTATGATGATTTAAAACAATTTTGTTGTTCCATGAATGTTGGTACATTCATTATGAAGCACGGTATTGTTAATTTTTTTGTATAATCCACATAATACTTCCTTAAACTTAACTACAAATTAGTAGATAACATAAAGTGAAAGCTCCAATAAATAATTTATTACTTTTAAAATAAAATGCATTAGTTTAAAATATTCAGCCTTAAAAAGCCAAGAGTATGATCGTATAAGAGCAAGTTTGTGCAAACCAGTGGTAATTTTTTTTTGTTATGCTCTAGTTCTGTCTTATGCAACATCTCGTTCAATATTTATTCATTAACTAAAGATAGTTTTCACGTTCAGTGAGTCAGTGATGAGCGAAAATATATAATTTAGGTTTAAAGTAATTAATCAGAACTTTACTCAAACAATGTGAAACAAACTCTAAATAATTATGCACATTACTATACTTACAGAAACATAGGTAGAAAGGGGTTTAATTTACTGGTTACGTGTCATAATTAATAATTTGAGTCTGAGGATGATTTCTGAGGAATAAAAATAAATAATAAAACATTATATCGGTAGATAAGATACCAAAGATGGCTTAACTATTTCTTCTTCATTGATAAAACCATCACAAGGCGAAACGTTTTGCTCAATAAATTCTTTTCCTTACCACAAAAACCGGCCTTTTGTATACATGTATGTAAGTATATTCCCTTCCAATCAAGAATGTTTTATATATGTTTCAAAGAAGAATTCTTCAATGGGTTTTAAAAATCATCCTGTCAGACGCATTCATTGATAATTGCATTCTCAAACGTTGGAAACAACTATTTTTAGTTTTTTCTGTTGGTCCAAAGACTATTGTCAAAGTGGCGGCGGCGACTGCAATGATGATGACGATGGCGCACTATAGAGATATTGTTCCAAAGAAGGCTCTTAGATTGTACACGGTTGTCTTGCACAAATCAGCGCTCCGATTGTATCTACGAGAGTCTCGAGTTTTGAAGTGAATTTTATTGAGGTGTCCCACCACGACGACCATTCCATTCTCTATCCCCACCGCAGAATTTTTAACCATGGCAAATTAGGTATTTAACAAGACTCGCCATTACCTGCGAGCTTCAGTGCAGATGTATCTGAGAACTGTTCCGCAGTGTACAAGAACGAAACTGAGACCAAGAGTTATTCTCGGCCCCGACAGAGATGCGGATCCGATGGATACTTGTACCTAAAAGAAAAAGTGATGAGTCTCACTTGAGATGCGAATAATCTTCACTTCAATGGGTGATACCTTCGCTGGGCAATGGAGTGCATTCTGTGTGAGAGGCGACACAGCCATCAGTAGCAAATAGTCGTCTAGCTTACAGTGCAGAAGCAACGAGGATAAGTGCCACTTAATGCACCTGTCTAATTTTATATTTATTATTTTTTTTTTGCTTAAATGCGGTTTCTATTTCAGCTATGGGACTGCTACGAGGAGGGAAATGTCTCTTGAGCAGAAGCGACTTTGTGTCATTATGATGCTGCTTCTTATGTGGATGTCGGGTATAGGGATGTCTGATTAAAAAAGGTGTTCCAATTTTCAATCTCATTCTATACTTGATTCATTTAAAAATAGAATTAACATGCAATGAGGACGATGCTTATTTAAAGAAGGTACTTAAATAGATTTGACACTATCAAGGATCTTCTTATCATATCATGTCTGTCATCATTTTGAAAGACTCCTTTAATATTCCTATTCATAACCAGCCTATTGATGATGTATAGGACTTATTGTCCATGTGGTTGTGAATATAGTATATGTACGAGTATAAAATATATAAGTTATGTAAATGTAAGACCTAAGAATATTTATGTAAATGATGAGGGGTGAATATTATTTTATGGGTTTGAATGTATTTTAACCAGCCATTAGCTTTATTGTTGGGTGGTTCAATTAGTCAGAAATCCTTGCCTTAGGGATTATATTGGTTACTAAATTGAAATTTAATTGATTGAGTAGTAGTTAATTAAGGGTAAGGAGTTAAAAGGAAAATAGACATAGTAAGTCCAACCTTTCCCGCAGTACCTAACAATTAAAAGAGTATAACTAATTGGAAAAGTCTCATTAATAAGATCATTATATTTACTATGTCAACAATCTAATAATTGCTGTGAAGAATAAAAAGATAAAAGTTATTTTATATTCGTGATATTAAAATTAAAGTTCATTTACATTCTGAAGTTGCATTAAGTGCTTAAAAAATTGATTGCTAGATATGGATATGTATTTTAATTAATATTGAAAGTAAGAGTACCCACAAGCAATGTCTATTTGCATAATTAATTAATTTTATGAAATTTTATGGTACTTCTTGATATATTTTTTTACTTTTAAAACATTTTAAAAAAATAATAATTTTTTATATTTTATAATTTATCAAAAATTTGAAAAATAAAAACTTTAATTTTAATATATTTTATAAAGCCGTATAGGTATTACAAAGTTTTCGAAAAAATACAAAATACATAATTGCATACATATTTAGAAAATGCTGAATTTGTGTATGAAATGTTTAAAGAAACATCCGGATAAAAATGACAGAAATCAGAGAACGGTTCTGTGGAAGATAGTGTTATAACGATTTTTTTTTTTTGTTGATGTAAAATCCGTTTAAAGTGAGAAGTTGCACTTGGATACGGATTTGAATAGATAAAGGTTACATCTTTATGAAACCAATAACTAGAACACGTAGAAATACGTAGGTATATAATTTAATTATTCACGAAATTTTATTTTTTTTTTATATATTTTACAGCTTACAGCGCAGAAAAGTTAGACAAAAAAAAATGGCAAAACTACGAAGAAATTCCGACAAAGCTGAATTTTAGTGGTAATGTTTTTTTTTTTTGTATCTTAAGCATTTTCCAAAAAGTACCCTAAATTTGGACTGGGGATACAATTTTTACGGGGGGTGAGAGGGGTTGAATTTCGGTTTTTTGCTAATTTCTCAAAAACTATCATTGTTTTTTTTTTTTTTAATGTGAAAGCCGTGGCGTGATGGTTAGTGCGATGGACTGTCATGCCGAAGGTCTAAGGTTCGATCCCCAGCTTCGCCACCTATTTATTTAAAAGAAAAAACGGCTACTGCCTCTTGCGAGGAATTGACAAATCCTCCAAGAGTATCTCCTGTCACAGAAAAGTGCCGCTCATTAGCCGTTCTGATTCGGCAATAAACTGTAATTTTACATAAAAAATGTTATGACACTTTTTTTCGTATAACAATCAATAGATTTTGAAAAAGACGTGCACAAACTTTATACTGTACTGGATTTAGTCAAAAAAAATTTATTGAAGTTGTATGTTTTTGACGGGCAAATATTTTTTTATCGTATGTGTTTGGGTACATCTCCACATTATAAAAAAAAATTGTCGGGTGGTACGGGCTAGGAAAAAGCCGCCATATTAAAACAGCTGGTCTTTTTATTATCATTTAATAACTCGCCTTGATTTTATTTTTTAACAAAATGGCCAATGAAAAACTTTAAGAGAATTAAAATACCTACAAAATGAAGTACCAACGATCTCAGGGAATTTTTTCATCTTTAAGTTATAGCTTGTCAAAGTTCACCTGTATCTAATGGGATTGAATGGAATATTTAGCTTTAAGACACCCTTCCTGCCTCTCCTCCACCAAAACCCTTTGACAACTTTGTAGAGGAGGGTTGCCGAAATATCTTTGTTCAAAATCATTTTTCAAAAATTCTAAAATTTTTCATCGATTTTAGCATTTTAAAAATCGAAAATCACATTTATGGCGGATTCAAACACGCTTCTTGTGCGAAATGTTTAACCCCTCTTCAAAAATTTGAATGCAATTTATGAAATTTATAAAATAACTTCGATATAAAACATTAAATTGAACATTACTAAACTCAGCCTTCAGCAGAATCAAGGCTCAAAAACATATATGTATGCATAAAAATATTGGAAACAAAATAAGAAAAAAATCCTCTTATACGAATTTTTTCTTAGTTCTTTCCTTTCGAATTTGTATATGTTTTCGAGCCTTCATTCTATATTTTTTTATTTTCCCAAGGTAAAAGGAGGGCAAATTTTCTAAAAATTCGCTTGAAATAGGAAAAAAATCATTAAAAAACAACGACAACACTTACAATGTTACTTTGTTGACCAAAAGACCATATATTTCCACTAAAAAGTAGTAAAGTAGATTTGGTTATTTTCAATTTTCTCAAAAGATTTAACCATCCGATTTAAAGTTTTGATATGAGCATTGAAAATTAAAAAAAAAAATACTTTTAAATAACATAAAATTTTGAACAAAATAAGTCTGAACAGAATTTTTTCACTATTTTTTTTTTTTCAAAATTTTGTGTTTTTTTTAAATTATTTTTTTTAAAACTATTTTCTAAAATAATTTGTATTAAGTACAAAATGAAATAACAGATTTCAGGCTATTAAAAAAAGTATATAGCATGACATTGTAAATTTTGCCGTTGTTTTTTAATAATTTTTTTTTCTATTTCAATTCGAGTTTTTAGGACTTTACCGATTTCATTCATCTTTTTTTTTTTATTCTTCTAATACTTGTCGTATTAACTGAAAATGATGTTTGTATTTGTATCTGAAATTTCTTGATTTTTTTTTTTAGTTAAGGCCAAGTTTAAAATTTTGGGATGGTTTTTATTAAAAACGAAACCAATAATTTTTATATTTCAAAGAGTTTTATAACTATCAATAAATGGCAAAAGAAACTCCCAAAATCATTTTAAAAAAATGTAGATTCAAAGGTAAGTTGGAAAATTTGCTCAGAAAAGCCGGTAAATCGTGAAAATCATAGATATTTTCTTAATTGGATTTTTGTTTTTTCGGCTGAACATCATCCGATTTGCATAGGAAGGGATATTTAAATATAACTAATTTTTTTTTAAATAACTTATTTGTTCTTATTGATGTAGAATTTCAGGTAGAACTTCATATAGCTTCATATAGGTATGTACCCGCCTGGAAAAAGAATCTAGTTTTCAATAAGGCCCTGGCAAGTTTTTAATAGTTACTAACAAGGGTTTAGCAAGGGCTACTATAGGCATTCGCTAGGCCCTCGCCAGTTATGTACCTTTTTGCCTTGTCAGTTAAATTCTTCCTAAGCCCTGACTGGAAAAACCAGATTTATTCCACATATTTCAACTAGTGTCTGATACCTACAGTTGCTTCTAGGAAGACATTTCCTTGGCGACCCATGGCAACGGCCAGAAGGATGATACAGTTGGTGCCTCCACGAAAATTCTCCATGGTTTTAATTTCAACAGGCACTTCTCGTTGTTTGTTATGTTGATCTCTTCGAAAACTTCAGTGTACTTACCACGTTCCAGCTTGCCGATAAACTGATGGTTGGTCATGTGCACTACAAAGTTCTCATCCCAATATTTGTGCCGTTTGTGTGCATTTACGTCACGTCAGTATAAACGCATGCAGCGCCCGGTAGTGTCATCGTTTGTGCTCCTGCAGGGGTGCACTATTTTTGCTTATTGGGAGGTATTCAAATAACATTTTTATAACGATATAATAAGATCCCGCTTTTTTTAACTTTCATAAAATGACTTCACTATTACTTACATTGTTAGTAACTATCAAGAGCCGCTCATCGGTATTTTATTAAATAAATGTTCTTAGCGAGGTACTCAAAGGGGCCTGTCATGTTTTCCTCGTCTAGGTTTCCCTTACCGAAATCTTGCCAGGGCCTTGCCTAAACTAGCCAAAAACTTGCCATTTTTTCAGGCGGGTATTGCTGGTACTAAGAAAAACTAAATATATAAAAATTTTTCTACGAATTTGACGAAGAGATCATGCTGAATTGGAATGAATAGTTCACTAAAATGCACACCACTCCACAATGATCAAAAGACAAAACACATTCATGCCGAAAAGGAAAAATTTTAGTGGGATAAAATTCGCAATCGATTTTATTTTTTTTTTTTTTTTTTCAAACAACAAACTCTGACTTAACTCAAATAAAGGCTTACATATTTTGACTTAAGAGTAGTTTAACACTCAAAATATATCTCATACCAATTATATAAAATGAACTGTATAGCTGTGATGTATAGATTTTTAAACCTAACTAATATATGCTGATAAAAAAGTACGTATACGCCACGGTGACTGTGCTAATGTTTATTTTGTATTATTAATTTTAAAGGTTCTTTCATGTTATGCATACTAAAAACAGGCAAAGATTAATTAAGAGGATTTTTTCACCTCTCTCTCTTCTTTTATCACGATGAAAAAGATTATAAGGTCCCAACTAAAAAATGGAAATATAAAAATATATCAGTGTGTAACAAGTTCAGCTAGAGTTTTTGTATGAGTCATAACATTTGGTTATGTCCTTCTTAACCTGATGGTAAATCCTTTAGAAGAAAGTAATCATCTGGTGCGCCACCCAATTTTTTCCTTACATTTTATTGGTGATTTTTTTTTTGCTAATTCTCTATACCTGAAAGGGTACCCCGGCGAATGTTGTATCGCCCTATCACAAAGAAAATATGCCTGTTTTAATATACTACAAATATAAATTCAGATGCAAAAAGCAGCAGGCAGATTTTGAAAAAAATGTATGTCACCTGTTTCCGTGTCGGAAAACATCAACATTATTTATTTATGCGTCAGAAAAAAAAAATAACAATATATTTTTGTGTATCGAAAAGCATTACAAAAAAAAAAAAAATTTCGTGGCACAACGGCTCATAAAGAACCAGGGCCTAGTAACTTACAACTCTCAACCATTCCTGTGTGCGTGTCTGCAGGAATGGAGGCAACCTACAGTTTATTGCCGAATCCGAACGGCTAAGTTGAGCGGCACTTTTCTATGACAAGAGATACTCTTGCAGAATTTGTCACTTCCACGCAAGAGGCAGTAGCACGGAAAAAAACTTAAGGTGGAAGCAGCTGGTATTGAACCCAGACCTCTGGCGTGTCAGTCCATCGCACGAACTATTACACCACGGGCTACTATATTACAATAAACAATATGTTCTTCAAATAATTTTTTTTAACTATTTATTCCAGTTCAAATTAATAATAGTTTAGATAGGACAACTTCTGTCGGGTCAGCTAGTATATTTCAATAAATCTCATAATTTTTTTCATTCAGAAAAAAATATTTAGCATAACTTTTGGTCGTTTGATTTTAAAATTTAAAAAAAATAACACAATTTAAATTTAAATTTACTATAAAAACTCTCCACACCTACGTTCGAGTAATTAAATTAGGAACAAGCTTTATTCAACTCAATACTCCATTTTAATATCTATCTACCCATTTCGTTTTTGTAACTGTTTCTTTCTTTATATTAGCATATCATATTTCCTTTGTTCTTCAATATTTTTGTTTGGCTATTCTATATTATATTTTCTGAAGAAATCTTCTTTGAAATACACCACCATTCCGATGAAAAAGGATGCAACTTCCGAGTTAAAAAAAAAAATATTGAATCGAAATAAACGTATTTGCATTGCAAATGATTTGGATAAAGATAATATTTTGAATGCAAACAATATACACTTGTGTCTGTCTATAAGATACAATACTTTGAATAAATTGGAAAATATCTTAGATATTTGCTATTATAAAAAATTTAATGTTACAAAGTAAACATTATCTGATCATGGCCGGACAGAGTTTGTTGTTGATAATAGTAGGAGAAAGAAGGTTGCAAATTATAAAATTTTACTTGCATTTCTTCGGGAGAAAAACGACGCACCACACAACTCAAAAAATGAAATGTTTGAGGTAACATTGCAATTTTGTGAAGAAAAGAAATAATATTTGTTTGAATAACATCAGATTCTACTACAATATTTTAAATTCACAGAGGTATTCTCTGGTCTTCATCTTTTTACAGATTTTATTTGAAATTCGATTTTCTGTTGTCTATTTGAAAAATTAGTTTTGTTGAGTTCTGCCTATTTTGCTTCCGAACCGACACGCGACGTTATGAATGTGCTGTTTTTTTTTTGCTGATGAATATCAACAATGCGGATATCTTAACTGAAATTTGTAAAAGAAATCTCTTTTTTTAAATAAAAATTCACAAGTATTAGGAAAAATTTAAAAACCCTTTCTCTAACCCTTTCATTAGTAAATCTGGAGTTCCACAGGGAAACCATTTAAGGTCTCTTCTTTTTATAAAAATAAGTAAATACATTTGGTGGTACAACGGTTCATAAAGAACTAGGGCCCAGTGACTTAAAACTCTCAACCATTTAAGTATGCATGTCTTCAGAAGGAGCTCACAACCTTTGAAGTTTAAATTTAGTAAGTTCTCAGCATCGTGCGAATTAGGGATTGGATAGAACTTTTACTAACCCAAACCATTAGACTTTGATTTAAATATTAATCAAATTAAAATTTAAAATGTATTGAAAGCCAATAAATCAAGCCCAAAATTAAATTGACTGGATCGGTCGAATTTGATCTACTCGCTTAAAATTCACTTTCTTTTTCCAAAAATGTACCATCTAATCATATTAAAAAACAAATGTAACATAAATTCGATTCGACGAGAAACATCATCGTCGTAAAATTATAACCGAAAACGCAACCCTACATCTCGAACTATACGGATTCTAATTGATTTAATGGTTGTAGCTGCATAAATACACACCATGTCCCTTAGCGAGGGCAACTTTGCCATAAACACTCTTTGTGCTTGAGCTACCGCACATGTTCCATGTATGTCATAATAAAGTTTTATTTGTATATACAATTGTATAGTTCAGTGAAGGTATTTTCGTAATTTTGTTAATGTGATATTAGCTGGTATTTTTGGTATTTTTAGGAGATACTAATTAGGAAGTAATGATTTAGTTGCGCAGAGATTGATTTAAGTTCGGTTTGATGTCGAACATCAATCAACGACAACACGATTGATTGATGAAGACTTCACTTAGACGAGTAGTATATACAGATGAATCGAGTCGTTAACTTTTGTCTGGAATTTTTAGTAAATTTTTTTTATTTTTGTGGATTTGGTTTTCTGTCACTAGGAGTGACGAGAAAATCTTGCACACGAGAAAAAGCCATCATGAAAATAGATCAGTTGCAGACTCATGCAGGTTTTGTAATTAAGGAAGTCATGGTTTTTGCTCGTAAAAATGTTTGCTAGTTTTGATGTGTTATAAAAAAAAAAAAAAAAAAACTGGAGTCGTCTTCGTTTAACGCTCTTAAACATTTTACGAGTAATAGGCCAGTCGGCAGAGGTTTTTTGTTATTTGCAAAAATTTACTGAAGAAATTTTTTGATTGGAATCAGACTTGCCAGATTGGGCTACTTATCGGAAATTGGGCTATCTTTTTCCAAAATTGCCTAAAACAATTTCAGTATGACAGCCAAATCATAATTGGGCTAGCCCAAATTTAATCTTGGGCGATATTTTTTCGTACAAATAAATCATAAATAAAACACTTAATGATAATTCCCTTGGAGATAATTCCAAAAAGCAAGAAAACCGAGAAAATATTCCAAATTTGGAGGAACAACTCCCAAATATGCAAACAAATTTGGAAGAATTTTGAACTGAATTGGCTCTTAACGTCAAAAATATTTCGGATAAATTAGTTTTCGGCTATTTGGCGTATTTCGTAATACAATTTTTAACTTTGCATAACCAAGAAATCGATTAACTATACAGCATCGCTCGATACAATTATGCGTTTTGCGTATTGATGCTACGGTTTAAAAAATTTGCTGTACAAATTTTTCACCCTTAAAAGAAATGATAAGTTAATTGAACTAAACAATTTACCACTGTGATAACAATGACCACGAGGATGACAGTTACAACAATTTTGATGAGGATATCACATTTATAGACTGATTTTAAGCAGTTAATCTGATAATATTGTTTACTCTTCTTTTTCCTATAAACTAATTTATTTTATTTTTCGTTGTTTGTTAAAAAAAGAAAAATAACTTTATTATTCGTTGGTTTTTTAAATAAAAATAAATTGTGATTGAAGATATCAGAAATGTTTTTTTTTTTTTTTTTGGTATTGGGCTACCATTTGGGCTACTTTTTCGGCTCCGATTTTGGGCTACAAAAATTTTTAAATTGGGCTATGGAACTAGTTCAAGACATGGCAACCCTGATTGGAATTAGTAGGTGTGTTTTTTTTTATAAAAATAAAATGGCGCTGCTGTAGGTGTTGTCCGTATCTCCATTTTGAAACACGCGTTGTAACCAATATCTTAATCACGGCTCATGGTACACATAATTTGTGAGTCAACGTAATATTAATAATTTAGGTAAGAAACTTTTGTGAATTTAACTGGAAAATAATTTAATATTTGACAGAAAAAGTCCCTAGTTCTTCGCTTGGTTTAGCGCCAGACTATTTATTTATACTTTCATTTCATAAAATTATAAAACCTAAAAGTACACACATGTACCTACGTCTGGATTTCATATGCAAGAACATTTCACTCCTTTATAGTAGATGCTTATCCCAGAGTTAAAAAAAAAATAAATAACTAAATAAACAAACCACAACCAATAACATTTAAAATGTATTATTTGTACATTTTATCTGCGAGACTGATGAAACTACATACATTGTTTATTTCTACTGCATTTTATATCTTTCACATTCAACATCAACCAAGTATATCAGCTGTGATAAACTTCACCGAGAGACAAGCTGTCATCTCGCGGTATAATAAATGTGTGCAGATGCACAATACGCGAACTGTTTGAATTGTTCTTGGTATGGCTATCCACAGACATATGTATATATGAGAGTGCAAGTCGTGGATATATAATTACAATCCTTTGGAATATACATTTGTCAACAATGTTCGTGGCTCAATTTGGTTGTACCCAAGAGTACTTCGCCTACCTTTTACAAACACACACACATACATAAAACCACAACCATAGTATGTTTTTTTTCAAAGACTTAGCTCCCAGGGAGGATTTCATGCCATTTGTTTGAAGGGCGCATCCGATGAATTTTTGGTGACGTGAAATAGGCCAAACAAAATAAATAAGGCCACATTTTTTAAATCATAATAAAGCCAGGTTTCAAATTTGGGCTAACTTCGTTTGGCAATGTTTCACGTCACCAATATTTTGTTCCTAAAGAGACATAAATTAAATCAACTCATTACGATTGACCTTTAAAAAATATATTTTAGTTGGACTTTTATCAAAGGGCACGGTAGAGCAAAGCTAAATTTTCGCCCTCGGAACATCCACTTCTTACATGAACAAACTCAAGCGATTTTCGACCCCCCTGGAAATTCCCCCTGTAGTAGCCATGGCGTGATGTTTGGTGTAATGGAAAATCATGCCGGAGGTCTAGGTTCGATTCCCCAGCCTCACCGCATCTAATAATTAAAAAAAAAAAAAAACGGCTATTGCCTCTTGCGGGCAATTCACAAAACCTCCAAGAGTATCTCTTGTCACAGAAAAGTGCCGCTCACATTAGCCATTCGGATTCGTCAATAAACGGTAGGTCCCCTCCATACCTGCAGACCGAAACAAATTTCAACTCCTAAGCATTAGCGATTCCTGAGATAGAGGACTTCTAAGATCGCTGACTCACTGGCAGATCTTCAAAATTATATAGCACTTCCGCGTCACCTTAGACTAAATCATGCCCATGAAAAAATATAGGGGCGTGGTATCAGCCCATATTCTCTGAATTATTATCAATTTATACATAGATGGAGCACTTCCGATTGTTGCAGAAATATGAAATTTGGTAGAGCGACCTTGCAATAAGAGCAAAGAAAAAAGTTCAAAATTTGAGATTTAACATTCATGGGGCGTGGCTTCCACCCACTTTTTCCCAAAATACTTATCAATTACATATGTGCACCAAACCTGGGGGCCGATTCTGGTTCTGTGAAAAAGTGAAACGAAAACCTTTTCACCAGTAATTCCGATTTTCGTTCTGTGAAAATGTGAAACCGTAAAATGTGAAGAGTAAAGAGAAACATCCGTTTCTCTTTACTCTTCAAAAAATAAGAAAATTAGAGAATTGCGCTGACTGCGCATGCGCTTCAGGGGAAATGATAAGGTGGTTCGATAATACAGTTCGTCTGACGGTATTACAGAACGAGAATCGCTGTTTTTATACCAAGTGAATCAAAAAAGTGAAAGCAATTCATGAGAGCAAATATGAAAACAATTTATTTGATTCACTTTGTCAGAGAACCAGAATCGGCCCACTGATTGTTATAGATTAATGAAATTTGCGATAAAGCTTGCAATGCATACAAAGTAAACATCGAAAATTTCAGGTTTTCTATAGAAGGGGCGTAGTACCCGCCCACTTCCTCAGAATTGTTGTCAATAATATCGAGCACTTCTGATTTTATTGTAGAATGATGAAATTTTGTAGAACAGTAGGACTTGCATTGCTAGTGCCAACCTACCAAATTTTAGTGTGTAATCATTTAACAAGAAATTTCTCTCAACCTAGAGTTGCTTCGATATTATTCAACTTAAAATATTTGATATTAAAACTTCATACGATTAAAACTTGACAAGCATTTAGATCCCATAGGGTAACTTGGCTCTTTTTTTATCATGTATGGTTTTGGTTTGATTTTCTTAAATCTTTTGTTATAGCCCAACTGGAAAACTTTAAGGTCCAGTTTTTCAGTGCGAGATTAAAGTTAAACCTGAGTTAATTCATCAAATTTAGTGAGTTAACTCTGAATTTACTAGACACGATGGTTTTCATTTTTTATCTCCCGAGTTTGTTAGGTCAATTTGCATGAATTCTCTACTGCAACGCTTCTTGAGTAACCACCAAAGTAAATTTATGTCCAATTCTGCTTTAACTCACATTTGTCCTCCCATTTGACCGCCATTTTGGAAAAGGGGCCGTAAAAAGTTCTTTGCGATATCTTGAAAACCATACATCGCACAAACAAAATTCTTGCATATTTGTGTTGAAAATTGAACCCTCTACAAATTATATTAAAACACTTTTTATCGTAAAATTGAAAACAAAAAAGTTATAATTAAAAAAAGATGACCGTTGTCAAAAAAAATGTCATTTTTGTTTATTTTTTTTATCCTTTTAAAGGTAACTTTCTTAAAATGGTCATCTTTTTTTGATTATAACTATTTTGTTTTCAATTTTACGATAAAAAATCGACCATTTATATCTTCCCTAAGGCCTGTGTTTGCAAAGGTACGGCTATGCATTTTTATATCCTGTGCCATACGACTCATGATAATAATAAAGGATTCCTCCATCCACTCGCTTTATTATTTAACTTTAAGGAACTTGAAAAGAAAAAAAAAAAAACATCAACGTTCTAGGAGAGTAGTATTTAATAATTTGAGGTTTTTCGGTTTTGGTACCCATAGATAGTCAGAGGAGACTCATGGAGACAGGCTTTATGATCACTCATATAGTTGAATCCTGCACCGATTTCCTTAACCCATCGCACACACAAAGGATATGACAAAAGTTATGCCTTAAGCTGAAGCTATATATGGTCTGTGATGATGAAACCAATTTTTGGTTAAATTGCATGCTTGGATACCCCTAGATATCTACCTCCTACGTTGAGGTGTAGATACATCGTTTTCTATAGTGCAGAGGAAGAGGAATGACAACTTCTGAGACCAAGAGAACCAAACGAATATCCTGCTGAATCAGTGCGGTTAAATTGTGAGTAAGGTGGGTGGGTCGGTATATGTGTGTGTGTGTTTATGTGCAGGATTTCTGTTTGCTCCATTTGCAATGACATAAAATATTGAACCAAGGAATGACATGTTTGCTTCACAACTTTGGTTCTATTTTAAGTGCGACAGAATGCTGTGCTTCATTTCAATGTTGTTTATTATATTTAACTTTTAAGCAGCCCGGTTAGTCTTGATGGCTATAAGGATATACTAACAATGCAAGCAATGGCATATTTAAGCATCAAACACAAATACACTTGAATATTTACTTAGTTACTTCAACTATACTCTATACCTGATGGTATAGCATATTGCGAGCGGAGTGGGCGAGATGAATGGGACTATGGTTCCGTTGTGTCCTCTTATGTAATTGCCACACAACCTAAGTGGGTTTTAAATTGCAAGTGATAGTGTGTAATTGTATACTTTCCCAATCATAGTTGATTCCAAATTTCGACTCCTATTTCCAAATTAAAATATCGTTCCAATTAATATGATTTTACACACTGGATTGGATATAAGAACAAATTAAAATATGAATGTGTAAGTACATAGGTATACCTATTACCTTGGAATGTTGCTTATGAAATATAACTACAAAATTTGTACAGACAGAAAAGGAATCTTTCATTGATAATTTATGAATTTAAATAGAAGTCAAAAATATTTGTCGTTGCTGCTACGGACTGTGATTGTTGCAATTATAAATTCAAACACATATTTTAGAATCCGGAAGCAGAGAAACTGACAATGCAGAATTAAATGAAACATAAATTAATAAATCAACAAAAATGTTCTCAAAGTTATTGCTTCCTAAGATGATATGAAGATTTGTTCAACTAAATTTTTGTATAGATATCTTGTGTCATTGACCATCAACTTATTGTATGCGTGTTGCGTGTAGCTAAAGGTCGGTATACATGAAATATATATAAGTTTCAGAAGTATAATCAAATCGGTTTTGACTAGTTTCTTCCAAGATACGAGCGCCTTTTTCTGCGCGCCCATTTGGAAGTACGTCTTTAAAACAAAGAAAACTTATGGTCAACTTATTGGTTTTATCCACACGTTCAACTTTTTCGATTGTCTAACTTTGATCCGCGTAGATTGTAGAACGGCATGAGGGGTAATGTCGTAAATTAGTATGTCGTACAAAACGAGTAGAGTATTGTTAACAAACATCGAATACTCATTCGAAAAAAGCAAGTTCAAACAAACAGAGTCAACCCAAAAAAGGTGTTCACGAGTTTTCCTCACGAGCATTATGACTCAGGGTGGGACCGGCCATGTAGTCAATGTGGCATTTGCCACCCGGGCCCCATGCAGAAAAAAAAAAATCATATATGGAGAGAAATGAAATATAAAAATTTTTTAAATTTATTAAAATTTAAATACAATACTGTTCATAAGTTCTAAAAAAAAAAACAAAATTTATATACCTAATGGATAAAAAATAACTCATGTAAGAAGGGGCCAAGTGCAGTCTAGATGGGGCCGTTCCCAGCCTATATAAAGTAAACAATGTTAATATATGCTTTAAACAAAATGATCCTCAGGGGCCCGCGCAAGCAATATGGGGCCCATCCATATAATATGTAGGCAGTGCAGTATTGACGGGGGCCCTCACACCCTTAATAAAGATACATGCATAAAAATAGTATTTAAAGAGACTTGTGGAGACTAGGGCCCTCACAGCCTGAATGCAGATGATGCATTTAAAATAGTATCTATGGGGCCCGCGCTCGCTAGATAGGGCCCGTAAAAGCTATACGGGGGTCCGTGCAGTCTATACAGGGGCCTTCAATACCTGAATAAAGTTATAAGCATTAAAAATATTATCTAAGGGGCCCGGGCTGTTAGACGTGCAGTGAAGACGGGGGCCCTCAATGCCTGAATACGCTGACTCAGTACCCTCATTCTACAGCGCGGTGTGCAAATTTTGTTCAAAACAAAAAATACATTGACACGTTTCTTAGGAAAATTGTTTCGAATAGAAAACGATGGGTGGCCCAATTTTAAGTAAAATTGATTAATTTTTTTTTTTTAATATTGAAACCGCAATGTCTATAATGTCATAATATATTTTAATTTAAAGGCAGAAATCCATTCTTTGTTGTTCAAATTGTTTTAGTTTATATAGATTTCGAGAAACTAATTTTGAATCTTATTTATATTTAATTATTTAAAAAAAAGTTTTTCATACTCAGTTTTGTGTGAAAAGTTCAAGTGTCCGGCGGCGGGCCCCCAAATTTTTTTCCCACCCGGGTCCTTTAGGCCCAGTCCGACGCTGTGATGACTAGTGATTGACGACAAATACTGAACGAGTATATCTTACAAACGAGTTGAATGGGTTCGAATAAAAACGATTCAAGGGCTCGTGAACAAAATGTTCACGATCAATGTGCTCGAATGTATTTGACTCGTATAAGATGTGTATCCGAGGTTGGTGGTTTATGGGTATTGGGCTAGCTAAACCCTTTGGTGTATGCATTGTGTTGTGGTTGCATATCGCCGGCTACAAAAAAATTTAATTTTTCTTTTGAAGCAAAGGAAAGCGCTACTTTCCCACATAAAAACAAAATCTTTTTTAAAACTATTGCCCGAAAACCGCACCTAATAAATGCACTTACAGATATTGATCATTTGCATAGTTACAACTTCTTCTTCTTTTCAATAAAATACCAAGAAAAAAAAATACAGAAACTAGTTTAACTTCAACTAAGCAGGTCAACTTTTCTCAAAAATAGAAATAAATAGGTCCGTCAATCTGGGTCCACCACAACGGAAATTCAAAAATCTAACTATGCAGGAATTAGGGGCTAATTTTTGGCTAATTTAGTACTCCAATCCCGAAAGAACCTCAAATTCCTTTCACCCTAAACTTGTGGTGGACTCAGCTTGACACCAAGCAGGGTCCACCACACACCCCAATACACAATTTCAAAAATCTAAGGATGCAGGAATTAGGGGCTAATTTGGGACTAATTTTGTACCCCAATCCCGAAGGAGCCCCAAATTCCCTTCACCGTTTAGAGAGCAAAAACTGATTTGTTGACGTCATCATGCCATCAAGCTGGGTCCACCACAACAGAAATTCAAGAATGTAATGATGCAGAAATTAGTAGCTATTTTGGGGCAAATTTATTACCCAAACCCAAAGGAGTTTTTGCCCTCTAAAGGGTGAAGGGAATTTGGGGCTCCATCGGGATTGGGGTACTAAATTAGCCCTTAATTCCTGCATAGTTAGATTTTTGAATTTCCGTTGTGGTGAACCCAGCTTGACGGACTACTTAATTGCTATGTAATTAGTTACACAAAAAAAATTAATTGCTGTTTTGGTTTGCTAGAAAATTGGTGTCCTGCTAAGTTTACGTCAACTTAGCAGGTCAAATTTCTCAAAAGTAGTGTTAAACGGTAGGGGAGTGGATTATATGTATTCAGGGTATACAGGGTGATTTGCATAAGGTGTATACCCTGTATACCCTTAAGTTATAAGAAAATGAAGCTCATTGAGAAGATTATAAAAAATATACTTAAGCACTTATTGCGGGATTTGGAACTAAGTATACATTTCTTTGAATTTCCACCTTATTTCTATAGAAACCCTTTCACACAAAAAAAAAATGGTCATCACTGGGTTTAAATAAACCCTTAAAATTCAAATTAAATAAAAACTTGTATGCAAGGGTAAATTCATTTTTTTTTGTATTCAGAGAGAAATTCTCATGAAATAAATCCACTTCCTGAAAAAGGTTAAAACATGCTTGAAAGCTCCCACCCTTTAAGAAAATCATAAAGCATACCTATATTGTGTAGAATGTCCATATATTCATTTAAACATGTTGCTCTTTATTCAAAGGTTTTTCATATTTTTTTACATACACACATACAACAGTCCTCTCATATACATACATAGCTGCACTCAACACGTTTTCAATAAGGAAAACTTTTTGCTTCGTTTCCTTTCCGGCAAACTTATTCCAGTCCAAAGAAAAAATTTAAAATATCTACTTACATTAAAGTATATTTTAGAAAAAAAAAAAGAATATTTAAATGAGTGAATCCCTTCAGACATTCATTTATACCATACAAAATATTACCATACCACCATTGCTTCCTAGGACGACAAAAGTAAACCCCTCCTCATCATCAACGTGTTCTACTTCACTCTTCCGCCAACCACACCACAACATGAAATAATTTTATTTATTTATTTTTTTTTTTTTTTTAAAGGACTCGGTCAAACGAAAAGTCAGAGATATGGTCTGAATTAATGATGACTTCACACCATCCAAACTTTTCACTTTCAAAGCAAATAAGAGTAGTTTTGTCAGCCGACATTGTGATGGTGTAAATTTATATGTAAATAATTAACCCACATTTAGTGCCATAAGACCCCATTTGCATACCCCATAATGCCGTCTTCTACTTTCGCACTCGGTGGTGGCTCTTATCAAAGTGCTTCCACATTTAAAAAGTCGCATTTTTTATACCATCACCGGTAAGCGAGATGAATAAAAAAAAAGAAATAATAATATACATAATAATATTGGCGCAAATAAATTCAGTCTAAGAATGATGATGGAAGATAATGTTTTCTTGTGTTTGCTCCATGTCACCACCATCAATACAAAAAAAAAATAAAACAAAATTAAAGATTAGCGAGAAGTTCAAAGCAAACATTTACGTTTTTGGTCTTTTTTGTTTTGCGGAGGAGGAGACCATAATTAAATATCTACCTATCTATTATGGAAATAATTTTTGAACTTTTCTATCGAATTTCATTATTTTGTACTTATTGTCTTGGGTGTTATTATTTTTTGCACTACAAACAGATCTCATATAACTCGTTGTAAGCCCACTGGGGGATTATTAGCGTAAGGGGTTTAAAACTTGAATGGAAATGAAAACATTTTAATTCCAAAATTAGTTAAAATAAACTCCAAAGTTGAATAATATTTATTTATTTATTTGTTTATTTGTTTATTTATTTATTTATTTATTTATTTATTTATTTATTTATTTATTTATTTATTTATTTATTTATTTATTTATTTATTTATTTATTTATTTATTTATTTATTTATTTATTTGTTTATTTGTTTATTTGTTTATTTATTTATTTATTTATTTATTTATTTATTTATTTATTTATTTATTTATTTATTTATTTATTTATTTATTTATTTATTTATTTATTTATTTATTTATTTATTTATTTATTTATTTATTTATTTATTTATTTATTTATTTATTTATTTATTTATTTATTTATTTATTTATTTATTTATTTATTTGTTTATTTGTTTATTTGTTTATTTATTTATTTATTTATTTATTTATTTATTTATTTATTTATTTATTTATTTATTTATTTATTTATTTATTTATTTATTTATTTATTTATTTATTTATTTATTTATTTATTTATTTATTTATTTATTTATTTGTTTATTTGTTTATTTGTTTATTTATTTATTTATTTATTTATTTATTTATTTATTTATTTATTTATTTATTTATTTATTTATTTATTTATTTATTTATTTATTTATTTATTTATTTATTTATTTATTTATTTATTTATTTATTTATTTATTTATTTATTTATTTATTTATTTATTTATTTATTTATTTATTTATTTATTTATTTATTTATTTATTTATTTATTTATTTATTTATTTATTTATTTATTTATTTATTTATTTATTTATTTATTTATTTATGTATTTATGTATTTATTTATGTTATTTATTTATTTACTCTATCAGACTAGCAGTATAAAACATAACAATTTTGAAATTTAAAATATAATAACATAATATAATGTCAATATTTTAATATTTTGGCAAATTGCGTTAAACTCAGAACAGGACCATGAAATTGGATCAGATCTACCATAGTTTGTGTACGATCGGGGAACAAAAAAAGAGTCTTTGACATTTCCTCAATCGCCTTGAAGGAGCATATACGAAGAAAAGAGAAAGAAGTTTTGGACAGTCAATACGATTACAGAGAGTATCTCTCGCCAGCATTACTAGATGATGATACTTCCGTCTAGCTTCCAAGGGCTTTAAATCTATCAGAAGAGATCTATCACCATTGCGATGGCATGATGTTATCAACCCAATTTAGTTTACGCAATTAACGCAAACCTCGAGAATTTTGTTTGTATCGATTCTAGACTATTTATTCCTACTCTTAGGTATAATGGACACCAAATAAAGGTGTAAGGATCCGGAAATTGTCTAGAGTTCCTTATTATGAAACCTAATAATTTTATAAATTTGATATTATGTAATCTATGTGCAATTTAAAACATCGAAAATCGAATCGAAAATAACTCCTAAGTCTTTTTGACTATACACTGATTCAAGCGGTAAGTCAGAGATACGGTATACATAATTAAAAGCACCAAGTGATCTTGTAAATGTTATGCTTTTACATTTAGCTATATTTAAGAACAAACGATTTTCAGTACACTAAGCTGAGACTCCGTCCAAATCAAATTGAAGTCGATGACAGTTTGATTCAGATTTTATAGAGCTAAGTAACTTTAAGTCATCAGCAAAAAGCAAACACTTAGAATATCGAATTCTAGATGGAAAATCATTTATGAACAGAATGAAAAGAAGGGGTCCGAGATGACTGCCCTGAGGGACACCTGAATGGTTTAAAATCTCTTAGATACCGTCCTTCTGATTTCTACATTTTGCTTCCAATTGGTCAAATAATTTTCCAACCAACGAAGTAGATTCGAGTGAAACCCTAAGACATTCAATTTCATTAGCAGAATATCATGCTGAACTCTATCAAATGCTTTAGAGAAATCCGTATAAATAGCGTCATCCTGGTTACCACGTTCACTACCTTTGATGCAAAAATTCCCAAACCAGTGCTAGATTTGTTACAGTTGATCTTCCACTTACGATACCATGTTGGTCCATAGATATGCTTGACCTTACCTCCTCATAAATGCATTTCTTGACAATTGCTTCAAAAACTTTCGGTATTAATTTCAGTTTTTGAAATAGGTCTGCAATTAATAACCTCTTGTTTTGAGCCAGATTTATGTATCGGACTAATTATTGATAATTTCCACTCATCCAAAAAGTCGCCGTTGGAAAGTGATAAGTTAAAAAGTTGAGTAAGTGGAACTGCAAGACTACAAGAGCACATTTTAAGAAAAGATGAGCAAAAGTTGTCGGGGGATAACTTATAACTTGATTTCAAGGATGAAATCTGAAGCAAAAATTTGATTAACTGACAAACTTAGGTCACACAAATTAGTAATAGTTTCCTTACTTTGAATTCCATTATTGAACGGGAAACTATCATGAACATAATAAGATTGAAAATAGGACGCAAAAATATCATAAATAACTTTTTCATCGCTAGACGATTGATAATTGTTGGCTCTTTGAAATAGATTCAGATAGAGAGCAAGATCCCAATTTTTTTCACTGTTTATACGCCGAAATTTTGTTATTTATTCAAAGAAATAGGTACCCAAAATTGGGGACTTATTTCATAGTTGAATTTGGAGATTTATTTCATCATGAAATAACCCCCAATTTAAAACTGAAATAAGTTACCAAAAATCGATGAAATAAATCATATGAAAAAACTTCCGATTTTCGTATTAATATTGGGGATTTATTTCATTTTTGTTTTGGGGAGTTATTTCACAGAGCCACTAGTTTCTTGTTTACAATACTGAAGTACCTGCATTTCATATTTGCAACAACATTTCATGAAAGAAATTGGTATTTTTATTTTTGCACGAAACAGTAAATCAAGCATGCCAAAATATATTTTGGTATCCACTCCAATAATTTTGACATGCGAACATTTTAGCATAGAAATTTTTTTCGCATGCGAACTACAACTGTAAACTAGGCCTTAACAAACAGGAATTTGTATAAAATAAAATGTGAAAATTTGTGCAAATTAGCAAGAAATATCACTTCACCAAACACAGCTAAAATATGTTTACTGATGGTGTTTTGTGTCTTTTTCGTTGAATTAACATACGATTATAAATCTTTGACAAAGAAACCATCTAAGGTTTAACACTACTGACAGTTTTAATGGAAAAGTGATAAGGGTATTTTATTATTTTTTTTAATGCATACATTTATGGGTAAATATTGATAAATTGGATTGGCTGCGTGTGAAGTTGAATTATGATTAATTTATCTAAGCATAATCGATTTATGAATACCAACAGCGGGTGTTGGGGTGATATTAATACAAAAAACAATGGATAACAGTGGCCGAAGAGACGTATTTTCCAAATAATTTAAGCATAATGTGTATCAACAATTTTATAAAAATGTAACAAAAATTATCTTGGGGTCGAAATACTGTAGGGTCAAAATACTGTTTTCAAAATACTGCAATTCAAAATGTTGGTTACATAAAATTCTGTATATGAATAAAATTCTATATTTGCAATATTCTGCTTTTCAAAATTCTATATTTAAAAAAAAATTGTTTTTATAATTTAAAAATGTGCGCACTTTCTCGTACTTAAATAATTCAGCGTACTTTTTTACATTATCAATATACAGAATTTTGAAGAGCAGAATATTGAAATACAAAATTTTACTCATACCAAATTATTTAAATACGGAATGAACATTTAATTCAATTGAAAGTTTGAATTGAATGAACTGTTATACAGGGTCTCCGGCAAATATTGGATAATCATGAAACGGCGTATGACTAATCTGAAGCTGGAAATAAAAAGGGGCTATCTCAAAGGGTACCTACTCAACATATGTGCATTTTTTCGTTCAGTGTATTTTTTTTGTACTCACTTTACGTTTTTGACTACAACGGCTACAAATATGTCCCTCAAGTTAGCAGAGCAAGGTCAGCAGAACAAATTTTTAATGATGCCATCATTATGTGCTTAATAGGTGCTAATTAAGTATCCAACAACAAAATTTAGTGCTCCAGTACTTTTGGAAAAAAATAATGTTCTGCTAACTTGATTTTTATGCAATTTTCGAAAACTGGTTAAAACGCATGGAAAAAAATTATTCAAATTCACATACAAAACCTGCTCTGCTAACTTAAATTCGATTTTTCTCGAACAATTCAATTTTTTTTCACCCAAATCTTTTTGATTAATTAGAAGCTCATCAAATTCGAATTAAGTACCCCATTTTCCGAAAGATATTCCAAGATTTGAAGAAAAAAAATAATTAATAAAAAAGATTTGGGAGACAAAAAATTGAATTGTTCGAGAAAAATTCGAGTTTTTGTATGGGAATTTGAATAATTTTTTTTTTTTGCCTCAGATCTTGGAGAATCTTTTGGAAAATGAATGACTTAATTCTAACTAGATGAAATCTTAATTATTCAAATATATTTATGACGAAAAAAGTAGAAAAAAATAAAAAAAAATATTTTTTTTTTCAAAATTGGTATACACGAATGCATACGTAAAGCTAAACTAAAGGAACCTGAAGCTATCGCAGTTGCTACAAACTGAAATCAGCCGGAAACTAGACTGGGCTCTTCTAATTCGCAAACAAGAAAATTTCGAGTCAATAAGCTTCGAATTGTTGACATTTCAAAAGTCCTCTTGTTATATTTGCGGTAACGACACACTGTGAATTGTAATGATGATAAAGTGAAAATAAATACTTCTCTGCAGTCAGTTTGACAACCGCAGTTATCATATCGACAACCACATTTGTGTATTTGATGACTGTGGTTTTCATTTTGATCATTTCAATTTTGTGTAGTAGCCGTGGCGTGATGGTTAGTGCGATGGACTGTCATGCCGGAGGTCTATGGTTCGATCCCCAGCCTCGCCACCTATTTATTTAAAAGAAAAAACGGCTACTGCCTCTTGCGAGGAATTAACAAATCCTCCAAGAGTATCTCCTGTCACAGAAAAGTGCCGCTCGTTAGCCGTTCGGATTCGGCAATAAACTGTAGGTCCCCTTCATTCCTGCAGACACGCACACAGGAATGGTTGAGAGTTGTAAGTCACTAGGCCCTAGTTCTTCATGAGCTGTTGTGCCATCAAATTTATTGATTTTACATCTCAATTTTGTTTTCTTTTTATTGGTCTTGATTTTCATATTAACAATCACAATATTCAAATTGACAATTGAAATCGTCTATTTGATGACAGTGGTTGTCAATTTGAAGACAAAAATGTTGCGGTCATCATATAGACAATCGAAATCGGAAACAGTTGTTAATATGACAACTTTGATTCTCAAATTGAAATTTAGAAATTGAAAATTGAAAATTTTCATATTGACTATCGTGTTGTAAAATTGTAAAATAATTTAGCAGATTTTTCGTCATATTGACTATTTTTTTCGTCAATACGACAATTTCAAGTTGACTATCGGCGATTGTCACTATGACTACGGTCATTTTTTTCAGTGAACCCAAGCACTCTATGCAAAAATTTCTATGGAACGTTTAAAAGGAATGGCTTCTCCAACTTGCACAACCTGCATTCCTGGACGCTTCAAAATCTTCATATTTTGAGAGAAGACAGATCCCACCCAGGGTCAATTTAAAATCAATAATTGGACTGGGATTCTGAATGGAACAATAATTGGTACCTTCAAGCTGCCGGGAAACATAAATGGCCAAAGCTATACTTAGAGTTTCTCCGAAATAGCCTGCCAATTAGCCAAATCTTATATTGGCCTTAAAATTATGGATGCTCTGCAGATTAAGCTGTGCCTGTGCGGGCATATCTTAGTGCTAGGTACCCAAGCAGATGAATAGGATGCCTTGGACCAATTTTGTGGCCTCCACGTTCGCTGGACCTGAATCCACTGGTTTTTTTTTTTTTATTGGGGCTGCATAAGAAAAAAAGTGTACAGCAAGCCGATCAGATTCTCAGAGAAGCTCCAAAGGCGTATCGAGGCAGCTGCCATGGAAATTTCCTTACCGAGCTGAATTCAGGAGCAGTAAATAATTAAAAGCAAACTACATTTTACTTCAATTTATCAACATTTAAATTAGATTTATTTCAATAATTGAAACGGTTCCGAGTGTTGATTTTAATAATCAAAGTGGTTTTGAAAACCATTTTTAATTCTAAAAAAATTCGAAACAAATTCATATAGCAGAAGCCCTACAGGCCAGTTGTACTAAATGTTACTCACAGCGTTGCCGAAGTTGCACGATCGTGCTTTTTTGACACGATCATTTCCTCGTGGCAAGGTGGCATGAAAAATTTCAATATGGCACATTTTTTTATTTCCATTATTTTACTCAAAATAAAGCAAATTTCAACAAAATTTAATGAACATTGGTCCGAATTCCGTAAAAAGTGGCCAGAAGCACATAATTTTTGACAATGCACGAATAAATCAAATGATTTCCATTGATTTTTGTTATTGTATTACACCATGTAATAACATTTATTACAAGCTTTTCAAGAAAGAAAAGAAGAATTTTTGGTTTTTTCTATGGCACGAAAATTGGCACGTTTTTCCAGAAAATATGGCACGTTAATTTTATTTCTGGCGGCAACGCTGGTTGCTCAAGCTTTATGACAGAAGATACTCTTGGAGGATTTCTCACTTCCTCGCAAGAGGCAGTAGTTAAAAAACACTTTAATGCTTAGGCAGCAGAGGTTGGGAATCGAACCCAGACCTCTAGCCTGACATTCCAACGCACTAACCATTACGCCATGCGTGGAAATTTTGTAGTTAAATTTCCTTAAACGTGGAGTCTCCCCTTATTGTTTCCTCGTGCCAAACAATGCGTCGCAGACTTTTGTCAAACCTCATGATGAGACATCCGTATCATTCCGTGTGAACAGTTTATGATAAAAGACAAACATTCAAGTTACCTACCTAAAATGTTAATTCGATTATAATATTTCGAAGTTCTAATTTGACAGCTATATCTCATGACGTGTGCAAGTAGGTATTATGCCTAATAATAGACACAGCTTTGCTCTGCTTTACGTGAGCAGACATAATTGTATAAAATTGAATTTAAAAAAAAAAAAATATAGACGCACAAAATCATCATACTGGTCTCAAAATTCATACATGACTGCGAACCCATTGTTCTTAAGTCTATTTTAAAAAAATAATAATTATTCAACACAGCTAAGTAGACAGATTGTCTTTTCAAAAGTTTCTTTCTAACACCCCTGTTCTAATAAAAAAAAAAAAAAACGCTCCCCTACCATGAAACTCAATTCACAATCTGAAGCCAAAGGCATTGCTTTAGCTAGGCTTGAAAAATATTTGTTAAATTAATGTCGCACACACACTTATCTTCATCTATCGGCATCGGCATTCATTATGGATATTCGACTTTACTCAACGTGCTTGTCGAAGTCGATGAGTGACTGAACTTTGCTATGACGGACGGGCGTCGTCATAAACATGGAACCATGGAAGAAGCTTCGAACATCCCCAGCCATAATATGATGATACTGCACCTAGGGGTTTGAGGAGTAGACTTTTGTTCCATATTACAAAACAATAATTAGAAAAGCTAGATGAGCAGGGGTTGAGAAGATTCAGACTGAGAGGCTCTGCTGTGTTGATGGCTGGAAGCAAAAATATAATTTTAATTGTTATGTGAGGGATTGTGTGATGTATGCGGGACGTGGAGAGGGACGAATTTATCGTCATTGTAGTGGGCTGCTGTGGAGGCAAACTTTTCAAAGAGGCCTCTGCGAGTGTGCAAGCAGACGGAACAATTTATAAATCTAACCATTCAGCGAAAAACCTTATTTTTTTTATATATATATTTTCTGTGCTCCTTCAGAATATCAGTTCAGAAGGGAAAATATTCACCTAAAAAATGAATATTCTACGACTATAGGCATCATAGGCTACAGGCACCCTCGAGATTGAAATGAATTTATTAAACATAGACATATATGAAGCCAGAGATATATGAGTGAAATACAATTGGAGCTTGTCTATATGAGTTTTGTTATGTGTTTTTTTTTTGCCAGTATACCTACTTATTCATTATAGTGATGCCACTATGCGGCATATTATTCCCCGCCTACACTTATACATATACGCTAATAAACCGCAAGGACTCTTTGGAAAGTTTAGTTCTAAGGTTATCCACAGAATAAACAAACATTTTGTGTGAATATATGTATTTACAATGCATATAAGGCATCCACTTGGGTTAAGGGATATTTGCTTAAAAGATGAGCACACGACACAGCTTGGATTTGGATAATGCAAATGTTGATTTCACCTTTTACTTGGGTTGCGTCGCGACGATGACGACGCAAAGATACCCATAGAGGTAGGTAGGGTTGGTTAGATCTCAGCACGTTGAACTTTTTAATATTTATTTTATTTTAGGTTTTGGAGGATGCAGAACTCCAGTACCTACCTTTATAGAATGTATCAATAAGTTAGATTTATAAGTGAAAAGTCTATATTAAAATTGATAGGTTCATCATCTGTCAATGGGTATTTTGATGTTTAAAGAAAATTTCATTCGTCACTTATCTTGAAATGAGGAGAATTTTTGAAATTGAATTATACTTTAACCGCACATTACATAGCACGCCCACATTTTTTAAATAAACAAATTCAACAATTCAACAAAATAGTTTTTTCAATTCACACTTACAAAAATAAAAAAATGTTGTATTTGTTAAAGAAAAAAAAAGTGCGTATACGCCCAAGTGAACCAGTATTTTAATTTTATGAATTTCTTCTATTTTTATGGAGCATCTTATTTATTAAATTAATTTAATTTTTTTTTAAAGTTGAGCATTTTTAAGTACACATATGTATTTATTTTATAATCCTAAGTCACAGCCTTCTAGAATTCCTGTGAAATCATTTTGTATTTTTTTATTCAAAGCTGTTATTTATTCAAATTTTTTTTTAATTTTCTCATTTTTTTAATGTTAGGTATTAATAATTTTGTTATGTTCATTTCATTAAATTTCGTTTATTGCTGCAATAATTGAAGCTTTTTGTGTACTTGCATTATGGTTTCAATAGTTTGTAGTTTTCGGTTTTTTTTTTAAGTAATTATTTTACGCCGACCGAAAAGCAAAAATGTATGGCAACCCTAAAACTTTGCCGCTCTGGCAAAACTTACTGTTTGATGTAAGAATTTTAATAAGAGGAAAGAAGAAAAATTTACAAAAGACAAATTTAATGATTTTTGGTTATGTATAACAAGGCCATGTGAGACCTGTTAAAATGAGCAAGAGTACAGTAATAAAAATAAAATGCACGACTGGATCGCACAAACTTGCTCTTGTCGTAAAAGTTTTTTCGAATTTTAAAGATTGAGTGTGATAAAAGTAAATAATTTTTTATGAGAGCCTTAAGTTTAAACTAGTACCTATTATACATTATAGAGCTTTAATTGAAAAATTATTAAAAATCAACATAATTCGACATAATAATTAGTTTTGGAGTAAAACAAATTTTTTTAAATTAATTTTTTATATATAAAATTTTGTAAACATTTTTAAGAAAAAAAATTGGTACACAATTTTTTAGTATTTATTTATGTTGAATTGAAAATTAAATTTCGAAAAAAATTATCCACCTGTTTTTGAAATAACGAATTTTCAAAAAAAAAATTTTGAAACTTTTTTTAAAAATTAAAACAAATTTTTTTTTAAATTTTGGTATACAATACTATTTAAATTTTTCAAAAGATTCTCTATAAAAAAAAATTATCAAAATCAGTTAATTACTTTTCTAGAAAAACGAAAATATAAAAAAATGGTTCTATGGGAGGTACCATTTAAAACCATTTTTTGGAAAATTAATTTTTAGAAAAAGGTAGCATATACCAAATAAAATGTATTAATTTTTTTTTTAGAAAAATCTGTCGAGCCATTTTTCAGAAAAATAAAATATTTCAAAAATGCTAAAAAAAATTATTACCGTTATTTTTGGTCCTAAAAATAAAAGGAAAACAATATGACGGGGTAATGTCCCGAAAACACTTTTTACCAAGTTTAATTAAAATGGGCCAATGGGTTTAGGCTGTAGGTGAGTCCACAGACAGACAGACAGACAGACAGACGGACAGAATTCCGAGACCCACTTTTTTCGTCTTCCCTATCATCGTAATGTCAAGTTTGATTGTTATCTCGAGTTCGATTTTTTGCACGAATCCATAACTTGCTCTAAAGTACCTACATATCGCAAGTAAAAATATGATTTGACAGTAGGTACAAGCAAAAAAAAAAAAAACGAATATTTCAACACTTACAATGTCATGCAATACCTTTTTGAAAGCCAGAAGTTTCTTCTTTAATATTCATTTTAAATTAAATTGTGTTACGGCCATACTGTTGGCTTTCTTCAAAGCTAGTTTTGAGCAAAAACTAGTTCTATTCAGGTTTCGAGTTTTAATTTTTTCACTAAGTCTTATTACTTTGTCATCTAAATCAAAATATTCATACATATTTTGACATCTAAATCAAATCAATATATTTTTTTGTAATATTTAAAACTTGAAACCTCTATAGAACTAGTTTTTTAGTAATACTAGCTTTAAAGAAAGTCAATAATATGGCTGTTAATAAATAGTTTGAAAAAAAAAAAAAAAACAATTTTTAAGAAATTTCAAACTGATTTTTTTTTATAATTTTACGTAATTAAGTACTAATTTTGTTTTTAAAATTCAATGCTCTTATTAGTTTTAAGTCAAAAACAGACAACCGGGTGCTAAAATGTCTTTTAGTTTTTGAGAAAATTGAAAATAACGAAATCTACTTAATCTAAGTAGAAATAGGATCTTTGGAACAACACAATAACGGATGGAAGTCGAATTTAAGGAAAATTTACTTTTGTTATTTTCAATTTTGTCAAAAACTAGAATACATTATGACATCTGGTTTTTAGTGTTTGACTAAAAATAGATTGGAGCATTAAATATTGAAAACAAAAGTACTAATTAATAAAGTAAAATTTTGAACAAAATTAGTTTGAACACAATTTTTTAATATTTTTTTTTTTTTTTCAAAATTTCGAGTTTGAAAACTAATTTTTCAAAAACTATTCACTAACACAACTTTACTTAAAATGAATATCAAAGAAGAGATTTCTGGCTTTCCAAAAAGGTACCGCATGGCATTGTAAGTTTTACCGTTGTTTTTAAATATTTTTTTTTTTATGTTTTAAGCCAATTTTTAAGAAAATTGGCACTCCCGCCTAAATGGGGGTTCTTCTTTTTAACAAATTGCAATGTCAGCTCAAAAAATTAATTGTTAAGTTGTGTCGTTTTTTTTTCGGAACCCACGACGACACAATTTAGCATCGTTTGCTAAAGAGGATCCTCTAATTTGTCATTAATTTTTATAATTAATGAATTATGTTCGACTCATAAAAAAACCACAATATAGTAAGACTTATTTAAAGTAATTGATTAAAAAATAATTATTTAATCTCACCTTGGCCAAAAGATATCACCATGTGATTTATTGCTTCAAAAAACTCAAACACATCCGCACAAAAATTTTCTTCTTTGTAGGTAGAGATGCAAGGATTAAAATAAAAAACTTTATAACTTTTCAATTTATTGTAATAAAATTAAATAAAAAAAAAAAGAGAAAACAACAACAACACTTCAAGTATATTGATTGAGACTCTGTTTAATGGGAATAAGGTTTCATAAAATTTTTGACGAGGAAATAAAATCCTGTTGCCAATTATCCAAAAAAAAAAATAATCCTCTCGAAAAAACAGAAGAGACCTCAATGGTCTCTGTTGTTGTTACTTGTTTTGTTTACATATATATGTACGTATTATTTTATTTTGTATCTTTTTGCTCATATTTTACAAAGTTGACCCAAACAATCTGCCCATTGAGATTTTACATTTACAGCCGAGATGTGGTACTTTGAATTTATATTTGTGCGAATTCTACATAAGAGTACTAACGTATACATAAAGTCAGGAGGATTCCATACAATACAGAAGTTCCTGATGGTTTGGTTTCAACAGAAGCTGCTCGTACAATTTAAATGAAGCAGAAAAATAAACAAATGTGATTAATTACCCACAGAGATTGCTATATTTTTCGAGCTACAAGAGTGTTGAGCATCAGCACGCATAAAATATTTATACAATGAAGGGAATTGCCAGCAAATTTTGATGGATATTTGGACGTGTTTTGTTTGTATCTTTAGAAATAAATTAATTTGTTTTATAGAATTTGAAAAATTCTCCATTACAGAAAATCTGTAAGAACTTTAGGAAAACTTAACATTTTGTTCATATCATTAAATTCATAAATTAAATTTTAAAAAAAAATTTAATGTAATTTACAAACTTTAATGTCAAAATTATAAAAAACTTTTCGGGCGGTTCGGCTAGTAAGATAATAAATCGATTTAATAACATCTGTAATCTTTTTGACACAACTTAAAATTTTGGTAAAATTGTTTTCTGCTAAATGGTCATAATTTATTTAAGCACGTAGGCAAAATTTGATTAAAATCATAGCAGCTGTTTCTACATAAAAGATTCCCTGGTGGTTTAAGAAACTGTACCTTTATTATCCCTAGCGTTTGTTTGTTTCTAAAAACAATTTTGTTTTTTAATCTTTTGAATAGTAGGCGTGTTTTATTGGAAGTTGTATAGCTAGCGCAGTTTAATTTTCCTCGGTAAACAAGAACAAGAACGAAAAGTGCTGATTAATAAGCTCGTAAATGAGTAAATATAAAAGTGGACAAAAATGTGTTTAAATGTTTAAGATGCCACACATTTAAGTATTTCCCTGCGAAATGTTGCCCTAAATATAAGGTATTTTTAATAAGGCTGTTCCAAACAGTTAAGAATAGAAATGTTGACGGTTTTTAAAGGTTTTTGTTTTTCAGTGAGAAATTTTCTGTCCGTCAAGCTGGGTCCGCCACAATTGAAATTTGAAATTTTAATAATGCAGGAATTTAGTGCTAAAAGTTCTAGTTTTGTACCGCAATATCGATCTGAAACTATAACCCCCTCCCCCTCAAACCTGTGCAGGACCCAGCTTGACGTCAAGCTAGGACGGCCACACCTACAAACACAAGAATTCAAAAAACTATAATAATGAAGGAATTTAGTGCTGATTTGTGCTACTAATTTTCGAAACTCCGAATCATTTGACCTTAAAATTAAGTACCAAACACAAAATATGGAGTGGAGACATTTTATACGCGATCCTAAAAAAAATACGTATTAGATGTAGAATGGGTTTATTAGAAAAAAAAAAAAAACTTTCACTTTTTTACTCCCACTGGTTTAGTTTTTATGACGCACGTCAATCTGCGTCCGCCAAAAAACGAAATTCAAAATTCGAATGAGGCAAGAATTTATTAGTGCTGATTTTAGTGCTACTAATTACCAAAAATCCGATTGATCTTGAAATTAAGTACCTACCAAACACAAAATTCAGATTGGAGACTTTTTCTTGCCGACTTAAAAAAAAAAAAAAATACGTAGTAGATGTAGACTGGGTTTCATTAGAAAAAATACCGGTGTAGAAAAATGAAAATTGGTATTTTTTCTCCATCTAATAAGTAGGTATTTTTTTTATATTTTTTAAGTCGCAAAGAAAAAGTCTCTTAATTTTGTGTTTGGGAATTAATTTCAAAATCAAATGGTTGAGACTTTATTTAAGAATTTCGGTAATTTGTAGCCCTTACAATCACTTTAGTCATTATATTCAAAATCGATTAAGTTGTTTTATCCTAGATGAGCTAATACAAAAATTTGAAATTCTTCTATTAGCCCATTGAAATGTTACATTAACCTTGTATTTCATACAGGACAAAATTTTTTTTGATTGATCTTTAGGATGGAACAGTGTGAGTGTGAAAACGAGTTCTCGGGGTTGAACTTCCCCCCATTTGGCCGTCATTTTGAAAAAGGGGGCGTAAAAAGTTCTTCGTGATATCTTAAGAACCATCATACATCGCACAAACATGGAATGATCAAATTCGTACAAACCAATTTAAGGAACAAATTTTATGGTTCATAAACATTTTGAAGTCGTCATCAAAATGGAAACGAAAAGAACAAATTCTGACCACTTTTTTAACAGTTTTGCGTTAGTTACAATACTGACAAGATTTTAGAGGGAAACAAAAAATCTTTTCGAGGAAAAAAAAATACAACTAAAATTTTATAATTTTGAAAAAATTCTTCAATTTTTAAATTTTTTTTTTTTTTTTTTTTTTTTGAAAAAACGTGTTTTTTTTCTTTCAAATCTTATCAGTATTGCAACTAATACAAAACTGAGAAAACGTGGTCAGAATTTGTTTTTTTCGTTTCCATTTTGATGACGACTTTAAAATGTTTATGAACTATAAAATTTGTTCGTTTAATTGGTTTGTACGAATTTGATCATTCGGTACGGGAAAACGGTTCAATGGATCAATTTGAAATTTTACATAAATATTGGTAGTTTATAGTTCTTTAAAATTTCTTACCAAATTAAGCCTTGTAGTCAATATTTGTAAAGCAGTAAAAGATTTACAAAAAGTCTTTAAAAAGTCGTTTTTGTTTACTTTTTCCAAAAAAAAAAAATAACCGTTATTAAATTTTGAAAAAATCTTGTAAAAAATTAATTTCAGTTTTTAAAAATGGCCTTAAATTTTCTGTGTCGTCATTCCTTGGGAAGATATTGGTAGTCAAAGTCAAAAGTTTGTTTTTTTCATTCAAAGCCAGATATTCTTCGAAAAAAAATTTTTAAAATGATGAAAAAAGACGACCTTAAAGCTGAATTAAACAAGTTATCAAAACAAAACATCAAATTTGCTCAAAAAGAAATTTCAAAGAAAATGACAATGTTCAAAAATTAAAATATTTTTGGGTCGTGCTACTTCTTATGATTGCGTAAGAACTGTACCTAAAAAAAATTATTTTCTAAAATTTCTCAATACAAAAAATATAAACCTTCAGAATGCTTTTTGTTTCATTTCAATACGACCACTTTTCACAGAGATACAGCTCTTCAAAAAACACTAAAAAAAAAGTGATTTTTTTTTTGTTCCCTTAATTGTTTTGACAAGTGTACTTTAATAGCAAATAAAACAGATCTAATAACTCTCTCCCGTTAAACCAACGCCCATAGCCAAGCGACTTAAATAAAGATGCAAAAATCTGCTCAAACAATTTTATTCTCATAAAACAACTTTTTTTTTTAAATTTTTTTAATATTTAATGCGTTACCTATAATAGGTTTTTGTTAATTTAAGAACAGTAGTCAAATCAAGTATTTTCAATCCTTCCTTATATCTAGTGTTTATCTGTGAGGTGTTAATTTAGTCTACCATCATTTGCACTTCTGTATGAATAAACTTTCGTATGTAAGGTAGTAAAATACATAATGTATGTGTGCTTAATTTTATCGAAGCGCAAAAGTATTCTGTCTGGCAATAGTAAGTAACCGCACATAAATGTTAAAAAACTGAGACTCGTAAAATGTATATACAAACAGTCATTTTAAAGATAAAAAAAAGAGCATTTATCAAGGAGATGGAATGGACTGGACTGGATGATCTGGCTCTTAAATATAGAGTACCGTCCTTGGAATTGCTCTGAAAATCATCCCCTTTATAGACTAGATACATATATATATATATTTTTTTGTTTACAAAATAATAAAAAAAAAAGAACTCAGTCTGATGTTTCAAGGTCGTTCCTAGAAAATATATCAATTACCATCTCTTTCACAATTTTTTCTGTTGTAACCACTGCGTTCTTGGACTGTTTTGCGTTCAAAGTCAAAAAAAAAAAAATAGCAAACAACAAATAACAAACGTTGCTTAACTTAGACGAAGCGAAACGATATCATGGTTTTTGTGTTTTATTTATTGAAGTGGAAATTATCGAATTATAACATGAAAATGATTGAAGCTGTAGAATCAGAAGCAGGAACAACAACAACATCATCTCTGCAGTTGGAACTGAGTGAATGATGATGCTTTATCCAATCGGCTGTGATGACTGCGCTTTTATCAAGCATGAAAATTGAATTTCTATAGGTACACGCGGCCGGTTATCGGCTATAATATATCGAGTGCCAAACCACACCGGGGGTATCGTGTGGATTTGAATTGGCCAGGATTGCCACAAGTTTTTTTTTTTTTTTTCATCTAAGAATAATTTTAAATTGAAACCATTTGGAGTAAGAAAATATTTGAAGCAAAATCTAAAAATGTAATTCAATTTGTAGATTGAAGTAAGATTGACCCTTAAATGTTGCTGGTTGAATTAGGTCCAATTAGATAGTCCATGAGAGCTTTAAAATTCATTTTGCGGAATTTTTTAGTAAAAGACTAAAAATCTACCTGTTATTTGTATGGGAACTTTTAAGTGCTCGGTGGCACGTGCTAACGTTAACCGATTTCAATGAAATTTTGCACAGAATTTTTTAAGTCAGCTTCATCACTTTAAGGGTGGGTGGAACGAAAGAAATTCGAACATTGCCAAAATAAGCGCCATCCTATTACACATATTATGTATACAGGGTGATCGGTATAAGATGCACCAAACTGCTGGAGCGAGTATAGGTTGCGTTAAGACAAGAAAAAAATAGTATAGGAGGGGGGATCTATTTCCCCCGTTTAGGCAGGAGGGTCAATTCTCTAAAAAAAAAACTTAAGACTTAAAGCAGAAAAAAAAATATTTAAAAACAACGCTACAATTTAATGATATACCTTTTTGGAAAGCCAGAAATCTCTTCTTTGATTTTGATTTTAAATAAAGTTGTGTTAGTGAATACTTTTTGAAAAATTAATTTCCAAACTCGAAATTTTGAAGAAAAAAATATGAAAAATAAGTTTCAAACTAATTTTTTTCAAAATTTTATATAATAAAGTATATAATTTTTATTTCCAAAATTTAATGCTCTTATTAATTTTCAATAAAAAACTAAAAACCGGATGTTAAAATGTATCTTAGTTTTTGAGAAATTAAAAAAAAAAAATAAAAAGTACTTTTTTCCAAGAAAAACACTTTTTTTTATCTGCTCAGGTCAATTTTTAAATTAGTGGATACCATCTAGTTTTGAGCAAATAATAAAAAAAATAAACTGGATTAATTAGATTTCACCTTTTTTATTGAGGAATGTGTTCAATTTAACAAAATTGACCTGCATGTCTACTTGTTACCCAAATAAAAAGGATTACTTATACCAATTAAAAAAAAAGAACAAATATATTTTACCTAACCACAAATAAATGTGGAAGAACATTCTGTTTCAAACTTATTTCTAAATTGGGTATCAAATCGTCAATACAAAACGACGGCAAGTTACTCTCGGGAAGAATTGACCGATATGCACTATTGCTACGGTTTAGCAGATGGTATCAGTCGGGAAGCACAGTGATTGTACGCTGAAAGGTTCCCCAATAGGAGATGTTTCCACTATTTACTTTTTCCAAGACTTCACAGCCGTCTTCGGGAACATGGAGTGCTGGAGACTCGAAGGAGAGAAAGGTCATCTGGTGGATCAACAGACATAGAGGAACGGATTTTGGATTTGGTACGACGTAATTCCAACCTTAGCACCAGAAGGATAGCAACTATGCTTGGATTGCCCCAAAACAGGGCTTGGACAGTGATTCATACCGAAAGCCTTCACCCATATCACTTTACCCCAGTGCAGGAGTTGACATCAAATGATAAAATTTTGAGGACTGAATTCTGTAGAATGCTATTGGTGAGGGAAGAAACAGAACAAAACTACTTTAAATGATAGTTTCGACAGATGAAGCACAGTTAACCCAGAGATGGAGTTACCAATTTCCACAACTTGCATTACTGTAGTCACAACAATCCTCATGTTCAAAAACAAAATAAATCTCAGCACCGCTTTAGCTGCAATGTGTGGCTTGGCATTGTTGGACGAACGGTAATTGGACCACGTTTTTTGAATACGGTTTTAAATGGAGAATCCTATCTGCAATTCCTAAGAACCCTTTTGCCAGATTTACTAGAAGATGTACCTTAAATAGACAATTTAATATACCAACAAGATGGAGCTCCAGCACACTTTAGCCTGGCTGTGAGAAACTGGCTGAATAATCATTTCAACGACCGATGGATAGGAAGGGGAGGTCCCACTGAATGACCACCAAGATCACCAGATTTAACTCCTTTGGATTTTTACGCTTAGGGATTCATGAAGAACTATGTATATGAAGTTGAAATTTCTTCTTTGGAGCAACTTAAACATCGCATTGAAGTTGCTGGAGACAAATTGCATGAGAAGATGGCGGACTTAGATTTATCTGCAGCCATAAGAAGAAGATATACAACCTTTGCCTTCTAAAGAGTGGGGATCATATCGAAAATTTCTTATAATATCAATAATTTTTATTAGAATAGGCTAAAATTTAACAGTTAATAAAGATATTTTTTGTATTACTTGCTAATAAAACTAATGGTGTTTATGCAAAGATAGAACAAACAAAAAAATGTTTTTCTTGGAAAAAAGTACTTTTTATTTTTTTTTAATTTCTCAAAAACTAAGATACATTTTAACATTCGGTTTTCAGTTTTTTATTAAAAATTAATAAGAGCATTAAATTTTGAAATCAAAAATTATACTTATTTACATAAAATTTTGAAAAAAAAATTAGTTTTAAACTTTTTTTTTCATTTTTTTTTTTTTTTCAAAATTTCGGAAATTGTATTTTTCAAAAACTATTCACTAACACAACTTAATTTAAAATAAAAATCAAAGAAGAGATTTCTGGCTTTCCAAAAAGGTATAGCATGGCATTTTAAATTGTACCGTTGTTTTAAATATTTTTTTTTTCTCTTTTAAGTCAAATTTTTAGAAAATTGCCCTTCCTGCCCAAACGGGGGAAAATATACCACCCCCTCCTATAAAATTTTTTTCTTGTCTTAACCCAGCCTACTCGCTCCAGCAGTTTGGTGCATCTTGTACCGACAGTGATCGGTATATACAAAAATAGAATTAATTGAAAAATTATATTACAGTGCAGTATTTTGAATAATTAATTTTTACAACTTTGTTTCATTAGGCGTGTTTTATTGGAAAAGCTATTCATAGTACAGTACGATTTAACAAGCATTGCAAATACAAGATCGCCAGTATGATTACGAACGATAAAAAGCTAAAGTAGAATCCTACTGCGAATAGATTTTTGACGTTTATTCGAGTCTCGAATTGGATTTTGCAATTTGTCACTTTACTCGCACGATTCTCGCAATACCTGCAATTATTTCATGAATTATTTTATAAAAACTAACACTTAAGACGTTCTTATTACCATATGATCTTGAAAATTGTCCAATTAATTTAATTTTTATTTTGGACACATGTTGTTCAATAGTACCAAATGTGAAAAATAAAAACCGAACTACTGCAGATGCGTTTTATTGGGAGTTTCTTACTATACTATGTATAGATTCCCAATAAAACACGCCTATTGTCATATATGAAAAAAATATTTCACTTGCAATCAAATACGTTCAATGGCAATCTGGGTGCTGGCTTCACCCGGGGAGCAATCAAAAACACTTTAGAAAAAATAAAAGCTCATTCAATTCAATTCGAACTCATTGAATGTGGTTTTGATATTGAGTTGTTTTGTTTGTGTCTAGTGCACATCAAGCAAATGAGTTATCGAATTTTATTAGTGATTATATTTTTTTATTTATAAGTGGTGTTTAAGATTATGGAATTAATCAGGTATTATTAGATATTATTTGCATTTATATTCATTGATTTGCTTTGGAAATAGTTGCCATTTGATTATGAATTTGTGGTATGGCTTTGTGGGATTGGTCCTTTATGTCAGAGTTTAGAAATATAGCAAAATACATATACAAATACAAGTATCGAAATACAAAGAAAATAGGTTGTTAGTTAAATTAGGAGTAGGTATGTATATGTGAACGAAACATTTGATTGTAAATTTTTAAGAAGGGATTAATGACAGATAACGCGTGGGTCATGTCAAATTGTTATAGTGTGTATTTTTATTCAGTATTGTTTTACATTTCTACATGGCGTCATCATCTTAAATACATATATGTACATATTTTCAGCCGTATTACAAAAATAGAGTATCTTATGGTATGGTCCAAATAATCGGATAGGTACTTAAATTAAATTAAATTAAATTAATTTTAATTAAAAAAAGCAAAAAAAAAACATAGAAAACATCGCACGACGAAATTGAAACTGTCACAATTAATTCAGGACTGACGAAAAGCAAATTATTAAGCAATATACCATTCAATATAAGAAGTGTATACCCTTTTTCCAGAGGGTGCTTCGCTAACTTCAAAACAATTTGACAATTTGTAAAAAAAAAAAAAAACATAGAACACCCTGCATGAAAAATTGTAACTGGCACAACTAATTTACGACTAATTAACTGCATCAGAGACTGCTTTACTAACTGGATACCAATTCAGCGAAAATCCAACAAAAACAAAAACATAGAAAACATTGCACGACAAAATTGCAATCATCACAATTAATTAAGGACTGACGAACGTCAAATTATTAAAGAATAAGCCATTAAAATATATAAGAAGTTTTGACCCTTTTCCAGGGTTTCCTCGCTTACTTGATACCAATTTCGCAAAAAAACATAGAAAAAATCAAAACTTTCACAACTAATTCAGGACTTATTAGCGGCTAATTAAGCAGTAAAACATTAACAATAAGAAGTTTTTATATGTTTTCTAAAGGCTGCTTCTCTAAGTTGACAAAAATTTCAAAATTTTGAAAAAAAAAACACAGAAAAAATAGAGCGACAAATTCAAAATTGTCACAACTAATTCACGACTAATTAAGGGCTAATTATAGAGCAGTAAAACATTCACAATAAGAAGTTTTTATACGTTTTCCAGAGGCTGCTTCGGTGAGTTGACAACAATTTCAAAATTTTGCAAAAATAAAACATAGAAAACATAAAGCAACAAATTCAAAATTGTCACAACTAATTCACGACTAATTAAGGGCTAATTACGGAGCAGTATCCATATAAAAATGAAGAATAAATATTTTTTCAAATAAACCGTTTTCAAAATATTCTTTCATCAAGTGTGAATTTATTGCATTCACAATAAGAAGTTTTTATAAGTTTTCCAGAGGCTGCTTCGACACTCATGGTCACAGCTCATAATTATGCAAGTCACTTAACTGCTCGATTCTATTCTCTGCGATGTTGATTTCTGCAGTCCGATCTGAAGTCAGCTGAGTTCCAAAATGTAGAAAATGTTTTGATGTGGAAGTAATGCCTACATTTTTCATATGCATCAGCAACGCAAATTTGATGCTTTGTAGAAATATTACATTGCATAAGTCTGACGTTTCGAAATGCAAAAAAAAACTTTAAATCGAAGCAGCTATAAAAAAAAATTTTGGATGCACAGTTTGCGCAGTAAATGCGCATCTGATAAATTTTGGAACTCAGCCGTCCTGGTATTTTTCTACTAGATCCAGTTACTCACTACAAATCAAGCCAATCAAACAACAACCATGTCTTCAAGTACGTTTTTTGAAATGGAACATTTTCCAGTTGTAGAAGAAAATATTGTTGTCGAAGAAAATATTATTTATTTTTGTAGCTGATGTAGCCCGAAATTCCTTAAAAGAAACTTATGTCTGTTTCACGAGTTTTTGTTCCACGAAGACAGTCATAAATTTTTGGTTGGGGTCTTAAAGGTCTTTTAGAATTAGTTCAATAGTTACAGCGTCAATAATCATACAGCTCTTTTCTTTCATCTAAGGAAGACACTTTTTTTGTCTCACTTCTCATCAAAAATTCGTCACTCTTTTTCATTCATCAAAATAATGATGTTCTGATTCTTTGCAGCTTCAGAGAATTATTATTGTTCAAGCATATTGACTTACTGGCGATACGCTTGACCGGATCTATGAGTCAGTTCTCGAGGATTTCCGACTAGCTCAGCCTCATGGCTTCACATAGTATAAGATATAGCGTGACATTTTAAGTTCACAGTCGTATTTCTCTTAACAGGAAAAACCAGTGGCCACAAACCACCAACATCGCAAGCAAAACTTATTAATTTATTAAAAAAATAATCTTTCGATCCGAATAGTCATTGCAAAACAACTGTTGCCGCGATATTTTAAGTGAAACAACTTCGAAACTTTCAGTAACTATCTCAATTTTAATTTAATTTAAGTTTGATAAGTAAGAAACTAAAAATTTCATTTTTTTTTCTCTTGATCGTGGCAACTTTTGATTGGTTATGGCCGCGCATTTTCTTCTTGACGTGTTGATTGTTAAGCATTTAGCCGGCTCAAAATTTAGTCGGCTATATGATGTTGTTGATTTTACTTAAAGTGCTGCCAGGTTTGGCAACAACAACATCATAAGCAGATGATCAATTAATGCCAAGCTAAAAAAAAAAATTTATTGGCAACACGATTTTCTAAGTGCAGTTCGCGAGTCACTTTAATTTTTATCAATTTCGTGAAATCTTCATGCATTTTTCGACATTTATTTCAAAGTTATTTATCAATTAAAATATTAAGTCGTTCTCATTAACGTCACTGCATAAGTCAGAAATGCAAAGCACTGGCCCTTCAGTTTTGTATTTTGAAAATATATTTTGTACCTTTAAAATTATATTGTTGCAACATTATTTTATCCTCGTATCATTTTGTATCCCTTCATTAATACATACCTATCCCTGATAGCATTTTGCCATTACATCAACTTGCACATTGTTTTACGTGAGTTATGTACATAAATTGTAAAAGAAAGATCCCTTGAAAGATGATGATCCCCATTTGGGGTGACAATTCTGACAATCCACTTACATAGTCCAGTCAACGAAGACCCAAAATCATAAAATAAATGAAATAAATCGTGTAGTCTGGATTATTATTTTAAGTGGTAGGGGTGACCCCCAGGTATAACATACTAAAAGTCCCCAGCCCAGGCCCGCGAGCTTTAGACAGGAGGGTGGGGGGTAAAGGTCCCCTTTTGTACTATTTCGTCAATATTTTGAAAACCAAGAGTATTAGTGGAAAAGTTTACACTACAATATGAAAGTAAATTAAATTTTCTTTAAAAAAGGTTTTAATTATATTTTTTCTAGGAGCAATACCAAGAGAGCTATGGGGGGTACAAAAGTCAGAAAATCTGAAAAACCATGTTAGTGCGTTAAAAATTCAACGTTTTTTGATTAATTAATCCTGAAATTATAGAAAAGGTAAATACGTATCGATTCATGATAATTCCATCGACTTGATGGGAGAGAGAGTATAAAGTTAAAGAAGGTGGTGAGAGTTAAAATATCATTATTTAATTTATTTGATACAGTGTTTTTTGTCATATGAAAAACACTGTATCTTCATTGGTAAGAAGTATGCAATGTATTTCCAAGTTATTGACCAATACTTTGTGAAATAGTTTTAAGAGATATATCAAGAAAAAATTTGCTAAGGAGGGGGGGGTCTTGTTGCCCCCACTTATACGGGAGGGATCATTTTCTGAAAAAATTGGGTTAAAGTGCATAAGTAATCATTTAAAAACAACGGAAATATCTAAAATGCTATACTATAGCTTTTTGAAAATGCAAAAACATATTCTATTATTTTACTGCTAAAGCAAATAATTTTAGTTAAAGGTTTTTGAAAAAATTGAATTTAAATCAAAAATTAAAAAAAAAAAAAAAAAACTTAACTTATAATAATTTTTTTTCAAAATTTTTTGTTCTGAAGTACTAGATTTTCGTTTAGTATTTGATACTGTTTTTAATGCTTAGGTGAACCCTAAAAACTAGATGGCTATAAGTCTTTTAGTTTTAGAGAAAATGGAAAATTATGAAAGCTACTACTTTTTTAGATAATTATTTCTGTAGTGTAATTAGTAAATTGAAACGGTCAATATTGTAACGAAAAAAAGAATAAGTTAAAAAAATCATGTAGTCTGGATTACTTTTTTAAGTGGTTAGGATGACCCCCAGGTACAGCATACTCAAAGTCCCCAGCCCAGGCCCGTGAGCTTTAGCTCATGAAGCCAGGCAAAGGAGCAGTGGCGACTAAAATTTACTCAACTGCAAACCTAAAAAATCTCCCATTTGCGAGCACCATCCTTCTTCTACACGCCTTTAGCGGATGTGATACGACGTCTGCTATCTATAAAAAAAGCAAATCTGGGGTGTTGAAAATATTTAAGAAATTTACCAGGGAAATAAAAGAAATAAATGACATTTTCTCTGACCCTTGTGCGAGAGAAAACATGGTAGCAGAGGCAGGAGAAAAACTATTTAAGTTGGTCTACCAGGCATCAGATCAAATAAATTTAAATCAACTTCGGCATGTAGCATTCATCAAGGCTTCAACTAAGCCAAAGCCTGATTTGGCAGCACTGCCACCGACGAAAAAGGCTGCAGATCAACACTCTTTTAGAGTTTACCTACAGGTATAATATCAACATACGCTTTGTTAATGGTTGTTACAAATGTAACATAATAATACTTACATATTTTCGTGGTAAATTTTACGGCACACTATATGTAAAATGGTATGTTGTTTATTTACAGATTCAACAATGGCTGCAACCTGAAAACAACAAAGAAGAAAAATGTTCACCCTCGAAATGGGGATGGACTAAGAGTGCAGACGGCTGTCTCGTCCCAGTAACCACCACTGACCCTATAGCTCCGGAGACAATATTAAATAATATTTTCTGCGCCTGCACAACGGGATGTGGAGGACGTTGTGGATGCAGAAAAGCTGGCATTCCTTGCTCCATTGTTTGCGGGTCATGCCATGGTGCATGTACTAATGGTCCTTCTGTGCAGGACATGCAAGACGATAGTGACATTGAGAACGATGATGACATGGATTATCCAAATCACGAAGATCATACCAATGATACGTTTTGAGATACATATATGTATAACAAAAAATTTGTTCATAATTTTTTTATTTTCTGGGATACTAAAAAAATGAATATGGAAATTGTTACCCCCTACCCCCTTCACCTTATTTTGAATAAACCTGAATAAGGGTGTATTTACTTTTTCTATGGTTTGTTTTGTTAGGTAAGTTGATCAATAAAAATTAAATTTGTAGAGAGTAGTTGCCGATTTTTTAGACTTGTTGAATTTCTAAGCCCCGCATCGCCGTTAGTATCATATCTAGCGAAAATATGAAGAAAAACTTTTTCTGTAGCAAATTTAATTTACTTTCATATTGTTGAGTAGACTTTTCTTCTTAAACGCTTGGTTTTCAAAATATTTACGAAAAACTACAAAAGAGGATCTTTACCCCCCCCTCCTGGCTAAAGCTCACGGGCCTGGGCTGGAGACTTTGAGTATGCTGTACCTGGGGGTCATCCTAACCACTTAAAAAAGTAATCCAGACTACATGATTTTTTTAACTTATTCTTTTTTTCGTTACAATATTGACCGTTTGAATTTACTAATTACACTACAGAAATAATTATCTAAAAAAGTAGTAGCTTTCATAATTTTCCATTTTCTCTGAAACTAAAAGACTTATAGCCATCTAGTTTTTAGGGTTCACCTAAGCATTAAAAACAGTATCAAATACTAAACGAAAATCTAGTACTTCATAACAAAAAATTTTGAAAAAAAATTATTATAAGTTAAGTTTTTTTTATTTTTTGATTTAAATTCAATTTTTTCAAAAACCTTTAACTAAAATTATTTGCTTTAGCAGTAAAATAATAGAATATGTTTTTGCATTTTCAAAAAGCTATAGTATAGCATTTTAGATATTTCCGTTGTTTTTAAATGATTACTTATGCACTTTAACCCAATTTTTTCAGAAAATGATCCCTCCCGTATAAGTGGGGGCAACAAGACCCCCCCCTCCTTAGCAAATTTTTTCTTGATATATCTCTTAAAACTATTTCACAAAGTATTGGTCAATAACTTGGAAATACATTGCATACTTCTTACCAATGAAGATACAGTGTTTTTCATATGACAAAAAACACTGTATCAAATAAATTAAATAATGATATTTTAACTCTCACCACCTTCTTTAACTTTATACTCTCTCTCCCATCAAGTCGATGGAATTATCATGAATCGATACGTATTTACCTTTTCTATAATTTCAGGATTAATTAATCAAAAAACGTTGAATTTTTAACGCACTTACGTGGTTTTTCAGATTTTCTGACTTTTGTACCCCCCATATCTCTCTTGGTATTGCTCCTAGAAAAAATATAATTAAAACCTTTTTTAAAGAAAATTTAATTTACTTTCATATTGTAGTGTAAACTTTTCCACTAATACTCTTGGTTTTCAAAATATTGACGAAATAGTACAAAAGGGGACCTTTACCCCCCCCCCTCCTGTCTGAAGCTCGCGGGCCTGGGCTGGGGACTTTTAGTATGTTATACCTGGGGGTCACCCCTACCACTTAAAAAAATAATCCAGACTACACGATTTATTTCATTTATTTTTCCTTCGTTGACTGGACTATACACTGCAAGCTATAATCTCATCTTATTTTACTCAAAGTTAAGCGTTCTTAAAAAATACTCATACACAAAAAAAAAAAAAAAAAAAACACTTTCCAAGTTGACAATGTGAAGTAAGGGAATTTCCTATTGTCACTTGGGTATACCTCTTGGATACGTGATGTCATTTGCTTTAAGATTGACATATGAGGAAATCAAATTCATGCTATGTCCCGGACTCTTCTTCTTTCAGTAAGTAGACTTAAGTACAATTTTCAATCCTATATATGTATACCTACCTTCATAGATATGTACATACATTATATAAACAAAAAGGGTTAATCGGAAGTAATCGTTATGGGTTCAGGACTTTAAAAAAAAACAAAAAAAAAGGATTTGGCAAAGCATTACTATAAATGAAATACTGGATAGACGATAAGGATACGCCATTTGATTTTTGTAGGATTAAACGTGGGATTAAAGAAAAATAAGCTGCAATAAATTGGCCTCGTATATACGTATGTAAATTTATTTAGCTAAAAAGGTTCTTTTCAAAATTTAAATTGTTAAATGAATGATTTAAATTGAAAAGCTAGATCCCCAAGTTCTTTTACGACGTAATTCTTAAAATCTCTTGTTAATAGTTTCAAAGTGCCAGCATCATCAATTAATATTGGAGAACTAGTAGCATAGCAACATTGCCAAGAAGTCATGTGCTGGGTTTTAAACTTGAAGATGCAACCATTAGGACTGAGGTTCAAAAACCTACGAAGGTACTTTGTATGAATTTTCGTCATTAAATTTGTCGTGAATTTTAACCAATCTATGTATGAAAAGTCAATCTGATGGTGTGTATATATTGTTTTCGAATATCCCATAAATGAGGTGCTAAAAATTCATATGACCTTGTAATGACCTTGAACAAATTTTTTCAAATTCTTTAAAATAAATCTATGACCAATTTCTGAAACTAGCTGACCTTTTATGAGTAAAGTAGGACCTCGGTAATTCGGTGTCCGAAGTACTGAATACGTTTTTTGTAGTCAATATTTCGGCTGGTTTTAAGTATAATAAAATAATTCGTGTTGGTTGAAACAAGAAAGAAAATATTTACTGCTTAAAAAATTCTGGCAAAAGATGAAATAAAGTTCAAGGCTGCTTAAAGTTATTTAAGAAATTTGACATTGTGGTTTGCTTAATTCTTTTTAAAAGTTTTTGTTATGGTTTCATGTTTTTAAATGTTGAACTGGTCGATATGAATCGTTGAGAATGTATGTTCTACAAGATAGTCCAGTAGCTGATGCACATCTCAAAGAGCTTTGACGCTAGTTATACATTTTTGGGGTTGTTCCTTCGCTATTAGAGTCACTTGAAACAAATTCACTGTCTAGGCTCTCATACGCTGTATCTTTCACCCAGTCTCGAATTTCTTTATTGTCAATAAATTCATAATAAATTAATTTTGTGACGCGATTTGGACTAGAAGACGTGCTAATAGCGTCCTGTTCACGAAGCTGTTGACCTAAAAATTCGAATTATAGAGTGCCAATTTTGGCGATCGTTCGATTTACAATGCAAAAAAATAGCTGTTCGAATTAGTGAAGCGTTCGAATTATTTTTCAGATGGCATACATATATTTTTTTTCTAATATCCCATAAACAAGATGCTAAAAATCGCCCTGGATTAAAAATTTTCTAAGCCTGACCAATTTCTGAAAATAGCTGAGCTTTTATGACCAATTACTAACTTTTTAGATGACATACTTTGTTTTGCGAATATCCCATATATGAGGTGCTAAGATCCAACCAGCCTGCAATTTTTTTTTTCATTTATAGAAACTCGTTTTTAATAAGATCTTTCAGTTGAAAATTGCAAATTAACTTTCGGTTTAGTTCATTGAAAACAATATTCCTGCTATGAAATCGTTTGTTCTTACAAAACCAGAAGATGCACTGCTATTCGCTCTATTTGTAATGTAATACTGTTGATCAACTAATTTGCTTGTCTTTCTCAATAAACCAGGGCCCTATTGCACCAATAACTAATCACTAATCACTAAGCAACTTGTCATAAATCGTGTTACGATTTTGTTGCGTTGGATGATATAATTTCCTCGCACATAATCCATATGGAGCTTGTGTCCGATTTAAGTTAAAAAAATTTATTTCGACGGACATTGTCTCATCCCGCGACATCAAAATCGTACCACGATTTAATATAATTTGCCAAGTGTTGAGAGATAAGTTGTTGGTGCAATAGGGCCCAGGCCACCAGCTGTTAAAGTCTATTATATCATTGTAATTAATTTCTGTAAGAAAATGGCACCAAATGAGTGAAAGAATAGTACAAGTACCGGATATGTATTGTTCTTCCACTTCCACTCAAATTCGACTCTCGAATGAAATGTTATTTTGCTGATTGGAGGGCTCATGTTTCAATTTTTGGCACTTTTACTGTTCTTTCACTCACCGATTCATTTGAATAGTCATATTTGCAAAGTGTTTACTATTAGTGTGTTTCTTTATTTATTCCGGATAAGGAATATAGAATGGATGGAAAAGACAAAATGTTTATAAAGAATATATCCAGAACGAAATGAATAAAGAAACAAAACTAGAACAAAAAGAATGGCAATCCAGTTGTTGAGTGAAATGTCAAAACAATTGAATAAATAATGTTTTTATTTTGGGTATTTGTGTATTCTTTATTTAGTTTATTAAATTTTACATTAAATACATAGCATTTATAATTTGGTACGTTTATTCGCCTTATTATGCTGTTTTTAAATAATTAACACCAATGTAAAACTACCATAATAGAGAATAAGAACATCAATTACACTGAACGCGCCCATATTATTCTTTCACACTTCACATGGAATAAAAAGAATGCATTCCAAATGTTCCGGAGTTATATTTGGTGTGACAAGTGCGCGTTATAATTTGTTGTTTATTTTAATTTGTTTTGATTTATTTTAAAGTAAAATTTTGTCTCACATTGTTTCTCGCTCTACTGTGCGCATAAAAATCATTTATTAGGTCTGTTTGGTTACTTTTCTTTGCAACTTTCAACAAGTTTCACAAATTTGAGTTTTTTTCCTATTGGTTTTGACAGCAAATTCTGCGACGTCATACGACGTCGTACAAGGTTTCTAGGTAACAAACAGGCATACTATTTATTCGTGTTCTATACTTGAGACCAGTTTGGCAATATGAAGCAAGTTTAGTCCAGTTTTCTTTATCATTAAGTACCCGTTTTAAATCAACAATCATCCTTAGATCGACTCCATGGTTTTTGCGCCTTATTTCCTTAAAGGCTGATATCCAATGCCGGATCGGGCGTCGCTTTGACAGATTTTTCTTTCAACGCGAAAGCTCACACATAGCAATTTAAGCAAAGTGTTTACAATGACGCGTTGAGCATTATATTACGATTTGGCACCTATTAGCATGTACACAAACCAACGTAACATAAGCTACCTCAAAGTTAAAGTTGAAAAAAATCAACTTCAGCGTGCGTTTTGACAATTAAACTAATGTTCGAATTCCTTTCAACGATTTATTAAGAAGAAAAAATCGGTTTTTCTGATGGACAAATTCCTCCTATTGAAAGAAAAAAATTGATTTTGTTTAAAAAAAAAAATGGAATTGTTTGTTGAAAGGAATTCGAGATTACAGTTATGTAGGTTCATTTCGATTTTCAGATTCTCTTCAAGTCGTCTGTCATGTCAACGCGTTCGTAAGGCTTGTAAACGTATACGTAAGCGTCTCTAACGCGAACGCGCTATTGGAAATCAGTCTTAAAGATTGGATAAGTACCCAGAAAATTCAACACGTTTTCGTTTTACCAAGTATTACAAGGGCATACATATATGTATAGTTAAGCTTCAGTAGTTCTCCTCTCACTCGGATTACCATTAAATTTATGTAGTACTAGGTACTTAAGTACTTGAGCAGGAATTCGAGTACTTGTCCAATACTTTCAAGTACTTTATAGCTCAAAGTGTTTCTTTGATTAATACACCAGAAACTTTAAGTCTTGTTGTTGTAATACAAGATTTGATCAATTACTTAAAAGTACTGGTACCTATAATTGTGACGAAGTACTGGTACTTGGTATATTTTCATAGTACTCCATAGTACTGTAGTATAGAAGGTCCAGTCCTGGTACTGTACTGGTACTTGTACTTGAAATTTTACAGCTGTCAATTAGAGGCATTTAACCTTTACATATATGATTCATTTTTGCATCTGACTATTTAAACCAGGTCATGATCATCAATTAGTCCAGGAGATCAATTCTCGTTCTGTGAATAAGTTAATGGAAGAAATATCTTTGATTTACTGGGTTTACAAAAATTGATTCCTTATCTCCGAACCAATCCGTGAGTCCATGACTTTTAGAACACCTATTATGCTGTATAAGATTAATTTAAAATGTGATGTAAATAATCACCCTAAAGCTGTGGCATAGTTTTTTCCCAGAGTCAGCACAAGAACAACAACTTTTATAAATATCTGCTTCAATGAACAGCAAACAAAAGTTGAAAGTATTTAAATTATTTTCCCAATATACAAACATTTTTATTAATTCTCTTTCCTTTGTATAAATTTCATCAAAGCCTTTGCAACATTCCTCCAGTTACATCAGAGAATCAAAACATAACAAAAACAAAATTTCTCCATTGCAGTTTCTCTGCAAACTGCGATGGAAATCTATTCAAAATATGTCTTGATGTTAATTTTTGGGAAAAAAAAAAAAAAAAAAAAAAACAATTTTACGAGTAAGTCTGCTTATCATTTTTGTTTTTACCTTTTTTTTTCATGAACATTCAAGCGTATCCACATCAACCGATTGGAACGAAAGATAAAGTCATTCAACGAAAATTATTCACCTATACCTTTTATGATAAATAGGGCCGGACTAGACTTTTAAGAGGCTTCACCTTAAAGTCTTTGAAAATAATCTTTAAAAAGATAAGTGCACTGAAAATCCTCAACAACCTCATGAATGATCTAAGCTCATGATTTTTAAAAAGAGCTTTGTTTGAATTCTTCATGTAATACCTTATATGTGAAGTTTTTCCAATTAGTAAAAATAATTTGAAGCTCTAATGCATAATAAAGCAATTTCCTGTAATTTACCTTATAAACCATGGGATTTACAGGCATACTGCCTGAACAGAATAGAATGCTGCAACTGGAGCCGCAGACGGAACTGGAAGAGCTGTCAAAAAGTGTCGTACGTTATATTTTGTACGTGCCCACAATGCAGCTGTACAGCTTTGAAAGTATTTTGAAGAAAAACAAAACAATTCACATTTTCTGTTTCCAATATTTGTGCTTTTAATTAATAGTTTTTTTTTCGCGACACAAATAACCATAATATTTTTTTCCGATGCAAAATGTTTTTTTCTTCATACAATTTGAAACGTCAAAATTGTTGCACGTGAAAAGTTAAAAGTTGGCGAACTCTTCCGTCTGCGGCTGCAGCTCCGTGTGCGGCTACGTTCCATTGTGTTCGCAACATTGAATTTATGTTTATTCAATATTTTGACAGCTATTCCAGCTGCGGCTCCAGTTCCATCTCCGTCTCCATTCTGTTCAGGCAGATACTCTTACTTCCTAATCCGGCACTGAACAATGAACTATCCAAAAGTACAGCTGAAAGAGTTAACGTTAACAACCCACTCCATTGGACACGCTTAACTAAAGAAATGACGAAAAAAGGGGAAAATATTAAAAGGCGCATAGATAAAAAAGAATCCAGTATACTTAAGCGTAACAAGGGTTTTGTTTTTTGTTTATTACATTACATTGGGGATCCGGGTCCGGGTACTTTTACGTTTTCTATGAACCTTGGAGATTTTTCGTTCATTTTGGAGTTTTTGCGTCTGGTATTATTTTCTTATTTTCTTACTTTTGTTTTTTTTTTTTTTTGGGGGGGGAAAAGGATACTTACATCCGATGGAAAACAAAAGCATTCAAGTACAAGTACAAACCGTGTATATGAAATGACAAACCATGCACATTCTTTTGTTCCGTTACTATAAAATAATGAAGCAACAAAAAAAAAATAATAAAAGAGGATTACTTTGGGAAAAGTAATAATCAAGAGTAAGAAAAGCTGTGCAACAATCCAAGGGTTCTTCATAGTCTAGAACACTTTTGTTTCCATTTCTATATACAGGGTGATTTGCATAAGGTGTGACAAAAAGCTAGGGCGTGTAGGTTGGACTTAGACAACAAAAGAAAAACGTATGGGAGAGGGGGGGGGGTCTATTTCTATTTATTTAGGTAGAAGGGGCAATTTTCAAAAATAAATCATTTAAAACAGACAAAAATTATTAAAAAATAACGGGAATACATATACAGAGTCATGCTATAGCATTTTAAAAAACCAGGGATCCATTCTTTAATTTTTGTTTTAAAATAAAAATTTTCGAGTGAATAATTTTTAAAAAAAATAATTTTCAAAGTCAAAATAAAAAAAAAAAAAATCAAGCTGATTTTTTTTCAAAATTTTATGGAATTAAGTACTAATTTTCTTTTCAAAATTCAATGCTCTTATTAGTTTTTAGTCAAAAACAGAAAATTAGATGCTAAAATGTCTTTTAGTAGAAATAGGATCTTTGGAGAAACAAAATAACGGATAGAAGTCGAATTTAATGAAAACTTAATTTTGTTATTTTTAATTTTCTCAAAAACTACATAGAATACACTTTGACATCTGGTTTTTAGTGTTTGACTAAAAATTGATGGGATTATTGAATATTAACACAAAAATACTACTTAATACCGAAAAATTTTGAACAAAATTAGTTTGAACACAATTTTTTTTTCTTCAAAAATTTAAATTTCAAATTTAATTTTTGAAAAACTCTTCACTAAAACAACTTATTAAAAAAAAAATTAAAACAGCAATTTCTGGCTTTACAAAAAAGTATATAGCATGTTTTTTAATAATTTTTTTCTGTATTAAGTCAATTCTTTTAGAAAACTGCCTCTCCCGTTATTTTTAATTTTATCAAAAACTAAAGGACATTTAAGCATTCTGTTTTTGACTAAAAGTAATAGAAGCATTGAATTTTGAAAACAAAATTAGTACTTAATGACGTAAGATTTTGAAAAATCAGGTTGAAATTTTTGTTTTCATGTTTTTTTTTGTAATTTTGACTTGAAATTTTTTTTTCAAAAACTATTAACTCGAACAACTTTATTTAAAAATGAAATTTAAAAATGGATTTAAGGCTTTTCAAAAAGCTGTAGCATGACTCTGTAGGTTTTTTTTTTTTGAAAATTGCCCCTCCGACCTTAACGGGGGGAAATAGACCCCCCCTACGATTTTTTTCTTGTCTAAATCCAACCTACCGCCCTAGCTTTTTGTCACACATTATGCAAATCACCCTGTGTATGTATTGTATACATATAATACTTCACCCAAGAGCCGAAAGCACTGGACAACAGAATAATATCAGGCTTTTGATATTGTATCTTTTTGTTTAGAAAGTTTGGATATAAAGAGATTTTGGTTATACCTACGTAAAAAACCTACTGTTACTCTTTTTGCAGTTATATTTTTAATTTAATTTAAGAAGTTGAGTGCACTATTTTAATTTTGGACACAAAACAATACAAACTTCGCTATAAGAAGGTCCGTTCTAATATAGCTCGGACCACAAGGACTCTAACTATAAAAATGACCTATTCGAAGTTTCATTCTAGACACACACACTATGCTCAATTCCCTATTATTGAAATGTCGTCTTTGATCCAAATCTCAAGCGATTTTTTTAAGGATTATAAACTTGACCTAAAGTACATTATAATCCCAGTTTAGAACTAATGACTTTTCTTAACAATTTGTTATCATTAAGTGGCAGCGCATACTTAAAAAAAATTTACAGATATACTTTCCCATCAATATATAGCAGATGATCTTCGCAAGTGCCATACAAACTTGTAATCCGTCTTATAAAAAACTTTGTCCATGTAGATACAAAATATACAACACACCATTAGGTACACCAATACTCTCGGTTACATATTGATGATGAATTGATTGCGATGGATAAGGGATTGGGGCCCATAAAACTTTTGATTTGATTGACGATGAAAATGTAAAAGAGCAATAGCTAAGGGTTGGATAACTTTCTTCAGATATGCTAAATTGATTGCTCCTTTCTCATCATCTCTTTTTTCTGTATATATATAAATGTAGCTATATGTAATACGTTTAAGGATGTGGATATGGTTGTAAGGCAGTCAATCGTCCTAATACGAATTGCCTTCATTTAAAATCACTCCCCATATGCCAATAGGGATTATAGAAGAGGGTTCGATTTAAGTTGGATATTCGGTTTCTGATGATGGTGGAGGGGAATACAGCATATTCTCTTCCTCTGCGTATACATATACTCGTATGGCACAAACTTATTCGACAAGAGATTGATGATAAATTGTGTGCGAGAACAGCCAACAAGTGGCTCGAAGACACAAGAAGAGATATCAACAGTTTAATTTTGAAACTTTAGACAAAAAGTTTTTTGTATTTTTTTTCTTGCTACAGATAGGGATCAAGGATAGAAATGTCTTGATTCGTTTTCAATATTGTAAACAATAGGGTTGTGGGGAGTTTTAAAAAAAAAAGAAAAGTTAACAAAGATTTCATTTTGAGAGATTTAAAATAAAGTTACTCCTTATATGAACATGCAGCATGCGCCCATACTTGTATTCAAGATGTTTTCAGGTTATTTTGTTTGAGTTGCCATTTTTTTAATGGAGCCACTTTACTTGGAATATGTCAACAGATTTTTTGAGCGTTTCATATTTTTTTTAAGATGACAAGATTCATACAGGGGATATTTTTTAAATTTACCCGAAATAATTTGAATTATTGATTTGAATTTATTTCAAGATACGAATGAAATAATGTCACACGGAGCACATTGTGTAAACCAAAGGGGTAAGGGTAAGGGCGAACAAAAGGGTAATAAATCCGACATATGTAATTACTGGCCAATCTCCAAGCTTTCATGTATTCCTAAGCTTTTGAGCAGGTAGTGTGCGATATTTTGACATTCGACTGTAAAAATATCATTTGCACTCAACAACATAGGTTCATGCAGAAGCGATCCACGGTAAATAATTTAGTTGCTTTTGTGCATTAGTGCTTAACTGCGTTAGAACGTGGGCAAGAGCTCGGCTGTATCTATACCGATTACTCTAAGGCTTTTGATCAACTCTTTCATGAAATTATCTTGTTTAAATTAAAAATGATTGGGTTTCCTCCAGGGCTCTTGGATTTCGTCATGTCTCGAAAATACATATCACCAGGTACAATTCCAAAACCCTCTAACTAGCCCTTTCATTGCTAAATCGAGAGTTCCTCAAGGTAGCCACTTAGGGCCTCTTTTTTTTATCTTAGCTATTAATGATGTATAACTCTGTATACGTTATAGTGAAATTTTAATTTTTGCGGATGGTATGAAAATTTTTAAAAGAATTGCATCTGCCAATGATCGTTTACTTCTACAAGGATATTAACAGTTTTGTTATTTGGTGTAGTAAGAACAGTTTGAATCTAAATCCTATTAATTGTCAAGCAAATGAATTTTTCAAAAAAACAAAATTATTGTTCCTTTGATTATAAAATATCGCAGCACAATTTACGCCGCGGTCATAGTTTTAAAGATCTTGGAGTTTTCTTTACCTCCAATCTTGATTTTACTGAACATATCAATTTAATAGTCAACAAGGCCAATTCTATGTTAGGATTTATTAAAAGATGGTCTTAAGAATTTCAGGATCCCTATGTTACACTAGCTCTCTACAAAAGCTTAGTCCGCCTTCATCTTGAGTACGCTTCCCAGGTATGGGAAACCCATGAAAATAGGTTAGAAGTCGTATAGCCTAATTTTATTCGTTTTGCCCTGAAAGGGTTACTATGGTCCGATCCATATAACCTTCCTCCTTATGAACATCGGATTAAACTTCTTCAGATTCAATCTTTGTCTCAAAGGAGAATAAATAATGATCTTATTTTTATTCATCAACTCATAACTGGCGTTATTGATGGACCAGATTTATAAAGTTGTATATTAGTTTTTACTATCGTGGGGGCAACTACCATATCGGTAGTTTGGATTTAATGCATTTACCTCAACACCGTACTAATTATGGCATGCATGAGCCTTTTACCCGCATGTGCAAGTTTTTGAATTTGAATTCAATGCTCTTTGATTTCAACATAAGTAAGAATAGTCTAAAACATACATTAAGGGCCAGTGCACCACGATCTTAAATGTTTATTTAATAGTTTATATTTTTAATTTAATTTTATTTATGTATACTTATTAAAATGTATATAGTTTTGTATTAATTTGTTTTTTTCTAAGTGTTTGTCTTCTAGTAGTTTGTTTTGTGTTATCTACTGGTTTTTAAAGAAATAAATACAATCCTCTGAGCTTCTAATATGGTAAAAATCTTCGATAAATTTTTTTTTACCCCGGTGTTATTTTTCTTTTTTTTTTTACTTCGGAAGGCTTTACAAAATGTATCCTTATGTTTTAGTCGAGATATTTTGTGTGAAATTTCTCCAATGTTTTCTGTTTAAAATTCGAAATAAAATATAAATTTTTCTTTTTAGATAAATTTTTGTTGGTTTTTTTTTATATAAAAATGAATATTTATACAAATATAAAATATTGTTATATCTATAATATCTTTTAGTACGGGAGGCAACCGTAACATTACACATCTTAGCGTAGCTATTGAAAAAAAGGCTACAAGTCGATAGCTTTATTCAAAACATTAACAAAACCGCGCGCTGGTGGACAAACTTTTCATGGTTGCTTCGGTATGCAAAATGCACTTTTAAGGTTGCAATTTTTGCTAAATATGTACCTATCCCATAATGGGTTATCAAATGAAAGAGTAAGACTGCCTTCTTTACAAATCTAGTTGTTGAACAGACTTTTGGTGGTTGATGGAGCGAGTAGGTACGAACACTTTTATAAAATGGTCTTTTTTTATATATTATGCTTCAATAATGTAAAGATAATTTTAACAAAAAACGTAGAAGAAATTATAAGATTTCAACTCCTAAGACCAGAATTTCAGATATTCTGGTATGTTATATAAAATTAAAATATTAATAAATAAATAAAAATAAATAAATCCGTTCACTAGTTTCGCTTTATTTTGCCATCTTTTATCCTTGTATGGCAACAGCATAATGACGTTTCCCACCCGAACTTAAATGCCGTGTATACATTTACAGACCCCTTTTTAAACTGCAAACCATTACATAATTTTCCCACTTCAAAAACTCTAACAGAAACCTGAAAAATACATCACTGAAAGAAAATGTCTTTGCCGCACCTAAGTTGATTAAGATAGCAAATAATTCCATTAGGAAGCCTTCCACAACACTTAACAGACAGAAACATTATACTAATACACGTTGCTTAACACTTCGACGCTTCTCTAGAGTCTAAGTGTTGCACGCATTAATATGCAATGGGAAATTCGAAATGGACCACCACTTAAAAAGATGTTAATGCAAAGTGTTTCCATCGTTATGTTCATCTTTTTTGACACCATTGTAGCATTACCGCGGCTTTGGAAACAAGAAGGCTCTTTATGTCCATCAGAAGAGAATTGCTGATGATGGTATATACACTATATACCTACTTACTTCAATCGGTTGTATAATACCTCCTCCAAAGGGATTCCATTGATGGGTATAATGTATATAGTATATGCCCTTGTGACATTATTCACCATCTCAACCAAAGGAAAGAGCAAAAATGCATTCTTAAGAATGTCATCGTCGTCGTTTTCTTATATGTATAGGGAGCGACACTTGAAATAGTCAGCACCATAATAGCCGATGTAGTAACAGCAGCCAGCATTACGATGCAATGCTACTTACAGTTAAGGAGATGGTGGCAGTGGCAGTTAAAGTAAATGATTTATTTAGATTATGATGATAGTACATATTTTGTTAAGTTCACATAATTTTTCAAGAGGAATTTGGAAAATAAAAAAAGAGCACAGGGTCGCATTCGGACTCAATGCTGAAAGCTTATATTTTACAAATAGGATTGAACAAAAAAAAAAATATTTAGGTATCTTATGCAAATAAAATTCCAGAATTTGATGATTTTGGTCAATTGTGAAACATTTAGGACACCTAAAAGATTCATAAGAAATAACTATATTAGACTGCCCCAGGAAATTTATTTTTGGAAAAAAAACGCCAGAAATTTTCCTTTACCCAAAATTGGAAAAAGAGCTAGAAATATTTTTAAAAATATACCAAGAATATTGTATATTGTATAAAATGGATATGGAAAACAGGGAGGAAATGGAAATCTGGCGATGCCCACAAAAAATCTAGAAATTTTTTTTTTTTCAAATTTTTATATTTTTAGGGAAATTGGATGAAATCTTTTTTAATTTTTGAAAAAAAAAAAAAACGGAAAACATAGCATTACAAAATTGAATTTGTCACAAACAATTCAGAACTTATGAACGGCAATAAACCATTCGATATAAGAAATTTTTAACTCTTTTTAAGCAGCAAAAACAAAACATTCAACAACAGAACAAGTGAGGCCATTTTTCATAATGAAATTCAAAAGAGTCCCCAAAACAAAACAAAAATTATCCCAATTTACAAAATCAAAATAATATTTTTTGATGTTGCTTCTCATATAAATTTTTGGAGCCATCAACAATAAAAAAAATATTATTATACCTATAATTGACATTAAAAGAGTTCAGTAGCCAATAACAAGCTGATTCCAATACCCGTGCGAGGTCGCTGCGGGCAGGCTAGTATATTAGGCATTTTTCTTTTTTAATTCAGAGTTTGTTCAGAGCAGAGCCTGAGCGAACGGAGTAAACTCTGCGCAGAATGTGCTCAGAGCACCCCGATTTAATTATGAAACACACCTAAGCACTGAATTGTCATATCTGTCAAATTGCCTGAAAACTGTATGAAATTGGCTGCGCTTAGCGTTTCACTCCGTTTGCTCGGTTATTTAATCCTGAGCTCATGGAGCACGCTCGGAGCTAGCTCTGAACGAAAAAAGAAACATAAATTCTGAGCACTGAGCGCTCTGAATTGAAAAAGAAACATAAAATTTTTGTTTGACAGTTCGGACTCAGCTCTGAACTAAAAAAGAAAAACGTCTATTGATATAAAACGACAAACGCATCATCGTCAAAAATCCAAAACACCGCGAAATATTCGCGCTTTTTTAAGTATTTGGCAATTTTAACCCAAAAGGACTAGTTTTTCGATTATAACTTTGCTTTTGCTGTATGATTTTAAAATAATTAAATTTTCTTCAATTTGAGTCCAGAATCACCTGTGTAGACCCAACAGTTTCGAAAATACAGATTTTCAAAATTTAGCAATAATTAATTTATACCAACAAGAAGTACAATTTTCAGTATAATAAAAAAAAAATGATTCTTGGCACAAGGTTCATAAAAATACTAGGGCGTTGGGTCAAAAGAAGAAAAAAATCCTTTTGAGGGGGTAGTCTATGCCCCTCGTTTAATTGGGAAGGGCAATTTTTCAAAAAATTGACTTGAAATAGAAAAAAACTCATAAAAATCCAACGAACATATTTGGAATAAAATCCTATACCTTTAGTCAAAGCCAAAAATCCATTCTTCAATTTTCTTTTTAAATAAAGTTTTTCATGTGATAATCCTTGAAAAATTTAGATTCTTTTTGTGCTTAATTGTAGTCCAGTCAACGAAGACTCAAAATCATAAAATAATTAAAATAAATCGTGTAGTCTGGATTATTTTTTTAAGTGGTAGGGGTGACCCCCAGGTACAACATGCTAAAAGTCGCTAGCCCAGGCCCGCGAGCTTTAGCCAGAAGAGGAGGGGTAAAGGTCCCCTTTTGTACTATTTCATAAATATTTCGAAAAACAAGCGTTTAAGGCCCATCGCCCACTAGGCAACTTTTTGTTGCTAGCCCCAGCAACTTTTTGTTGCTTCCAATCCAATTAAATTAGCTTATATGGGAGAGCGCCCACTAGGCAACTTTTAGTTGGGCAACTTTTTGTTGCTCGGAGTTGCTCGCGGAACTTTTTTCCCGGCAACTTTTTGTTGCTTACCCTCGCTCACAGGGCAACTTTTTGTTGCCGGCATCCTTATTTGTCAAAAATATGATGTCAAAATGGCGTTTCCGCTTAGCATTGTGGATGCCAAAATGGCGTGCATTTCCTTTTTACCCTCTGTCATTTTGGCCAATTTCTGGAAATGGAATGTGCTTACCTTTTTTTTCAACAATGTGAGTACCTACACATTATAATAATAAATAATATAATATTTTATAATTATAAATATTAATTTATTTCGCATTGCCAGCTTACGATCATACATAGCCAGACAACCGGAAAGCAGCCATCACAAAAAAAATATGGCGACAAAAGTCAAAGTCTAGTCCCACAAATTTGCTCGGAAATTGCCTAGTGGGCGATGGCAAGCAACTTTGGTTGCTCTCTGTTGCCGGCAACTTCGAGCAACAAAAAGTTGCCTAATGGGCGATGGGCCTAAGAAAAGTGTACAACACAAAATGAAAGTAAATTAAATTTGCTACACTTCTAGCGAAAATATGAACGAATCTTTTCTGTAGCAAATTTAATTTACTTTCATTTTGTGTTGTACACTTTTCTTAAACGCTTGTTTTTCGTAATATTTACGAAATAGTAAAAGGGGACCTCTACCCCCCTCTACCCCCCCTTCTACCCACATCTACCCCCCGCTACCAACCTCTACCCCCCCCTCCTCCCTTCTACCCCCTCCTGTCTAAAGCTCGCGAATCTGGGCTGGGAATTTTAGTGGGTCACCCCTACCACTTAAAAAAATAATCCAGCCTACACGATTTATTTCATTTATTTTTCCTTCGTTGACTGGACTATTGGAGGTCGGCTTTCTTATCTATCTTTAAAGTGAAATGGAGTAAAAAAAGGAAAAAGGAATAAATTAACTAACCAAAACTGTTTGAGACTAGAATTTTAAGTAAACTATAGCTTTTGAAGAAGTCTTCCAAATATTTGGAATTACACAGAAGCTTTCGCTTATAAAAATTAATTTAAATGGAGATTAATGGGAGTACTGATACTGAGGTGATTCGTTGAGGTTGCTCAGTAGTCCGCATATACTAGGCTAACCATACAATCTGAAGCAAACTATAGTAAGATCCTTGAATTACTTCCATTCAACTACAACAATGCTTTCAATTGAAAATAGTTCCCTAAGTGGCTTTCTTTTCTTTCCATGCACCCGAACACGAGCAACATACCTTATCTCTGCATGCAGCTCATTTATGCTCAAGCTTATTTTTTTTTTTTAAATCTATAATTAAGGAACTACTGCCACCAGCTCCCTAATTGTCATAAATCAACATAAATTGCAAAGCAATTTATGCGTGGATGGATTATTTTTTTTTTTTTTTGCGGTTTCCACAGAACACACAAACTTGTGGTTGCGCATCCTCACTTCACCTCCAATATATTTACAAATTCAATTTTCAATGGGGTTTAAGTTGAAATTGAAAGGCGTTGATGGTGTTAATGATGATGTCGTATGTTGATGGTGGAAAAAGGGTTTCGGGTTCAGGTTTCGGTATAATGTTGAAAAGTAATGCATTTTGCATAAACCTTTCAAGAACATAAGGTGTCGCTGTCGGTGTCGTGTTCTACAAAAAGTGTTTGTGCGGGGATAATAAATTTGATGTGCTTATATAGGAAAATGTTGATATTATATTTGTGCAGATACTTGAATATTCAAAGATTGATGAATGTGCAATAAAATGTATTTCATAAATCTGCTTAGATAAATAATGGGTTAGCATTCATAATGCAAATACACATATACACATTTACATCTCTTAATGATGCTCGTATACCTCAATTATATATTTTAATCAAGAAAACATGAAATTAAGAAAGACACATAAACATTAAACAAGCAATAAATCCAAAATATATGTATACATAATGTGCTTGTAGATGAGGTTAAAGACTATAGCCCTAGGGTCCACAAAGTATTTTGTGTAAGATAACCTTATTTAAAATAAAATAAACATATTCAAGTCATTTAAAATGTCCTTTTGAGTATAACCCTTTTTTTTTAACCACATACCTACAATGATAATTTACACAATACACACATTTAAATCGTTTGGTGTCTCTGGGCTTGTGGAAACCCACAGGCAGCAATTAAGAATTCTTTAATAAAATCTCTTGCCATGTTTTTCTTTGCCGAAACATTTTGTAGAAAGTTTTGTTAAAATAAATTGTAGCTTCTAAGCGATAAATTGAAGGAAATTTTAGGGATAGGCCCTATGTATGCATATTGCAAACTGATTCCAAGTTAATAAAATTAAACAAACAACAAAGTTTTATAATAATTACAAAAACTGCGTCGCAAAGCCCTGATCTTGATACTACCTCATACGTTTAGGGTATGAAATGACTAAGGCCCATTTGCTCAAACTCATCATAAGTATTTAAGTTCATCATAAAGTACTATGTTCTACTTATTGCTTTGCACGAAATCAAAAGTTGATCTTAAATTTCCTTATGTTGTACTTATTTTAAGGGGAGGTTGAACTAAATCATAGGAAAATTAAGTTCATCATAAGCAATTTTCGCAAATGAAGTGTATAGTTACTTTGAAGACATGGTGACAAAATGCACGACTTAGTGAACACCTACTTTCTCATATAGTTACCAATTAAAGAAACAAGGAACAGAATGCATATTCATCTCTTTATTTTTCTGTTAAATTTTATTTTTGGAAGTAAAATTGTGTTCATATTTTTAATTGGATTCGGATCGATTTTTATTAATTAAGCAAACGAAAAAATATCAAAATTACAAAATATGCATCTTTGGATATGTCTTCTACGTTCAATGCATAGTTATTGTGCATGTGCACATAAAAAAAATAAAATTCTACTTCCAACTTCTTAGTTCAGCAAAGAAGTATTCCTGAGACTTCTTTGGCCATCGACTTGATGCATTGCTTACAGTTGGTAGGGCACACTTCTATTCACCACGTTTTTCCGAAAAAGTTCTGCACCAAACGAAGGGTCTCATCTACACTGCGGCTGATAGAATAACGAATTGACCAAGCCCTCTCTTGTTGAGTTTCTGTGCAGCCAATGACTTCGACACTAATACTACGGAATTTCTTTGCACGGTATAAGAAAGCAATGATATACATATATAAGTCACAATCCAAACGATACGGAAGAAAAGGACTATACGTATTTCCTCTTGTAGTTTTTTAGAGGGATCATCTTGAACTGATCATTGACAACGCAATTCCGGAAAATAGAGGGTCTGGATTTCTAAGTTGACTCTTGATGATAGTGGAAAAATTAAAACTGGAATTCATTTTCCGGTTAAATTTTTTTAACCGTATACATTCAGAATTAAGTGGACTTACCGCAAACGCCGCGCAGCCGCCGTGGAAAGAATTTTAAAAATATAATGATATCTGAACATTATTTTTTTTATTTGAGAAGAAAAATAAATATTTCTATGCTTATTTGACATTTAAATTTGGAATTCTCTGAGATTTCTCGCATGAAACTAAATCTTTACTAAGTTGATCACAAATATTTTGGAGCAAAGGAGAATAAAATAAGTTTATCATAGGAACAGTGTTTACCCTAGCTATGATAAAGATTTATGATTCGTATGAGCAAATGGGCCTAAGTAGTGTAAGATATTGATTTAATTATTAAAACATTTATTTAAAACTGTTAAATGCTAATCGCTACTAAAAGTACAAAGGAAATGCATTTAAGAAATTAGAAATGTAGATCAGAAAGTATTTAAAAATACCTACCTGATATATGTAAGTAAATTAAGAAATTATTATCAAAAAGTTAACTTTATGAGACATGGTACACTTGGTCGTATGAGCAATTTTTTTTTAATTTGGTGTTTGATGGTTAGTAAATCAGGTGCCGTGAATAGTCCCCAGGGACTTAGTCCACCGAAAGAGTTAGTTTCCACTAGGCGAGAACAGAAACTACTTTTTTAAAGTGGGTTTTATTTCCATGTAAGGTGCGAACAAAAAATTGGGTGGTTTTAGTTCCCGTCAAGTCTATAATGCTAGTGCTAGCACCCAGCATTATGACGTGAGGTTTGTATGGAGGGGGGGGGCATGCTGTCCCCATGCAACCCCCCTGCTTGGCCCACTGTAGGATTTGGGGTAGGTGCGAAGTTTGGTGTATGCAAAGTTTCTTTTGCATTCAAAGAATCTGGATTTAAAGAAACTTTGAATTCACCAAAATTGTGGATTTTGATTTTATCAAATTCTCTAAAACTAAAATTGTAATTATATTTAATTATAAAAGAAAAACCTTTGTTTGTCCTGAAACGCCCCAAGATTTATCATTTGGAAATTCTTTTTTAGTGGACATAAAGCCCAAATTTTATTTTTTGGCCTTATGTCTCACTTGAGTGGGACTTAACGCCCAAATTCAATTTCGGCTTTATGTCCCACTCAAGTGAGACAAAAATAAAATTTGGGCTTTATGTCCCTGGGCCTTATGTCCCTGCGCCATTGCTGCCATGTTGATGGAATTTTTTTTTTGTTTCTTTCTTTTTTTTTTTTGTGGATTTTAATGATCAGAACAATAATTTTATCAGTGTGAAAATTGTGATTTGTATGTAGATATTGTTGCTTCCAACATTAAGCATTTTACTACATATTAGTACATTTAGAAGGACAAATAAAACACGATAAACGATTTCTTGAAGAGGAATAAAAAGATTGGATAGAAATAAAATTAATTTTGAAGACGAAAATATACAAATGCCCCCATATTAACAAATTACAAACAATATACGACTTGAACACCTGTCAACTTTTAATTCTTATTACTAAATGTTTAACTGTCTGCGACATGCGATAGCGAGTGGATAACTTTATCTCACCATGTAAAAACACAAACGAAAATGTTTTCTATAAAAATTAAATGCCCGAGCACAAACTTGCTCTTGTAGTAAACGTTTCATCGAATTTTAAAGACTAATTATAATGTAAAACATATAATTAATAATAATATATGTACAGAGATCAGAAATAAACCTCAACCTTTTGAAAGGTCCCTTAATAACTCTTATTTGTTGCTTTTTTCAAGTTTTTGCAGTTTTTCGGTCAAGGTCTGAGCGAAACCTTTATTTTGTTTTTTTTTTTTATGTTACGGTCAACCAGTGAGAGAAATCGCTGAGAGAAAAAAATAAATCTCATCTGCAATTTTATCAATCAGAATGTCTCTTAGTATGGCCCTTAGTTTTTCGTTAGCACTGCATGCTGAAATGCAGCTTATTAGGCTTTTTAGTCATCATCATCAAGTTTCCTGACATATTTGCTTGGCGTCCCAGCGACTGAATTCAAAATTGAAAGGGAATTTTCATCTTTAAATTTTATTTTTAGTGACAAAAAAGGACAATCTTGAGTCAAAAAAAACCTTGAGAGTTTATCATTAGCGAAATTTAATACCATAAATTAAAAAAAAAAAAAAAAAACATAAAAATCCGTTGCTCCGCTTAGGGGGTTATCAGTCGCCAGGCAGGCGCCAATGTGAACAGTTTTCTTGACCAAAATACTCATTAACCAAAAATTTGCCCGGCCTTTTTTGAAAGTTTTTGAAAAAAAAAACAAACTTTTTTTACCAACTTTTTTATTAATTTTTTAGAACTACTGGCGCTACCTAGATCACGAATATGTATTTTTGAAGTCGATAGGTCGCTTAGTTTAGCCACAAGTAAAGTTTAAAGATGCAAACTTTGATGCCTCTAGAACGTCTAGTTTAGCCGCAAATCGTATTTAAAGATAAAAGTCGATTTTTCATATAATGACATGCATCAATTGAAAAGGTGGCACTTCCTAGATTAAGAATATGCATTTTTGAAGTCGCTAGGTCGCTTAGTTATATTATCAAAATTTTTTGTTCGAATTAACCAATTTTGATTTATTTTCTATACGAAAAAGGTTAAAGTTTGACCTTTTCCATTAATTTTTTCGTAAAAAACTCAACCATTGAGAGATATTTTAAAAAATAAAAAATAAATCTCAACCGATAACCGATATTTTGTTTTTCAATAAATAAATCTCAAACCTTAACCGAAATCTTCTTAAAGAAATTGAAAATAAAGGTCAACAGTTATTTCTGATCTCTGTATATGTATTTATCCATTTAATAAATTGAAGATTGGAAATTTGAATATGGAGAAAAAGCATGAAAAACGTTCTTTAAATCGATAAAACAAACAAGTACTTAAAATGTTTTAATCTCAGAATGAAGAACGTCATCTCAATTCTAGAAAAAAATGTGAATTTATGCAAAAAAAAATTAAAAATAGTTGTAGCGGTTTTTTTAAAAAATAATTTTTTACATATAAAAATTTCTTGAAATTTTTTAGAAAAAAAATTTGGTATTCCATATTTAAGAATATAATAATATACAGCAAAAACCATAATTTCCAAAAAAAATTCATCAACCTGTTTTCAAAAAAATGATTTTTCAAAAAAAAACAATGTTTAACCTTTTTTTATAAATTCAAAAAATATTTTTTTGAAAATATTAGTAGGCAGTATTATTCACACTTGATAAGACCTCCTTAGTAAAAATTTTGATAAAAATCGGTTAAGCTGTTAACGAGAAAGTCGAAATTAAAAAAAAAAAAAAACGATTCTATGGCAGGTACCGTTAATAACAGTTTTTGGTAGATTTTTTTTTTCACCAAAATGTAGGCCATACCACTAACCAGTACACTCAAAATATTAAAGAAAAAAATCGCTAGAGCCGTTTTTGAGATAAATAACTTTTTTTAAATGGTTTGTGGCAAGTACCGTTATATTTCGAGCTAAAAAAATCTCAATTTCCCCTCTAGGGAATCACCCAAAAATCGTACGCTCCAAGTTTGAAGAAAATCGCTTCAGTGGTTTAGGCTGTAGGCCGAGATACAAACAGGTATACAGACACACAGGCGGAATTGTGGGACCCACTTTTTTCGTGTTCTCTATCATCGTAATGTCACGTTTGATTTTTATCTCGAGTTCGATTTTTTTTACGAATCCAAAACTTGGTCTATATGAAAGTAAAGATTATTTTTGTAAATTATCACTTTTATTTAAATGATTTTTTCCAAAATTTCAGCGTTTCACTAAAATTTGATAAGCAAACTATATAAACACAATATTACATACATATAACACAAGTTCAAAAATAAAATTATATTCAACAAATTTCAAAAATAGACATTGATTCATCGACTTAAAAGAAACAACTAAAAATCCCTTTTCTATTAAGAAGCCCGCATCGATTTCAATATTTTTATTTTGCACCATTATTTGGGTTATGGCCAAAAAATATACGTTTCCTGTGTGGGTTAAGGGCAAACAGATTAGACGAAAAATTATCTTCGGTTTTCAGAGAGAAAAAAAAAAAAACACCTCTTATGATTTTATTTTGTTCCAGATCTGTGTAAAACTCAAAATTGAGGGAACGCCAAAAATTATACAAAAAAAAGCACTCCTCTTCCATTGTTAGTTAGAAAAATACCAGACAAATTGCAACCAGACACTAAGGCGCTAACTCATGACCCTTTTACCATATACTTTTACATCAAGGATTTTCTCATTTTCTTACGAATACCTGCAAAACATAAATTAATAGTTTCCCCCAAACTATACAATAACTATATGATGGCAGTAGCAACAGCAGCAGCAGCCAGCAGCACTATCTTCTGGTTTCGAGCCAAATCGACTAAACAAAGACAATAATTCCAAGGATTATGCAACCAAATTCGAATATTACCATCACAAAATTCCTCCCTTTATTCCATTTAGAGCTTCAGCGCAAACGATTCGATATGCAAGTCCTAGCTACATGACGGTATGTATATACGCAAATTTAAGCCTGCCGATATAACGGTGGTGTTAGTATTGTGGGAGTCCCCACTTATACAATTACTATACTCTCAGCACAAGGACATGGTTAATATTTGCACCAATTCCAGAAGCTTAGTGGGTTGGGTAGAAAACCACTAAATGTATATTTATCCTGCTGTCATTCTAGTCTAACATAACCCCTGTATTTCTTTGCTCCGGTAGGATGTGTAAGCCTTTTGTTTGTTTTTCATGCACTCAGAGAAAAGCTTATGTGAATTTATCTCTTAATCCAAATTCCGATAGATATCTTGTTTAACAAATTTTGGGGATTTCAAGTGCGTGAATTTAAAATTGTCATTTCTGAGTTTCGTAAGAAAAAGTTCGCTTGGCAATGCACCTTACTTGTGCTGGCATATGACGTAAATATTTTTCAAAAATATGGAAATTTGGAAATTTTACGAATGAGATTTTTGTCAAAATTACGATTTTCTTAAATCATTTAATTTTGTGCCATTTAGTGCTTAGTTATGCGTCACATATCCGTCAAAAATAAATTTTTCAAAGTGGATATCATTTTCAAAAAAAAAAATTGAGCTATAAGGTAATCTAATTACACTGCCATATGCCGTAGGCCGTAAGTATTTTTGAAAAATTCGCAAGTTTGCAGGTTATCTACGCATACATTTTTTTTTTTTTAATTATGATCGAAGTTATTCTGTTTTGTGGTTAGCTTATGCTGCTAATAACTGAAGAGATTAAAGCAAAGCTAAAAAGGATTGTATATTTCCATATCAAAAACTTTATGTTTGCTTTGATTAAAGAAAACAAAATATTTTTTCTCCGTGTTTGATATTGATGCACATTTTACCACGTTGGTGCGTAATTTATAACGTTACTTGGAATTTTGAAAATTTTATTTAATTTAGTCAAACGCCACGAGCCAAGCGTAAGCATATTATACCTACTCCAACCACAACTTACATATCTACGCTACAACATGCAAGATAAGTTATCTCAGCAGATGGGGTGCTGTAAATGGAACTTATTTTTGGCACAAGTCCGTTTCGCTTTCGGTTTCGACCAACCCATGTTATGCATATTCTCCTCGCCGCGCGGCGCTGCCGTAACTGTGTCCCGTTTATTGGACATAATAAATGCATTTTATTTGGACGCAAATGTCTGATTGCATAGTTGTAGCTAGCGAGCATATTCAATAAAATGCTCTGCTAACTTTAATTTGCATATAAATTATGTGTTTTTTGTGGTCGAGAGGAGTTATTCCATTTGCGGCGAATGGCAATGGTTAAAAGTGTCAACGCATATTTTGTTCCCGATGACGACGCCACCGACACGACATGACGAATTCACTTTTGTGGTTAGTTTTTGAAATATTATTGTAATTTACGCTTGAATTGTTGGAGATGCTTAGGATCGGGATCTAAAATGTTGCTGTATAGAAATGGTATATTTCCTCGCGTTTTGGCAAGCTATGTTGCATGCATCAGTTAGTGGTATGCATAGTTATGCGTATAGATATATAAATGGCGGGACAGGAATGTTAGATTGGATGCGAGTCGTTTGTAGAATGCATAATTTTTTATATGTCAGCACTAGGAGAATATTTGACATGCCATCCTTCTGGTAGAACAATTGAAATTCGAGATGTTCATGTGGCTGAGACCAAGGGTTCTGCACTAGATTTTGGTTTAGCATAGTTTTTGTGATGGGATTTAAATTGGCATTCGGGAGACCGTAACTGATGAGAGTGTGAAAGCCTTAAAGTCAGATCTTACATTTTGATACTATGCAATACATATGTACGTAAATACATTCATGTATTTTGGTTTCCTTTCATTTTACTTGTGTAACATCTGGCCAAAAATACTTCAATTATTTTACACATCTGGGAAATGGAAACAAAAGCATAAAGGCATACAAATGGCAATCTCACTCAAGGACATAACACACAAAAACATTAAACACTCGGAGGTTTAACAATCAAAAAATGCTAAATGGGCCGTGGAATCTTTGTGTGATGGGAATGCCCTGGTTTTCGCCTCATTACTGCACCATTAATTTGTCATAATCATTTTTTATGACATGACAATGAATAATTTGTGTTAAACCAGTATTTTGTGGATTTTTTGCATTTCAAAATCTTATTTTGAAAATGTCGCATACCGAAATCTCGCTAGACGCAGTCATTATTCCTGCAATAAATTTGGTGCGGCGACAACTCATTGTAAACCTGGATTGACTAACTAGTCAGCAGGAATGGAGGGGACCTACAATTTTCTGCTAGGTTGTGTCTGGCTGGTGAGAACCTTGTGAACTTAAATATCGAATATGAAAATTGGGAAGATGGAACTCTGTTGCTCAATTATTTGTATTATTATTTTATGCGAAAAGTGGCAATCGAAAGAGCATATCATTTTTGGTACGATGCAATAACCCAATTTTGCTTAAAATATCAGTTAGAACCTTGTTGTCCTGGGGTCGCGGTCACGAGTTGCCAGCAATAGAGAGCAACTTTAAGTTGCTTATAGGGCTGGCAACGAGACGACACCAGGCGAGACTTTTGTTAGTTTCGTCTCGGTCTCGTCAAATTTTTGGTCTCGTCAAATTTTTGGTCTTGGTCTTGGTCTTGGTCTTGGTCTTGGTCTTGGTCTTGGTCTTGGTCTTGGTCTTGGTCTTGGTCTTGGTCTTGGTCTTGGTCTTGGTCTTGGTCTTGGTCTTGGTCTTGGTCTTGGTCTTGGTCTTGGTCTTGGTCTTGGTCTTGGTCTTGGTCTTGGTCTTGGTCTTGGTCTTGGTCTTGGTCTTGGTCTTGGTCTTGGTCTTGGTCTTGGTCTTGGTCTTGGTCTTGGTCTTGGTCTTGGTCTTGGTCTTGGTCTTGGTCTTGGTCTTGGTCTTGGTCTTGGTCTTGGTCTTGGTCTTGGTCTTGGTCTTGGTCTTGGTCTTGGTCTTGGTCTTGGTCTTGGTCTTGGTCTTGGTCTTGGTCTTGGTCTTGGTCTTGGTCTTGGTCTTGGTCTTGGTCTTGGTCTTGGTCTTGGTCTTGGTCTTGGTCTTGGTCTTGGTCTTGGTCTTGGTCTTGGTCTTGGTCTTGGTCTTGGTCTTGGTCTTGGTCTTGGTCTTGGTCTTGGTCTTGGTCTTGGTCTTGGTCTTGGTCTTGGTCTTGGTCTTGGTCTTGGTCTTGGTCTTGGTCTTGGTCTTGGTCTTGGTCTTGGTCTTGGTCTTGGTCTTGGTCTTGGTCTTGGTCTTGGTCTTGGTCTTGGTCTTGGTCTTGGTCTTGGTCTTGGTCTTGGTCTTGGTCTTGGTCTTGGTCTTGGTCTTGGTCTTGGTCTTGGTCTTGGTCTTGGTCTTGGTCTTGGTCTTGGTCTTGGTCTTGGTCTTGGTCTTGGTCTTGGTCTTGGTCTTTTGTTGGTAAGAAAAATTCGGGGTGTGGCGAGTCTTGTGTGAAGCACGAAAAACATGTATAAAACAGACTCGTGAGTCTGTTTTGTCTTTTGTTGTTGTTTATTTAAACAGTGAAATTGTAAAATTTTAGTTTTTTCTTTCAATGTATTTTGAGGCGAATCAAAGGATTTAATGTAAACACGATGATACTTGCCCAGTCAGTACTCATGCTTCCCATTATCTAAACAGGGCTTAATGCATGCAATTAGAGCCGTTTTAATTATCTGAATTGATCCATATGGATCATCGAAAGACATGCAATACAACAACAACACGAGATCTGAGGTTACAATTTGAATTTTGTAGAGGTTTTTTAATCAATTTAAATCTGAGGCATCCTTCAATGGATTTTGATAATTCATTGCTTGATAGGTAGGCAACAAACTATATTTTGACGTTTTGATAATATTTTTTTTTCCAAATGTCACCTTAGAGTCTTAAAGTCACCTTTTTCTGGAGCTGTAAACAAAGTCTGAAAAATGAGCGATTTCTATTCCAACGACACGCATTCGCATACATAAATCGTACGTATTCTTCTCTGGATTTTTGAAGTGCGCCTATCTGAGTATAACTATATACATTGTACATAACGAGCAAAAAAAAACTTGTGAATATTAGAAAAATTGAACATGAGTACTAAAAAACAATTAAATTGATCAGTTTATATTTCAGAGCACTCAGTAATTTTTCTCCATCACTTTTCAAAGAGCAGGTGAGCATTAAATATAGACCAGCTTCCTCAAAAACACTGGCCGCGTTCAGGGGGCAAGCCAAACCTATCCGGATAGGTTTGTGTTGTTGTAATCCCTTGTTGAAAAACTTCTGATGTCAGCTGATGCAACAACAACTCAAGGTATCTGAAAAATTTTGGGATAGGTGGATAGCCTATCTTAATACCACCCGAACGCAAGCACTATCTTTTCCTTTTTTTCTTATTTGATTACTGCGACAACAAATAATTGAGCAGAGAGACTCTAGTCGAATTTCGGTTTCACAAATACGGTCTCGTCTCAGGTGCTTTTTAAGTAGTCTCGTCTCGAGTCTAGTCTCGGTCTCGTTGCCAGCCCTAGTTGCTTACCATATCGCCCACTAGGCCCACATCTGAACAACTTTTGGGAATTTTCCAAGATGGCGGCCTAATGGAAGGCTTTGAATATCGAAAAACTTTTTCGACTCACACTGACCGAGCTGTAGGTATATTGATACTGATTCAAAATACAAGGTCAATATAACATTTCAATGGAAAATACTTAACTCAAAAATTACTGATAGGAAGTTCCCTATTGGCCGAGGGCAAGCAAGTTTAGTTGCTCTGTGTTGCCGGCAACTCCGAGCAGCTAAAAATTGCCGGCAACTAATTTGCCTAGTGGGCGACAGGCCTTAATCTGAATTTCTTCTGATGTCGTGAAAATAAAATATTTCTCCAATTTACCGAAAGCAAAACTATATTCGGTTTATGTTGTCGGTATGATTAATTTTAAAAATTTTTAGTTCATGCGTCTATATAATTATTTGTACTTGCTCAATAGTGCAAGTATTAGTTTTGTATAAAAAAAAAATTGGCAATACGAGAATGGAGAAGTCCGAAAAAGTGGGTATCGCCGCATCATCCCTCGGTCTGTGCGTCCGTGCGTCTGTGCGTCTGTGCGTCTATGCGTCTGTGCGTCTGTGCGTCTGTGCGTCTGTGCGTCTGTGCGTCTGTGCGTCTGTGCGTCTGTGCGTCTATGCGTCTGTGCGTCTATGCGTCTGTGCGTCTGTGCGTCCGTGCGTCTGTGCGTCTGTGCGTCTGTGCGTCTGTGCATCTGTGCGTCTGTGCGTCTGTGCGTCTGTGCGTCTGTGCGTCTATGCGTCTGTGCGTCTGTGCGTCCAATGTAATTTGAGCTAGAGCATAAGAGGGTGGATTTGCTTTAAATTTGGTGCAGAGCATTTTGATGTGATTCCCAAAATATAAAAAATAAAAATAAATACTAGACATGGGACTTTTCACTCTAATTGTTAGTCGACGATATCTTTGTTCCACAAATTCATCTTTCAGCAATATATCTACCTATTTACAGTTGGAAATCGCTCATCACTGTGACCGAAACAATAAACTAAAATCAAATACCTCCAGACCCCTAATGAACCATAAAAGTCTTCGAGGCATTTCATTTTCCGCCACTCGATCGATGCACAAGATGAGATGATAATATTTCATTAAAAGGCCCACAGTACGGAATCGATTTACCACAACAGCAATAGTATGTAATTTAATGCCATGCAATTCAATTGAGAAACTCACCCGCTTTACATGGATCCATATCCACATCGTTGGACGTTTTAGTCTCGTACTTGGTGTGCATAAGCTCCTCAATAGTAAATTTACTATGATAGTGATGGTGTCCTCCAACTGAAGACGATGCCGATGCTGGTGCTGCTGCTACTTCTGACGTCGACGTAGACCGCGACTTTGGAACGAATTCATATTCCTCATGGTTATGTCGATGGACATGATGATGTGGCTGATGACTGAGAGGGTTCAGCAAAGGTGGGTCGATCTCAACCTCTTGCTGCGTTACAGGGTGTTCCGCCTGGTGGCGCTGATGATTATGATTGTGATGATTATGGTGATGATGATTATGTTCTGATGGATGCTGCATCATCTGATGCTGATGCTGCTGCTGCTGCTGCTGCTGCTGATGATGGTGGTGATTTCTGTGTAGATGCGGTTGTTCTTCATGTTGATTATTCTGAGGTTGAACCTCCACCTGATGGTGGTTAGGTTCTGTAGTTTGATTTACATATGCACATTGCACAACACACTGCAGCTGTATTAAAGCTACAAACACAAAAACACACACATAACTGAAAAATAACGAATAATTATTTCGAAATGTAACGAATGCCATTATTGCTGTTGCGAAAATTGCGAGAAATCGTTGTTCGTTCGAAGTTTTTTTTTTTTATTTTATAAAAGCAAAAGTCACGAAAATAAGATTCTGCTTTCTTAACCGAACCGAATGAAAGCTGAGACTGATATTTACTTTGTTTTAATTTCTTTGTGACTGTGAAATATTTATTATTATTATTTTTTTTTTGGTTTCACGATTATTTTTTTATTTTGTACTTCACTTCATTTCAATTCTGATAACGACAATTACAATATTAATTAAATGCGATTCATTTACGTTTGATAACCCGACGCGGATGCATTGTGATGATGCTGGGGCAGTTTTTTGTAGTTGTATTGTGGTCTGGTAATCTCAGTATCTCTCTCGGCAATGTGATGTGATGTGATATTATGTGATGGCTTTGAGATTTATTTTTTTTTTTTTTATTTTTTTGTTATTGAAAAGCTTTTGGAGGAGCAACTGCAAAAATAAATAAAGAAAACATACATAATTAATAAAACCAAAATGTAACTGCATTAATCAATTATTAATATCTGAAAAAAAAAATATAATACTGATTTGAATGTGCTTGTACTTATAGTCAAGTCAATGAAGGAAAATAAATGCAAAAAAATCATTTAGTGGCAGTTATACAAGCGTGGTTCAATATAAGACCTCTATGGTTCTGGAAATTTAATTTGCCGATTTCGGCAGATTGACTGAGGGTCAACGATGGTTCAAATATGTGATAATAGCCGAGTACATGCTTAAACCTCAGTTAATCCGCCGAAATCGGTGAATTAAATTTCCTGAACAACGTTTGTACAACTGGCCCTTAGTCTGGGTTATCGTTTAAAGTGATAGGGTAACCGCTAGGTACAACATGCTAAAAGTACCCAAGCCCAGAGAGTCGTGAGGTTTATTTGGACGCAAGGGGGTAAAGACTCCTTTCGTAGTTTCTCGTAAATATTTTTAAAACTATGTTTTTTTTCGCGGAAAAGTCTTCACTACAAAATGAAAGGAAATCTATTTTCCTGCAAAAAAAAGTTCTATTCATATTTTCGCTACGAAGAATACTAAGGAATATTCGGGGATAAAAATGTCAACAATTTTCTTTTATTTTAATTTTTAAATTAAAAAAAAAATCAATTTAAGGATTTTTGTGAATTTCATTTAATACAGTCTACTAAAACAAAAACAAAAATAATTCCTTTATCTGTGTTTTCCTTCTTTTTAATAAAAAAAATTTCCCTTATTTGTTTTTGTCTGATTTAAAAAGATAACTCTCCTTTCTTCTTTTAAATACAGTGCACCCACTCTCTACTTACGGACACCTCCCATAAACGGACACTTCTCATAACCGGGAATATTTTAAGGAGCTGAAATAAATACATGAATTTTCATAGTAAAAATTCTCCTACAAGCGGACTCTCTCATAACCAGACGCGGACACCAATTTTAGTAACAGCAATACAATGTTGCTCTCTCTTGAGCAGAAAAAGTACCATTTTTCCCATTCAAATAAGGGCCATTCCGGTTCTTTTCCTATGGTAACTTACATCTTGTCGAATTTTGAAAGATATAGAAGTAAAAATCAGCAAATAAAAATTCGCAAAAAATGTTTGGTGCAGAGATTTGTAGATAATGTAGTCTAAAACTTGTAAGTGTCTCACAAGCTCTGTTCTGTTAAAAACTCCGTACATTCTAATTATTCGAACAGACGAACGAGCTTCGACTAAATAAAAAAATTCGAAAATATTGATATGCTAATTTAAGGTGCTTTTTATTTGTAATTCATAGCTAGCGCAGCAATACAAGTTCAATAAAACGCTGTATCAACTTTTATGTCCGCTCTTTAATCTCTGGATGTGTTCATACCCTTTTTTGAGAGAAAAACAAACTACGTTACCGACATTTAAGGTTCAAGTCCACACTATTTGTCCACTTTTATATTCACTAATTTACTGGTTAATTTATCGGCACTTTTGGTTTTGTTATTGTTCACCAAGGGGAATTTTATTGCGCTAGCTATTGTAGTAGCCGTGGCGTGATGGTTATAGTGCGATGGATTGTCATGCCGGAGGGCTAAGGTTCGATCCCAAGCCTCGACACCTATTTATTTAAAAAAAAAAAAAGAAAAAACGGCTACTGCCTCTTGCGAGGAATTGACAAATTCTCCAAGAGTATCTCCTGTCACAGAAAAGTGTCGCTCGTTAGCCGTTCGGATTCGGCAATAAACTGTAGGTCCCCTCCATTCCTGCAGACACGCACACAGGAATGGTTGAGAGTTGTAAGTCACTAGGCCCTAGTTCTTCATGAGCTGTTGTGCCATCAAATTTATTTTTTATTTATAGCTATAAAATTGCAAATAAAATGCACCTTTTATTGTTTGAAATTCGATCAATTTTATTTTTTTTTTCTCATAAGCGGACACCTCTTATAACGAGAAAAATTTTTTAGTACCTTCAGTTTCGGTAATGAGAGAAATCACTGTATGCATATAAAAATGAATTGGTTTTTTGTTCGTATGAACCAAACATTGCTGAACAACATTGTTTTGTTGGATTTGTTTTGAACCAGTGAAAAAACATTACGGAGAGGTGAAAATTGGAAATATCTACCGGAAAATTAGGAAAAACCCAAAATTGAATACTTTCTGTATCTGTATAAAATAAAAAAGTATTAAAATTTTAATATCAAGGCCACAAAATTAGAATATAATTTTGAAAAATTAAAGTTTCAAGCATAGAATTATCATCATACATCAAGCAAGTCTTCTTTTCTTTAGAATTTTTAAAACTTAAAAGTTCATAATTATTTTTAAACTTTCTATTAACCTTTGAATTTCCATGTCCTCCATTTTAAGATATCAAACGAAAAAATAAATACTCTATAAATTTCAGCAGCAAAATTTGCAACATTCAACAAAATGGTAAAACAGCCAGCGAGGCCATTCATAAAACTTTGCTCTTCGTTGAAAGTTTGTTCAAAAATCATTGCATCATCGTCCATTCATAAAGTAGATAGGTAGACAAAATTTTTTGTTGCATAAACTGAAAGAAAACTAAGTGCGGATGGGTGGGATGGGGTTTAGCTTAGTCGAAAGAACCCTCATAATATTTATGTTCATATTGTTTAAGCTCAACTAACGAAGGAAATCATTTTTTTTTCACTTTACATTCTTAGAAGAATACATATAAAAAATATCATTGATAGAGAAAAATTATCATACAATTTAATTTCTAGATTTTCTTTTACTTTAAAATATGAGGATTAATCTTCGGCATTTCTCTAAAGTATTACTACCAATATTTACTTTGTTTACTCTTCTAACAATTTAAAATATACTCCCCCCCTTCCCTCACTTACGATTTTTTTCTTATATCGACTCAACCTACGCGTTCTAGCTTTTTGTCACACCTTAAGTGAATCATCCTGTATATTTCAGCTTTCTACGGACGCGGACGTACCATAAAGAAAAAACTAAAATATAATAAAAGCGGACGTGGCAGTGAGCAGATTTTGGTAAAATTAATACTTAAGCTGGCCATACACGATAGAGCCAAATGGCTCGGCCGAGCCAAATTGCATCATGTGAATGAGTTCGGTTGAGCCATTTGAACTTTCAGCAGGTTATAAATCCAGCAGTCCGATTGGCACCGAGCTTTTTGGCTCGATCGTGAATGGCCGGCTTTAAATCTTCTGTGAATCTTTTTTATAAATATTTTTTCGAGGTGCTCGTATTTACATATTTATTAAAAAAAAGTGAATTTTGGCATTTCTTCGCTGTTTAAATTTGGCTACTTTTAGTATTGGCTTTAAATATTAGACTAAAAAAATACCACAAAAATTTAGCTTTGTCGGACTTTTTTGCGAATAATCGCGACATCTGTTGTTTTTATAGATGCAGGAGCTTTTTGTTAGAAAAATATTTAAGCTATAAATAAGATTTGAACATTCGTTCTGTAAAAGTAACGGTTAGTTAGTGTGGGTCCCGCAATTCCGTATGTCTGTTTGTGTGTATGTCTGTACCTCAGCCTACAGCCTAAACCACTGAAGGGATTTTCTTCAAACTTGGAACATAAGATTTTTGGGTGAAAACGAGATTTTTGTTTTAGCTCAAAAAATAACGGTACTTGCCATATAGGACCATTTTAAAACAAGTTATTTATCTCAAAAATGGCTCTAACGATTTTTTTTCAAATTTTTTGTATGTACTGGTAGTGGTATGGTCTATATTTTGGTGAAAAAAAAAATTACCAGAAACCGTTATTAACGGTACCTGCCACAGAACTGTTTTCTTTATTTTCGATTTTCTCGTTAGCCGCTGAACCCATTTTTATCAAAATTTTTACTTAGGAGGTCCTATCAAGTGTGAATAATACTGCATACAAATATTTAAAAAAAATATTTTTTGGATTTAAAAAAAAAAAAGTAAAAAAAAATTTTTTGAAAAATCAGTTTTTTGAAAACGGGTTGATGAATTTTTTTGAAGTTATTTTTTTAGCTATATATTATTATATTCTGCATATTCTTAAAATTGCAAAGATTTTTAAAATTTTTTCTGCATAAATTCACTTTTTTTCAAGAATTGATATGGCGTTTTTCATTCTGAGGTTAAAAAATTTTAAGTAAGTACTTGTTTTATCAATTAAAAGAACGTGTTTCATGCTTTTTTTCCATATACATACAAATTTTCATTTTTCAATTTATTAAATAGATAAATACATACATCTATAATTATTTATCAAATCATGTGTTTTATATTATGATCAATCTTTAAAATTCGAAGAAACTTTTACTACAAGAGCAAGTTCGTGCGACTCAGTCGTACATTTTATTTCGTACATGATTTGTGAGCGTGAGATCATCAACCTTTGATTTGCATTAAACGAAGAAAAATTTAGTATTGTTGACTGTGGTGCCATGGCACAATATAGCGTGTCCGACATGCTTACAACAATTTTTTTTTTTTTTTTTTCGAAAATTTGTCCCTTGAAACTTTGTCTTCCGAAACTCTGTCTTTTGCTCTGGGAGCTTAGCACCTCTGGAAGCTTAGCACCTCATGCGTGGGATATTCAAAAAAAATGCCATCTAAAAGGTCAGTAATTGGTCAAAAAAGGTCAACCATTTTCAATAATTGGTCAGCGAAAGAAAATTTTTTAATTAATGGTTAAATTTTTTTAAAGTTAATTAGCGATTTTTAGCACCTCATCATATAAATATTCCACGCTGAGTAATCATAGTATGTATTTTCGTGTTACCCTAAAAAACTGGCCTAAATTCTTTCATTTTAACTCAACGAAGGATAACCTTTGTCCTGCAGAGTAGCATTAAAATTTTGAAATTTCTTCCAATAAAAACACCATTAAAAATACAGAAAATAAATAATCAAATTCTTAACTCAATCTCTGACTTAAGGTATAGCACTATTACACAGGTGGGAGTTGAACAACAAATTCCAATTCGCAACGAAAAAGTGGCTCAGAGAAATAACTCCCCAAATAAAAATGAAATAAATCCCCAAAATTTATATGAAAATTGGAAGTTTTTTCATAAAACTCCCACAATTGGGGATTTATTTCATCGAGTTTTTGGGGACTTATTTCATTTTTGTCATTGGGGAGTTATTTTATGATGAAATAAATCCCCAAATCCAACTATGAAATATGTCCCCAAATTTGGGTACTTATTTCTTTGAAGAAATAACAAAATTAAGGCGTATGAGCAGTGAAGTATGTGTGGGAGCATTGCTGCCCCCTGCAACCCCCCTGCTTGGCCAACTATAGGATTTGGGGTAGGTGCGAGGTTGGGTGTATGCTAAGTTTCTTTAAATCAAGATCATTTAAATGCAAAAATAAACTTTGCATACAACCAACCTCGCACCTACCCCAAATCCGATAGTAGGCCAAGCAGGGGGGTTGCATAGATATGTACTTCACTGTTTATACGCCGTAGTTTTGTTATTTCTTTGGGGACTTATTTCATTTTTTGTTTGGGGACTTATTTCATGCGCTTTTAGGGATTTGTTTCATTTTTGAATTTGAGGATTAAAAAAAAACAGTTTGGGGAGTTATTTCATTTTTTTTTTTTGGGGGGAGGGGTTATTTAATTGAGGAGTTATTTTACAGAGCCCAAAAAAGTAGCTCTCCGAATTTGCATAAGGTCAACTTAACTATACATTACACTTAAAAGTAAAAGGGCTCATCTATCTCTTTTTTGTTATTCGTCAGATCTTCATCAAAAGTGAACGATCAAATTTAACAATCGGCAATTAGGCAAAACATACATACATATGTATAACTCCTTTGTTTTCGTACGACCAGTTAAGTGTCCCTTTGACAATTATATAGTTCTTATCTTAATGCCCCACTAAATTTAAACTTAATCGACATTTTAGGACTTAACTACCGAGGACTTCAGTAGAAGTAGTAGTTTTTATTCTACAGGAGCGAACAATGAAGATAAAGATATGTTTCTTAATTAAGAAAGCATTATATGTAAGTACACACTTCCATGCCATTATCTTACTTTGATTGCACCCAAATTCAATCATAATGTCTTAGAGGAAGTGTTAGTATTTGTAAGGTTCAATCTATTCTAATGCGAGAACAGAGTTGAGAATAATAATGAATATTTTAGTGCATTGTATGCAATTGTGCGTTGTTAGAGTGCATTTATTAATACCCTGAAATGCTATATTCAGCTTACAAACATTAGATTGTACACAATAATACCTTTGTCTATGAATTTGAATGAACTAGACTCAATTAATTGCTTTATTGCTATTGAAAGGTATATTTTAATACCTTTGTAGGTAGCCTACAGCTTGCATCGATTTTGAACTCACTATTATATTCTATTTTGTCAACAAGAAATTAAGCAAAAACAGTTATGTTCAAATCCAAATTTATATGAATACCATGGAAATTATATCTGATGTTAACAATAAAATTTATTTGATTATGTTTTGTAAATATTTTATTATCTACGGATAATTGTTCAACGTCGATTTATTTCGACATATATGTAAATATACATATGTATTTGTTCAATGATAAAAATTAAAAAACCGGAAAGATTTGAACGACTTTAGCGTAACGTATCTATTCAACCGAAACTTTATGATTTCCCAATGATTCTTTTTTATTTCTTCTTTTAAAAACTAAAGATTTTTTTAAAATTAAAACAATAAAAATACTTTTCTATAGTTCTAAAATCTCAAAAGCAATGCATAAATTGATTGATTGCTTGCGATATATTCATACATACATACATATGTATGTACATAGAGGTACTATATGGCAAGTTTTTGATTCTTAAAAAAATTGAATTCGAGATTTTGATAAAACTTGACATTACGATGATAGGAAAGACGAAAAATGCGGGTCTCGCAATTTTGTCCTTCTATCTGTCTGTCCATTCGCTTACAGCCTAAACGCATGGGTCGATTTTATTTAAACTTGGTATCTAGCGTTTTTGGACATTGCCCCGACACTTTTTGTTTTAATTTTTTTAGGACTAAAAATAACAGTACCTGCCATATAATTTTTTTTAGCATTTTTGGAAAATCTTATTTTTCTTCAAAAGTGGCTCTACAGATTTTTCCAAAAAAAAATTCAAAAAATTTTACTGGGGCTACCTTTTGGTGAAAATCAAATTTCCCAAAAATTGTTTTACATAAATGGTACCTCCCAATGAACCACTTTTTTTATTTTCGTTTTTCTCGAAAAGGAATTAGCTGATTTTGTTCCGGCCAATTTCTTGACAAAGTTCTAACCCCCAAAACTCGGTTTATCAAAAAATTAGAACTTAATTGAGTTCTAACTCATTTTTTCAACAAGTTCTAACGTCTTAGAACTTCGATTTAGATCTCAGTTTAAGATAGAACTTCGATAAATTTGGACTCTCAAATTCGGGGGTCTAGAGACTTAGAACTCGGTTTAACAACATTTGTCTTTCTTCAGAAAACTTATTTGGTTGATTCGACTTTAAAAAGGAATGCAACTCAAATCAATTTGGGTAAAATTTTATTTTCACTTCAAGCTGTTTCGCGAATTCATATACAACCAGATATTTCCTTGGTATGGAAGGAAACAGAAATTAATGTTGCACTTGTTAGTTAGAGCAAAGAGTTCATCTAAAGAATTAATTTCCTCAAAATGAAATACTTAATGAGGATCATTCGCATCTCGACTCTCTGCAGAGTGCGAATATGAATCTAAGAGACGTTTTGAGTGAAGCTAAACCCAGGACAGACACAGAAGCCACGAATAATACGATTTTTGTTGCGTTTCTGGAATGACCTTTTTTTTGCAGTTATGTATGTTATCCTGTTTATTAATTTGAACAAAATATTAAATTTTGTCGTTGCATATGCTGGTGTAGTTTTTTTTTTTTTTTTTAATTCTCGTGGTATAAAAATCTTTTTTTGTGTATTTTTCTTTATTTTGAATTTCGAACTCGCACCTGATTTTTGTTTCATGAAAGAAAACCAAAATACATGAAGTGTTGCATGGTCTTAATTTTCTCGAAAACGACTCCTATGATTTTGATTAAAATTGTTCTGAATTATAACAAAGTTTACAGTTAGCCATTATTATAGAACCATTTATTTATTTTGGACTAGGTATCTCATTATCTGTTAACCGCAGGCCCGTAGCCAAGGATTTTGATTCGGAGGGGGCTTGGTTCATAGCTCATAACCAAAACTTGGCGTTTCATTCTGACTTTTGTAGATGAAAGACCATTAAAATCTATGTTGAATCAATTGTTTAACGAGGCATTTTTTGTAAAGGATCCTTATAAAAATATTTAAAAGTTATTACTTTTCTTCAATTTCTATTTTTTTTTTTAGTTAATGTACGTAAATATGTATGTAAAAATTATTACTTTTTAACATGTTTATATTTTTTCACAGCAGAAGTAGACGGTCTGGCATTTTCCCTAACATTAAAGACATTAATATTCACCATTAGATAAATAGAACCCAAGATATACCTCAGATTATCAAGCGAACCGTATTGGCATTTTTGGATGTTTTATGCAACGCAAAAATCAACGAAAAATGTTTCCAAGATAAACATTTTTCTATTAATCGGATGATGAATTTAAAGTCTTTAGGCTTAGGGAAAATTACAGAGCAACTTTTCCTAATATTGAAAAGCCTTAGTAGATTAGGTTTCTTGTTTATAACGTTTTGTTTGTTTTTTACAAAATTAAATTTAAAATAAGTTCTTGTCAAGTTGCGAAAACAAAGGGATTTCCTTATATTAAAATCCTTTCGAATGGGGCTTCAGCCACTCAAGCCCCTCCTTTGGCTACGTGCCTGGTTAACCGATTTAAATTTTTTTTTTAAAAATCTTCTAATTAGTTGAAATCATATTGCATATCAAAATTTTCAAAAAAAAACTAATTTTAGATTTAAAAAAAAAGGTTTGTATGAATGGGGTGGAACTAGACAAGGATCTTTGACACACAACTGGTAAGCACGCCTCACCCACTCGTAACGATACCGTTGTGCAGGCGTTTATAATTGTAAAAAAATGACACAAGTCAGATTTGTACAATAATTTGTTAAAGTAAAAATTACTCTTCCAAAATTATAAGAAGTACAAGAAGAATGCACTTATGCCAAAAGAAGTATATTTTAGATTGACAAGAGATTAAAAAAATAACATCACTTAAAAAATTTAAGCGTCCCTCTATCAAGAAGTATTATTAAAAATCAGAAAATTTCTTATAAAAAACTTATAAATTCCTTAAAGACATTGTCTGTGAAAATGCGATAGGAAAACACAAACATAGCAGATAGGTATTATTAAACTTGATAACAAACGATGCTAAGACTGACGGAAAATGGAATTTAACGAAAAAGATTCCCTCATATATAAATTTTCGTCTTTGCTGAAATGCTATACGACGATGTTCGCGTAGTAACCATCCTTATAAATCACATTGCCTGGTCATATCTAATTAATTTGGGCATTTTAAGACGATGGGTCCATGTAGTAGGTAGCTTAGAAAGATACTCGATTGTATACGATTCAATAGATCGGAATTAAAATACTCACTAACAAACCACTTCCCAAAATAGCTAAGGGTGGGGTGTATTTCATGATTTTTTTTTTTTTTTGTATTTGATTGTTAAAGCAAGCAACATTGTATCTTCTGATAATAATATTCAAGTTGTAATCGCTCTCCTCTCTGGAGAGATTAATCGTCAACGAAATAGCAAAGGTCTAGGCTACCATTTCTATTTTGTTTATTTTTAGTTTAACATAATCGTACATTAAAGGTTAGGTACTATGTACATATACATATTTTCTATTCAATTTGCTTCCTGTGATTTTCATACTATAGTCTGAGAGGCGTTGTTGAAAAGAGGTTAGACTTGATCGAAAAGTACTTGCAAAATTAGAATAAGTTTTTCCTAATTAATAAATAAATAATATTTGGACCGAACAATTACAATTACAATTACAATTACAATTACAATTACAATTACAATTACAATTACAATTACAATTACAATTACAATTACAATTACAATTACAATTACAATTACAATTACAATTACAATTACAATTACAATTACAATTACAATTACAATTACAATTACAATTACAATTACAATTACAATTACAATTACAATTACAATTACAATTACAATTACAATTACAATTACAATTACAATTACAATTACAATTACAATTACAATTACAATTACAATTACAATTACAATTACAATTACAATTACAATTACAATTACAATTACAATTACAATTACAATTACAATTACAATTACAATTACAATTACAATTACAATTACAATTACAATTACAATTACAATTACAATTACAATTACAATTACAATTACAATTACAATTACAATTACAATTACAATTACAATTACAATTACAATTACAATTACAATTACAATTACAATTACAATTACAATTACAATTACAATTACAATTACAATTACAATTACAATTACAATTACAATTACAATTACAATTACAATTACAATTACAATTACAATTACAATTACAATTACAATTACAATTACAATTACAATTACAATTACAATTACAATTACAATTACAATTACAATTACAATTACAATTACAATTACAATTACAATTACAATTACAATTACAATTACAATTACAATTACAATTACAATTACAATTACAATTACAATTACAATTACAATTACAATTACAATTACAATTACAATTACAATTACAATTACAATTACAATTACAATTACAATTACAATTACAATTACAATTACAATTACAATTACAATTACAATTACAATTACAATTACAATTACAATTACAATTACAATTACAATTACAATTACAATTACAATTACAATTACAATTACAATTACAATTACAATTACAATTACAATTACAATTACAATTACAATTACAATTACAATTATTTGATCTTTTGACATCAAATAGATCTTTAAATTAGACTTAAGCTTTAACTCCGTAACACTATGGTGGTCTTAATTTTAAAATCTTCTTGTTGGCTTCCAGAGATAGGTAAGAAATAAATGGAAATTATACCTTTTCTCAAAAAAAAAATTACTATTACAATTACTTTGACCATGAATGAATGCAACACTTAAATATATTTATTTTTTATGGAATCAAATTCTGTATCTACTCTTTTTTTCCTGGCACAAAATGATTGAAAAAAACAATTTCAACTTATGGTTACATATACATACATAGTATTTGCAAGATTTTCATACAAAAATGAAACATCGAAACCATAACTGATGACCAATTTCTTGCTCATTTTTTAACTGGGCAATATCTACCTATAAATGAGCGAAATTGGAAATTTTAGCTGATTATTTGGAGTCACCATTCTTTTTCTCTTAAAATTAATTGCCTAGACCGTTAATATTGAGTACGAAATAAAGGAATTTCCCTTATAAGGCTTGTAGTTAAATATTTGATTAAATCAAGGATCACGATTTAGTATTAAAAAAACAAACAAATGTAAAAAATGTACACCTTTTTATATTTAAAAATTCAATTAAGCAACTTAAACGAACATACGTTAACAATTTAAAAACATGTTACATGTCCATCACAAGTATTCTTGACAATAAAGCATTTTATCCAGATTGGATACGCATTTCTCCTTTTTATTGTATTACTGGGCAAAGTGATGGCTTCTTGTTTTTTTTTTTTAAGTAGAGGTATTCGTTAAACTGTCGAGCTTCAGATGACAGGAAATAAACATAAGGGTATACAATTTCCGCTTACACGATTGTGCCATTAACGTGGCTAAAATGACATTTTGAATTTTCTTATTTCAACAGAAACGACGGATAATCTCATTTTAATTAAATGATAAAACAATGTAAGGTATTTTGTTGTATTTTATAAGAAAAATGTTAGGATAAAAGGAATTGCTAAGCTCTTTGTCATGGAAGTTATAAAACAAAAAAAAATTTATTCGAGTATTTCCATGTCCGTTTTGTGTACCTATATCTAAATGTGTACCTACATATTAAATTGTGCAAAAATATGGGAAAACTGAGGTTATAAAATTTGGTAATTATTATTAGTTCCTTTCTTGAAAGGGATAGAAATATGTTATTTCATTTAAAAGAAGGAAAAAACTTTCCTAACCCAGAGGTCACCAGAGCCAGTACCTACTAGCAGCCAGCAGCAAGAGAAGCCAGTAGTGCGTTCTTTTTTTCTTACTTAAGTTTACTTTGATCGTTCTTTATAATTGAACTAGCTGACCCGAAGGACTTCATCCCGTCCAATATTTAGTTGAATTCTTTTCGTTTTATTGAAGTCTAAAAAATGAACACAACATTTTTTATTTTCTAAAAAAATGAACACAACATTTTTTTGTCTGCGGAGCGTAAATAAAGAGTGTGGATGTGGATGGTATCCCGACTCGGGAACACGCCACATATACATACATAAATAAATAAATAAATTTGATGGCACAACAACTCATGAAGAACTAGGGCCTAGTGACTTACAACTCTCAACCATTCCTGTGTGCGTGTTTGCAGGAATGGAGGGGACCTACAGTTTATTGCCGAATCCGAACGGCTAACGAGCGGCACTTTTCTGTGACAGGAGATACTCTTGGAGGATTTGTCAATTCCTCGCAAGAAGCAGTTTTTTCTTTTAAATAAATAGGTGGCGAGGCTGGGGATCGAACCTTAGAACCATATACATACATAGTCAGCTATTACACGTTGACTCTAGAGTCATGACTCTTTTTTCGAATTCCTCTTTAAAAATCATTCTGTGAGTCGCGCGCTATTACACGCTGACTCTCGATTTATGACTCAAATTTGACAGTTCTCTTTTAGTTTTGTTGTCCGTGTTAATACTCTTTGTCTCCGCACCATACAAGTATACATGTGCTCTCGACAAGAAACGAACAGAAATGAAGCGACACGGTAAAATAACGAACAAGAGAAAAGGAAAACGTCAAAAAGAGTCGCCGAAAATTTGGTTCACGACTCTCCGGTTCAAAGATTTTCCATCTCTTTCACACTCATTACTTTTGAAAAGAGTCATGACTCTAGAGTCATCGTGTAATACTAGACATAGCTGGCCATGTGAAAAGCATGACATTTCCAGATTTATGCCGCACACTGCCAGCGACTACCCTTTTGTGACTTGTTTATGATCATTGCAAATGCAAGTTTCACTGGGAACTGAATGCGTTTGAACTCTGTAACGGCAAATCGGTTGAATTCAAGGTAATTTGCGGATAGTTATGCCGGATTTAAACGAGTGACAACATGTCATTAAATTTTTCATTTTATACTAATAAATTGTCATAATCCGGTTTTATGATAGTTAATTGGTATAAAATGACCAATTTAATGACATTTTGTAATTCATGTAAATCCGGTATTATAGGAATTCTTTTCCCTTCAACCGCCTTTTCAAAATCCTCACAAATACCATGACTTAAGACATGCGTTAAATTTATTCGCCGCTAATGATTTCGGAAGCACGGAAAAAGTTTGTCGGAAGTCGCCTACTAGCATCACGCCACCAAACTGACAGTTATTGTTGCGCAAATCTTTCAATGTTCGATTGAGTGCTGCAAACGATCATTAGTTTGTGCATCACCATCGTGTACTCAACTCATCCCATATGATCAATTCACACTTTTTCAACATTTTTGCCATGGCTGATTGCTTTGAAATGTTGCAAACGGGATATTTGTTGATTTGCAGGTTTAACGGAAGCTTCAGTGCTGAAAGTGCCGTTCTTCCATCTTCCAACAGTGTTGAAGCAATTTCGTTAGATGCAATAGCTAACGCATTTCCACTTTGAACACGTATTGTTGCTATTATTAATGATATCAGGAACATTTTCACAGCCACGACCTATTAAATTTAACTGAAAAACGAAATGTGCACCTACAACGCCACTATCGAGAATTTTTCGGTTTTTCTTTTTCCTAAATCTTCGAGCAGAAATTATAAACAAACCCGCCGTATCCAATTTGGTCGAGTCGTTTTCAAGTTCTAAGCATCCGAACAAACCACGATTCATTTTTATTACAAAGATACATATTCATTGAAAATGTATTTTGATTTTTCTAAAACCCATTTTTTCTTTTGATAGATCAATCATGTTTTAAATTTGGATTGTTCCTAAATGAAAAGTACTCAAGGTATCTTTTTTACCTACGACTTATTAATATGGCCCCAAGATTACCATATAGTGCATTTTTTTTTTGTCCAAACTGTGGTATCCGTGGCGTGATGGTTAGTGCGATGGACTGTCATGCCGGAGGTCTAGGTTCGATCTCCAGACTTGCCACCTAATAATCATAAAAAAAAAACGGCTACTGCCTCTTGCGAGGAATTTACAAAACCTCCAAGAGCATCTCTTGTCATAGAAAAGTGCAACTCGGATTAGGCAATAAACTGTAGGTCCCCTACATTCCTGCAGACACGCACACATGAATGGTTGAGAGTTGTAAGTCACTAGGCCCTAGTTCTTCATGAGCTGTTGCGCCATCAAATTTATTTATATTTTTTTGTATCTGTCCAAACTGTTCTACAAAAAATCTTAGCCTTTAGCCTAAATGCTCTTATGTTGTCAGTTTAGCCCCTACGGGCGGTCTAATGAAATTTGCAAATCGTTTTATAAACAGTTTAACTATTAAATTTCATTATTTTATAAGCCTTCGGTGACGTTTTAAAGGCCACTGCTTGCTTTAGGTAAATATATATATATAGGTACATTTATACGTATATTCATATAGGCATCAATGAGATATGACAAACAAAAAATCCTTTTTCCTCACACCTTTTTCATTAATAAACTCCAACTTCATTATTGCTTAAATTCAAATTTCAACCAGACACTAATGACAAGAATTAAAACAAAAACCCTTGCATTTAAATCTTCCGAAAGAAAATCCTACCGCAAAATTATCTCAATAAAACAAATTTCCATAAAGAAAATCTCTACACACAACTTTAACATTAAAATAAATTTAGCACCATAAACGGAAGTGAAAAATCACTGCACTGAAAATTAGAGATAGAGGATCATCTTTATCTATAACCATTGAACCACTTAACAATTGCATAGATAATATCATTATTTATACTCTGTGCCTATTGTTTTTTTTCGTGAATAATTTAGCAATCAAAATCACTGAACAAACCCACCAAAGATTTACCATTAAAAACAAAAATAAGTTCTATACACCTCCGCCCGCTGCCACAACGCTCCGGCCGCAAGGCACGCGACAATGGGTGGCTGGGCGTTTTAACATAGTACACAAATTGAAAGACAAAAGAAAATTGAAAAGACACACACACCAATTGCTGGTATAGTTGAAGATTTAAGGTGATGCTGTGGCAAAGAAGGGATAAAAAAAAAGATACTTTTTTTCTCGAAATCAAGCCAGCATTCAAATAGAACACAAAACCACCCTCGATTTAGCGCCAAATTCCATTTTTGTTTTTTTTTTTGTTTTATCCTTCGAAACAATTAAATACTAGACGAATGGTGGAATTCAAAATCTCATTAGAGCATTAAACGAATTCATTGCAAATACAGTTTCCAGTAAATTTACCCATTTTCATTCTATCATCTCATCATCCCCGTGGACAGTTCTTTGAGGTTTTTTTTTCCCAATCCTTATTTAGTAAGATTCTTTGAATACTTTTTTTTCGTGTGATATAGAAATTATAAGGTAATGTTATGAATTCGCAAAAAAAAAATATAAAATGCGTGAACTTGGTTGTGTGGTATAATGAATTATAAGCTTAAAATACTGAAGGAGTAAGATTTATTAACGAACAAGATTTATCAACGTAAATGAGAATATAGGTGCGTTTTATTAGCAATTTTATAACTAGCGCAGTAAAATTTTCCTTTGTAAAAAATAACGAAACCAAAAGTGCTGATAAATAAGCCAGTAAATTAGTAAATATAAAAGCAGACAAAGAGTGTGCACTTGAACCTTAAATGTCGGTAACGTAGTTTGTTTTTCACTCACAAAAGGATAAAAACACAGACAAATGAATAGAGTGGAAATAAAACTGGATATATCGTTTTATTGAACTTGTACTGCTGCGCTAGCTTTGGATTACCAATAAAACGCACCTTATATAAGAAAAATTCAAAAGTTCAAAGATAATTGGTTTCTTCTTTGTAGAATTTTTAAATGAAACGAAAAAGTTGTGTTTGGCAATTTTATGGCTAGCGCCGTAAAATTTCACTTGGTAAACAATAACAAAAACCAAAAGTGCCAATAGATAAAGCCAGTATATTAGTTAAGATAAAAGTAGACAAAGAGTGTAGACTTTAACCTTAAATGTCGGTAACGTAGATTGTTTTTTTACTAAGAAAAGGGTGTGAACATAGAACCACATAAATAAAAATTGAACAACCAGTTATCGAAATGTACGTGAATAGAATATAACCATTTTTTTAAAACATCATAACCATATTTCCATCATATGTGAATTTTTTTGCAAAAACGAAAATACGAAATTTAATAAAAATCGTTACAGTGATTTTTGATAAAATTTGAAAAAGAAAGTAAATCCTTATATGAAAGCCTACCACTTCTATTGGTGAGCTAAAACAATTTGTTCAAGCTGCCTTATATTTCAACATAACGCATATCTGCTCAACTAAAGTGCAGCAATAAGTCGCTGTAGTAAATTCTCAATAAGAAAAATGTAAGTTTTTATTTCGTTGTTTCAAAATAAAGCTGAAATAACGCTCTTGCCGGTTGGATTGAAATTCAACATTAAACGAAAATTTGATAAATTGCTGAATGGAAGCATTTTTAACAATAAAAAAAAATCGAAACTGGCGACAATTAATTAGAGTGTCATTAAAATTGAGATGAACCATGATAAGAAATCAAACCAAATGTAAGCTTAGGGTGTATAAGTTTTGACTTAACAATCTATAAGCTTTCAAATTCGCATTAATGCTTTTAATCCTTCTTTCATACATCATAAGTTTGTACGTGCTCAATTCTGTTATCCATTTTTTTTACCATTTGTTCCAATTTATATTTAAACGATGGATCTATTCTGAGTGCCTCTGACACTAGCCGTTCGGATTCGGTAATAAACTGTAGGTCCCCTCCATTCCTGCAGACACGCACCCAGGAATGGTTGAAAGTTTGTAAGTCACTAAGCCCTAGTTCTTCATGAGCTGAACACAATGCTTATATCTCGTTAAATAATTGCATGGTGCGAGGAAAAATATTGACCATGGTTGATATAGGCAAGACCAAAAGTTCGCAAATAGCAGGTATCTGTGGCGACTAAATTTCAATACAGATTTGTGTCATTTTTTACTGATACATAATTTCACCCAAAAAATTGTACCTTGTTTCAAACTTCAGGTAATGTGTTAGATTTCAAATTCGTTAAATAAAATTCAACTATTGGCATAAACACCAAGTTCATGCGACCCATTGGTATGAATTTAGTTTCTATTCCACCGCCTTGAATCCTTGTTAGAAGATTCAACAAATCATTAATTTTATTCCTTCATAGCATATTCCTTCTCCCCCTCACCCACTACACAAAAGTAATCCTATCAAGGCCACAAAAAAGCTAGAAATGGAAAGAAAAACCTCTCTCAAGATGAAATTGCTTCAAAAAAAAAAAAAAGGATCTCACATTTCACTATCATCTCATGGTCAGATGTGTTTGTTCTGTGCCCCTTGCGTTCTCGTTATCGTTCTCGTCAATGAAAGGAGACGAAAAAATATCAATTATTCGTCTTTAATTTTTCACCACATTGGGCGCCGCAGTTTTGGTGTCTTATCTCATTACACCAGAAAGGATTCGAAACGATGACAACCGTCATTCTTCAACGAACAACTGCATGCGTAGGCTAAAATATTATAAAAGGCTATCTTTGTCTGTATATCTTTATTAGTATACGACAAGTTTGTCGTTATTAATTCCCTTTCCAGAATCAAAAGTGTGAACGAAAAAATTGTTTGAAGATATCTACGAAAATGTTTCTTCTTCAAAAGGGGAACAAAAGAAAAAATCAGGACTAAAAACCGTATCCATTCATGAGGTTTTCTGAATTCACGAAGCACTTCAATTGCGTCGAAATTATTGATGTTATCTTGTCTTGTCCTGTCTCGTCTATATACGTACCTTTTTCTTAACACAAAAAAGCAATTCACCAAGTACCACTGGATACCAACTCCCACTCAATTAGTATTCAATTTGATATAAATGTTTAAAAGGATGAGATTAAGCGCGTGTTAAGGGATGGACTTTTTTTTTACTAAGATCCAAAATTAAATAAAGGCAAAACAAACCATTTAAAGAGGTTTCATTAATTTTAATTTTAATTTTTTTTGGTAATTATAATTGCACTGTGACTCACAGACACCCACAAAAAGGATACTTCAAAGTTGCGAAATTAAATTAAACGATATTAAGACACGACTCGAGAGGTCCTTTGCCATTGTCGTTTGATGAAAACGCGAAGAAAAAAGCAGTTAAAGAAGCCGAAACCATTAAGAACTAACCGTTCCTTAACACACTGTTCAAATAAAAAAACAAACTAAGTTTGATAGCAAACTCTTTCCGGTGTTGTAGTCTACCACGGTTGGTAGCCTGAACTCGACTGAATGATGTATCTGAGAACAAAATTGTATCTGGCACTACGGCTGCTGTGTGCTGCTGTATCTGTGATTCTGCTCCACTATGATGGGGTTGGCAATTGTTGTTGTAATTGTCTTCTAGAAATGAAAATGAAATTAAACGGCCAGAGTTTGTTGAAAAAGAGCGACGCTACTTCATACAGCTTCTGCATGCATCAATGCTATTATTTGAAAATATTCTATATCGGGGAGGAATGCCTGCTGCAACTTTGGTATCCCCATCCTCATGGATCCAGATCCAGACAACCCCCTCTTTGAACAGGAAGAAGAATGAAGCAGAAATTCAAGTGAATATATGTATGTACTTTAGCAAGTGTTAGCAGGAGCAAGAGTATGTCAGTGGCAGAAGTTGCAGAGAGATGCAATTGTAAAAGATACAGATATACATTATTTATAACCGATGATATCTACGTGTTGATATTCTTCTTGACTCTTGAGGTGGTTATTTTTAGTACTATGTTGGATACTTTTTTTTTATATAGTGATAAGGGTTTCCGCATTTTCACAGAAAGAATTAATATAGGTACATATTTGCATTTGTACGCATCGACGGTAGTTAGGTACATGTGGTAGGTAAATTTTGTTTAGTCTATTGTTAATTAAACTTTTAATTTTGAATTTTTAATTATATTCTTTATGAGAAATATAACATTTTATTGTAGATTTGTATGCACCGAATACGGAAATGAGTGTGAATAAAATAAAATAGTTTTAGTTTCAAGGCAAATGATTTGTATACCTTGCTTAAAAATAACAAGGGTCAACAAAATTTAAACGTTTTTGTGTATTGAAAGAGAGATTATATCTTCTACATACTAAACATAAAGTTCTTTTCTTGATATCGTCGGATGAATACCTAATCTAGCTGAAATAGCTATTTTATCGGCGTTTTTAAATATGATATAGATAACATGCCTTAAAATTTCGCGCGAAATTTTAAGGCATGTAATTTAATGGAAGCCAAAACATTGCCAAACAATCGAATGCCAAATAAAAAAAAGCTGAACATCAAATTGCCAAATAAAAAAAAAACGAAATACACTGAATAGAGAATATAAAAAATATAATGCATCTACGAAAATAACTGCCCAATTGCTTAAAACCCTTTTTTCCTTGGAGTAAAATGTGAAAATCCTCTTTCTGTTATGTACTTACCTAAACAAAGCAAACAAACTAAAATCTTAAATCGCGAAAGTGATTACGGCAAAAATTGCAAAACAACTAAAAAAAATATTACCAACGCAAGCACGACTAAGCAACGGTTCAGAAAAAAACTGTTAATCTTGAAAAGAGACGATGGTAATGATTGGTCAAACGATCAAAACAACTAAACGGCGAAATGATCTATTAGCGAAATAACAAAACGGCTTGACGATATTTATCGAAATGATTAAACGGCGAAACGTTATTTCGCAAAATAATGAAACGGCAAAACAATATTTTGCGAAAAAACACTTGGCCAAATAATAAACAATTTAACAAAGAAAAACTAAAAAATAATTTGCCAAATGAATTTTGCGAAATGATTGAAAATATTTTTAACAAAAAGCGAAATATAAAACCGCCGAATGTTAATTGCAGAATGATTGAAAAACGTAATGAATAAAAAAGAAAATGTAAATTGCCAATTAAGAATTGCGAATTAAACAAAATATTTAACGACTAAGGCGAAACAAGAAATGCCAAATGAATTTTGCCAAACAATGGTGACCCCGTATTTATAAAAGTTTAAAAAAAGCCGTTTGTAATGCATTTTTTGGTGGTTTAGTACCACCTGCCTTGGATTGTTGATGTTACCCAAGAAAACATATTTTCAAAAAAAAAAAATGAAAATAAACAAAATAGTTTTCCGTCTAAAATATCCTAGTTAATACTTAGTACCAATTTGACAGGACTAAGGCTCAGTACTTCAGTAAAAATAGCGAACTTGGTACCACTAAAAACTGGTATAATAAGCAGGTACATAATATACCCGTTACCATAACTGACAGAACTAGGACCTACAACTTGTGTGAAGAAATGAGTTGATTACAATTTGAGTACTTACTTACTACCAGTATCGGTACCAGCATTAGGACTCTGTAAAGAAATTGGTCGAATGCGAGCCTCTGACGCCTTTGCTTCCTTTCACAAAGAAAAATCCTCTAAAAATATCTCTTTTCATGAAAAAAATGCCTTTCAACTTAGCTGTTCAGATTCTTCCCCTTTAGGTCTCCTCCATTACTACTGATAACACGAAGACATACAAATTAAATATTATAAATGATTTACTATAACCGGAACTGCAATTTAATATAACCGAGTGTCAAAGCATATGGATTACTAGTTGACCCGGCGAACTTTGTTACACCCAGAAAGTATGCAATTTTGGGTTTTCAAGATTTCCTGACTTTTCAGTCGAAATTTCTGTTTTTATCTGGTTCAATACGAATTTTTATGTACATTTATCATTTATGTATTTAGAAGATAATTTTAAAAAATCAATTACGCAAAATAATTAAAAAGAGGCGAGACTATACTCCAAATAAGCGTACTGCCAAACGAAAAAAAGAACGAAATTTATAGGATGCCTATTATGTTTCGCATCAGCAGTGTACTAGGCATCAATTTTAAATATAGAAAGAAACCAGTAAACCTTTTCAAAAAAAAACAGTTCCCAACGGAACGGGATTGTTGCAAAAAAAATATTTTTCCTGGTACTGAACTTCGTAGTTTTAAATATTATTTATTTTCAAGAATTTTAGTGGATTTACATTGATCTTCATGGGAGTTCTGCAAAAAAAAAAAAAAAAAAAAAAACAGGGATATAAGATATACAATTCCCATATGTTGAATAGAGAGAGAAGACCAAAATGCAGAGATTTTCGTGGAAGGCAGATTATATAGGAACGCAGATGATAGGTTATAGCGATGACGAACATGTTCATCTCTCTTTCATACATTTTGTTTTTTTTTTTGGCATGAATCTATTTTGCTCTACTTTTCTTCATGCAGATACATGTTAATCTACCATTTATTTTCAAAATACATGGACCTACCTAGCTACCTACTCATAAATGTTGTGCTAGCATACACCTTAGTTTATTTTTTTACATTTAATTTTTAAACTATTCTACTCTACACATATTTAACAACAGACAAAAAGGATAAGTTTACAAATTGACAACAGTTTAAAATTTACATCCAAAACTTATTCATGTGTTTGGTTATTTCCTTGCCTGCAGGATTTTCCAACTAATTTAGATTCGTTTAAATGTTTTCCCATAATTTTTGGAAAGCCCAATAATATTTCCCTTTAATTTCTAATTATTTTACATTATGTATAGGTAGAAAATATTTATTTAGATAATCAATCTTGGCAAACAAAACCGTAAGTTTTATATGCATACATATGTATAAAATATTATGATACTAATAAAATTAGTCTAACAAATTTTTTTTAAATTAAAACCCTAACAAAAAATTTGTATTTTTATCTTTATCTATTAAAACCTAAATCTTACAGACATGAGACATATTATTCACCCCGGGTGATGATTGTCTGAGTGAATTTTTAATATGCACCAATGTCCATAATATTCATTTAAAACAAACAATATAACTTCATGGATTAAAGCCGAATTTTTGACTGTTTACCCCGCGAACCCAACAACTTGCCTATAATGTATACATACATATGTATGTATATGTGATAGGGTCTCACAGATTTGAAATATCTGACAGATATACGATATTTGTTTGACATAAGACAGATTTTTCTAAAAATCATTTCAGTTTTAAAACATGACAGATAAGTTTACTTTGCTATTTTAGAATAAAAGTCAAGTTAAATTTAAAACTATTTTTTACTTTAGCACCCGATTGAGCAATCACTTCAATTCAACTTAATTGTTTAACCTTTTTTAACTGGCGCCCAAGAGAACAGAGGTTTTTAAATACCACTGTTTGGATTAATTGTTACTGATAACAACAAGAATAAGATTCCCTTTCAACATGTGCATTCAAACAAAACACAAACTTAAGAAAAAAAAAATAACAAAAACTTAATATCCTCCTGCTCTTTTGAATATCCTTTACAGCAATAAAAACATAAACAGAGAGCAACTTTCTCGAAAATTTTGTGCGCAGGATTTGAAATAATATTCTCTACGTTTGCAGCGGTAACTTTGGAACACAGAGGAAAGTGGTCGGTTGGATGGATGCTTTTCACAGTACCACTTTACAACAATATATAGTTGATAACAGTGTCATCAAAGTGATAAAACAAATTACGGGGCTAGACAAAGGGCATATGATACACAATGCACACACATCACAAAGGTAAGACATACTGGGTGGCCGTAATGATAACGGTGTGACCAGAGTTATATGAGAAGTGAACACGATATTTGTTTGATGATATTTGATATTTTATGCTGGCACTGAGAATATTAAACCACATGTGATGTTTTACTTCAGGATGTATAGACAGATAGACTGTGTACAGTAGAACACGGATATAAGGTATTCCGAAAATTCAAGAAATGTCTTTCTTATATCTGAATTTTTTTTAAATATTAAATCAACGGGTTTAAGAAAAAAAAAGCGGTTCTGGCGATTGGATTTCATTTAAGCTAGTTTTTCTTATATGAGTGTTCCTTACATCTGTAAAATACTGTAATATGTTACTTAAATGGAAAATCATGTGCCTATTCTCAACTCTTGATTTTACTAACCTGACCTGACCTTTTGCCCAAGTGGCTTGGAACTATAAAATTTTTAAAATGTGTTAAAACTTAAATGTTATTAAGAAAAAATAATTTAAATAAACATGCAATTTATTCTTTGAATTTATTAAAAATAGCTTTAGAAATAATTTTACTTGAAAAACAAAATTGCCGTAAGAAAAGCATTTTCTTAATGGTTGTAATTTCTGCTCTAGAAAATCACCTGCAAACCTTAAGTCCACTATTTCAAGAAAATGGCTTCTATGGTTTAGGCTAATCATTATCATTACTATTATATAAAGACAAAACAAATATTTTGTTTGTCCGCGTTTTTCTCAGAAAGTATTCCACCGATTTACTTGAAACAAATTTTATAATTTTCCTTATTCTTTGAAGCATGTAAATAGATATTTTTTGTTTGTTAAATATATTTGTTGAATAAGATTATTAACTTTTAAAGAAAATTTCGTACACTTTTTTGTCGAAGTTGACCAACATATTCAATTATGCTTTTAAACCTGCTTGATGTTCTACAAAAATGGAATTTATTTTTTGTATAGGGTCAATAGTGTAGTAGCCGTGGCGTGATGGTTAGTGCGATGGACTTTCGTTAGCCGTTCGGATTCGGCAATAAACTGTAGGTCCCCTCCATTCCTGCAGACACGCACACGCAAGAATGGTTGAGAGTTGTAAGTCACTAGGCTCTAGTTCTTCATGAGCTGTTGTGCCATCAAATTTATTTTATTTTATTTTATATAGGGTCAATAGTTTTATGCAAATTTTAAGCCTTTAATCATTTCTTAACTATACTTACAAGCTGAGAATAAATTTATTTACAAATTATAAATTTATCAACTTTTTGTACTTTTGCTATGAATTCGATTCAATCGCAATGACTGGGTTGCTGCTTTGTTCCATTTCATTATCGTTCCATGTTTTGTGCATTTTCTTTTGTGTATTTGCTTCTGAATCTCTGTTCGCTCATCCACTCATTTACATTTTTATTCCTCCTCATTCCACTCAATTGTTGACTTTTTGCAACGAAGACGGCCAATGCGTAGTGTGTTTGTTTTTTCCTTCTTCTTAAGCGAACTAAAATTTTACATACATACCTACATATTTTAAGTATGGACACGCACCACTGCCGTGCGCAGTGTGTTTATTTTTTGCTTCTTCTGCAGTGAACCGAAGTGTTACATAAATGTACATATTCTGAGAGAAATATGCGCAGGGCATTCAGTAGAAAGCACTAAAGCAGCATGAAAAAAAAAAGGTTTACTGAAAGCTGCTAAAGATTATGAAAATGAAACATTACTGATTTCCACTGAGTCGAGTAAGGGATAAAATACAGTGCAAGCTCCCTTAGCCGGACAGTGACGGTCGCAACACTGTTGTCCGTCTAAGGGAGTTTCCGTCCAAGGGAAAAAATTAAAAATAGTTATCCCCCAGTTTAGACAGGCGAGTAGAACTAGTAGCCTTTATGTGTGTTAGTGTATCGTTACACGAGAAAGCCGTTTAGTAGCTTTAATAGCATAATATTTTTGCCTGCGAGTTGGTTGCTAGTTAGCCTGCTAGTGATTTGACGTTTGTATATTGTTTTCACCTTTACACTTGTCCAATTGTTAGTTTTTTTTTTTTTTCAATTGTAGGAATGGTTTTCGTTTGAAATATATTTTTCACAGATTTTACGGTTTGAATTTGTCGTGCGTAGCTAGAAATTCATAAAATTCAAAATAATTTATTCACATCGTGAATTTATTCACATCGTGAATTTATTCACATTTTTCAGCATTTTGAAACTTTTTCTCATTCTTGTAATATTTTTGAATTTTTTATTTTTTTGAAGTTTAAAGTTTTATCATACTAGTTGATCGAATGCGCAATAAACTACTAGTAACACATACATTTACACAACTAACACTACGATACAGATCCTACTAGTTCTACTCGCTTGTCTAAACCGGGGGTATAAAAGGAAATGTATAGTTGGCATCATGAAACTGTTTCAGTAAGAGAAAATAAAATTCTTTATTTGGTTACGGAAAGCATATGGAAGTATGTACATACAATTTTTGTTAATAATATAGTAGAAATTGCGGTTAGTCTCATGAAGCATTTGATATACTTTTACCTACTCATATTAATAAGTATATTTAAAGCTTGCGAAGCAACGCGAGCATGGGTCGGCTAGTATTCAAATAAGATCCAAAACTTGTCTCTGGTACCTAAACTATGATGTACATACATAAGGTGCATCATATCGCAAGTAAGACACCTTTGACAGGAGGAAACCTTTTTACAAACTACTTTCAGTTTTTAGGCGAGCAGGGCACAAAGTTAATAAAATGGGCTTGGACAACTTTTTGAAGAAATTAGTTTGCGTGAGTTTAACAAAAAGACTTTAAAAGCTCTTTCATCCTTGTGAAAAGTAAGGAAGGACGGGGCACATGGAACTACCGGGGTACAGAGGACTTTCTTTCAAAAAAAGATAAATAAAGTGACTGCCGAAAAGTTAAAGAGAATAAAAAAAGCATTTTTTATTTTAATTAAAAAAATGTGCTACAGTTGCGATATAGCAATTACATATACACTTAGGGTATGCTTAAGATACGACCAATAGCCAATCGCATTAAAAAACAACGGGGATTTTGATTAAAATTTTTGTGAGTACCTCTACTAGTGCTAGCATGGTCTGCATTTTGGTGAGAAAAAAATTGAAAAAAACTGCAATTAACGGATTTTTGGAATTAAATAAAAAAAAAGTTCATTGTTTTTGAAAATGATTTTTGTGAAAACGGGTTGAAGAATTTGTTTGAAACTACGGTTTTATTTGTTTATTAGTCAATTCTTAAAAATAGCATACCAATTTCTTTCTCAAAAATTTCAATAAATTTAATATAAGCAAATAATTTTTGTTTTTCGAAAACCGCTCTCACGATTTTTGAAATTTTTCTGCATAATTTCATATTTTTCCAAGAATTTACATGGCGTTCTTTATTCTGACATTAAATACCTACTTATGTAAATATTAAATACATACTTGTTTTATTGGTTTAAAGAACGTATTTTATGATTTTTTTTTTTCATATTCTTCAAATTATTACGGATAAATACTTATATAATTATATGTAGGTGCTTAACCTTTAAAATTCGAAGATACTTTTACTAAGTTCGTGCGATCCAGCCGTGCATATTATCTTTATTTAAGTTGTTTTAGTGAATAGTTTTTGAAAAATTCAAAAACTCAAAATTTTGAAAACAAAAGTTTAAAAAATTGTGTTCAAACAAATTTTGTTGAAAATTTTATACGTTATTGAGTAAAGTTTTCGTTTTTAATATTCAGTATTTCAATAGCCCCCTCACATACGTTTATATTGTCTCGTTCCAAACTATACTCGCTAAGGCTTTTAATCGCATCTTATGTTAAATCACCTTTTATATCTATTAAATATTTACAACCTTAGTTACATATATGTACCTTATTTGTGAGCAAATTTGAGCCTTAATTACTTGTTTAATATATTTTAATAAATCAGCAAAGATAAATATGCCCCGTACTCCCCTACGCAAGAAATTTTAAAAGATTTAAACTCTTGAAAAACTATACATTTATTCAAAAAAAATAAAGAACGAGTCTAAGGACTTGACCACGCATTAAGCAACAAACTGAGTGAGCAAAAAGTTCAAAAGACAACTTGCCTTTTATTTACCGACAAAGTTATAAAAATTACTTTATTAAGTTACGCTCGGATATCAGGTTTTCCGTTCAAGCGAATTATGCGCTGTTTCTAGCGGAATTTTTTTCCATGCCGATTGTTTCTAGCGAATTTTCTTTCTATGTTAGGGTAAAGAATTCTTTAACTTCTATCAGTTTTTTCATTCACATTTTCAACCATCTAGTGAGTTTTTGATGTTAGACTGGAGACTTTTCATTCTTGGTTGCATCAACACTGGCGGATATTATGTTATGTATTATATTTTGTCGACCCATGTTCTGTAACTTCTCGCATGCATACAGTCGGTCAAGAAACGATGGAAACTGAAACAAAATGCATAAGTTTTGTTCCATTTTTCAGAGTTTTTTGGACTGATTTTTTCGATGCGAGAGTTACAGAACATGGGTCCTAGGGTTTCCAGGTCCCCAAAATATTTTTCCCCTTTTTTGACACCAAAATGGTTTTTTTTTCCCTAATTTCCTAAAAGATATCCCTTTTTCCCCTAAATAAATTAAGTATAATTTTGTGAAAAAAAAAAAAACATTTAAAATATGTATATTTTTTTTTTCATTTATGTAATAACATTTTTGTACATAATTAATATAATAGTGTGTCAATTACATTACATAACTGATTGAACAAAAACAAACAAAAAATTACATATTTTATGAATTTAATCATTCTGTCCTTAATCATTGTTCCTTTATTTTTGTTCCGCTATGTGAAAGACAAACAATAATAGCAATAAGCTTTTTCTATTTTGAAACATTTCTGTTTCATCACGAAATTTTATGCTTAAAGTCTTTTTCTAAAAACATTTGTCGGTTTCCTTTTCACTAAAACTATTCAAAATAGAGTTTGTTTCCATTTGATTTCTTTTTTTTCACCGAAAGTTTAATTTTATACAAAAAAAAATCAAGAAGAAGGTAGTAAGCCGTATTCAAATTAGTTTAAATCTGCGATTAAATTTTGACGCTTTTACGTACTGATTCATCTCAAAAATGAATATTCGGATAAAATTTAGCGGATTTTTAATTTAATTCGCACACGACATAATCACCCTTGGCTAGCGTGGATATAGAATTTTAAAATTATTTTGAAGCTTCATAAAATTGCGATAGTACCTGTTTCGTAACATGAAATTTTCGCTAAGTTCTCACAGCTCAGTTTTTTTCTATAGGTTTTCACAGCAAAACTTGAAAATTTGTGAAAAAACTGTAAGAAATTTCATGTTTCCAATTAGATTTTATTTAGTCAAAAAAATGAGTGCATTCAAAACAGAACATTTATTTTCTCCCCATTTTGGATTATTTTCCCCTTTTTTTAGGCTTGTCCCTTTTTTTCCCCTTTCGCTTCATAAAATCGGCAAAAGTGGTGCTTTTCCCCTCAATCTGGGGACACTGGCCGTCCAGGATTCAATCAAAAATGGAACAGAACTGAAAAGGAAGCGACAAGTTCCTCTGTCGCTCAGAAATTTCACTTTTCGCTCAATGACTATGTGGCCTCACTCAACTATAAAATTTCTTTTTTTGTCTGCCGCTCATGATTCGCGTATGGCTTGTGCAAAATGAGGGTTTTCAAACATGTCAATGCAATCACTGAAGAAAAAACAGGTTCTCGAATTAAATCAGTTTTTGATAACTAACTGACATATTTATAATAACGTTATTATTTCAGCAGTCTATTTTCCCGAATTTCTTTCTCCTCAAAACAGACATCATTGTTCAGTAGGTGTGTATGCTTCACAAAGCATGAAGAGACTTAAATTAATTTCCTATGTGTTACATATTGAATATTTGAAGTTAACTTTGCAAATCGCTCATCTTGCTCGTATACCTCATGGCTCACGTATAAAACAAAAACTATACGCCCACCCTATAGTTCAAAAGCTTCCATCTTTGCCATGTTAAAACTTCTCGTGGATGGGCGTGCGAAACCAAAAGAGGAAACGTCAAATTTTATAACAGCATTATAATAATGAGCAAATGTTGTTCCTTAATTATTGAATTCTGTGTAAATCTATAACAAACTTTTCTCAGGCTTAAATTAGTTTCTTGTTTAAAAGTAAAAACCACGACTGGCCTACCCATGTGTGCCAGATATGAAGATGCACAGGGCCCTAAGCCCAAAAGGGCCCCTAGCGAATTCTGGAATCATTAACTAAACGATTTAGTTCAAAATCATTGGAATTCTAACGGGTCACAACTTAATGGGAACCCACATGAACAGAATTGGTATAACCATTAACCACATCTGACTTATGCAGAGAGTGCCATGATAAAGAGGCGGAGGAGGGCTCCTATCACTTATTCCTTTGTGAATGCCCCAGTCTAGCAAGAACCAGAAAGACAGCCCTCGGAGAATACTTTTTCGACGAATCGGGCGACATCTCGTTTTTGCCACTAAAAATCATTCTGAAATTCGTCCAGAATTTAAAATGGTTCAGGGAGGCCCCCCATACCTAACCCCAAGCTCCAATAACTCCTCTCCCAGCCATTCCTTATACCTACCCTACCTATATGTAAATCCTGGGGAGCGCAATGGATCCATTGAGATCCGAGTGAGATAATGCGGCTTGCATTAAAAAAAAACATACCTACGCAGATTACTTATGGGGTTTTCCAATGGTAAAAAAAAATCAAATTTATTTGATCCAGATCTGTCAAAACACCAATTTTCGACTTCCAATGGGCAAAAAAAATTGACTTTTCTCAAAAAAAATCAATGTATGAGATCTGGATTTTGCGACAGATCTACCCCTCTTTTACTAACACCATTATACTCCAGTGCAATTGACAGCTACCAGTTTGACAATATAAGACACGAATATACACTAATACTAATACAAAAAAAATTAAATCTGAAATCGTACTCCATTCGCCACGAAAAAAATCGAATTTCAGGCAGAAATCTAAATTTACCAAAGGAAAACCCCATAAGAAATTATGTTTGACGGCAAACATATTTGCCCTTAGAGCGTCCCTGTACATACCTACCTTTATCTACCGCATAAATTACTCTTAAGTATCGAAGGACGGAACTTTTAAAAGTGCACATTGTTTCAAGAAACTTAAAGCCTTCTCAACTCAATTGGTAATCGGCAATCAGGCTTCCCTCTATCAAATATAATTTTATTATTCAAAACTCTATGCCTTACCCTGAGACGAGATCCCAACCCCATGGGCGTTTTTCTTACCTCTTTCGAACAGCAAAGCAAGTGATTGCAGTGAACAACAACTTTAACTGCTTTATGATGGAGACTATTATCCATGCATGAGCTCCATATGTACGTACACATAACACACGTAAATGTAGATATATCTAAGTATAAGTACATATCTACTTTCACGGAAAAAGGATGAGTCTGATGGGAAAATATTGCCAACAAAAAGGATTCGCAGCGAAGAAGACAACCTGAACCTGATGCTTCGAAAACCCAATTAAACTTGGAATGTGTGTGAAAGCTACTTTCACATAGTTCGCATTTTAATCGAGGACACAATATTCGAACTTTTTTTTCTTAATTTGTTACCTACCCGCTTCTGCCTTCTATCTATATATGCATGAACTTACATTCAATAACATTGTATACACATCAAGGATAGGTACAGCATTTTAAAAGTTTTCAATTTAATTTTCTATTCGGAAACGCTTCTTCTAGTTGGTATGGTAGACCGGTTGTAGGAAGGTAGGAACATAGACATTATATTCCTAAGGCCCAACATATCCCCATATTCAACGCATAAGGAAGTTACTATATAGGTTGCGTTAGATAGAAAACGCTCACTCACATCAGGTATGCGCTTACTCTGAAAAGAGAAAATTTACCATAATTAAAATTACTTTACTTCTTATAAAATGAGCGCCATGTGATGTGGGTGAGTAAGTTTATATGAGATTGAAGAAGGTGATGTCAACACAAAACGGACCGTATGACGTATGGTATGAGCAATGGAATTTCAGGTCACGGTGTATGATATGGTAGTTTTATAACAAAGGAAAAATAATGCGCGCCTTTTGAAAAGAATATCTTGAAAATTATGTCAAGTTATTCATTGAGAATTTTAATTTTGACCTCTTTATTAAAACTGAAAAGAGATATTTTAATATCACTTGAAGTAACAAGTACAAGACACAGAGTTCCTTGAAGTTTAAAATGAGCTGATTTTATTTTCAAGAAAATTGTCTTTGTTTCAGTTTCGTAAGATATTTTTCGTTGTATATTTGATGGCTTCTTCAGTTTGCAATGCTTTTAGTTCTGAACTTTAAAATTTGCTCTTAGACATGTACAATGTACATATCTACTTATGTATGTACCTTACATGCTTCGGCATTGGCGATGGATCATAGATTTGGAAGCTATCCCCTACTAAATGATGATTCATTAGTATTGTTTCGTTTTTATGATACCTAGCTTCAAAGGTTTAAGCCAAGCTTAAAACGTACAAGGCTGCTGGTGCGGATGGCCTGCCAGCCGAGCTATTCAAAGCAGGGGGAAATGACTTGGTAGGGGGTATACACCAGCTTATCTCCAAAATTTGGTCGGAAGAAAGTATGGCCGATGAATGGAACCTCGGTATAGTGTGCCCCATCCACAAGAAAGGAGATGCTTTGACCTGTTCCAACTACAGAGGTATAAGCCTCGATACACACCGATTTCAAAGTCGCATATGATAGCATAGACAGAGACGAGCTATACAGAGCCATGGCGCATCTCGGCATCCCTGCCAAACTCGTCCGCTTGTGCAGGATGACGAAGGAGAAATCTCGCTGCTCCGTCAAAGTCGGCAAGAACACCACCGAACCCTTTGATGTCGAGAAAGGTTTGAGGCAAGGCGACGCGTTATCATGCAACCTTTTTAACATCGTTCTTGAAGCAATTGTACGCAACTCGAAAGTCAACATCAGTGGTACAATTTTTCAAAAGTCCGTTCAACTACTTGCTTATGCAGATGATATTGACATCATTGGAAGAACGAAGCGAGCTGTTACCGGTGCGTTTGCAAGTATTGAATCGGAGGCGGCGAAAATGGGTTTGGCTGTTAATGAGGACAAGACGAAGTATATGCTATCATCGAGAAAGGAATCTCAACATCGTCGGCTCAGGCAAAACGTCACGATGGATAGATACAACTTCGAAGTCGTCAAGGACTTTGTCTACCTGAGCTCCACTATAACATCGCAAAATGACATCAGCGCAGATATCAATAGAAGAATTACTCTTGCCAATCGCTGTTTCTTCGGGCTAAGAAGGCATTTGAGTAATAAAGCCCTCTCTCAGAGAACCAAGGAGACCTTAAGACCCTAATCATCCCGGTCCTGCTATATGGGGCAGAGGCATGGACCATGTCAAAAACGGATGAGAATCTGCTTGGGTGCTTTGAAAGGAAGATTCTTCGGGTGATCTTCGGTCCAGTATGTATCGATGGAGTATGGAGGTGAAAATTTAACAACGCGCTTTACGGGCTTTACAGCGACGTCGACCTGGTCAAAAAGCTGAAAATACAGCGGCTGAGATGGCTGGGACACGTTGAGCGTATGGACACCGACGAACCGACCCGACGAGTATTCTAATCTACCCCTGACGATCTGCGCCACCTAAGGTGTGGAAGACCCCATCTTAGGTGGCGCAAACAAGTGGACTACGACCTCAACCAACTTGGAGTGCGTAACTAGAGGCAGCTAGCTAGGGACCGAGCTGGCTGGAAGGGCTTGTTGGTTGAGGCCGTAGTCCATCCTGGGCTGTGAGCGCCATCTAAAGTAAGTAAGTAAGGCCCATTTGCTGAAACGAAACTTAAGTACTTTAGTTCAACATAAGAGCTTATGTGACAGTTTACGCCGAGGAAAATGTAGAACATAAGCGTTTAAGTTAAACATAAATTTTTAAGTTTCGTTTCAGCAAATGGGCCTAAGTAAGCTTCAAAGGTTGTGTATAGCTTTTAATTATATAGGAGTAGGTGAAACAGAGAAAAAAAATAGTAAGGCCGTGTGCGAATTCGTTAAAAATTACGATTAAATTTTATCCGAGATTAAATTTTGACATTTCTACGTACAGATTCACCTCACTAGTGTCAAAAATTAATCTTTGGATAAAATTTAACGCGATTTTAACTCAATTCACACACGGCCTAAGTATGTACCTATAATCCTTGAACAATAAATACTTTAACCATTAGTTCATTGAAATGTTACAAAATTTTGGCCGAACCTTGCAAATTGCAAAATTTGTTTTGATTGATCTGTAGGAGGGATCAGTGCGTGAGTGTAAAAACGAGTTTTCAAGGTTGAACTCCCCCAAATTTGGCCGCCATTTTGGAAAAAGAGGCTTAAAAAGGTCTTCGCGATATATTGAGAACCATACATCGCGCAATCAAAATTTTACCACATTTGTGTAGAGAATTATTCTCTACAAGTTATGTTAACACACTTTTTATCGTAAAATTGAAAACAAAAAAGTTATAATCAAAAAAAGATTACAATTGTCAAGAAAAGTATCACTATCTTCTTCTTTTATTTATTTTATATACTTACTCTTTAACATAAATTTCTTTGAAAGGTTATCTTTTTTTGGTTATAACTTTTTTGTTTTCAATTTTACGATAAAAAGTGTGAACATAAATTGTAGAGAGGTTAGCTTTCGACTAAAGTTTATACATAATAACTTAAAATATACATGCTCAAATCAAAATTAGTACTGGAGAAAATTCAATATAATATTTGGACTTAAAATAAAATGCACGACTGGGTCGCACGAACTTGCTTTTGTAGTAAGTTTCTTCGAATTTTAAAGAATGAGTGTAATATAAAACACATAACTAATAATTATATATGTATTTAATCCATTTAATAAATTGAAGCATGAAGATTTTAATATGGAAAAAAAGCATGAAACCACGTTCTTTAAATTAATAAAACAAGAACTTATGTTTTAAACTCAGAATGAAGTTTGCCATCTCAATTCTTGAAAAAAAATGTGAATTTATGCAGAAAAAATTTTAAAAATCATTGGAGCGGTTTTCTTAAAAAATAATTTTTTATATAGATACTTATAAAATTTCTTGAAATTTTGTAAAAAAAAAATTGGTATGCCAATTTTAAGAATATAATAATATAAAGCTAAAACCAAAATTTCAAAAAAAAAATCATTAACCCGTTTTCAAAAAATTGATTTTTCAGTTTTTGTCACCAAAATGTAGACCTACCAATACTAGTAACCACAAAAAATTAAAAAAAAAATCTTTAGAGCCGTTTTTCAGATAAGTAACTTTTTTTTTAAATGGTTCTATGGCAAGTACCGTTATTTTTTTAGCTAAAAAAAAATCTCGAGTTCCCCTCTAGGGAATCACCCAATGCTCTAAGTTGAAGAAAATCGCTTCAGTGGTGTAGGCTGTAGGCCGAGATACAGACAGACATACACACAGCCAGACAAACAGCGAGACCCACTTTTTTCGTGTTCTATATCATCGTAATGTCACGTTTGATTTTTATCTCGAGTTCGATTTTTTTTTACGAATCCAAAACTTTCCCCATAGTACATAACATAGGTATATCGCAAGTTAAAAATATGAGAAGTAGAACTAGTGCCTCTCGCCTAAGCCGTTCGGTATCGGCCGAAAATTGTAGATTTCCTTCATTCCTGCTAATAAGAAGCACACACGGAATGTTTCTGGTTCTACACGAGGACGTTAATACTGCGTTTTCATTAGAGCAAATGAGGTAATTTCGTTCAAAATTTCCAAATTAAATTCAAAATCATCTCTTTTCCCATACAAATTCAAATTTCCAAATGAGGTAATTTCAACCAAATTTGCACGAAATTCGGTAGGAAATTACGTAAAACTTTTATGAACACACTCAAATGGAATTTATTCAAAGTGAAATGACAGAATTCAATATAAAAAACAACAAAAACAAGCGATTGACAATCTGGACCGTCAAACAAAATTAGGAAATTTGAAATGTGAACACTTTTTTGTAATTTGCCAAATTACCTCATTTCAGCTCTAATGAAAACGCAGTATAAAATCAAATTTAATGGCAATCGAAATTTGACAAAATGTGAATTTAAATCGAGTTTAAGTAAAAACCACAAAATCTTGTTAATATTGAGAATTTCCAAGTAACGGTAACGGATAAGATGCCTTGTCTAGTCATTGATACTCTATTCACGATCGGAATTTGTACCAATTTTTTTAATTTTTTAGGTCTTATAAAATTTTCTAAAAAATAATTCTGATATTTCTTCAACTTTATTTTTACTTTTTTCGAATCAATCTAAAAAAAATTTATTATAACTTTGTTAACGTTCTCTTTTCCGGGTAAAATTTCAAAAATCAAAGAATTCCCACAAAATGAGTCGGTTTTTTCTTTGTCCCCTTAGAGGTCAAAATTCCTAGAGAAAGGGATTTTTTCCAATATCCCCCAGTTCTGGCTTCAGAGCGAGTTCAAGGCAATAGACGGTCTCAAAAAACGAAGAATTTGACTGTCAGGGTGAGTTCAGGGGTTTTCAAAAACGCTTCGGGAGATCCCAGAGTGACTTCAGGCCTCAACGAAAAAACCTAATAACGGCCAGATTATTCACTCGTATAATCCAGATTTTAACTCAAACCTAGATTTAAATTGATTTAAATCCAAAAAATTAAATCCAAATCCATAATATTCACTCGTTAAATCTGCAGTTAAATTGAAATTTTAAAATTTAGATTCAATAAATCCAATTGAATTTAAACTGCTCTCCGGAGGACAGTTTAAGAGAACTTACATCCAGATTAAAACTCAATTTATATTCGTCACACGCTTCAAGTGTTTGATTTTTGCGCTCCTAAAAAAAAAGTTATTTAAACCTATGAAAATACATAACAGCATATAAAAATTAATAAATTATAGTTCAAAAGTTAGTAAACGTGGAAAATTAAAACAAAAATAAAAAATGGATTACAGTGAATAATAGGTATGGATATGGATTTAAATTTTCGGATTGAATAAATCCGGTTGGATTTTAAATTCACTTAAATCCAATGCGAATAATATGGCCGTAAGTGACAAAATGCATCAAATTTGTTGTAAGTGCGGCATAAAACAAAGAAATCAAAAAAAAATTAAATCAAGCTCATTTAACAAGAAAACTTCTCTCATATGCAACCGGCCGGCAACATCATACAACTTTCAGCAAGAAAAGTGAAAAAAAAAAAGTTTCATAATGGCGATAGTAGTTGTTTTGAATATACATATAACGTAGCTAATCATTTTTCTTATTAAGTGGAATTTCTAAGAAAAAAAGCAAAAGAACCATCACTTGTTTGTAAATTTGATTTTTTGTAATTTAAAATAATTGCTAAAGAGAATTTAAAATATTTATGTTGCAATTTTGTAAAAAAATGTGCATTTCATTATTGTATACAGTTATACCGTTATACAAAAAAATAGGCAACTCAACATTATAACAATTCTCAAATGGCATCAACTTTTTGTATGGATGCACTATCCTGTGTATTATAGAGATCAGTGAAATGTACGTGTACATTTCATTGCTCTAAAATGTGTTAAATATGTTCGTTTTTTAAAAATTTGATTGCCACTTCTATTAACCGATCCCAACCCAACATACCGTATGCAAATGCATCAAACGTCACCTAAATTCTCTCTAACATCTGAAGCACCATCACTTTGACAGCAGTCAGCAACTATTTTTGACACTTCCTCATCTTTGCCGCCGCGCCGCTGCAAAATAAAAAAAAAACAACCAAAACCAAACCAGCCGAACACAGGAAAGGTAAAAAATCTATTTATAATCATTTATCAATTTTTTACCAATTTTCAAAATTAAAATCAAATAAGAAAATGTCCCTCGTGGCTAATAAATGCGAAACGCCCAATTGTGGCAAGGAAGCAACTCTTCAGTGTCCCACATGTCTGAAAATGGGAATTAAGGGTTCCTATTTTTGTTCTCAGCCTTGCTTTAAGGGTTTCTGGAAGGAACACAAAATCATCCATTTTCTAGCGCGTAAGTGAACATTTTTTTTTTTTTTAAGAAATGAAACAATCTTACAAGATACGGCACTTTAGAGGGTTCAAATAAATCATCCGCTGTCGCTGAGACAAATGGCTATAATCCATGGCCTCATTATCGTTTCACTGGCAAACTTCGCCCGTTTCCACAAACTCCCATGCGGACGGTGCCCGAGCTTATTCAACGTCCGGACTACGCAGATCATCCGAAAGGGCGAGCCCTTTCTGAAGAGGCTATGCGAGGCAATAGCACTATAAAGGTTCTAGACGACGAAGAAATCGAAGCCATGAGAGTGGCATGCAAATTAGGCCGCGAATGCTTAGATGAGGCAGCGAAGGCCTGCGATGTTGGTGTAACCACAGACGAGCTGGACCGTCTAGTGCATGAAGCTGCAATCGAACGCGATTGCTATCCGTCGCCACTGAATTACTACAATTTCCCAGCATCTTGCTGCACTTCAGTGAATGAGGTCATTTGTCACGGCATTCCGGACACCAGACCTCTGGAAGATGGAGACATTTGTAATGTCGATGTGACTGTCTATCACCATGGGTTCCATGGGGATTTAAATGAGACTTTCTTCGTGGGCAATGTTGCAGAAAAACATAAGAAACTCGTAAAAGTTACTTACGAGGCTCTCTGTAAGGCAATCGATATTGTTCGGTAAGTAGAACTATGGCTTCTAAAACACCCCATCAGTTTCAAAGAACAATTTTTTAGTCCTGGAGTAAAATATCGCGAGATTGGGAATGTTATTCAAAAACATGTACAACCACATGGCTTCAGCGTGGTCAAGAGCTATTGTGGGCATGGTATCCATAGGTTGTTCCACACAGCTCCAAATGTGCCTCATTATGCCAGTAAGTTGTTCTTTTAGTCATCCAAGTAAATATTTCATCCTACTCTGGTCTCATTTATCAATAGAAAACTCAGCTGTAGGTGTAATGAAAGCTGGAAACAGCTTTACCATTGAACCGATGATATCAGAGGGAGTAGCCACGAGTGACCAGTGGCCTGACGACTGGACAGCAGTTACCACCGATGGGCTGAGGTCAGCGCAGTTTGAACAGACTCTTTTGGTCACAGAGAATGGGTGCGAAATCATGACACGTCGTCGTGAGAACAATGGACAGCCTCATTTTATGGACAAAATGTAGATAGGAAGAAATTAAACCATAACATTTTGTTAACACATTTTTTAATTAAACTGAACTTTATTCAAAAATGAATTCCATTGACTCTTAATTGCTATTTCGTTGAGAATAATTGCTTTGCTTACTTCTCAAGAGGCGCATAATTGAGAAGTTTTTCGATTAAGTCGACATGGCCAAGGAGCATTCGGCGGCAACAGTACCTTTTCAAGCCCAAAGCATCTAGTGCGTCACTATGAATTAAAAGATTTCGTTAAATTTTATGAATAGAAAATACAAGTTTGTGGTTCCCACCCTTCTGTATATTCGGCTTGCAGGAGTCCAAGATATGATTCCCATTTGTTGCCAATAACTTTTCCACAAGTAAAACAACGAATTGGGATAATCATGTTGTAATCTAAATTCCAGAAAATTTATAAAAACAATCGGAATTCTAGAAGTCGACAAAAATACGCGTTTTGCCTAAACGTGATTGATGATTGACAGATGTGAGATGACAGACAGTAGGTCTGTTTGGCAACGTACTTTCCATCAAAGATACTAGGTTCGTTCGCGTACAAGTCCGAAACACTAGCGCTCAGAGATTTTTTTAAGTGGGACAAAAAATCTCACCTGAGCGCTGAGATACTTTGCGGAGATAAGTGAGACGAAAATTTTTTGGATTCATTTCTCAGTTTTCTTTCTCAGCCAAAACAGCTGTTCTTTTGACAATCAAATTTAAATTTTTTTTATGGTGCGCAAGTGCAAAAGTGGTAAATAAATAAAAAATAAACACGGAATGTTAATAAAAACTAAAATAAATTGAACTTTTTATTCATGTCGATTATGGAATCCGCAATAGCGGATCCGCAGTTATTCGCAGTACATTGTTCTCTTTTCCTTCCACGTGAAATCGAAGAGAAAAGAGAGCACTACACTGTGATTCACTGCGGATGCATTTTTGCGGATTCCATAATCGGCATGACATTCATTTCAATAAGTTTCTGCTTCAAAAATTAAATATTTTAAGCAATTAAGCCTAGTACGCAGATCGGAAAAGACAAATTTTATCTCTACAATTCTAATCTCTACAAAAACGATGGAAAAATCGGGCAAAATTAATGTTTTTCTTCTTTTTTTTTCTTTTTGTAAAATTACCGATAAATAATAGTTGATCGTGTTTATCGTGCAAAACTATTGACCTGTCAAAATTTTTCCCGCAAAATAATAGGCCAGTCCCACGGAGAAAAAATCTCAGTGAGCGCTCAATGTCAATTTGACGGAGGCGAAATCATTTGGTGGGACAACATTCTCCGCTCAATTGTAAAAAACTCAGGTGTTATAATTCTCGTACTGAAATTCTGAAAAATCACTTTCAACTTTTGTTTAAAATATTTAATTTTTGAAGCAGAAAACTTATTGAAATGAATGAGAAATAATAAAAAGTTCAATTTATTTTAGGTTTTATTAACATTCCGTCTTTATTTTGCATTTATTTACCACTTTTGCACTTGCGCACCACAAAAAAATTTAAATTTGATTGTCAAAAGAACAGCTGTTTTGGCTGAGAAAGAAAACTGAGAAATGAATCCAAAAAATTTTCATCTCACATATCTCAGCAAAATATCTCAGTGCTCAGGTGAGATTTTTTGTCCCACGAAAAAAAATCTCTGAGCGCTCAGAGATTTTTTCTTCGTGGGACTGGACTAATGCTTCGAACATTATTTTTCCTGGCAAAATTTAGTGGAGACTTCACCCTACAGCGGGTACAAATGTCAAAATTTTGCGCGTGAACTGCGTACTGCCTAGAAAAAAACTGAAGACAAAATTTGTCCTGGGAAAAATTTTGTATGAAAAGTAAAATTTTTCCCGATCTGCGTACTAGGCTTTATAGTTGAAAGTGAGTTTTTAATTAGAACTTCAGTGCGGGAATTATAACACCTGTTTTTTTACAATTGAGCGGAGAATGTTGACATTGAGCGCTCAGTGAGATTTTACTTGGTAGGACACGCCTAATGTTGTGGGGTTGTTTACTTTTTCTTTTGTTTACTTTTTGATGACGTTTAAAATCTGGCAGACATTTTTGGTTCAAAGCGTTTGTGTACTTTTGTGCTATTTCCATTCTCTTTAGGCGTTTTTCATTATTAGTTCAGAGCAGCTCAGAGCTGAGCTCGAATTGTCAAACAAAAATGTTGTGTTTCTTTTTGAACTCAGAGCGCTCAGAGTTCGGAATTCGTGTTTCTTTTTTCGTTCAGAGCTAGCTCCGAGTGCTCTGAGCACACTCTGCACAGAGTTTACATCGCTCACTCAGGTTCTTCTCAGTGCTCTGCTCTGAACAAACCTTGAACTAAAAAAGAAAAACGCTTTTTGAGAGAATTTCATCCCCACTCCTCAAAATTTGATAATTTGCCAGTTGTCCGGAAAGTACACGAACAAACCTAAAATTTAGTTTAGCTTGAGCTGCGTACCTGGCTTAAGACTAGAGGTACGAAAAACTGCAAATTTTACCAAATTTTAGTCCACAGTTCTGCCGAAGTTCATATTCAAAAAATAAAATAGTACTTTAAATTCGTAAAAATTCGTAGTTTTGAGAAGTAAAAGAATAGACCCAATAGTTATGAGATTGTGGAGTCCTCTGAGATAACAGAAATGTAAACTGGTCAATTAGAAACTTTTTGAACGTACCCACTTGACATTCGATTTGCACCAGCACCTGTTTTTTTTTTTCTGTTTTATGTCTTATCAAATCAGCTGTTGGCAATAATGGTGTAATAAAAAATGCACTTCCGCAAAAAAGTGCAAAAAGCCACGACAGCCACGACCGAATAAAATTAGGTGTCTTATTTTTATTACTCAAGTTGGATATGTGACCAGTTTTACAAAAATCTTTGATTCCTGATTCTGTGTCTTCCAAAATTGAGTGCGCAAAGTTTAAGTTTATATAAAATGGTTAGTTAATTATTATAGGTATATGTATACTATCAATCGATACTTATCTCAATTCTTTTATTGAAAGTAAACAAAAATTGTTTACCAATTATAATTACTTTTTCAAGGGTAAATGATTTTGAATAGTTTCAATTTGTAGATTGGCTTGACAATGCACGAAGCTGGGCGTGCAAACGTCTACGCATTGTACCGGTTTCGTCTAAGTTATTAATAAAATTTAAAATGAATTTAAATTCTGTTCTTCATGCTTATGGAAAACCGGTCGTCTTTTAATCTTGTCCTGTTCGAAATTCTTAATGGAAAGCAATAGGTTGTGTTCTCTGGTAGGTAACGACATTCAAAGTGGTTTACTTCTTAGTGCGGTAGTTGATTTAAGTTTCTTGTGAAGGCAACACATCAACGCAACGACCATGGTAGGATACAAGAAGGTGTGTGGATGTGGCATTTTGTTTTCTTTTAAAGTGATTTTCAAATGCGTTTTAACTATTATGATAAAATTGATAAGATATCAACGTTGCTATGTATTAGGAAATATTTCAAAAGCTTTGTTTAATTTTTTTTGTATTCCAGGAGGAAGTTTATCTGTACGATCCGAGAGTACTAATGCAATTGAACTTTCACAAGAGTTTAGCGAAATTTGATCCATTTATTTCTGCTGTTGCTCCTGGAGAAACGTGGCTTAAAGTTCGCCCCCTCAAAGATGGCGATTACGATAGAGGATTTTTGCAGTTACTCTCGCAACTCACAGCTGTGGGTGATGTTTCAAGAACACAATTTTTAAGTGAGTAAAACATGACTTTCTTTATATACCTACTCTAACCATTTGTATGTGTGTTGATGACCAAAGAAAAAAAAAAATCTAATCATGCACCAAAGACTAAAGCCACTTTTTGTAAGTAATGGGATGAAAAAGGACTCATATACTAAAATACAAATATGTAGTTACTTTTTTTAACGAAGATTTTTTAATAATACAAATTCTATACATTTCTGAAAATAAATCAGCCAAGTAGAAGACTTTAAGTTGGGCTTGAATTATTGATTCAAAATTCGATTTACGGCATTTTGTATCGGCTAACTCACTTGGACTCAGCAGTTAACTAGTGAATTCTAGTTCAATTCCAAGGTCCCTTTGTTTAGATTACAATCAAGCAGTAAATTAAATTTGAGAACAAATGTTCTGTACATTTAAAGCCCTGTCTCTGATGCTTCAAAGTGAGCATAATGATATAAGTTTGAGTGAAAAATAAATAAAAATAAATTTGGTGGCACAACAGCTCATGAAGATCCAGGGCCTAGTGCGTGTCTGCAGAAATGGTGCGGACCTACAGTTTATTGCCGAATCCAAACGGCTAAGGTGAGTGGCACTTTTCTATGACAAGAGATACTCGGAGAATTTGTCACTTCCTCGCAAGACTACTGCCCCTGATAAAAACTTAAGGGTGGAAGCGGCTGGTATTGAACCCAAACCTCTGGCATGACAGTCCAACGCACTAACCATTACGCAGTACGGCAGTTTTATGTAAGGAGAAAGAGATTGAAATCTTTCTCCATAACAACTGCTGTGAGGAGGCCATCAAGAAAGTCTTAAGTTCGAACAACACGAAAAAAATTTATATTTACATTGAATTAAATATTTCAATACACATATTAAATTATATAAGTTATTCGAAAGTATTTTTTTTAATCTTCTTTTTCAGCGAGATTTTCTCAAATGAAAGCTAGTGGTGATTACTTTGTCACAGTCATCGAAGACTCAAGAAAAAATGAGATTATTGGAGCAGCTTCGTTAATAATTGAACGAAAATTCATTCATGGCTGCGCTATCGTAAGTACTACAACAATCGGCGCGAAGTTTGGTTAATAAATTTAATGATTCATTTATTACTTCTTGTAGAGAGGACGTCTTGAAGATGTTGTAGTTAACAATACATATAGAGGAAAACAATTAGGAAAACTGTAAGTTAATTTGAATTAATTAAAAACTATCTGTAAAATATAATTTTATTTTCTTCAGCATCGTTGTGACTGTATCTTTACTCGCTGAACATCTTGGATGTTATAAAATGTCTTTGGATTGCAAAGATAAACTAATACCGTTCTACAAGTCTTTGGGTTATGTCCTTATTCCAGGAAATTCAAATTCCATGACTATAAGATATGATGAATCTCCCAGCGCCAATCCGCACAATCTTACTAGCAATACTGTAAGCCTCGAATGTCCATCCTGACAATTAGCCCCCAGTACTGCCGTCAAGTCAAAACTTTAATCGAATAAAACGCAAACAAAATTAAAATGTTATAATTTTGGAAATTCTGCAATGTATTTCCAAATGATTTTCAAATAATTCATCACAACAATTTTTTGTTTATTTTGTGTTTTGTTAAAGTTTTTACTTGCAAAAAGTGAGCCACAATAATAACAACAACAGAATCCTCGCTTTTAAACTCTAGCAGTGCTGGTGCAAGAATAAGAATATGTAATAGCCTAAGTTTAAATATTTAACATCTTTAAGATTTTTTGTTAAGAATATCATTTGTTTTCTTCCTTTTTTTTTTTGGTGGTGGTGGACTGTTTGCCATAAGAAAAATGCAGCAATAAATGATCTTATTGCAAAACATATAAAGCCTTTATTTTTTTAAGTCATAAAGACAATTAATATTGATTTAAAGGAAAGGTGTAGGTACATATAACTGCCTATAAAAACACAAAAGTGGTAAACAGAGCAGTGGTATGACATCAAGGCCGAAGTACGATTTGGCTCACGATAGCTCCTTAGCTTTGGTCTTAAATTTACAATATTAGCTGGATATCACGGTTAACCCCCATCGATGATGGAGATAGCATACAATTTGGAAGCATTTTTAAATTTAATAACTTATTTGAACTTCAACATTTTGGATACCTTGGGTTAGCTTGTTTATACATATTAAATGTAAAACTAAGATTATAACAAAATATGTTGATGAACTATTTTTTTTTTTTTATCAATTGACAAATAATATTAATCTTAAAAATAAATAAATTTGGAGGTGTGAAAGCTCGTGAAGAACACGGGCCTAGTGACTATCAACGCTCCATATAATAGATAAAAAGACGAAAATAGCTTTAAAATTCGCAAATTCCTACATTCCTCGAGAGACAAGGTTTTCACTTAATTGATATAAAAGTGAATTGTTTGGGGGGAATGAAAGGACACGTTCTTCTACCTAGGTATATAGAGGTAGCTCCAATCACCAAAATTTAAAAAATCGTCTTTGGTCAAAATTCAGAATATCACTACACAAAAGACTAAAATCCATTGTTTACAAGAGGAAGCATAATATTCAAGAAGAATGTTGCAAAAGAATATGTACATAGAAAGGGTAACGAAAAAATAGTAGGGTAAAGTATTTGATTTTGTTTGTACGGCAAATCGGTTTTTAATTTTTTAGGACATCTCTCGGATCGTTAGTCGCACCAAAATACTCCCAATACAGCTCAGTTCTCCCTTCTACAGGCTATTTTTAGAACAACAACAATTTCATTTTAAGGTGCTGACTTTTTGGTAAGTTCTGAGCTTCAAAAACTCACAAACCCACATACTTATCAAAATTGGTTGAACCTCATCCTGGCCATTTCGAGAAACCCACTAAATAGCATCATGTATAAAATTTCGTTTTTTATATTTCAAGGGATCTCACTTTTTTTTATCAGGAATGAGTTATTTTAATAGGTATCTAACAATATTATATAAACAAAAAAAAAATAATATAAAAAATAATTTACAGAACTACTTAAATCATCTTAACCAAAGTAAAATACAATCTTACATAGTAACATCTTTCAAAACACCATCGCTGATATCGAAAATTGCATCAGAACTAATATTTTCAATGCTCCCTTTAAATGCAAATAGGTTATTTGATGAATTTTTATCATTTTCATCCGAAATGGGTACTTTCTTTTTAGCACAGAAACTCTTATTGATGTCTTCATGTGCCATATTTGATTTATCTGCAGTAAATACCTGTACATACATAAGGATAAAAAAAAGTTATAAGGTTTTTTAGAGAAACATTTTAGAATGCTTACATCTAGAAAATCAATTTTAGTGGAAGACGATGTTTCCAAAATTGTACGATCATTAAGTAGTATTTTAGGAAAATCCTTTGGATCAAATGGTACTAAGGGATCCAATCTGCCTGAAGGACTAGTACTTAGATTTTGAAAATTCAACGATGCATCCTGGACTTTCTTAACAGCCGATATTTTTCGGGGAAATAGGAGGTTGCCATCGGCAATACTACTCGATGAACGTAATGATGAAGTTTCTAATTGGTTCAGAGCCATTGTGGTTTTGTTATTCGAATTCAGTGGCGAGTCAACCGCCATTGAGACCATGGTCTTACATTCATCGATCTCTAATGTATCACCTTCTTCCCCACCAAACAGATCTTCATGTTTCTTCCATTTCGAAGCCAATGAAGAAAGATTCCGAGAAAGATTTTTGGATTTTGAAGTATCCTTGTTTAAAGTCCGCAACAATCGTAATGGATCAACGATCTTAGACTTCCCAACTGTACTTTGATTAAGTCTCATTGAGGTATCAAGTGATTTTTTAATAGACCTGGGCGCGACCATCGTAGGAAACAAAGTGTTCTGTTGATTGATATAACAAAAGGACTCAATAGACCGCTCCACAGCAAAGTCATCTAGAAATGGAAGTCTGGGATTGCTGCTCAACTTGTTGTCTATCATATCAAGCTTTATCGGAGGTGTATTGACAAATTTTGAAAATAGGATACTTGCACCAGTTGGAGCCAAAGAGTTCTGACGAAGAGGGGTGGTTTTGGATTCAGGATCCTTGAACTCTCCAATAATCGACGATAAGAACTTCGTCGCTTGGGTTTCCACTTGAAGAATATCCGTTTTTAAAATGGATAGCTCCTTGCCAATGAAATCGTTCCTGTTGCCTTGCTGATTGACTGCAATGATATTACATTCCAGATCCGGGTAGATAAGGTTGAAGGCGTTAAGCAGAGTTCCCATTTGCAACTCAGATCCGTGCATCAGGGGACCGACGTCTAAATCTGGGTACACTACTTTTATCTTCAACAAAGATCTCTTAACCATTTCCTTATCGTACTTCACTCCAGCTTCGTGATTCTGAAAACGATCCAACTTTTCTTTGAGATCTCTCAATGGTTCCTCAATGAAGGCAACCTTTTCGACTCTCTGTTGGACATTGCTTTTGAATAATTGATTATTGCTTGCAGCAAACTCCGAGAGCACCGAATCATCGAACAACTCCATTGCCTTGATATTCGGAACGGAAATGCTATTAACATGCTTCCGCAGGTTCTCGGTGTTTTCTTTTAAGTTTGCTATTTGAAGATCGATTGCCTTAAGATAACGTGAAGCATATTCTTTATGAATTTTATTCTGTGCTTTCATGCGATCTATGGTGAATTTGGAGAATTGTTCGCGCGTCATGTCGCCAAGAATGGACTTTTCTCGTTGCTTGATCAGTTCTTTGACAATGAAATCTATGAAATCTAATAGGAATACAATGAATTTCATGCCTCCAGGCATGATTACAAGGTAGCTTTTGATGTTGGTCCATTGCAAGTTGTGTTTCTCGTTAAGATGTGTCAAGTACTGTACTGTGGAAGATCGAAAATTTGCTTCAGATTTCTTATCGGCGATGGGCCAATAGAAACGTTTTTTAAACTCCAATGGATCCAATAGAGTGAATAGATAGTGCATCACGTGGAAAAAAGCTTTTTGATTTTGTTTCAAGAACATGTCCTGGACAAAATACTTCTTGAATTCTTCTGTTGGCGGATGGATCATTGTTGTTAAGGCTGTTAGCTTGGTATGGAGTTTCTCGCCGAATTCTTTTTCTTCAGCTTTCCAAGTATCGATTACAGTACGATCCATTTTGCTATCAGTTTAAAATTTTAATTAATTAAGGAGCTTGCAGACCAAAAACTCAAAAAACGATATTTTTTAAATCAACTTTTTTAATTTTTTTTGACAGTTTAGTAGATTTGGCATCATTTTTTGATCAGTGAAAGAATCCAGATACATACCAATTCAAGATAAATTCAACATTTCAGACTGCTTTTACACGTTGCGAAATTCCTTTGCAATTTCGAAAAACTATGGCGAGGGACGTATGTGGTGGCCGGGGTACACGAAATTGCAGAGGTTGAACAAATTGCAGCGTTATCGCCCTTTTCTTTTTTTATTGTTATTCTTTATTGTTGGAGTATGTTTTATTTCAATTCGTCTTCTACACCATAGAGTACCTATATTCATCTAGAGAACCGACTCGTACCCCTCTTGCCTAAAACACCCGCAAAATTTATTTGAGATGAGTAAAGCCTTAACTACATAAGGCGCCAGTTATAGCGATCAGGAAAATGGATCAGAAAAAAATTTTCTTTTGTATAGTTAAATGTTTTATTATGAGATTTGAAATATTAAAAGCATACGAATCGATGATAAACCAATTGAAACATTTTTTTCATTAAAAAAATTTAATTTGTAAGAAATACTTTGTCTGAAACAAGTACTTATTCATTTTCCTGATGGAAATTTCGTACAGAAAACGAGTTTCCATCAGAAAATGAATTTTATAGAATAAATATTTCCTCCAAAAAAAATTTTGTTAATGAAATAAATATTTTAAATGATTTATCATCGATTTGTATCATTTGTATATTTCAAATCGTATGATAAAACATTAAATTATCAAAAAGAAAATTTTTCCTGATGAGTTTTCCTGATCGCTATAACTGGCCTCTAAGCCAAAAAAGTGAAAAAGTACCAAAGTGAAAATTTTCAAATTCATTTTGGGATAGTGTTGCTCACTGGAAAACGTATAAAAATGATGCAGAAAGCTTAGATTTTGGTTTAAAAACAATTGTGTACATTCTTTTTCACAAAACATTTGCGCTGGCGGGAAAAAAAATATTTTTACTTTTGTAATTTTGCAAAAAGTGGCCAATGTAGTTAAGGCTTAAGAAAAAATTCACTTATTTTACTCTTTTTTTCCTATTCGTGAATCAGTGTGAATCGTGTGAATCGCCATTAGCTCAGTTATTTTTTTAAAGAGTCGCGTTTTCAACATAAATATACATGAATATTAGCTGCATTTTATTTTCCCCCAGATCTAATCCGGATCAGATCATGATAATAAAACAAACTGGATCACGAATTTATTTATTTTTCACAGTTGGCTTTATTTGCACAATAAAATTGACAGAAGGAAAATTTTCACAAATATTATTTGAAATAATATTTGGTATTGAATGTTTAAAATGGAACAGTTTTATTTTTTTAGTTTAATTTTCATTAAGTTAATAGTTTTTATGTATTTTTTCCATGCCTCGCGACGCGTCGTCTCTATTGAATGAAGAAAAACTCATAAAAAAAATTGGAATGATGGCGGCATTTGTTTGATTTCGAGAATTTTTAATTTTATTGAGTTTTTTCTCTAAATCTCAGCAGTGGTACCAACCTATAAAATTAAAATATTGCTAGGGAAGTGTTCAAAAAATGGATTTCGAAATCCAAATCTAGAAGCAGTCCTGGATCTTGTGTTGTTTTTGTATTACTTGTATTTATGTTTCCAAATCCAATCCGGATCAGATCTGGGGGAAAATAAAATACAGCTATTACTAGATTTGAATGCTAAAAGCAAGACAACACTAAACAAATTTGTTTCGGTCCATTAAACAGTTATTTAAAGTAATTTTATTGAAATTTTGTTTTTAAATTTCAATTTTTGAATTTAACGTATTCTTATTTTAAATATCTCAGCGCAAGAACCAATCATAATTGCGCAAAAACGTGTATACTATTTGTTACAGCAGTGTTGGATGGGGTTCCATTTAAAATGCACGGGATCACTAATACGTGCTCAACGAATAGTCGACAAAATGGTCCCATTCTCTCACTACAGCTTGTGGGTAAAAGAGAACGAACACCTTAAGTCGGTTCTCTAGATAATATAGGTATTCTATGTTCTACACTGTGAACTTCGCTTAATCAAGTGGAGTAAAGAGTGCAGATAGATGAAATCTTTTCCTTACGCAAAGTATACGAAGATGGAATGAAAAGGAAAAGTCTTAATAAACGCAGAGATAAAATTTGCAGTATGTAAAAGCGTCTTTGCAATCAGAAGCAAACCAAAACAGAAATCGCAAAAGAATTTTTCAGTGTGTAAAAGCAGTCATAGACTGCTTAAGGCCAGGCACGCACATGCAACTAAACAGTTTAAGGACGGGTCACGTGGGCCGACGGGCCGGGCAATACTTCACCATGGAAGGAAAGAACGCGACAGACAAATTTTGTTTGTAATTTTTTACAAAGACCGCCAGACCGCGCCTGGCCTAAAGTTGCAATATTTATTTGCGACTTTTAAGCATTTTGGCGAAAGCCACCACACGCTGGGGTAAACAAAATTGCTGTGGTTGAAAAAATTGCAGAGTTATGATGGATTTACATGTATCTTTATCTGCAAACATCAAGAAAAGTAGAGCGGGATAGAGTGATACCAAAAAACCGAATGTGTGAAAGAGCACCACCATGAAGATGAACATGTTCGTCTTCGTTATAATCTTCGTCTGCGTTCCTATAATCAAGATCTCTGCATTTTGTTCTTCTCTCTCTATCCAACAAACACGCATTTTATATTTTGTATCCCTTATTTTTTGCAGAACTTGCATGAAGATACATGTAAATCCAGCATTATCGCCATTTTCTTCCGTCACTTTTGTTATGTATTAAAAGGTCCTGGCAATGCTATCCGAAGAAGTAAAGACTGGTAGTGCTGGTATAATAAACTGATATATATATATTTATGAAGAAAACTAGCCTAGAGCGATGCAACGGAATTATTATCTGTCAGTATAATAAAAGTAAATTCAGTATAATTAATATAAGCGTATCAAAATAAATACTTTATCATTTTCATCATAAATTGTTGAGTCTCATTTTAATTAAAAGATCTTGGATACTTAAATCCAATAACTTTGAAAGAGCAGAAGCATATAAACAAGATTTTTTTTTATTATTTTTATCTTATGTAAAATTGAGAAATATTCGGTTCATAAATAAAAATTGTTTTTATCCATTTTATGAACAGAATATTTCTCAATTTTTCATAAGAAAAGAACTACGGCCATATTATTCAATCGTTAATCACCATAAATTTCACGTTACCAAACACAGCTACTGGCAACACTGAAAAAAATTATAGGTTTACAACTGAACGCACTCTATGCGCTGTCACGAACACATCAAAAAGTGACATTCCCATGTGTCACTTTTATTAACAAAAATTTATTAAACTCCCGCCGCCCGCCGGTATTTTTAGCTTTTTACGAATTATTACTTACAAATTACTCAATAAATCCAATAAAAAGATAAAACAAAAAACAATTAATAAAATGGATATTATTCATCCAGAAAAGAAGCTTAAAATGGATTTGGGAGAAAGTGAAAAGAAGAGAGAAGAAACACCCGGCATTTGCTATTGGTAGGCAATCACAAACATTATATCTGAAATCCTTTTCAAATTTTTATTTTATATTTATTTAAAGTGGCAAAGATCGGAACTTAAATATCGTAGAACTACTTTGTGCCAATTGCAATCGATGGCATCACGAATCTTGCATAAGCTATCAACTGGGTCGGCTAGTTCCATTCATAACAAATTATGTTTTTATATGTAAGAACTGCTCCCCCAGTGGACTGGAAAGCTTCAGGAAGACTCAAGCGAGTAAGAGAAAATTTTATCAGTTGAGTTAGTTTCTTGTTAAAATAATCAACCGGTTTTTTTTTTTTAGCTATTCCCCAGATGTGCATCACTGCTATTGCCAATATGCAACAAAATTCAGCAAAAGAAGGGAAGAATCAATTGCTTTTTAGCAAAGACAAAGAAATTATTCCCTTCATTGATCATTATTGGGAGGCTATGACCACAATGCCACGACGTCTAACAATCTCATGGTAACACCAAACTCTTATTTAAAATATTCTTTGTTGAATTCCTCAAGTAAATTATTCTACTGCAGGCACACGACAGTTCAACGCGCGCTCCTGAAAGACATTCAAATTGCTTTTACATACGAAGAGTCAGTGGACAATGGAGCTATGTTCGGATTGTTCAATGGGGATCTTTCGAAAATAAAGCCCAATTACGATGCCATGGTAAAACTAGGAGCACTGCGTTTGACCGAAGATGGTTATGCACAAGGTAAGAGCTTCTATACAACTACTATTTGCTTTTGAATTCATATATTACGTTGCCCCCTCGGTTCAATCATATGAGTGCATATGTATGTATATGTTGAAAATACATGTCGTAATCGCAAGGTTTATAAATATTAATATTAATACAAATGCAACTTACCTTACTTGAAAGCTTGTGTTATTTGTGGTGGTAGTGCCTTTGCTCGTAGATACATTTAGTAGGAATCGATTCTTGCTGGGCAGCATGTTTATAAGATTATTTTTATTTTGATAAAAAATAAATAAAAAAGATTCTTGATTGTATTTTCAATAAGTACATACATAATGTTCATATTTCTGAAAAATTGTTTCTTTTAAGTTTAATGTACATACATACATATATAAAAAAATAAAACTAATAGTTTCTTTTTCTTATCAACCTGCTGAACAACTAGTAAAAGTAATAATGCACAAGCTTTAGCAAATGCCTCCAAAAATCTAACAACGTTGTAAAAGAAGAATTCAACTTCAAAATAGAAAAATGGCCAAAAACCTAGAAAAAATCGTAGAATATGAAACAATCTTTAAGTACGACTCAAGAGCAAATGAAAGCATATTATTTTGCAAGGATATGTTATTTTAAACGCATGAACACAAACCTTTTGGAAGCAAAATATTTAATGATTCTGTATACAGCCCTAGCTATTTATTTCAAGGTTATGGTGAATTGATTTGTTTGGGTGCAAGTGTAGAAGCAAAATATGAAAATCGTTTTCTTCACACAAATTTGGCAGTCGTAAGTAATTCTATCTCACTTTTTTTGACGTGTATTAATACTCGATTGGATAGTGTGGAAGGGTTTTAAGCCCCATCCAAATCAATAAAATTTTGAGTTCTGCGTCTTATTCTAAATATTTGTGTGACGCAAGAAAAAAACGCCAGGTTTAACGTCCACCCACACAAATTTTTTGTGTCACATTTAATGCACGCTATCCAATTCCGATGGATTTTCTATCCCGATGGATTTTCCGCGCGCAAGTGTTTTAATATGGAAGAGACTACCTTTACAAAAATTACAGTCCTTGGTGTTGCATATCTAATTCATTTTTAGATTCACCAACTTATTTTTACATCCGATGTTAGTACTACAGGTATTCCTAAAAAATCGATTTAGAGATTTAAATCATGAGAACACGTAAAAATTGGGTTCCGTAATTCCTTTGGTCTATCTGCCTGCTTGTCTATCTGTTTGTACCTCGACCTGCAGTCTTCTAAACTACTAAAGTGATTTCCTTCAAACTTGGGAACTTCAAATTTAAAGGTGATTCCCTATAGGTGAAACTTACTAACGGTACCTGCCATAAAAATTTTTTCTGGGTTTCTAGTTAACCGGGTTAACAAAATATTAGATGTACCTACAATATTAATTAATTTCATACCAATTTTGCTAAAAATATTTTACATAACAGAAAGATTTTTGAGATTTAATTATTTTAAGAAGATGTTTTAGCAATTTAAAGAAAAAGAAGAAAGTTTCACGCATCTTTTCCATATTCTCCAATTTATTATAGATTTGAATAAATATATTTATTATTATTATTAAGAATAATAGGTACATATATGTACATACATACAGTACGTGTATAATATAAAATCTTTAAAAGAATTGTTCTGCATGCAAATAAAATGATGTCGGTATTTAATAAAAGTTGATCCCTTGTACGTGCAAGGACATATGATTACCTAGCTAAATAGCATGGTAGCTCATTTAATTTCAGTGAAATGGAAGAATATTTGAATAGCAATTTAATTTTAGCAATGAAATATACATAAATCTAGGCTTTTGATAATTTAGTATTTATTTCTCATACATAAATCCTCCAAGAGTAGGTTAGAGTCGGCTATCGCTGGCCACCTCCAGTGGCCGGCCGCTAACCAAGAAAACCATTGTTTTATTTTTGTCTCAATAAAATCTGTCATATAGGTATGCTTCATGGTCTGTCAAAAGTTTGATTAAATTTTCCCAGTGCTTTCCGAATTATAAAGCATTAATTAACTGGCCAACCCCGTCGGAATTTTTTTCCACTGTTTTACTATTGGTTAACAACAATGAACATTGTTTCAGGAATTAGTGTTTTCCAAGCACAGTTTTTGGGTTAATGTGTTTATATGCGGTTTTATTAATGAAAAACATTATATTTTAATCAAATTTGCCTTAAAAAGTGAAATAATCTTCTATTTGTAGTTGTTTTTAAGGGGGCCGGAAATAGGAAACCGAAGTTCTTCGTGTTTCTTACTATCGGCCCCCCCCGGCCAAAGATAGGAAACTTTACTTTTTTTGAGAAAAATGCAAAGCATGAATAACTGAGCCATTACAATAACATAAATACTGTCGTTGAAAATCATTAAAATCCTATTCTCGTCTGCCTTTTTGCAAGAGGAAATAGGGGGGCCGAACACTGGAGAAGTGTAACTTCGGCCATGACATGTAAAATAAGCAATTCTTCTCTGGATTTAGGTGGCCGAAATCAGGAGCCGAGGTGGCCAGTTTTAAGATAGGTACTAAAGGCCGCCTACTGGAAAAAATTGACTTTTTCAATTAAACTTAATAAAACATTAATTTTAACCTAATAATAGCCGTGTTTTTTTGTAAGCACGGAGAAAATTAATCGAAAAAAACGATATCGGGGTTTACCGACGCCATCACAGAAAAAACATGGAGTTTCTATACAAACTATCGATAACATGTATGGAATCCATGCCGGTAACACAGTTCTCCGTGCTTAAGTTAAGCACCGAAAATTCGCCGTGCTTAGCTAAGCACGAATGGGCTTAGTTGTTGTTGCATTTAATACGTAAATTGTTAGCCCCGATGTCGTTTTTTTTTATCCAATTTCCTTTGGGCTTTCAAAAAAAAACACGGGTAATATTAATTTTTATGAATTCAGATCAATTAAGAGAACCGTAAGGAACATTTTGCTTTAAAATCAATCAAAACGATTGAGAATTGGAGATTTTATGCGATATTTTCTATGAAAAATCCCTTAAGAGGCCGGCCACCGGCGACTCTACCCTATCTCCTGTCGCAATAAACTGTAGGTCCCCTCCATTCCTGCAGGTACGCACATAGGAATGTTTGAGAGTTTTAAGTCAATAGGCCTTGGTTCTTCATGAACTGTTGTGCCACCAAACTTATTTATTTTATTTTAATGAATTTTAAGTGCGAATGTGCAAATTAGAAATTCGCATATCTGCCTCATTTTATGAATATTACTGCATAATATGTATTTATAATATACCTTCCTATGTAGGTACATAGCTATACCTAGGTACATATTTAAAAAAAAAAAATTATACCTACCATCAATAGCTTTATATAAAGGTAGGTACCTATAAGAGCGTGCATTTTATTTTGCACCTATTCAAAGTTAGAACTCTCTCATCTTTTTATTTTTTATCGACACCAATCCACCAATCCAACGAACTAAGTGCAACGGTATCTCCAAGATTTAAATCCTTCATAACCAATTCAAATATGGAAGACAACATGTTGCACAATTGAATTTAGTTTACATTCTTTTAAGCTTTCAATGCCTCAACAAACTCAACCCAAAGAGAACCGAAGAATAAATACATAATTCATAAACATCAACACCATCCTTCATCCATGTAGGTATGTAAACTTGTGTTAGTTAACCCATATTTGAACTCCGTATAGAGCTTTTATTTGTTTTGTTTTTTTTTTCTATAAATAGAACAATTTGGTCACTATTCACTGCTTCAACGTCCCTTCTCTACTCTACAGTTGGGGTTGGTTTGAATTAAAATGACTAATAAGATGTTTATATTATTATCATCGGCTTTAGTTCGTTTCGTAGGAACTCAAACTAGCAATGGGGTTCTTCGCAAAGGCTGACAATGCACTAGTCTATCTGATCTGAAAACTATTCGCTTTGATTATTTTGTTTTTTGGTTAAAATTCGTGTATGTATATACCTACCTAAATATATTTAATTAAGTTTGTTTTGGTTTTTGTCGCTCTTTTATCAACGATCCGCTTCACCTAATCGGTACCTTCCTACTTATAAAAGCGATAGCAGTTTTTGTTTTTGTTAAAATTTTATCAAAAGCTAAAAATACATAATCAAAAGAATTAACTTGTTTTTTTTTTTTATGTACCTACCTACATAGGTTATATAAAAATTATTTTTTCTTCTGTTTAGTGTCGTTTAATTGACCCTTGTGAAAACGACAATAAAACTAAAACTACAGTAATTATTTTAAAACTAGTATGTTTTCTATGGAAGAAAGCCACTGAAAAATTGTATCCACACAACGTAAGTACACATCTTTTGATGTATATACATATGTATATGTAGACTTGTTCGGTCATCGTTGTTGGCGACATGTCATCCTACATGTTTTGACTTTCGAGCTTATCAGTGAACTTGATATTTTCTCCCTGTAATTACTTTCTCGAATGCAAATTAAAACCTAAATACAAAGATTTCAAAGTCTTGAAATGTTAGGCTTTCTAAAAGAATTTGCGATTTTTGTTTAGAAAAGCGTTTCCTGTTTTAAATTACTCCCTATGGCCGTTCTCGTTGGTGCGGCGTTTATTTCGTCATTGATTTTTTTTTTTATTGATATTTTTCTTTCAATGTTTTTTGTTTTTGTTTTTCTTAATTGTTGATGTAGTGGCTGTAGTTGTACATAATATGTATGATTTTCAATCGCAGTTTCGGGTGACTGTGATAAACTTTAGGAGCTGTTTTCGTGTTTATGAATTTTAAGATCTAAAAATTTTTGTAAAAGTTATACAATACAATAGCATTAAATATTAAACCGAATCCAAATAATGGACCGAAATAATTTTATTGACCAGGAAGGTAGGTATGTTCCAATTTTTCTCTTAGAAATTCAGTGTACATAAATCTACATCCCTATCTATGTGCCTTTACGCTTCACGGGGAATTATTTTTCCTATCTTGTTTTCCTAATAATTTAAAATGGCATACCTATAGGTACATTATGTACACTAATTGATAAAATTGATTCAATCACTTGTTTGGGATAATCTGAAAATATTTATGTCAATTAGGTAAGCACTGTTTTTTTTTTACATGGAATTTTTTTAATTCATCGCATAGCTATAATCGTTGCACTTTGTTCAGTTGTTTTTTTTTTTTTTTTTTTTTTGCGCAGCACCCTTTTTTTGAAATGAAACTTATGTAGGTATACCTACAAAAGATTGAAATCACCACCTGTTACTAAGCAGATAGGTAATTTATACGCAAAACTCAAAAATGGGTCGATTAGGTGATGAAGATGGATGTTTTTTTTTTTTAATAGTTTTATAAAATTTATAGAGATTACCTATAGGTATGTAGGTATCTTGTTGGTTTTATAATATCGTATTGGATGAGAATGCATAAGCAACTTACAACATAGGTATAGTGTATACAATATATGTGGTAAATTTTAGAATTTTATTACTTCGACTTTTTACACAGTAACATTGGCATATTATATACCTAGGTATGTGTTTGATGGAAAAAATTCTCGTTGTTCCACCATTGTATGGCATTATAAAAAAACCTAATTTTTCATTTATGGCTTTCGATTTTTTGTTTAAATAGTTTGGCAGCAGTTATTTTTTATAATTAATTTTATAATACCTATACAAAATTTAATCATTTTGAATTAAATACATCATGATTCATAGGAGATGAGATTTTAATGTAGTACCTAGTTATCTTTCTTCCATTTCAAACAATCGTAGTAAATGGAATGTCGTGCCGGAGGTCTAAGGTTCGATCCCCAGCCTCGCCACCTATTTATTTAAAAGAAAAAAACGGCTACTGCCTCTTGCGAGGAATTGACAAATCCTCCAAGAGTATCTCCTGTCACAGAAAAGTGCCGCTCTTTAGCCGTTCAGATTCGGCAATAAACTGTAGGTCCCCTCCATTCCTGCAGACACGCACACAGGAATGGTTGAGAGTTGTAAGTCACTAGGCCCTAGTTTTTCATGAGCTGTTGTGCCATCAAATTTAATTTAATTTTATGCCCCACCAGAGTATTTCCAAAATCCTCGCCCCTGTCCCCCTAACATTATTATGTTGATACCTGAACAATTTTTAACATAAACAAAATCTGAAATGTAAAATAAAAATAAAATGGCTGATATTAGAAAAAAATCTACCCTATATGGCTGAATAGAGATCAAATCTCCCAATCCAGAAATTTCGCATCTTTCGTCTTCTTATCTCATCTAGAACGAATCTGTTTGTGAATAAAACATGAAAAACTGAAAAAAGTGCAAATCTTTTTTCAAAAAGATGAAATCTTTTGTAGGTACCTACTTACCAACAATAAAAAACGACATTAGATTATTAACTTTTTAAAATTTTTTGTCTACAAAAATGTTAACCCACATGTTTGAACCAGTTTTATATTTTAGAAAAAATTTTTTTTTAGTTTTATGCAAATTCAAACTTTTTTTTTTTATAAAGTCAATAGTTTTTTGCAAATTTTAAGCCCTTAATCTTTTACAAATTAAATAAATTTATAGAATTAAATTTATGAAATTATCAACTTTTTCTATCTGGAAATTCGATTTAATCGCTGCTTTGTTCCTTTCAGTATTATTTTTAGCATTTGTGCATTTTTTTCTTCGTCCTAAATTTATTTGCTTCTGAATTTAACGAAAAAGAGGTGCTAAGATTCGGTTTGTCTGCCGACCTAGCACATATTTAAAGTTAAAAAAAAGAAACAAAAAGCTTTCCATTTTTGAAAAGAGTGCATTATTGTTTTTTACCTAAAACGTAAGCATTTAGTTATGTTTTTGTCAATAATATGGTAGAAATTGCAATTAGCCCTACTGACCATTGTTTCTAAATTTATTATTTAGTCAAACAAATTATTATTAAAACTTTACGAATCAACGCGAACTCGGATCTGCTAAAAGAACATAAAATCAGGTTAAAGAATTTTTTCAATTGAACTCCACTATTTTATCAAAAGGAAAAAGCGCTGCGAAATGCTATTGACACAGTAATAGGTACGTTCATTTCACTTCTCTTTGGTGTATGTGTGCAAGTGTGTGTAAGAGCCCGTGTAAATCATGCTTGAAATTGAAATTTGAAGAATCAATCAAAAAAGATGTAGCACCGCGTTGTGTAATGGATAGTATATAGAGTTTCCGCATACCATCCTGGCTAAAGCCACGAGTACCCATCTTATAAATAAGATTGGGCTCTATTAGTCCCTAACCCTAGAATGTGGTAATTAAAAACGAGATTAGTTAAAAAACTTTTAAATATACTATAATTGTTAATATTTCATATACTTATGATCTTACGACTTACGTGTATCATTTGTACTAGTTTATATCAATTTTAATAAATTCACACAATTTTTTTTTGAATGTATTTAAATTATTTTCACTCTTCACTCCATTTGGTAAGTTATTAAAATAGTTAATGCCATCATAGAAGATTGAACTTTGGGTACTACTTAACCTACAACGCTCTGGTTTGATGTTGGTAGCATTTCTCAAACTATAAGGCTGGACTGCTGACACTTCTACTAATCCATCCGATAAATAATCCGGTAACATACCATTTCGTATTTTAAAAATAAAAATCATAGCGTCAAACGTCAATTTCTGTTTCACATTCATCCAACACAAGCATTCAAGTAAAACACGAATTGGAGTATATACATTCATTCTTAAAATTATTCTCATACCCTTATTTTGTAGTCTTTGAAGTCTTAGTTTCACGTCTGTGTGATGGACTAGGCTTCTGTGCGATGGACTACCACGCCAGAAGCCTAGTTTTAATTCTCAGCCGCTGCCACCTAAAAATGTTTTTCAGGGCTACTGCCTCTTAAGAGAAATTCACAAATCCTTCAAGAGCCGTTCGGATTCGGTAATAAACTGTAGGTCCCCTCCATTCCTGCAGACACGCATAGAGGAATGGTTGAGAGTTGTAAGTCACTAGGCCCTAGTTGTGCCACCAAATTCATTTAGCTTAGACAAAAAAAAAAAAAAAAAACAACATAAAGGTTCTCCCAAACCAACGCAACGCGAATATTTCATTTTTGGCAAGGTTTTTACCTAAAGAACGGACAATCGTTCTTTTCATCACAGAACGGCTTCATTACTTTCTACTTGTTGCATCTCCCTTAGTGGTTTGAAGTTCGTTGTGTTCATTCTCCGCTGATACGCTCGGCTTTAAAATACATTATTCAATAAAAAATACACCCCTTCTGTCTAAAGCTCATGGCTCTAGAATGGGGATTTTGGTATAATGTATTTAGGCGTCATCCCAACCTTTTTAAACAACAATCCAAACTAGTATTTCCGTTGTTTTCAAATAATTTTTTATCCACTTTAAGCCACTTTAGGAAATGTGGGAAATAGAACCCTTTTTCTAAAAAAAATGTTTGAAGATCCCTGAAAATAATTTTATAAAGTATTGGTCAATAATTTGGAAACACTTATGTATACTTCTTATCTTTGAAAAAAAACAGGAATTTTTAATATACACTTTGTCAAATAAATTTTATAAGGGCCAGTTGTACAAAAATTTGATCCATGGTTCAGGAATTTTAACTCACCAATTTTGGCGGAATAACTGCGTGGTTCAACGATGGTTTAGGCATGTAATTGGTTATTAGCGCATACTTAAACCTTGAACCATCGAAATTGGCAAGTCAAAATTGCTGAACCACGGATTAAATTTTAAACCACGTTTGTACAACCGGCCCTAAGAAAATATTAACCCTCACCACCTTCTTTAACTCCCTACCGTCTCATCCGTCACGTCAATGGAATAATAATCAACTTTTATTGTAGGAAGTTCAATTTACCTACTTTCATTTTGTAAGGCAGATATTTCCGCTAAATCTCTTGGTTTTCAAAATATTCACGAAAATTTTCTTAAGGAAATCCCCTCCATTCTAAAGCTCGCGGCCCTGGACTGGGGATTTCTAGTATGTCTTACCTGGGGGTCACCACTACTACAACCAGACTACAAACCTGTTTGTATTTATTTTTCCTCCGTTGACTGAAATATTATTAAAAATAAAAATTCATTTACATAAAACAGCAAAAATTGTTAAAGTAAACATTCAATTTTCAGCTTCCCTGGCTAAGAACAATAGACAGCGCAGAAAGCTACCAGGTAATGATTCTGGCACAACAACTAAAAAAGGAAGACCAAGTGCCGATATAGCGGCAAATCTTAAGTTACCAGCTCACGGTTACCCCCTTGAACATCCGTTCAATAAAGATGGATACAGATACATTTTGGCTGAGCCAGATCCACATGCCCCATTTAGGCAAGAGTTTGATGAAAGCTCCGATTGGGCTGGAAAACCGATTCCAGGTTGGCTTTACAGGACTCTTGTACCGAATTCAGTACTTTTAGCATTACATGACAGAGCACCCCAGTTGAAAATAGCCGAAGATCGATTGGCGGTCACAGGTGAAAAAGGTTATTCCATGGTTAGGGCCACACATTGTAAGTTAAAGGACATACAAAAGTTAATGTTGATTGATTAATAGAATTTTATTCGTCTAGCTGTTAATCGCGGAAAGTGGTATTTTGAAATAACTATTGAAGAAATGCCCGAAGGATCCGCCACCCGTTTGGGTTGGGGTCAAGAATATGGAAACCTTCAAGCTCCGTTAGGATACGACAAATTTGGCTACTCCTGGAGATCCAGAAAAGGTACTCGATTTCATGAAAGTCACGGTAAACATTACAGCGATGCGTACATAGAAGGGGACACATTGGGATTCCTAATTGATTTGCCTGAAATTGAAAATACCGAATATTTACCGAGCACATTCAAAGACAGAGTAAGCACAATAACTTTAAAAGAAAATACTATACAAAAAAATACTTAACAAAACTTGTTTTAAAGCCTCTTGTAAAATTCAAAAGTCATCTTTACTACGAGGACAAGGATAGAGTGCAGGAAACTCTAAAAAATTTTAAAGCTTTGCCTCAAAGCAAAATTGAGTTTTTTAAAAATGGAAAGTCACAAGGTGTTGCATTTACCGACATCTATGGGGGATCATATTATCCAACTATTTCAATTTATAAAAGTGCTACTGTAAGTGTTAATTTTGGACCGAACTTCAAAAGCCCAGAGATTTTGACTGAATATAATGCAAAAGGGGTAAGTAATTGGGGATGTCTTAAACATGTATTAAACATTTTGTTTTAATGTTTTTCCTTCTAGATGTTTGACAGAGTGGAAGAATTGATTAGCGAACAGTCCTTATCAGATTTGTTGTTTTTAACAGAAAATCGAGGAAGGCTTAGATTGGACAATTATCATTTGTAGGGTAATGAGGACGAATAATGCATTAAGTTTTAAATTTTTGAAAACAAAAAAGCAAGTGTATGTAAAAAATGACGACAGTAAAGTATAATTTAAGGACCAAACAAGCTTTTTTATGTTACTTGGTATGAAAACTTGAAATATGATATATGTTGTGTGTAAAATCTCATAAGAAAGTTATGTTTACATGTCTGCATGTTATAAAAGATGTCCTAATTTTACAATCTGAGAAAAATTGTAAACAAATAAGTAAATTGAAATCTTGTATATAAAAAATGCAGAAAATAGGTTTTTTCTGGAAACATGATCAAGTTAACAAAATAAGCCATCGAATATACTTCAAAAATTCTACTGAAACAACTAAATACACATTTTCATTGAAACAGTAACAAAGGATGATGTATCTGTTAATCACCCAATAGGATTTCTTAATTGCCATATTTTTATTTTTCTCGTAACAAATGACAAAAATATGGAAAAAATACCGGGACTTTAACTATTTATTAGATTTTTGACTGTTTAAACAGTGCCTAAGTATTTTGAAATATGCTTCATTAATTGTCAAGGTTTAGACAGTCGATTTCGCTGTCAAAATTTAGATAAAAAGTTAGATCACTTTAGCAAGAATTAGAAAGGTTTATTTATTTATAACTTGGACGGCTGTTTAAAGTTATACAACGTTTATTAATACGACCGATAGTTTTAACAATTTTAGTCTAATTTTAGTTTTTTATAAGTTTAGAAAAAAAAAATTGAATTTTTTGCTAAAAGGAATTCAATATTAGTCTCAGCTTTTTGACAGCAAAATTGAGGAATCTCACTGAAGAATTACGTTCAGATTTCTGAAATTGCTGAAGTCACTGAGATCTCAGAGGTCTTAACTGGTTAAATGTAAATATGTTTCAAGCGACAGCAAACAATATTTTCAAAAATATAATTTTTCAAAAAAAAAAAGAAAAAATTTCAACATTTTTTTTTTTGAAAAAATTGTATCATTCAAACTTGTAAGGACCTCCAGAGTGCAATTTTTGATCAAAATCGGTTGAACAGTTTACGAGAACGTTGAAATAAAAAAAAAAAAACAGTTCTATGGCAGTAGGTACAAACCAGCATTAGTGCACACAAAAATTTGAATCAAAATCGTTAGAGCCGTTTTCGAGATTAACCATTTTCAAATGGCAGGTACCGTTATTTTTTGAGCTAAAAAAAATCCCGATTTCCCCTTTAGGGAATCACCTAAAAATCTTATGCTTCAAGTTTGAAGAAAATCGCTTCAGTACTGTAGGTCGAGGTACAGGACAGACAGACAGACAGAATTGCGGCACCCACTCGAATTCGATTTTTTGCACGAATCCAAAACTTGCCCTATATGTAGTACCTATGTACATATATCGAAAGTAAAAATAAACAGCAATTTATTATTTGGTTAAAAACTCTATATTCTATTAAATTTGTACATTGAAGCAAAACTGTTACATACTTACAACTAGAATAAATATAAAAAATAGTTATATGGTCACCACAAACTATTACTACTAGCAACCGTGGTGTCTATTTAGGAATTTTGAATTTAGCAGCGCTGTAAGGCAAATAAGTCCAGCTCATCTGCCGATTATTAAACGCAGCGGAAATTGAGCGCCCACCGACTGGTAATTCATGAATCCTCTGCAGGTTAATCGCTGGCAATATTATACTATTTTTATTTATTTGGCTATTAAGGCCTGCTCCTTGGGGAAACCATCGTCTGCGCCTTGTGGTAACAGCTGCAGATTGAGCTTGATTCGGGGCAGTTAATTGAACAAAGCTTTTGTGTTTGGTGTAGGCTTCTCGAAAATTGTGCTTTGCTTCAATTACTTTAAGAATGGGTGGCATTCTTGCCATGGTAGCTGAACTTGATCCATTTCTCGAAAAACTCTGTTCCGGATTACTGCCGGAGCTACTTTCGAATTGGCATGGAAATTTAGGAACGGGGTGTGCATTATTTTCTTTGCGTGTGATAGGTGCTCGTCGACCGTTTAGTTTGAGATCAAGTGGGGCAACATTTTCTAGTCGACGTACAGCCATGGGAATAGAACTGATTTTGAGGTCATTTGCAAGCATGTTGATAAGCTTCTCATGTGCGATTATTTGCTTGGCAGGAAGTGGTTCTAGAGACTTTGCTGAATGTTTTGGTTGATATAAGGAACTTTGACCCTGATTTGTAGGGGTAACCGAGCCATCATCGACGTCGTCATCGTTATCATCATCATCACCGTCGTCGAAATCTCTGTAATCGTCAGAAGTAAAACTAAGACTCGAAAGCTTCTCCATTTCGAACGGTCTCTGAGATTGCAATATATTCGGGAACTTTTTATGCCATTCAAGAATTTCATTTCTGAGCTCGGGTTCCGCCTCGGAAAGGTCTTGTTCACCACGAAATAACCTTTCCACTTTTTCCCAGTCCAGTTGGTTTTGTTTAATGGCATCGTCGGCCCACGGAATTGATCCGATGCTGCTTCTGTCGATACTGCTTGACGAATATTGTACTTCATGATAGTCCGAATCGGAATCGGATGATGGCAGACTATCATCACGATAAAAATAACGTGCAGACATCTTTATTTAAGCCTAATTCATCACAATAAAAATACGGATCACTGTAAGTGAAAATTTTGAAGTGGTTCTAATATCGATTTTTTGAAAAAAAAAAATGCACAAACAAAACAAACATTTCGATTGACAGCTTTCTTGAGAATTGTTATGGCGATTTCCGGAAACCAAAATTGTAATTTTCGTTGAATTGAGCTACTACTGGTTGATGAATTTGGTTTCTATTACTATTGTGAATGCAACTTTCAGTCTCTCCTAGCCAACGCTGAACATTGGCCGCGTTCGGGGGGTACACAGATAGGCTATCTGAGATACTTAAGTATCGGATATGTTTTCGAACGAACCGGATAGGTTACCTATCAAAAATCAAAACAGCTGAAAAAAGTTCAAGTAAGTACCAAAAATTATTTTTTCCCAGATCTCTGCTGTGTCTTCAAAATCGTATGTTGTGTCCTTCCAATTGACAGATATCTTCATTTTGTATATGTATTTTTATGTTTAAAAGCCAAAAACAAACAACAAACAATAAAAACAAACAACTACACAAGCGTCACCCGAAAACCAAAAGTCAGCTGTAATCAGCTGTTCCTCAAATTGCGCATAGGATAGTTTAGTATCCCGAAAATTTTAGGATAGCTTTAGATTTGTTTTTGACAACAGCTGTTTGGTTCATCAGCTGAATTTTCCTATGGGATTACAACAACACAAACCTATCCGGATAGGTTTGGCTTGCCCCCCGAACGCGACCATTCGGACCGAGACGATAAAATTTTCGCCTTTCGAAATAAATTTGTATATGTATGGTAATTAAGTAGAGTGCCCACACCAGCGGGATGCGAATCTTCGAATGTTTTGCGTTGCTTTGGGAGAGCTTTTATTTTGCATTTTTTTATTGCTGCTGTTCAACTTTGACGCCCGAAAAAAATTATCGTGCCATATATTCTGGAAAAAAAACATGCCATATTTTCGTGTCATATGAAAAACCCACTAGTTCTTCTTGATTATAGTAAAGCCGAAAATGTTGAATGTTTATGTTAATAATGGTACTCCCTTACACAACGTTTCTTCGGCATAAATCTGGTCCGCTCTACTTTTCTTGATATTGCTAGGCAATATCATGGCGATTTGTATCGTCTTATTTTCAAAGGCTAAAGCCTTAACTACATAAGCCAAAAAAGTGAAAAAGTACAAAAGTGAAAATTTTCAAACTCATTTTGGGATAGTTTTTCTCACTGGAAAACTTATAAAAATGATGCAGAAAGCTTAAATTTTGGTTTAAAAAGAATTGTATACATTCTTTTTCACAAAACAACTGCGCTAGCGGGAAAAAAAATATTTTTACTTTTGTAATTTTGCAAAAAGTGGCCAATGTAGTTAAGACTTAATCCTTTATAGATTGCTTTTAGGTGCATGTTTTTTATAGCTGATTTCATCATTTGACAAACATTTAACAGCTCTCCCACACCGACGTGAAACATTCGGTGAGAATCTATGACGACTGTAGAATGTACCAAGATTGGCATCGTGGCAGTGTAAATAAATTTAGAAAGATGAAAGTTTCGTCGTCGCTCTGGCGCAGACATTTTTTTTTAAGTGTGTGGAACTGCTCTTGAAAAAAAAATGTTAAAAAATAAAAAATGTAAGTTTGTAAGATAGCACGCTTCATTAGTATACTCAGTCCACAACATTCCACAACATCCACAACACACTACACGAGATATGCGTGGATCCGGCTTAAGATTCCCGCTTTCGTCTCTTTCGTGCTTTAAAAATAGTAATATAAGTGCTCTCCCAAACCAACGCGAATATTCGACACGAACGAAAACAGTAATAACAACGTGTTGTTTTGTTTGACAACCACGTGTTGTTATTGTTGTATTCGTTCGTAGCGCCGAATAATCGTGTTGGTTTGGGAGATCCTATTAATTTACATGGCACAGCGACAATCAGTCTGTTTGGTAACGCGAAATTTTTTGCAAATTATCAAAAATTTTCACATTTTGCTGTCGAATCCCATAGCTAAAAAAAAACACAAGTGACGGAAACTTGGTGAAAATTTCACGTCACCAAACAGAGATTCCGACAAATTGCAACAATGGCCGCGTTCGGGGGGCAAGCCAAACCTATCCGGATAGGTTTGTGTTGTTGTAATCCCTTGTTGAAAAACTTCTGATGTCAGCTGATGCAACAACAACTCAAGGTATCTGAGAATTTTTGGGATAGGTGGATAGCCTATCTCACTACCACCCGAACGCAAGCAATAATTTTGTTGAATCACCCTGCCATCAATCCTCGCGTTCAGAAACCTATCCAAGGCGGTGTCAACCTATCCAAAAATTTTCAGATTCGTTTAGTTGTTGTTGCATCAACTGTTTTTTCATAAGGGATTACAACAACACAAAGCTATCCGATCGCTTTGGATACAATCCTGAACGAGGCCAATGACTATTGTGAATGTACCCAGAATCAATTTGCTCATTTAGACCAATCGCAGCTGTCAGGTTTCAAACAGCTGATTTGAATTTTTTTTTATTTGATATTTTTGGGTTATTTAACAGGATAAAACCTACCAACGAAAACCAAATCAAATCATGTTTAAGAAAATTTTTAAAATTACAAACGGTGAGTGAAAAGATATTTTATAACAATCAATTAATAGATGATATTACTTTTAGTTTTAACACTAAGATCGTTCACCGCGAAACCGGGTCCAATTGGAACAGAAATTACTGAAATCCTAACAAAAGAATTGGCACCAGTGCATCTTGAAGTTATAGATAGCTCAAATGGATCGGAGTCGCATTTTAGAGTTTTGATTGTATCGGAGAAATTTAATAATCTTTCTTTAATTAAGGTGAGTTTACTAAAAGATCTATCATTCTATTATTCCAAGTAAACCTAACCAAAACTTTGCAGTGCCATCGCTTGGTTACGGATTTAGTTAAACCAAAAATTGATAGTGGAGCAGTGCATGCCTTTTCTGTTGAAACATTGACACCAAATAAATGGAAGCTCTCAAAAAATTAATGATAATAAATGACATAGCAAAGAAATTTTCCGATTCATAGAAGGATTTTTTTTTATTCTTATTAGTAAGTAGGTAAGTATTATCATAAGCTATTTAAAAAAAAAAAAGAATGCAGGTTACGCTCGAAGTCGAACAGGAAGGGAAATTGTAGGGAGCTGGTGGTAGTTTTTCTATTATAATTTGTTTCTCAGCAGTAGTATCACAATGAATAAAGAAAAAAAAGAAATGTCGCGTTCTGCCCAAATAATTCAAGTTCATATTATGTAAAAATAAAACATCTCGTAGAAATTCGCAGTTTTGGACAGTCTGCGAACAGGCGTACTTGTTTAAGATGCTTTCCCTAAGTTTAAGGACTTCAAACTTGGAGATTTAAGACTTTCCCAAACAAACGCGGAAACACGACGAAAACATCTTTACCGAACTAAAAGTAAAATTTGTGAGTCTACCCACACCAAAGCGACAATATTGTCGCGACTCACCTCGTCAACAATTTGTCTTACTTTCTAATATTTGTATACGTACTCAACATGAAACAAAAATCATAAAATCGGATAGATGACTCATAAACAGTCTTATCAAATTTTCTATTAATCAATTTCAAAACAAAAATTACGGAAGAAAAAAAATGAGCTCATCTACCGGACGGTTACAACTCTGTCAACGAATGATTCGTTGCACTTTCGTCTTCGTCGTTCATTTTTATCGCTTCGGTGCAGGTATTCTCATTTACCGTCATATAAATTAATTTTGACAGGGGAAAGTTTTATCGTCGTACCGAATGTTTCGCGTTGGGTTGGGAAAGAACTTTTCACATAACCTTAACCATGAAACCTTACCAGTCATTTTTAGCCGAGCACAAAAAGTTGATATTATTCCATTCAAAAGTCAATGGGCCCTACCAATAATCAAATTTAGTTACGACTTAAAATTTCAGTTAAATGGACCATAATGGAATAGGTTCTAAATAATAAACCGTGCATGGTATTACCTAAATATTTACGTGGACTATAAATTATGAACCATTTATGGAATTGACTCCAAAAAATTGAGAATATAAGGTATGGTTATTTATTTATAATTGGTAAGGCGCAATATATATTTTCAGTTCGTTCGAAAAATCAAAATCTCAAAATTAATGTCTTGCACTTATAGTCGAAGAGCCGGTAGCAAATATGGGAGTGGAGGTTTGGAGTTTCGATTCACGTGAAGGTTTAATTCAATTTGCCTTAAACTATTTTTTTTTCTTCAATCTTTAGAGTGCAAATCTTAACTGATATTTAGTTTTAAAATTCTTAAAAGAATCTAATTGTTTAAATCCTGTTTTTATCGAATTTTATACAAAATTTAGAGACATTATTTCCCTCCGACGACGGATAGCAGAATACAAACTTTCACGTGAATGTTTAGCAGAATAGGGCTGTATATCAAATTCAACCGTCTGGCAGGTTTTTTTCAGCCGGTTTTTTTTCTCCTTACACTTCTCTCCTTTGGGTGGGCCCCGCCTACTATCTTCTCCCTCTCTTTCTCTCTTATCCTTCCACCTTAACCCCTCTCCTGTCCCTTTTGACCTCTAGCAACTGCCTATCTATCTCTCTCTCTATCACCTTATCCACAGTTCTGACGCAGACTATTTTTATTTCATAGTCTTGGCGGAATCGAACCTGTCATAGTCGAGTTACTGACATACAGGGTGATTTGCATAAGGTGTGACAAAAAGTAAGAGCATGTAGGTTGGACTTAGACTAAAATAATAGTACGGGAGGGGGTCTATTTCCCTCCGTTTAGGCGGGAGGGGCAATTTTCAAAAAAAAAAATCACTTAAAACAGAAAAAAAAATATTGAAAAATAACGGTAATACCTACATAGTCATGCTTTAGCATTTTGAAAAGCCAGAAATCAAATCTTTAATTTTATTTTTAAATAAACTTGTTTCATTGAATAGTTATTGAAAAAATAATTTTCAAAATCAAAATTAAAAACAAAATTTCAACCTGATTTTTTTTTCAAAATTGTACGTAATTTTTTTTTTCAAAATTTCTTATTAAAAACTAATAAAAAAAAACCGAAAACCGGATGCTAAAATGTTTAAGAGAAAATTAAAAATAACGGAAGGGAAAATTTTCTAAAAAATACGGTAACAGCTACAATGACATGCTGTTGTACCTGTTACCGTTACTTTTTTTCCGTATTAAGGCAATTCTTTTAGAAAATTGTCCCTCCCGTTATTTTCTGTTTCGACTAAAAACAAATAAGAGCATTGAATTTTGAAAATAAAATTAGTACTTAATTACGTAAAATTTTGAAAAAAATCAGTTTGAATTTTTTTTTTCAAAATTTTGACTTTGAAAATTAATTTTTCAAAAACTATTCATTTGAACAACTTTATTTAAAAATTAAATTAAAGAATAGATCTCTGGCTTTTCATATTACCGTTATTTTTAAATATTTTTTTTTTGAAATTGGCCCTCCTGCCTAAACGGGGGAAATAGACCCCCCTCCTGTACGATTTTTTTTACTGTCTCAAGTCCAACCTACACGCCCTGGCTTTTTGTCACACCTTGTGCAAATCACCCTGTAAATTAACAATAAAGGATTTTGCACTGATTAAAAATATTTAGGTTCCAGACATTTTACTTTCAGCTTTCCCCTTGCCAAGCGCCTCCAAAAGGGGTTGAAAAATCAACTTTTTGTGTTTAAGGCATAACCATACATAAGTGGTTACATAAAAACACCAGAATATTTCTCCTGATTACAAATATGTATGTCCCAGACCTTTTGGTTGCAGCCTTCGCGCAACTAGTTGCCTCAAAAGATTGCAAAAATTAACTTCTGTCCTTTGAGGTATAACCAAATGAACGATACACCAAAAATTCAGAAGAAACTGCCTTATTATAAAACTGTAGGTCCAAGACGTTTTGATTTCAGCCTGCCAGATGCCATTTTAGCATTTTTAAATACATTTTTTAACTAAAACCTTGGAACCATTTTTCTTTTCAAAAATATCCAAATGAATGATGCACCATAATTTTAGTAAGAATCTCCTGATTTTAAAAATGTTCGCCCGAAACGTTTTTTGTTTTAGCCTCATGTCAGCCAGACGCCATTTTAGCATTTTTGAAGAAATAATTTCTTTGGTAACGTGAAATTTTCACCAAGTTTCCCCCACTTGGGTTTTTTAGCTATGGGTTTTGATAGCAAAATGTGAAAATTTACAAGAAATTTCAGACTGATTTTCTCATATAAATTTTGACAGGTCGTTTCTGCGGAGATAAAGGCCCCGTTCGGGGGGCAAGCCAAACCTATCCGGATAGGTTTGTGTTGTTGTAATCCCTTGTTGAAAAACTTCTGATGTCAGCTGATGCAACGACAATTCAAGGTATCTAACCGCCGTAATATTCACGCCGTTTAAAACTTGGTTTAAAAGCCCTTAAACCGACTACATTTAACCGAACTAAACCGATAGAATTTAAACGACAAAATCTCGTTTAAATCGGTAATATTCACTCCGTTTAAGCAAAAAATTCCATTCGGTTTACGTCGGTTTAAATTTGTGATTTAAACCGACCGTCGCATAACATCGCAAGTATGAAAAAACTAAAAAAGGCTTTCCTTGACATTTATTTTTTGAATTGTCATTTTATATTTAAATAAAATAAATTAATTAATTCGTGTCAAACACAAATACGCATTAGAAATGTCTTTCATTCCTCTTTATCGTGTTTTACGTTGCGAAAAAATGTCAACAATAACGTCCCCCGCATTGCGTCTTCCAAACATTCCATGAACAATTTGTTGCGAGTTGAATTCTTGATGATCTGGTTGCAGTTCCGCGTCGGTCGTGAATTCGGGTCCAATATCTATCATATTATATTAAGCAAGATGGCAACTAAATTCCATCAACCTAACAGCAATACCGCAGCCCAAACACCTTCATAATGCACATATAAATTGCAACAAAAGTTTTTTTTAACCGCTCCAAATTGTATATCTGTCCAAACTGAATTTCATTGGTCTGGCAGCGATACCGTGAACATTGCACTACCATTATGCACTTTCCTAACAAAAAAATAGTATTAGCATTTTTAAAGTGCATTATAATGGTGCTATGGCTACGGTATTGATGTCGGGTTGGTGGAATTTAGTTTGAACACATAAAAATACTATGTAAACAACATTCAAAACACCTTTTTTTTTGCATTAATGAATTTTGGAAATGCATTATATGTAGTGGTGCTAGGTATGAGGTATTACTGTCAAGTTGATGGAATTGAGTGTGGACAGTAACCACGAACTATTCTGATTTTGTTGGTTGAATTTTGAAAGTGTATTATGGAGATGTTAGGGCCACTGTATCGCTGCCAGACCGATTGCATTTAATTTGGACACATATAAACATTATGCTCACAAAATTTGGAGCGGTATAATACACATAAACTTCACTCATTTTTTTGAATTTGGAAAGTGCATTACGGTGGTCTTAGGGCCGCGATATCGCTAAAAGGTCTATGGCATGTAGTTTGCACTGCGGTATATACAAATATCATGCTCACAAATATCATGCGATATAAAACACTTTAATCAAATCGTTTACCATCTCTCGGTATATAAGCCTGATTAATTGGTCAACTCTACCCCGATGTGCGAATAACGTTCACAAATATGATGAGTTTGAATAGCCATCATCGCCGAAAATAACACGATTGAATATTTTGCACTGACTGAATAAACCAATAAAATGTTGAATATTAGCTAAAACCATTTAAACCGTACCTAAACGACACGAAAATGCCTCGTTTAAGTTGGAGTCGGTTTATCGTAGTTAAACCGATCATTCGGTTTAAAATTTTGGTTAACGTCGGTTTAAGTGAGTGAATATTACCGATTAGTCGGTTTAAAAATTTTAAACCGACTTCTGAATCTAAACCGATTTTAAACGGCGTGAATATTACGGGCATAAAAATTGTTGAGATAGGTGGATAGCCTATCTCACTACCACCCGAACGCAAGCAAAGTAATCGTTTCTGGGGATTGGCCACGTTCATCACAACGTTTTTGACAGATCTAAAAATTCAATTCTGAAAAACGTAACACTGAACGCACAAAAAAGTCTGAAATTATTTATTCTGTTTTTATTATTTTTTGCACTTTAAAATCAAAATCCGAAAAGCGATACAAGACCCAGACGATCAGACCACACACCAAAAAAAAAAACTGGATCAAGAACTGTTTTTTTGTTGCTTTTAGCTGTCATCTGAATTTTCAGATAGAATTTTTCATCTGAAAATTCAGAAAAAAACGTAAGAAACGTAACTAAATGTCAATCGACGTCAACTGAATTTTTATGACTGCTGGCCAATCAGAAGCTCTAAAAATGACAGTTCAGAACTGTCAAATGTGCTGATGAACGCGGCCATTATCAGGGTTTTTCGCCGTTACATGAATATTTTATCGTAGTGTACACAACATTTGGGTCATAAATGTATAGTGCACGATGTATTCACAGTAGGTTTTCAATTTTGAGCAATTTAAAGTTTTGCTCAATTTTGACACAAAACATCTGGTCGATTGTTATCAAACACAAGTAAGACATGATTAGGCAAAATTTATTAAAAGTAATAAGGGGTAAATACAATAAACAATCTTATTTATTTGTAAATATTTCATGAAAAAATAAATCCACATTTTCAGTTGTGGCGTTGAAGAAATCCTACGCAAGTATGTCAGGGCCTATCGAATCAGCAATTCGCAAAACTCTTTCTGAGAACCTATCGCCAGTTCATTTGGAAATCATTAATGAATCCTACATGCACAATGTTCCTAAAGGCGCTGAATCACATTTCAAAGTCTTGGTTGTATCCGAAAAATTCAATGATCTTCCGCTTATTAAGGTAATAATCAAATATTATAAATCCATAAAAACTTTTGAACAAACTTACACAAAAGTTCTCCCTATAGCGACACCGTTTGATAAACGAACTTGTAAAATCCAAACTAGAAGGAAGCTTTGTCCATGCTTTGTCAATCGAAGCAAAGACTCCAAAACAATGGGATCCTTCATACGAAGTTGAACCCAGCCCCAATTGCCGTGGTGGTTTTGGAAAATAAATAAAGATTATTGTTTAAAATAAAATAAAATAGCTTTATTTTTTTTATTGACAACCAACAATCTGATCAACTTCATTCCTTGACGACAAAATTACATCATTAACGCCTACCCCATCATACGCTGATCCACAAAGACTCAAGGGCAGTTTATTTTTCTTAATGTAATCTCGAATTCCATCCACTCGTGCCTTATGTCCGACAGTGTATTGAGGAATACACTTACGAAGTATGTGCACCCTCGTAGTCTTGGGCTCCACCTCGATGCCAAGGATGTCACGGACGTTCTTCAGAGCTACGTCAAGTATGTCTTTCTGCGTTGGATTTTTTCCAAATAGTTTCTCAAACCAATGTCCCCCCATCATGCAGGTAAGAACTGTATTGCCTTGCATATTAAAACAACAACTGTCGAATATCACCCCCAGAATTGGTAGATTCTCGATTGGAGGAACTAGAAATCCAAAAGCTTCTTGTTCTAATAAATCAGGCGACCTGTACTGCAGGTTAACAACTGCGACATCCACATAAGGAATTTCATTCAATCGGCAAGCCAAGTTTGGGTGTTGTTCTTCGACTGCAGTTGCGAGCGTAAATGCTGGTAGTGAACTCACTATATGGTCAGTGGGAATAGCGTTGCCATTTATGCAGACTTCCGCTGTTCCATCCTTAAGAAATGAAACATTCTGACACTTGGAGTTTAATTTGATATCGGAATAGTTCGTTAAGTACTCGGCTAATGTTATGGGCAACATCTCGAGTCCACCTTTTATAGAGTAAATGCTCCATTTTTCTTCTTTAGCTAGTTTGGGTAAAACTCCTCCCGGTGATTGCTTTTTAATTTTTTTCTTTTTGTCCCGAAAGAGAAGTCCTTTAATTACTCCGCCATGCTTCTGTTCCCATTCAAAAAGGTCATTCATTAAGAACCTGACACTGATTTCCTTCGCATTTCCAGCACAAATACCACAAATCATGGGACTGATTGCATAATCTGCAATTTCCTTGCCAAATCTTCGCTCAACAAAATCATACATGGACTCATCATTTAGTTGTTGTTTCTTGCTGCCAGCTCTTAGATCATGAAACAATGCGGATATTAGTGGTTTCGTAAATGGAGCCATAGTCTTGAACGCCCCAGTCAAACTGTTCGGAAGCATGCATAGTTGACCTGTAGATTATAAATTAAAACAAAACTGACATTATGAATTTAGTTACTAACCTTTGGCATAGACCATTCGATTTCTTGCTGCCGGATGAGTATCACAAATCGGGTAAATTTCTCTGTTTAAATTCAATTCCTCTAATAGTTCTAGTGTGTTCTCAGCAGCTGGTCCTTTTGTTCGTATCGTTCGAGGACCCGCCTCGAATATAAAGTTTTCATCGTAGTGATTCTCCGAACGAATCCAACCTCCGAGACGATTTGAGGATTCATAAACCGTGACTGGGTTAACGAAGCGACGAGCCAGATAATAAGCAGCTGATAGGCCACCTATTCCACCTCCTAATACAGCCGGCATATTTATAAAATATCTTTTAGCTTTAATATAAAATTGCTAAATTAGTGAACAGTTTGTTGACATAGCTTAAACTCTAATTGTCATATTTGACAGATAGAGTAACCGAAGAGTTCATCAAGACGGTGTTCACAGGACTCAGATTTACGATTTTTTTTGGCATAAGTCAGTCAGCTCGTGTTCAGACACACACAACCGATTCATTTTGACGTTCGGTAGTTATTAAAATAAAACACAAATTTTTATTCGCCGGAGAATTTAACTATACATTTTTCAATCACAAAATTAATATTTCACTAAATAAATATTTTTCCAATTGAAAAAACTTCGATTCTGTAGTATTTAAGTGCCAAACAAAAACTAAATACTAACAAAACACATGTCACAAAAGGAAACGTCAAAAAAAATCCACAAATTTTTAAAAAATTTAAAAAATCCTGCCTCACTTGCCTGTCTCTTTCTCACCACAGAGTGGGAACGAGAAAAAGTATATAGACGTCAAAAAAAATCCAAGGGGTAAGTCCAATGTGAACACCGTCCAAGAATGCCCGAATGTATCGTTTTTGTTCAAAGGTTGTTGAAACAAATTTCATGTTTTTCGAAAGCACTTGCACTTTGTACTGTTGGCTGAAGCTAGTGCCGAATGCCTTGCAGTGGTATTTGGCATTCTCGTGTGCCTGATTTCATAAATAACTTTTATCTGTTTAACAGGCTTTTAAATCTTAAAATGTTGTTTGTTTCATACAAAATACGTCAGTTAAAAATATAAAAACCTGTTGAATGTGAAACCGAAGGTGCGTGTTTTCAAAAGCTGTTAAATTTAATTAAGCGAGAATTTTCAATCTCCCGCGATTAGAAAAAAATGCCCCCTTTTTTGTAGGAAAAAAAATTTACATTTGTATTAACACAATAGCTAGCCAGTTATATCGAAATTACAAATATATATATTTGGCTTTTATGTTTAGTTAAAAATATGAACGACTACTTGCAAAAAAGTAATTTTTTAGTTAACAAAATTCTTATTGAAAAATTTCTTGAATAAGATAAAAATAACCAGTCTAAGAACACTTATTTTGACGTTAAAAATAAATTTAAAATGAATCTTGAATGAACTATAATGCGATATTAGTCGTGTTCAGATTTTAGTGCCTGTTTACATTGTATTTTTGACAAAGCATATTTTCGTTCATCAAAATGTTCCTCGTGTTTACATTATAGAGAAAAAATTCTTTCATTTCAATCTACCCATCCCTATCTCACATCCTTAACAACCATGTATCTCTCACTCACACAAAAAAAACTCTTCCTGCTCAATCCGAAAACATTTAATGAAACTGGCGCATCGGCGTAATTTGGGTGGAATTAACCCTTCTCTTTCTTACTCACACAAAATATACCCATCTCACTGGATGCGCCGTTCGTCAAAAATACAATGTAAACAGGCACTTATAGACTAAGATTTTTCCGGAGACAGTCGGTGCGAAATAAAATTTTCAAAACAAATTGTTGCGAGCATGAGGAGGGGGAAGAAGTGGACAATGGTAGGGCAGGAAAACAAAAATTTCCGAGTAGGTATGTATGTGTGTTTTTATTGTAAAATATGCAAGGCCAAAATAGTTTTAATTAACCTTGCTAAATAAACTGATCGGCTAAAAATGGAGATCTGTAAAAGTAAAGGACTTTATGAACTTGGCAAAAAACGAAATTTCTCGCCAATCGCCCAGTTTAACATAACATCTGATAACCTGGATTCATCTTTAAAAAAGTACAACCAAATTACACTGCCCCTGCTGATGATGTTATCGCTGCTGCTAGTGTTGTTCCTGTAAATATTGTTCCTGGTAATGAGGTTTCATATGTTTCTCAAAGAACGCAGTAAAAGTATTGATAGTTTGTCTTTTATTACCAAAATGTTGGTAGGATTAGAACAAGACTTGATCATATACCTATTTGTTTTTGTTTTTCTGTTTAACTTATGATATCATAATTTTAACAGAAACTTGGTTATCAGATAATTATTTAACAACTGAATGTTTTCCAAATTATTATTAGAAAAGACAGATGTAATTTAAAGACAAGCTCGGAAAGAGGTGATGGAGTATACCAAACAGATGTTATTTTTACAGATTTTACAAAGGCATTTGATAGAGTCAACCACCAAATCTTATTAAATAAACTAACGTCTCTATAGGCATCCACTCTTCCCTATTAAAATGGCTTGAATCATATTTAGCTGGTAGAGTTCAAATAGTTAAAGTTGATAGTTCGCTTTCGGTCCCATCTGGTGTTCCGCAAGGAAGCCATTTGGGTCCATTATTGTTCTTGTTATTTGTAAACGATATACAGGATGTTTTTCAAAATTCAAACTGTCTTCTTTTTCCAGATGACCTCAAACTTTACCGTAAGATGTCTTGTCAAACTGGCTGTTTTCTTCTTTTGGAAGATCTATCAAAGCTTGATAATTGGTGCAAGCAAAATCACCTTCTGTTTAATGTTTCGAAATGTCAAGTTTTGTTACGTTTCAGAAATTATAATCCCATAGTGTTTGATTATGGTATCTACCACACAAATTAAGAACCTGTAACTAGGAAGAAAGATCTTGGAGTAATCTTAGATACAAACCTTTCTTTTTTTTACCGCATTATGATTTTATTATAAATAAAGCAAATAAAATCATAAATCTTCTCTTTTTTTTTGAAAAATTTATATTTACTAATTGTAAAAATTATTAATAGAAATGTCAATTATTGTAATATTTATTTAATTATAAGCATATAGCCCCCAACAATTATATTGTTTAGTATTTAGTCTATAAAGATTGTAATCTGATTGATGAAATAATATAAAACTATAAAACTCACTTTACTATCGATATTAGACAGTATGGAAACGTCAAATAAAGTACTATTTTAATTTAATTTTATTTATTTTTTTTTTTTATTTTTACGCAGAATAATTTCATATTTATGAATTAGATTTATTTTTAATTTAATACGGCACATTATATATGTAGGAGCTAGCAGGAGTTACTTTAGAAATTAGGTAGGCCCTGACCAGTTTTGTACCACTTTGCCTCGAGGCAAAAAAAAAAAAAAAAGAGGCTGGGTGTGACCCACACTGTGATAACTTCCCTTATCATTTACTAATTATGGCATTGTGTGTAGACTAAAATTTACCTGGAGCTGATATCATTGTTTTTTCTATAGATATTTAAGCCAAAAAACTTTTTTCAATAATTTTAAGCAGTTTCTTCTGCAGTTTTTTTGTCCTAGAAAAAAAAAAAAAGTGAATTAAATTTTTGTACAAACCTTATAAATAACTAATTACGGCATTATATGTAGACCTATCCCGGATTTAATATCATTGGTTGTTCTCGAGATATTCGAGCGAAAATTTTTTTTAACGATTTTTAGCAATTTTTCTTGCAGTTTTTTTGGCCTTAATTTGTTTAAAAACTCTACAGATTATCAACTATAATGGCATTGTGTATAAAATAAAATTAACCTGAAGTTTATCTCTTTGTGTGTTCTCAAGATATTCGATATTTTTTAACAATTTTTAATGTTTTTTTTTTTAATAAAAAAACTGGGATTGATTTCTTTTTCAAGTCTTACCAATTTTTCTTACGTCATTATGCAAAGAATGACACCAGGTTGAAGTCGATAGCATTATTAATTGTTCTCGAGATATTCGAGAAACAAGCCATTTTACAACTTTTTTTTTTAAATTACTGTAATAAGAAAACCGCTAATTGAATTTTTCTGAAAACCCTTTATGCACGGTACGGCCTTATTGTGTGTAAAATAAAATGTATTTGAAATCGATGTCTCAATCCATTCTCGAGATATCGTCGGCGAAAAAAAAGCTCCCAAACGTATGAACATATAGAAACGTACGAGCACACACAATACACAGACATCTCTCCAGAGACCTCGAAATGTCAAAATTTTCAATTCGACAAATCGGACCAAATACAATAACTTCCAATAGGAAGTTAATAAAAATAAAATGCACAACTGGGTCGCATGAACTTGCTCTTGTAGTAAAAGTTTCTTCGAATTTTAAACATTGAGTGTAATATAAAACACATAGGGCCTTACCAATAATCAAATTTAGTTATGACTAAAACATCGCAGTGAAACTAACCATAACGTTATGGATCCTAAATAATTAACAATACATTATATTCTCAATTTTTTTGGACTCAATTCGATACATGCTCATTGGCGTAGTTAGAGATTTTCCCTAGGGGGAGCAAGCAGCCAACGGACCAAAAGTTCGAAATCATGGCTGTACTGTTTTGCAAAAGTAACCAAATTTTTGTTGAATTTTCAACATTATCTTCTGTTTGCTTGTGTGTATACTTTATATATGCATAAGTACCACGCTTATGCGGTGTTGAAGTTAACTTGTTTTTAAGTAATTTACTATCGAACTTAAGTAAAAAAATTGATTATTCACCCAATTTTTTTAATTAATCGTTGAAATATTTTAGATCTATTTCTCTGTAACGAGATCTTAAGAAAAACACAAAAAATTATTTATTGCATAAAAAAGCAAATACCTTCAATGAAAATGCACAATCAAGGAGGTTTTCAACCCTCGATATCAGTTGTAGTTAAGCAGATATTTTATTCAATGTGCTGATGAGAGAAAATTAAAGAAACTTTAATTTTCTTATAATTTTTCGTAATTTTCAAACTGTGTTGTATATTTAAAGAAATCGGCCAATAATTTCCCTAAATATAAAATTTTAGTTTGAATTTGATGCAAACATTATATAGCATAATAATTCAATAAAAATTGTATTCTTTTTATAATTCATTTGTTTAAATTTTAACAAAAATAGAAAAAATCTTCGTTTGGGGTTAATGTGCGCAATCATTTTGAGGGCAAGTCTGCGCATGAAAATCGTATGAAACTTCATATATTTCTGCTTAATTTCAATTTTAGAGAAAAATCCCCATGCGAACTTGTATAGAAATTCATAAAATGACAGTAAATTTGAATTTTATATCTAAATTGTTAAATTTAACTGAAATGTTTGACGTGTTAAAGTTCCATTTATCAAAGTAGTTAGGTTTTTTTTGGTTAATGCGAAATAATATTTATTTATGGATTGTAAAAATAGTTTAATGTAAAAACTGGGCTTTAAACTTAATTTAATTTTAAAAACCTTGATCTAAAACTCTGTGCGGCCTTAAGCTATAGACTGCTTACTAATGAATGAATGAATGAAGGAAAGTTTTGGGTGTTATTACACTGCGACCTTAAGATCTATTGTGCCCCCCATTTAGAGTTGTGTGATGAGGTTGCTCATTTACAGCTCAACCTCCAAATTAGATTCCTTAAGGAATTTTAGTATTTGGGGTATTTTTAGAGAGGATAGTCTGCTCTCTTCTATCTGGTGATGTCCCAGGTATCTATGTCTTTGGTGCATGAGTGCATCGCAGTTGCCTAATAGGTGGTTCGGCGTCTCCTCATGGGCATTGCAGAATCTGCAAGTGGCACTGCTCACTAGGCCAAGAATACTAAGGTGTCTTCTTAGCTTACAGTGGCCTGTGAGGAGGCCCGTTATAATGCGGAGTTTATTTCTACTTAAGCTGATACAGGCTTGGAATCGTTTCTGGTTATAGTTACCAATAAGAAGTTTCGCCTGCCTCAGCCTAGGGAGTTCCTTCCAGTTTTTTACTCTTTTTTCCTCCTCTTCTGTTTTGATTCTATTTTTGATCACGTTTTCTCCTATACCGCAGTAGGGTTCCGGCCCCGTTAGGAGTGTGGCTGCCCCTAGTTTTGCTAAGGAGTCTGCCTCTTCATTGCCCTGGACGCCGATGTGGCCTGGTACCCAATGAAGTGTGACATTATTTTTCTTGCCTAGTTCGTTTAGCCTGCCCACACACTCCCATACTAGTTTTGAGCTGATGGTATATGAGTTTAGGGCTTTGAGAGCGGCTTGGCTATCTGACATGATGGCAATGTTTTGATTTCTATAGTTTCTTTCGAGATTACATTCTGCACATTTACCTATGGCATTTACTTCTGCCTGGAAGATGCTTGTAGACTGGCCCATCGGCAAGGAAAGTTTGGTTCTAGGCCCAAAGATTCCTGCCCCAGTCCCTTCAGTTGTTCTCGATCCATCTGTATACCATTTGATGGCATTTGCTTTGAGCGTGTAGTTCTCTGTTTCGCCTACCCACTCTTTCTTGTTGCTTAGCTCTATTCGAAAGTTCCTTTCGAAGTTATACTTTTTGGTTATGCCATCTCTAGGAATGTCAAGGAGGTTTGTTATTGCGAACCTGGAAATCGAGTCTCTTTCTTTGCGACCAATGATTTTACCCGTCCCAGTTCCCTCCTTGGCAAACCTCATTATGGCTCCCTTTGCAGTGCTTTCTACGACCACGTGTAGTGGGGACAAGTGAAGGATAACCTCCATACCTGCTGTAGGGCATGTTCTCATTGCTCCAGTAATGCATAAGCATGCGAGCCTCTGTACTTTTTCTAGGGATTTCCTAGTTGTGGCTAGTTCGGTTCTATTATACCATGCAACCGCACCATAGGTAATGATGGGTCTTACCATCATGGTGTACATCCATCTCAGGATGTTTGGTTTGCAGCCCCATGTTTTGCCTGCAAGTCTTTTGCATATCATTAGGGCCTTTGTGGCTTTACCGATTGTTATCTCGACGTGTTTGTTCCAGAGGAGTTTACTGTCTAGTGTAATTCCTAGATATTTAACCTCCCTCTGGATCTCAATTACTTCTCCCGCTAATGTGATAGGTTTCATGCGTGGCAGAAGTCTCCTTTTGGTAAATGGTACTATCGTTGTCTTTGTGGGATTTATATTTAATCCCACTGATAGACACCATTTCCTTGTTATTGATAAGCCCTTTTGGATTATATCACAAAGGGTTTCTTCGAACTTTCCCAAGGCTGTTATTGCAATATCGTCAGCAAAACCGATGCAGCGCAAGCCTTGAGAAGTAAGATTTTCTAATAATTCATCAACTACAAGACTCCACAGCAAGGGTGATAGTACCCCTCCCTGCGGACAGCCTCTTGTTGTGATGACCTTCTGGACATTTTGTCCTGCGTGTGCTTCCGCCGTTCTTGTGCCTAACATTTCACTTATCCATCTGATTATGGTGATGGGTACGCACTTCCTTATGAGAGCTTTGTTTACAGCTTCATGAGAGGTGTTATCAAAGGCCCCCTCAATATCTAAGAAGGCACATAAGGCCGTTTCTTTCGATTCTAAAGCAATCTTTAAGGTATTTGTGAGTTCATACAGCGCGGTTTCTGTGGATCTTCCCGCTCTGTAAGCATGCTGGTGTTGATTCAAAGGCATATTTATTAATACCTCTGATCTAATAAAGTTATCAATTAACTTTTCCAAAGTCTTCAGTAGAAAGGAAGTTAAACTTATTGGCCTGAATGACTTCGGATGTGTTGTGTCTTTTTTCCCAATTTACCCTGTACCAGGCTTGTTGAAAGATCATTATTTGGATCTGTTTTTCTCTCTTCGGCTTTCTTCCTGGCTTCCTGAGAGGCATTCCCCTAGCAAGGAACCGGAGGTACCACCTGGAAGCAGCGCCACTAAGTCCTTTCCTTAATGGGTCATCCAAGCCACCAGGCTGTCCCATTCCCGGAAGTGGACCAGTAAAGCGCTTCCGTTTATTAGCTGGCTTCTTTGGCAGTGAAGAGATAACTTGTGATGGTGTATTCCCATCACTAGCGCTTTCTTTAGCTTTTCCTACATCTTTTGCCAGCGCAGGAGGTAATCTCCCTTCACTAGCGGCCGATGTACTTGGAGTTGCATCTTCCATTCGCCCGGGAGGTATTCTCCCCTGACTAGTGGTCGATGGTCCTCCTATGTCTGCCCGGTTTTGTACTTCCCCGTGAGGTTTTCTCTTCAGGTAATAACTGACTCCCGGTCTCGGATCGTCTCCACGGAGGTTTTTCTCCATGTGATCCGCATATTCATTCGCGGTGACATCCCGCGGAATGTTAAATTTATTGTGGTTTTTGTTGTTTTTTTGTTTTATATTTTTTGGCATTTTGTTCCCACGAGTAGCTAGAGAAAGTTTGGTCCGCCATATCAGAGCTCCGCATAATATGGTAAGGTCATAGTTACTCTTTGATTCGACCTGGTGTCAAAGAGGCACCGTTATAATACAGCCGGTATACCCCCTGGCTGCAAACCATCCAATAGGCACGGTACACTTAACACCCTGGATTAGGGGGGGCAGTTCTTAGTTCGTAACTCTTCAAAATTACTACTGATTTGAGTTGCCCCAAAAGCAGCAGATCAGATGAATCTTTGAAACTTAAGCCTTCGCACCGCGTCAAGGTGACTGCCGCGCGAAGGAATACTCACCCTTACTAATACTCACCCAATAAATTTGTCGATATTGAATATTTTTTAATTGTTTATACACTTAAGTAAACAAAACATGTAGATATCTTTACAATCCAATTAAAATTTCTTCAATTAAACTTTGAATCCAGTTTCAAAGTCAAAAGTGCGCAAACTTAGATACTCTACGAGCGTACTGTATATAATATTTGGTTACTGTTTGTCTTTACTCTGTTTGAACTTCTCCTAGATGTCAGGGCGGACATTAAGTCCGATGTTCGTTGAGTTCCCGAAATTACCAATCTAATTTATAATTCTTTTTTATTTAAATGAACTTTGACAACTTCGAAGTAAAATGTTACTGCGAACAAGTACACAAGTAAAGTTTTGTCGATTTTTCCAGGGGAGCAAGAATTTTTCTAGGGGAGGCATTGTACCCCTTGCACCCCCCCCCCCCTTTTAACTACACGCATGTACATGCTTCATTATTTACAGTTTACGTCAATATTTAGTTAATACAATGCACGGTTTATTATTTAGAGTCCTTTTCACTATGGTCTATTTTACTGAAATATTTAAGTCATAACTAAATTTGTTTATTGGTAGGGCTCATAATTAATAATTATATATGTATTTATCCATTTAATAAATTGAGGAATGGAAATTTGAATATGGAAAAAAAGCATGAAACACGTTCTTTAAATTTATAAAACAAGTACTTCAAATGTTTTAATCTCAAAATGAAGAACGCCATCTCAATTCTCGAAAAAAATGTGAATTTATGCAGAAAAAATTTTAAAAATCGTTGGTGCGGTTTCCTTAAAAAATAATTGTTTATATATACAATTTCTTGAAATTTTTTAGAAAAAAATTTTGGTATGCCATTTTCAAGAATATAATAATATACAAAAAAACCATAATTTCAAAAAATTCATAAACCCGATTTCCAAAAACATTATTTTTCAAAAAAAAAAAATTTGAACTTTTTTTTTAAAAATCCAAAAAACATTTGTTTGAAAATATTTGTATGCAGTATTATTCACACTTGAATGCAGACAATGCGAACATTAGTACATACAAAAATTAAAAAAAAAAATCGTTAAATCCGTTCTTGAATGAAATAAAATTTTTCGAAACGGTTGTATTTGTATGGTAAGTTATTTTTTGGGTTGGGATAGCAAAACTTGCCCACAAGTCCTTAATTAGCAAAGACCTTACAGGCTATTTCCTCGTCTGAAAACCTATTGAAAACCTTCCAGGGTCTTGACAAAATTTGGCAAATTTTCTTAAATTTCCTTTTCTTGACACATTGAGCTTTCACAATGAAAAAAGAAAAATTATACTTAATTATTGTAGTCTATTTACTATGTACATGTGTACATATATATACCTTGCGTTAGATCCGGTAGTTCTGATTTTTTGCTGAAATGTTTATTATAATCAAAAGAAAAACGTTATAGAGTGAGTAAAACCCGCTAACGGCTCTTTTGAAAATAAAAAATCAAGGTTGCAGTTTGTAAAACTTAGGGCAAGTTATAAGAAACGAGACCAAAAACCATAAAATAACCGTTATATGTCAAAAAGAAAGCAAAAACTAGAAAATTACCTTAAAAGTTGTCCGACTTAAATTGAACTCAGAAACCAATGGATTTCTGTGGGACACACTGTATTTTATCAAATTTTTAATTCTAAAAAAAAGTTCCACATACGTCATAGTGACCCATAAATATAATGCACGACTGGTTCGCAAATCGCACGAACCTGCTCTTTTAGGGGCTCATTGCGAGAGTCTATTCAAAAAAAGTCTATTCGACAAAAGTCGATCAAAATTCTTGATAGAATTGAAATTTCTTTCAAATAGAAAATATATAAAATTATTCAGTACAAATATTAAAAGTCAAATAGAAAAATATTAACGAATAGAATTTTGAAATAACGATAGTAGACTTTAATTCTATTCGACAAGATTCTATTTCATCCGCAATAAGCCCCTTAGTAAAAGTTTCTTCGAATTTTGAAGATTGAGTGTATTACAACATTATAAGTACATAAAATTAATATTTATAATTATATGTATGAGAATTTGTTCATATTAAAATTGAAGAATATATGAAGTAAAATGCACGACTTGGTCTTATATACGATCACACTGTGCTTTTAAAGTCTGAATACAAAAACCTATTCATCTGATTTAAAAAAACAAAAAATAATTTTTGTATAAGTGCCTTAGAGCATTGCGCAAACCTAAGCGATGGCGGTGGCGATCGCGATAACAATGTAGATGCTGCACATGTAAATCAATAGGAAGGCTCACATCCACACGATATGTGGATTGCGATTAGGTTCCACTGCTGCGTTCAACCAAGCGACTTTTACTGAACGCAGCACGCACCATTTCATCGCAGTATGCCACGATATTTGATTTTTTTTGTGAAAATATTAACACAGTTCAAATGATTAATAATTTAGAACATTATACAGCAGCAGATTAATAAAATTAACAAAATCCAAATTTTGTACAATTTTTTGCACAAAGAATACAAAACATAAAAAGCATACAATTTCCGCATAAAATTGCTGTCCGGGTCGATTTATTGAGCCCGATTTATCTGCTACTGATTTTTTCTCACTTTTTGTATGTTCTTTTGACAACTTGCCCGTCACAAAATGTATCGCAATATCGTTGTTTATCGCGCGATAAAAGCTATCGTGATCGCCACCGCCATCGCTTAGGTTGGGGCATAGCTTAAGTTTCAATTATTATTAGCTCAAATTGAAAAATTATTAAAAACCAACATAATTTCAAATTAAATTATTTAAAAATTTTCTTAAATTGTTTTGGGAGTTAAAAAAAAGTACACCATCTAAAGTCCTTAACAAATCATAGTTTTCGAGAAAAAAAAACTCAAAATCGTAGGAGCGGTATTTTTAAAAATTAATTTTTTATATAAAATTTTGTAAACATTTTTAAGAAAAAAAATTGGTACACAATTTTGTATTATTTACCACCTAGAATTAAAAATTAAATTTCGAAAAAAAAATCATGCGATTTAGGTACTATAGCACAAGTTTTGGATTCGTGGAAATAGAGCCCGATATAACAATCAAACTTGACATTACGATAGTAGAGAAAAAAGCGGGTCCCGAAATTCCGTCTGTCTGTATGACTGAATGTCTGTATATCTGTATATCTGTATATCTGTATATCTGTATATCTGTATATCTGTATGTCTGTATGTCTGTATGTCTGTGTGTCTGTATGTCTGTCCATGGCCTACAGCCTAAACCAATGAAGCGATTTTCTTCAAACTTGGAGCATACAAAATTTGTACGATACCTAGTAGAAAAATCGAAATTTTAAAAAATAACGGTACTTGCCATACAACCGTTTTGAAAAAGGTTGTTTATCTCAAACGATTTTGTTTTTCATTTTTGTGTGTACTTAGTGGTGGTATGGTCTGCATTTTGGTGAATAAAATTTTCCAAAAACCGTTATTAACGGTACCTGTCATGCAATGGTTTTTTTTTTTTTTGATTTTCGAATTTCTCGTTAACGATGAATAATACTGCATAGGTACAACAAATATTTACAAATTTTTTTGAAAAATTATTTTCTTGAAAACGGGTTGATTTTTTTTTTTTTTTGAAATTATGGTTGTAGTTGTATATTATTATGTTCTTAAGAATGGCATACCAATTTTTTTTCTAAAAATTTTCAAAAAATTTTATAAATATGTATATAAAAAATTATTTTTTAAGAAAACCGCTCCAACTATATTACATGGTCAATCTTTAAAATTCCAACAAACTTTTATTACAAGAGCAGAGTTAGTGGCCATTTTTTGTCACAGAAAAAAATCCAGGTGAGCTATCAAATGAAAACAAAATGGCGAGCTGCAATATGGCTGCTTTTTCCTAGCCTGTACCACCCCGACAATTTTTTTTTTATAATGTGGAGATGTTCCCAAACACATACCATAAAAAATATTTGCCCGTTCAAACATGCAACTTCAATAAATTTTTTTCAAAAAATCCAGTACACTATAAAGTTTGTGCACATTTTTCTCAAAACCTATTGATTGTACGAAAAAAAGTGTCATAACATTTTTAATGTAAAATTACATAGGCTACAACTTTTGCCTTCACATTTTTTTAAAAACAAAAATATTTGCCCGTTCAAACATGCAACTTCAATAAATTTTTTTCAAAAAATCCAGTACACTATAAAGTTTGTGCACATTTTTCTCAAAACCTATTGATTGTACGAAAAAAATTGTCATAACATTTTTAATGTAAAATTACATAGGCTACAACTTTTGCCTTCACATTTTTTTAAAAACACTGATAGTTTTTGATAAATTAGCAAAAAACTGAAATTCAACCCCTTTCACCCTCCGTAAAAATTTTAGCCCCGGTCCAAATTTAGGGTACTTTTTGGAAAATGCTTAAGGTATAAAAATAAACATCTCCACCAAAATTCAGCTTTGTCGGAATTTTTTCGTAGTGAAAGTCTAGTCTAATTTTCCTGGGCTAAATAGCTATTATTCATTTTAACTTGTTCACAAGGCACAAGGCGCCGGTTTATGTGCGCGGACTCTCATATAATCCTCTCAAAATCGAAACCAAACTGTTTAGTTGCATGTGCGCGTCTCGCTGGCCTAAGGCGCCCTAACTCTGAAAGTATTACTCCTATAAAAACATGTTTTACGAAATAAAAGAAACATAATTAAATTAAAAAGAGATATTGGCTAAAACGCGTTTTTCTAAATGGCGGCTAACACACAACCCTTACAGTCCCGTCATTTTTTTAAGTATACTTAGAAACAACCCGCCCACCAATTCCGATCATAAAATTTGATCGTATTATTTTTGCATTATGGAAAATCTTTTTCGCCTCTGGCGACTGGCCTAATATTTATCTACCTGCTACATAAAAAAAATAACGGTTATAAATAGGTATCTGAGAAAAAATACAGTACACCTGGTGAAAATATGCCATTCATTTCATCCACTTCATTCGTTGGCATGGCGTATGTGGAATATAAATTCTCACCCAATCCTTCCTAAAATGTCAGTACTATTTTTTTATTTCCCGAAAAATTGAATCCGTTCCAAATATGCCCAAAGTGTGCCACATAATACCGGAATTAGATCATACAACAACAATAATTACAGTAACTCAAGTAGTAACCTCAAAATCAATAAAAACACTTTACCGAAAAGAACAAAAGAAATTGAACAAAATCCAATAAAATATAATAGCGCTCCCAAAACGAGGTAAATACTTCAATCGAATTTCATCGCCACGCCACGCCGCGCCACGCCGTGTTCCTGCTGTGTCCTGTTATGCTGCACCAAGAGTCCCGCAGCTACATAGCCCACCCAGCTCCTCTACACAGTCACAGAAATCCCCAACAAGTACATAATTACAGTGCCAACCGAAAAACCTAGACTAAATATGCGTGTTGTCGCCAACTTGTTTGTGACATCCTTTCCGCAGGACACCAAAAAAAAAAAAATTACTCTTAACTTGGCCAAAGGGATGTTTTCAACCTTTCCCTACTCTACTACCCTTTATGGCTCTTGCACTCCACCCTCTCAATCACATAGACATAAAAAGGTTGAGCACAAAACAGACGACACGTAAAGTAGCAAAGTGTACCAGCAGTAAGTATAGCAAGCAGCATTAGCAGCACCAACAGTAGCAGCAGCAGCACCAACTAACAACAAAACAAACCGAAAAATTTCCCACGACAACCTGAGCAATTCCCATACCTAGATAAGATAGATTTATTCGCATGCGCTAGTGCATCTCACCAAGTCACAGATATTGATTCAGAGCTTTTCCCTACCGCCGCAACATGAAAAGCTCAACTCCTCGCCCTTCTGGCCAACTAATTTCAAAGGAAAACTCATATTCTCGCAGTGGGAAAATTTTCAAATTTTCATTCCTCAGAATAGTATCGGCTTTAATCGAGGAAGGTTTTGTGTGCTGTGTCCGTCGTTCGAAGCAAAGTGTACACATACATACATTATACATATAATATCTATATGTATTAATAGTGAAGAAAAAATTTTCATTTTATATATTATTCTTTAAACAAAATGTAAGAATAAATCCCTGTTCTATGCTAATTTGTCTGCTATAATAAAAATCTACTGGATAATTGCCAGAAAATCTAAAATCCTACTCACCGTTAAGTAACAATTTCGTTCAAAAAATTTGTTGCAATTTAAATTTTTTTTTTATGCTTTTTAAATTATTATCGATGGAAAAGTGTTTAAAATGTGATCGAGGATCGTGAATTGCGGTTATAGATAAATACAATTTTCTGAAAAAAAAAATTCGTTGAAAAAATTGAAAAAATTTTTCCTTAACAAGGATAATGGGGAAAATCCATTTGAAAATGTGTATATAATAGAAATGTATTCATATGCCTGATTGTATGAGTGTGTATGGGTGTGTGTGTGTGTGTGTGTACGGTGGAAAAACTAGGGCACTGTGCTTTACATACGAACCATCGACGATTCGACTACGACGAGCGACCGACGGCTTCATCATATAGAGGTAGCAAGAAAGGAACCTCGGACATTTTCCATTAATGAAAGAATCAAAGGAACTGAGAAACATAAACAGGAAATAGATCCTCTTTTCTAGCTGTTTCTGAATTTCTGATTTAAAAAGGAATCATTTTTTTTTTAAATATTGAAACATGTATCATAGAAATGAAAAAATATAAAATTTTGACCAAAAGCAAAAAAAAAAAAATAAATCGGCAGAAAAAAGGAAAATGCTCACAATTTTTTAAATTGAGACGTTTTAAAAGGAAATTGCGCTGATTATTATCATATTTGAGAGATAAGGAGAGAGCTTTCTAATACCCTCTCTAACTCTCTCTCTCTCTCTCTCTGTTTGGTTTCCTCTCAGGAGGATTTTTTCTCAGAAAATGGTTGTTAATTTTTAACAACATCCTTTCCTTCGATACTCAACTCATTGCCTATCATGCAAGGCTTTCTCTCTAACTATCTACTGTCGATTTTCTGTGTCGCTCGTCCTTTTCCGTGTATCTTAAACTCGTGTATCTGTATTTTTCTATTGTTATCCTTATCATTGTCAGTTCTTGCGCTATATTTTGCTCAACCATATACATTGCCGTAGTGACCTAACTGTATTATATGCTTTGGTTGTTATTCTTTTATAGTAACACACATCATCACACATGCCTCTTTCGTCCTTTTTGTCGTCGCTTTTTCTAATGAGTTACTCGTTAGATAAGAAGTATGTAAACAGTGTTATCGTAACTTATTTTTTTGTTTAACTTTTCTTTTTTTTTTTTTTTTTATCCGACCATATGCGAATGTAGAGGTGTAAAACGCTTCGTCATTATGTATCTGTTGTCTATGTCTATATTGAAGATGTTCTTTTGTTGTTTAGTTTTGTTTGCCGCGTGGTGCATTTGAAGGACAGATTTTATATTAAATTCCATTCTTAAAAAAATTATTCAGTATGTTTATTATTTATTTATAAGGCAGCATGAGGTACAATCTTATCAAACAATAATAATTCAGAATAACCAACTAAAATCGTACCACCAGTGAATATTTACGTAGAATCTTAGTTGGGAAAAAAAGTAAAAATCTAAATACTAAACCAGTGTATTTCAAAACAACAAAATATATATTATCTAAATATATTTCAAAACCAATTCTAAATAATATTAATAAAATCATACTTATATGATTATAATAGTTTTCAATAGTGCTTCGAATAGATACAAAAAAAAAAATCTACCGTAAAAAGTGCATATGTAATATTTTAAAGCCGTAATCATATATAAAGAATAAATAATTAAATAAAATAATATTTATAAATGTGTAAAGTTAAATGTATTCATATTAATACAACAAATATAAAACACAATCAATGTGCCTGTATTCTGTTTTCATGTAGTGTTTAAAAAAAAAAAATATGTGCGTTATTTGTGTTAATACAAATAAAAATAGAAAACAAATATTTTTAATTAATTAAACATATCGTGTATGCTTTACGAAGTATAAATTAAAAAAGTAAAATATAATTTCTACATAAAAATAAAAAAGTATAGCATCGAAAATTAAAAAAAAAAACAAAACAAAAGATAAAATTAAATTGCCAATCAACACATAACAACACAACACAATTAAAGTGAATTCTTGAATAATAAATTAAAAAAAAATATAAATTTAACACAAAAGATTCTTAAAATTATTATATTTACCTACAACAATAAATAAAATTATAGCATTTATCTTGTTCAACGTGCGGTGTAGAACGAAGTGTTTGCTCTTCTTTTTTGTAAAATCTGATAGTTTTACCAACATAAACTTTATTGAAAACAGTTTAAATTAAAATCTTCGGTGTGGATTACTGAATTTTTAACAAACAAAATTTATGTCAACATATTTACTCTTTATTGTGGATGGTGTTTACAGATGTTTCACTCTATAGTGTGAATGTTGGCAACCCTGGAGTGCCTCGGTGGTTTAGTGTGTACTAGGTAAGTGTTGTTTTTAAAACTAAAATTTTATCATAAAATACATTTTGATTGTTTTTTTTTTTTTTTTTTATCTTAGCTCCATTTGATGAAACGAAACTTACGGCCATATTATTCACTCAATACATCCAGATTAAAACTTAAATATGAATGTAAATCATACAAATTCAATGTAAATTCATCTAGATTTAAGTTTACATCTGGATGTATCGAGTGATAATAATAATATGGCGGTTAAATACCTATTAGAGTTCCACATAAAAACTTTTCTGACTTTTTACGCTATAGAAAAAGTAAAGTTTAACATATAGACTAAGGCCCAATTTTTTAATCCGAGATTAAATTTAGACCCGAGTTAACCAACCAATAATTCGGGATTTAATAAACAGATGGTTTTGATATTTTAACCTCCGATTTTCATAGTTCGATTCGCAAAATTTTTGTTGAAAAACAGTTTCTTAAGTTAAATGATGTAAATAAATATACATATGTCTAGAATTAACTAACTCTGGCTTAACTCGCCACTGAAAAACTGGGCCTGGAGTCATATTTATGTCGCAGATCATAGTAGCAGTTTATTCCGGTGTTCCTCAAGGAAGTCATTTAGGACCCTTTTTCTTTTTACTTTTTATAAATGACTTAAATAATCTAATTGTTCAAACATGAAAATGTGTTCAAACATCAACAGGATAACCATTGATAAGAGAATCTAGTGTTAGGTGTATAGTTTCATGTAGAAATAGCATTTAGTAGTAGCCCGTGGTGTAATTGTTGGTCAGAGATCTGAGTTCGATTCCCAGCCACTTCCTTCTAAACACAATTGTTTTTCAGGGCTATTGCCTCTTGCGAGGAAGTCACAAATCCTCCAAGACCAAGAGTATCTATCTCCTGTCACATAAAAGTGCCGCTTACCTTACCTGTATTGATTCGGCAATAAACTATAGGCCCCCTCCATTCAACAACAGGAGTGGTTGAGAGTTGTAAATCACTAGGCCCTAGTTCTTCATGAGCTGCTGTGCCGTTAAATTTATTTATTTATTTTAAAATAGTATTTAAAGATGTCAGTTGGTAAAATAAATTAAGTATTCAGTTGGATATAACATCCCAACTGGAAATCATTCAGCAATAAAATATTTGAATCTTCTCTTTTTTGTCGATAGCGTTCGTTAAGCTGTTCTTATTTACAAAAATTATAATAAATCGTATGTATTAAGTGTATGTGGTTTTACAAGCAAACATGCGCCTTTTTTTAATGTATTTATTATGTTATGTAGTCATCCATTTGAATGGCTTTAAATTAGACAATAATAATCTTGAGCATATATTATCCTAACAAAACAAAAAACAGGATGGACTTCGTTTGTCGGTTTTCTAAAGAATTTCAAGTACTCATACATTTTAAAAACTTTATTCCGCCCTTTTTCTTGGTTGATTTTAGAGAACTGTATAGTTCTGTTTGAAATCCAAGTTACCAAAATATTGTAAAGTAAAACCCGCTTAAGAGAAACTGCAAAATGACACAGTCTTTCTTTCACTTAAGCGGGTTTTTCACTAAAACATACCCCGCTTAAGTGAAAAAAATTTCACTTGTCTGTATAAGTGAAAAAAATTTCACTTAAGCGGATCTTAAAATTCAATTAACCAGAGAATCACTGCTAGAAACAATTATATATACCTCTTTAGCCATTTAAAATGTTGTTTTAGATTTTTGTTTGAGAGGACAAAGCAATTTGTTTATAAAATGTAAATGTTTGTTAAACGTTTGTTAAATAATCAGAAATTCAATAATGTCATTTTCGTGGTGAAAATGGGAAGGGTAAAAAATAAAGAAGGACCGAAAGCATTCAGCAAATTTTTTGTTCTATGGGATTCAATTTTTTTTCACTTAAAAGAATATTTTTTTTTTTCAATGAAAAATATAAAATTGAACTGAAAATATGTTTCAGGTATCCGGGTTTTTCACTTTAGCGAGTTTCGCTTAAGCGGAGTATTTTAAAGGTAATTGGTCGAAAAATACTCGGGGTTGAGAAAAGTGTTTCAGACAAGCGGGTTTTTCTCTTAGTGCCAGTTGTACAATCATGGTTTAAATTTTGATCCGTGGTTCAGGAATTTTAACTCGCCGATTTCGGCGAGTTAAACGATAGTTCGAGGTTCCAATATGCACTAGAAGACAATAACATGCCTGAACCATCGTCGAACCACAGTTAATCCGCCGAAATTGGTGAGTTAAAATTCCTGAACCACGGATCAAATATTTGTACAACTGGCCCTTAAGCGGATTTCTCTTAAGCGGGTTTTACGTTATACAAATATAAGATTTATATACCTAGGCGAAACGCTATTTTTTGTGGACTAAAGGCTGTTAAAAGCTACATATTTTGAATTTATTTCTCAAAGCTAACAAATTTGTAGATTTATAGCTACATAAATAATTAAATAAAGTTATAAAATGTTTATTAAAAATATGTGGGTTTCAATACATTGCACTCACAGCCTCAAATGTTTTTCACATTTATGATTTCTTATCCCACACCAATAATTTGTAGGTACATATATTTCTTTTGTTGGTTAGTGCGTTGGACTGTCACGCCAGAGGTTTAAGTTCGATTCCCAGCCTCTCCCACCTTAAAAAATTGAAATGGTTTTTCAGGGCTTTTGGCTCTTGCGACTTGCGAGGAAGTGAAAAATCTTCCAAGAGTATCTTTTATCATAGAAAACAGCCGCTCATTATTTTGTTTTGTCGCAGAGCCAGGCGGGGCAAGTGCCCTATCGCTGGCTCTCCTTGCCTGCTCTCCTGGTATCGTTAAAATTGCAAAATTTCTTTCGAAAAGTTTTCTTCCACCAACAACAACTGATCATTTAATTTTGGTAATTGATTTTTAGGGCCCTACAAACGATCAATGTTTATTAACAATTGGTAATTATTGAAGAATTTTTTTGTCAATAAATATTGATGAAAGATTGCTATCACACCTATCAATGATTGATAATCATTCAAATAATTCGAAATTCGGAAGAATTTGGCGTGTTCAGGAAAATGAGATGTCAGAGATTTCTCCACATAAAAAGTGGGCAAGCGAATCCAAATGTTTTTTTTTTTTCCTCAGAGTTTTGATGGCAAAACTGAGAAATTTTGCTGTTCATGTAACTGAAATTGCTGAGGACTCTGAGATATCATTTTCCCGAACATGACTATTTTCGGACAGTACACGAACAAAGCTATTATTTTGCTTAAACATACGCTACGCACCTGTGCTTATAGTCAGGAAACCTGTACACAGTTTGCCAAAAGAAAAATGTATAATGATAGACCACAACCGATAGACCGGGAAAATAAAATGTGAAAGTTTTGAATTTAAATTCTAGATTGACTGTTCAGCAGTGCCGGATCTACGACTTTTCCGAACAGGGGCAAAAACATGATTTGGCGCCCCTTCAGCATTTGAGGTAAATAATAAAAAAAAAAAAAAACTGAATGATAGGTACATGGTTGGATTTTTTAAAGCTGGGAGAAAACTTTTTATTTAGTAACTTTTATGTACGTGTGACATACATAATAAAATAAACAAAAGACCATACAATTAGTATTCAGGGTGTTTTGAGTAAGATGCGTCAAAATTTTAAGGCTTGTAGTTTGGGTGGAGAAAAGAAAAAAATCTTACGTGAGGTGGGATTATTTCTCTCTGTTAAGGCGGGAGGCAAAATTAAGAAAATTGTGATGAAAACAATTTTTTTTCAAAATTTTACGTAGTTCAGTAGTATTTTTGTTTTGAGCCTCTAAATTTTTAGTCAAACACTAAGGCCCAGTTTTTCAGTGGGAAGTAAGCCAGAGACAGTTAACTCTGGATATAAATTTATTTAAAGTTAACTTTAAAAGAAGTTGCGAATTTATGCAAATCGACCCAATAAATATGGAAGATAAAATATCAAAATATCCAGAATTAACTCACCAAATTTGGTAATTTGGGCTAACATTTAATCTCCCACTGAAAAACTGGGTCTTAAGACCAGATCTTTGATTTTTGAAAAAAATCCAAATTCTACTTTACTACTTGCTTTATAGAAATATGATCTTTGGAGAAACAAAATAACGGTTTGAGGTTGAATTTAAGGAAAACTTACTTAATTGTTGTTTTCAACTTTCTTAAAAACTAGAAGAGTCTTAAGCATAAAAGACTACGTCTTTTTTTGTACCTAACTGTATCCTTAAATAAATTGAATTAAATAAATGGAATTGAAATAAATTGATTTAAAATTTGAATTGAATTGGATTTAAGTGTTTGACTAAAATTGAAAATTCGATTCGGTTTTACAAAATTCTGTTTTTCAAAAAAAAAAAAAAAAAACATTTATTACCAATATTTATGCAAAGTAAACATTTTTAGGCTTACAACATAAAATAAATAATAGCTAATCTGAGCAAAGCAGAGGATAATTTTAGGTATTTTCTAAAGAAAATTTATTTGGCTTAATTTAAATTTTATTTTCTATTATTTTATTTTTCAATTTTATGTTCTCTCCATTTTTAGTTGTATCTGCTTCTGCTTTGATCGTAATAAAATCTTTTCTTATTGAGATTTTAAAAAACCTTATCACAGGACTTGACCGAGCAACCAAAGCTTTTAAGCGACCATTATGCTTCTTCTATTCTTTTTCCAATAAATTATTACGTTTTTGATTTTGAGCTTTCTAACAGAATAAATATACAATTATAAAAAATAAATTGTAAAACACAACACAAATTTATAAAAAACACTGTTTTTTCAAAATTTTCTTTTGTAAAACAGAATTTTGAAAAGCTGAATTTTGAAAGCTGAATTTTGAAAGACAAAATTTTGACAAAAGAATTTTGACCCAAACAGAGTTTTGACTCCAACCTGATTTTCTTAAAAGTTATAACACACCTTTCACTAGAGTTCTTCTAGGTCTAGTGTTCATTTATTTTTTTTAATTGAGTATTTTACTTAGAAATCCTTTTTTTTCGCAATGGGAAATAATTTGTTGCGTGTTGATGGTCTCTTGAAGAAATTGTCTTCTCGAATTTAGCGCCTCCTCAAGCTGCCGCCCGGTGGCACGTGCCCCGGTTTGCCCCCCCCATAGATCCGGCGCTGCTGTTTAGTTTCTTGAAAGAACAGCTCAAAAGTGTCATATAAACGTAAATATACAAAAAAAGAAATAATGTAATAAACAAATTTAAATGGTATTTTCGATTGGTGGCCAGAATAACAATTCTTGTTCTAAAAAGAAGATTGAATGCATCTTAATTTGGTATTCGAATCGAAATTAGAAGCGTTCACACGTACAAAATTATTGTTCGGGATTACTAAGCGAAAAAAATAGTGTTTTTCATAAATACAAACATGTAGTCATATTTATAATGACATCATTGGTCAGATAATATTTATACTAATACCGCCTTTACTCATAAGAAATCAAATTTTAAGGCTTAAATGTAGTACACTACTACACGTACACGGATATATGGAAGAGACTCTGCAAATCCAAGAAATTTCTTTTTTTGTTTTCAAATTTTTCTAATACACAAACAATGGTTATACATATAAGAAAAAAAGGCATGAATTGCATTTCTTAAATATGTATATAAATAAAAAATTTCATACAGAAATGAGACAACGAAATAAACAAAATACCTACTCCATTTTGCTTTTTGTTTTCTAGTACGCTATTCAACGAGACAAATTGATAAATGTAGCCGATTATCTGAAGAAGTCTCTGGTTCTTATCAGCGGCGGCGTACTAGACTGAGTTAATTTGAGTTTTTATGTTATGATTTTTCAACAAAAATTTTCAAGGTACAAAGAAGGTAGGAAAGAATGTTAGTACCAACATTTATACTCATAATATCAAGGGTAAATAACAATAAGAAATGAAATAAATAAAACGATTATTGATAGCTTCTTAGAATAAAATATACATTTATGAATAAGACCAAAAGACAACTCATACTGACATTAAATTTTAAGTTTTCTCACAGAGAAAAAAAAAAAAAAAAACTTAAGGAAAACCTAAAAATCAATAACAGACACGAGAAGGTTACCATAAGAAAACGCGTTATACATATGCCTACTTAAGTTCCGCCTTGCGTCTTAAAAATTATTCAAGGCGAAGACCATTAAAGCTTATACTCATATAAGACAAAAAAAAAAAAAAAAAAAAAATAAGAATAAGAATACGAGACTAAATGATTGTTGTCGCGTACAACAATGTCAAGAAGTGAAACCATATTGATTGCAATTTTGTTTCATTTTCTGGAAGAAATGCAATTGACCCAGGGTATAACACGTTTCCACAGTTTTTATTCTTCGATTTGATGTATAGGTAATCCATTTAAACTTTCGCAGACCATTTAAAAAATTCGTTTTAAAACAAAAAATTAAACTATTTCAACATTGCTATGTTTTGGCATTATAGGGATCGGGATGGCGTGAACTAAGCTTTTAATTATGCACAATTGACGTTTTTATGAATTGGTATAATTTCTTCTAATCTTCAAGTTGAACTATGTATCGATTGAATATGCTATCTTTACTAACTTATTTAATAACATATTTTTTTCTTAATTTTATTACTTTTCTATTGGGAAACATTTAAATCACATTCGATAAATAATCAAAAATTTGTATAAAGGACCACCCAACCAAAACTTCTAATAGATTTCTTCAGAAAGCTTCTATTTTTCCTATATGCTTACCCACTCGTTATATGAGATTTAATAAACACAAAAAACAAAAAGCTTCTACGACAATAATAACTCACTTCCCACCCAAGTCAAACCCAACCAAGGTTTAAAATAAAACACAAACAATGTTTCTTTCAAAATTCAAGACCAATGTTCACGGGCTCTAGTCTAAGTGAAATATACAATAAACTGACCTAGTACAAAATTTCATGGCTCTGGACGATCGATTTTGTAGATTAGAGATTTTTATTTAAAGCAACGTGGGTGGGTACCGACCTTAAATATTATTAAAAGTACTCACTTGTTAAATAATTAATATGTTTGTTTGTTTATTTGGTTATTTTACAACTCGAATAATATTTTGTTTCCAAGTTTAAATTCATTCGAATGCTGAACAGAACTTTCATAAATAAGGACCTAGATTTTAGATTCCCGATTTTTTATAATACGACACAAGATATGACCACCACCTTCTTTTTGTCAAAAACTGGGTGCCGTTAACTAAGTCCCCAGGAACTAAGTCCACCAAGGGTTTAGTTCCCACCCACTAGGCGCGGAAACCCCTTTTTGGAAGTTGTTTTTATTCCCAAACAAGGTGAGAACGAGGTGCACTTTCTTATGGGAATTTTATACACATTTGAAAATACGAAAAGAGAACTAATTAAAGTGAGGTATGTGTATAGGGGGGCATGCTGCCCCCCTGCAACCCCCCTGCTTGGCCTGCTATAGGATTTGGGGTAGGTGCGAGGTTGGGTGTATGCAAAGTTGGATAATTTCAAAGTTTCTTTAAATTCATATTCTTTAAATGCAAACGAAACTTTGCATACACCCAACCTCGCACCTACCCCAAATCCTATAGTGGGCCAAGCACGGGGGTTGCAGGGGGACAGCATGCCCCCCCATATATACTTTACTGTTTATACGCCATATTGCTGGCTGCAAGCACTGTATTTGTGGAAGCAAGCTTTTTTAATTTTTTTTAAGGAATGATTATAGATTTGACGGGAACTAAAACCACCTATTTTTTTTGAAATTATATTTCCCACCTTATGTCTAGTGGAAATTAACACCTTCGATGGACTTAGTTCCTGGGGACTTAGTTCACGGCACCTTAAAATTGGCGATGCAAACTAAAAGCACATAAAAAAAATTCTGTCGTATAACGGATTTTATATCTGTACTAGCAGGCCCGTGCTCGCCTTGATTCGCATGTTTAAATAACCTTATGATTGTAATATTAGTAAGAAAAATATTTTTGTTTTAGTAATAATTTCTGAAGAGCAAGACCTATATCTTATTAGGTTCGTTCGCGTACTCCCCAAATCTATGAATTTTTACGAATTTCTACAAATTTAACTCAAATTGTGTTCGTGTACGCAAAAAAAGTGTAGTTTTTCGCAGAAGAGAGCGCTCCCGAGAGAGTAAATTATTTCCCCTTTCTGATCATTTCAGCCCAAAGAAATTCTTTGGGCAAAAATATGAGTTCCGTCAAAAGTCACTTTGACATTTGCTAGAACATCTCCAAATAACCTTGTACACTCTGTGGTATCTGCCAACTGGTATTTTAATCGTGTTCGTTGCTCATAAGTCATCGAGTAATTGGTTAAGATAAGGGAACCTATAATAATGGAAAATTATGGAGGTATTTTGAAATTGTACAAAATTGACAAAAGTACAGATTCCGAAATCATATTTCAATAAAATTTGTATATATTTACCTTAAAATTAATGGAGGTTTTCCTGAATGTACCTGGTGTCGTCACTCGCTCTAAGTACATAAACAACCACGATACATCCTATTATGAACAGGAACAAGCTCATAAGGAAATTAAATGATTAAAAAAATATTTTATATAAGTATGTACATGTGTACCTACGTAAAATACGCACGGCACATGATTTAAAGGTATTTGAGCCTACGATTCTGTGCGGGTATTTAAAAAAAAGACGTACAGATAAATACGGTTAACAATGAATTTTTATATCAAATGACCATCACTTTATTAATTACGCATTAAAGAAAAACGAAATCAATTCAAGTACTCACTTAAAAGTTATTAATTGATAAGCGTAAGCACTATTAAATTGCAAATTTAGCCGACTAACGGGAAGTTAGAAAAACATAATTTTTATCAGAAAGCAAAATTAGTAATAGCTGACATCCCTCAAAAAATTCAAGCTTCTAAGCCAACCCCTTGAAAAGATACAATTCAAAAACCAATCCGTGTTTTAAGAATCTGTGTACTTAAGATCGATGTATGCTTAATGTCGGGATTAGGGTTCCCAACTTTCTTCGAAATCAAAGGAGGGCACATTTTTTCTAAATAAAAACAAAAGACAAAATTTCAAACCTTAGTATAAATAAAATCCTCCCCGCCTGGAAAAACAATTTAGTTTTAGATAAGGTCTTAGAAAATCTTACATAGCTTATTAAAAGGGACCAGCAAGGGTTACTATCGAAATAATACTAGGCCCTCGCCTAGTTTTTATTTATTTTCGCATCGATACAAAATTAAATAAAAAACTAGTGTTTTTGAGATTCGGTACTGGGATTTTTCGCTATCGAGTATTTGCTACGTTTTCCTCGACTGAATTAACCCTACTGTACATTTTTTGGGGCCTTGGTTACACTTGGAAAAAATTACCTTTTTTCTAGCAGGTCTTGGCATACCTAAATTAGAAAAAGGCATAATTAATATGAAAATAGAAATACAAATTTTGTTATGTAATTTCTTATGCTGATAAAAAAAATTATCATAATCATAAAAAAATTTGCAAAGTTCGAAAGATTTTGAGGAAAATTATAAGTTTTTGCTAAACTTTTCGTATTCATAAGAATTTAAACTGTTTTTCAAAGCCTAGCATTTTTGGCAAAACCTATGAAATTTTTTCACGCACATAGAGCGAATGCGTGCAGCAAAAAAAAATGTACATTGCAATTGATCCTGCGAGATATTTATAATAGCAGTAATACATTAAAACTACATTTACCATTGAGAAAAAGTAGGTATTTGAATATATTTAGACGAGTGACGAAATGTCATTAATTGTGTCATTTTATAACAATTTTTTGTCATAATGCTGCTGTATGACACAATCTATGTCATAACCTTGCTTTATGACAAACAATTGGCATAAAATGACAGAAATTGTGATATTTTTACACATTAAACACCAAAGATATATACTTATCAAATGAATCATTGAAAAGGAGGACATTTTTAAGTGAGGAAGGACGGCAGGACAAATTGTTGGAAAGGAGGACTGTCCTCCCAAATGGAGGACTGTTGGGAACCCTAGTCGGGATACACGGGTATAAAGAAAATAAATACATGTTTCAAACGAAGATAAAATGTTAGGCTACAATAAAGTTCAATGGATTGATTTAAAATTTTACAGATATACTGGTGGTCCTTATTTCTTTAAAATGTATTACCAAATTAAGTACTGTAATCAATATTTGTAAAACAGTGAAAGATTTACCAAAAGCCTTTAAAAGTGTTTTTTTTTTTACCTTTTCATAATCCCACGGTGGAGGGAAAAACAAATTGGCTTAAAGTTCAGCACCACTAAAAAGGAGACTGATGATAGGCGACTCGGCACCCCTTGAAATAGCTATATCTCTTCAGCCAAACAAAAATAAATCGAATTAAAATACCTAAAATGAATTCGTAAACAATTGGTGGTAGCACCTTTAAGTTGTTGTTGTTCAAAAATTCTAAAAAAAAAAAAAATAATAAACGTCATAAAGTTTTAAAAGGACCATGTAGAAAATTAGTTCGAACTTTCAAAACTGCTCTTAAATTTTCCGTGTCGGCATTTCTTGCTAAGATATTGGTAACCAAAGTCAAAAGTATCTTTTGTCATTCAAAGCCAGATATTAATCTAAAAAAAAATAACAAATTTAGAACGACGAAAAAAGACGACATTAAATTAAGAAAAAAAAAAAAAACACAAATAAAAAAATTATTTTTGTTTTTGTTTTAGTGAACTGTTAGACGACATTATAGTTAAATAAACAAGTTATCGAATCAATTCCTGCATTGAATTGGCTCAAAAAAAAAAAAAATCAAAGAAAATGGAACGCATAAAAAAAAATAATAATTTTACGCTCGTGCTGTTTCTCATAATTGCGCAATAACGGTACTTTAAAACAATAATTTGCTAAAATGTCTCAATACAAAGAACGTAAAGCTTTAGAATACGACAAAAACATTTACAAAAAAGTGATTGTTTTTTGTTCCCCTAATTTTTTTGACCAGTGTATATTTTCGAATATAGTATGTACATTCAAATTTACCCAAATTCTTTGAAATAAATATCAATATGAACGTTTTATAGGAATTGAACTTTGTGCTTAACTGCGGTTTAAATGAAATAATATGACTTCAATTGATTAAGTTTATCTGCAAAAAGTTAAATGATAAATCAGTGAAATGTCAAATCAGTTTCAGTTTAAATATCTTTCGGACACACTGATAAATGCTGTTTAATTTGTATTCATTTAGCATATTGAAATACCTACATATCTTCCTTATAAATGTTATACGTATTCAATCGATCAAAATAAAGAATTACCTATGAATATAATGTATGTATGAATTTATGTGTTTATTATTTTGTGAATTTGTTAGACTTAAAGAAATTTAAATTGTTTATGTGACAAATTATTAAAGTCCAATCACTTATCACAATTTCACTACACTAAGCATTAAAACACGCAATGAAAATTAAAAAGATTGTAAACAAACGTTATTGCTCACACAAATTTTTAATATGTGAGTCATAGATTTACTTTTAAATTTCTTCTAGCATTTGTTGTATACGCAACGCATAAAAAATATTATTTGGTGTCCTATTATAATTATATGTACACTCCTTGTCAACTGAATACGCACAAACATTTTTTAATATACTTTATCCATTTTTTCCAAACAGTGATGGTTATTATGCCATCTGTTGATGCTAACTATTCCCTTAAGATGTTAAGCAGATAATTCCGAAAGAATTATCCAAAAACAACCGTGAGTTTTTCTTCAACCACTTGCAAAGTGTTTTATATGCAAAGTAGGAGTTTTTTTTTTAGTCAACTGAATAGGTACAACGCCATTTTCTTCGTTGTTTATAAGTTTTTTGGAGTGCTTGACAGTTTAAATTAACGATTTTAGTGTTTTCAGTAAAATTTAATTCTTGATTTCAAATTTTAAGAGAAATGGGTAGATCTACGTGTCTTAACAGTGTTGAAAAAGCTAAAATCGATTTACTTAGAGACCAAGGCCTAACTGGACGTGCAATAGCTGATAAAGTTGGCCGAAGTTTTAATGTAGTTTATTCTTACTTGAAAAATAAAGATGCATACGGCAAAAACATGAAGGGAGGTAAGAAAACAGCAACAACAGCAGCTGAGAGACGAAGAATTTTAAGATGTGCATCAAATTCTTCTGATTCTGTGGCAAAAATAAAACAAAAAGTCGGCGTAAACGCAAGTTGCTCAACAGTATTAAGAGTAATCAACAACTCAAGCCATCTTAAACGAATGAAACTTAAGAAAAAACCACCACTTGACGAGAGACGGAAAATGTTGCGATTAGATTTTTTAAGACTTCACATGAGTTGGAAAAAAGAATGGTATCACGTGGTTTTTTCAGATGAAAAAAAGTTTAATTTCGATGGCCCTGATGGGTTCAACTTCTATTTTCACGACTTAAGAAAAGAAAAAAGATTTTTAAAGCGCCCTCATAGTCGTGAAGGAGGTGTCATGATATGGGGAGCAGTCAGTTATTATGGAACAGTTCAGCTCGAGGTTGTAACATCAAGAATGACAGCAGTTGGGTATAAAGTAATTTTGGAAAGAAATTTTCCTAAATTTTCTAACATCTTTGGACCCATAAACTGGACCTACCAACATGATAATGCGCCTATTCATTTAGCGCGCATAATAAAAACATGGATAGAGGAGCAACAAGTGCAGTTGCTTCAATGGCCGCCGTACTCACCTGATCTAAACATCATAGAAAATGTCTGGGGATGGTTAGTACGCAAAGTTTATGAGGGTGGTCGTCAGTTCGAAGACAAAGAAACCTTAATTTCTGCATTAGCGTGGAGCGAAATTTCGTTAAATTACATTAAAAAGCTATACGATTCCATGCCGGATCGAATTTACGAAGTAATTAAAAATAAAGGTGGAAGTACCCACTACTAAACTTAAACAAAAACTTGTTTCATTCCATTCCAATACCAATTTTAATTTTTGTACCTATTCAGTTGACTCAATAAAAAACTTCTACTTTGCATAAGTTACACTTTGGAAGTGGTTGAAGGAAAAACTCACGGTTGTTTTTGGATAAAACTTTGAAATTCTGTTATTTATATGTTACGAAAATTTTTACCATCAACAGAAGGCATAATAACTATCACTGTTTGGAAAAAATGGATAAAATATATTCAAAAATGTTTGTGCGTATTCAGTTGATGAGGAGTGTATGTATACGTGGGTAAATGCTTTGTGATAAAATTTAATCATAATTAAAATTGTCATAAAATCACCGTACAGTTTTTGTTTTTGTATTTGTACTATTTTTGGACTAAAGTATATGTAATAAAAAATTCAAATAAACCATATTTAGTATTCTAGACAAAAATTAAATAAAAGATATTCATCAACTAGTTTGTATAAGAGCTTCGCTACATTTTACCCATACAAAATTCTATGCACCAAAGTATTGAACTTATACGATAAGGTAATGTTAGAAAGAATGGTGATTGATATGGTAAGTTGCATAATCTCATTTGGATCTAAATGTGGCGTGTTCAGGAAAATAAAATCTCTGAGATTTCTCAACCTTAAAAAGTGAGCAAGCGAATCCAAAATTTTTTTTCCTCAGATTTTTGCCAGCAAAACTGAGAATTTTTGCTGAGGAATCTTGTTCACGTAACTGAGATTGCTGAGGGGTCTGAGATCTCATTTTCCTGAACTTGCCTAATGGATCTATAACAGAACTTGAACTTGGTACCTAACCTGCCTAGCGTTTTTGGACATAACAAATAAGATACATTTTATGGCACAGCTCATGAAGGACTAGGGCCTATAGTGGCTTACAACTCTCGACCAATCCTGTGTGCGTGTCTCCAGGAATGGAGGGGACCTACGCCAGTTTATTGCCGAATGTGAGCGGCACTTTTCTATGAAAAGATATACTCTTGGAGGTGGTATCGATTCCTCGCAAGAAGCATTAGGGGCATTCCATGAAAAATTAGAATTGTCAAATTTTCGATTTTTTAATGTTAATGCACGTTTAAAGCAAGATGGCGGCATATAAACAATAATTTTAATTAAACATAAAACTAATGTGATGTGTTGGAGTTTTAGTCATATTTATTTTGACTTTTAATTATAATTTTTCTTTCAGCCTCATGAATATGTGACAAAAAAAGACACGAAAAAGGACATTTTTTAAAATCGAAAAATGCAAATCCAAAACCCAGAATTTTGATTTTCCAATACATTAAAATTGAAAAAAAAAAAAAGGGAAGAGTACCGAATTCATAGCCTATCAGAAGACAAAACGGTTGTTAACTATTAAATAACTACTCATAAAAACCGTTAATTTCAACTCTGTCAGACACGTGCCGCAATTTGTCTGTACGTGACAACCCATTAAAAAATTCCTAAAAATATAAGGATGAGCCTTTTAAATATTTTTTTTTCATAAATACTAACTTTGATTCTTCCTTATTATTCGGTTATTACAAATTTTCGATCGATGTCTTATAGTCTTGCTAAAATCTGAATATTAAGATAATAATGTAGAACATTGGTTGACTCGACCCGTCTGAATGTGACACCTTTTCTTATTTTTTTTTCTAAGAAATTTAAAAGAATACCTTTAAAGTTTTTACAGATAATCGAAGACTAATGTACAAACTTTTGAAAAAAATTAATATATGACCTATATAATCAATGTTTTGAAAATAGCCTTATAATAACAGAAAAATAGTTGAATTTGTCTGTACGTGACCATGGAATGCTCCATTAGCGGTTTTTTTTTTGTTTTTATTATTTTTATTAGTTAAACGAGGCTGGGGATTGAGTCTAGACATTTTGCATGATAGTTCATCGCACTAACTCTCATGCCACGGCTAATACGCTTTTTTTGACATATCTCATGGGAGGGGGTCAGAATTCTGGCTATTAAAATCCTGTATGATTAAAATGTTGTTTTTTCTTTTTTGAAAATACTGTACGACCAAAATTCTGTTTTTCAGAATTCTGTATTTCAAAATTCTGTACATCCAAATATCTGTATATTCAAAATGCTGGAAGTGTAAAATTCTGTTTACCAAAATGCTGGTTATGTCCAAGTTCTATATTTCGAAGAAAAAATCATTTAGTTGGAGTCATTTTTTTCATTTTTAAAAGGGGTAATTTCTCCAATTTTGAGGGTTATTTATTATATTTGGTTTAGGGTAATTTTTCATTATGACAAAATTTCATGTAGCCGTACATAATATGTATGTATAATGGGGCTTGAGTGTAGCATTTTTCCGAATTTTTTTTCCTTAAGCCAGGTACGCAGTTCAAGCTAAACTAAATTTTATCTCTACGATAAAGAGCACAAATGTCAAAATTTATCTGTGAAAGAATGCGTTGAGCATTATTTTGCACGCTAAATTGAATGGAGACTTTTAGAATTTAGCGCGTGAACTGCGTACCGCCTAGCTAAATATTCTCGCTAAAATTTATCTTTGGAGGAGATTAGTATGGAAGATAAATTTTAGCGTGATCTGCGTACTTTTTTACATTATCAAAACAATTTTTTTGAATACAGAGTTTTGCAAAGCAGAATATTGAAAAACAGAATTTTACTCATACAGAATTTTTTTGAATACAGAATTTTAAAATACAGCATTTTTGTGTAACCAGAATTTTGAATTACAGTATTTTGAAATACAGTATTTTAAAAATAGTATTTTGACCATACAGTATTTCGACCCCAACCCAATATTTCATATATTATCTTCTAATCGAAACGGATTTAAATTAAATTTTGGTGCCGTAAAATAAAGTCCAAAGCAAAATTTGGCTTTGGATTTTATTTCATGGCCTAAGTTTTCAATAAAAAAGCTTCTAATAAATGTCACAACGGAATTAAAAAATTCAGAATTATTCCTTGAAAACTAGATATTTCAATTTTTTTCGAAATTGAATTTTTAATTCAACATCAATAAATACATATGTAAATACAATTTGAAAACACTAATATTTTCGGCTCCGTGAAATAACTCCCCAATGAAATAACCCTCCAATCCAAAAATGAAGTAAGTCCTAAAAGAAATAAACAAAATTACGGCGTATAAACAGTGCGGTATGTATGGGGGTGCATGCTGCCCCCTGCAACACCCCTGCTTGGTCTACTATAGGATTTGGGGTAGGTGCGAGGTTTGATGTATCGAAGTTTCTTTTGCAATTAAAGAATCTGAATTTAAAGAAACTATTAATTTATCCTATGCATCCAATGTCAACAGCTGTTTTCTAAATATAAGTTACCGTAAAAAGCCGAAATAATTAAATTCTAGAAATATATATTTTTTGTATGGACTAAAGGACGTTAAAAGCTATTTGGAATCAATAATTTAACAAGTCCAATTAAATAGTTCTAAGGTCTTCTACTTGGTTGATTTATTTCAGTAGTAAATAGAATTTGTATTTTTAAAAAATCTTAGTAATTTTTTAGATTTTAAATAATATTAATGTATTTAAAATTTGTTTAATTGCAATATGAGGAGGTCAACTCAGACGTGCCAGATTGCAGTTATAATAAAATCGGTATACCCATTAGGAAGCTATAAGTGAACAACTCGAAAATAAGGCAATTTTCTCAAAAAAACATCATACCCCTATTTCCGCAATGCGATTTTCTTTTACAGTGGACGCAAAGTGGTTAAAAAAATTAATCTAAATGGACAATATTATTATTATTTTTTTTTTTACATTTTTATTTTTTTTTTGGTTCTGTTTTTCCATAGAAAAAATGTTGAAGTACAAATGTGCAAATTATTAAAGCCATCCGTGTTTAATTAAAGGTGCTAGGTCAGCCCAAAGTGTAAACATTAAATGCAATCGATTCTAATCAGCTGCTTACAAGGTTTGATTGTCAAACTTTAAGATCGTTTTGAGAAAAGTGAAGTGTCTTTTTCAAAAAAAAAAAAAAAAAAAGTAGAATTTAATTTTGAGAACAATAAAATAAAATAGTTAAACTACATTTATATCAAAAATATGTTTACCTATATATTTTTTGTAATTGTTTTTTGTAACACCTCCACTAACGGCCGTATTATTGACTTTCTTCAAAGCTAGTTTTAGTTTTAAGTTTTAAATTTTGCAAAAAAAGATATTGATTTGATTTAGATGTCAAAATATGTAGTAATATTTTAATTTAGATTTCAAAGCAATAAAAATTAGTGAAAAACTTAAAACTCGAAACCTGAATAGAACTAGTTTTTGCTCAAAACCAGCTTTGAAGAAAAGCCAACAATATGGCCGTAATTGTATGAAATGTAAAATTAGATCGTTTTTTTGTCTAAGCTTTTGGAACTGTCGAGATCTGGTGGCCGTATAAAATGTATGTCGTTTTGTTAATTGTGGTATAGGTATCAGCCTGTGTACCAAGTTTTGTGTGCCTTTTTTGCCTATTACAAAGTTATGAGTATGACATATTTTTCTAGACCAACCCCGCATATCGAAAATGGATTTATTTGCATTGTGGATTTTCCGTGTTTATGTACTCGTACATAAGTCAAACTATCAGCCCTATTATGGCTATCAAATATCAACAAGATATTTGATAATATTTGATAAGTATCAACAAAATTAATAAATCGGTATTATGCTGACCATTTATCAAAATTTTTGATGAATTTTGAATTGTATGTAAATTTTTAATTTATTGTGAATAGTTCTATTGATAAACGTGGTATTACGGCTGTCAAAAATGTTGATACCAATCAAATTTTCTATCAGCCAATAATTCTTCGTTGATAGTTCCATCAAGTAACCGCGCGGTAGAAAATTTCTTTAAAATAAAATTTATAAAAAGTTAGTTGCTGTTTTTTTTTTATTGAAATACAAGGATTTAAAAACGAAATGTAGGAAAAAAGCGAATTATGTTTGATAAAAACAACTTACATTATTCAACCAACCTGTTTGGACACCACAACACAAAAACCAAAGGCAAATACGAAACGTCAAAAGTCAAATCAAAGCCCATTCACAATTACTTTTTGATCGGTATTCACAATCGAGTTAAAATTATCAATTGATACTCATAATACCAATTTATCAATTATTTGATAGAAGATATCAAGTATCAATTAATTGATATTTGATAACCATAATAGGGCTGCATGTTGAAAACAAAAATCATTGAACGTTAACGATTTTGTTGGGTTTTACTTCTTTCAAGGTTAGATCTCAACAAAAATTCCTTATAAATAAATTTGGTGGCAGAACGGCTGATGGGGAACCAGGGCCTAGTGACTTACAACTCTCAACCATTCCTGTGTGCGTGTCTGCAGGAATGGTCCCCTCCATACAGCTAACTGCCGAATCAGCCGAATCCGAATGGCTAAGGTGAACGGCAGTGTAAACAATAAAAGCACTCATTTCTAAACAAAAAAATAATTTTGTCCACCTGGATTCTTGATTTTTATCACTGTGGGACGCACAAACGCACGGACGCACGACTGACGTGACATACAGATTGGCAAAACCCATTTTGTCAGTCTTCTCCATCTCAATTAATTGTTTTACCTAAAAGTTCATGTTGCCATTCGATGAAACCATAATTACAATCACTGCTCCCAGCCTCTTAATTATACTAGTCTCTGATCATACTATACAAAATGAACACTAAAAAAAAAACACTAATTCAGATTTATTAAAAGTCATTAAAGTAATAAAAAAAAACCTTTTCCCCGTAAATTTGCTTTCAATAAACCTTTCGTGAGAACCTACCTATTTCTTTTTCTAGTTTGATAAATAAGAAAATGTCATCTTTTTTATTTTTCAACACACGCCCTTAAAACAGACCCACTGAACTCTCTCTCTATTAGTAAATCGATATTTCCGCCCACCTTCATCTGCAGGAATATTTCATATAAATATGTAAGTATGTATGAAAACCCATTATTTCTGACCTTCAAATCGATTATGTGTGTCACTGTCATCTCCTGTTCAAAAAAGAAACAACAAGAATGCCGTCACTCCTTTTTCTCGATCAATATTAATAAAATAGATTCTAATTCTTCATTTCATTTAATATTATTAATGGATCGACCGTGTCATAATGAAGTTATGCCTACAACAATTAAATTGCTTCCAATTAAACTCTTACATCACCGTTATTGTGTCGCTAATTTATACAAATTCTAGATTTTCACAAAATAATTTGTGCAAAAAAAAAAAAAAAAAAAAATTAAAAACAAAAGACCAAGTTCAATAATGATAAAATATGAGCTCGTTTAATATAAAAATATTATTAATTATAATTCGGATAGGCAATTTATTGTAGGTATATATGTATGCCATATAGAAGGCCATAAACACACCCAAACTCATTGCTTAATGCATCGCCTTCACCAGCACCACTGAGGAGAGGAGCAGAGAAAGTTTCGCCCTTTTTCCTGAGAAGAAAGGAATTTTTAATTTCATTAATTCTGAACGAAACATAAAACTCTGTAGGGATGCACCCAAAGCGTCATGGTGATGTCATCCTTTAGCCAAACAATTCGATAATGCATAACACCCAACAGACCCGTGTTGTTTAGTCGACCTCAGAACCACACTCACAATCAGTAGCCATGCAACAATTCTCAAAAGAGAATGCACTTGGTGATGTACTCTCCCAGCTCCTTAGATGAAATTAGCTAATCTATTAAAATTAGGTCTCTACATCATCGTCGTCGTTTTGGTCGTGTCGGTTCATCAACTCAACTCTGCTATACGATTGATCGACTACCACTATGACTATGAGTCGAAATTTTGCTCCAACGTTTGTTATTCACGTTTCAGCCACCACTTGTGTCGCCGCGCCATCGCTGCTGCCACCGTACCGCTACCGTGGATTGTTAGTGTTTTTTTTTTTTTTTGGTGTTTAGACATCGTTATGTCTTTGGCAGTGAATTATAATTATAAGCCTCTTGGGTGAAACTTTTTTTTTTTTTTTTAACGTGTCGTTGTTTTTAAAAATAAATCAAGTGGGGATCTATTTTGGGGTTGTTGGGTGTGCAATCGGATTGGTTTTGCTTTTGGGAGACTTACGCATTTTCACACTGACAAAAAATGTTGAAAGAATTGGCTGGTTGTTTGGTGAGTGCGCTGAGATGTATTTTTGTTTGTTTGTTGGGAGGAGCGGGTTTAATTCAATCAGATATTTGGGGCAGATTTGTTACATTAAAATTTAATTTGTGATTAATTTCGTATAATTTTTGTTATTTTGAGATATTAAGTCGAATTGTATCTTCAAACACATTGCAATGAGTAAGAAATCATCAATGAACATTTCCGGGTGTGAATATGAATGATCTCGTCATAATGATTTGTGCGGTTAGTTTACTTTGCAAAAAGTTGTTTTGTTTATTTTTTTAATTATAAACTCCGGAAAATCTTAATTACAATTAATTAATATCTACATTTTACATATTAAAAAAAATTAAATGTTTATAAAATTATCTGCCTGTAAACATTTACAGTTTTTATTTTAAAAAATAATCAAGAAGTCAATTTTTTTAGTACCAATTAGTACTAATTTACTTAATTTATTTTAAATATTTCGTATTCTTTAAAATGTAACTTGGTTACAGCGCAAGTTCGTTAGATCCAGTCTTGTTTGTTATTGTTTTCAAATAAAACAAATGAAAAATATGATCTTCAACATAACATATTTTATTTTGAAAATATGCTCTAAATTCTGATCAGAATTAACACTTTGATGATGGAGCTTTCCAAAAAAAATTGGTTTCGTCCGTTCGTCGGTCTGTGCCTCTGTGCGTCCACTATTATTTGAGCTAGAGCCTAAGCGAATGGACCGATTTGCTTCAAATTTGGTACAGGGCATTTTTTGTGATTCCCTATAGATGGAAAATTCGAATGTTTGGTTTATGTAAGGTAGGTAGGTAGAAGTGGCTGTCGGGAACCGACTCACTTAGGCCAATCAGTGGCCCGTTGTGATACCACATGGATCTAGGAGATACTTCCCCTACTCGTTGAACCATTTGGAGCTCCTTATGAAGCGTGCAAGACTGCTAATATGAGTATTTGCCAGATCACTTGGATCATTATATTAGAAGTCTCCCAAATGGGTTCTACGTCTTTGGGATAGAGCAGGACATGAACAGAGAAGGTGAGGAACGGTTTCCTCCTCCTCCTCGTCCATGCAGCTTCTGCAGTAGTCATTGGCAAAGATGCCAAGTCGCGTGGCGTGTCTGCCTATGAGACAGTGTCCAGTTAAAACGCCTATAACGGAGCTTATGTGCGATCTGTTTAAAGAAATCAGACATTTAGTACGTTTTAGATCTAGCTTTGGCCACATTTGTTTAGTCGCTATACAAGTGGTGATGTTGCTCCACCTAAGGTTTGTGCACCTTATAGCTTCTTGATTTATCATAAGTTTGGATGTAGCGATGGGTATACCAATATCTTTCCTCTCTGAGAAAAGAGGTATTATTGTTCCACTTTTAGCGAGCTCGTCAGCCCTGCAATTCCCTGGAATGTACCTGTGGCCCGGCACCCAACAGAGGTGAATATTAAACTGCTGCGTCATCTCCATAAGAGATGATCGACAGTTTAGGACTGTTTTAGAATTAGCAGAGACCGAGTCCAGGGATTTCAGTGCTGCTTGGCTGTCAGAGAAGATGCGTATATCAGTTGTTGATATAACGTTTTCTTTAAGCCAAGACAAAGCTTCTTTGTTGGTTTATGTAAACTGGAACAGCAAGCAGCCATACAAATATTTAGTTTTTTTTTTAATTTGAATAAAAATGGTTCTAACGATGTTGATCAAATTTCATATCATAAGTAGTTTTAAGAAAACTGCGTTTCAGTTTTTTGGCCAAAAACGCACATAGTGGAAATAGGGTTTTGATGTTTTTTGAGAAAGTTGCCTTTACTTTAGAATTATTCACGTAAAGCTTTTTATTGGCTTTTGATATAATTTGCAACATTTCAAAAGTAGGTACATAATTTTGTATCAAAAAAAAATCACAAAAAATTATTTTTTTGTACCTAGGTACTTATTTAACATTAATCTACAAAAATAATATTAATTTACGAAGATGTTGGTTTTTAATAATACAGATATAAACCGCCAATAGTTTACATTGTCATCCCTATAATGTGCAATTTTTCATAATGTGCAAATTTTCGGACTCTAAAATGTGAATTTCTTTTGTATTTTTTTTTTATATTTTACTGCTTTCCTTTGTTAGTTTTGCGTGCAATATTAGAGACTTTATTAACAGTTATTTGTGACATATTTCAAGGTTCTGAATGCAGTTGCGGTCAAGAGAGTGTCTCCTGCCAGTTGTATACGTGCGATCAGTCTCTAAGTACTGAAAAAAAGTTTCAGTAAATCTGAAAACGCCTTGTTTTAATTAGTTCACATTATCGAAGGACTACTGTACTACTTAAATAATTCAGCCAAGTAGAAAACTTAGCACTATTTAATTGGACTTGTTGAATTAAATATAAAATAGCTTTTTATTTTTAAAAATTTGAAATATGTTCTAAATTCAGGAGGTTGTGGTAAGCCATTTATAGTGTTTTCCGTTATGTCTCGAAAATGTTAGTTAGGGCCTTTATGCATTTAGCGCCAGTATACTGATTGTTAAATAATTACTTTCCGAGAATAAAATGTGAAAATCCTTATCGTAATTCCAGGAATGAAAGAAAATCAATGTGAAAAATATTGAAGAAAAGATTTAACAGAGTTTAAATATATTTCTTAAGAAAAAATGCATAGATATATAATACGAGTATGTTGTATGTATTTATGTAAAAAAAATCCTTTTCTCAAACACACAAACTTATTAACAAATTGTTTATATAAGTTTATATAAAAAGGCAAATCTAAGGCCAATACTAATGAATGGTCAAACGATCAAACCAACAAAATGGTAAAATGATCCATCAGCGAAATAAGAAAACGGCTTGGCGATATTTTGCAAAGTAAAATAAACCGCGAAAAGTTATTTTGCAAAGAAACACTCTGCCAAATGACAAACAGTTCAAAAGAAAAGCAGGAAAACAAAATGCCAAATGAACTTTTGCGAAATGATTAAAATTATTTTTGAAATAAACCAAGATATAAAATCGCCAAATGTTAATTGCATGATTGAAACACAAAATCTATAAAAAAGAAAAATTCATTTGCCAATTGAGGATTTCGAATTGAATTCAATTTTTAACAAAGAAATGAAAACAATTTGGCTAAACAATTGTTGTCCGTTTGATATTTATTGCACTCCAATTTTTTCAAAACGTTTTTTGAAGACTCAAAATTTCGAAAATGACTTGGTCGATTTTTATTTAACTTCGCACCGCGCGGGTTTTTGACATTATCTTCCCTAAATTTAAAAAAAAATCTTTCAAGGAAAATTATATTTTTTTAGAAAACGACTCCCACCTAAATTTTGGTAAAAATAATTCTGCGAGCTTATATAATTTAGTAACATGCAAAAAAAAAATCAAACCAAAGCATTGCTATTAACAAGGAATTATTCTTTTTAATTTTGAACCGTCTTGGCGGATTTAAATTCAATTTTGTATATTAAGCTCTTCTAATTACACTTGTCAAAACAATTAAGGAATCACTTTTTTTTAGTGTTTTTTAAAGAGCTGTATCTCTGTGAAAAGTAGTCGTATTGAAATGAAACAAAAAGCATTCTGAAAAAGTAGTCGTATTGAAATGAAACAAAAAGCATTCTGAAGCTTTATATTTTTTGTATAGAAAAATTTTAGCAAATAATTTTTTTCGAAATTAATTTTTTTATACCTTAAATAAAAATATTTCAATTTTTGCTGTAAGATACAAAACTTTATCAAAACTCAATTAAAAAAAAAAAAACTTCCAACGATATGTAAAATTTTGTTATTTAAAATATGATTTGCTGAAGAAGTCAAATAATAAACTTATTGGTGGTAGCCAGTGGCGTAACGGTTAGTGTGTTGGACTGTCACGCCAGAGGTCTGGGTTCGATTCCCAGCCTAAAAATGTTTTGGTCAGGGCTACTGCCTCTTTCGAGAAAGTAGGAAATCCTTCAAGTGTATCTCCTGTCATAGAAAAGAGCCGCTCACATTAGCCGTTCAGATTCGACAATAAACTGTAGGTCCCCTCCATTTCTGCAGACGGCCACAGGAATGGTTGAGAGTTGTTAGTCACAATTTTTAAGTTTAAACTGTAGTTGCATTCATATTGTCTATTTGCAGCACTGTGCTGTATTATATACATACTTATGTGTATTACACCAGCACATCATCAGTTGGGTTTTGCTTTGAAACTCTATGCAAAAGTACCTATATTTCGAGTTCAATCGTTGCATACTCTTTTCGAAGATCTCCTGTTCCTATTCCTTTATTTTTGAAGCTTTAAATAGCAATAACAAAAATAAAATAAAATAGATTTATTCAATAAATTAATAAATTTTAAAATATTTTCCAAATAAATAAATAATGAATAACTAATTAATTATACTATTTCAACTCATATTATAAGGTTAAATATTTTTTTCTCTTTCAAAAAAAAAAAAAGGGGATGTCGCGGTGTGACGAAAGCGGAGTTGAAGCAGCATCAACAGAAACAACCGATTCACCATATGAAGATGACGATTGTCTCAAGGTTCGAAAATACTGGTGTTTCCTTTTGTCCAGCATCTTCACATTTCTCGCTGGACTATTGGTTGTATTGCTATGGCGGGCGTGTGCGTTCATATGCTGCCGCAAGGAGCCCGAACTTGGACCAAACGATCCAAAACAGAAAGAACAAAAGGCATCCAGAAACAAACAAGAGTTCGAAGGAACTTTTATGACAGAAGCGAAAGACTGGGCTGGTGAACTTATATCCGGTCAAACAACAACTGGTCGAATTTTGGTAAGTTTTTTTTTTTACTTTTCACCTTAACTAATGTTTTGTATGTATGTGAATCGGACTAACAATGAATTTTAATATCAATTTTAATCAAATAATAAGAAAAATCAACTTCTAAATATAAAAATAAACAAGGAAACAAAAAAAAAAATATATTCGGTCACTGTGGCGTATGTGGAACATTTTTTTTTACTTCTTTCAAATTTTATGAAATTTAATATTGAAATACATTTAAAAGCTCAAAGACAACATTTTACGATTTAATGCAAATTCAAGAAGACCAGAAGGCTATGAACTATAGCAAAGAAATAAACATTTTCTTCCATTTAATGAAAAGAAATATGTTAAGGATAAAGCTTAAATTGATGCAAAGACAGTTATTTTAATATTTTGCACTTGTCAATTATAAGTTTACCATTCACTTTGTGTTAGGGATTTTATTGATTTATAATTAAATGCAAATGACATCTCTCATCCTAATGCAAATGGTTCGGTATTATGTCAGCATTACATTCAATTACCTATTCATTAAGTTCTTTGTCACACAATTCAATGCAATGTACGAATGCAAATATTTGACATTTGTCATTGATATAAGAAATATTTCAATCAGTTTTAGGTAGGTATTGAAGTTTAAGTTAGTTATTCTAATTTTATTTCAATTATGCAAGAAGTCCCAATATGAGAAAGGGAGAATCTTAAACTTATTTTTTTTACTTTAAAATTATTTGACATAATTTGAGAGAAGCAAAAGTGTGTTTTTACATTATATATGTTTTTTTTTTTTGCCCAGTCCACGTCATGCATGTACATATATACAATTTAAATTATTCAACTACATGAACTAGTTTCGGGTACACTGGTATATTTTTCCAATGCTTATGGTTCGATTTGAGCAGAGATACATTCATGCGCAATATATAGGTATCCATTAAACACTCAGCTCAGAGTGGCAACAGTATATAGGTAAGAGAATGTACATAATGTGCATGTATTTGAATTTTCTGCTCCCCAAGGAATAGGAGCCAGGGATGTTATATTGCGAGATAATAGATATCTTTTATGGACAGGTTCGATTTCAAACCTTTTCCATTTTAGAAAATAACCAACATATTTTTCAGGGCAAATGCATCTTTCGAGGGAGTGACTAGTCTTCTAAAAGTATCTCTTGTCATGAAAAAGTGCCTCTCTTCTTAGTCGTTCGAATTCGACAAAAAATAGTAAAACCCATCAAATCCTGCTTAGCAACACAGAAATAGTTAGTTTAGTCCCGAGCTCATTTTGTATCATATTTTTTTTAAATTATTATTTCCAATAATTTTTGTTTAATTATTATCTGCTCCAGCTGGGAATTTACTCCACTCTTAGTGGGAATCAATTCCATTTTTCAAAGTGGAGCTGATTCCCATCGATAATGAGAATTTATTACACTTTTTAGTAAGAATGAACTTCACTCTGAAAAGTGGAGTATTTTCCTACTAAGCGTAGAAAAATATTTCACATCGTGATTTGGTAAACTTGTGTGCCTGACCCATTTTCTTGGACAGTAGTACCTTATTTACTGGCCCGTTTCATAGGTTTAAAGAATTTTAACTTTCTCTTTTCTTTCAAGTATGAAAAATAGCAGTGCTTTGCTATCAGATTTCTCAAAAACTTAAAGCAGTTTAAATAAGTATTTAAAAAAAAAAACTGCTTTCGAAACTAAGCTTATTTAAACTTTATTAAAAAAGTATCAGTTTTTTAAAATTAAGCTTAGAAAGCTCTTTAAATAATTGAAAAAATCGCACAATTTTTTCATTATTTTCAAAAATTTCTAAGCTGAAATTTCAAAACATAATTATTCAACATTTTCAAAACTCAGTTTTTAAAAATTCAGTTAAAAAAGCTCTGTAAAAAAATTAAAAAAAAAAATCGCGCGATTTTGTTGATTATTTGTAAAGCTTTCTTAGCTGAGTTTTCAAAAACTTAATTATTCAACATTTTCAAAGCTCAAAAAATCGCGCGGAATTTGAAATGGTTTGAACCTAAAACTATTGAACTTTTTCATTGGTGTAGAAGTTTTTAGGCGTTTACTGTGAACCTTTCAATTTTTTTCGGCACAAAATCAAATAAACCTGTTTTTATACTCGCAGGACCACCATTAATATTATTGGGAAAATATAACTTTGTATAAAAAAATATTTTCAAAATACATTTTAAACATTTTTATCAACTTTTGCATTTATTGAAAATTTTTCCTTTACATAATTTGTAGATAATAAAAGAAGAATTTAACCTTGAAGATCCAACGCAATATTAGAACCTTAGTTAAAAGCTATAAATTACATAAGCTAATTATATCGTATTGACTGTTTTCAGTGATTTCTTGTAAATAACGGGAATTAATACTCTGAAACAATTGGTTTTAATTTTATGTGTCATTATTGCCAGTAAATTATTGGTATTTTATTGGTAAAACCTAGGTTTTGGACCAAATCGGGGACTACCAGTTACAAAATCATTCTCCACATCACCCCTCAATCTCGCCATTGAAATCCTAGTAGTGTGGGATGTAGCCCCGTCCTGTTTGAACCAGATGTCTCCCAGATTACTTGCAAAAACCTCTTCCAACATTGTCACATATCGCTCAGCGGTGACAGTGACGGTTCGCCCATTATCCTCAAAAAAGTAAGGACCAATTGCCGAAGGAGTTGCTGTTCAGCCAGTGTTTTCCAATGCCTTAGCCCAACGTCTAATTGCATTACCGCCAGGGACGTTTCCCCCAACAGGGATATTGAAGTGCCGTCGGAAGGATCTCTGCGTGGCGATAACAGAACGGCTAATTTCAAAAAAAGTCCTAACAGCAAACCTACGATGCTCTCCCGTCCAAATCATGGTTGCTACTGAAAAATAGACTCTCTCAACTCTCACTGCTACAACAAGACCCCTCCCCTTTTCCCACCACAACCATAGGCCGAGCGCCAACCGGTCAAAACCGGTTCACACCTTTTGCCACATCCTGTGTTTGTATGCTCTTCCTTAAGGCCCATCGCCCGGCTACATGAAATTTGGCCCCAATGAAAAATGGCCCCGAATAAATAATGAAAAATAGCCCCAAAGCTGGGGCTTTTTTTCATAATGAAAAATGACCCCACTTTTTAAAAATGGAAAAATGACCCCAAACTTAATGAAAAGTAGCCCCAAAAAAAAGTAAGAAAAGCTTAAACCAAAAGCGAAAAAATCTGCCCAAAAATATATACATAAAACAACAACAACAGATAAAAATGGGGCCATTTTTCATATTGAAATTCAACCCCAAAATGAAAAATGAAAAGAGGCCCCAAAAAAATGAAAAACTACCCAAATTCACAAAATTTAATCAATTTTTTGTTGTTGTTGCTTTCCATATAAATTTTTGGGGCCATTTTTGGTTTTTTGTTTGGGGCCATTTTTCATTGGGGCCAAATTTCATGTAGCCCCATCGCCCACTAGGCAACTTTTTGTTGCTATCCCTAGCAACTTTTTGTTGCTCCCAAAATCCAATTACATTAGCTTATATGGGAGAGCGCCAACAAGGCAACTTTTTATTGCTTGGAGTTGCTCGCGGAACTTTTTCCTGGCAACTTTTTGTTGCTAACTTCCAGCAACTTTTGGGAATTTCCCAAAATTTTTGCCAAATGAGAGACTTTTAACCCGAAAAACAAGTTTTATTTTCACACTGAACGAATTTTGTATCGTCACTAGTCCAAAATACAAGGTTAATTTAACTGAACCCAACCCAAAAGTTGCTCGGAAATTGCCTAGTGAGCCATGGCAAGCAACTCCGAGCAACTTTGATTTGCGCAACAAAAAGTTGCGCAACTAATAGTTGCCTAGTGGGCGATGGGCCTAACTGTTTTTATATTTGAGTTAGATACTTAGATTATGTTATCACAAAATGTTTATTTCTCTATTACCAATTTTCGCCTCCTATATTCTCCATTTTAAAATTTTTCTTACATTGATAGGTATAACATCACTGCAACGAAGCAGGGTACCAAAAACAAAGCGTACTAAATTAGATTTGCTATGTTTCTAGATACAAAAAAAAAAAAAAAAAAAAAAAAAAAACTAGGATTCCAGGTGGTGGAACTATAACGTGTGTTATACTCAAGCTAACATATAAGAATAATATGAACGAGCTAGCAAAAAATACAATGGTATTAAATAACCGATTTTTGGTGGACAGGACCCTGAGTATCAAATGAATAATTAAAACGCGCCTCTTGTGCTCTATGCAATGTCCTTCTGCCGTGTTATTTTTTCCTTTACCGTTTGTTTTTCACACTCTAAATAACAAAGTTCAGTCGCACATAAACACATTATACATACATACATACATATATGTAGGTATTATAGTAGTTAGTTAGTAAGGTGGTCCTTTGTGCCAGGCATAAATATATTTTCTATGTATACTATTTGCCGGGTAAAAATACCCACTTGGCGATGTAAATTCTATGTCTACGCCCCAGTCCCCGTGAAAAAGCTCAAAAGATATACAAAAAAAAAAAATATTTAAATGAAGCAAAATTAAAATACGTATCAAAATGTATGCAAAACATTTATTTTTAATGTTTATTTTTGCCCACTATCACAAGTTGAATAGATTCAGCTTTTTTTGTTTTGTTTTAATTACACTATAGCTTGCAGTGAGTAGAGTACTGAGAGCTCGTGTAAAAGTGAGTCTCTTGGGGGACACTATACACATAGAATAGCGAAATGAAAGTTATTACCAGAGATTCTAAACAGAATTCTCTACAGCATGTGTGTGTGTTTGTTTTAATAGTAGCGAGGACATCTCTATTTGTTTTTTTGAGCTTTGAGTATTGAATATTTGATTTTATTTGAGTTGCATATGTTGTTTGCCATGGCTTCTGGAACGGACTATAAAGGTATTTAGAACTTTTTTTTTTTAGGGAGCCGTTAGAAATTTATTTATTTATTTGCATCCATGTTGATGTTGAAATATTTTTTTATTACAAGTTTATGCGTTGTGAAAAAAATATGTGGATGAGCAGCTTTTTTTGTCTTCTGGAAACTGAATTTAAATTATTAAAAATTAAAATTCATTATTTTTTCATCGGTTTTAACATCGATGAATAAGTATTGATATATTCAAGCTTATGTTCGTCTAACTTGTATAGATAAAAAATATATTTTTGAATGATAGAATACTTGTTGTATGAATTAAACAACAAACAACAAAGACAACAGCTTGACAATGTGATATCCAAATTGTTTGGCTTAATTTTTATCTGTTTTAAAGTTGACAAAAAGTGTATTTTAAATATTACCTTCACAAATTATTAAACGCACTTCTCCATCACATCTGCTTTCGATTTCCAGTGTGCCTATAGTTGAGGAATGGGGGAAATCATTAACGTCCTTTTTAATTTCCCATTGAAGACCTAAGTCTTTGAAATGCTTCAAAATTCAAAATACACTTCATAAATTTGGTAATTTAGATCAAAAAAAATAATGAATGCATTAATAATGTTTAAAGTCTTAAAAACAAGACATTATTTCTTTATATAACAGCTATTCGGGGCATTCAAAATTGTCTTGATTCTTCTGAATTCGTCATGACACCACTTGCCGCATTAATAACACAGCCTCATGTCCGACCAGATTGCTCATTTTGGGAGTATCGTAGTTTAAGTCACTAAAACAATAATAAATCAATTAGCAGAAAGATTTAATTACTTACTAACATGCCTAAAATTTTGAAAAAAAACACATGAAATAAACTTTAAAACAGAAAAAAATGTTTATACAAAAAGTAGGAGGATAATAAGGCCTACCGTCAAATTTTGTAGGCCTTAATAACCCCCGACACCATTTGTAAAGAAAAACTAAATAAATCATTATTGAATCTATTATATATTTTTCAAACATAAAAAGTAAGCAAAACAGAAAATAACGGAAAACTAAAGGACAAATTAAAAAACATAAGTGTAATTTTACAAAAAATACTTACGATTAAATAGGTTGATTTTTTATTATTTGGAACGCACAATCAACTTTCAGAATAAATGACACAACACTGAAGACGATGAGTGAGCGAACAAGTGTCAACAAGTCTAATGCGTCATTTATTGGTATTAGCTACATTTTAGGCTGGACGTGAGTGTCTCCTTCTATTTTAAATTGCTTTTTTGAAACTTAGGCTTTATTAGCCGACAGGCCTTATTACTCGCACCTACCTTAATGATATCGATTCTGGTTTTTATTTGCTATAATTTATTATTGATAAAATTTGTTAATAAAAATACAAATGAAACATTTTTCTTTTACTACAAGAAGTAATGAAAATTATTGTATTGTTTTTCGGCTCGAACAGTTCGAAAACAAACAATGATATTATTATTTGTATTGTATTATTTATAGGTACTAGAATGTCAGTTTATTAGACTTGACCATTCTTTATTCCGTCAATTTCATTGAATTTTGAACAATGCGCGGGTTTAAATACCGCATGATGTGTAGAAAGTTTTTCAAATAAAATTGGATTAAAGCTCAGCACCACTATAAAGGAGACTGATAGGGCTTGGCACCCCTTGAAATAGCTATATCCCTAGCCAAACAAAAATAAAACGAATTAAAATACCCAAAATTAGTTCGTAAGCAATTGGTGGTAGCACCTTTAAGTTGTTGTTCAAAATTCAAACAATGATATTGTCTTCGAGATAATTTTATTCCATACACAATGCCATAATTGTTTACTAATAAAGTTAAGAAACAAATTCAACGGACAGTCTTTTAAAGCAAATAAACTGCTGAAGAAATTCCGAAAAATGGTTAAAAAATAAATGTGCCTCCTTACAGCAATCAGACCAATTTTTGTCTGCTTTTGACTGCATATTGAACATCTAATTATTTTCTCAAAGATCTTGAAAAAATTATAACTTACATAACTATCCAAAGGCACCATCAGCGTGGGTCGCACGCAGACTCTTTCTAATTTCTATTTTCGATTTGTCGAATCAAAAATTTTGACATTTCGCCACGTTTCGAGGTTTTTGGAATCCGAAAAGAAAATTCAATTAGTGATTTTCTTATTAAAAAAAAAAAGTTGTAAAATGTTTTCGTCTCAAATAACTCGAGAACAAAATAATGTTATCAATTTCGGCTCAATTTCATTCTTTTAAAATGATAATGTAATGATTTCTGCAGACAAGCACACAGGAATAGTTGAGAGTTGTAAGTCAGTAGTAGGCCCTAGTTCTTCAAGGATAGTCGTGCTCGTGCCACCAAGTTTATTAATTTATTTAAGACTCATAAAATGGAATTATAATTGAAATTGAAAAGTCTATGTTAGTTTATCGCCTTTCTTTTAACGCATTACATGCTGAAATAATTGACAAAAGGAACATTCATTGCTTCGTTGATATAATAAAAATCAATTATATAAAAAATTTGCCTTTAAAACGAGCCAAACCTATGTTAGGGTACGTTTTTTCCCGCCCCAAAAAAACATGAAGAGAAAAAATACAATGTAAAAAATTCATACTGTTAGTTTTTCTAATAAATTTATTCACCATGAAAAATATTATGTGTAAATTTGTGTATGACATCAATGCAAAAACCAAAACTTTGTTTGCAAAATTCTGTTGAACAACATCAAAAATTAAACGCCCTCCTCGACTTGTCCAGCTTGTATGTTAAAATCGTAATTACTTATGCAAACATTTCTATGTATTTTTTTTAATCGTCCTTTTTTTCATTCAATCTATTGAAGAAACTCCTTGCTATTTTATCAATAAGAATATTTTTTTTTTTAATTCAGAGTAAAAAAGATTCTTACGATAAATTGATTAAACAAAAAATCCAAGCAACCGAATGGCACCATACACAATTTATAGGGCGGTTGTACTCTCGAGAAAACCATTATTTTTTGTTTCGTCCCAATATATGTAATAGTGTAGATGAAGACCTACCCAAAATAATATTATTCATGCTTAACGGGTTATAAACAACAAACAAACATGAAATAGAAACAAAACAAACCCACCGGAGGATATTATGTATGTATGTTGGAACGTATATCCGGTATCTTATATCTATCTATATCCATTTTCACGTTCCTTTACGTGGTAGGTAGGTATAAAAATAATATTTTCGTTCGTGTGTTATTTCATTTGAATCAATCGACTTGAACGTGACTTTTCCAATTTACTTAAGATAATGTTAGTGCTTATTTTTCTTTGGTTTTTTCTACCGAGAACGAATTGGTTCAAGATGTTTCTTCTGGCAGCCATATTGTGTGCTGCCTTTTCTTTATTGATTCTTTTTATAAATACTACATATGTATGTATTTTTTTTTAAAAAGATTTTAGGAGTGATATACTTACATTCCTTTTCTTAAAGAAAAAAAGTTTATATGTATATTCTTCCGTCGCAAGAAAAAAGGGCTTAAGTGCCAAAATTAAGATACAAAATTGAGTTTGTCGAATATTTTCGCACCGTTATATTTTTAACCGGAAATGACGGAAGAAAGTTTAATTGGAAGCTTTAAACAATTTGTTTAGGTGCTTTTATATCTACATATTAAGCAAACAAGTTGTAACTCCATTTTTCTAAGCTATCAAAAAAATTACTGAATATGCGAATAAGTGTAAAAAATAAGGGTTATTCATGCAATGTCGTATATTATCTCGTTAATAATAAATGTCGTCGGTGAAACTAGTTTACCTACCCTTATTTCGAATCTTTCGAAAATTTAGTTTTAAATGTCAAATTTATAAACATTTATTTAAAATAATAAAATTAATTTGAGTATACCTATTCACATCTTGTGCGATTCTTTAAACTGCATCTTAGTCCCATTGTGTTCAAGGCGTCAACCTCGGTAAAACATAAACCGACTGAATTTTATGGAATATGGCGCAATCGTAAAAAATAGATTTCGACACAACACAACACATCACACGAGCCAAATATGGCTCTACACATATTAAATACATAGAGCGTTAGTGACACACGACTCCACAACACACAACACGAGATAGATGTGGTAAGCGTTAAAATTTGTTTATTTTTCAATGTGTTTTGGGTTTGTTGTGTTGGTGATAAAATAAAAATAAATAAATAAATTTGGTGGCACAAACGGCTCATGAAGAACCAGGGCCCTATTTCATAAATATTGACGATTGCGACAGATGACAACTTTGTAATTTACAACTTGAAAATTGTCAAAATCCGTTTCATAAACAATTTGACAATTTTGTAGAATTGTCGCAAAATACCCGACAATTGTCAACTTTTCGGTTCATAAAAAAATTGTCATGACAATGAACTGTCAAGTATTTTTCTACAATTGTCAGGAATTTTCTGACATATTTGTAGTGATAATTCTTTTATGAAACAAAAAAAAAATATACAATTTACATATTTGTCAATATTCAACTGACAATTTTGACAGGAAACTAAGTTACGTTCAAGTGTTGACAATGAAAAGACAGAAGTTGAGCAAAAATGTTAAATAATATTTTTTCAAGTGAAAGTGATGCCGATTCTCAGTTTTGTTCCATTTTTTATCGTTTCCGACGTGGACACTGCATAAAGTTATGTAGACCAAGCACTTTGTAACACCCCCAAATTTTGTTTCATCATTCGAAAGGTACTTTATCAGAGATCATAACCCTGACTTGTGAAATTCATCTTTCGGCCGCCATCTTGGACTTTAGTTTTCATTGAATATCTCGGTTTCGGTTCGTCCTACAAAAAACTTTTGCAAACGAGAAATATGTAGAATTAAATTTCGTATTTTTTATGTTACAAACATTTTTGACATGGATTACATGTCTTTCTCGGACGGTTGGGGGTGATATAGCGAAATGAGGACCGTCACGAAAACATGTACCGCTCGCGCCCTACTGCTAAGTGACTGTTTGCACTACAGACATCCTAAATATACCAATCGATAGATAAAGATTGCGCAAAGATTATATAGGAATTGTTTTATAGCTATCGCCTCATAGTTCCAGGTGATGAGTCATCGCGTTTGGGGTAAATTGCAGCAAAATTAGGAGTACTCAAATTAATTTGAGCTCAATTTCTTCGGATACATAAGTGCCACTGACGTCATTGATATCTCTTTCGAAAGGGTTTGAAAAAGGGCATCCCTACGCGTATATCCCATATCGTTAATTCACGTTATAGCACATAAGACATGTAATCCATGTTCGGTTGGTGCCACAAGGGCAATCTACCAAGGGTATTTTTCCATATTGTGACTATTGAAAAAGTTAAAGGTAAACAAAATTGTCAAGTATTTTTCAAAATTTAGGACATGAACTTTTACAAAAAATATGTACCACAAATTTGTAGAACTTTAAGTTCTCTACAATTTTGCAATACCTACATATTTTTTTTGTTCTGCAGTAAACAAAAAGGATTTGAATATTTGGTTATCAAAAATCCACGCATTTTTACAACTCGCGAAAAGAAAAAATTGCAAAAGGGAGAATTCGAATTTATCGATGAAGCAGCCACCACGTTCTAAAACGGTATTTTTTAAAAAACAAATATTCATATCTTTTTTGTTTATTGCAGTACAAAACAAATTGTATGGCAAAATTGTAGAGAATTTAAAGCTCTACAAGTTTGTGGAACAAATATTTTTTTTTGAATGTTCATGTTTTATGTGCTAAATTTTGAAAAATACTTGACAATTTTGTTTTTTTTCACTTTGTTGGCCTGTAACTTTTTCAATAGTCACAATATAGAAAAAATATTCTTAACATAAAAAATAGAAAATTTAATTCTGCACACTTTTTGTCTCATGATGATTTTTGTAGGACTAACGGAAACCGAGATATTCAATAAAAACTAAAATCCAAGATGGCAGCCGAAAGCTAAATTTCAAAAGTGCGAAAACTCAGGGTAATGATCTCCGATGAAGTACCTTTCGAATGATGAAATAAAAAATTAGGAGTGGTACAGCTGCTGGTTCACCCATATACAATCTTCATCAATGCACTGGCCAAAATTGTCACGAGAAATGTGTCAAAATATGACAATTACAAAATTGTCATTGTATTTTTCTGACAAATTTGTCACCTGTCAATATTTTATGAAATACAAAATTGTCAGACAAGTGTGACAAATTTGTAGAACTGTCACCTGTCAATTTTAATGAAATAGGGCCCCCAGGGCCTAGCGACTTACAACTCTCAACCATTCCTGTCTGCGTGTCTGCAGGAATGGAGGGGACCTACAATTTATTGCCGAATCCGAACGGCTAAGGTGAGTGGCACTTTTCTATGACAAGAGATACTCTTGGAGGATTTGTCACTTCTTCGCAAGAGGTAGTAGCTCCGAAAAAAGCTTAAGATTGACTGGCTGAACAGAATGGTGACGCAGACGGAGACGGAGCTGGAGCTGGAAAAGCTGTCAAAATATTGAATACACGCAAATTCAATGTTGCGAACACAACGGAACGTAGACGCATACGGAGCTGCAGACGCAGACGGAAGAGTTCACCAACTTTTCACGTACGGCACTTTCGACGTTTCAATTTGTATGAAGAAAAAAAACAGCTTTTTGGGTCGGAAAAAAATATTGTGGTTATTTGTATCGCCAAAAATATTGTTTATTAAAAGGAAAATTATTGGTAACAAAAAATGTGAATTCTGAGCTTGTACACAATAATATTCTTTTGTTTTTCTTCAAAATACTTTCAAAGCTCTACAGCTCCATTGTGGACATGTAAAACAAAATAACGTACGACACGTTTTGACAGCTCTTCCAATTCCGTCTGCAACTTCAGTTCCGTCATTCTAATCTGTTCAGCCAGTGAAGCGGCTGGTATTGAACCCCAGACCTCTGGCATGACAGTCCAACGCACTAACCATTACGCCACGGACTACTATTGGTTGGTGATACTGAAAAAATATTCTTATCCGCTTTTTATTTATTTATTTTATACATACGTTTGTGCAATTGAAAAACAATAAGTTTTTATTTATTTTTATTTATTTAAACTGGGATTGTTATCCTCAGTTTTATGTATTTATCCGATCGTTTTGTGCAAGTGACCCTTAGGCGTTTAAAATAGGTTCTGGATAGCTTGCAAAAATACTTGTGTTCAAAGTTTATTAAAAAAAAATGAAAAAAAAAATTAAAATAAATTTTTTGGTCTAAAACATTTGTTTTTTTTTAATACGAAAAACGCAACAAATTAATTGCGGGTATAAAATGATACTTTTGTATAGAGCTGATCGATTCGCTCGTTTATGAAAATGGCAAACTAAGTTACCGAACGGGGAATGTTTCCCTTCGAGAGTCTAGTAGAATATAAACTGACGATTTTCGAATAATCATTCCCCCCGGCGGCGCGCGCTTAGCAGAATAGGGCTGAGTATGATAATAAATATAATTTTTTATATGGATCAAGATTTTTTTTTATTATTAAAAAAGCTTTTATGCCTATTTTGCCTTCCGGGTGTATGTACTCAAAGGCAATTTTACCCTGATTTTTTACATCACATGAAAAGGCTAATGTGAGTTGAGTGATTTTAATGATGAAGTAAACTAATAATGTAATGACCTTATTTTTAAGTCAAGCATTTTGCTTGAAGTAAGGGACTTAATTAGGAAAAAATATCTCTATCGCTCTCTCCTGAATCTCTTTCTTTTCCTTGGTACAAAAAAAACATGTTCATTGAAAAACTAAGTACTGCTAACATAAGCCAATTTTGTTCATCAACTTCCCAAGTATCTTTTATCCTTTTGGATCGTCGACCTGTGAATAATAATAATTATGTATTGCAAAAAATAAAAAAACAAAAAAAAAAAACAAAAAGAATCGATATAGTGGGTCTGAGTGGATAGCTCTCTTCAGGCATCTTTAGCTTTTAGCTGCAGTCGTATAGTAAGAGAGAAAATGAATTGGATTTCTGATATTTTTCTTCCCTCTGATTTTCCGTTTATGTTTGTATATATTGAAAGTATATTCCTTTGTTTTTATTCCGTTTTTGTTCCTCTATTTTTTTTTTTTTTTTAGCTGTACTAGAAAGTGTAGATATGCTATTATAAAGGGGCAGCTTTGATGCATGTGTGCATGTAATTTTGGTTTTGAATGAGATTACAATAATAAAAAAAAAAAAAAAAAAATAGAATAATAAAAGCAAAACGAAGGTATACCGAGAAAACAGGGCAAAAGCAGGTAAGAGGTTTCCATTTTATGATTTCTTTTATGATTCCTCCTGGGCAAAAAGCTTTTCGTTCAATGACCGCACTGTAAGTGGAAGTGTTTAGTGATAGATATATTGTTAGCGTCGCATGCGAGGAACATGGAGAGAATATCAATTTGGTGGATTAAATGGAATTGAATCCAATATGCTTGGCAAAGGTGTGATGCATTCATTATATACCTACCTCTTTACTAACAATAAGCCAAAGGAATTTATTTTCATTTCGTTCTAGATCTAGTTTAAAGTATCTACAAAGGGTTTTTTTTTTTATTAGTCTATTAATTGGATTTGTCTAGATTTGCACCTATGCCATTGAATGCAATTGTATGTGACAACAGAACTACAGCTTGGATTAGTTTGAAATGGCTTGGTTTTGTAAGTGCATGTTTATTTGATATTCTAATACACTTTATAGTTTATTAGATTATTTGGTCACAACCAGTTGGACAAACAAAAGATAAGATACGTTAAGCTTTATTGACTATTCCAAAGAGTTCAATATTGTTTCATATACCTACGATTTAACTTAGTTGTCAGCTCATTCGGTTGTTTGGGTTGTTGGTCAAACCCAACCCGTGTGTGGGCTTGTAGTAATTTGATTATTTTGATGATTGAATTGAAGAAAATTTGTTGATTTACCAACAAGGCTTTCAACGCAATTGATAGTGTTCAATATGCAAGTCATTAACATAACTGTCAAAACCCAAAACGTTTTAACTTGACGCACTGCTTACAAGGGTGTTGATGTGTTGTTCGACGTCTTTGCAAACATATATCACCTGATTGATTTATTTGTCCTTCAGCCCCAGTCTTCATCCAAACACTTTTTTTTTATTTTTTAAACGAATGCTGCTGCTTAAAAAAATAAATAAATAAATAAATTTGACGCATTTTACTATTTTTCTGTTGTCTTCACAACAAATCAGGTACTAATATCTCAGTATCATCTGCATTGTTGTCCATTGAAATATCCCTAGTGGAGAACGAATACCAGGGTTGGTCCTAGAACAGTTCTTTGTGGTACACCGGCTTCGATTTTCTTGAATTCCGACTTCCGTATACTCTTCATCGGTATGTATGATGAAGGGTATACGGAAGTTCATGCTCTAAAGAATAATTTCAGTGTTTCGTAGATCTCTATGAAGATTGTACTTACGTCTCAATTGCCATATCATTCAAAGGCTTGAACAACATTTTAGCTGGCCATATACGATAGAGTCAAATGGCTCGGTCGAGCTAAATCGCATCATGTGAATGGGTTTTGCCAAGCCATTTGGACTTTCAGCAGATTATAAATCCACCAGTCCAATTGGCACGGAGCCATTTGGCTCGATCGGGAATGGCCAGCTTTAGAATTTTTGTTTTTTTTTGTTCAAGTGTCTTTTCAACAACATTCATAATTCGATATTCATTTAGGCCCAGTTTTTTAGTGTGAGATTAAAGGTTAACCTGAGTTACTTACTTACTTACTTTAGATGGCGCTCACAGCCCAGGATGGACTACGGCCTCAACCAACAAGCCCCTCCAGCCAGCTCGGTCCCTAGCTAGCTGCCTCCAGTTACGCACTCCAAGTTGGTTGAGGTCGTTCTCCACTTGTGTGCGCCACCTAAGCTTGGGTCTTCCTCTGCTGCGCAGACCGTCAGGGGTAGATTCGAAGACTCGTCGGGCTGGTGCGTCGGTGTCTATACCCTCCACGTGTCCCAGCCATCTCAGCCGCTGTATTTTCAGCTTCTTGACCAGGTCGACGTCGCTGTAAAGTCCGTAAAGCTCGTTGTTAAATCTTCTCCTCCATACTTATACATACTGGACCTGAGTTAACTCACCGAATATGTTGGCCTAACCTTGGATTAACTGAAAAAAATCGGTGTTTCTTTTTTATCATGTAAGGTTTTTATGCTTTTTGCATTCATAAATAAATAAAATAAATAAATTTGATGGCACAACAGCTCATGAAGAACTAGGGCCTAGTGACTTACAACTCTCAACCATTCCTGTGTGCGTGTCTGCAGGAATGGAGGGGACCTACAGTTTATTGCCGAATCCGAACGGCTAACGAGCGGCACTTTTCTGTGATAGGAGATACTCTTGGAGGATTTGTCAATTCCTCGCAAGATGCAGTAGCCGTTTTTTCTTTTAAATAAATAGGTGGCCAGGCTGCGGGGATCGAACCTTAGACCTCCGGCATGACAGTCCATCGCACTAAGGCTACTACAATCAATAGATATTCATTTAGAACTTCTAAATAAAATGAAAATTAAACCTTCTTCATGATTTTTATGCTTAAAACATAATTTGATTGTACTATTGGCAGAAAAGTTGATTAGCCTTCAATATCAGCACTTACATTTCAAAATAAGTGTTGTTGAAGTTTTGTCGAGGAGTGGATACAATGCTCGCAAAAAGAAAAAGTTTCTCAGCAAGTGCTGAAGATGGAAACGGAGTATTTGACTTTTTAAACACGGGTGACACCAATGGGTATGTTCTTAAGTTGTTTAGAGACCAGAGACGTTTCTTCATCCAGCAAATAGCCCTGAAACTCCCAATCCGATGCACTTTTAGGTTTACTAGTGATGTCAGAAGAGTCTGAAAACAATTTATAGCGGAATGGGAATACAAAATAAGAATTTAATGTGGCAGCATTTCTGAAGTTGTACTTTTACGAACACGACCTATCCCACTCATATCTAACCTAGTTAGCTCCTGATTGCAGAAAAAAGTTCTTCCTTTCTAGCTGACCTTTTTTAAAGATTTTCAAATAGCATATATATATATTTTTTTTTTTTTGAAAATTCCACAAATGAGGTGCTAAAGAAGACTACGAACTTAAAAAAATTACTTTAAAAACTCAGAAAAGAATGCTGAACATTACTGAAACTACCTAACCTTTTACTGACAAACATCTTTTGTTTTCTAATTTAAGAAATTGAGTGCTAAAAGTTTTATACTACGTTTTCATTAGAGCTGAAATGATGTAATTTGGCAAATTATACTGAAAAATTGTTCACATCACTTGTTTTATACATTGCTTTCTGTCATTTTAAATGGGTTCCACTTTGAATGGATTCCATTTGGGTGTGTTCATAAGGTTTTTAAATTCAATAGGAAATTCTATCGAATTTCGTACAAATCTGGTTGAAATTACCTCGTTTGAAAATTTGATTTCAAATCGAATTAAGTAATTTTCAACGAAATGACCTTATTTTCTTTAATAACAACCGAAATGTCATAAAAAAGACCAATTAATGAAACTAGGTGAACATCTCATACATTAGTTGCAAAAATCACTTCCTTGAAAAACTTAGATTCTGTCCCTATGTTCTGTAACTCTCACATTGATAAAATTGGTCGAGAAACGATGAGAATTGAAACAAATTTTATGAGTTTTGTTCCATTTTTCACTGTTTCTCGACTGATTTTTGCTATGTGAGAGTTACAGAACGTATAGACACTGGATTCAAAACTCTAGGAACCTGCGCTTATCCCCATAATATGAGGTTCCACGATCACACAGCCTTAAATAAACTATAAATTGATCGAAATATGGTCGATTTAAAAATCGTTAAGTACATGAGTTCACTCAAAAACGGGTTTTCATATTTTGGGGCTACAGGAGAGTTTTTCAAGCGTAGGTTAATTTGCATTCGAACTCGACTACAACCTCTTATACGCCACTTCGAAAATTCATGCAATTTTTTGCATTTTGTAGCACAGTGTTATTATTCTTATAAAGAAAACACATTTTAAAATTATGGAATGTCATAACGAAACGACCTTCTAGTTTTTTTGTTTTTTTTTTTTTGTTTTAGTTAATGCTATATTTTTGGAAAACATTTTATTTTTAAAACCCCATCAGAATATTGTATCAGTCTGTAATACTTACTCTTAAATCTGATTTACATATTCTCCTCTATTTTGTTTGTATAAAATGTCCTTTGTTAAAACCAAGATTATTATTTCACTTCCTTTATGCAAGTTTTAAAAAGTAAATTCTTTTTACTTGCTGTCACAGCGAGTAAGCAAATATTCAGTCCTTGTGACAGTACATGTGAATATTTTTCCACCCAAATCTACATGTTGAAGGAAATATGCAATGAGTTTCAGATACAACTATCTAAGATATATGTATGACCGAAGCAGAATAAATAACCCTCTTTCGTCCATTCATAAAATGTTGTAACATTTCAACCACCCCATTAGGAGCCAAACTCAGACTCCTACATCCTGCTATATGCTGTTGCTGCCACACATTAAGTTAACCCCATTTTTTTTTTTTTTTCTAAGTGCAAGTTATGTTACTTAGGGATCCCTTTTGTCCTTGCACAGTCACATAATTCTTAGTCCCCATAATACCATCCTGTCCGCATTAATACTTCAACTGCACGACATCATTGCACCCTTCTCTTCTCTTCGGCACCGGGACTGTGTCTGTGTATTGAGGGGGCTAAGGCTGAGACATGGGATTGAAGATTTGGAAGTGCGCGCGAACCTAATTCTATATATATAAATGTGGGGATGGATAGATATCTACTTTTCAAACATGAAGCATTTAGTTTAAGGATACATTCCTGTTTTTTTTTTATTTATTATATCATTTCATTGAAATTCCAAAGAAAAAGTCGAAGACCAAAAAGAAGATGAGCTCCGAAGAAAATGTAGTACAGAAAAGTATGCTTTTACACCCAGAGGGAGCAACTACGCTCAGGCCAAGTAGGGGTATAGCCAAGCTTGCAGAGGAGATGATGACAACCCTTTGGCAGTTGCGATGCGACAAGAATAAACTAGAGCACATTTTAATGAGTTTGTTGTCGATACTTTATTTTTATTTTGCCTTATAATGTATACAAGTAGACTGCATTACGTATCTAGGATGTATATGTACACAGTACATAGTAAAAAGTTGTTTTCATCTATATTATGTTATGCGTATCTGTAAACAACATACCTAAGCAAGGCAAAATTTTCGTGAAAGGGTGAAAGTGGAAATATTTTTCAAATAATGAAAAAGTAACCCCATAACTAAGTGTGGATTCTTTGATGGCACAGAAATGCGTATATTTATTTATTATACGAGTATTTCTTGCATGAAAATTCTTTTTCTGAGAGCGAAAAGAAAATCGTATGTATAGATATATTTTTATATATTTTAGTCGAGTCTACTTAAAATGCTTGAATTCCATTAATATCCCTGTGGGGTCGGAAACTTATTTAAGTTTCTCTCTTATCTAGCACCACTCGCTTGGTTTTTAGTTCAGGTGCGCCTAGGGGATGGAATTTTGTATAAGTATATCAGATACATCTAGCAGCTGATGGGTGGGCTATTCTCTGTGGGGATGGTTTTCTATGTAGGTACTAGGTATAGGTAGGTAATTCATTTGCAATGACATGCTAAGCAATGGTTTTGTTTTCCGAAAATGTAGGTCGATCAGGAAATGTTTATTTTTATTTTTACTTAGGGGAAAACATAAAAAAACAATAATTGAAAGCCTGAGGTAAATTTGTTTGAAAAAACAAAAATGAATGAGGAGAAGTGCTCTTTAAAAGAAAATATAGTATTTTATGTTTCATCTGTTTTAGAAAAAAAAAATACTTTTTTTTACCTCCAAGCTAGGAATCGGTTTTTTTTTTAATTTTCATCTTAGAGTTAATGTGAGAAAGTCATAATTCAAATAAAATACTGGTCGCACGTGCATACCTACTTGCTCATATATAGTTCAAGGGTATAAAGTGGCCAAGCATCGAATTTTTTATAAATACGATTTTGGGAACGATTTTCTTCCAACTAGCTAGGACTCATAAAAAACTTGTTCCAATTATTGTCTGTTCTTTTTGTCGTGTTTATACTGCAGTAAATCATTACTATTATATAAAGACGAAACAAATATTTTGTTTGTCCGCGTTTTTCTCAGAAAGGATTCAACCGATTTACTTGAAACAAATTTTATAATTTTCCTTATTCTTTGAAGCATGTAAATAGATATTTTTTATTTGTTAAATATATTTGTTGAATTAGATTATTAACTTTTAAGAAAATTTCGTACACTTTTTTGTCGAAGTTGACCAACATATTCAATTATGCTTTTAAACCTGCTTGATATTTTACAAAAATGGGATTTTTCGTATAACTTCAATAGTTTTATGCAAATTTTAAGCCCTAAATCATTTCTTAACTGTACTTACAAGCTGAGAAATAAATTTATTTACAAATTATAAATTTATCAACTTTTTGTATTTTGCATCTATGAATTCGATTCAATCGCAATGACTGGGTTGCTACTTTGTTCCATTTCAATATCGTTCCATGTTTTGTGCATTTTCTTTTGTTTATTGGCCTTCTGAATCTCTGTCGCTCATCCACTCATTTTATATTCCTCCTTTCATTCTACTCAATTGTTGACTTTTTGTAACGACAACGGCGTAGTGTGTTTGTTTTTTCATTCTTCTTAACCGAACTAAAATGTTACATACATACCTACATATTTTAAGTATGGGCACCACTGCCGTGCGCAATGTGTTTATTTTTTGCTTCTTCTGCAGTGAACCGAAGTGTTACATAAATGTACATATTCTGAGAGAAAAATGGGCAGGGCATTCAGTAGAAAGCAGCATGAAAAAAAGGTGACAGTCGCAACAATGTTGTCCGTCTTAGGGAGTTTCCGTCCAAGGGAAAAAATAGTTATAAAAGGAAATGTATAGTTGGCATCATGAAACTGTTTCAGTGAGAGAAAATAAAATTCTTTATTTGGTTACGGAAAGCATATGGAAGTACATATGTATATAAAATTTTTGTTAATAATATAGTAGAAATTGCGGTTAGTCTCATGGAGCATTTAAAGCTTGCGAAGCAACGCGAGCATGGGTCAGCTAGTGTTTTATATTTTGACTGGATTTTTGTAAAATTATTGAAACAATAGGTTCCGAAGTCGTATAATGTAACAAAACTTGGTTTTTAATGGATATTTAAAATCCTTACTGTAAAACACATTTGTAAATGTCAAATTGCAACCGAAAAAAAGAAATTTTACTCCAGTATTTTTTCTGAGAGTGTTTTTTCAAATGAAAGTCAAAAGCTCATTTGCCTAAAAATGCCACAAACAAATTATTCTGTTTCCCTTATAACACATTGACTGCCATTGCTATTACATTTGATATATTACAATAGTGCCGTGGCTATCAAATATGATAGCCAGGTACGTATTCATATAATGCTTCGGCTATCAAAATTGATAGCTACTAGGAAGACAATTCAGTACGAATCAGAAACTTTGGCACCCAGTGATGTGCTAGGTTAACTTGGTTTGAGTAATTTTGTGAATGTTAAGATTTTAGAGCCGATTTCTTAGCAAATCATTAAAACACACATTTTTTTGAAAGACAAATTTAAAATTCAAAATAAAGTACAAAATAAATAAAAAAAAATCGATTCTTTGCAAAAAAAAAAAAACTAAAAAATAAATAAACTTTTCAGTAATTCAATTTTTGTTTTTTTTTTTTTTCAAATCCAGTTTGTGCAATAGCTCTTTGGCGCATTATAAAATAATTTTTACTTAAATTCTGGTTACCAAAAAAATAAAAAACAAATGCTAAAATCGAAAAAACCAAATAAAATGGCTATCATATATGATAGCCATGGCCTCTGACAGAGAAATAGATGTCTATCTGCTTGTGCTGTGCAATGGCTATCAAATTTGATATCCAAGAGAAAGTCCTTTTCAGGACTTCCAATGGCAACACAAACATAAATACATATATTTATAGAAAAATATGTTTCTACCAGAAAAACACCTAATATAATAAAAAAAGTTTTTGGAATCCAATGATACATATATGTTACTGTAAAATCTCGAAATTTAGAAATTCTAAAATATCCTGGTGAAACTTTTTAATTTACCAATGTTGGAGAAAAAATATAAGTTTTACCAGTTATTTCTAGAATTTACATATTTCAGAGTCTTACAGTAATATAGGCATGCACACCAAACTTTTATTTATTCATATTATTTTATGATAAATTGAATTTTGAATGCTCCTTTTGATGAATTTAATCAACATTTAATAATTTTTACGAAATTTCCAAATTAAAAACAAAAATGATTGTCAAAGATAGGAATTCAGTCAAATTTATATTTTGTATATCAATTCTTAAATGTATACTTTGATAAGAAAGTGATTTCAACACAATTCTGTAAAAAATTTAAAAAGTCAAGACCAAAATGTTGCGCAATTTTTCCAAAGTATAAGAACATTTTTTTTTTTTATATATTTTGTCTCGAAATCATTTCTCTTGAATTGAGCAACCATGAGATTACTTTAAATAATAATTAGTTTATATTCTAACTGACATAAAGCAACGTAACATGCGCAAACAAAAATGTAAGAAAATTTGTAAAAAAAAATAAAAAAAAAAGTTCGTATACGCCCCAGTGTACCTACTTTTTTTTTCGAGAATATAAAACTACGGTATAGTTTAAGGCTGGTCAATGGTCATAGGTATATTTAAAAACTTCGTTTTGACTTGTTAGTTCGAATGACCACCATTAAAAAAAAAAGAATAGTGAAATCGCAGAAAATGTTCCCTTAGGGTTATTCCGTTAGTTTGATCGCTTTTTAGATTCTGAAACGTTTTACAGAGTGTTCAGTATAATGTGCACCAAAGAGCTTGGGCGAATAAGTTGGATTAAGACAAAAATAGAATCCTATGGGAGGGGGGGTCTATTTTACCCCGTTTAGGCGGGAGGGGCAATTTTCTAAAAAAAATGACTTAAAACAGAAAAAAAAATATATTTAAAAACAACGGTTAAACTAACAATGCCATGCTATACCTTTTAGGAAAGCCAGAAATCTCTTATTTACTTTTATTTGTAAATAAAGTTGTGTTAGTGAATAGTTTTTGAAAAATTAATTTTCAAACTCAAAGATTTGAAAAAAAAAAAAAATTAAATTCAAATTTTTTTTCAAAATTTTACATAACTAAGTACCAATTTTTTTTAAAAAATTCAATGCTCTTATAAGTTTTTAGTCAAAATCAAAAAACCGGATGCTAAAGTGTCTTTTATTTTTGAGAAAATTAAGAATAACGGGACTAGCAATTTTATAAAATAATTGACTTAATAGAGAAAAAAATTGTTTAAAAACAACGGAAACGGTTAAAACCAAATCATATACTTTTTTGTTAAGCCAGAAATATGTGCTTTCATTTTGTTTTTAAATTAAGTTATTTTAGTGAACAGTTTTTTAAAAATTAATTTTTAAACGGAGGTACGTGTTAAAATTAAGAGAGGGGCAGGAGGTTTCGCGACGATTTGTTTGTATTTATTTAGAGACTTTTTGAGGGGTGTACGTACTCATTTTCGAGTTTAAAAATTAATTTTTCAAAAACTATTCACTAACACAACTTAATTTAAAAAGATAATTAAAAAAGAGATTTCTGGCTTTCCAAAAACGTATTGCATAGCTTTGTAACTTTAACCGTTGTTTTTAAACATTTTATTTTTCTGTTTTTTTTTTTTTTTCTTGTCTTAACCCAACCTACTCGCCTTAGCTCTTTGGTGCACCTTATACGGAACACCCTGTATATTGTGGACATGAATAGTGCTCAATTAAAAAGGAATTTATAAATAATAATATTAAAGATTATTGGTCGTATTTATTAGATTTTTGACTGTTTAAACTGTGCGTATTTTGAAACAGTCGGAAATATGCTTTAATAAAATAATATTGCATTTTTCAGGGTTAAGACAATCGATTTCATTATTTAAAGTTAGATAAAAAGTTAGATCACTTTAGCAATTGCCAAGGTTTTTTTATAACTATGGTCTTGGGCGGCTGTCTTAACTTAAACAAAGTTTATTTATACCACGGTATATGTAGAAAATTAATGATTTCTTCCTATTATATTTTTTTTTATTCGAGAATATACATGTGTTAAGAGAATATTTGTTTTATTGAAATTTTTATTGTAAGTGACTGGTAAAAAATTGTTCTTGTACTAGGGTAGGTTCTAAATATCTAGACTGGTTGTTTAATGGGTGATGTTCAAGTTATAATAAGTACACCCCTTAAAAAAGTCTCTAAATAAATTTAAAAAAATCGTCACGAAACCTACTGCCCCTCTCTTAATTTTAATACGTGCCTCCGGGTCTGTATTTTTTTCCATATAAATGACATGAGTTTTTTTCTACGTTTTCATTTTTTGGTGCAGATAGAAATAACACAATAAATCCGGCAACTAGGTTTTTCTTATCGAAAATCCTATACTTATTAGAAAAAATTTATTCAGTTACGGAAAATAAAATAGCGGAGATAATTTGGCGGTCTGATTTTCAAGGAATACAAAAAAATAAATTTTTTAGACCGCCATATTAGTTCCGCCATATCAGTCCATGAAGAAGGGCCTAGTGACTTACAACTCTCAATGATTTCTGTGTGCTTTTCTGCAGCAATGGACGTGACCTGCAGTTCATTGCCGAATCCAAACGGTTAAGGTGAGCGGAACTTATCTATGTCACTTCCTCGCAAGAGACAGTAGCCCTGAAAAAAAATTTTTGTTTTTATGTGGTAGAGGCTGGGTATCGAACTGAGACGGCATGACAGTGCAACCCATTTACCATTACAAATACTGCATGAGATTTTTCTATACTTCTTTGTATACCAGTCAAAAGATTAAACTGAAATGCACGTTTAACTGATACTAAAGAAAAATTATAAATTCGATAAACATTTCCTCGCCAACCTCAATTCCTAGAATTTAAAATAATTTGTCTATCATTGAAACTACTTTGACCTTAATTCCATTGATCTCATTGCACATTGAGTTTGTTTATTAGCCAAAATAGTTCAATGTCTTTTCCATCTGAAAGCAATATGCTATATAGCCTAGACAATTTTCACAGCTGCGTGTGTGGCATTACTTGTCAATAATTAATTTTAAGAATAAGTAAATATTAAAATCTTCCCATCTCGTGATGTAGATGATGCATATTATTACATACGATTGTTATATACTCTTACATATCGAGTTCTTATTATTGATTTTGAAAGAAATGTATGAAACAATGTAAAATATTAAACCAACTAATTTTACTGACAGGATCTGGTGCAAAATTAAAAATAATTTACTGCAAAAGATTAATCTACAAAGTGATAAATTGCGCAGTAATTTATTTAAAATTGCATTTCTACAATTATTTGTTTTCAACGTCTCATATTAAAATGGCATATAAGGAATTTAAATTAGTATCTTTTGTAGAATTTGCATTTTCTTGTATTTTATAGCATTCACATAATAGTGTCATTATTCAAAGTGAATTGTGTCGCCTGCGTCGTAGTGTTCCAGTCGTAGTCGTCATATAGTCGTTGTCTTAGTGGTAGTCGTTGTCATTATTTGCAGCAGCAACAGTATATACCAAGATTCAGATTGCCCTGCAGTCGTCCTTCGTCATTTAATGCAAATTTATAGAGTGTCATCTAGTGAAATTTACTGCCATCATCATTGTCGTAACCATGACACAGCATCAGTGTAGAAAAATAGCAATACCCAAAGAGTTCACTGCTAGAGCCATTCAATTCAGTTGGACTGCTCACTGAGCAATTTAAATGCCAATGTCACAGACAATAAACAGTTTCAATATCCGCCCACTATTATTGTTGTATCAAAAGAATTAGATTCTTTTCTACTTTTTTTTTTCTGCTTTCGAAAGAGATTGTTGTTTCTTTTTTTTTTTTTAATTTAATGTAATTGAAAACGAAATGATTTTAATGTCCCGAAACGTGATTTATTTCAAGCGGAACTATTTCAATTAGTTAATGGACTTGAAAAACGTTTCCCCTCAGAGGCATAATATCGAGATTGGCCCGATATGAATCAGCATGGGAAATTCTATTTGTTATACCTTAAATAATCTAAAAATTCCCACCTAATCCTTATGGAAAAAAAAATTCAAAAGAATATATTCATGCCAAAGACATTAAATGCATTACATCAGTTGGTTAATGTCTTATAACGCATAAATCGGAAATTTATATTAAAAGAGACATTCGAAATCTATTGCAGACTTTTCGTTAGCTTGTTTTAAGCTTTCACACATCAGGAAGGAAATAATTATCCTCGAGGGTACCTTCATATTTTCCCATGTTAATTTAATTCTGTTGATTAGATTTCTTTTCAAACTAAATTCAATGGCATTTTTAGAAGTGCTAAATGCTTCGTGATGTTTCTATAGTCATCATAACCTTCAACGAAGGAAACGGAAATAAAAGAAACGGAACCCCGAACTGTGTTAGATCATTTATCGGAGTTTTTGACCACGCAATTCGAAAGTTATGGACGAAAAGTGTTATACGTTGCGCGTAAGTTTATATACAAATTAGCAAAAAAACAAAACAATACGCCCGAGTTTAAGGAGGAAATACATTTTGAATAGTTTGAGTAAATTAGGGGAGCTAATTGCTATACATTCGTTACATTTACATATTTTTGGTGTGATGGGGGTGTGAAATATTTTATTCTGGTCAATTATTATAAATGAAGTAAAGTGGTTGATTTATTAAGTATTGTAATGATTCGTTAATGATATTCGTCTTCTTGAAGCATTTGAAATAAATTGATTGCGTTATTACGTTACGTGTAAGACATTTGTGAAAATGACGATAAAACTGTCAGTAGTAGAGAAAAAAAGGGATTAGTGGCAATTTTAGACTTCATCTAAATTGTCACGATTAAATGAATACACAAACTTCCAAGCGATGAATTAGTTTCTTATTATTTTGCAGGATAATAAATGTTTATTAAATTTAACAACTCTCGATTACTGTTGGAATGTTTGATTTCTCTTATTTTTATATTTCATATCACTATTTTTAAATAGCCACTTTAATACCTTCCATTCAATATTTCAAAAGTTCTAGAGTAAAATTTAAAGAATAACTTTTTTGCCGCACTGCACGTATACTACTACAAGTAGTATTGCCGTAGCATGATGGTTAGTGCGATGGACTGTCATGCTGGAGGTCTAGGTTTAATAAAAAAAAAAAAAAACCGCTACTGCCTCTTGGGAGGAATTGACAAAACCTCCAAGAGTCTCCCTCTTGCCATAGAAAAGTTCCGCTCACCTTAGCCGTTCGGAATCAGCAATAAACTGCAGGTCCCCTCCATTCCTGCAGACACGGGCTCCGTGAAATAACTCCCCACTGAAATAATCCCCCAATCCAAAAATGAAATAACTCCCCAAAGTGTTTACATATTGAAGGTAATATATTACGCATCTTCGAAAATTATAGTGACCTGCCTGTCAGAATTTACAAAAACAAAACACAAGGCTTTCCGAATCGCAGTGACCCCCGTGTACTGTGAGATTAGTTAACCTATTTTGGTTCATTGTTGATCTAAGATAAGTCTTAATTAATTTTAATTTTAAAAAAAGCTTCGATCACACGATGCCACTGAGGCGAAAATTGTTAAATAAATTCTAATTGCCAATGATAGACTCGGTAACGAACCTAAAAAGTCCCACTTAACAATGAAGCCTAAAAATTCAAAGGACATCCAAATTTCTTCACCTTTAAAAATTATTTTTGCAGCTACAATGTGACCGCCGTATTCGCTCGATTTCCAATAAGATACTGTTATCTGTCTGTAGATGTCGAGGTAAGCATTGGAACAAAAACACGCAGTTCTTCTTCGGTTACATACAACAATATTTTCAGTGAAAGGGCTGAGAAAACTGACGCAATGTCTCACAAAACGAAACAAAGAAAAATACTTATCATAACACTAAAGAAACAAGAACAGAACGATTTGGCAACCAGAAAACATAATAAATAAATCAAGGAAATTTATTAAGAACTTCACAAAAACTTATGTTAATGTTAAATAAATATCAAAATAATTTTTAAAATGCCAAAATGTTGTCAAAATCAGTATTAGACCAGTTTTAGATGTATTAAGTTCCCAGTACCGCTGTGTGAAATTAGATCGAGTACTAGGGATGTGCAGAAATGCTCAGGTACTAACTTTTCGTTAGGACACAGTAGCAGAGCTAGTACCTGGTCCAGCTAGACCGGGTTCTAAGCCAGCTTAGTATACCTATGTGAAGAAATCGGGCATAAGGGTTTCGAATTTTAAGTTTTTCAAAAACAATTACGGCCTTATTTTTGAGTCTTCAAAGCTAGTTTTACTAAAAAACTGGATCTATAGGGTTTTCGAGCTTTAAGTTTTTCAAAAACAATTAAGATGTCAAAATATATATGAATATTTTGATTTGGATGTCAAAGGAATAAAAATTTGTGAAAAAATTAAAACTCGAAACCCCTGAAGAAATAGTTTTTCCGTAAAAATATCTTTGAAGAAAGTCAATAATATGGCCGTTAGGGTGAGAGTTTTTATTTAATTCTTAAAAGCTATCTCTCTAAAAAAGCGCTCTAATTATTGAGATAAATTTTCATGTCCAGGAGCTCCTCATTGATTTGAAATATTATTTTTATTTAAATTTTCCAATAAAATTAATATATGTAAATATTTAACATAAATTATGTACTTTAACGGCAGTATGTACATATTATGTACTTTTTTTTGCAGTATAGTTGCAAAATATGCAAGTATCAGATCACTCTCACAGACAGTTCCAGGCCCTATTATAGCAGATGTTAACTAGCTAAATTGTCATTCCAAATAAATATTTTATGTTATTAAATTGAAAAATTCAACTTCCTTTCTTTAATTTTCCTACTATACTACAACCAACAACAAAGAACAACAAAATTTCTTTGATTCATCGTATTTCCAAAAATAATCAACTCAATTACTTTCCTCCACGCGAGCAATCGGCAACTTTTCAACTATAGAGCAGCGTAAATCAATCAATCAAAAATCCAAAAAAAAAAAATATTAAAAGAATAAAAAAATAAAAATAAAAATACAATTGAGATGGGAAAATCTTTGGCTAAGTAATCGAAACACAAAAAATATAATGTTTACTTTTTGAGAAGTGTAGAAGCATTAATGGCTTTTTTAAAATTAATTTAAGGTTAGTTTGTTTTAAATAAAAACCAATTAGAATTAAAATTGAGATTTCATTATTTATGAGGTAATAACGATGAAAGATTTAGAGTTAATTTGTTTTTTTTTTTTTGTAGAAATCAATTAAGCTAATGTATGTCAGTCCTTTTTTTTTCTCAGGTTAATACATTTATGCAAATGAAAAAAAATAAATCAAACAACACTAACTCCTTTACACAAATGGAAAACCTACCAATCAGACTTGAGTATCCTCAAGTCATCATTTCCGGTGTATATAGTCTAGTTTCGAAGTTTTATGCTTTTATTTCTGTTCCATATAACCAAGCGGACCGCTAAGTACTTTTGCACAAGGAGCTGATAAGTAGCGATTTTTTTGTATGTGTTACCTTTGCCGTAAGGTGTTTCCAGTATTGTTATATGGATTTGTTTTAAGGAGTTTTATTCTTTAAGTAAAATTCTATTCCATACAAATTCAAGCTTTGAAATCAGATAATTCTTTATACAAATTTGTACTATTTTCAGATGGAAATTACTTTAAAAACCCTAAAAAGTGGCACCCAATTGGTATTGGTTTTAAAGTCTTTGAAAAGCTTTTATTTTGAAAATGTAAAAATTTGGTATCACACAACCAATATAAGCGAAGAACAATTCAAAATTAAAATGAGTTGTCGAACTAAATTTACAAAAATTATATGCAAACAGTTATTAATTTCGAAATCACCTCATTTCGATTCAAGTTAAAAGGCAGAGTATACAAATATTTAAAACCAGCTTAAATATCTCTGTTAACTACTCTAAAAGAGTCTTTAAATTAAGCCATAATATCAGGCTATATTGTTGCATATAATTTTTTGAGAAGGGGTAAAAAATTTCATACTAGAGGGGTGATTGAATTAGCCCCATCAATGTGATTTTCGATTTTTAAAATTCTAAAGTCAATGAAAAATTTTACAATTTTGGAAAATGCTCTTCGACAAAGATATTTCACCAACTCTCCTCTACAAAGTTGTCATAGGTTTTGGTGGAGTTTTACTCCACAGGAGAAACAGGAGGGGTGTCTTAAGCTACACATTCCATTGAACCCCACTATATACAGGTGAACTTTGACAAGCTATAACTTAAAGATGAAAAAAGTCCCAGAGATCGTTAGTACCTCATTTTGTAGGTATTTTGATTCTCTTAAAGTTTTTAATTGGACATTTTGTTGCAAAATAAAATCCATGCGAGTTATAAAATGAAAACAAAATGACCAGCTGTTTTAATATGGCGACTTTTTCCCAGCGCCTACCACCCCGACATTTTTTTTTTATAATGTGGAGATGTGTCCAAGCACATACGAAAATAAAATATTTGCCCGTCAAAACATGGAACTTCAATAAATTTTTTTGACTAAATCCAGTACACTATAAAGTTCGTGCACATTTTTCTCAAAACCTATTGACCTATTGGAGGATTTGTCACTTCCTCGCAAGAGGCAGTAGCCCGGAAAAAAACTTAAGGTGGAAGCGGCTGGTATTGAACCCAGACCCCTGTCATGACAGTCCAACGCGCCACGGGCTACTACTTATAAGACACTGACCGCAATGAAATATGCACTTAACTACTCTACATTTTCTCGTTCAAAGCGAAACAGTTGTTTTAAATTTGAATCAGTCCCCAATCTTCGTTTTTATATACTTTTGTGGAGTTAATACTTAAATTTACTCTGCCATTCTTACTAGAATATGTTTAAATTTTTCTTTTACAAATTTGAAATTTTTACAACCTTTCTGGCTTTAAACTTGATCTGTGACTAAAGTCGCTTAGTATTGCACCTTAAAATATTACCAAAAGTAGGAAAAAGTAGATGCTATGGAATTTTGAAGTTGGTCCATAGCAAATTCCAAAAAAAGTATTTACTATAAAAATTCATCCAAAAAAAGTTTATATACTTTTATTTAAAGGAAATACTTAGTTTTTAGTATACTCCATTTTTATGCATACTAAAATTAGTATTTACTTAGAAAGTAAAATCATTTACTGTCTTTTATGCACACAATATTTAAGTTGAACATTTTAATAATTAATTAAATTCAAGTATGTATAACATCACTGTTCGTATCCACAATGTAGGAGATTTTAAATTTATTTGAAGAACGATAAGGGAAGTGAAGACAGGAATAAGTTTAAAATGTAGTATATCCACTCATAACCGTAGTTTTTTGTGCGCAATTTCACGTTTATTTAACTTTATACTTTAAGAAAAAAAAAAAAAAAAAAAAAGGAAACAAAAAAGATAAAGATAAAAATGCATATTTACTCATGTTGGAGCTATAAGCAGGAGAGGAATCTTATTTTGCTTATAGTTGTAGAGAAAGAAAAGGATGCTGGTTCTTTTGAGCGTTGAGGGCTGATTTGTGAATGTTCTTTACACATAAATTTATGTATATATGTTTAAATTTATGCAAAAATCATCTCCCAGTGGAAGCTTTTAGTTTAGTGGCCCATACAGTATATAAAGAATTTATGTAATGCACCATCATAATGTAATACGTTATTGAATTCCTTTGAACTGTGATTGACCTAGTTTTAAGCTTGTCATCGTCATTGCGGCATCGGCATCGGCATCGTCCTCGATTTCGTTGTGGATGGCTTCGTAATTTTCGAGGTTCTATTGGTTTGGTTTTTAGATTTAAGAAGAGTTCTCATCGTTGTTATACCTTTTTTTTTTTTAGTTTTTTTAAGTTTAAAGGGCAAGTAGTTACTTGGTTATTTGAATTTTATCTATTAATCTGCTGATGCAGTGGGTCAACTATAAGAAAATCAAAAACTATGCCAACTATAATTCTATGCTATAACTTGAGATATTTATGCCAACCATTATTGGATGATGTTTGACTATAAAAAGTAACTTTAATAAATTTTATTTTATAGGCTATACCTATGTTGAAATGAGTATTTGTTATCTCCGTTTTGCTTCAAACTAAGTATGTAATTGTAGCGCAAAAGGTCAAAAATTGTTTGTTTTCACTTCTTGGACCTGTCAAGTTCTTAACGTAAAGTTTATTAAATATTAAAAATAAGCCATTAACGATTAAATGTTTGACACATAGAAAAGCATTGCCATTGTTTTCAATTTTAAATCGTTTCAGCCAACACGTATAGAAATTTCTTCACGAGGGCACAAATACCAAACCAATTAGAATAAAATAGAAACAGTACGATAATGTTTGAAGTAAAAAGCAGATAAAACTTCTGATTAATTTTATTTTATTTAAATTTTTTACTTTTTATACTGATTGAAGTCCTTTGATAACTTTTAATTGGGTTTGGATTAAGAAAAAAGTAAAAGTTAGTAACCAAAACTTAAGGCAGTCAGAATGACTTCTTTAGGCGTGTTTTTTTTTGGCAGTTTTATAGCTAGCGCAGTAAAATTTCCCTCAGTTAACAATAACAATAACCAAAAGTACTTAAAAATAAACCAGTAAATTAGTGAATATGTATAGAAGTGGACAAAGAATGTGAACTTAAATCTAAAATGTCGGTAACGTAGTTTTTTTTTTTTTACTCAGAAAAAAGATGTATTCTAAGATAATTGTATTTATAATTTAGAAAATCTGAAGCGCGTCCACACAAGTCATTGATATATCCGACCGAAAATCCGTCAATTATTTTTACTTGAGAAAAAATCGATTTTAGTATTTTTCAGTGAATTTTTTCGTTAAATTCTTCATGTACGTGAAAATATAGTTCATTCCATTTCTGTTAGTCAATAAATTCCACAAAAGGATTGCTGAAAAGTCAAAGCCACTAAACACAAAACCTGTCCGTAATCCAGATACAAAATGTTGAACTGAGTTAAAGAAACAAAAATACTTTGCGAACGCAGCCACAGAAATAAAGAGCGAACATAAAGGTTGCTAAAGCATTTTACTGCCTGAACAGAATAGAGGCGGAGACGCAATCGGAGCCGCAACTGGAATTATAGCTGTCAAAATATTGCATACACACCAATTTAATGTTGCGAACACAACGGAACGTAGCCGCATATGGAGCTGCAGACGGGAGAGGGAATATTTCACCAACTTTTAACTTTTCACGTATACCGCAATTTTGACGTTTCAAATTGTATTAAGAAGAAAAAACAACTTTTTGGGTCGGAAAAAAATATTGTGGTTATTTGTATCGCGAAAAAAATTATTTATTAAAAGGAAAAGTATTGTAAACAAAAGAAGTGAATTCTAAGCTTGTACACAAGAACATTTTTTTTTTCTTCAAAATACTTTCAAAGCTGTACAGCTGCATTGTGGGCACGTTAAAAAAAATAACGTACGACACTTTTTGATAGCTCTTCCAGTTCCGTCTGCGGCTCCGGTTCCAGCATTCTATTCTGTTCAGGCAGTTATTGGAACTTGTATTGCTGCGCTAATCTGATAAGTTCTGCCATTTTTTCATCTTAATTTTGTACTCTAAAATATCATCTCTCATACATAAATTTGCATTAACTATTTCTCTAAAATAAAATCAATATTTTTATAAGACTTAGAGAATCCAAGGACATCTAGACAATTTTCTAAACCAAATCTTTTGCATCTTGTTGTCATCGTTTAAGAAACACGATTGTTGGATAGTCTTGTCATTTATTTTGACATATAAATGCCCTAATATTCTTCTGCACTATAAACCAACGAAAGACTTTTGTATCTATCGAACAGACAAACTTTTGTGGTATTAATTATTTTTTTGTTTCTTTGGTATCATTTCAAATTAACATATAAGTGTACACCGCAACATCATATTATACTCGTAAGTTATGCACACAATCAATACTTTGTCCCCAAAATAAAAAAATAAAAAGAAGTAGAATATTTAAATTTCAAGAACATCATGAACTTTCTCTGGATGCTTGTTGGCTATAGGTTAGGTGGATATATGTATGTATATTTTTAAATTTTAAAAACTATATTATTGTTTAGCAAACATAACCGGAAAAATGAAATTATACTTGCCAATTGCACAGTTTTGAAAGTTCCGATGCGGATACATTAAGAAATCTGTCGCATAGGTATAGTATTGTACATACATACATATTGTACATACATTGTACTTATATGCGCCAATCATTCACAAAATTAAATCTTTGGCAATAAAGTTTTAATTTTAAATTATCATAGAGGAATTTTTCATAGTTTCCGAAAATTCGTATTTTAAAATTCTGTAAAGGTATAAGTCTGTTTTCCAAAATTTCGTATTTAAAAATTATGTAAATGATTTAAGACAAATATTTTTTGTTATAAGGCAAACATTTTTATTATTTTTAATTATAATAAAATATTTTAAATGCTTAAATGCTTAACGGTATCTGCCATAGAACCGTTTTTAGACTTTTTCGTTATAGTCCAATCAATAGAGACATTTTACCCTACAAAAGGTCGGGTAGTTCTAAATTTTGGATATGTTATATAATATGGTCGGTAGATGAAAAATACAAATTTCCACAACCACGCCCCCTCCGCCCCCTTCACAATCCTGAAAAAACCGCTAAAAATTGGCATTTTTTTTAGTTTTTTGCCCATAACTTCTTTCTGGTGTACTTTTTGACAAAAAAAAAGTAATATGGCAACTTGTAGAAAACAAAATTTCCTACAAATATGGTCCTTGTAGTTTATTTGTACAACCAACACCAACAAAGCTATGACGCTACAAAAAAAGGCTAAAATTTCGTATTTTGTGAAATTTTCAGTTTCTTCCCACTTCGCAGGCTAATAACTTCTTAACTAGTGATTTTAGAGAAAAAGTCTTCATAACAAATCTTGTAGAAAATTTCATTACCTACAAATTTCATGTACACTTTTTAATTTTGAGGTTAAAACATTTTGGCGAAGAGTGAGAAAGGGTTTCTTTGCCCTTTTTATGTTTTTATTAATTAGCTTCCTTCTATGTACGTCCGTAAGATAAAAACTTCGCAGTCGATTTAAAACTAACTTTCCGATTAGCTAGAAACCTGGGGCATATACTCCATAATGTAATAATATTAATGTGTTATTGTATTGGAGATACACTCTGCATCACTTGATTACGGACAGTCAATTTTTTTATTTTTCAAAATATTCAAAATAAGAAGGTATTTCAATGATCTGGGAAAAATGATTAACAGAATGAAAGAAGGATGGATATCAAGTGATCATATTAGAGAAAGGTGTTTTGGTTTAAGTTGATAAATTCTATTCTTATCAGGCTCTTCATAATGATGTCATAAAATATTTCATATTTTTTTGCCAAAAAGCACACCAGAAAGAAGTTATGGGCAAAAAACTGAAAAAAGTGCCAATTTTTAGCGGTTTTTCCAGGATTGTGAAGGGGGCGGAGGGGGTGTGGTTGTGGAAATTTGTATTTTTCATCTACCGACCATATTATATAACATATCCAAAATTTAGAACTACCCGACCTTTTGTAGGGTAACCCCCATTTTGTTGTCTCTATTTACTGGACTATTAACAGTTTCACCGATTTTGATAAAAAAAAAATTTACTCAGGAAGTCAATAGCTATTTTCATTTATTTATTCTAAATATTTCTTTCTTTGTATAAAGTTGATTTTAATTATTTTTTTATTAAATTACTTACTAAAATATGAAGGAATATGTTTTATTTATCGCACATCTCAACATTCATACTACCTCAATCTTAATTTAGTGCCGTTCGAATATTCTTTTTGGTTGATAAGAAGGTATTTATTTGATTGAGAACATTTAATTTCATATGTAACTAGCTATCCTGTCTTAGCTGTGAATAGATAATAATAAAGAAAATGTGTACCTACTTCCAGAGGATTGACCATCAAATGAAGAAGGAAATAACTAAATTGTTAAGTAAATCTCAGACCTGAATGACAACATCATAAATTATTAAAAATTGCTTTTATCTGGCAACGCTTAACGTGCCTATATGTATTGATGAGATACAATTTATGAAAGTAAAAGTAGTGTTCAAACAGTTTTTGTACAAGACAGAAGTCTTTTCTTGAATATAAAAGTAAAAAGTCGTTTTAATAAAGAAATATTTAAGTTATCTAGTTCTTTTATTAATATTATAAGAAAAAAGATAACATAAATGTTATGTAGCCAAACGTGTTACGAACTGATAAATTTTTATATTTCCATATTTTTTTTTGGGACATTTATAACCTATTACATGCGGTTATAAGAAAGAGAAAGGTGAAAAAATCCTCTCTATAGATCTTTGCCTGTTTTAAGTACCTACATATGTACATATAACTTTGCAGGCTCTTTAATATAAATAATACAAAATAAGCATTAGCGGAGTCACTGTGGCGTATACTTACTTTTTTATCAGCATATATTAGTTAGATTTAAAAATCTGTTTGTCGCGTTAAAATTAAAAAAAACAAAAAATACCGATATAATTTGCGCAATATTGGCCTTATTTTGAGAGTGTATTCGGAAAAAAACGTACAAATTTGAAATAATCAAGTAGAAAAATAGAAACGATAAGATTGTCATAATAACAACAGTATAAATAAACCCATTTTTTTAATAGACTCTCGCAATAAGCTTCTGTATCGATACACTACCAATTTGTATCAATCTCCAATGTAGAAAGACCCTCATGCTAACTTATATGAAGATTTAATATGAAAACCATTTTTGGGAGAACCACTGTTGCGGCAATTTTTTCCTTTTCACGGCATATTAGTCCAGTCAATAAAGGTTTTCACCTGAAAAAAAAAATCCAACAGTTTTTAAACTTAGCACACTTATTAAGAGAGGCCTGAAGATGAAGTGTACAAAAGTCCCCATGAATCCGAGGCTAGCTCTAGCGGCAAGAAGGGGTAACTTGTCGTCTTTTTCGATTTTCGTGTTTATCTTAGAAACCGTTTGTCCTTTCAAAAAATAATTCGAGACAAAAAAAATATCTTAAAAAATTCTTTACAAAATAGATTAATACCAAATTTTTCATATCTGTCATATTTATAAAGTTATTTTGCACCTGTTGTTTTATTGAACAGTTTTTTAAAAACAAATTTTCAAACTCAAAATTAAAAAAAAAAATTAAAAAATGTGATCAAACTGATTTTGTTCAAATTTTTACGTTATTAAGTTGTATTTTTGTGTTTAATATTCAATGCTCCTATAAATTTTTAGTCAAATATTAAAAACCAGATGTCAATATGTCTTCAAGTTTTTGAGAAAATTCAAAACAACAAAAGTAAGTTTTCCTTAGATTTGACTTCAATCCCTTATTTTGGTGCTCCAAAGATCCTATTTTCACAAAACACCTAAAAGAAGAGATTTTTAGCTCTACAAAAAGGTATAGCATGACATTGTAAGTATTACCGTTGTTTTTTTATAATTTTTTTTTGTTTTGAGTCCATTGTTTTAAAAAATTGACCCTCTTGAGTAAACGGGGGGCAAAAGACCTCCATTCCTATACGATTTTTGTTCGTCTTGACCCAACCTATATCTAAGCTCTAGTGTTTTTTCACACCTTATGCGAATCACCCTGTATATACAAAATAAAAGATTGTGCACTGATTAAAAATACCAGACGTTTTCGAACGCCCAACCCCACCCCCGTTTGAAAGAAAACCTGCCAGACGGTTGAATTTGGTATAATAACGCGTTAGCCTAAACATACATGTAAGTATTTTAATTTTTGTTATACCTCCACTCCCAAAATTTGCTACCGGCTTTAGACCATATAAAATTTTGCTGTTTTTAGAAAATTTAAATAATACCAATTTTAGGCGCCAAATAACTTCATAAATATGACAGATATGAAAAATTTAACCATAATTAATTTTATAAAGAATTTCATAAGATATTTTTTGGTCTCAGATTATTTTTTGAAAGGACAAACTGTTTCTAAGTTAAATACGAAAAACCGAAAAAGAGGACATGTTACACTTTTCTGCCGCTAGAGCTTACCTCGGATTCACGCGGACTTTTATACACTTCATCATCAGGCTTCTCACAGTCCGTGTGCCAAGTTTCAAGACTGTTGGATTTATTCCCAGGTGAAGGCATGTTTTTTTCTTTGTTGACTGTTAATTTGAACGATATGGCATATCCCAAAGTTATTTTCAACCAAAATTTAAAAAGTGTCATGCTAGCTTTATACAAAATTTGCATAACATCAATTTATGGGAGAACTAGTGCCGCGGCAATTTTTTTCTGTTCACGGCATATTTACGGCATTTATACGGCAATTTCTGAGATAGTCAAAAGTAATTTTTTCGAAAGTTGTCATGCTAAAACGCTTTGGACTAAAGGTTACAAAAAATCTTTAAATTGATATTTATTCAATACAGTTCACTAAAAAAAAACAATAAATAAAATCTTTTATTTGTGTTTTCATTCTTTTTATTAAATTTAAAGCCTCTTTTTCTGAAAATACATTTTATTTTTCCCAACTGCAAGCTCCTACATGTATAACTGCGGTTGTAACTTCTGCTCACTCTATAATAAGCTTTAGTTAACCTTACTTATTGTTGTGAATTAATTAGTATTTATTTACATAAACTGTAACTAAAACTAAACTTATAATCCACCCTTTTATTTTTTTCAGTTCAAGGTTACTCGAGGGACGTTAATGAATTATTTTCAAAATTTCAAATCATTATGTGCTGTATTTTAGGTTCTACACGAATTTAAACATACTTTTATTTTTACATAGATTATAAAAAATAATTTTATATCTCCCACATTGCAAGCAAAACCCCCTTCCCATCATCTTAACCACAAGCACACGTTTTTAAATTATAAATAAACTCCTTCCATTTTAAATTATAATTCTTTATTTCCTAAGTCATAATTTTTTTTTTTGTTTTTGTTTTCAAAATCGTGTGATGTGTTTACAGAAAAAAAAAATAAAACCAACTCTAGCTGTCCCAAAAATAACATAAACATCGATCGAAATGCCATCGATTCAAAAATTAAATCTGTCAAATTTATTAAATAACCTCACACTTGATCAATATGACGCTAAAAAACTAAAAATATCTTCTACTCGCACAGGACCACCTTTGTGATTGTAAAAATATAAATTTAAGTTTTATTTTAAACACAAACTTTTAAGTGCACTTGAGAGATAAAAAAGAAACGTCAACTTTTTTTTATAGATAGATCAGAGAAGTCTTTGACCCCATACTCTCCACATACAGTTAAACAAACAAAAAAGAAATTGTTTTTTTCTTTTTTTGATTAAAACAAAAAATAAATTAACAACAAACTTTTGATATGAATTTGAAGTGATTCAAGCAAATAGAAATCTCAAGCATATGGATCGTAAATTAAATTTAAAAAGCAAAAACAGAATAAAAATTAAAAATAATAAACTTCTCACAAAGATGGCAGAAGGCCAATTTGCTTGCTTTGCTAATGGATTGCAATGCAATGCTGTCGAAAGTGCTAAGATAGTACTTTTAACTACATTCTTGGAATACGATACTATTGTATCTAAAACTCTACCAATATTACGAGCGATTCAGCCGTCAATCTAATATCGTTTTCCGTTGGTCATTCCAAGCACTCCTTTTTCACTCCTTTTGCACTCCCAACACTCCTCAAACCGTCGATTATCTGTTCGGAGTGATGATTTAGAAGTGTTTTTTCCCTACGAATTTCATTAAAGAATGTTAGGAGTGTACTCTGAGTGCACACATACTTTTAAAAGCAGTGAATGTGAATTATAGTAAGCCCTCTTTGTTCTATGTTTATATGTCTTCTTGAAAATGTTTGATCAAGTTAACTTCTGCTACTTGTACTTAATATCATCGGATTTTTGTTAATAATTGTAAATGCAGAAATATCATTAAAATTTATTTCAAATTAAAAAAAAAATCAATGAATTCAAATTTAATTTAATGCTTGGTTACTGTGTTATATGATTCGCTTATTTTTGAAATCTAAATTTCGTGCCTCCTGAACATTTTCTAATTTGTGACTTAAGAGAATTTGACAGAAAGGTGACGATATGCTTCTTAGCTTTGGTGGTTTTATTCTTCTTATTAATTTAGTTTAGTTTTTAGCTCACACATTTTCAAGCAATATTCAAAAGCATAAGATTAAATTATTTTATACTATATTATTCTTAAAAAATCCTTAAAAAAGTTAAAAATGTACGACAGCACTGGTTATAAATGAGAGCGAGCAGTATACACTATTTATTCAATAAATAAATAAAAATAAATTAATTGATTGGGTTTCTACAAAGATTATTTCAATTATTCCACATAAGAGTGTGCGCCATCATTGATATTATCATGAATAATTTGTTGATTTTGAAATTAATACCTTTCCTTGAAATGGGACATCCAGGAGGTTTGGCTTTATTGCGTTATTTAAATGCCATCCAGAGAAACCAATTAGCAAATTTGTAAATTTGGATTGCTATTGCATTGAATAAGAGCCAAAAAGCAAATAATGCCTAAGTGAACTTTAAGTAGAAAAGAAATTAATCAAAAAAGAAAAAGGTTATTATGGTGACCCTAATTGCATTCTTTGACGATGACGATTTATCGCTGGTGAATTTTTCTTTCAGTTTTACGAATATGTTGAAGAAAATTATAGGTTATTCTTAAAGCAAACTGGGTCAACTTTTAAGTTTTTTTTTTGTTTTAAAGTTTTCGTAAAATACATATAAAGAGAACAACTGCTAAAAGGTTTTAAACTGGACTTAAACAAAGTAATATTAATGAAAATGAGCCCTTGAAGACCCGGTAAAACTTCTATAGACTTAAAACAAACTAATTCCTTTCAGAATAACCAGTGCAGATTTTGTCAAGGGGAGTTATACTTATACTAAAGGCTTTGATGAAGCTAAAGTGATTTCCATACATAATTGGTCTTTTTGAATCCCTACCTATGTGATAAGTTTTCGTTGATTAATGTAAATGATGAATTTCAATTTTATCAATGCCAATTTATTCCATTATTTGATGAACATAAGAGTTTAAATGTGACAGTCAACAATGAGGAAGTTTCGTTTCATCCTTAAACATACACAGCCATATTAATAAAAAAGACTAATTCCACCCTTATTCCAAGAATTTACTACACCATGGAATAGGTAAGAGTAAAGCTACGAATTAAAATTTTCCAATTGTTCGTGGAATAGCAATGTGACGTTTACTGAAAATCCCTTACCTTACGAAAATCTACTACAATAAGTGAGAAGCCTGTTTGGTAGCTTGAAATTTTCACAAAGTTTCGCAAACTTCGTATGGGTTCTGACAGCGAATTGTGATAACCCTTCAAGCAAATTCACTGACCCAACTTTCTCGGTCCTTCTTGGATCTTTGCTAAACTGAGTGTTTCACGCACACCTACAAAAATTCTTTGTTTCTACAGGCATTTTCCCAACACCTTTGTTTAGTTCATCTTTGCAAGTGGAGTAGCGAAGACGTAGTTCTTTTTTTTTCTCTTTTCTTCTATTTTCTTATAAAAAATAATTCATAAATTAAATGTTACTGTTTTTCGTTAATTTCGTGTTTTTGTAGTGCAATAAATTATGTTTGTAAATTGTATTTATATTAATTGATGAAAATAAAAGTATCTTGAAATGAAAAAAAGCTATGTTTGTTTGTTGTAGGTAAACTCGTTTGGAGAAACTTTGAATGAAAAAAGCTTTATTGTAGGTAAAAGGTAGAACTCAAGTGGGGAAGTACTTTTTTTGCGATTCATTTTGGATACGTTTTGGTCTCGGTTTTCGCTGAGTATGGTGAACTCTCACTCTCACAATACATGCGCAAGTGGGTCAGTGATGATTCTAATTTCCATACTAATTTGAGCCGACAAACGCAGTTTTGCGGATCAGTATTTGGATCCGTGCGCGGAGTCCTCCATAGGTTTTTTACTTCGTGTGCGAATCCAAAACGGAGTCTTTTGCTTAAAGGGAATCTGTAAACAAAAAAAACACAACATCAAAATAAGCCTCAAGTTACCAAACACACCTAAGAATTCTCTTGTGTGTATCTGTCAAAATTATAATTCAATAATTGTTTGTGTTTTATCTGTTGCTTTTATTTTGTTTTTATTTTAAAAGTGAAACACAATTGCTATGAGTTTCCTCATAACATTCCTTAAAAACCTATACTTTACTTTTTCTTGTCGTTGTTGGCTGATTGTCTAATAATTGCAAACTCGATAAATAGGTGTATAAGACATTATTAATTGTATTCCAAATCAAATTTGCAATCTTAACTTATATTTCAGAATAAATTCACACATCTGGCTCTTATTCCTTCGCAAAACCACCTTCTTCGGTGGTTTAGTAAACGTGGCTTAGTAGAAGTTTTGTTTTATTGATAACATTTTGTACTTAGTTCACGGAATAAAGTCTAAACGTTCGCTATTCCACGTTTATTAATTTGGCTGACAAAGTAAACAGAACTATGTATAAACCTCGAGTGGGCTATAGATCAGTTTTTGATGCTTTTTAATAAAAGTTAATTGTGACGTTTCGGGTGTGCTTACACCCTTCTTAAGACACTTGAAAACAAACAAGAATAAGAGTAAACTCTTATTTGTTTATCTATTTACAATATTCGTTATAAGGCCTTCCACACTATCCCACTGAGTATTAACACATTTCAAAAAAGTGGGAAGTACATCGTGTATAATAGTGTGGAAACAAAATATAAAATCACATCCCACACGACTTGACAGCCCATCTAACACAATTTTACATGTGTTAATACATGAAAATTTTTAGGATTGGTTCTAAAACCATCACACATTCTATCTCACTTGGGGGTTTGGTTATGGTGAATTGATTTTTTGGATTCAGGTGTGATAGCAAAATATGAAAATCGTTTTCTTCACACAAATTTGGCAGTCGTAAGTAATTCTATCACACTTTTTTTTTGACATGTATTAATACTCGATGGGATAGTGTGGAACGGCTATAAGTCTGAAGAAAGGTTTAAGCACACCCGAAACGTCACAATCAACTTTTATTAAAAAGCATCAAAAACTGATCTACAGCCCACTCGAGGTTTATACATATTAGGTTTGTTTGTTATCTTTTTCCACTAAAATGTATAAAACCTGTAAAATTTTGAAAGAAGGGGAAATTTCTCTCAGAAAAGGTTAAACTTCCCAAAATGTTAACAAACGCATTGAACCACTTTTTGTATAAATATTCACTTTTGTGTTTTGGCGGCAAACTGTGACATTTTTATTTGTGACTATAAATTTTTAATTGCATTATTATTTCATATGTATGTTCTCAAAAATCTCTGTAAAAAATATTATGAAATAATGCCATTTTACAGTCAGATACCGAAGGTCAAAATGTCTTTTTTTTTATATTTCTTAGCAGAAGTCAAGTGGCATACACTGACAGTTGGGGTTTTGACAGACTAGTTACACTACTTGCACACTGACATTAGGTCTGTTGTTTAACTCACCAAAACTGACAATTTTCAGAAATTGTAGACAAATTTCCCCCAAATTCTGTTCTTTTAAGCAAAAGTTGTGTAGTTTTGGGCAAAAGAGAACACTAATGAAAGAGTAAAACATTTCCCCTTCCTGACAATTTCTGCCCAAGAAATTTCTTCGGACAGAAATGTGAGATCTGTCAAAAGAAGTAAACGAGAAAAAAAGTACAAAATGGCTGTTGTTTACTTTTTGTTTTATTTTTAGTTCGGGTTGTTTTGTTGTGATTTTTTCATGTTATTTATTAATAAGGCTTTACAATAAAGTGTTGCTGTAATTTTTAAAGGTTTTTATAGTGAAATTTCATAAAGTTTCAATAAAAATTCTTGTGTTGTCGCTTTGTTTACATTTTTGATAGTTAGGATCTTCTTTATTTTATATATTATATACTATTTAAGGATCTTCTTTATTTTATGCAAATCTACTCTCTTTGAGAGAATTTTATACCCACTCCTCAAAATTTGACAGACATTCAAAATTTAGTTCAGAAAGTAAGCGAACAGGCCTATTTATGTATCAGAAATTCGCATGTTATCCAAAGGAGGGGAAATTATTTGCTCTATCATTGTGCTCTCTAGTTGCAACTTTTTTGAGTTAATAAACAGGAATTTGTGACAATTTGTGAACATTTCTGCAAATTCGCAAGAAATTTAACGTTACCAAACGCGCAGCTATTATCAAAAGAAAAAGTCACGAAAAAAGGATACAGTTAAAACAGAACTATTTTGAAGTATTCATGTCATCTAATTTTTGCTATTGTGAATGATTTGCAGGTTGTTATTCTCATCCGTCATATTGGCCGCGTTCATCACCACGTTTTTGACAGATCTAAAAATTCAGTTCTGAAAAACGTAACACTGCACACACAAAAAAGTCTGAAATTATTTATTCTGTTTTTATTATTTTTTGCACTTTAATATCAAAATACGAAAAGCGATACGAGAGCCAGACGATCAGACCACATACCAAAAAAAAAAAACTGAACCAAGAACTGTTTTTTTTTGTTGCTTTTAGCTGTCATCTGAATTTTCAGATAGAATTTTTCATCTGAAAATTCAGAAAAAAACGTAAGAAACGTAACTAAATGTCAAGCGACGTCAACTGAATTTTTATGACTACTGGCCAATTGAAAGCTCTAAAAACGACAGTTCAGAACTGTCGAATGTGCTGATGAACGAGGTTATTATTGTTGTTGACATAGGTCTGTTCGTTTACTTCCCGAAACTGCCAGTTTTATTTTTATTTTATATAAACATGGACAGAACTTTGGAATAAAACTGATAGAAATGGGCAGTTTTGTTTAGTATTATCATTGTATATACATTCTATAGTATTCTCATGAAAGTGAAAGATAGTGGCGACGTCTATAGTGGCGATTAAGAAGCTCTCAGCTGTAGAGATTGGAGATTAACGAAGGGGAATTTCAAGCAAGAAATGCCGATAATAATAAAACGAGAACGCTACATACAAAATTCACTGCAGTAAAAGTGAGAGAAGAAAAAGACAATTTTCTCTATTTTGTTTTGGGTTGGGGATTTTGTTTACATTTTTTCTGCCAAGAGAGCTTGTTTTTTTTTATGATCTTTTTATTTTTACCTTCAGTTTGTGTTGCTCTTCTGTTATGTTGTTGTTGTAGCGTAGCTGACGTAGGTAGGTATAGAAAATTCTTGTATGTGTTTGAGGAATACGAAAAAAGAATTTTGTCTGCCAGTATTTTGCTATTTTGTGAACGATCTTGCTTCGTATGTGTGTTGTTGTTATTTTTGGGTAGCAAGAGCATTCATGGGAATTTGAGGAGTAGGTATAAGAAAAAAAATTTGTGAGTTCAGTTTTTTGTTTAGGAGTTTGTTTACATTTTTTTCTTCTGGGCTGAGAATGAGGTGCAGGTATGTATGTGTGTAAATGCTTTATTGTGTTGGCGATTTTTTGTCAAGTAGGTAGGTAGAAAGGTTGTGATTTTGTTTAGGAATTTTTTGTAAGCAATTTGTCGGTTGGTTGTCTGTGCAAGTTAAAGGCTTTTTTTATCTTGATTCTTTTGACTTCTTGACCTATATTGTGATGTGAATGTTATTGATTTTCTGGGTAGCTTGTGCAGGTTTACGTATGCAGGTACACAAAATGTTTGAAAGTTTGAAGGAGCTAGAAAAAGGCAATTTTGTTTCGTGGAAAGAAAGAGGTTGTGGTGGTGATGGTTCACAGTAGTGTTGTTATTCTTTTTTCTGGGTACCTATGTAGGTATGCAAAATTTTTGGAAGTTGGAGAAGTTAAAAAAGACAATGTTGTGATTTTGTTTTGTGCAAAGAAAGAGGTGGTGGCTTATATAAATAATTTTGTATTTATAATTTTCGCGCTTGTTTTGAAGGAGAGTAGGTACCTATGTATATATGTGCGATTTGTAAGAAGTTAGGTATATAAATAGGATTATAAATTTGTGTTGGGAATTAGGTAGGTGGGTACATTTCGCGCCTTTTTTGAACAATTAGTGTTCAACCAAAATATTTTTGTTAAGAGTTTGTCAGTGGTTTGTTATTTTTCAAGTATTTACCTAGATCGGGTGATGTGGAAAAGAATACATACATAATTTTCAGGAGTTTTTTTTTTAGATTTTGAAATATTTTTTAATAATTTTAAATCCATATTTCCATAGAGAGATATTCGCATAAGGAGTGTTAAAAAGCTAAAAAGGTTATATGTTGGGTCCAGGCAAAAAAACAAATGTATATGATGGAGGAGTCTATTCCTTCCACCCCATTTGGCCGAGGGGCAATTTTATAAAAAATAGACTTGAAATGCAAAAAAAATTATTAAAAAAGAACGGCAACACCTACAATGTCATGCCATGGGTACTTTTTAAAAGCCAGAAAATCCACTCTGGTTTTAAATTCAGATTAAGAATCTGGTTTTCAGTTTTTCGACTACAAATTTATAAGAGTATTAAATTTTGAAAATAAAAATATTACTTTACAATTTTGCACAAAATTAGTTTAAACACAATTTTTTAATTTTTTTTTTCAAAAATTTAATTTTTGAAAAACTGTTTACTAAATAACTTAATGTAAAAATAAAATAAAATCAGCAGTTTCTGGATTTATAAAAAATTTTAGAATATTGCCCCTCCCGTTATTTTTAATTTTCTCAAAAACTAAAATAAATTTTACCATCCGGTTTTCTGTTTTTGACTAAAAAATAATAAGATCATAGAATTTTGAAAACAAAAGTAGTACTTTAGTACGTAAAATTTTGATAAAAATAAGCTTAAAATTGAATTTTTTTGTTTTACAAAATATTGGCTTTGAAAATTAATTTTTCAAAAACTATGCACTTAAACAACTTTATTTAAAAAAAAAATTAAAAAATGAATTTTTGGCTTTTCAAAGTGCTGTAGCATAACTCTGTAGGTATTACCGTTATTTTTTAATAATTTGTTTTCTGTTTTAAGTGAGTGTTTTTGAAAATTGCCCCTCCCGCCTAAACGGGGGCAAATAGACCCCCTCCCATACGATTTTTTTCTCGTTTAAGTCCAAACTAAACGCCTTAGCTTTTTGTCACACCTTATGCAAATCACCCTATACAGGTATGTACATATATCCACTCGTTTTATTATATTACTAAAAATGAACATTAATCCACTGAAGCTGATTAGAATTTACTATTGAGAAACTTGTATAGCAATAGCATACAGTTAGGAAAGATATATCAAATAATTGTAATATATAGGTATTACACTCGGAATTAAGATCCAACTGCATACCTATAGCTATGTATGTAATGTACTTATGTAAGTAGGTACAAATATAATTTTTCAACCAGTAACAGTAATATCCAATCTAGTCCACTGTAGATAGGTATTTTGCAAATTTTAAATTTGTGCATCATATACCTACCTAGGTACATAATATCTACCTACAAATCAACAGAATCTAACACTTGTGTGATTTTCGAACATTTCAATTCATCTCTTAAAAAGATACATATATGAACCTATCTACTTGCAAAAATTAGGTACTACAAAAACTGACCATAATGTGCATCTACATACATACCTTATACATATCTATCCTATCTACATTAAAAAAAAAAAAAAAACAACGAGCCGCGGAAATAGCCTATACAAAATTTCTTTTTTTTCAACAGGTAGATTTTCTGCAATTCTGAATTTATTTTCATAAGTTAGGCACCTACCTATTTATCTCACTTTATAGATTTTCTAAAAGTTTTTGATAAATCTACTCCTCAGGTAGGTATGTACCTACCTAGTTTTTTTTTTCGTAAAAAAAAATTTAAACTTCGATTTTAAAATACATATAATTTTTCAACCCTCGCTTAATCAATTAAACACTATTGTATGATTTATATACCTACCTTACTAACCTGTATAGTTGGAATATCAAAAAATCCTAATCGTTATCTACCTATAAATTCAATTCAATGCATTTTTTTACACTTTTAGACCTACCTAACTTTCCTTATAACTTTAACAATCATGAGTCAGATAATCAATTCGATCGATTGCTGATTCTTCTTTTTATTAAATAATTCAACACCAAAAACAAACAAAATACCTACCTACCTACCAAACAGAAATTAATACAAAATTATATACATACATACCTACATACCGATAGACAATTCTAAATTCGACCTTTTCTTCATTTCTTGCTCACATTCCCACATATTCCCAATAAGCCCACAAAAAAAATCTGTTTGGAATAAAAAACAACCCTTTTTTTCCTTTGCACGTTGTGCAAACTCATTACTTGTGTTTGTGTACCAGTACATGAATTCATTAAAAAAAAAAACAATTCCAAGTGCACGGCAAAACAAATGATATTTTTTTTATTTCCCTCTTCTTATTCTGGTGTAGATGTCAAAGCAAACAGCCGTTTGTACGTATCTCGCTTACACACATTATTATTCCTAAAAAATAAACACCACGAACCTCTCATTCCTACTGCTTATTCCCCCTTCTCTCATCAGACTCTCCAAAGAAACAATTGTGGTGATTGAAGCGCCACCTAAAGCGCCGGTTAAGAAGTACAAAATCGTGTTGCATGAGAATACTATAGAATGTATATACAATGGTATTATCTACCTCTATTTGTTAACTTTCCAAAGCTGCCAATTTCGGTCAAAGTTCATATAAAAAAAATAAACTGGAACAAAACTGAAAGAAATTGGCAGTTTTTGGGACCTAATATTTTTGTTTGTTTGTATATTTTTTGAAAAAGATACTTTTTTGGTATGTAATAAATTTATTACGATTGGAATAATAAAATACAAAAATTAAACTCACAGTTCTTTTGAATTAAATTAACATATCTACATACATACATATCTGGTTTCGTGTAAAAATCAAGTTTTCAAAAAAATTTTAAAATGATGCGATGCGATGGAGAAGCCCAAAGTGTTAAGTCATACCGTTTGTCGACCGACTGTGCATCCATGACTTTGTCTGTGCGTATGTGCTTCCGTATGTCTACTGTAATTTGAGCATTGAAAAGACATTCAAAATTATCAAAATTTAAATAATAATAAGATTTTTAAATATTTGAATATACAAATAAAAAAATATATTTAAAAGTTTTTGCGTATAAAAAATATTATTTAATTGTCTTTCAATAAATCGAACATAAATAATGCTAAGTCATTCACAGTTTGAACGTCTGTTTACTTATTTTCCGTATTGAGAATGTGTATAGCTTTTCTATAAGCATTCTGTTAATATAATGATTTTCTGTCTGCAAACTTTCTACATTACTAAAATCAAGTCTGCATTTACGCAATGTAGTGCTAAGACAATTTTTTTTATTTCCATATATGTATAAACAGAAAAAAAAAACCTAATATTTATGTCTTATTTTATAGATAATGTCAAATTTATCTGCTTTTGAAAATTTAAACTTTTAAGTTTGGAATATTTTTGTATGTATAAGCTGATTTAAACATATACAAACTTTATTTCTTAGAAACATTTAAAAGATAAGGAATAAATAAAACACTTTTATAAGAGAACTGTGGTACATTTGGTAGTAAATTTTATTTTATTAAAGGGCTAAATAAAATATCTACTTATTTATTAATTACTTGATTAATGGGATAAGGATACTCTATTTTTGTATTTAATGCATTACCTTTCGTTAAAAAAGTATTAAAATAGTAAATATTTATTTATATCATGATAAAATCTCACGGGTGGTGGTGACATCCGTTTAAAGCTGGTTGTGTATAGACAAAAACACTTCCCAGAGTGGGGCTAGAAAAAAAAAATCAAATAGCATACATATATTTTATATATACGAAGATTTTTTTTTTTTTTTTTTTTTTTATAATAATACAAATTCTATATACTACTGAAATAAATCAGTCAAGTAGAAGACTTAGCACTATTTTATTGGACTTGTTGAATTATTGATTGAATATAGCTTTTAACGACCTTTAGTCCATTAAAATGTTTGGCGTTTCGTCCCGGCGATCTCACTTGGACTCATCATCATTCACCATGAAATCTATGTAAGATGAACTGAACTTAATGGAAATTGCGTATTGACAAGGCCCTCACTAGTCAACTGATGAGTCCAAGTGAGATCGCCGGGACGAAACGCCAAAAATTTTCATGGACTAAAGGCCGTTAAAAGCTATATTGAATCATATATTTTATATGCTTTTAAAAATCAATAATAATCTGTTTTAGGTACATAAAAGCTTTTTAATTTTGTAAAAAGAAATGACCTTGACTTAGTACCAAAAATGTTCCATGTGTAGATATTATGTTAAAAATTAAATATCTATTTTCTGTTTTTCTTGAAATTCTATACATTTCCATCACACTATCGGAAAATGTGTGTGTGTCGAATTTGAAGCAAACACCAAAGTTGCAAGGTTCTTTCAAAAGTAACATTTCCCACAAAGAAGCTAAAAGTCGACAATAGATAAATAATATTGTTTGCTTATTCATGACGTAACTTACTTTCTGAGAGTTTTTAATTAGGCTGGACTATAAATGACGACAGCAACGAAGGTAATAGGTAAAGTATGTGTACATACAAACTGAGCTTAACTTTTCAAAAAGGAAGTTTCGAGAAAGTTGTTTTCAAATTTAAAGTACTAAGTGTGGTTTAACGCGGTGACCATCCGTTCTGTATTCACAGAATAGGGGTCAGATTGTGTCATTTATATCGAAATGAGTTTTTTTTTTAGAATTTAAAAAAAACTATTTTTTTGATTAAAAATTATTTTTTTTCATAACATTTTGCTTATGTTTCGTCTACAATACGTGCACCGATTTGTATAAAGCGATGTATTGTTCGATACAATTTAATCCCTCTTCTTATACTAACACCAAACTAAAAATTAATCCAATTTAATGAAATGACAGAAACATGAACTTTCTTCTGTATAATTCAATTAAAACAGCAGTTCAATTGACATTTAAAAGCTTTAGCTCCTATTCGACTCTTGAACTCTAGGCGCATATTGAGACGCATATTGAGACTCTTGAAGGCTAGGCGCATATTGAGACGCAACTGGTGCGTGTGACGTGACCTGACGCGTGCGACATGACCTGATTAATAAAAACGTGTCATGCTGTTACCCGCATATTGAATCAATATTTTATTGAAAACAATATTTACAGGGTGTCCGGTACAAGGTGCACCAAAGAGCTAGAGCGAGTAGGTTATGGGTTAAGACAAGAAAAAAAAATCGTATAGAAGGGGGGGGGGGTCTATTTTCCTCCGTTTAGGAGGAAGGAACAATTTTCTAAAATATCGACTTGAAATAGAAAAAAAAATATTAAACAACAACGGCAACACTTACAATATCATGCTATACATTTGTTTTTTTCAAGCCAGATACTCGTTCTTTTATTTTATTTTTAATTTAAATTATTTGAGAGAACAGTTTGTGAAAAATTTATTTTCAAACTCAAAATTTTGAAAAATAATGGAAAAATTGTGTTCAAACTAATTTTTTTTCAAAATTTTACGTTTTTTCTATTTTAAATTGATTTTTTAGAAAATTGCCCCTCCCACCTAAAAGGGTGGAAATAGACCCCCCTCCTATACGATTTTTTTCTTATCTTAACCCAGCGTACTCGCTCTAGCTACTTGGTGCACCTTATACCGAACAACCTGTATATTGAAATTGCTGTACCAACAAGAACATATTTAATGGAAAATTCAAAATATTTCTTCTGTAATTTTTAATTAAAAAAAAAAAAAAATTCACAAAAAACTATAATGTCGCGTCGCTGGATCAATATGCGCTGTTCAATTGATCTATATTGTTTACAAAAATTCGTGCTGTGCTGTGTCACGTCACACGCGCCGCCGATCGCGTCTCAATATGCTCCTAGCCTTAGGGCCCAGTTATAGCGATCAGGAAAACGCATCATATTTTTTTAAATATGGTCACCCTACTAAAGTGTTATATATACTTTAACATGGTATGTTCATTGAAAGTTACTGTGTATTCCTTTTTTGTTTAATTATTCCCTTTGTCCCCTTTTTTTAATTTAGTACAACTTTCTGTCTCCACATAAAAATTTTAACATTATACCAACATACATAACTTATACAATAAAGGATTGTCAACATGGAAAACAGGAAAAGAAAAAATACTCACTCCGAGCCTTGAACAACAAAACAAATGCATACAAATTTCCATCATTAAATTGAAGCCAGTCCTTTCCTTCCTATACCTGAATATTGTCTCAGACTTAATGATGTACTCTTGAATAAGTGTGGTGTGTAGTTGTATAGTCCTTGGCAAAAGAACAAAACGATAAACTTGTCTTTATACATATACCTATACAAAGCACAAGAATCCGTTCGTATACATTTTAAATTCTTAAGTTACGAGTATAATCACAATGATAGAGATAGAGTTGGAGAACACTGCAAGAATTAACATAGGCATAATGATTTTGTTTAACTTTTTTTTAATGTCATCTTGCCATTAAGAATAATGTTAGGTCTCTTTTTTTTGTCTTCTATCACCTTGTTTATTTTTATCTTCTACTTTTATTTATTTTCGTTTTTGTAGTTTATAGAAAACGTTCTAAAATTCCTAATGTGAGAATAAATTGTTCAAATGATTTTTTAAATTTTTCAGTTGCAATTTAAAGAGACATTTTACATTCGTAAAGTTTGCATAAATTTCAGTAATTTCAAATAATAGCCATCATCATCATTACGTTTATATTATTATTTCAGTAAATATTTAATTTAATTTTTGCAGCTTTAACACTTAAAAAAAAATATTAAGAATGATCGAAAGTTAAGGGCAGTCTTGAAAATTAGTTGACTATTTTTGAAATAAAAGTCTATTTTTTTTTGTAATATAATACCATAAAAATAAATAATTCAACTTAATAAAATTGGAATTTATAAAATTTCATACAATTTTGCACTTCATTTTCTCAGTTCACACTTTACTTTCCAAGTTTTTGGGTGTGAAAGAATAAAAAAAATGCATGAGTCGAAAGCAGTGGTAAAGTTGATGACAGAAATGAAAGTCTTGCAATCCCTGGTCCCTTGTGAGCGATAGTACGGCTAAAACCCTAAAAAAAAATCAACTCTGGGGATATTTGTATCAACCAAATTTTGTTTTCACCCATCCCTAGATAATGCCCCCCCCCCCAAGGGCGGATCCAGACTTTGAGTCAGGGGGGGGGTCACACTTCAAAATACAATCGCAAAATACATTTGCAATTGATGAACACAACTACATGTTTTTTATGGACTTAGAGTGAAAAATGACTTTTCGTATGTAACTATACTTTCAGGCAGACCTGTGTAATTTAAGCTTAAGTACAATTACAAGTACAATTACCTTGTACTTTAATATTTTAAGTACAAGTACAATTCCATGGTAATCGTACTTAAAATTTCCAATTACCAGTACCGGTACTTGTAATTATAATTCCACAAAAGAATTGAAAATTTTGTACTCATTACTTTAGTACTTAAAACAGTTGTACTTATATACTCTTAAAATACTTTTAATTCCTTTTTAATTCCTTAATAAATTGTAATTCCTTTTAAAAATACAATGCATATATAGCTGATATTTTCAACAGTTAATCCCAAAAACTGTGGAATAAACCATCCACATTAACTTTTAATCAATTCGGAAAGAGGGCACTAATTAAATAAGAGGTGAAGGACATTTTTAAAGAACAATTTCCTTAAAGTAAACATCTTAATCATTTCCGTACGATAAACGGAAGCAGACAAAAGAAAACTTCCCATACAATTTGCATGGAAAAAAGAAATTAGCGATGAGCGACCTCTAAATATTAATCTAAATGGCTGAAATTTTTTTTACCACGCTTACTATTTCACTAAACTCTAACTAAAAAGCTAGTGGCATTGAAAATCGAAGACAATTTAATTTGTTTGAATCAGTCTAATATACACTCGTGTATTTAAAAGCACGGTAAATGTAATTTGTACTGTCAGCTATTGTTCTTCTATAAAGTTCTGTGGTTTTGCTAGACTTTTCCTACAGAATAGAAAAATTTCGTTCACAACCTACTAAACAAAAATTAATTTTCTCCATTTGACTAGGCATGTTGCATCGAATCGTGAAGACGTGAACCTCAAGTGCCTGCGTGAAAAAATTGGATTACAATATTTGCATATGATATGTAATGTTATTTTTTATAAGAAATTTACCAATTAAAAATCTTCGAAAAACTTATCAGTTGTGGAATCAAGTGAAGGCTGTTTGATCAAAATATATGTGACACAAAAAATTTCAACAATTATTAAAGGCCTTCCACACTATCCCACTGAGTATTAACACATGTCAAAAAAGTGGGAAGTAAATCCTGTATAATTGTGTGGAAACAAAATATGAAATTTCATCCCACACGACTTGACAGCCCATCTCACACAATTTGACATGTGTTAATACATGAAAATTTTTAAGATTGGTTCTAAAACCATCACACATTCTTTCTCAGTTGAGGGGTTTGAGGTTATGGTGAATTGATTTTTTGGTTGCAAGTGTGGAAGCAAAATATGAAAATCGTTTTCTTCACACAAATTTGGCAGTCGTAAATAATTCTATCACACTTTTTTTGACATGTATTAATACTCGATGGGATAGTGTGGAATGGCTATTAGCAGTTTCTTTTGCTGTTTTTTTGGCCTAGAAAAATTTAAAAAATAATTTTTTTTACAAACCTCATCAATAACTAATTATGGTATTGTGTGTAGATTAAAATTATCCCGGATTTGATATCATTGGTTGTTCTCGAGATATTCGAGCCAAAAACCATTTTTTAACAATTTTTAGCAGTTTTTTTTTTACAGTTATTTTGGCATGGAAAAAAACCGTTTATTGATTATTTTTACAAACTCTAATCGGTAGATTGTGTACTAAATAAAATTAACTCGAAGCTAATATCAGTGTGTGTTCTCAAGATATTCGATATTTTTTAACATTTTTTTATTACCAATTTTTCACTACGTCATTATGCACAGAATGAAACCAGGCCGAAGTCGATATCTAGAGATATTCGAGACACAAGCCATTTTACAACTTTTTTTAAAATTACTGTGATAAAGAAAGCGCTAATTGAATTTTTCTGAAAGGCCTTTCTGCATGTTATGACCTTAATATCTGTAATATAAAATTTATTTGAAGTCGATATCTCTATGCGTTCTCGAGATATCGTGAACGAAAAAAACTTCCGAACGTACGAACGTACGTATACGTATAAACAATGTAATCCGACTCCAGAGACCTTGAAACGTCGAGAAATGTCAAAATTTTCAATTTCACAAATCGGACGGATTACAATAACTTCCAATGTACAGCAGCGGATCTAGATGTGTGTAGTGTTTTTGATATGGCCCAGGGGAGGGTCAAGCTCTGGATTTATGTTATTTTTGCATGGAAAGTCTCTTTTTCTATGAGTGTAATCAGTACTAATAAGCGAATGGATATGGCCCAGGGGAGGTCATGACCCCCACGTCCCCCCCTGGATCCGCCCTTGCCCCCCCCCCCTCTGATCCCGAAACAGTAGGACCAAGACCATTTGTAAGCGGCTTCCCAACTATTCCTTTGGGTTCCTCTTCAAGCAAGAAGTTCACCGGTAGGGTAGAGGCATAGTGTCTTCAATAATAATCACGCTCGTTTGGTTCCTGTGTTTTCCTCTTTAAGGATACTGCTTAAAAAGGGTTCTTCGAGAGATTTTTTGAAATTTTTGTCTGGGGTTTCAAAACCTTTTATTTATTTTATTCCTTAAATATTGTATTTGCTATTTTACGAGATATCGTGTTAGTATTCTGAAGAGGGCAAATATTGTAAATCATTATTAGGTATATGAAATAGTAAAGTGTGTTTTTTTTTTTTTGAGAGGCGGATAACTTTTGATTGAAATAAAACTCAGACAAAAATTTTTAAATTGCCTTCAGTTGACAAAAAATGTTATGGAATTTTTGCTAAATATGATTTCTAGCATGTGGCCACTAGGACTTAGACTATAAGGCAAAGTCTTTAAGTGCAATTTTAACAAACTTCGCAGTAATTCATGTATTAACCCGTCTAAATGCTGAGTTTTGTAAGCTTTATAGGCGTAGATATTCGACTTTACATATTTCTAGAGAAAATAGTTATCAGGTCCATTTTGTGAAATCATTCGTTCGTAAATTTTTTTTTAAAGTTTCTGTTCCGATCACTATTGACTGTAACGGTCTAACCCTAATCATTTTTGAAGACAATATGAACCAATAATTTTATTAATAATTGGTGACTTTTTCTGGATGTAATAATATTTCGACATGACTTGTTTGGTTATCATTATCATCGCTCTAAATGCGGCAGAGTCTACTTCATTCCTAAACAAAATTTTCAAATTAAATAATCGATAATTTTTTCAAACTGAACCATATTTTTAAAACTAAAATTTAACAATTTGCAAACGTTGCCCTAGTACAGGTTTGAGTCTATTCATGATTGCTAAATCAAACTAACCTTTAAACAACCAAGAACTGTCAAATCGACTGTCACAGCGAACAATGTTGCCAATTTAAAATTCTCCCCCATTAAAAAAAAAAACACCCTTAAGAAATTTTGCTTTATTTTGCTGTGATAAAAATGTATAAAGACTTCGTTTTAAGCATTTAAGACTAAGAGCCAGTTGTAGAGTGCATATTAACCAGAATAATTGACTCTTAAGTTTTGTATATTGTGACTTCAGGTTTAATTTTATAGATCTGATTAAGTTGCACTTAAATGACCAACATGGTAGACTTAAGTACCTAGGACCTCGTACTGAAAAACTGGATCTAAAAATTGAAAATGTATTAATTTACATTATTTTTACGTGCTTCGCTCAAGACTAGAGCCCCCTATTGCACGTCTGCACGTGTACCCGTGTTACACGTGTGTACACATGTACCCGTGTAACACGTGTAATTAAATTATCCGTGTATGAACACGTGTATTTATATTTAAACGTGTAATTAATTGAAAATCGCTTTTTTGATTTTTTTTATCCAAAGATGATTTTTTTTGGTGAAAACGTAAAAATTTGATCTCGGATAGAATTTAGTCGACATTTTAATTCAATTCTAGCATGGCTTTAGTTTTAGTAAATCAGAAAATCGTCTTATGCTAAATAAACTAACTTGTATTTACAAGTCCATCGCATATATATTTTTCGCGCAAATACTTTTTTGATGAAATACAGATTTTAAAAAAGAATTTTAATTACACGTGTATTTAGAACCTACACGTGTACATTTTTTTTTACTACACGTGTACACGTGCCACGAATACACGTGGAGCTAAACACACGCTTAAAATCGAGAGCTCTACTACTCAAGACACTCAGCTTCATATCACAGTTAGAATTTAACCTTCGCAACATAAATTTAAAGATTTGAAAAAAAAAAAAAACATACAAAAATCCAATGGTTCTGTGAAACTAAATTTTAATTATTTAGATTGCATTCAGTGCCAACAACTGTTAACCTTCCTTCTTTTTTGTTCCACAGAAAAAAAAATACAAAAAAAAAAAAATTATCGCATGCTGTGCTCATTTCATTGATTAAATTCAGATGGCGCCAATTTTATGTACATAGATAAAGATTATGCCTATAGAACACCAATTTACTTAGCCTCGCCCTTCAAACTGTGACATATTTTTGTTCCTAAAGAATTCTCCGATCCCATCCACAATGTCCATAAAATTTATATTAACAGTAGCAATTACAAAACGTTGCACAATTTCACAGGTGAAATAGTTTTGAGGTGAGGGGTTTCGTGTCCGAAAAAAGGACGCCAACTTCGAATTTCCTTGGTGTTGCCGTTGAACATTTCCTCATTATAATTTTTCTTACTACTTTATTTAATATTAACGATTTATAATGTCTTAAATCATGGAGCCATTAAATTTATAAGAAAGTTTGTTGCTTCTGAATTAATGTCAATATTATCGTTGGCAGTAAAAATTAAACAAAATTATCTGTTAACACTGTGTTGTCCTTAAAGCAAAACAGCATTTTAAATTTTTTTGTTTATATCCACTTATTGTGTAAATTTTAATCTACCACCAAGTTTTATAGGCTGGAGTTATAGCTATTTCACGGTGGCCAGGCCGATTATCAGACTCCTTTAGTGGTGCTTAGTCTATTTATGTTCAATTTTATTCGAAAAACCATTTGCCCCACTGAGGCTCGAACGTAGACCAAGCGTCTCCGGGCCAAGTGTACTACGCACTGCGCTACCAAAGGTCACGTGATCATGTCGATCGAGTGCAGGTTTATTGTTTGACGAATGCATTTGAATCAACTAGCATTTTTACTAGCAAACACACAAGCTTGTTGTTGTTTATTCGGGTTCTCTCTATTTTCTCCATACTCTTTTCATATCGACCTGGCGACCGTGAAATAGCTATAACTCCAGCCTATAAAACTAGGTGGTAGCTCACTCAAGTTGTTGTTCTTTCATTCAAACCTTCAATATTAATTTAATGGTGCGAAAGCTTTGAAGCCTACACTGCGCGTGTGTTATCACACAAAAAACTCTTTAATTTAATCTTTTAACTTTGTGAAGGGATACGTATACCTAATCAATGGCCACGAAAACCTCTTCCATTTCTAGTTTTCGGTTGATGGTATATGGGTTAAGTTATTATAATTGAAAACAAAGAATTTTATTCGTGTCATAAAAATTTCCGAAAAATATAATTTTTCTACAGAACGGCAACGCCTAGACACTTTGACCAAAGATTGAATCAATAAAATTTTTGAATTGCTGCCAATAATTTTTTTTTTTTTTTTGAAGTTTGCATGTTACAAGACTGCACACACACATTCGTGCAATACCTTCAATACTCGATTGAGCCAATAAATTTTGGAAAATTCGAATTTTTCGTCCTTCGTGTGCATATAAGATGCAATCTTTTGGATTTATCAGAGTGGAATAATTCGATTTTAATTGCAAACTTGAGGATGATTTATTATTTTATTACTTTTTCGTTTCGAGGAAACATTTTAATTTAACATCACTATCGACAAGGATATTCCGTTATCTTTTTAATACCAGCAGACTATAGAATATCTGAAAGGATTAAGAGACTGTTTAAGTTTATGTATAAGTTTTGTGTATAAAAGATTATGTTTTTTATTGATTTCTTGATTTTCCTCTTGAAACATATTAGCCCCAACCACAACATAATAATTCTCGACATTATGTCTGAACTTAGCTTTTGCACATATAAGCTAATAAGTATCCATGTGTATTGCATATACAAAAGAGACAAAAACCCATTGAGACAAGTGATGTGTTGGCTGCATTATGGTTGCGATTTCACATTTGCTTTATAAATAAATGTTGTCTGATATAAAATAAGTATCATCTTAATGCGAGTATGACGGACATTTAAATTAAGTACATACATTCGGGTGGGAACCTATGCATAGTTATGATGTGTGAAATTGCATATATGTACAGTACATACATATGTATGTTCTTACATAGTTTTATATTAGATAATTTATCAAATAAAAAATTTATTTAATTATGTCTTATTTCTTTTATTTTTAGGTGGTTCTCGTTTTTATTCTCAGCATTGCATCACTTATTATATATTTTATTGACGCATCTAGCGAAGAAGTTGAGAGATGTCAAAAGTGGAGTAATAACATTACGCAACAAATCGATCTCGCGTTCAATATATTTTTTATGGTTTACTTTTTTATACGAGTAAGTTAATGACTCAATATTTTCATCGAAAAATGACAAAACGAAGCGAGTTTTTTAAGACTTTACTTCTGAAAGAAATCAGATTTGTTTATTTAATTTTAAATCAATCGTCCTGTTCTGCATTCCACTTACTGTGAATTCACATGACGGAAGTGAAATTCGGTTTTTCACAATTCGTTAGAAAAGCTAATTGTCAATTGAAAGTTCGAAAGTGAAAATTGGTGCTCTGCATTTCGGTTCATTCCGGTTTCTGAACGTATTCAATTCACTTTGTTAATGCTTTGTGAATTATTGTGGAATTGCCCTAATTGCAGTTAGTTTCATGATTTAAAAAAAAAAAATGATAGATTTTTTGTTGGCACAGTGGACTGAGAAAAAAGGTTTTGATTATCTCATTAAATCCCAGGGGTGGCGTTCAGTTGAGGGAATATAGAAAAGAATGCTGCCTAAACTGGGGCTCGAACCCACACATCCAGGTTAGCAGTCAAGCACTGCTTCTACTGCGCCGGGGCCACTCCCCTGGGTGCAAAATGTAAGTAAAATTATATATTTGTTTTCTGAATCTAAAACTTACGTAAAAAACTTTCAACAAATAAAGAATAAACAATTTATCAGAACAATACTTCATAGTTAGGTACTCACGCTATGTCAGCCAAATCTAATATGTAGGTAAAATCTTTCTCGCAAATTTGTTCGTCAATGTTTTTCTATGTTCCGCTTCCTTTTTTTCGTTTAAAGTGAATTAATATTGAATTAATTTTTATCTGCATTTTCTTAAAAATGGATGCACCTTCAATTTTGACAGTTCGAAGTAATTGCGAAATTTTCGAAAACGAACGAATTGTAGAACATGGAATTTCATTTCACGTGAAATTGAAAATCGATTTCAATTCGATTTCGTTTCGTCCGAAATGCAGAACATGGGCGAATATATTATGTATTTTGTATTTTAGCACTATAAGAAAGCTTCGTAATATCATTTCGAAAATTTCTTTTTTTAAAATTCATAACTTAAAAAAAAAAAAAAACTTATTAATACAAATTTTGATTTTTATTTCAGTTCATAGCGGCGTCCGATAAACTTTGGTTTATGTTAGAAATGTACAGTTTTGTAGATTATTTTACAATACCCCCGTCCTTTGTATCAATATATTTAGATCGGACATGGATCGGTAAGTGTTTGTAGTCTTATCAGAATATTATCTGTGTGTGTGCGTATGTGTGTGTTCGGTTAAATATAGTTTTAAAAAAATGGTATATTATCATCAGTCTGTTTATACTAGTTTTTTCTCGTAGAATCTATTACTTTGGGTAAGAAAAAAAAACCATTTGTAAATAGTAATCTTCGTCGTCATCGTATAACTTGACAATAAAATCGCATTGGAAAACAATTAATGACAAACTCATTTGAGTAGAAGAAAAATATGTTGTGTATTAGCTCATATTGATGATCAATTTGCTAACAAGATTTTCAATTCCGAAGTATTTATAAAATTTCATCTCACTATCCGTTGTTTTTAAGTCTCTTTTTTTTATTAAGAGAAACATTTGTATCATTGTTTAAAAACTCATTTAGAAAAATTAATTTGTTAAAGAATATTTTTTATTCAAAATTCGTTTTCTAAACATTGTACAATCCACTTATTTGCACTAAAAAATGTATATAGAGAAGAAAAAAGAAAAAGCTTAAATATTTAGATAGTTGATCAATGTAGCAATCAGAATATAATTTTTTATGTATTAGTTTGAGTGTTTAAGTCACATTTTAGTGTGATTATATTTAGTTTTAAATTTATTAAAAACATACATACATTTATATTTATAAAAATAAGAGATAAAACTAGGAGTCCATTGAAATTTTACAAAATTTTGGCCGAACCTTGCATTTTGTACAGGACAAAATTTTTTTTGATGGATCTGTAGGAGTAATCAGTGTGAGTGTAAAGGCTTGAACTCCCCCCACCCCCCCCCCCCATTTGGCCACCATTTTGGAAAAAGGGGCGTAAAAAGGTCTTCGCGATATATTGAGAACCATACATCGCGCAAACAAAATTTTACCACATTTGTGTAGAGAAATAAATTCTCTACAAGTTTTATTAACACACTTTTTATCGTAAAATTAAAAAAAAAAAAAATGTTTTAAACAAAAAATGATGACAATTGTCAATAAAAGTATCATTATCTTCATCTATAATTTATTTTATATACTCTTTAAGATAAATTTCTTTAAACGGTCATCTTTTTTTGGTTATAACTTTTTTGTTTTCAATTTTACGATAAAAGTCTGTTAAAAATAAATTGTAGAGAACCCCGAAAACTCGTTTTTACACTCACACTTATACCTCCTATAGATCCATCAAAAAAAATGTGTCCTGTATGAAATGCAAGGTTAATGTAAGATTTCAATGGACTATAGGGATTTTTCCATTGTCCTCCAGTGCGAAATACCTGGCCGTAGTTCTTGACCCTAAATTAAACTGGAAACTAAATATTGAAGAACGGGTAAAGAAAGCATGCATAGCCTTCTATGCGTGCATTAAAACATTCGGTAAAAAGTGGGGCCTCTAGTCGAAGATGATACTGTGGACGTGCACAGCCGTGGTATGACCAATTCTCACGTATGGTTCGATTGTATGGTGGCCCGCTCTCAATAAAGCCTATAACATCGATAAGCTTAAGAAAGTACAAAGAACATCTAGCGTTGGCACCACAGGGGCCTTAAAAACATGTCCAACGGATGCCTTAAACGTTTTTCTACACCTTTTACCACATGACTTACATATAAAATATCTTGTATCCTGCAGCGCGACAAGACTAAAAGAGTCAAATTGTTGGTTTGCTAGGCCATATGGTCATAGCAATATTACAAAATTAATCCCCACGAATATGTTTTCAACAACAACTGACTACTGCACTCCTGATCTGGACCTCAGTATGGATTTTAAAGTTTTTTTCCTTCCAGGGAGGAGTGGAAAGATGATCTAGTGACGAGAGGCTTCGACACAACTATCTTTACTGATGGTTCAAAGATGGATTGTGGAGTTGAATCAGGTGTCTTTTTCGAATATCTGAATATTTCAAGATCTAATCGGCTTCCCAAATTCGCTTGTGTTTTCCAGGCGGAATTATTGGCAATTAGGGAAGTATGCAGGATACTTATGGTTCGTCAATATCCGTGATGAGCTCGCAAGCCTAGATGGGGACATCAGGGTCTCTCTTATCTGGGTTCTAGGTCATTGTGGAACTTAGGGAAATGAGCGGGCAGACGAACTGGCCAGGCAAGGATTCAGCGCTAGTTGGGTCACTGAGCTTAGGTTGCTCGGAGCCGCCATTTCTATACCTACCTAATTAATCTTGCATATAAATTAATTATTTAATTAGATGTGTTTGACTGGCAATTTAATAGCTAGCGCAGTAAAATTTACCTCGATAAGCAATAACAAATACCATCAAAAAAGCCAATAAATAAGCCAGTAAATTATAGTGAATATACAAAAAGTGTCGACTTAAACCATAAATGTCGGTAACTTAGATTATTTTTCACTCACAAAATGGATGCGTTCTATTTTTTTAATTTAGAAAAACAAGCGAATCTACACAAGTCATGATACATATGATGTCTCAGAAAACTTAAAAAAAAACTCTGACTATTGCATCGCGATTAGTTAGCGATACATGTTGTGAACTTCATAAAACGTACTTTATAAACAAAAAGTTATAAATTAAACGTAATTTATACAAAAAAAAATAAATTAGGACGTCTATATTTACTCAACAATTAGGAAAGCTTGTTAGTAAATTATTAATGTAGAACAAGATATAAAGGCTCTCTCAAACCAATGCGAATCATTCGTTGACGACGTCGAAAGCAACAATCAAAACAAATAATACGAATATTTCGCATTGGTTTGGGAGAGCCTTCATAATCAGAAGTTATCAGAAGAGAAGCAGATGTCATAAACCAATGAAAAGTAGAATGCTGAACAGTAAAAATCAGAATTGAGCCATAATTCACTCTTTCTCTTTTCTTCGTCCTTGTCTCAACAAATTTTAGTTTCAATTCCGTGAGGTGCATTTGGGGCGCTCTTCACTTCCGAAAGCAAAACTTAGCGAAAATCAAGAAACCGATGTTATGGGTGCGCTAAATTAGGACGTCTATATTTACTCAACAATTAGGAAAGCTTGTTAGTAAATTATTAAGGTAGAACAACATATAAAGGCTCTCTCAAACCAATGCGAATCATTCGTTGACGACGTCGAAAGCAACAATCAAAACAAATAATACGAATATTTCGCATTGGTTTGGGAGAGCCTTCATAATCAGAAGTTATCAGAAGAGAAGCAGATGTCATAAACCAATGAAAAGTAGAATGCTGAACAGTAAAAATCAGAATTGAGCCATAATTCACTCTTTCTCTTTTCTTCGTCCTTGTCTCAACAAATTTTAGTTTCAATTCCGTGAGGTGCATTTGAGGCGCTCTTCACTTCCGAAAGCAAAACTTAGCGAAAATCAAGAAACCGATGTTATGGGTGCGCCATATGATTTTTTGTATTCTATGTGGCCCTATCGAGGTAACCGTCGGAGCGGAATTCTCTTCGATAACTTATGAATCGGAGACATTTTGCTTCGAGGCAGTTCTCCGATCAGCAAAATGTATCCGATTTGTAGGAAATCGGAGAAAATTCCGCTCCGACGGTTACATCCATAGGGCCGATTTTCGTTCGACCACTGCCTTCGACTATTATTGCCATATTATTCAGTCGTTTAATCCAGATTAAAACTTTAATCGAGATGTATTCACTTATTTAAACAAAAAATAATTTCATTTAGTTTGATCTAATGCCATGCACATTAATCCATTTGGATTAAAAGCTCATTTTAATCCAAGACTGAATAATATGGCGGTAAAAATTCATTTTAATCCAAGATTTAATAATATGGCGGTTATAGTTCTACCTTAAAACGGTGCCGTGACTTAAGGCCAAGTGACATAAGGCCCAATTTGGGTGTTTGGCCTTATGTCACTTTTCAATAGCGACATAAGGCCAAATTCTAAGAGTTGGCCTTATGTCACTTTTGAAAAGTGACGTAAGGCCAATTGGGCTGCCCCACTGCAACCCCCCTGCTTGGCCTACTATAGGAATTGGGGTAGGTGCGAGGTTGGGTGTATGCAAAGTTTCTTTTGCAGAATTTACCGGTAAATCCTACCTCACTGTTTATACATAGGATACATTTAAAGTTTCTTTAAATTCAGATTCTTAAAATACAAAAAAACTTTGCATACACCCAATTCCTATAGTGGGCCAAGCAGGGGGGTTGCAGGAGGGCACCATGCCCCCCCATACATACCTCACCTTTTATACGCCGTAAGGCTGAGTGCTCTAGAATTTACCGGTAAATTCTAGAATTTCGGCTTTTTACAGTAATATATACATATACGTGGCGACATGCCGAAGTTATTCAATACAGTTTCTTTTTGAAAGATGTCCGAAACCTCTTTTACTGTAAGGGGAGCTTTTGGGAATGTTATATAATTATAGTTGGCCTTATGTCTCAAAGAAAATTGGCCTTATGTCACTTTAAAAAAGCGACATAAGGCCAAATATGTAAATTTGGTCTTATGTCGCTTTTGTAAAGTGACATAAGGCCAAACACCCAAATTTGGCCTTATGTCACTTGGCCTTAAGTCACGGCACCCCTTAAAACGCGACTCGTGTATCTATCTTACATTTTTGTATCATTCTGAAAAAAAAAACCTCTACGATTTCGCGTTGGTTTGGGAGAGGTTCTCTATTTAAAAATAACCTTGAAATCTGAACAAGTCTAATGTGTCACACATTTGACGTTTAATATTTGACGTTTAACAAACAGCTGATTCAATTACGTTTCATTTATCCAATTAAATAAAAAGGACGTTGAGGCAAACTTTTGCGTAAACTTATCTTTTTACACAATTGGTAAACTTATCTCGTTGCATGAATACTCTTACTAACTTATTTAAAATTAATATTGATAAAAGATTTCAATAATCATTGATAGTTATATCAATAATTATTGACAATAGTTTAATAAATTCCTTTAGAATTCGCGAGAATTAAGTTTTAATTTACATGCAAATTCCTTTTTTTTATTATTTTTGTTTACCTGGCAACTACATAACTCAACTTCAACATTGATACTGCCGATAAATCATCAAAATATTGACAGTAACATTGATGAATGAAAACCAAATTGAAAAAATTGAAAAAAAATATTGACAATAAAAGATCGTGGTAAAATTTGACAAAAGGACTTGGCTATGTCTTAAATTCGTAGTTTGAAGCTTTTCATTCATACAATCCCTGAGTAAAGAATTTTTGTTGCAATGGTTGTTGCTTCTGATGTTTTTTTTTTTTTTTTTTTTTTGATAAAAAAAAATGTGGATACAAAATTAATACCTTTTTTAGTATTTTTTCATTACGCACCCTCAAAATCATTTAATTTGTCACATATCATCTATAGTTTCCGACAACATATTTTTGTTTAAATCAAAGAGTTGAAATGTCTCTTACTAAATATTTAAATAATTATTTTGTAATGCGATTTTATAAATTAGTATAGTTTAAAGTTGATAAGGAAATAAAAAATAAAATGAAAATAACAAAAGTTATAAGACAACGCATCGTAAATCAAAGTCAAAAATCAAAAACCATTAGAAAAATCAAAACACACAAAATTCATCTTTGTATGTGTAAACTTCATCAACAATTTGAAACACAAAACAAACCAAAAAAAAAAAAAAAGAATTAAAATTGGAAATACTTCTTGTATCTATCTTACACCACAACAGGTCTCCGATTTCTTCGTGCGCTTCGTCTTATGACTGTCCCAGATATTTTACAATATTTAAATATACTAAAAACATCGAGCTCTATACGATTGGCTCAGTTAGTATCAATTTTTATATCAGTATGGTTAACAGCAGCGGGCATAATACACTTGGTAAGAATTATTTGCTTCAATTTTATTTATTTTTTTTTAACTGCCATTTCTTTTTTAATTATTATTTAAAACAATTTAATTTGCTTCTTTTACACCCAATCAATTTATTTTTTTATTTTATTTTTTGCAAAAACTATATTTTGTTCTTTATAATTTGCACTAATTGTCTCACATTTTTAAAACTAGCTGGAAAACTCTGGCGATCCGCTAGATTTTAAAAATCCTCATCAATTATCCTATTGGACCTGTGTCTATTTCCTAATTGTGACCATGTCGACGGTAGGATATGGTGACGTTTACTGTGAGACTGTTTTAGGAAGAACGTTTTTGGTGTTCTTTCTACTCGTCGGATTGGTAAGTTAAAATTTATTCTTTTTTCTCTATTTCTTCAACTTATTTCTATGTATTTTTTTGAAAAAAAAAAAAACTTTTTATATCCTTTTTTTATATAAATTTGATTTTCCTAGTTGTGTTTCTTTAATTTTATGAGTAAAAGAAAATTATTTTTAAATAAGTAAAAGCACAATATCAACATAAAATAAAAAAAAAATAATATAAATTGACAATGCTGCATATAAAACAACAAAAAAATGTTAAAAACAAATAAAATTACTTTACAGGTTTTTTTTTTTTAGACTAAAAGGTAGAAATATATTTAAATATTTTATTACAAATGGGTTCCAGAAGTTTTTTTTAGATTTTATTTTGGCTTAAAAATAGGTTGTTAGGCATTTAATTAACATAAAATAAAGTTAAACAGTGTAACAAAATACTTAGGACTTTGCGCGATAGGATACATTATATACAATGCGGAGTGAATGAGTTGAAGATTTAATATTTTGTTTTACTGAAAATATATTTCCCATTTTGTTAAACAAAAAAAAAAAAACATTGTTATTTTTAACGAAATAAGCATTGGATTACTTGTTTGAGTTATTTCTTTTGAGAATATACAGAGGTTTTGTATATAGAATTAACCGTTTCCCGAAATTTAATTTAGTTTTTAATTTAATTTTTTTAATTTAACATAGCTGCACCAAAATCAAAATTATGTTTTTTAGTTTATTTATTTTTTTTTAATTTGATCAAATCTTAGTTATTTAGCAAAAAAAAAAATTACTATTCGCTACCTTAAGAGTTTTTGCCTAGTTACTTCCAATTTGGTTTTTTGTTTGGAAATATTAAAATTTGCGAAAAGCCTCTCTAGTAGTGCCTTGTGACAGTTTAATTTTCCTTTTTTTTCCCTTTATATAATAAAATAATAATACATATATAAATTATTAAAAAATATTTATATCATGTATGTTTTTGTTTTTGATAATTTTTTTTTTTAAGTAATTTAGCTTGCATGGAAAGGAAAATGTTAGTTAAATAATAAATACATTTAGGTTAAACAATTAGATTTTTTACGTATAGTAGTATATACGAGGTTATATAATATTCATATTTGTAGGGATAGAATTTTTCAATTTTATACATACATATATATTTTGTTAGGTAGTTAAAGTTTTTTTTTAATTTTATTGTTATTAAAAAAAACAAACAAACGATAAAAGTTTGATTTTATTTTTTGATTGGCAAAAATAATTTCGAAAACTTAGAAATTTTTGTTGCCAATGATAAATAAATGGTTGTGTTTCTTGCATGAAATGCTGGCTGCTGCATATTGTGTAACCGCTTTTTGAAGAAAGCTATATAATATATACATACATTCCTTAACAGATTCTTGAACAATAAGGAAAATATACTTAACCTGCATTAAACTAAAAAAAAAATATATTTTAGCAAAAGTTTTTCATAAATGTTTGTCATCTAAAAAAAAAATAACAGAATATATATTTTTATAAATATATATACGAAAACATTTATAATTTATTGACTAGAAAATATGTATTAAAAAAAAAAAAAACAATTATTTAGCTAAAAAAAAAATTGAAATGGTAAACTATCGCTAAACAAATTATTTATTTTATAATATCGAAAAATTAAAATAAAAACTGAAAAAGCATTGAAAGCCTCTTTCCACAAAAAAAAATATACAGATGGATTAAATTTGAATAAGGTATAAGTGCCAGGACCAAAAGCCGCTTAAAATTTAAATTGAAAATTCAGTTTTATAATTTAAAAACTAAATTTTTTTATTTAATTTTTAAAAAATAAATAAAACAAAAGTTTTTGAATTTTTTATTTTTTTTTAAATTTAGATTTAAATAAATATCAAAATTTTATTATGTAAATATTTTCTATTCTATGGGACTCGTTTCGGAGTGTAACTCCATCATCGTGCGAATCAGTAGAATACTGAAGAGTTTTTAAGCGTTCCTATAGTAAAAACCTTGCAACTTTATTCTTCCATTTTTTTTTTTTTTTTTAATAATTCTTTCTAGCCAATAATTTTTTTACTGACCGTAACTAAAAATGTATATAGAAAAATTTTTCTTAACTAAATCTCGATAAGTTACTGTTTTTTTTTTTTTTTTTTTGTATTGACCGTAACAAAAAATTTACGAAGAAAGAAACGGCAAGAAACTGTCCCATAAAATTGGTAAATGTGCCAAAAAGTACGAAAAACAATTTGGCATGAAAAAATCTCAATACCATATTAAAATAGGTATGTTATAGGAAGCCAAAATTGCAGAAAAAAAAACTTCTAAAACTGTGGACAAAATTAATCGTACGGAAATTAATTTTTCTTGTCTTGTCTTCAAAGAATTCTTTTTAAAATAAAACGTATAAAAATGTTGTCAGTCAGAAGTGGAAAACCGATGTTCATTAAAAAAAAAAATAAAACTCAAATTTTATTATTCGCATGAAACTAATGCTCTTAAGGTGATTGTTAATTCTGAAATCAAATATGCCACCTACTTTTTGCCATCTGACTAACAGCAAAGTAATAGTTTTACTATATCTTAGTAAATTTTAAAATAATTATTCAGATAACCGTATATAAAACGGCATTTTTGCTTATAAATTCCAAATTCAAAATTTGTAAGGACGCAGAGTGCTGTTTAACATAATATTAATAAAAAAAAGACTCGTAGTCGAAACGGAACCTTGAGGAACTCATGGTATTTTTATATTTAAAACGCCCTTTTCTGAATATGTTAAAAGAATTAAGAATGTGAAGATTCTATTCCCGTCTAAGCTGAAAGATTTAGAGTTTATTTCAATTTGTTTGAGTTTTTTTTATCTCTACTTCAAAATATTTCAAGGATCAAAAAGCATTTCATATTCGAGTAACCTGCTTCATTCTTTAGCAGTTAAAACGAGCTTTAAAATTATTATTTTAAAAAAATAAAATTTTAACCTTAACATGCATAATATTTTAAAGAGGCTTTATAGTTTACCATTTTACAAAAACAAAAAAAAATATACTTAATTTCGAGACAATTATAAAAATGCTTTAATTTTATTTTTTAATTCTTGTCTTTTTTAATGTTAAATAAATATAAATATTTATTTAAACATTAAAAATCAATTATTTATTTTATTTTAATTAAAAATACTTAAAAAAAAAAACACTGGAAATTTTATCATTTTTAATATATAAAACCCAATATAATAAAATTTTAGGCAATGTTTGCCAGCAGTATACCGGAAATTATTGAACTCGTCGGTAGTGGCAATAAATATGGTGGTGAACTGAAAAGAGAACACGGAAAGAGGTAGACTAATGAGATTCCAAAAAAAAAAAAAGATAATAAAATAATTTAAAAAAAAAAAAATAGTAATTTTTTAAAATATTTTACTAATTTATTTCCTGTATATTTTTAATCGTTTTGTTATGTTTTTTATTTATATTTCTTTATTTTTTTTGTTAAATTTAATTTATCACGTAGAAGAGGACTAAGACTGTATCTATGTCTTTAAAATCTTAAACGTGTTATTTATTTTTCTAATTTTTTTGTATATACAAAATTTTTCTTCAAAAACGAATACCTAAAACAAAATTTCCGTGTAAATTTGTTCTTAAGAATGGTTACACAAGAACAAAAAAAAAAAAAATATAAGAAATAATCATTATAATTATTCAAAACTTAAACTGCTGGATTAACAACCAATTTATTAATTGATTTTTTTTTTTTGTTGTTGTTGTATTTATTATTATTTCAATCGTTTTCGCACCATATTTTATACATAAAATAGTCTGTTACCCTTTTTATTTGATAATGATTTTTTTCCTCAATGATTTTATTTTTACTTCTCAAAGTAGTCATATATTACAGAATTTCATAATTTATTGAACACCAAGAGAAGTCAACGGAAAAAATACGCAATATTCCCCTGCATTTGTTTTTAATTTCTCTTGCAGGAAAACCCATTTTTTTTGTGTTTGTTTTTATTATGTTTTTTTTTTTTTTATTTTAAAAATTCTTGTTTATTAAACTATTATCATGACTACCATGTTGTTTTGCACAAAATTTTAAATCTTCATTGATAAAAAAATGAAAATGAAAAAAAGTTGAAATCATTTTAAATTCTTTTGAAGTAGTTAATTATATGATTTTATTTTTTTAATTTTTCTAAAAAAAAAAGAATATTTTTTTTTATAAATGTGTTAATTTGCAATGCTGCCAGTAATCTAAAAACTTTTTTCGTGTTAGCATAGTTTTGGTTTTTAATAGCAAAACTTTTAGTCTTTAGAATCAATTAAATTTAATAAATGATTTTGTTTGTTGTAAAGATTAATTTAAAAAAAAAAAAGTCATTTATAAATAATTTCAAGCAACGTAAGATATTAATATATAAATTTTTTTTATATGTGTTTTATATTTGTTCAATATTTGTGTTTACTTTAAAGTTAGTTATTATGTTAACTATACAAATATACATAAGCTATATTCTACCGTAAGAGAACACCATGTTTAAATTTCGGTCACGCATTGGTGCATATATTATATACATAATATGTATTTGAAACAAAAATATCGGTGTTGTTTTATATTTTGATTTAAGCACACTGCTAAAAATAATGAAAAGTTACATGTCATGAAGGACAAACTTTTTTTTTTTTAAATAATACCAGGAAAACAACAAGAAAATAAGAAACAAAAAACCTAAAATCCATTTTAAATAAAATCCCAAAAACAAAAAACAGAGTGATTGATATACAAAACAAACAAACATATTACTAACTTACGTTGTTTCAAATGCTTTAAACTAATTCTTAAAACATTTATGTTTAACAAATTTTGTCTTGTTTTAATTTTTGTTTGTTAAGGGTTTTTTTTTAGTAATTTTATTTTTTTTTTAACTATCCCATTTAAATAGCAGATTTTTCTCTATTGATTGGAAGAAAATATTTTGTCTCGCTTGTTTTCTCCAAATAATCTGGTAAAAGGCTAGTTATTCAATTATTTACATAGCTGAGGGAAATGTACATTTAAAAAAAAAATATATATTAATTAACATTGAAAGTGAATAAAAAGGTGTGTGAATGAGTGGTATATTATTATTTTGTAAGTATGTTTATCGATGTAAGGGTTTAAGTTGACACTTTGCAGGGAAGGAATTTCATGTTTTTTTTCTAAACACATGCAACAAGTATTAAGATTTAAAAAAAAATTAAATGGTAAAGTAAAACAAAAAATTAGTTAAAAAGAAAGCAAACAATTTAAAGCTAAAAAAACAAAAAAAAAAAAAAACAACAACCAAAAGTCATAATGCCGTATAAATATTTGTATGTATGTTAAATTTAGGCTGTGTTCGCTAGTTGGATTCCAGAAATCACTGAACTGGCTGCCCAAAGAAGCAAATATGGTGGGACGTATAGCAAGGATCCTAGAAAAAGGTACACACCATGATGTACCAGAAGCGAAAACATTTATAAATTATTTTTTTTTTGTAATTCAAAAAAAGTGTATTTAATCAGCAATTATTCTATTTGTTTTTTTTTTTTTTTTATTTTATATTTTTTTTTATTAATACTAATCCGTACGGCATTATTTATTATTATATTTATTTATCCATTTTTTTTTTGATTTCTTATGAATTAAAGTAATTTTTCGAATGCATATAAGAAAACACTTGCTTGACTTTTTTTCCTTTTCTTATTTTTTTTTTTTGTATTTATCTTTTTTTACTAGTAATCAATCAATTATTACAAAAGTCATGTCGGAAAAATTTTCAAGGATGAATTTGCATTTTTTTCGAAAACTTTTTTTGTTTTTTTTTTTTTATTTAATCATTTCAATATACACAACAACAACAATATACACAACAAATAAGAATGTCATTAAAGGTTGATAGTAAGATGTTAATGGCCTTTAAATTATAGTATATATACCTACATAAGTCACTTTAAGACATTCAAACGTCATTTATTTAATAAAAATATTTTTTGGGATGTACAAGTAAATAAAGAAAAAAATCTTATTAACTAGTATTCATTTCACATTAATTTTTAATAGATAGAAAGATTTTTTCAATATAAATGCATCTTAAGACCTATTTAATCTCTCTCTTTGAAATTTCTGATTCCACATAGGGTAGTCATCTTGGCCCACTTTTTTTTAACTATGGTGTAGCTGTATAGCTGCAGCGTGTAGAATTGTCAAAGTTGAAAGATACGAAAATAGTATACAGCGCTACAATGTGAAATTGCAGCTGCAGCAAGAAAAGTCGCGGCAGCAAAAGTTGTCTTAACTTTAACTTTTCTACTCGCTATAAGCTGCATTTGAGATGAAATATATGGGATCGTTCAACTCTTTCTCCTTTTTACGCCAGCTAGTCGTTGGGACTCGTGCAACACCTTTAGGCGTTTTTCTTTTTTAGTTCAGAGCAGTTTAAAACTGAGCCCGAACTGTCAAACAAAAATGTTCTGTTTCTTTTTGAGTTCAGAGCGCTCAGATCTTGGAGTTTGTGTTTCTTTTTTCGTTCAGAGGGTGCTGCATGAACTCAGAATCAGAATAAAATAACCGAGCAGACAGAGTAAAAAACTGAGCGCGGCCAACTTCATACAGTTTCCATGTAATTCGACAGATATGACAATGGAGTGTTCAGGTGTGTTTCATAATTAAATCGGAGTGCTCTGAACATACTCTGCTCAAAGTTTACTCCGTTTGCTCAGAGTCTACTCTACTCAGGGCCCAGATCACGTAAGACAATTCGATTGAACGATCATCGTTTTGGCTATAGCTTTCTCTATCACATGTAAGGTGAAATATAGAGAGAGCAATCGTCAAAGCGATAATCGTTCAATCGAATCGTCTTACGCAATCTGAGCCCAGTGCTCTGCTCTGAACAATCCCTGAACTAAAAAAGAAAAACGCCTAATGCGACGAAAAAACGAGACGTCAGCGTGATGAGATCTCTTCACAGTTGTTCTCTCTTAAACGAGTTTCAAACAACGAAATAATAAATTATTTGTGGTCGTCAAGTTGCGTCTTTTTTCGATTTTTTGAACTTTATGACGTAACATGACGACGATAAATGCTCAAGGCAGCTTGTGCTGTAGCGAATCTTTTAGCTGAAGCTACATCCCATTGTCTTCAAAGGGTAAAATATGTTTTCTTTTAAGTGTGGCATTCCAGCCACATAAGACAAAAAGGAAAATTTTCAAAGAACCGCACCAGTAAGCTTACGTTTTTATACTTGGAAATTCAAAGATAGGTTGCTAGTGCTAGCACGTATAATATGATATGTTCAATGAGTGCTAATCATTTTTAAACTCAAAACAAATTAATCTTGGTAGTACGTAAAGTGAACTGAGTTTCATTGTGACTTGAAAAAATCATTGCGAACTATGAAAATGAATTGAAATGTCAAATGACAAAATAAATGACAGTGTTCACTGTTCACTGTCAGTTTATATTTCAGAGCGCTCAGTAATTTTCCTTCCTCCGTCACTTTGATAAAACAGGAGCATTAAATAAAAAAAGGATTCCTCAAAAATACTTTCATTTCATTTCTTTCTTATTTGATTACTGCGACAAAAAATATTTGTCTAACGAATCCAAAAAAAATCTTCCTCAGTTTTTTGACAGCAAATCTGAGGAATTTTTGTGAGGAATTGTGTTTATATTTCTGAGAATACGGATTCCTCTGAGATCTCTGAAATATAAACTGGCCAATTGGATACACTTTACACACTGATCTCTATAATACACTGGATAGTGGATTCCCTACAAAGAATAACAGCTTTTCTACTTCCAATTGAAGATGACAAGTACGAAGGCAACTCAACACTTTAGGTATGTTCAGTGAGGCAACTCAACACTTTAGGTATGTTCAGTGAGGCTTTGGCAAAAACCAAAGTGGAATTTTTAAGAAAAAAAAAGCAAAAGAAACGTCACTTGTTTGTAAATTTGATTTTTTGTAACTTAAAATAATTGTAAAAGTGAATTTAAAATATTTTAGTTGCAGTTTTATAAAAAAATTTGCATTTCATTATATTATACAGTTATACCGTTATACAAAAAAATAGGCAACTCAACATTATAACAATTCTCAAATGGCATCAACTTTCTTGTATGGATGCGCTATCCAGTGTATTATAGAGATCAGTGACTTTACATGACTCATTTTGACGTCTATTGATTTTATTTATCCTGTTTCTCTCTTTTGAGTTTGAGAAAACAAAACTGCCTAATTTTAGTCCGAAATTATGTTAAACTTCATATAGACAAAAATAAAATTGGACTAAGTATGGCTGTTTTAGGAAGTAAATGAACAGACCCAAAGTAACGTCAAAATAGGTGTTAAGTAAAAGACGGTGTTCACATTGGACTCAAATTAACGATTTTTTTTTGACAGAAGTCAGTCAGCTCGTGTTCAGACACAAATAATGTGAACACAACAGAATCACTCTGACGTTCAGCAGTCATTAAAAAAAAACACAAATCTTTGCTCGTCGGAGAATTAATTAGAACTTTTTCAATCACAAAATTGATGATTCACTAAATAAATTGACTTCCAATTGAAAAAACTTTGATTCTGTAGTATTTAAGCTCCAAACAAAAACTAAATACTGAGTAAACAAATGTCACAAAAGGAAACGTCAAAAAAAATCCACAAATTTTTAAAAAATTTAAAAAATCCTGCCTCACTTGCCCATCTCTTTCTCACCACAAAGTGGGAACGAGAAGAAGTACATAGACGTCAAAAAAAATCCGAGGAGTAAGTCCAATGTGAACACCGTCAAATGTGTAAAACCTGTCGAATTTTGAAAGAAGGGGAAAAGTTTTCTTTATAAAAGGAAAAACTTCCCTAAATATTAACAAACACACTGAATCACTTTCTGTATCAAACGTCGCTTATGTCAAAAAGACGCCAAACTGTTATACATAACATAAATAATTTCTATTTGTAAATTTTTTTTTAATTACAGTATTACTTCATTTTGTTCTCAAATATCTCTAAAAATAAAGCGAAATATTGCAAAGTCAGATAGCGAGGTTCAAAAGAATTTTTTTAAATATTTCTTAGCCGATGTCAAGTCGTATAATATGATAGTTATGGCCTTACTTGCAAGCAGAAATTGGCAAGTTATACAATGGAGTAGAAATTATTTGTTTCTTCATTGTGCTTTCTCGTTGCTTTGCAACTTTTTTGAGTTAACCAACAGAAATTTGTTACAATTTCTAAACATTTGTGCAAACACACGAGAAAGTTCACGTTACCAAACAGAGCTAATGAGTCGCGCGGAGTGAGTTCAATGTGAACACCGTTCAGAGAATAATTTTGGATTTGTTTGTTGAACTTTACTCAGGGTTGGCCCAGGTTTTTTTTCACAAGCCCACAATTTGTCAAAAAAAAAAAAACTGCGTTCTTCAGTTCTCAAACAACACTGTCAATTACATATTTTGTCTACATTTTAAAGCAAGAAAGAAAGTTTTAGCTTTGATTACTAATAATTATAATTATTTTTAAAAATGAGAAGTTACTTCAAACGTTTCCATTTTCTCTGTTTATTGTTATCATTCAATTAAATGTGTGGATACTGTTAATTTCTGTTCTACAAATAAAGAATAACAAGCAGTAAGCGAATCGACAACAAATAAAATGCTTTATAGCTCATATTACTTTGGCATTTACTGAACTTGCTGCAGCAAAAAAATCCAGATTTACTGCAGGGCGAGTTCAGGGTGACCAAAAGTCCAAAAAAAAACCGAAAATTTAACTGATATGTATGAATTTAGGGTTTAAAAAAAAAACGCATCCGGGCGATAGGGCTCTTTTCCAAATAGCAATATATCTCTCTCTCTCCTTCACTCATAAACGTCAAAATCATCACATTGTGGGTTTGACATCTTTTCACTTCGGAACAACATGACGGTGTTCACATTGGACTTACTCCTTGGATTTTTTTTGACGTCTATATACTTTTTCTCGTTCCCACTCTGTGGTGAGAAAGAGACCGGCAAGTGAGGCAGGATTTTTTAATTTTTTTTAAAAATTTGTGGATTTTTTTGACGTTTCCTTTTATGACATGTGTTTTGTTAGTATTAAGTTTTTGTTTGGCACTTAAATACTAAAGAATCGAAGTTTTTTCAATTGGAAAAATAGTTTTTTAGTGAAATATTAATTTAGTGATTGAAAAATTTCTATTTAATTTCTCCGGCGAATAAAAATGTGTGTTTTATTTTAACGACTACTGAACGTCAGAGTTAATCGGTTGTGTGTGTCTGAACACGAGCTGACTGACTTCTGTCAAAAAAAATCGTAAATTTGAGTCCAATGTGAACACCGTCATACTAAACTTCTAGTAAAAAAACCGCCTTTTTTTATTTCCGAATTCGTTCTTCGTTCGAATCTGTCTTTTTTGACATTGACAGATTCGTAAAGTTCCCTATCCCAGGGTGACTTAACGGCTCAGCAAACAAACCTTTTGAGAGATTAACTGAAAATATTCAAAAAGTTTAACTAAACTTACTTTAAATTACGAACGAAACTAAACTAATGTAGTTTGCGAAAAACAAAATTTGCAAGAGTGCATCTTCAGCCAGTAAAGATATACTTCCGGAGTAATTCGTATTCTGGAGATTGATAAATGCATACTCGAACTTCCCTAAACTGCTTATCTACTTTTTTTAGATCGGAATTCAATAAATGAGTTAAAAGATGTACAATTCAATATACCAATTTTAATTAGATAAATATTCCTTGTTTGCTACAGAATTATTTTTGATACTTGAAATAAGTAAGAAAGAAATTTATAATATATCCCAAAAAATATTATTATATACCACAACTAACAACACTTAGTTATTATTTTATTTTTATTTGTATCATCATTTGTATCAAAACATATTTAATTTTCAAAAGGCATTGGTTTCTTGGCGGCATGTGTCTCAGCTCAATAATATTCGTGGCCTATAACCTATGAACTTAAAAATTCGATATTAAAATTAAAAAATAAATCGTAATGGATATTTTGAAATAATAAATTTTTTTTTCTTTTGATTGTAAAAGAAAAATATTTTCTTTACCTTCTGTAAATTATTCCATATTCATATTATATGCTATCAATAATTTATAAGCAAAATATAACGTGAATGCAGGACAAAATTTATATTATTTGAAGCTAAACAAAAAAATCAATATTAATTTTAATAAATACGTATTGTAGTTCACTAAGTTGCTAATTAAAAAAAAAACTATAGTAATTTATATAATTTTAATTCTTAAATATGCTAAAATATTTTACAATTCGGTTACTAATCAAATACATTACAAATTTTATTCATTGCATGTTAAAATTTATAATAAATAGCAAAACTAATAACCTACTTTGTTTATTAGTTTATAGATTTTTTTTTTTTAATTTGATTCTTAATATTTTGTTGATTTTTCCTTTTCTAAATCTATTAAGTTTATTTTATTTAATTGGTATGATTTACAGAAGAGGTTTTAAATATAATTTTCATAAGAAATATTCAAATAAAAAAATCATTGAATAAAAAGTAATGATTTGAAATACTATACAAAAGCGGCTCAACAGAAATCGATGAATTTTTGGAAACATTTATATGCTTACAGAAAGTTAATTTAAAAATTTTAATATTTATACAAAATGATTTATTTATTTAATTTATTTTTTTTTTTTTGATTTTTGAAACAAAACTATTTTAACTATTGAGAGAATTCAAAAACAACAACATTATAAAAAATACAGAAACAAAACTTCAAAAATCAGTTCATTGGCACCAAAACAAGTCAAAATTATACTATTCTCATTGAAAATGTAAAAACAACATTTCTGATATAAATGCATAATATTTTTTTCTAATTTTTTTTTTTTTAACAATTTAAATAATTAGATCATGCAATTTATTATTTTAACTTAGAAATCGTCTCGGAAACAATAATATAGTAAACATATACCTTTATATTTTTTAATAATGAAAAAAAAAGTAAAATATCAATCGGTTAAAATCACTGCGCACACTGATTTTTGTCCTGTTTGTACAAATTTGTATGACTTACATTTTTTTGATTTTGTAAAACAATTGTTATATTTTTATATAAATAATATTAAAATTTATTTTCTGGATTTTGTTTTTGCTCGGGGAGTGCAAAACGGTTTTGGTTGAGGTTTTTTTATTAGATACAAAAAGTAACCAATTTATTATAATAACGTTTTTTATTTTTTTTTTAATCAAAACACTCACAAAAAGTTTTTTTACTCAAACGTTTGGTTTATGTGCAATTCTTTGTATTAGAATATTATTTTATTTTCCAATTATTTAAGTTTTTTAAAAATTGTTTGTCTTTTGTGTTAAATTTATTTTTTTTGTTACATATACACATAAATGTAACATTTATATGTGTAACAATTTTTTTTTCTGTTCATAGAATTTACTTCATAGCTTTTTACTTTGGTTATTCAAACAAAACTATTAAAAAAAAAATAACAAAAAATTAACTATTTCGTAGAAGTTTACTTTAATAAATTTAACAATATTAATTAATAATAATGTTGAATAAGTTTTTTGCTTGCACAGCCTGTATGCCGCAGCCACGCATAATTAGAAAAAAAAAATAATTCAATTAAGAACAAAATGTTTATAAGTACAAAAAATGTCTCCCTCCTTTATTTTTCTGTTAATCTTTTTATTCCTAGATTCAATAATTTGTTTTTTTATCAATTCCATTTCTTAATATTTTCCTAGTAAAAAAGTACAAAAATAAATTTCCCAAACTTATTATAATTTATTTTTATATAAAAACCAAAAAATTCCTCGATTTTTGTCAAAAATATTTCACATGTCCCAAAATATCCCCTGACTATAATATATATTTAAACGAATTATCTTAATGAGCTTAGTCTTAAATCAAGAAAGACTACATTGTTTTTGTATAAATAAAGTCACCATATACATTATACAAAATTTATACGTGAATGTCCCAAGAAATCGAAGCCTAGTTGTGTTAAAAAAAAAAAATTCAAAGAACAACTTGTTCGGGGTCAAAATAAATTTTTGTTAGTCACAGCACCCCTTATATAGATATTTTTGAGTTTTTTTTTTGCTACACTGAAAAAATATATTATTTAATTTTTCCATCCATTGTGTGAAAGAGAATAATACAATAGAAACATCTTTTTGTTTTTCTGTTAACGGTTTTGTTCCAAAAGTATATTAATTTTAATTTATTAATATTTTTTGTTTAGAATGTTGTTCTAAACTGTGAGTGTGTTTTAATAAGAAAACGTAGGAATTTTTCCAAATTAGGTTTATTTTTTATTAATGTTACAATTATTTTTTTATTTATGTACATAAAAGTATTAGAAACATTTTTGTTTGTTTCATTTTATATGTTATTTTTTTATTTTAATTTCAATACAAAATTAAAATTAATAAAAAAAAAATCAAAATTGTTATTCACCGAAAACTGGACTTAAGGACTCTCAAGCAACAAATTCTTCGCAACAATATTAAGTATGTCTGTTTTATGACGTATGGATCATCCTACCTTAGAAATCTTGCCGTCAATAAAACCTGCGTTGTAGGCTGTCAGAAAAATTATGTTGGTAGATAAAAATAAATACGAGCGACGGCGGTAAACTAGAAAATTAAATTCAAATTGATTGTTTTTTTTTTCTTCCAAATTTTTGTAGTATTAAAAAAAAATCGAAAAAAAACAAATTCATAAAAATTCATTAAATTAACAAAAACAAAAAAAAAACAAATTCTATCGAAATTATGCTTAACTATTATTTCTCGTATTGAAAACAGGCGATATTTGCAAGTTGTATACCTGAGATAATAGACTTGATTGGAACAAGAGCCAAATATGGGGGCACATTAAAAAATGAAAGGGGCCGAAGGTGAGAGCACATTCCAATTAGTATTCTTAAAACTAAAATTCCAACAAAAAAAACAAAAGAAATTCATTTTGAAGTAAAACAAAGAGAAATAAATATTAAATTTTAAATAAACACCAAATCCAAAAAAAAAAAAAAAAAAAAAAAAATACATACTTAGAAAAATCATATTAAATGATTTTTGTTGAATGCGTTGTTTTTCTTTTGCGTCCCATTCATATTAAAAACAAAATACAAGATTTTTCAACTAACAAAACCAAGTAACCCATCATCACCACAAAACAAAAACTCAACAAAATTATAGAAATAAAAAAAAAAAAAATGTCAACACACATTTACTATTTTATTTAGATAAATTCAATTATATTTCCTTTTAACATCACAGAATTATGACTATTTCATAAAAATTCAATTCGACCCAACGTATCAAAATTTTAATATTTTCTCAATATACCTACAATTTAATATTTATTAATTTTACAAACAAAACAAGAACAAAACAATAATCACATTTTTTATTTTTGGAAACAAAATACAAAATAAGACTTACTTATAATTATAAAAATATAAAAATTTTCTTAAATTAAATTTTAATTTAATATTATATTTAATTTTAATATTGTGATATGGAATCAAACTAAAATGAAATTATTCATTCTCATGTTGCACGCTTTGTGTTTGTGTTAATTTTTCTTTGTTTTTTCTAAACATATACCAACAATCTCTTAAAAAAAAAAAACAAAAGTTGTTACTTATTTAAATAATTAATTAAAAAAAAAGCTAATATGGGGATTTTAATTGATTAATTCAAAGATTGGTGTTTATTCAAGTAATTGTTCTATAATATTGTTTAACTACTGTGTCCAGTCGAAGTGATTATAATTATATTAATAAATGTTACTATTTTTTTCTGTTTGTTTGTGGTTTTGTATTAATTTTACGCATATAAATTAATTTTTAAATCATATATACATTGGGTTTTGCTTCATTTTTAATTAAAAAAACATTAAAATTTTAAAGAATAATTCAATTTATTGCAACGAGTACGACAAAGTAGCATAGGAAATAATTTAAATTAAAAAAAATTAAATATTTAAAAAAAATAATAAAGAAAATAAGTTAAAATATGTTATGTAAATAAGTTTATTGTTTAAATCAAATTATTTTTGATGTAGTAAGCAGTTTTATTAACATATTTTTTAAAGTATTAAAATATTTATTTTATAGAAAGGAAATTTCTCAAAACACGCACACTTTCAGGTGTGTTTAAACGAACATTACTCGAAGTCTGTTATTGATACCAAGGCCGTAGCCAGACAAATATTTCGGGGGGGGGGGAGGTTTAACCATAGTTTTCTTGAACAACAGCATGTAGGTACTTTGTTTGGCTTACTACGATAGGATCTCGTTACGATTTTTTCTAGTTCAAATTTGATTTACAGCCCGATTCTCCCCTTGTGAGGACTCATAAGTCACAAGCTCTTTGTGACTATTTCTTGTGAGGTTTGTTGTGACTCGATAACATTTTTGGAATTCTCCCCAAATCCTCACAAGAAAAGTCACAACGAAACTCACCACATCGAAGTTGAATTTTGTAGTGTCATTTTTGGAACAGCTTATGATCAAAAATATTGAAAAATGTTAATTGGGCCATACAAATTTATTTAAAACTTATAAAATGCAAGGTTCCATTTTTAGTAATAAAGTGAGTTGCATAGTATATTTTTCCAAAATAGAAGTTAAAAATCTTTATAGAAATTGTTTGGAGATCTATTTGCGTCCCTTGAAGTTCTGAATAGCCGTCGGACAGCGGCGATGGATGGCTGTGCAATGATTCGATTTAAAGAAAATATTGTGCAATTGTAAAAACTTTTTGATTAATTTGCGGATAAATCGAATCGATTCCCAATTTTCTTTATTTTAGCACTCAAAAATCTCGAAAGGTGCAAAGTTTTAGCAAAATATATAGAATATCAGGTCAAAATGACAAAACACATGTAATTTGTGAGTTGTGACCTGCTCTGAAGCAGATCACAATTTCGATTGTTCTTGTGACTCTCATAAGTTGTGACTTTGGGGGAGAATACCACCACCTCTTATGACTTGTGAGGTATCAGTGATCGCGGGGAGAATCGGGCTGTTAGTGCAGAAATTTGGGAAAAAATTTTAATAAAAAGCTATTAATAAAAAAATTAATTTCTAAAAAAATTTCGGGGGGGGGGGTTCACAGGGGCTACGGCCTTGATTGATACTGTGGAAAAATCTGGAAACATTGCAACTACGACTGATTTTAACAAATCTAAAAATGGCTCAACTTTAAATCGCATTATTTTGGTGTTAATTTGTAAGCCCATATTTCCATATTATTGGGGTTTATACTCACTTTTTTGACGTTAAGATTTAGGTCACTTTTTGTTTATGTTTTGATATCGATAAGAATAACAATCTAAAATTATGTTTGGACAAATTGTGACATTTAATAAATTTACAATTTACAGTGGGCTTTAGATTTTTCTTGAAATTATTAATAAACAATAACTAGGTACCTATAATTATTGTAAAATAGACGACGTTTCGTACGTGATTAGGTAAATAAACTCAGGAAAGCTTAGGATTAAAAAATTTTAATTTGAAAAATGTCACGAAAAAGGAATAATTTTTATAATTTTCTTTTCAAAAATGGAATAAACAATTTTTGTGAGTATAATAATCTGAGACGCGTCTTTTAGTTCTGGGATAAGTGTCTAAACAATTTTCGGGTAGAGACTAAAAACCCATTTAAATTGATCTAAGAACACAAAAGCATTAATCCACAAACAAAACAAATCAAAAATGTCACCGTTTTGTTTGTAAAGACGTGTTTTTTCTATTCACTAATTAACTACAAAATAGTGAGTAAACTGATTTTTTTGTTAAGTAGTAAATACGCTGCTGATGAGATACGAAATTTGTCTGTGGTTTACGTCTCCTACAGGTTACAAGACAACATAATGCTTGCGAAAACAAAGCGAAAAAATTTCCATGAATTTCACCATTTGAAAAAAAAAACGCGTCTGAAAATTGAGCGCGAGACATTCGGAACGACAACTAAACTTTTGCCTGTCAAAACTTCATTAGATATTGGGTCTGTTCGTTTACTTCCCAAAACGGCTGTCGTTTTCGCCTGGTCGTTCAGACCGGAGTACTCCTTTTGCATTCCTTTTTTACTCCAATATCTTCAAAACCCTGTTCAGATTATGACTGTTCACTTCGCTATTATTTCGCTAGATGTTTTTGTGAATGAAATATGAACCTAGTGAAGGGTGATGAGGTCTTCACCAATTTCACTCACAAAACCATTTCCATGGCGTTTGTCTAGTAAAACAATCTAAACAGGGTCCAAAAACCAAAAGCTTTCGATTAGATGCTCCGAGTAAAGTTTTCGGAGTGTTTTTTTTTTTTTGTGACATTTTGTGTGTTAAAAGTCCATAATTTCATATTCGATTTAAAATAAAAAAGGAGTAGAACTGTCATAAAATTCAAACAAAAATGTAATACGTTTTATAATTCGTTATCGCCCAATATTTCGTTTTGATTTGGAAGATACTTTAAACTCAAATATTATTTTTCCTCACACAATTATTGGTCCCGGCTATAAGCAACATTTTCACTCATAACACAAACTGGAGCAACATTCTTCGTTTTTGATTTCGTTGTGTCATTATTGTATCAAAAGCAAAAAAAGCCGTATTTTAATGTCACTTTTTCGTACGCATTTATTAGTGTGGAAAATAATTTTTATGCGAAAAAAGCGCAGAAACCTTTTCAAATAATCTACTACAATTATCAATTTCGCTCATAGAATAGCGGATTACAAAACGAAAAGTAGATCGTAATTTCTCGTTTGTGACTTCGCTGTCAATTTCGTATGAGATTTTTCTCAAGCTCAAGCTATAAGTGCCTGTTTACATTGTATTTTTGACGAACGGCGCATCCAGTGAGATGGGTAGATTTTGTGTGAGTAAGAAAGAGAAGGGTTAATTCCACCCAAATTACGACGATGCGCCAGTTTCATTAAATGTTTTCGGATTGAGCAGGAAGAGTTTTTTTTGTGTGAGTGAGAGATACATGGTTGTAAAGGATGTGAGATAGGGATGGGTAGATTGAAATGAAAGAATTTTTTCTCTATAATGTAAACACGAGGAACATTTTGATGAACGAAAATATGCTTTGTCAAAAATACAATGTAAACAGGCACTAAAACGCTATAAAACTTTACAAATCTGCCAACGTCAAAAGTGACAACCATCATTTTGTGGCAACAAACAGTCTAAAAATTGCAAAACGAAAATAAAAGCCGGTTTTTATCTTTAAAATATTTTCTATTGAAGAGACGTATGTAAGTTAACATTAAGTGTGTGCTTTTAAGAAAACAGTTTAATCAACACAAACAGTAACTTGAATGACTAAATAGCCGCGTTCAGATATCTATCCAAAGAGATCTATACAGTTTTGTGTTGTTATAATCCCTTGTGGAAAAGCATAAAGCAGCTGTTGCAGCACCAATTCAAGGTATCTGAAAATTTTTTAATAGGCTAACACCCCTCAGGGCAGGTTCTTGAACGATAAGAAAAAATTAGCTCTGTGCGTTCACTGCCCAAAACTGCCCATTTTCCCTTTAAGCAAAAGAATCCGTTTTTGATTCGCAAACGTAGTCAACAACGTATGGAGGACTCCGCGTACGGATCCGCAGAACTGCGTTTGTCGGCTCAAATTAGTATGGATTTTAGAATCACTACTGACCCCCTTGCGCATTTATTGTAAGAGTGAGAGTTCACCATACTCAGCGAAAACCGAACCCAAAACGGATTCAAAATGAATCACAAAAAAATAACTTCGCCACTTGAGTTCTACATTACCTACAACAAAGCTTTTTTCATTCGAAGTTTCTTCAATTGAGTTAACCCACAAACAACAAACAAACAAACCTTTTTTTTATTTCAAGACACTTTTATTTTCATCAATTTATATAAATACAATTTACAAACATATTTTATTGCACTACAAAAACGAAAAACGGTAAAATTGTATTTATGAAGTGACCATTTATCAATTTTTCCTAAGAAAATTATAAGAAAAAAGAACAAAAAAAAAAAAACTAAGTCTTCGCTGTTCCATTTGCAAAAATGAAAAAAGCCTGTAGATACAAAGAATTTTTGTAGGTGTGCGTGAAACACTCACTTTAGCAAAGATCCAAGAAAGACCGAGAAAATTGGGTCAGTGAATAAGCTTGAAAGGGTTAGTCTGAAGATCTGTCAAAGCTCATATAAAAATTGAAATTGAACTCAATCTGGCTGTTTTGGATAGTAAACGAATAGACCTATAGGGCTTTTTAACAAACAGCAATATATCTCTGTCTCGTTCATATTTAAATGTCAAACTAAAATTCTTGGCACAATGACATTTAAGTGGCAGCCATTTGTTTGGTTTATTTTGGAGGCAAATAAATATTTCGAATTGTTTTTTTCCTTTTTTTATAGAAAAGATGCAAGTAAAAATGTTTTTATACTTTATAAAAGATCTTTTAATCTTTTTATTGCACAAAATAGCAAGATTTTTGTAATTAAAATTAGCCCTCCTTATTTTTTTCTTTCCAATTTCATCTGTCATTGTGCCAAGTTTTTGCTGTCATTTGAAACTGACAATTTGGTAGAGATCTCTATTGTGGCAATGGCCGCATTCAGGTTTCACTAGGATAGTCTAATCTTGGATACTCGAGTATTCATGTATGTTTCTGAACAACTAAAACGAGATAGTAGGTTACTTCGCTGTCAAAAATCAAAACAAATGATACAAATTGATATATTTTCCTCTAAGCAAACTTGTTTTTTTATTGATTTTGAAGTATTTGGTGCAGAAATAATGCGTATTGTCTAAGATCAATCTGTAATATTAGTATGCATTATACTTTCATTGAATTTTATTTCTGAAAAAAAAAAAAAAACTCCTTGACCTAAACAAGAAGCGTTCAGATTCAGTAAATTGAGAGTCTCCTCCATTCCTGCAGCCACGCACAGATGCAAGGTTAGATAAGAGTTGTAGGAAAGTTACTAGACCCTAATTGGTTGTAAGCTGTCACATCATAAAATTTATGGAAGTTATTGTAATTGGTTCGATTTGTCGAATTGAAAATTTTGACATTTCTCCACGTTTCTGAAAATCCATTGGTCTTAGAGAGATGTCCGTGTAGTGTGTGTATACACACACAATGATATTGACTTGGGGCTGATTTGATTCTATCCACGATTCCTTAGATAATAATTGCTAGAGTTTGTAAAATAAATTCAAGTATAATTTTGTTTTCTAAGCAAAACTGCTAAAAAATGTTCAACAAATTTTTAGCCTCCAGTATTCTTAGAACAAACGGCCCAACTTTGGTCTTCACTTGTACAAGGTTTTCTAAGATTTTGAATTTGAATTTCATATTATATTGGGCACGATCGGAAATGTCAAGGGAATTTTGTTTCCCTCGGAATATTGTATTCCCTCGAAAAAGATTCTGCTATTTGTAAATAGTATTATCCTCCGGAGGAATGAATTTCTCCCAACGAAAATCCAAATTCCACTGGAAAATTTATTTCCAATGCCAATAAATTCCGAGGGAAACTTTCGTATTATTGACATTCCTTATTATTTTAAAGGAGCGAAATAATTTCAGGGAAATTTTTGTTCGCGAAAAGCCCTATTATACAGATTTGGTATATATTTTTCTTTTTTTTAAAGTGGGAAAGGAAGTATTATTGTTTTACAACTGTTTTACAACTGTGCCACGTGCCTGGCAAGCGATCGCCGCCGCCAGGTGAAAAAATTCGGTTGTGCACCTAACCACTTAGGAATAATAAAATTCAAAGTTTAAGCCTTTTATCCTAAATCCTAGTTGAACTTTAGGTACTATAGTGATTTATTAAAAAAATACAAAATTTCAATATAAATATAGACTCGTTCTCGTTGCAAAAATTCTTATATTTTACATAATTTAAATAATTTCTAAAATTTGATTTAAAATGAAAGCATATAATGTGCTATTTAATATAAAGCTAAATTAGAAAAAAAAAACACTCATTTAATTTATATATTTAATGTTATTTTAATTAAAACATTAAAAATTTAGTTTGAATATTTCAGTGTCGATAGAAGTTGTGAAACAGAAAATTTAATATTTTCTAAAATAAACAAAATTGTAACTGTGTACTAATTGTGTTGTAGTTTTTTTTAATCATATGTTTAATTTTTTGTATTTTCTGTTTTTCATTTTCCTATTTCACTTACTAACAAAATGTCCATTACTCTTAGTAACTTTAGTCAAAAAACCTTAATATGGTAAACATAATCTATTTGTTGATAAAAAATTTTCCTTTTTCTTTATCGGTTAAAAAAAATTAAACTTTCTTTTTAAAATTGTTTAATTTTTTTTTTCTCTTTGATTCTTGATGGTTATTTTGTAAAAAAAAAATCTAAAATTTGAAAAAAAAAAATCTCTAGCTTATATTTCCCTTTTTTATAAATCTCATTTGTTTTACTTCTTCTATATATAATTTGACTTCGTTTAAGTAAAAAAAATAAAAATGTTTCTTTATTTTTCTATTTATATATAAATAATTATTAATTTATGGTACCAAGAAATTAAAGTGTGCAAATAGATTTGTCTTTTTTAGGTCGTAAAACAGCGTCTGTTTGTGTTTATTTCTGTCGTGATTTGTCTTACATGCTATAAATATATGTATTTATATAATCTTTCTACTGTATGTGTCTTAACGTTGTTCTTGAGAATAAATCAATCTACTACTTTTTCTATAACTCCTTTATTGGGAAATCTCTGTCGAATAAACAATTTAATTGAATTTACAAAAAAAAATCATCGTAGGTAAATATTTAGTTTAAATTATTATTTTCTTGAAGATTACTAGCGTATGTGTTGAAAATTCACTTAAAAATTAAAAAAAAAAATAAATAAATAAAGAGAATTATTAATTCGACAAAATTTGCTTGGAAAACATGCGCTGCATCTTCATGACATGATCTTACTTCTATTTTTATAAAACTATTGTAAAATGTACTTGTGAAGTACTTTAAGTATGCCAATTTCGATTGGATGTGTGGTAAAAAGTATTGTGTGTGAATGTCCCTTGTATAATATTCAGTTTAAAAAAAAAAAACATCTCTTTCGTATTTTTTGTTTGAATTTTTTTCTTTAGTCAGCAAATAGCTTTTTTTAAGTTGTCCTTATATTTGAAAAAAAAAAAAAAATACAAGCCCTACTTCCTTAATACTCCTTTTCCTGTTTGCCAACTAAAATATGAAACAAAAAATATAAATTCAATATTCGTCCAGGTTTTGTCTCTATAGAACTGCACGATTAGCCATTTGTAAATATTTACTCAGAAATATCCCAATCGAAATAGAATTTTTCAAACAACATTCAAAAATTGTAAAACTAGCCAATACCTTTCCTTGACCCCTCAGAATTAATATCAAAATTCATGCAAATAAATTTATTTTTTTGTTTTTTTTTTTTTTTATATAAACACAAATCCACCCATGTTTTGATTGTTGCAACAAACAAATTGGATTTCCTGTGTTAATGAATTTTAGATATTTGAAAAATGCACAAATAATTACATAAAATAATTTTTTATACAAAATACTTAAACAATTTGAAAAAAAAAAAAATATATATATCCAAAAACAAATTCAAATGCGTGGCCAGGCATATCTTTTTTTTTGTTTTTGTTTTTAATTCTGTACTTAAACTTTTTTCTATTTACATTATAACACAAGAATCTTTTTATTTATATTTCTTTGTTTTGATTTAATTTTAGAAATTATTTTAGAGCTTACAGAGTTTGTATTTTGAAATGATTGATAATAATTACATTGCTGCAAGCATTTGCATTTTTCACTGTTTATATATATCATTTTTTGCGGAGCTTTATGTGGAAGCAGACAAAAGTTTATTGATTTAGTTTTATTTTTTTCGTTAGAAATTACTTTTTGCGTTGAGTTACTTTAAATACTTAAATAAAAAATCAATACAAAATAAATACATTTAAGCGGATAATCACATCTCTGCACTTAAAAAAAAAATCCAATTTCTACACCAAACTTTTTCCAGATAATATTTTTTTAGTTGATTTTGCTTTTGGCTTTCCTTACAACATAAATAATTTTATCCTTCGTCAGCAACTTTGGTACATTGATTCGTCAAACACAAGGATACGATATTTCTCACCCACGGTAATGTATCACTGCAAGGATTGATCTTTCCTCCACATACCCACATGACATGGCAAGATGAAATGTTATATAAAAAAAACTGTTTGTAAATAAAATTGACATAAGAAATTTTGTGTGCAATATTTTTGAACCACATAAGGCTCCTACAAAACTTCCTTTAGTTCAAATTGAAACATATATAATACCTATACAATTCCTTTCCTATATATATTGGCCATAGCATAAGTATAGACAAATTGGAAGCAGATGGTGTCGAATGGAACAATTTTTGACAATTTAAATATTTTTTTTTAATTCAAAAATAGAATAAAATATTTCATTCGTATTAGATATTTGACTGTTTAAACAGTGGTATAAGCATTTCAAAACGGTCGGAAATATGCTTTGTTTCATAAAAAAAAAATAAAAACCAAAGTTAGATAAAAATGTAGATCAATTAAGCAAGAATAAGAAAGGTTTTTTTTTATAACTTGGAAAGCTGTAAAAAGTTAGACAACGTTTATAAATACGACTATTTATCTTAAATTTTGCAAATTTCCAAATACATTTCTAAGGGAGGTTAGAAATATCTATAAAAATGTTTCTAACTTTGATAGCACATGTGTACATATTTTCACAAAATGTATAGGATTTTATTCTAAAAAATTTCGTTGGATTTTTATGAGTTGTTTTCTATTTCAAGTCAGCTTTTTTAAAAAACGCCCCTCCCAATTTAACGGATATAGACTACCCCCTCCAGAGGATTTTTTTCTTCTTTTGACCCAACTTATACGCTCTAGTATTTTTATGCATCTTGTGCCAAGAACCATCTTTTTTTTTATTATACTGAAAATTATCTTGTTGTTATAAATTTATTATTGCTAAATTTTTAATATCTGTATTTTCGAAACTGTTGGATCTACACAGATGGTTCTGGGCTCAAATTGAAGAAAATTTAATTACTTTGAAATCGTGGAGCGAAGTTATAGTCGAAAAACTAATCCGTTTGGGTTAAAATTGCCAATAACTGAAAAAAGCGCGAAAACTTCGCGCTCGAGTTTGAAAACTTAGGTTTTTAATGCGGCCAATATCATAAACGACTCATCAAAAAATCAGAATTACCGGATCTAACGCACACACGCCCTCCTATGAGACGTCAAGGTTACTGGACTATAAACTTACTTAAAACCTTTAATTTTATTTAAGAACTTAAATTTTTTCAATTCACAATATATTTTTGGATTTTAAAATTTCTGTGCTTTTATAAGTTGATACCGTAAATAATGATTTTTAATAAAGTTTTCAATAAAAAAAATCCAGGGCCGTAGCTTTAGCTGGTGAGGCCCCGGTGCAAAACAAAATATTTTGCTACTATTTGTCAAATCCGCACTGAATCGCAGTGTAGTTCTGTCTTATCTCTTCATTGATTTCACTTGGACAGAAAAGAGAACAATGTAGATACAGCGACAACTACTGACTACTGCACTCGTACTCTGGACCTCAGTACGGATTTTAAAGTTCTTTTTCCTTCCAGGAAAAATTGGAAAGATGTGGTCGTGACGAGAAGCTTTGACACAACTATCTTCACTGATGGTTCAAAGATGAAGTGTATGTGAAGTTGGTTCAAGAGTCTTTTCCGAATCTCTGAATATTTCCAAATCTTATCGGCTACCCAATTGCGCTAGTGTTTTCCAAGCGTAATTGTTGGTGTATTAAACGAAGTTAAACACTCACCAAAAAAGGTGGAAAACCAAATCTTTATTTTTAAATAAAACACGATAATTTTTGATTGGGACAAAACATTGGAAAAAACCCAATATTTAGTTATATTAAAATTCACTAGCCGATCTTGCCGCTCGCAGAGCCGAATAAAGACTGACTGAAGATATAGGTATCTCCATAAAATAAAGGACGCATTTTTTTTTGTATACGCTTTCGTTTGCGTTTGATACAGCTGGCAATTAGGGAAGCATGCAAGATACTCAAACTAGACCATAACCAAAACCGTAATACTGCCATCCTGAAAGACAGTCAGGCAGCCGTTAAAGCAATTGTTTCGCCACTATCGTCTTCCAAATTGGTTCGACAATGTCGTGATGAGCTTGCAAGCCTAAATGGGACCTTCAGGGTCTCTCTTATCTAGGTTTCAGGTCATTGTGGAAATGAGGGAAATAAGCGGGCAAACGAACTGGGCAGGCAGGGATCAGCCCTTTCTAACTCTCTTGCGGAAAAAGTCAACATTCCTCTTGGGGTTATGAAGGGCAATATATTCGCAATTTATCTTAATGAATCCAACCGTAGGTGGCGCAGTTTGGCTAACTGTGTCATATCTAGAAAGACTTGGCCCACCTATAGCAAAACCCGTACAACTAACCTGATATACAGACCCAGGAGAGATACATATAGCCAGGGTCGTTGCGACCTTTTCTGGACATTGGCCGATGCCTAGCGGGGAGGCTAGGCATCCCTCACAATACTCACTGTCGTGTAGCTATGGGGACCAGCAGGAAAGAGAGCACAGACATTTGGAAAGGCCTTTTTCAACGATCCCAATGAACTCTCCAAACTGAAGATCAAAGACTTGATCTCTTTCCTCAATGCGACGAAATGGCTCTAAGATATGAATTTGGTAGCTCCTGCACCTTTTATCCCTTCAGACTTCCTAGACCACAAGCAGGTGGAAAACTAATTTCTGAAGCCAACAATCTTCCTAACCGCATATCACTCTTATAATACCGCTTTAAATAAGATCACACGAGTTATGATATCAAAATGGCGCTCTTCAGCGCTAATTGGGTCACCGAGCTTATGTTGCTCGGGGCCGCCACTGCGGTTCCACTGCTGCGGATTCAATAATCGACATGATTATTATTAAGTCGAAAGAATTATTTTTTAATAACAAAAAATAAAAGGTTACTGAAAAGTGTGTTTTTTTCCGGATTTGACAGAAGCGAACTCATCAATTTATTTAACTCAAAACCATTTGCTGTGCTTTTCGATTTTCAATTGATATCAATGATGAACTGCTAAGCAAGTGATTTTTTGATAAATCTCAGCTTCCAAAAAGATTTTTCAGCTTTTGCTGTGGCAACCAGGAATAGTCAAAAACATTATTAAAGCGGTGCATACATCTGGATAGCTCAAGGACAGTGAAGAAGGAACTGATATTTTTCAAAAATGTTGACATGATATAAAGCAACTGAGCGGAAAATATAATAGATTAAATGTCAACCGAAAAATTAATAAGTCACTTTTTGACAAGTTTGTTAAAAAAGTGGGTTGCAAAACTTTATAAGGACTTTCATTCCAGTGAACCTGCTCTCAAACTGTGCCAATCATATGGCTGGATCATCAAATATCTCTTCTAGGGACAATGACAATTATTTACGGAATCCTCTTGCAACAAACTTTTTTATCAATGCTCCATACTTATAGCAAATCCTTTCAGAAAATCAATCTCGAAACGCTGTTTGATATCTTAACAGCAGTAAAGGAAATGAATACCAAGAAGAGAATTAACAAAAATAGAAGAAAATTATTTCTGTTGTTGTTTTAGTGGACTGTATTGAATTAAATTCAAATGGAAGATTTTTTGCGACCTTTAGTCCAATGCGTTTCGCCCAGGCACGACAGTCGGGCTCATCAGTTAGATGCTGTCGTACCTTTTTAAGACGCAATTTTTTTGGTCGATGAATACCGACTCTTAATAAAATTTACAGCGCATACGTACTGTAAATTATATTTTTCTAAGGGAACATGGTTACATTCTTGCACCTAGAAATATACATGTCGATTATGAGATCCGCAAAACAGCATCCGCAGTGATTCGCAGTGTAGTGCTCTCTTTTCTATTCATCGATTTGCCAGGGAAAGAAAAGGGAACAATATGCTGCGAATCACTGCGGATCCACTATTGCGTTGTTGTAAATGAATACCTAAAATCAATTGTTTCTCTTTTTTATCGTTGTAGGCACTTGTATAATAATTTTTATCAAAAGAAAAACTTGACTTAATTGATCAACTTTACCGAGGTATTGCATGGTGTATGTGTCCAAATTGAAGAAGAAAAATGAAGAATTTTTCAGTTCTTGCATTGGAAATATTCTTATATTTATGGGTTTAATGCTCTCAGGCAAGTAAGTATTTCCAAGCTTCAATACCAGAAGTGATCCACGGATGTTCGAACGATCCCTTTTCAGAGAATAACCAGTGTGCTCTGAATGGCTGTAATATTATAGATTGCAAAAGTGTGTAGCTTAGCTATACGAAAATACTATCTACCTCAACACACTGGTAAAGTTTCTGTTTCATTAATCATTAGCGAATGCGATTCTTTCGACTGGAGTCTGCAATCAAATTTTATGTGTAGGAGACTTAGGGTGTGCTGGTTTATGTTCATGTTCACCGATTTCTAATATTTCCAATAAGGGGTGAAAAAACACCTCATTAATGGAATTTAAGAAAAACAAGTATGCAATTTAAAAGGTCAATAAAAGGTCAGGTAGTTTCAGTTATTGGTCAGGCAAAGAGTTTTTTAAATATTTTTTTTTTAATTTTGTCAAGGTCATTACAAGGTCACATGAATTTTTTAGCACCTCATTTATGGGATATTCGAAAAAAGTATACACCTTCTGAAAGATTACTTCATCCTTATAAAAGGTCATGCAGTTTCAGAAATTGGTCAGCTATAGATGTTTAGTTATGAGTTTAAAAAAAAAAAAATATAGGTCATTGACCTTAACCTTGAAATTTGTTTTATAAAAGCTATAATCTATGCCTGACATTTCTGAAACTTAAGCGATTTCCAAGATTAACAAATAATATGTAGGCCAGTCAACGTAGACAAAAAATCGCCTTATATAGGTCGCAAAAAATAGCATGACGCCTATTTTTTGGGAAGTTGTTAGGATAGATACATATCAACACTTAATTTTAGAAATTTTAGAAACCGTTACAAATTGTGTTGAGACAATAAATTATCTCGTTTTATCACATATGACCTCGAAATCAGCAAAAAAAAACCTGTTTTAATGATTTTCAAACAGGAATATCTCAAAAAATTTTACATGATAGAATATTTTATGACTTCGGGACTCGGTTTCAGAACCCAACAAAAACTTCGTAAAAATGTACTTTGGTCCTTCGGCAACGAAAAAAAAGTCTGAATTTTGTTGATCAGTGTTATTTTGTTTTTTCTTAATAGCAACGGACGTAGTCTTACAGGATTTCCCTTATGCATAAATTAAAGTTATGTAATCGCTCTACAATCATCGCAATCATCGTTCAATGTCTTACCTCGTAGGCTAAGTATTTTAGCCGATATTCTTCTCCGAAGACGGCTTAAACTGAAATTTTGGCCTTTTTAAATAAAATTTTCAATTTTGAAGTGCCACTAGCCCAAATGCCGTACCAAATTATGCATTTTTAGAAATGAAATCTCATGCCGATTATCTTCGTTCCAAATGTATAACAACTTCACACACAACTTCTCACATACCCATTGAGCTAAAAATTAGCAAAAAAAAAACCAAAAATTATTCTGTTATTTGTGTTTTTCTTCTTCTCAACCTGCTAAAAATTAACTTCATCGCTGAACAGAATTTTTCATTGAAACAGAGATTTTAATACCAATTGATGGGTCCTAAATTAACTGGCATTTGAATTTTCTGTTTTATCCACCGCCAAAATTTGCACACAAACGATGGTTATTTGGCTATCGGCTTAAATTCTTGCACGAATAAGATCTTGAAAGCCTTCTGATCAAATTGTATTTCTCAAATTTTACGTTAAGTGAACGGACAACTGTTGTGAACGACGATGTCGGACGTCGAATCGATAAATTTCGACCTTATTTAAAATTACAATATTCCGTTTGCAATGACGCGCGCTCTTCTATAAGTCTCGGTGTCACTGCACCTTGCATAGAAAATGGCCGCGTTCATCACCACGTTTTTGACAGATCTAAAAAATCAGTTCTGGAAAACGTAACAATGAACGCACAAAAAAGTCTGAAATTATTTATTCAGTTTTTATTATTTTTTGCACTTTAAAATCAAAATCCGAAAAGCGATACGAGACCCAGAAGATCAGACCACACACCAAAAAAAATGGATCAAGAACTGTTTTTTTTTTTTTTGCTTTTAGCTGTCATCTGAATTTTCAGATAGAATTTTTCATCTGAAAATTCAGAAAAAAACGTAAGAAACGTAACTAAATGTCAATCGACGTCAACTGAATTTTTATGACTGTTCAGAACTGTCAAATGTGCTGATGAACGCGGCCAATATTTTAGCGTAAACAGTCAACAATACGTCGATAAGCGGTCGATAATGTCAAGCGAGAAACATATTACACCAGCAACAGCACCGTCAACAGCAACAGCGGCAGCCATTAATTTAGAACCAACGCATTTCAATTGCTCAACACAGATACGAACAGCAACGTCAACAGCCCCGTTAGGCCTAAGTCCTTAAGTTGCTGTTGCTGGTGTGGGACCACATAGAAAATGCTTTGATTTGATATGTCAAACAGATATAAATGTAGGTGCTGTTGCTGGTGGCAATGTGTTTGAGAAATTTTTGCTGGCCAGAGTGCTGTTTGCTGTTGACGGTGCTGGTGCTGTTGCTGGTTTACTAGCCGAACACAATGGTGAAGCTGCAGCTGCAGCATGTAGCACTGTCAAAGTGGAAAGATACAAAAATAGTATACAGCGCTACAATGTGAAGCTGCAGCTGCAGCAAGAGAAGTCGCTGCAGCAAAAGTTGACTTAACTTTAACTTTTCTACTCGCTACAAGGTGCACTTGCGATGGAGTATATGGGATCGTTCAACGCTCTCTCTTTCTGACTCAAGCTAGTCATGATGTAGTCGCGCTTCACCATTGTAGACGTTCTTTGCTACATAAATGAGTGATTTTCGTGACAGCTTGTGCTACAGCGATTCTTTTTGCTGCAGCTACATCTCATTGTGTTCAAGCAGTTAATCTGTTTCACGCATCAGGTGTAGTAGTATGGTGGAAAAGCTGTATAAGTTTAGCGCACAGAACCATAATTTTGGAATCAAGTTTCTTGGTAATGTTGTTTAAGTGTGTTTGTAATCATGAAGTTGGATTTTGTCAACTTCAACGTTGAGGTAGCTTATGTTACGTTGGTTTGTGTACTTGCTAATATGTGCCAAATTGTAACATTACTGCTCAACGTAATTGTAAATACTTTACATAAATTGCTATGTGTGAACTTCGGCGCCATTGGAAATCAGCCTTAAGAACAGTCAGCAAATTTAAAGTTTCATCTTTGAGATTTCTGTACTTTTACATCGAAACAAAGAAAAACTAATTTTTTCAGGTCTGTACCGAAATTGCTTGAAATAATTGCAATTGTTTGTTTGTATGTTCTACCCTCTCCTATATGCAAGATAAGAAACTGAGAGTTGTGTTGGGTCAGATGAAAGTTGAAACTGGAACAATTTGAAACAGATTCCGCTTAAAGAATAATTATAATCCGTCAAAAAATATAAAATATTTTATGTATGTATATTGTCAAAAATTACCCTTAGAGACACCCAAAATTATACATACATACCTACATATACAACCTGTACCTGAACTTTAAAAAATACCCTTCACAAAAAAAAAAACCTAGGTTGGAACTGACTAAAATGACAGTTGATAAATTAAAACCATTAAACATACAAGTTCACTATCAACTATCACTTTAGTCATATTTACACCCCGGTATCATAGATTTCATACCGCATAGGCGACAGCAATAAAAATCTAATACTTTTGCACGCATGTTTGATAATTTAGTTTAGAAGTTGTCAATGATTCTTTTTTTTTTTTTTTTTTTATTTTTTCGTATCCAGGGCATAGTTGTGTAAAACGGAATGTTTTGTAATGTTGATAGTGAATGAAACTAATATAGTGTATGCTCATGTTTGTTTGTCGTTTAATAATTTTTTTTCTTTTAATAGAAGTAAAATATTTTACCAATCAAAGTATAGTGTCTATAAGCACTACCTCACTTAAGATTTGGCTCAAAAAACAAAACTGCTATGTTACAGTGATTTTGATGAAAAATACTACAAAAAATACTAGATTTTTAGAAATGCATGGTAGTTTTTTTGGTATGAAAATATTTTTTTTGTCTAATTTATTAAAAAAAAAACACAATTATTGAATCAAATGTTTAAATCAAAATAAAAAACAAAAACAAACCAGCATAATATGACCTCTTCGTTTGATTCAATAAAATTCAAATAATAAATTTAGTGTAAATACATTATGGGGTAGCAGACTAAAAATTAAAAAAAAAAACATTACTGAAACTTATTTTGTTTTCGTAAAATTAATTTTTAATATTATTAATTTTTTGAAATAAAAGTAAAAAACATTTTAAAATAATATTTTTAATTTTAATATATTTTACAAATATATATACACAATCGTGTCAATTATTATTTGATTTTTATTTATTTTTTATTTAATTTTATTTTATACGAGGTTTTTTTTTTTGGAAATTTTATTTTATTTTCAATTCTCTCACTCATTTTTTCACATCAACTTTATATACTTATCTCTATTTATTCATAAGCAATTCAAGAAAATATTTTCAGTATTAAAAAAAAAAAACATAAAATGAGAAAAAAACTGAAAATCATTTTTTTGAATTTAAATCCAAATAACACTTAACATTCTGACACTAAGAAAACAAAAATAAAAAAAAGACATTTTCATCAAACTCAATATAAATGTTAATTTTATCATTATTTGTAATTTATAAGAAATTTTAAATCATGCTATATACAGTTAAATAAAATTATAATTATGGATTAGTTTCTTATACAAAGTTTTTTTTCTTCTCCATTCGCATTTCGTCGAAATTTTAATGTTGGTGAAATTATATTACGCACAACTTAAATAAATTGCGGATGAATTTGAAAACTAAAAACTCAGACACATTGTGGTTTGTGGCCATATAACATACGAATCGGTGTCACATTTTCTAAAGGATTTTCTGCACGAAGATAGAGAGGATGTGGACGTTGAAGTAGTATTTTTACATCGGTGAGTAAATACAGACCTTTTAAATTAATGTTTGATTTATTTTTTAATTTTATTTATCACAATTTTTGAATTTATATAAGTAAACTGCTTATAATAAGTTTGAAATATTTTCATATCTTATTATAAGTGAAATATATTTATATGTAGCCAGAATATTATTAAGGTAGATTGATTGAGAGTAATAATGTTATAAATACAAAATTATATTTAGTGTATCTTATGACTTATGAATACAAAAATGTATATTATATATGTGTATATATATATATAAATCAAAACAAATAGCAAGGAGCCTGATCTGGAACTAGAAGGACTATTAAAGCGCCACTACACGACTGTGGCGTTTTTTCAGGGAACTATGATGAACGCTGTCGACTTGGAGCGAGTCAAGGTATAATAAAAATAGTAAAAGCAACAAAATACAAATCGCATTCAAGCTTACACCTTTAAAACAACGTTAATTTATAATTTATCAACCTTTAAATCCGATTGCAAAATAATCGGCAAAAAAAAAAACATTATTTCTATCAAGGAAAACCCGAACCAAAAACATATCTCAACTCATTTCTTCTATTCGGCCCCTTTCAACTTTGGTTTTCCAAAAATTCGAAAGAAAAATTTTTTTGTTTTCAAGATTCCTGATCTTAAATCCAAATTTTTTGTTTTTGTGTTGATATCTTTTTTGAGCTTAATTTTGTTTTTGAAATTCGCTTCAATGAATGAAATTTATTGTTTTTTGTCTTGAAAATAATATTAATTTTCTTTTTGTTTCTATATTTTCATATAAAATAGTTTAGAATGGTTCCTTTGTTAAAGAATTTTTACAATATTATAAAAAAAAAATATAAAATAAAAGTACTATATATTTTTTTAATGATTGCTTTGTTAAAAATTGTTTGATGTAGAGCTAGAATGTAATTTTATATTAATGAATTGGTACCAATTTTTGAATAATTTTACATAAATTTTTTCTACTATACTGACAAACTATGCATTATAATGTTAAGATAATTTTCTGTGGTAAAAATTGTATGGAAAATGCACATTTATATAAAAGTAAGTTATACCAAAATAAACCTTGATAAAACATTTTTCTTCTTTTTTTTCCGAAGCTATTGATTAAATAGGAATTAAGTACCTATTCTCGAAGAAATTTTGAAAAAAAATGAGCTTAAAATTATGTACGTGCCTAAAAGTTTATTGAAAAAAATTCATATCAACTTAGCTTTTCAATTAATCCTCTCATTTTGGTACCATGAAATAAAGTCCAGTGCAATAAAGTCCAAAGCTAAATTTTTGACTTTATTGCACTTATAACAATGCAACAAAGTTCAAAACTATTAAGGCTGACTTCCAATGGCGCGTTGGGCGTCGCTTTGAAAGATTTTTCTGTCAACGCGGAAGTTCACACATAGCAATTTATGCAAAGTGTTTACAATGACGCGTTGGGCAGTAAAGTTACGATTTAGCACCTATTAGCATATACACAAACCAACGTAACATAAGCTCCCTCAACGTTGAAGTTGAAAAAATCCAACTTCAGCGCGCGTTTTGACAACTCAATTCATGTCAAATTCCTTTCAACAAAAAAATCGATTTGTTTGGAAGAAAAAAATCAATTTTATGGACAAATTCCTCCTACTGAAAGAAAAAAATTCGATTTTGTTTAGAAAAAAAAATCGAATTGTTTGTTGAAAGGAATTCGACATTACAGTTCTGTAGATTCATTTTGATTTTCAGAATGACACTTCATATTTTTATAATCATCTGATTCTCTTCAACTCGTCTGTCATGTCGACGCGTTCGTAAAGCTTTGTAAACGTATCGTAAGCGCCTCTAACGCGAACGCGCCATTGGAAATCAGCCTTTATATGAACTGTGTTTGAGTTCTTAGAGCAAATCTCGGAGAGTGTTCAATTCGCGTGTCTATTTCGACTTGTACTTTTTGCACAGAAGTGCAGAATACACAAACATAAAACAAACAAAAACAATAAAAATAAAATTTAACAATAAGAGGGAGCGAGAGCGAGACGAAGTATATTTTATTTAATAAATTCAAGAAAGTCACACCGACACTCAAAACACAAAAGCCTCGACTGGTACCTTTTTTTTGATTTAATTACCTACAATTTACGCGAGGGACAAGAATCGTATATCGTTGGTAAGGTTTTTTTTACACATAAGTGCAGAAACTTCAAATTCATTTATTTATTGTATCACAAATCAATACATGAAACCGAGAGTTTTTTTTATTAAAAAATTCACAGCACTGACATTAATTAAGTCCCCTTTCACACAGGGCAACTGAGTTGCCGGCAACAATTAGTTCATGGGCGAGAAGGGCAGGAAGAAAGAGGGGTAAACGAAATCTCCCCGGTCAACAAATTCAGGAAACTTTTTTGACGTTTCGCTTCACACTACGTTTGTGTGCGTTCAACCAAGGTAGTTTAAAAGGAAAATACAGCAAGTCTCCTCCAACTTTGTATCTGCGTGTGAAAGGTACAAGAGATTGTTAAGGAGATTTAAAGAAAACGTCAAAAAAATCACCAGCAACTAGTATCTTCGTGTGAAAGGGGACTAACAAACCATATCTCTAGCACTGAGAGGCTGGAAAGATCATTGGAAGAAATAAGAAAATGAAATGAATGAAATATGACAGCATTCAGTACTTCAGAAAAAAATTAAAAAAACCATCGCAATGTGGTTAAGGGGCAAACACAAGTGTGTTGCGGCATATTGAATTTTGACGAGATGATCTATGTGTGCCTGTTTAGACTGATTTAACACTCTGCAATATTTTCTTGCTATTTCTAAGCACGTCTTTGGCGAGCGACTTATTTGGTGGCAGGGGTAGACGAGATTGCTGAACAAATTGCACAGTTGTATCCCTTTCTTCTTTGTGTTTTTCGTGTTCTTGCTTCGGCAGAACATATATTAAAATTGGAACGATACAGAGATGATTAGCATGGCCCCGCAAGCCTAAATGTTAACCTTAGTGTCACCAACATCTGGGTTCCGGGTCATTGTGGCATTGAGGGTAATGAGCAGGTGGACGAACCGGCCAGGCAAGGATCAGCCCGTCATAGCTGACTTGCGGAACGAGTTAATATTCCCCTAGGAGTTATGAGGGGCAATTTATTCTCAAATTTCCTAACCGAATCCAATCGAAGGTGGGGCAGTCTGAGCAACGTATTATGTCTAGAAAGATTTGGCCCACTTATAGTAAATGAGTAAATCCCGAAAAAAAAAACTAATCTGCAGATCAAGGCAGGACATTGCCAGGATCGGTGCAACTTGCACTGGGCACTGGCCAATAGGAGAACATTCGGCAAAACTAAACTGGGTATATCTTACAATACTCACTGTCGAAGTTGTGCGGATCGGCAGGAAAAGGAAACAATAGTTCACATCCTCTGTAAATGACCGATATAGAGTACAATGCTTTGGACATGCCGTTTAGACGGTCTTAACGAACTTTCCGAAATAAAGATCAAAGATTTGATCTCTTTTCTTAACGCAACGAAATGGCTTTGAGACGATGAGACGGTAGCCTTTGCATCGACCCCCTTCTGATTCGCTAGACTGCTAGTATGCGGACTTTTAATGGGGCACGGGATGCAGGGTAACCGAAGGATCGCGAGGCTGTTCTTTTTTTTTTCAGCTTCAGCTTCGGTACCAGCCAACAAGTGCCTAGTATAGCACTTTGAAAATGGTCTCCGATGCGGAGGGTGATTCTTCTGAGCCAAACCACGGAGCCCAACTGAGTATGTGGCAATGTAGTTATTAGTTTGACACTAAAATGTCTGACTCGGAGCGTTTGTGGATGGCCTCCTGGCCAGCTTCTACTAAATTCTTCTATAAATAGGTTCCAACGAGTTTATGGTATCAAAACGGTGCTTTTTTAACGCTAATTGGGTCAGCGAGCTAGTTTGTTCGTTGGCCGCCATTTCTACCTACCTACCTTGTGTTTTTCGTAACTGTTCGACTTATTTTTTGTTTTCAATTCATAGAGTGCAGATACATATATGAAATCCTTTCACTTGGGCGAAGTTAATTTTCTTAAAATATTGCAGTGCTTGAAAGTGTCTCTGCAATCAGAAGGAAATCAAAAGAGAACCAACGATTAAAAATCACTGTAGTGTAAAATCATACACTTTTTTTACTGAATGGCGCTATTAGTGAGATAGATATTAGATAGGGGGCCGGTTATAGCGATCAGAAAAAACGCATCAGAAAAAAATTCTTTTTGATAATTTAATGTTTTATCATACGATTTTATATATAAAAAGAAGGGTATCACAATGGATCTACATTGATCTAAGTGTGACGGTAACAAGATCAACTGTCAGCCCACTAACCTAACCTAACCATATAAAAAGAATTTAAATCGATGAAAAACCACTTAAAATATTTATTTCATAAAAAAATTTTTTGTTGGAGGAAATACTTTCTCTAAGAAAAGTACTTATTCATTTTTCTGATGGAAATTCCGTACGAAAAACGAGTTTCTATCAGAAAATGCTTTTTGTAGGGCAAATATGTCCTCCAAAGAAATTTTTTTTTATGAAATAAATATTTTAAATGATTTATCATCGATTTGTATCCTTTTTATATTTGAAATCCTATGATAAAACATTAAATTGTCAAAAAGAATTTTTTTCTGATGCGTTTTTTCTGATCGCTATAATCGGCACCTAGATTTATGTGCGCAAAAAGTAGAAGTAAGATTCTACCCAAAATATGCCAAAGGGCATTTTTAAATAAATATTCTCGGATTCAGCATTAAAAACATTTTATTTTGGGAAAGGGTAGATTGAAATGAAAGGATTTATTCTTTATGTGAGCACGGAATGAATGACAAAATTCCGCATTTAAAATCTCATTTAAAGAGGCACTTACATGAACAGAACTTCTCAGCAAAATGTCTGTATTTTTTCCTGTCAAAAAAAAATTGAGGAAAAAAATGTTAGACTCGCTTGCTTCACTATTTAATTGGAGTGAAATCTCTGAGATCTCATTTTCTTGAAAATGTGGAATATAGTAAATTAGTAAAAATATTAAAAAAAATATGTAGGTACATATTCTACAAATAAAATTTTCTAGAAATGTCAATTACAGAATATTTTATTCTAGAAGTTTCTACTAATTACAGGAAAATGTAATTTGCACTCGAATTTCAAAAGCTGGGCATAGTATAGTTATTATTTTTAAACAAATTCAAAGTTTCTCAACATCTTAAAAATAGCAAAATAAAATAAAAGTTCAGAAAAATAGGAAATAATTTATTACTTCATAAAGTTACAATAATTAAAAGCATGTTTATTGAATTTGTTTTATTAAGGTTTATTTAAAAAAATAAATTGGTGAAATCTACTGCACACGGAATGAACATCATGTAAACACACACTTTTAACTTCTTATAATAATAATATTATAATTGTACTTATTTAATATTGTAATAGATTCAACTTCATATCTTCGGTTAAGTTTTCTAAGTCTTATTTTATTTATATAACGTATAAAGTATATTAAATTATTTTCTCTTTACAAGAAATTTAACTCATAGTTTTATATAAATATTAATTAGTGTTTAGAAACTTTTGCAACTTTTTGTATATCAATCTACCTTCGCAGGGAACAATATAATATACCACTCATTTAAGATTTTAGATGGTTTGGTTAAAAATATTTTTTTTTTCTTATTATATTATTCGTCAAATAATTTTTATTCCACATGAAATTGTATTACAATGCAATTTGTGATTTTTTAATTAACAATTATCTTTCTTTTTTTTTTTTTTCTCATTATGTTTATAATTTGAAAATTTATCATTCCCATCAATACCTGCTCCTCTTCGAAACTTTAAATCAAAAATGAAAAAATTATAAAATTTACATAATGCACTATGAAATGAAACAAACCCTCTCGATGAACAAAACCAAAATGATTGCATGTTAAATTACACTCACAAATTAAATAAAAAATACAATTTAAAAAAAAAAATATAAAGAAAACCACCCGATCTGGAATTGGAGGGTTTGTTTAAACGACATTTTACCACAGTGGAATTCTTCCAAGGAACAATTATGAATCCGATTGATCTGCAGAGGGTGAAGGTAAACAACATTTCATTCCTAAAAACAGATAGAGAGAGAGAGAGTTTTATGTTTTCATTAAAATAATTTTATTCATAAATTCTTATAATATTATGATTTTATTATTTATTTTTTTTTCAATATTTGTTTGTTTAAATCAAAGAAAGAAGTAAAATACAGCGCAATCTAACATTTTCAAAGTTTCATCGAGAAACCATAATGCTCTTGAATATTACTTACATAAATGTCTATTTTAAAGTCAATTGTCTTCATATTAATGTTAACATTAAATTTGTTTCTTTTTTTTTTGTCTATAAGTTATTATTTATTTCAGTTTAGACGATTATTATTCATTAATTCATCAATTTGATGTGACTCTGTATTGCAAATAATGTTCAATGTATAATACACTAACAATGCATAACACGTTATTTGTGTTGAGCGTTGTATATATGCTTACAATTTTTCAAATGCCAATTTTATATTAATTTTTTTCACTAAAACTATTTTTTTTTTTCTATTGACTTTGGTAATTAAGGGAAATCTAGTTTAGGTATTAGTATAAAATACAAAATTAATAATAAAAATGCACAATATATTAGCAGACTTAAATATTAATTTGAATTTGTTTGAAGTGAGTTATGAAACATCAATAATAATTATTGTCAAATGGTATCTTATTTTATATTTCCCACCCATAAGCAATAATTTGTTTGTATAATAAGTCTGTTCCAAACATTGACCAAATTTGTCAAATGTCAGAATTTGTCAACAGTTTAGTTCATAAAGTAGGTATGTATATTTACTCATAATATTTTAAGCTGTGTCCATATTAATACAAATTTGCATTATGCGCCGTGTTTGGTGCAAATATTTGTTTAGACGTAGAAATATAAGGCAGTGTTGACGCAGCCGGCCGCCCCGCCACCGTTCGGTTTCAATGGATCTTCGGCCCCTACTAATGTAATTAAAGTGATGTACTTATGAACTATACGTTAATATTACAGCAAAAACTAACTAAAAAGTAAAAACCATCTTTTATATTCACTTTACAATTTTGCTTCTGTCAGTTGCCGCAAAATGAATGCTGTCACTTTTGACGTTAATAAAAATCATAAACTTCCCTACAGTATTCCCAGTCACGGTTGGAAAAGGGCTTACTATTGTACTGAATTTTGTACTATCTAATTTTCCCAGTACGTAAGTACCACTTTTCAACTTTCAGTACTATTTAAATTATTGGCAAAACACCAATACAGAAATTTTCACACCTGAGTTGAACGCATCACTCAAGTGCTAGTTTGGTTTAGGTCTGATGAATGTCAACATAATGATTTTTTGAGATAATCGAAAATTTAAAAAATGTAGGTACGTTTCAAATGTAGATGTTTGATGCGGTAGGAATTTTTTGCCTCAGTTTTGCAAAGCTATACATAGTTAAGAAATATTTTTCGTATCTAAAAAATTAAGGAAAATAATAAATTTTGTAAAACTTTTTTAAACAAAATTAGGCAGTTTCTGAAAAATTGAAAATCTTTTATTAAATCTTATATTTCATGTTGTTTAAGTGAATGTATTTGAGAAATTAAATTTAAAAGTCAAAATTTCAAAAAAAAAAAATTATGAATATATAAAATGGATGAATAATATTTTTGCGTCATAAACCTAACAAAACAAACAACCAATATAAAAAGTTATTTTATTAATTTTAGACAAGTTAGTATGATGTTAAAGCATTTTTAGTATGCTGTTAGGGTAAAAAAAAAAAGATTTTTCAAATTTTTAACGAGTTAGAAACATATTATCTTTTAAACATTTTACGAAAGATAAAACATCCAATACAAATGTGAAAATGGCGTGAAGTGTTACTGTTTTAGTCGTGTTAAGCTGGATTTAATTAAGGAAATAGGTTTAGTATGATACTAGTTAAAAAAATTGTTTAAAATTAAGAAACTGATACTGAGGTAAACATAATACTATTTTCTAACTTTAAAGCTAAAATGTTCTTAGTTTAAAATATTTTTTAACTAGTATCATACTAAACCAGTTTCCTCAATAAAATCCAGCTGAACACACCTAAAAAAGTGATATATAACACCATTTTCACATTTGTAATAATTGTCAAAGTGACATTTGGAGTTAGTATGATATTTTAACTTTAGTAAAATTGTAACTCGTTTAAAATCTCGAAAATGCTCTTTTTATCTTAGCATCATACTAAAAATGTTTTAAACATCATACTAAATCGTCTAAAATTTTGTCCCTTTATGTTTATTTCTTAAGAACTAAAAAGGAAAGAGGGATAGAACTTCCCCCCTTTAAATTTTGTGTTTTTTAGAATGATCCCAGGAATCATCCTTCAAAGCATAGTCTACGATTTAAGGGACACCTTGTATGAATAAACAAAAGTACTTTCTCCTAAAAAAAATGTCAACGTTTTTCGAAAATAATAATTCCAAATATGAAAAAATATAGGTACAGAAAAAAACGATTAAATTTTTTTCTTGAAAAAAATATGTTTTTAAAAAATTCACTCCGTGAAAAAAAAACAAGTAAACCAAATATTTATCAAATATGGGACCTACAAAAATATTCTTAGAGATGCCTGTGTGCGAAAATTTTTTGTTTTAACTGCAGTATCAATCTGAAATGACATATCCAAACACTATTTCCGCAAGCTTTTTCGCACTCAGGCATTTCTAGCGCATGTTTTAGTTTTTCACTTTTGTACTTTTTGCAAAAAGTCTTGATTGTAGCCTTTACATTTTTAAAAATTTGTTGATATATATGTATGTTACACTTAAAAAATATATCGACCAGTATTTGATCTACAAGTCAAGATGGCTGCAAGGGGTCGATTGAAGAATACTCAAACCAAATCTTAATCTAATGATGACAACCAATAAAATATTAAATTCACGATTGGAAAAATTTCGGTACTATTTGGTGATTTTCAGTACTATTTTTTTTCAGCTTTCAGTACTATCAAGAAAAGTCGATTTCCATCACTGTTCCCAGTTAATTGATTTCCCCGCTAAATTCACCGAAAAAATTGCGTTCGAAAATTTCCTGTATAAGTAGAACAGCTTTTTATACGGTTAATTGAACCCCGCCCGCTGCAGCTAAAAAACTAAAAATATATACATTTTAGGCTAATTGAGTGGCCTCAAACAACAAATTTTTATATAAGTTTTTGTTTTTTTACTCTGCACCTGTGCAGAGCATAATATTTCCGAGCTAAAAAAAGAAAAACATTTAAACAATTTTAAAAATTAGTTACATTTTGTTAGTTTTATCTTTCAATTGGGCGTCTGATACAGTTAAATGATTTTCGCTAAATTAAACGGCTTGGTAAATTAAGCGGTTTTCTGTTAATGGAACCATCCGGATAATTGGCTGAAAAATTTGACAAAATGGTCAGTCCAATTAAGCTGGGAGTACTGTATACCAATTGAGCCCTTGTCGCTGGGTGCAGCATTGTATTTTAAACACAGCCCTATTAATAAAAAGTCACTGTCCGCTCCTTAACACACGTGTTAGATGGCACACGGATAGAGAACTTATCCGTTCGATAACTTTAATTTTTAATAAACATATCGTAATAGTTCCAGTTTGTTCCACTGAAAATACGGCAACACTTCATCAAAACGTGGAAGTATTCTTAAACAAGTGTCACACTGACGGAACTGGAGCCGGAGCTGGAATAGCTGTCAAAATATTGAATACACGCAAATTCAATGTTGCGAACACAACGGAACGTAGCCGCATACGGAACTGCAGCTGCAGACGGAAGAGTTCACCAACTGTTAACTTTTCACGTACGTCACTGTTGACGTTTCAATTTGTATGAAGAAAAAAAACAACTTTTTGGACTTCTGAGCTTGTACTCAAGAATATTCTTTTGTTTTTCTTCAAAATACTTTCAAAGCTGTACAGCTGCATTGTGGGGACAAAAAAAAATAACGTACGACACTTTTTGACAGCTCTTCCAGTTCCGTCTGCGGCTCCAGTTCCAGCATTCTATTCTGTTCAGGCAGTTACAGTTATCCGCTCGCTGTCACCATGTCACAGACCATTACACATTTATTAATACGAATTGCAAATTGAAAGATGTGTTAGTCTTATCTTTCCATTGTTTTTCATTTATTGATATGGGGGATGGAATTTTGGTTAAATAAATAAATAAATTTGGTGGCACAAACGGCTCATGAAGAACCAGGGCCTAGCGACTTACAACTCTCAACCATTCCTGTGTGCGTGTCTGCAGGAATGGAGGGGACCTACAGTTTATTGCCGAATCCGAACGGCTAAGGTGAGCGGCACTTTTTCTATGACAAGAGATACTCTTGGAGGATTTGTCACTTCTTCGCAAAAGGTAGTAGCATCGAAAAAAACTTAAGGTGGAAGCGGCTGGAATTGAACCCCAGACCTCTGGCAAGACAGTCCAACGCACTAACCATTTCGCCACGGGCTACTACGAAATGGAGTTTTGGGTACATTAAACAATTTATGAAACGCGTCTTTTTTAGATATACGCAGAATTTTCGCATTGGTAAGCTGGTGACGTACCTGTATGTATATAGTGTGTGAATAATTGCAGAATTATTTCAAAAATATTTTGATCGATTTTTTTGTTTTGTTTTTGTTATTTTGTTGTAAATAGTCTTAAAAATGTGAATAAATAAATACAAAAGTAATATTCACAAAAATAATATAGTTTATGTATTAATATTTCTTAGTTAAATTTGCCCAAATAATTGAAAAAAAAATTCAAATTTTAAATTACCAAAGTCAATATATTTATTTATAATATAAACATTTAAACATATTATAAAATGTGTCATTAAATAATTTCATGTGTTTAGTGATTATTCAAATTTGATTAAGTATACTTAATGTACTTTCATACTTGGAATTCCAAAAATGCATTTCATGACAGTGTAAGGAAATCAAAAAATATTCTTTAAAATAGTTAATGAGTATTGTAAATATAGTAATAGGAAGTATTATTAGAATATTTTTAATATTAAATCTATAACCATAAATATTCACAAGTCGCATGAAATCTAATTTAAGAAAGACATTTTATCGAAAATAGCTTTTTTTTACATAAAAAAGAGTAGTTATAAATTTTCGTGTTGGTATAAAAACTTTAGTAAATAACCAAATGAAATAAAAATGTGTGTTTGGTAAGTGTCAGTATGCTTGTCTGGTAGTTTTTTTTTTTTTTGTTTTTATTAAATATACTGCTTTTTTTTTGTTTGTGATTGCATATATTGTTATTGAATTTTCTTTTAAAGATTATGTAGTTTATTACGATACATAATGTAAGTAGAGACATACTCGTGTAATATGTAGTAGATTAAACATTTTCAAAAAAAATAGTTACATTTTTTCATGAATGTTTTTCTAAAATATTAATATTTATCAAATCTCTTTTTCTCTTGCTGATTGCTTGTATTTTCTGTACGCTTCTTTATTATGTCTGCAGCTGCATTTTAAATGTTTCTTACAAATTATTTATTTATATATTTTTTAACTTAATTTTTTTAAATACTTGTTTTCTTGAATTTTTATTTAAAAAAAAAAATGATTTAATCTAACCTTTCCTATATAATGAATTGAATATTTGTGTTGAGTAACTCGCTTTAAAGTTTAAAATTAAAAAATTTAATTTTTAAGTATGGAATAAGTTTATAAAAGGAATGGAACCCAGACCTTTGGCGTGAAAGTCCAACATACTTACAATTACGCTACGGACTACGACAAAGAGCAAAGAAACATAATGTTCAGCTGGATTCAACATAATTTTATACTATTTCATACTTTTTGACTACCAAATAAGTTAAACAATATTTTGTTATTCTGAGGTTTTGAATTATGCCTTTGATTTATGCGCATCAACTTAGCAGGTCACTTTTTCGATTGCATATTAAAAAGTATATAGTAATTAGTTGCTACTTAATTGCTAATTAGTTACGCAAAAAAAAAAAAATTAATTGCACTTTTGTTGTGCGAGATAATGGGTGTCCTCCTAAATTGACGTCAACTTAGCAGGTCAACTTTCTCAAAAATAGAGATGAACGGTCCGGGAGTGGATATATAATGAGAACTACTTAATTGCTAATTAGTTACGCAAAAAAAAATTGATTGCTCTGTTGGCTTGCGAGAAAATGGTTGTCCTGCCAAGTAGACGTCAACTTAGCAGGTCAACTTTCTCAAAAATAGAGATGAACGGTCCGGGAGTGGATATATAATGAGAACTACTTAATTGCTAATTATTTATTTATTTATTTATTTATCTAAACAATTTACAAAATCAATTTATAGATTATTTAACAATGAAGACTCCTGGGTAGCAAGACCATTTGGAGTCGTTTTTAAGGTTCAAAAGAAATTACGGTTAAGTATTTAGAACAATTGAAAATACACAAAATAAGGAAATAATTCAAAATTAATGTATGTACATTACTAGGTTTTAAATAAGGAAAAAAAAAGAAAAAAAAAAAAAACAAGAATTTTTAAATATCGGAAAATTTATGATGACGTGTTGTAGCTAGTTTGATGAGCTTGATGGATTTAGGGTTGGCAGGATCCAGAAGTTCGGCAAGTTGTTGTTCACTGCTTGGGGAATCATAGTCGTCTTTAATCATTTTGGATGCAGGACATGTAACTAGACAATGCCATACTGACAATTCGACATTACAAAAATTACATTTCTCTGGAGTTTCCTTGTTGTAAATGTGTCTGCTGGTGAAAAGCGTTTTTCCTAGCCTTACACGTAGTAACTTGATGCAGTTTTCTCTGGTTAGATTTTTATTATAGGGAGTACGCTTATGCTGATTTTCGTATGTTCGCAAGAAAGTTTGGCTGTTTTCCCATAAGGTACATATATCTCTTTCCAAATGTGCTACTTAATTGCTAATTAGTTACGCAAAAAAAAATTGATTGCTCTGTTGGCTTGCGAGAAAATGGTTGTCCTACTAAGTTGACGTCAAATTAGCAGGTCAACTTTTTCAAAAATAGAGATAAACGGTCCGGGAGTGGATATATATTGAGAACTACTTAATTGCTAATTAGTTAGCCAAAAAAAAATCAATTGCTCTGTTGGCTTGCGAGAAAATGGTTGTCCTGCCAAGTAGGCGTCAACTTAGCAGGTCAACTTTCTCAAAAATAGAGATGAACGGTCCGGGAGTGGATATATATTGCGAAATACTTAATTACTAATTAGTTACGCAAAAAGAATGAATAACTCTGTTGGTTTGCGAGAAAATGGGTGTCCTGCTAAGTTGACGTAGCAGGTCAACTTTCTCAAAAATAGAGATAAACGGTCCGGAAGTGGATATTTATTGAGAACTACTTACTTACTAATTAGTTACGCAAAAAGAATGAATAACTCTGTTGGTTTGCGAGAAAATGGGTGTCCTGCTAAGTTGACGTAGCAGGTCAACTTTCTCAAAAATAGAGATAAACGGTCCGGGAGTGTATATATAAAAAAAAAAAAAAATATTGAATTACTAATTAGTTACGCAAAAAAACAATTAATCGCTGTTTTGGTTTGCGAGAAAATGGGTGTCCTTATTTGATGACGTCATCCATATTTTTTCGAAGACGCAAAAAGGGTGATTACAATTTGTTTTGCGTAACTAGTTAGCAATTAAGTAGTTTTCAATATATATCCACTCCCGGACGGTTTACGTATAGTTTTCACAAACCAGCAGAGCAATTAATTTTTTTTTGCCTAACTAATTAGCAATTAAGTAGCAACTAATTGCTATATACTTTTTAATAATCTGCAACGGAAAAAGTGACCTGCTAAGTTGGTACACATCTTTAATTTAACTTAATATTAGGTTGCTTAATCTTTTCAATATCAAAGGAGCAATAATTATAAGGCTGGCATTGACGTAATATTTTTTTTTTTTCATTTTTTGTATCTAATCACAAATATTCAATTGAGCTGATCCTTCCAAATACCATCAAATACAAAAATTTAAAAAAAGCAACATTATACTAAAATATTCCATATGTACTCGTATAGCAGGAATTGATTACTAATTTTTTATATTTATTTATTTTTTAAAATTATTATAAAGGTTCACGAAGCTGATGCCTGCTTGGTTCTAGCAAATAAATATTGCCAAGATCCAGACGCTGAAGATGCTGCCAATATTATGAGAGTTATCTCAATAAAAAATTACAGTGATGATATTAGGGTTATTATTCAATTGATGCAATACCACAATAAGGTAAATTAAAAAAAAAAAAAAAAAAAAAAAATAACTAAATAAAAACAAAATTCTTATACATATCAAATTCTCATATAGGCATATTTGCTGAATATTCCTTCTTGGGATTGGAAACAAGGAGATGATGTCATTTGTCTAGCCGAGTTAAAACTTGGCTTCATAGCGCAAAGTTGTCTGGCACCGGGTTTTTCAACGATGATGGCGAATCTTTTTGCTATGCGATCGTTTAAAACAGTAAGTTCAAAACCATTTTTTTTTTGTTTTTTTGAATCCTTAAAAAATATTAAATCCAAAGGAATTCCCTATAAGAAATCGTAATTATACTTAAACATTTTGTAATAAAAAATCAGCATCATTGCCAACAGGTGTTTGTTTAAAATAAAAAAAATAATATACAATTTTAGGGAAATGAGCAAATTTTTAAATTTATTTTAATTTTTTTTTTATGAATAGATTATGATGTACATGTACATACAAACAATTTTTTTTATAATTTTATTTCAATTTTACAAAATAATTGCCACAAATCAATTTATTTTTGGTATAAATTTATTTAAGTTTATTTATTTTCTTTGTTTTTAAGTTTTTGTAATTTGTTTGTTTTACGAATAAATCTATATTTATTTTATAAATAAAAAATCAACATTCAGTCAGCAGATATGCAATCGTGGACAAACGATTATCTACGCGGAACTGGAATGGAAATGTACACTGAAACATTGAGTCCTACTTTTATCGGAATACCATTTGCTCAGGCTACTGAGTAAGTCTTCTGGATAGTAAATAGACGAAAAGCTTAAAAAACAAAATTTAAAAAAATATTATTTGAAAAAAAAAAAAAATACAAAAGAAACACAAAACACTACAAAATATCCATATTGATACTATATTTGCGTGTAATTTGGTCATATTTAGTACCTTATCTATGTGAAGTCAATGTACTATTTTTTTTTTCTTTAAACTATGTACTCGTATCATATACTTATATATTTACATAAAATATCTGTATCCTCTGATTTATGATTCACATTTTTGATTTAATTTTCGATTAAGCCAAATCACTTGCATTTTGTTTTGTTTCATTGATTTCTATCTCATTATGGTTTGGTTATGTTGCGAGAAGAGCTCGCTTTTAATGCTCATCTACTTATCAGTTAATATATCAGTTTATCGGAAATAAAAATGTCATAATTCAAAAGGGGTTCATTATATCCTAGCAGTTCAGTTCCGGCAGTAGAAGTTTTTTGAGTTATGACGTTTTTGTTTTCTAAGAGCAATCTAAATATTTTATTTATCAACTTTTGGTTTTTTTTTCTCACAATTTGTATTTATTAGTCACATATCCTGAAGTATGCCTATTATTATTTTTTTTGTTTCTGTCATAAAGTTTTTTTTTTTCTTTTTTCTTTTTAATAATTTTTCGATGTTTCGTTGGTTGGTTTCGTGTTTATTGAGAAGCGTTACAAAAACAGCTTTTATACAGAAAAAATGTACTTGTAAATATTTGTTGTTTTTATTTCACCTACAACAGCAGTGATTGGTTTGTGGTGTCTTTAGAGATTTGAAAGTATTTCTTACTCTTAACTGAGCGATTTATTAATTTTTGTTTTACCAAATGGAGGTTTATATAGCTCACTAGTTCTAGAATTTGTATGTGATTTGATTATTAACTCGATAATTTTGATGAAGATTTGTATCTCTATCCTCGAATGAACTCGGAAATGCTAAATTTTTAAGAAAAATGTGCATCAAAATGTCCGTGTTGAAAATTACAATCATGCAAACTACTCAACTAGAATTGGTGAGCAAATGAAGTTTAAGCTAGCCATGTTGTCGAAAAGCATCTTTGTGAAGTCTAATTTTGGTATACTTGCGTATGTACATGTTTTTTTTTCTGTGTATTTTCATAGTCATAGTTTCAATGTTGTGAATTTATTTTTCTTATAAACTTTTTTTAGGTTTTCCAAACAAAAATTTCCTTATAAAAATTAAATATATGTATTTTAAAAAGTGCAAATATTATGCGTGGAAGGAATTTTTTAATCCGAGAGTTTCAACAACTGCGAACAGCACATGTAGTTGAAATAGGAAATGTGTGTGGTAATGTTGAATTTATTATAAAATTATGAATAAATAATTTCTATGAGTACCTATAGTTATAATATTTTCCAGAAATAATTTTTTATTAAAAAAATATACGAAATTTAATTGTTTCTTTTCTGAGGGCGGTCTAAAATTTGTGTCCAGTGATATTCAAATGGTTTATAATTAATTAAAGTTTAGAGTGGAACAGCCTACTCCATTTTTTTTTCTTTTTTGGCAAGAAACTCAAAAACAAAAGTTTTCAGAATATTTAAACAATTTAAAAAATATAAAAATATTGATCTTATACACTTCTTAATAATATATTTAAGAGAATTAAAAAGAATTGTTATTTTTTTAGTTTTAATTAATTTTTTTTAATAATATACAAATAAAAAATTAAAAATGAGCTAAGCTAGTTTTCACTAGCTTATGAATACTTTAAATTTATATTAGGAGTGTTTTTTTCTTAATCTATATAGTCTTAGAAAATAGTTCAATAATAATTTTCTCTATTGAATTTGAAGCAAAATAAATACAAAAATTGATAGCAACTAAATTATACAGTTTTAAGATTTAAAAAAAACACGCCTAGTATATATATGTATGTATATACATACTACTTTCTAAGAAAAAAGGCATATCTCCATTTAAGTAGTTTTTAGATACAGAAATGCTTTTTAACGTTTCTACTTTTTCGCGATTTAAAATAAATTTATTACCTCAACAAATTATATTAATTTAGTTAATAATTTCAGCAATTTTTGTGATAACTTGAAAAATGTAATTGTGATTTTTACTTGCGATATATAGGTACTATATGGCAAGTTTTAGATTCGTAAAAAAAATTAAACTCGAGATAACAATCAAACTTGACATTACGATGATAGGGAAGACGAAAAAAAGTGGGTCTCGCAATTCTGTCCGTCTGTCTGTCTTTCTGTCTGTCTGTCTGTGAACTCGCCTACAGCCTAAGCCCATGGGCCGATTTTAATTTAACTTGGCATAAAGTGTTTTCGGGACATTACCCCGACCCTTTTTTTCCTTTTATTTTTAGGACCAAAAACAACGGTACCTGTCATATAATTTTTTTTAGCATTTTTGGAAAATTTTATTTTTCTCAAAAATGGCTTCACAGATTTTTCTAAAAATATACCAATAAATTTTATTCAGTATATGCTACCTTTTCCAAATAAGGTTGAAAATGGTACCTCCCATAGAACCATTTTTTTTTATTTTCGTTTTTTTTTTTTCTAGAAAAGGAATAAACTGATTTTGATAATTTTTATTTATGGAGAATCTTCTGAAAATTTTAAATAGTATTGTAAAATTTTCAAAAAATTTTTTTTTGATTTTTAAGAAAAGGTTTAAATTTTTTTTTTTTGAAAACCAAATGTTTCGAAAACATTATCTGAAATATTTGAACAAAAATTTTACATTTAATTCTTACAGTTATCCATTATTAATAGTACCTCTCATATAGAACTATTTTCTTTATTTTGAACTATCTCATTATGTGTGTAACCGATTTAAATTAAATTTTTTATACAAAAGCTTCTTAAAAGTTGAAATAATACTGCATATCAAACTTTTCAAAAAACAAATTTTGGATTTTTAAAAAATAATTCAAATTTTTTTTTTTTGAAAATTCCATGTTTCAAAAAGGGCAGATAATTTTTTCGAAATTTAATTTTTAATTCAACATGATTAAATACTAAAAAATTTTGTACCAAATTTTTTTTTTTAAATGTTTACAAAATTTTATATATAAAAAATTAATTTAAAAAAAAAAAACCGCTCCTACGATGTTAAATTTTGGTTGGTTTACTTTTTTTAGCTCTGATTTTTAATAATTTTTCAATTTAAGCTGTATAATGTATAATAGATACTAGTATAAACTTAAGGCTCCCATACAAAAATTATTTACTTTTATCACACTCAATCTTTTTAAAATTCGAAAAAACTTTTACTACAAGAGCAAGTTTGTGCGATCCAGTTGTGCGTTTTATTTTCTTAGGATGGAAACGATGAGAACTATTTAGGTACCCTTTGGCGAAAAGAGAAATTGGAGCATTAAATAAAAGAGTTTTATTTGAAATTTATACAACCAACGGAACGGTTCATTCTATTTCTGTTGTCTTTGCAAAGTATTCTTGTTTCCGTATAATTGAGCTGTGAGTGCAAATTGCAAAAGTACACCGATTTGATGAAGGCCCTCTTGACTTATAACTCTCAACCATTACTGTGTTCGTATTTTTATTTTGCAGGAAAGGAATGGAAGGTACCTATAATTTTCTGTTTAAGGCAAATGACTAATTGTAAGTTGAAAGATACTCTTGTAGAATTTGTCACTTTCTCGTAAGAGGCATCAGAGCCCCGAAAAAGATATTTATTCTCAGGTGGGATGCGGTCCCAGACCTCCGACGGCAACGAACTAGGCATTATAACCAGGGACAATATATGTATGAAGCAAATTTTACTATCATTTCTTCTTCGTGATTTGAACGTGAATTGTTCGGTGAAGGCCATGACTTATTTTTTAAAAATTGAGTGCATTAATTAGTTACCCATTGTGCGGCATTGATTGTTCAATATGATTTCAGAATTGTTGAAATTATTTAAAAAGTATTAACAAAGAAATCGAATTTGACGGCGGTATAATTATGGCATGTTTTCGATTGGTCACTCGGAAGCCCTCTGACTTGGAATGAATTTTTAAATCGAAAAATTAAAAATAACATACTTTCAGAATGTCATAGAAATTGTGTTTATATTTTTGAGAATACGGATTCCTCTGAGATCTCTGAAACATAAACTGGCTAATTGTCAGACAATTAGGAGATTGTCACACTCATTTGAATTTGTCAGTTGTCATTGTTTAAGACATCTAGCAATATTGCTGACAATTTCCTCATTGAACGAGTACGAAAACGAAGTTGTGCTGCTAGTTTTTGGTTGATTTCATATTGGAAAAATTGTTTCATGGAAAACGATGCACCATTATAAATGCCGCCATCGGCATCTAAAATAAGAAATCGGGATTACATCATCCTCAATCTAGCGGAGACAAGCATCTACGCCTATGAATTAAGCAAATATAAAACAATGCTTCCGAAATCATATTTTGGATGAACTACTATGAATTAATTCAATAGGTGAATTTTTGTGTGCATGTGAAATGAAATGAAAACATCTTTTTCCTCCTCGATCAGAACCAGACGATTGTGACGTCATATAGCAACAACTGAGACTTAAAATGTCATTCAAATATCAGTGCTTCCAAACTGATATTTGATCTGACAGTGAAATTGTAAGGCTTTGGGACAAAATATGCCAATCATACTTAGCTTAAAGTTTCAAGGATGTGGATTTGAGCTCCGAAAATCAAAAATTTTATTAATAGTACCTACCTGCCTACCTCTAGGAAGGTACCGTTTATATTTCTTCAAGAACGCTTATGACGATGTGTTTCAAATTCAAAATGTTTTTCCAATCCCTGGAAAAACCTACACTGAGTCTATTTAAATAAGCGATTTTAATAAACAATTTTTATTTTACAGAATATACTATAATTGAAATCAAATGACCCAAAATACTTTAAAAATATAAAAAAAAACAATTAGATGGTATTTATTTGTATTTTGATTTTATCTTTAAATAAATAGGCTTAAATAATTTTTGTGGTGACATTTTCTCAAAAAAAAAAAATGTTTTTTCCTTCAATATTTTCAAACAAATTTTTTGCGTCAGTTTTTGTTGGCCGAATTTCGGCCGGTGGGCGATACTAGTTTATATAAATTAAATAAAAACATGTACTTCCCTTTGTAGGTAAAGAAGTTCACATACATTTACAGTAAACAAACTGGCCTAATTGTGCGAAATAAACCGATAGAATTGTTTTGTTTTATGAAAATTGACAATAGCCCTTCAAGCAAATTCACTGACCCAACTTTCTCGGTCTTTCTTTGATCTTTGCTAAGCTGAGTGTCTCACGCACACCAACAAAAAATGTTTGTATCTACAGGCATTTTTTCCCACACCTTTCTTTAGTTCGTCTTTACAAGTTGAGTAGCGAAGACATAGTTTTTTTTTGTTCTCTTTTCTTATTATGCTATAAAAAATTGAGAAATGGTCGGTTCATAAGTAAAATATTATTTTATTTTCGTTCTTTTCATCTTTTTCCAGTGCAGTTAATTATGTTTTTAAATTGTATTTTTATAATTGATAAGAAAATAAAAGTGCCTTCAAATGAAAAAAAAGTTTTAATTGTTTGTTGCTCGATTGGAGAAACTTGGAATAAAAAAAAGCTTTGTTGTAATGTAGAACTCAAGGGAAGAAGTACTTTTTTTGTGATCCGTTTTGGTTTCAGTTTTCGCTGAGTATTGTGAACTTTCACTCTCACAATACATGTGCATTGTGCAAGTGGGTCAGTGGTGATTCTTATTTCCATACTAATTTGAACCGACAAACGCAGTTTTGCGGATCCGTATTTGGATCCGTACGCGGAGTCCTCCATACGTTGTTGACTACGTGTGCGGATCCAAAACAGACTCTTTTGCTTAAAGGGTATTTTTGGTGAAAACAAGATCAATTATAAAAAATGAAATGTCTGAATCGATTCTTAAGGCTTAAGGTGTATCTAGAAAAAGAAACATTTAAAAAATCATACACATTTTAGAAATAAGAAAACAATAAGTGTTTTGTATGCAATGTTTCCAAAAATTTTTGAGCCTGGGTGGCACTGAAACATTTCAGAAAAGTTGATTTATTTATTAAATTTTTAACCGTTTCGCGATTGGAAAAAAAAATAAATTCTTATAATCAACAGAATTAATATTTCTTTATAGCTCTGCTTTTATTCAGGTTGCTAGGGTTAAATTCTTTGGAAACTGGGATTTTGAAATCACCAAAAACTATTGTTGCATTGAATTGCTTTTAACTCGGAGCCATCATAGGCAACAAGTTCCACCCAGTTGTTTTTGGTGTTGACAAAAAAGATATCTGCCAAAAAGTTGCAGACATAAGACATTAACTTTACTTTCGTTTAAAAGTATTACGTAATTTTAATTTTAACACATATAAAGTAAAACATGCATTTTTTTTCTATATATTTTTGTTTTCCTTTTTTTTATTATGGGAATCACTTTCGTGCATTTTATGTTAAGATTTTAGCTCCTCATATTGCCGATTTCTTTTTTTTTGTTTGTCACACCAGTTTTATTTTTAAGTATTGTTTGAAATGGATACAGTATTTTACCAAACTGACACATTATAAACTGTTATACACACTTCACATTTAATTAAAACTAAACTAAAAATAAGTAAATGAAAAAGAGGCTTTTCATGTTGTGAACGTTCCGAGTTTATTGCGTATCGTTGCGATCTGCAATTATCCTTAGTGTTGTAAAGTATTAAAAAAAAAAAAAAAACTTTGTTTTTATTCGGTTTTTTAGTTATTTGATTTTTTTTTTACATATAGTGGCTTTTTTGCGTTCATTTTGTTTCGATTTAGTTTAAGTTTTGCAAAGATTTATGAATGCTTAGTGCTGATAAAGAAACGTTAGGGATGGAAGTGTGATCTATAAGAAGCAAGGAAACTAATTCAATTTTGTAAAAGGCAAAATTATAAAAACTATTAACTTAAATGTTTTACTTTGTTTCAATCCAACCTGTATGATTTTTTCTTTGTGGAAGAGAATAAACGAAGCACATGGAGTGAATTAAATAATTTTTAGGCAATTTCAGAACTTCCTTCACAAATATAAGTAATTTTAAAATAAGATAAACTAAGCAAAAAAAAAAAAAACAAAAAACAACCAATTAAGTTACTCCTTTGCACCTTGTAACGATTTTTGTGTCAAAATATCCAACCCATCAAAACAAAAAAATCATTTTAATCTTACAGTCACCAGATACTCAGGCCTGGCAAAATGATTATCTTCAAGGTACAGGGTGTGAGATGTATACAGAAACCCTTTCACCTTCATTTACCGGCATGACATTCCCACAAGCCAGCGAGTAAGATCCTAATTCGACTTGTAGTGACAAAAGAAATAAATTTACTATATAACAGCAACTCTTGTAATGTTTTTTTTTTTTTTTTTTGTTTAAATCTTTATGATTCTAATAATAATAATTAATTAATGACTGTACCAAGTTACTTTTATGAAAAAACCAATATTCCTTTGTCTTGAATCAATGGAATGCCATATATATTAATATGAGAAACGTTTTGTTTGTTGTTTGTACAATTTTAGATTTTGTTCAACATTATTAGTATTTAATTTAATTTTTTTACTATTAACATATATATTTTAAAAATAGATTCTTTGCATTATTAACATTGTGGAGAAACATTTTTGTTGTTTATATTTAATTTTATGGAGTGTCTCCCCTACAATCACTTAATAGTTGCATGACTAATCAATAAAGTGTGATTTATTTTTTAGCAAAAAACTTTATTACAAAAGATATACTTTTACATACATATAACAACTTTTTTGATTCAGCACACGGTATCGGCAAATTTTCAAAGATCACCCAGTAAATAATTTTGAAAATATCTAAGAATATAGAAACAATTTACGTTAGATACAGAGTAGAGGAAGACAAGAGTTAGTTGTTCATATTCACTAAAATGTTAAAACAAAGTCATATGTTTGACAGCAAGTCTCATGTCTAGTTGGCTAATGTGACGTAGGTACAACAAGTTGGTTGAGAGCACCCCTACTTGTGAGGGTCATCTAAGTTGGGGTTGTATAGCACGTTGATCTTGCCATTTTAATCTTCTTCTACACGCTGAGTCGATACATACCGAATATCGAAAATCCTTCATTTAAAACAATCCAGGAAGTCTGCATTCAGTTTTGGTTGATAAATGCCTTGCCTATAATTAGAAAAAAGCCAATCATTGGTTTGATTGAAACCATTTCAATCGGTGGACATGAATTTAGATTAAAAAATAAAATAAATTCGATGGCACAACAGCTCATGAAGAACTAGGGCCTAGTGACTTACAACTCTCAACCATTCCTGTGTGCGTGTCTGCAGGAATGGAGGGGACCTACAGTTTATTGCCGAATCCGAACGGCTAACGAGCGGCACTTTTCTGTGACAGGAGATACTCTTGGAGGATTTGTCAATTCCTCGCAAGAGGCAGTAGCCGTTTTTCTTTTAAATAAATAGATGGCGAGGCTGGGGATCGAACCTTAGACCTCTGGCATGACAGTCCATCGCACTAACCATCACGCCACGGCTACTACATTTAGATTACAGTGTTTTAACTTTCAAATTCGACAGTTTTCCTTAAGGCGTTGGTTTACTTTTTATTGATCAATTAAAGTCTAATTTAAGCTGGGTCCACTACAACATAAATTCAAAAATCTAAATATGCAGAAAATAGGGGCTAATTTGGGGCAAAGGAGCCCCCAATTATCTTCACCTTTTAAAAGGCAAAAAACTTATTTGATGACGTCATCAAATCAGTTTTTGCCCTCTAAAGGGTGAAGGGAATTTGGGGATTCTTTGGGATTGGAGTACAAAATTAGCCCCTAATACCTGCATCATTAGATTTTTGCAATACTATGTATTGGGAGGTTGTGGTGGACCCAGATTGACGGCATGATGACATCATCAAATCAGTTTTTGCCGTCTAAAGGAAGAAGGGAATTTGGGGCTCTTTCGGGATTGGAGAATTAGATTAGCCCCAAATTAGCCCCTTATTCCTGCATAGTTAGATTTTCGAATTTCCGTTGTGGTGGACCCAGCTTGACGGACCTCAACAATCATTAAATTAAGCCTAGTTTATACATCAATGCGAACTGAAATTGAAAGGAAACATCAATAAATCTCGCGTCGAAAGGTTTACAAAGAAAATAAATTTTATTTTATATTTCGTTTTGAAAAAGTCCGTTGATTATATTTACTTCGAAACAAATTTCTTCCTCCTTTTCGCTTAAATAATTGCATTAAATTTTATTGCATTTTACACGCCTGGGAAAAGAGCTATTTTTTGGTATGAAAATTTCACTTTGCTTCGATCTATAAACTAGGCTTTAGGAAAAAATAGTTATAAAATAAATTTAAATAAATTTAATAATTTCTTAAACAATTTTTAAATTAAATTAATATTTTCGTAAAAAATTATTAAATTCAATAAACCTACATATCTAATGAAATGATGCGCATATCATTTGATTGACTGGTACCAAATAATGGGAAATAATTAGCCAGTTCATGTTTCTGAGATCTAACTGAGCAAGCTCCATCAGTTCCACTGAGCAGGAGGAGAAACCTGAATAAAATTTCGCCGTTAGAAGTCTAAACCAATTTCCATCTCTTTTTTATTAATCAACAAAAAATCAGCTACAACAAAATGTAATTGAGCAAGCGAATCTACAAACATTTTATGTCGAATTCCTTTTAACAAAAAATTCGATTTGTTTAGAAGAAAAAAATCGATTTTTCTGTACAAATTCATTATATTAAAAGAAAAAATCGAATTTTTTGTTGAAAGAAATTCGACATTAGTCGCAGCTTTTTGACAGCAAAAGTGAGGAATCTCACTGAAGAATTACCTTCAGATTTCTGAGATTGCTGAGGCCTCTGAGATCTCAGAGATCTTGAGAAACCTGAAGTGGCTAAATAACAATACTTATAATATACACTTGTCAAAAAAATTAAGGGATCAAAAAAAATTTCACCTTTTTTTAACGTTTTTTCGAAGATCTGTATCTCTGTGAAAAGTGATCGTATTGAGATGAAACATTCTAAAGCTTTATGTTTTTTGTATTGAGAAATTTTAAAAAATGATTTTTTAAAATTACAGTTATTGCACAATGATAAAAAACATCACTATCCAAATATTTTAAATTTTTTTCCTTTTTTTAAATTAGATCCAATTTTCAAAACTGCCCTCAAATTTTCCGTGTTGGCATTCCTATCTGACATATTGGTAACCAAAGTCAAGAGTCTCTTTTTTTCATTCAAATCCAGATTTTCTTCTAAAAAAAAATTGTACAAAAACGAAAAAAGACATATTATCGAATCAATTGGCTCTAAAAAATTAAATTTTTTTTGTCCCTTAATTTTTTTGACAAATGTACAAATTTATTTATAATTTTTTTAAATGGTTTTAAGTTAGTTTTATTAAAAAAAACGTATATAAACAATTTAAATAATTATGGATTTGCAGAATTTGAATTCAAATGTCAAGAATTTTTAAAACATAATGGGTCTGTACTTTAACTTCAGAAAACTGCCAATTTCTACGAATTTTAGTACCATTTTATGTTTTTTTATATGAACTTTGACAGAACTTTGCACTAAAATTCGTAGAAATTGGCAGTTTTGGGAAGTAAAAGAACAGAGCTAATATGTAATATGGGTCGTAGGCACAGTACAAAAATCTAAGGTAATATCTTGCGCAGGTTGTCAGAAATTAAAAAATGGTTGATCGAGTGCTCCCACAAACTTCACTTCACACCGCAATATCAAAAACAACAACAAATATCGAAATTTGACATGTAAATGGGCACTGGATCCACCATTTTTGTAGATGCGCATCCTCTGTAAAGTTTTCTTGCCTAAAGAGATAGAGAGTGACAAAGTTTTGTTTTTTTTTTTTGCGATCTCTGACTACAACTAAAGGCAGCCTGCTATTTCGTGCTGTATATTAAGTATTGAATAAAATAGAAAAATTTTATTTTTTTTTCTGTTTTAACTCGATTTTTTAACTTTTTTTTTTCTTGTCGTTCGATACATCGATGATGATTTTTTTTAAGTTCAGCCAGCTAGAACGTTTAACATTGTTTTAGGTGGCAGCTGCCAGGTCACGAATATGCCATTATTAAGTCACTAGAACTTTTATTTTTTTTTTTTCTTATTAATTATTTATTTATTTTGGTATTGACTTATGTCGAATTCCTTTTAATAAAAAAATCGATTTGTTTAGAAGAAAAAATCGATTTTTCTGGACAAATTCCTTGTATTGAAAGAAAAAATGGAGTCTGTTTAGAAAAAAAAATCGATTATTTTTGGTAAAAGGAATTCGACATTAGTGACAGCTGGTGAAGTTTTTTAGAAACATACTATATATGTAGGTTTATAATTGTTTGAAGACTTTAAATATATTTTAATTTTCGTTCTATCAACTAGTCAAAATTTAAAAAAAAAAAATTTAAAAAGTTACATTGAAGTCTTAAAAAAACGTCGGAAATAGTGCGCTATATGAAAATAATTAATAAGTTTTAACGTCTTTTTACTTTGGCTGTTTGAGATTAAGGCCCATCGCTCACTAGGCAACTTTTTGTTGCTAGCCCCAGCAACTTTTTGTTGCTCCTAATCCAATTAAATTAGCTTATTTGGGAGAGCGCCCACTAGGCAACTTTTTGTTGCTTGGAGTTTCTCGCGGAACTATTTTCCTGGCAACTTTTTGTTGCTTACCCTTGCCCACTAGGGAATTTCAGAGCAACTTCCAGCAACTATTGGGAGTTTTCCAAAATTTTTGCCAAATGAGGGTATTTAACCCGAAAAACAAATTTTATTTTCACACTGAACGACTTTTCTATCGTCACTGATACAAAATACAAGGTCAATTTAACATTTAAATTAAAAATACTGAACCCAAAAGTTGCTCGAAAATTGCCTAGTGAGCGATGGCAAGCAACTCCGAGCAACTTTTAGCTGCGCAACAAAAAGTTGCCTAGTGGGCGATGGGCCTAAAGGTTTTCTTCAAAACTTCAAAACTTGATAGGAATTTATTTGTTGGGACATGAAATCAGAAATGTACATAATATAAAAACATCTGAAAGCTTATTTGTCGATACCTACCCATTACTAACTATTGTAAAGGGGTTTTCAGCAAAAAAAAAAAAAAAAACTATTTTGACTGTGTATTAGGGTGGTCCAGGAATTTCTGAAAAAAAAATCTTACAATGTCTTTGGGATCAATGATTTGGGATAATTTTATGATGAAAAACAATTAAACAAAAAAAAGAAATTTATGGACCACCTTACTGTGTTGTATTATACAACGAATTGAATGTCTAATTTAATTTTACTATCGCATGCCACTCCCAACGTAAAATCATACAATTTTAACACAATAAAAAAAATATATTATTCTTCAAGCAATATTCATCATTCTCGTTGATCTTCGCAAAATAAAAAAAATTAAAAAAACTTAGATATTTCCACGCATAAAAATCTGTTCATATGTGAATACAATAAAATTAATAATAATATAAATAATACTCATTCCTTAATATTTTTAATATTCTATTGCAATGCGCATCTATCGATACAGCCTTTCTTTCCTTTAATATCACATCTTCTTTAATATATTTTAAGCACTAAATTGTGTATCTTTTTTTTTTTTTGACTGAGTAGATTTGTAAAATTTTATTGTTATACATTTTTAAAATAATTTTTCGTATTCGTTATATTAAAAAAAAAAAAAAAAGTGTGTGATGTTTTGTAGAACAATGTTTTGATTGCATGCTTTTGTAAAAACGCTTATATTTATACACTATTTCACATATTACTATATTAAAAAAAATAAACAGTTGCTTAAAATTATATAGTATATAGAATACATTAAAAATGAATTTATTCACTGACATTGCGATGTTATTTTAATAACACTTGAATTTAATAAATCATAAATAAAAATTGAAGAAACAAAAATAATTCATATCGGTTAGATAAATTTAAAAAATAAAAAACTAAATAGATTATTATGTTGTTGCAAAATTGTTTATTTTAATACTTTGTTTTAAATATTTATTTCAATTTCAATAGTAAAATCAATTTGTGTCCTAGTTTTCAAACAGTCAAGTTATCGCGAGGTTGTATAAATAGACTAAATGTTAACGAACCTAATTTTTCAATTAATTTTGCAATTAATCATTAAATAATATCGCAATTTAGTATACATTTTTTTTTGTATAAAAATAAAATATTTATCTCGTATATAGTAGTAAAAAATTAAAAATAATAAATTCTTTAAATGAATGAACAAAATACTCAAATCAAATTTACATTATAGGCTCTGCTTCACAAAACTAAAACTCTTGCTACTAGCAATCGAAATCAAAGGTGCTGAAGAAGGTGCGGATAGTAAAATATCTATTAATCCTCGTGGTGCAAAAATTCAAGCGAATACTCAAGGATTTTTCATCGCACAGAGTGCCGATGAAGTGAAAAGGTAAAAAAAAAATTATTATAAATATATTAGGCGTGTCAGCTTTACCTGATTGTTTTGAATTGGACCGTTATTAAGAAGTAAACACAGTTTTTGCCGACCATTCTGTTAAATGTTTCTGAACACTTAAATGAACAATTAATTTTATCAGAATTATCAAAGTTGCGGTTATCGTGCTTTATTGCACAGTCAATATTCGTTTCAGAAATGTAAGAAGAAATGCAGTATCAAGGGGCGGACTGGCCCACCGGACACTCGGGATTGCCCTCGGGCAAGAAAAAATTTCCTAAAAGCACTTGAAATTCCATTATTTTAAAAGAAAACTTTTTCATAAAATTCACTCACGAGAGACCGTATAGTAAATATAGTATTTTTTTTATGAATTCTTGATCAATAATTCGAAACCCACTAAGAGGGTATGGTGCCACAACTCGGTTACAGACCCCTTTAGTCAATATAAATCTGTTGCGGCCCCCTATGTATTTTTCTATGCCCTCAGAATTATGATTGTGGGCCCCCTATGTATTTTTTGAGGCCCTCAGAATTATGTTTGTGGGCCCCCTATTGATCTTGCGATGCCCACAGATTGTATGTTTGTGGGCCCCTCTAGATGTTTCGAGGCCGAAAGAATAATGTTTCTGGCCATTTTAGTCAATTTAGGCCCCTATGTATCTTTTGAGGCCCACCGGATTCTGTTTGTGGGCCCCCTATGGATTTTTCGAGACCTACAGAATTATGTTTGTGGCCCGCTTCTAGTCAATTTAGGCCCCTATGGATCCTTAGAAGCCCACCGAATTTTGTATGTGGGCCCCCTATGGATCTTTCGAGGCCCACAGAATTAGTCAATGTAGATCTTAATAAAATAAATTAAAAAGTCAACTTAGTCATTCCAAACTATACTTACCTACATATCAAACATTTATTTTATTTCAATGCATATCTTTCAACTCCTTCCCCATATTTATTAGAAATAATTTTGTATTGCTATTGCGCAATCACAAGAAATAAAACATAAAAAAATCCAAAAAAAAAAGAATTGAAGAATCGAATTTTCAAAAAAATTATTGTATATATATTTTTTTAAATGGCACTTTTCACATTTTTATTCAATGGATCAACGGATCAATGTGAAAATTTATAAGTATAGTTTCGGTCCATTTTTCTGTAAAACCTATAATACCAAAGAATATAAAGTTACCAAGAAGACGCATCTCATACAAATTTTCTACTGAAAATGGCGGGTTCTAATGTTGGAACCCGCACTTTGGCTTTTTATGGGCTTTTCAATAATTCTCTCCGCGCTTTTAAAATGAGATACCACACACATTAAACAGTCTGCTTCTTTGTCCTTGAAAAGCCCATAAAAAAGCAAAAGCTCTGGGAGCAGGTCGCAATATTGGAACCCGCCATATAAAAATGTGCAGTAAAAAATTTGTATGGAATGCGCATTCTTAGTAACTTTATATTCTTTGCTAATACCTACTAAGATTATGATTATCAATATTTGCAAATCTGCAAAAGATTTGCTAAGAAACTACAAAAACTCAATTTAGATTTTCTTTTTTAAATTATAAAAATATTGTCCTCATAAAATTTAAAAAAAATTAAGCTCAAATTACCGAAACTGCTTCAAATTACCATCATGAGATATTGGTGATAAAAATCCAAACAGTGCTTTTTTTATTCAAGGTAAAAAATTTAAAACCAAAAAAATAATCATTTGACTGTGAAAAATCGTTAAATTAAAGCTGAAAAATTGATGAAGTTAATCAACTTATACAAATTTTTGAAGAAAATTTGACTCTTCAATTCTGTTTTTGAAATTATTGTATGTATTTTATTTCTTGTGATTGCACAATAGCGATATGAAATTATTTCTACTAATTGAAAACTTATATGTATATGAATATTTCGAATAGTTTTTATTTCATCTCAATACGACCACTTTTCAAAAATATACAGCTCTTTTGACTAGTGTAATTTTGTTTTTACTAAACTGAAAGTCACACCCTCTTAACGTCGTAAAATTAATGTCAAATAACTAAGCCTTGTTAAACTTTTTTTGCTATTTATATTTATGTTCAAAAACTCAATAAAATTAATCACTGCTAAAAACTAAAAAATAATTACGATTACCTACACTCAATGAATTGAACATGGATATTAATAAATTTTTGTACATTTAAACATTAATAAACATGAAAAAATGAAATCTCAAGAAACAATTTCTGCATATCAACTTTTATTTTTAACCATTTTGAGAGTAATTATGTATTTTGGGGCCCTTTTCCTAAAAGTCCCGGTAGGCCCTTTGACTCCCAGTCCGCCCCTGGCAGTATCTATACTTTTAACGGACTCTTTCACAAAAGATTAAATTTTTCCACATACCTATTTACATATTATAAAATGTACATAAATATGTAAGCATTTTTTGATTGTCAATAGTTTAGTTTCAAATACAAGAACTGATTTCGCGAACATATTCAAAAACTATCAGGTAAACCTCATGTCCATGCAGCACCCTAATAATAATAACAGTTAAATAATTAAATGAAATCTATTTTTTTAATATTAGAGCTTGGTTTTACTGTAAAGCTTGTCACGAAGACATAAAAGACGAAACCCTAATTAAAAAGTGTAAATGTAAAAACTGTAAGTATCGTTGGATTTCCAACTTTTTTTTTATTTTTATAACTTGTCTTCTGTACTATTATTATCTAAATTATTTATTATAAAAATTTTATTATATTATAATTAAATTAGAAATTTATTAAATTTAAATAAAAAAATATAATATTTTAAAGGATAAAAGAAAAATTTATTTTTTAATAGCATAAACAATTTTTGAAAAGTTAATTTTAAGAGATTTAGGAGTCAGGTCATCATAATGTATACTTAATATATTTATACTTAAATTATTTTAACTAAATATTTTCTATATATTATAACAAATTATAATCCATAATGTTATTATTTTTTTCTTAATTCAAAATGACGCGTTGATGCATCATTCTACTCAAAACGTTTCGAAAATAAAAAAATAAATAAAATGAAATGATAAACAAATAAAATAAAAAAAAAATATGAACAAATATTTCTCAAACAGTGACAGTACAACCAAGGAACAAATTTGGTGACTTAGGTAAAGAAAATACAAAAATGAAAAAAAAAAAACTTATAAACAAAAATTAAAACTAAACATTTTCAAAGTTTTGTTTTCTGTTTGAGTTTTGTTCCCCTCGTCCCAGACAAAGAAACAAACAAAAATCAAAAATAAAAAGGCTAAAAATTATTTTTTTTAAAAACATTTTGTTGCATTAGAACTATAAAATTGGATCTTTATTTTTTTTTTAATACATTTTTGTTTATATTTCCCAAGTGATTAATATATTTTTAAAAAAGTAATATTTTCGTTTCCGTAGTTTTTTTTTTTTTTTAATATTGCCTACTTTTTCAAATAAAAACCAAACGATACATTTTGTAAATAAATTTCCTTAGTTTTGTTGTGTTCATGATTTTGTTCAAATAAACGAAAAATTTGTTTAAAGTAGTAAACATTTTTAAAAATATATTAAAACACTGTTTTATGTATTTATTTTCATTTATAACTCAATTTTTACCACACCCAGAATTTTGATTAAAATGTTAAATACCTACCTTGAAATGTTTCCCTTTAAAAAATTTTACTTTTCCGATTTCACATATTAATTTATTTGAAAAAAAAAAACCTTTACATCAGTTCAAAAAATAATAAGAAAACATAGATTTGTTGGTTTTTCTTTATTAAATAAATAATAATATACATAAAGGCTTATTTTCAATTTGTATATATGTTTGTGCGAATATCTGCATCCCATACAACTTTAATAAATACAAATCTCAAACCCCTTTTTCTTGAAGTGAAATTTTATATAAATATACATATAAATATTTTTTTTAATATATAAAATAAACACTTAATTTTAGTACTAAATATTTTCGAATGATCTATACATTTAATTTCACATTTTATATTTGTTTATAACCTATAATTGTTTTTTTTTTATTTTCTAAGGGAATCCAATTTTGCAAACACACAAAAATATGCTTTAAACTTTTCCCCTAACTGTAAAATGAGAGATTATTATTTTTTTTTTCATTAAAAGCCTGCAGATTTCTTTATAAACTTATCTCTCAATTTAACAAAAAAAAAAAAAACTATCGTTAATTTTTCAAAATGAAGTTACTATGACCAAAAATTATCAGCATTTTTTTGTTTCATTTTTATTTTGTTTCATACATTTGTTGATTACCATATTTTTATTTTTATTTAAGAGTAACAAACGAGCGCACCACTTTCAACCAATAAAGAGAGTGGTTTTATAAATATAAACAAAATAATTATAAAATGGTCCACTGTAGATCTTCCTTTAGAAAAATTTAGATGAAAAATTCACAATTGAGAGAAAGAAAAAATGAAAACAAAAATATTTGCCTGATAATTATGAGTAATTCGACAAAATTTATAAATGATTTTTGTTGCACCTTTAAATATACCATAAGTGCATGAATTGCACCAAAATGTAATAAAGTTAAAAGCTGTTATAATAATCTATTATAACCCATCACAAATTTTTTCTAGGATTTATTTGTTGCAACATGAAAAAGGAGTTTATGTATTTTATAAAAACATTATCGTATTTAGCAAGAAGACAAAAAGTTTAGTGTAGATTTTTTTTATAAAGTTTTAATTATAAATACTGAGGTTAATTTGTGTTTGCATTGTTAGGTGCACTACTGATATACCCTGGGTGTTTTTTTGTAAGACTTACTTTGGTGTTTGTAAATATTTTTTTATAACAAAAAAAAAAAAAATACAATATAAAACAATAGTTTTTAAGCTGTGTTTTTTCCGATATAAGCTTCTGCTGTGTGATTCAATTCATCTTCATAAAAGAAAGTTTCATCTGAAGAAGGTAATAGGGTGTGTCCTAAAATGGAATAACTCTTCAATTAATGTTTACAATTTCGGTGATGCAATGTAAGATTATGATGCTTCTTTTTTAATGATCTTTTTTTAGGGTAGGTAATTTATTCAATTATTTAACTTCAAATGATTTTAAAAAATAAATCAAAAATTTAATATCAAGAGGGAGAAACATATAATATTCTGAGTCATTGCCAAATAGTATTTTTTTTCATTTTTCTTTAAATGCACTCGAAAATCAACAATCCACTCGAAAATCTGACACTTCTACAGTTAAAATATGTTGTAATTAGGTCTGTTTGGTTACTTTTGTAGCACAAAGTTAAAAATCTGTCAAATTTCTAAAAGAAGAGAAAAATTCTCTCAAAGACAGTAAAACCTGTCACAAAGTTAACAAACGCCTTGTTGCAGTTTGTGTTTGAAACGTCAAACGTTAGTTGCAGCAGCCCACAATAAACAAGACAGAACATAGAAGGTATGCTCATTAGATATACCCTAGTCACCATCTTGGCATTTTTGTGACGTCAAAATCATATTTTTGTATTATTTTCTTTCTTAAAATGAAAAGTATTTTTTAGAGCTCAACTTTAATAAAATTTCTTTTAATAAAACGACAAATATATAGTATTAATATAATTTTAAATAATATTTATATATTGACAATTAAAAACTTTGTCCGCCATATTGCAATTTTAAATTTAAAAAAAAAAAAACAGCGGAACGAACAAAAAAAGGCAGTTACGGATTTTGACAGTTGTAAACTCCTTGCAACAAGAAATTTCTGTAGCAGAAAGTTGCAAGGAGGGAAAATTTCTTACTCTCTCGTTGAGCTCTCTTCTTGCTACTTTCTGCAACTTTTTTGAGTTAACAAACAGGAATTTGTGAAAAGTTGTGCGACGTCGTACGAATTTGTACGACGTTTCAGTAACCAAACAGACCTATTTATGTCAGATAGCATTCAGCATTTCAGCAAATAATTTAAATAACAAAAAAGGTTAAATTTCGATACACAACTGTGTCGCGGCACATTAGGCCCATCGCCCACTAAGCAACTTTTTGTTGCGCAACTAAAAGTTGCTCGGAGTTGCTTGCCCTCGCTCACTAGGCAATTTCCGAGCAATTTTTAGGTTGAGTATTTTCAATTGACGTCTAGAGTACAATGGCTGTTCGTTACGAACTTTGTATTGGTCTCAACCAAAATAAAGAATGTTAAATACACCGGTGACAAAAAAGTCAAGGGACTTCGTAGTTGCTGCGGTGAGCAACTTAAAGTTGCCTAGTGGGTGATGGGCCTTATATACATAATACTTTCGTCATGGTGACCTGTATAGAGATCTTTACAAAATAGCAATATATTCCTCTCTCATTTATCCACAAACTTCAAAATCATCACTTTGTGGCAACTGACATTTTTTATTTATATATTTTTGCATTGTGCGAAATACATTAATATAAATATTAAGGTTACTGTTAATTAAATTACTCTTTAAATAGCAAAAACTGACTTAAAGATAGTACGAAAACCAGCATTTAATTTCGCTTTACAATTTTCCATCTGTCATTTGGAACAAAATAATGGCTGTCAATTTCGTTGTTGACTGATTTGTATAAAGTTTCCTATTGTTTTATTTTCATGGGATGATCTATTATACCATTTACATAATTTTTGAAAAAATATTAAAAATTTCCTATAAAAGAAAAATAAAGAGCTAAATGCTCTCAAAGAGAGAGATGAAGAAATGTCAGTCGCATATGGCATTCAGCAAAAAATTTTAAAGCGGTGTGCCAATTGGATTAAACGACATTAAATTTAATCCAAAAATTGATTTTTGATACTAATTAGACGAATCTAAACGTCTAAACTTAAAATGTAATTCAAATTGTACTCCGATTCGCACAAAGTACTAGTCCAAAGTACTGTCAAAGTTAGTTGCAAAGAGTAATTGGTAACTAATTTTGTTTAACTACAAGAGTATTATATTTATTACAACTTTTTGTAATAGAATTTTTAAATATAATTGTGTGAATAATGTGGTAATCCTATTAATTAATATTATATATTTGAAAGTTTGTTTGTCTGTCTGTTTGTTCCTTTTAATCTTCGAAAATACCGAATTGATTGTAATGAGAATTGGTAGAACGACAGTTTGGATGGACATAGGCTACTTTTATTTTCAAATTCTACAACATTTTACCAAAAAACTATCAAAATATAAAAAAAGTGATAAATTGTTTGAAATGTCAGATATTCAAATATAAAAATATCAAAAAACAAATACAAAAGAATTTTACAATCATAAAGTTGTTTAAACATGCGAAGCAAGACGAGCACGGGCCTGACTAGTTAAACAATAAATACTATTCAATTTGTAAAAAATAATTAAAAAAAAAAAAAGAAAACGGCTATTGGAACTGACAAAACCTCCAAGAGTACCTCTTATCATAGAAAAGTGCTCACATTAGCCGTTTGGATTCGGCAATAAACTGAAGGTACGCGCCATTCCTGCATTGCAGACAGACACATATGAATGGTTGACAGTTGTAAGGCACTAGGCTCTAGTTCTTCGAGAGCTGTGCCACCAAATTTATTTATTAATCAATTAAATAAGATACTTCAATTTAAATCTTTTTTCACTCTGATCTGCAGTTCTATTATCAAAGATTCATACAATTACGAACCGAATAAAATAGGCGTTTTTCTTTTTTAACTCAGAGCAAAGCACTGAGCTGTCAAAAAAATATCTGTGTTTTGTTTTAGCTCAGACATATCAGAGCGCTCAACTTGTGTTTCTTTTTTCAACCAAAGCTAGCTCGGAGTTTGCTCCATTAGCTCAGAATAAAAATAAATTGACCGAGCAAACGGAGTAAATAGCTGAGTGCAGCCAACTTCATACAATTTCCATGTGATTTAACATATATGGCAATTCGCCCTTCAAGCAAATTCACTGACCTAACTTTCTCGGTCCTTCATGGATCTTTGCTAAACTGAGTGTTTCACGCACAACTACAAAAATTCCTTGTTTCTTCAGGCATTTTCCCCACATCTTTGTTTAGTTCATCTTTGCAAGTCGAGTAGCGAAGACGTAGTTCTTTATTTTTCTCTTTTCTTGGCCGCTTCATAAATTAAATGTTACTGTTTTTCGTTAATTTCGTGTTTTTGTAGTGCAATAAATTATGTTTGTAAATTGTATTTATATTAATTGATGAAAATAAAAGTGTCTTGAAATGAAAAATAGATTTGTGTGTTTGTTGTAGGTAAACTCGTTTGGAGAAACTTTGAATGAAAAAAGCTTTATTGTAGGTAAAAGGTAGGACTCAAGTGGGAAGTACTTTTCTTGCGATTCGTTTTGGACTCGTTTTGGTTTCGATTTTCGCTGAGTATGTTGAACTCTCACTCTCACAATACATGCGCAAGTGGGTCAGTGGTGATTCTAATATCCATACTAATTTGAGCCGACAAACGCAGTTTTGCGGATCCGTATTTGGATCCGTGCGCGGAGTCCTCCATAGGTTTTTGACTACGTGTGCGAATCCAAAACGGAGTCTTTTGCTTAAAGGGCGTGCTAAGACGTGTTTCATAATTAAATCTGAGAGCTTTGATCATACTCTGCTCAGAGCTTACTCGAATCGCTCTGGCTCTGCTCAGTACTCTGCTCAGAGCTAAAAAAGAAAAATGCCTAATATAAAAACACCTAAAATTACAATCACAACGCCTCTTGGTAATACTACGATACATTAGAAACATAGTATGCAAACATTTGGTACCCGCTGCAAGCAAAGAGCTTTGGATCTGGTTTTAAGCAATCCATGCAAAAAGTTAAAATTTATTTAAAAAAAAAAAAACACATACATCACGAACATTATGGGCTTGAATTTAAATTTTTAATTTCAAACAAGCTTTTGTACATAAATATTATTAAAAAATAATTGAAATAATTAACTGCTTTAGCGTTATAAAAAAAAAAAAACAAAAATATGAAAAAATTCTCACTCAAAGGATTCAAAATGTACAAAAAAAAAAAATCGAAAAAATTATGTTTGTGTATTTTGTTTTGTTTTTTGGTTTACTTTAATTTTTCTTTTTCCTTGTTTTCTTCTTTCTATGTATTTAATTGTGCGATTTTCAGATGTGGGCATGATTATGATGCAGACTGGAATGGTTAATCAAGGTCTTAACTCAGCCATTAATCAATTTGATGGTACGAATATATTTGCAAAACTCATACATTTTTTGTTTTTGTCTTTTTTCTTATAAACAATGTGCTAAAAATATAGCCGTTTATAATGAATTCCTCTTATTAATGATTTATGTAGCATATTAACATGCTATATACTCATAATTTCGCAAATCTCATTAAATATTAATTTATTAATTTTTTTTTTTCTTCAAAAAATAAACTTTATAATGAAAACCAAATTTTAAAATTAAATATTTAATTAATTTTTTTGCAATTAAAATTAATAACTAAAAATTACAAAAAACAACTCAATGGAAATGCAAAATTTGTAAATTTGATTTATTTTATTTCCAAAATTATTTCATCGATAAAACAATTAAAATTTTGAAATTTTTCAACAAACTATTTCATAACAGTTTGCTAAAAATTTAAAATATTTTTGTATACGTTTTATTATTTTTTTGTTTTTTTTTTGCTAATGCCTTTTTTAATATATAAACATTTCTTTTTTCGAAACCATTTCTAATGCAAGCTTTTGTAAGAACTGATTTTATTCATTATAATGTTTATAATTACAACAATCGTTTTGAAACGCAAAAAATTTTATTTATTTTTGCATTGAATTTTTGTTTGTCATCGAAGCAGAGACATTAATAATTTTATGAGATATTTTGTATTTTTTTTTATTTTACTCCTCATTATTGATTTGGTTTTTGTATAGTGCAAACATTTAAAATAGGATTTTGAAATGGGACACTAAAGTTCATCTAATTCGTATTTGAATACTTACTTACATGCTAATTAAATATACATCTACTTAGGTAAAGCTTCACTTGAAAATGCTTTATAAAACTTGCGCTATGCTTTAATTATAAAAAAAAATGCTGTTTTATAGTATTAAATAAACTGCACCTAGGTATATATGAATGATTTTGGATAGAAAGGATGAAAACTGTTAAATTCTCTTAAAACTTAATTTATATTAATTTAAATAAATAAATGATAAGGATTTTAATAAAATTTAAAAAGACTCCCGAAAGTCCAGTATTCATCCTTAATATTGTGTGTTAACTATATTCAAAGAAAAAAACTGTGTGACCATAATATATTAAAATATAAAGCATATACAAATATTGCCTCTATCTTCGTATCACAACAGTGTTGTCTTGATTTTTTTTAAATATATTACAAAAATGAGAAAAAACACAAGTTTTGGAGTGTGTGTGGCTTTTGTGAATAAATCGTCATAGACTTATAGTTAATCCATATCAAATATTGAAGAAATTTGCAGTGAATTTTTGACCCAGGGTATGCAGTGAAATTATACACATAGATTTTTCTTTTTGTGAAACAATTTTATATATTTTTTTATATTTAATAAATAAAGTGATCTAAACTAGGCAGGCCTGTCAATATATTAGCAGAATCTTAAACATAACCAAGAATCAACCAAATGTATCTATAGCACACTAAATGAAAACAAAAAAAAAATATTAAAATTAAACAAAAAAAAAAAAATAGTTGTTATATTATAAATATATATTTATAAATCTTAGTTTTAGTGTAATTATTTAATATCCCTTATTTCACTATTTTCATTTTAAGTGTTTTATGTTTATTATAATTTTGCCATATTCCTCATTTACCTTTTTCACAATCCTATAAATTTGTTTCTATGACCACAGTGGCTACCTTCAGGAAAGGCGTCCGTGCCGTACAAATGGTAGGACGTGCAAGTACGTATTACAAAAAATAATTTGAAAATTAAAACCAAAAAAAAAAAAACTAAAAATTAAAATTTAACAAAACTTTTTGTTAAATTCGAATGATTTTATAAATTTCGTAGTTTATTCATATAAAATTAAAATTAAATTATGTTTTTTTGTTAAAATATTCTAAATTCTATTCATTGATTTTCCATCATTTTTTTTTTCTATACATATCTTTGTTATTTTGTTTTTTTGTTTTTAACTTTTCATTCATTTCATAATTGTATTATGTATATTAAAATTTAATTTCGGTGTGTACGTGATGTTGTGAGTGGTTAAATTCTAAAAGTCTGTCCGTCTGATTTAACAAAAGTAATATATCATGTGTCATTTTATTATACATTAATTTTGGTAGATGTTTTTTGTATATCGTATTTACATATATTTATAAAGTTTATTATTCTTATGTATTTCTGTGTAATAAGTACATAATTTTGTTATTTTTTTTTTACAAAAATCAATGTGAAATATCTATTTCCTTTTTGTTTACTTTATTGCAAATATTGTTAAATTTGAAACTTAGTATATTTTATTTTCAGTGTCACTACAGCAAACTTCTAGACCAAAATTTATAAGTTTAACTTATTGTTAGTATCAGACTTGATTCAAGTATCAAAAGCAAAGACAAACAAATAATAAAAGATAACCTCAAAATGAAACTAATAAAAGATAATCACAAAATAAAAGTGTTTTTGGAAGATTTCCCATTTCAGCTCATATCAGAAAATAAGTTAGAAAAGATAACTAAAAATTACTTTCTGACAATTTTACTTTAGTTTAGTTTAATTTCATTCCACACGTAAAGTTGAATTACCCACTATGTGGCAACACTGATAGTATCAAAAAGAAATGACACCAGTTACAAAAGGCTTACTTTACTTTACTTTAGATGGCGCTCACAGCCCATGATGGACTACGGCCTCAACCAACAAGCCCCTCCAGCCAGCTCGCTCCCTAGCTAGCTGCCTCCAGTTACGCACTCCAAGTTGGTTGAGGTCGTTCTCCACTTGTATGCGCCACCTAAGGTGGGGTCTTCCTCTGCTGCGCAGACTATCAGGGGTAGATTCGAAGACTCGTCGGGCTGGTGCGTTGGTGTCCATACGTTCCACGTGTCCCAGCCATCTCAGCCTCTGTATTTTCAGCTTCTTGACCAGGTCGACGTCGCTGTAAACACCGTAAAGCTCGTTGTTAAATCTTCTCCTCCATACTCCGTCGATACATACTGGACCGAAGATCACCCGAAGAATCTTCCTTTCAAAGCATCCAAGCAGATTCTCATCCGTTTTTGACAGGGTCCATGCCTCTGCCCCATATAGCAGGACCGGGATGATTAGGGTCTTATATAAGGTCTCCTTGGTTCTCTGAGAGAGGGCTTTATTACTCAAATGCCTTCTTAGCCCGAAGAAACAGCGATTGGAAAAGTAATTCTTCGTTTGATCTCTGCACTAATGTAATTTTGCGATGTTATAGTGGAGCCCAGGTAGACAAAGTCTTTGACGACTTCGAAGTTGTACCTATCCATCATGACGTTTTGCCCGAGCCGACGATATTGAGATTCCTTTCTCGATGATAGCATATAGGTACTTCGTCTTGTCCTCATTAACAGCCAAACCCATTTTCGCCGCCTCCGATTCAATACTTGCAAACGCACCGATAACAGCTCGCTTCGTTCTTCCAATGATGTCAATATCATCTGCATAAGCAAGTAGTTGAACGGACTTTTGAAAAATTGTACCACTGATGTTGACTTTCGAGTTGCGTACAATTGCTTCAAGAACGATGTTAAACAGGTTGCATGATAACGCGTCGCCTTGCCTCAAACCTTTCTCGACATCATAGGGTTCGGTGGTGTTCTTGCCGACTTTGACGGAGTAGCGAAATTTCTCCATCGTCATCCTGCACAAGCGGACGAGTTGGGCAGGGATGCCGAGATACGCCATGGCTCTGTATAGCTCGTCTCTGTCTACGCTATCATATGCGACTTTAAAATCGATAAAGAGGTAGTGTGTATCGATTTGAAACTCCTGGGTTTTTTCCAAAATCTGTCGGAGTGTGAACATTTTATCGATGGTTGATTTGCCGGGCCTAAAACAACACTGATAGGGGCCGATCAGATCGTGGACAAACGGTTTTAAGCGATCACACAGTACAGATGGCAAGATTTTGTATGCGACGTTGAGGCAATTAAGTAGTTCTCAATATATATACACTCCCGGACCGTTTATCTATAGTTTTGAGAAAGTTGACCTGCTAAGTTGACGTCAACTTAGCAGGACAGCCATTTTCTCGCAAACCAAAATAGCAATACAAATTTTGTTTGCGTAACTAAATAGCAATTAAGTAGCAACTAATTACTATATACCTACTTTTAAATCTGCAACGGAAAAAGTGACCTGCTAAGTTGATACACATTACTTTTATTGCTGAGATAGTTTATGAAAGTTTAAATGAGATATTAGCAGGGGAGTAGTAAGTATTTGCCAATTTTTTTTCATCTAGATTTTGTCTAACCAAAACTTTTCGGGGGTAGTAGCCGTGGTGTGATGGTTAGTGCGATGGACTGTCATGCCAAAGGTCTAAGGTTCGATCCCAAGCCTCGCCATCTATTTATTTAAAAGAAAAACGGCTACTGCCTCTTGCGAGGAATTGACAAATCCTCCAAGAGTATCTCCTGTCACAGAAAAGTGCCGCTCGTTAGCCGTTCGGATTCGGCAATAAACTGTAGGTCCCATCCATTCCTGCAGACACGCACACAGGAATGGTTGAGAGTTGTAAGTCACTAGGCCCTAGTTCTTCATGAGCTGTTGTGCCATCAAATTTATTTAATTTTATTTTTAAAACTTTTCGGGGCCTTAACTGAACTCTGTCAATTTTCCAGGTAATGTTTTGCTAAACTAGCAAAACGAAAAAAAAAAATATCGAAAATAAATTATTCTTATTTAAGTAACATATTTTTTGAAATAATTTGACTTATTTGCAAGTAAAAGAAAGATTGGCACTAACACATAAAGAAGTCGAACTTATTCAATAAATAAATTTCCTTATTTTTAAGAAATTGGAAGTTGAAAACTGGTTAATTAGCATATTTTCACAACATAATCTTGTGCCCAATCATTTGTTAGGAAAAGTTGATTGAAAGTCATAATTTTGAAAGTATTTTGTCAGCTGTTTCTGTGTGATATCAAAAAGTGGCTTAACTAAATTGACTAGGATAGGTTTTTTTTATATAATTTTTTTATTTAATAATTATTGAGAGTTTAAAAGTCTTTCAAAAATCATAGTTTATTACCATAAAATAAAAAAGTTTTTTTTTTTTTTTTTAAGTAAGGCTAACATTATTTTTACACTCACATTCTCAATTTAAAATCTTAAAAAATAAATATTTTAAGCAAACTCATATATTTTGACTTCTAACATCTGCGGGTAAAATTGATATTATTTTATGAAACAGAATTTATTTTTTAATAATGTTATTTTTATTCAGTTTTAAGTATTTTATTTTTTAGATTCTTTTACTTAAATTAAAATTTAGTAAAATTTTGTAAAATATAATATTTATATTTATTTATCTCGTAGAAGTTTTTTTTGATACATATTCTTGTAAGAATTTTATAATGTCGTACTTGTAAAATTAGAATTCTTTGAATGAGTGTTGTGTATATATTTGAAAGTGTCATTTATTGATTTGTTTATTTGATTTTTTTTTTTTTTATTAAACTCACTTAATTTTTTATTGAAAAAAAAAACATATATTTCATATAAACACACATTTATATTTACTTTTTCACTCATTGGATATAAATTGCATAATTACTAACTAAATTCAACTTAACATTTAAAAACAAACTTTCCTATACCAATTTATTAAACAAAATTTTTCTTTTTTTCAACCCATTCACAACAAACTTACTATTTTTGTCCCCAATACAAAAAAAAAAAAAATAATATCTATAAAAAAAATTCCACCGATTTAATTATATAACAAAAAAAAAAAAAAAAAAACAATTTATATATATAATTAAATAATGGCAATATTCCGCAAATTACCATTCCTAAACATTTGTATAAAAACATTGTAAACACACCAATTTAAAAACCCCATAAAATGGAACACATAGATGATGAATACTCTCTGACAAGTAAGTTATCAGAAATGACGTTTTCAATTTTGTTTTTTTTTTTTTTTGATTTTCCATACTTATAAGATAAATATATCTTAAAAATATTATATATAAAAAATATAATTTTAAATTATTTACTTGCTATTATTTTTTTTTTTTTTCATTTTTGTCTGTTTTTATTAGTTTTGTTGTTAGAAAATTATTATAGTGAAATAAAATATTTATGAAAATAATATTCTGGGTATTAGTTCAAATTTAATTTTAATATGTTAATTTCAAGGATAGTCATTTAGTCATGAATGCGTAATAAGTTACTTTCGAAAATGAATACCCACAATATTTCGTAAAGTTGATGTTTATTTTTTTTTATTTAAATAAATATTAAATAAAATAAAATTATTAATATCCAAACACATTTCACTGCGATCGAATTATAATGATATTGATAAATTTGAAATCAAGCAACAGTACCTATATATTTATATGACAAAATTAACAATGACCAACTGCAACGCACTGTCACAAAATCACAAAAATGCGTATATTCACGTTGCAAGAATAATAATTAATGTTAATTAAACCTTAATATTGGAGTAAAATGAAATTAAAAAAAAAAAAAAAACAACAAAGCATTCTAGAAATATATCTGAAACACAATATAGAGTTAAAAAAAAAATGTAGAAGTTTTGGAACCTTACAATTTTAATTTTTAAATTAGATGTAGTAGTTCAAATCATTTTAATAAGGATGCGCTAAGTTTCTGCTAATAAAAACCAAACAAAAAAAAAAATTACATAATGTTAAATACTAAAATTACTCAAAAGCGTCGACATTCCTTCTGAATGCTTTTTTTTTATATGTTGAAAATGATAAATATTACAAATATTCATGCTACCACAAAACAATCCTTTCTTCTATTTCTTTATAATTAGACAAAACTGCAGCAAAATAAAAAGACACACAAAAAACACGCTTCTAACTCAATTTTGCACTCAATTATATACCTATACTCAACATCTTTTTTCGCCTGAATTGTCTTGTTTTATTTCCTCAAAAGTATAAATAAAAATAGACCTTTTTTAAGCATTTCTGCATAGACTAAAAATATTATATAAAATATAAATAGTATTTAGTAAAAAATATGCACGGTATGAAATCATAGGGCAAGTTTGTAGAAATGCATGTTGTTAATATTGACATTAAAAGTAGTTTAGTTTTTCAAATATTTATTATATACAACAAGGCTATGTGCAAGTTGACTAGTATTTTATAAAAAAAAAAAAAAAAAAAACATGCTTTGATATCCACTAATAAATGATTTTTAAATACAAACATGTATTAATCGAATATTCCTTTAAAAAAATTACTTCCTTCCCTGAATATTTTTTGTTGTTAAATTTTTATCTTATACTTGATTTATATCAATTTCTTTCGATACATGTAAAATCATTTTCTTAAAAGTAAGAAGGTTGGTTGGCCAGAATAAATGAATAAATTTAATAGATGTTTCTTGTAGATACATTTCAGCCTACGTCAGACGCTACATTCTACTCTTAAACTGATTGTTTTTACTTCGTAATTTTTACGTGAAAATTTCTGGAAAAAAATTACTTATTGGAAATTTTCAATAAACTCAAGGAAAATTGTCCACATAAATTTAGAAATATAGTGCCAATACAAAGAATAGGAATAACAAAAACAAAAGAAAATTATTTTTGTTGTTGTTTTAGTGCCAACATATTATTTTCCTCCCACAATTTTTTGGAAAACTGAGCTTTCTTTGACCTGCTTCCAATGGGTCCAAAGATTTTAACTAACTAGCTCAACAACGCAACATTTTTCCTCCGCTTAGCCTATTAGAAGTCACCAGGCAGGCGTCAATGCCAATTTCAAGGATATTTTTGAACAACAATATTTTTCAAAAATGAAAAAAGCCTAAAATTGTTTTGGATATGAATAAAGTAAAAATTTTGTGTCGGGCTTAATTGCATTAGTCTGAACTTATTGCCCTATTTTACAAGGGTTTTGGGTTAATTTTTCTATTTTTGGCATTGTCAAGGAAATTATAAATTAAGAAATTAAATTATAAAAATAACTTTTTAGGATTTTTTTTGACGATATTTTAAAATTTTTGAACGTTTTTCCTTGGATGTTATTTCCTAACGGCTTTAGTCCACGTTCAATCAATAAAATCATTTATACACCCTCAGTAAAAATATATTGAATTTTTTTTTTTAAAGCGCCCCAAATGAAATTTAAAAAAAGGATCGTTCGTTTGTCCATAGAATCAACACGTTTGTCAAATAAAAAAAAATAAGTGTTACATCCGTTTGAAAAAAAAAATAATATTCAACAGTTCTTTTTATAGCAACTTAAAAAGCAAGAAAAACCCATTCGCGCCCCTTTTTGGAAGGTGAAGCCAATTTAATACGTTTCTTCATCGTTTTTTGCATACGAGTCAATGTTGATTATATTTTTATTGCAGCAAATAAATTTATGTAAAAATAATAAAGAGATCTTCATCAGGTTTCTTTCCTTCCGCTCGGTCAAATTTGGCGAAAAAACATAAAACCAGATTTTATATTTTATTAAAGTTAATGCTCGAGCTTCATTTAACAAGCTTTAATTAACATACCTTTCGAAACTTCTACAGAATGTATTCGAGGGGGCTATTATTACATCTTTGGTTAACACAGGGGCTTGTACGAATATGAATCACCCAAACCGCTTGAAACTTATCTGCTATTACCAATATTTAAAAAACAATTCCAAAGCTCTGTCAATAACTATCTGAGTTCCCTGGAAATTAAAAAAATAATTTCGGGAGACTGCAGATGCCATTAGTCACTATCAAATGTGAATATCAAATTTGAAACTAAATTTAAAAAAAAAAAATTAATATTTTTAAATTCTCAAAACATCATGTAGACTGAAGATTTATTTATAGATAACTTTGTGTTAGGTATTCAATAAGACAATGTAGATAGTTTCATGTAAAAATAGTATTTAAGAAAGATATTTCGGTAAAATAAATATAGTATTCAGTTGAAGTTACAATCGACTTAATATTCATTCACTGGTCCTTCGAGCCGGATTGTAATGTATTGGCGATAACCATGATTACTGGTATATCCAAAAGCTGCTCCTAGTTTGGGTCTACCTCCTCCCGATTGAACTGGTTCGCTTTATCGGTGACACTGGGATGCAAGAATCGGCAACTTATGCACCAAGCGCACTGACCTCTAGTGTAGAATCTACACACTCGCTTGGGTTTGGTTTCTTTGGGGCGTCTTTCATCTTCATATTAAAACCCATGTTCTTCACGTTTTTCATTTTCATGACTTTCGCCCTTCTTGGCTTCGTTTTGATCGATTTTATCTGGTTCTTCTGGGCTTACTACAGGACACTTTATTTACTTTGATTCAAAGTCGAGGGCATTCTCAATGTGATTCTTTACTAAATTGTTTTCATTGCGACCATTTTGAGAGTCTTCAGCTTCGGCTCTTTCTCTTGAATATCCTTAACTTCCCAGTAATTAATCAGCTATTGAAATGCACCAATAACGAATCTAAAATATTCACGTGACTTAATAATTCCTTCGATTCCGAATCTATGGTTTTGGATCCTACAAAAATCTACAAAACTGTTGTTTTTTTTTTAAATTCGTTACCTGAGATTAACTCCATACGCATACCAAAGCTCATGCAGAAGTTAATAGCTTAAGAGAAAATTGTATACAAATGTGGTTCAAGTATTGATCCGTATGATGGTTAAGCAATTTTAACTCACCGATTTCGGCTGATTAACTGAGCTCAACGAAGGTTCAAGTATGTGATAATAGCTAATTACGCATGCTTGAACCATCGCTGAAGCCCAGCTAATCTGCCGAAATCGATGTATTAAAATTCGTGAACCACGGATCAATTATAATTAAACCATGATTGTACGGACAATTGGCAATGGAATCGGTGAGTTAAAAAATTGATCAACCACGGAATTAATATTGAACCACCTTTGCACAACTGGTTCTAATTGTCACGCTATCGAAGCCACACGAACAAAATAAGAAAGGGGATAAATTTACAAAATTCACGTCATAAAAGTATATAAGTTGAATATAAATAAATCGTATAATTAATTATAAAATCTTTAATTATTTGCTTAATTGTGGCTTTTTTTTTATATAAAACTAGGCTTAATGTTACAGTAATATTAGTAAACTATTACAAATAAAATAGAAAAAACTGCTATTGCTTTGGTAAATTAATTTATGTTCTTTTATAACGAGTTCAATATTGTTAGCCTAAGCCAAAAAAAAAAAAAAACAGTGGGAATTGATGAAATTTATTTTTTTTTGTTTAGAAAATTAAAATTTCAAATGGCTCATTTGTTGGGATTTTTCAAAACCTCAATTAAACTTTATATGTATTCTAAACGAACTGAAGTAGTAGAAACCAGTGTCATTGTCATCTTTAGCTTAATTATGTTTTGTTCTTTTCGAACTTAACTTGTCATTTCAAAATAAAAATACATTTGAAATTAAATAAGCGTCTATTTAAAACAAGAAGAGATATTTCTGCGCCAACTATCCTCGTCTTACCTTCGCAAAATTTATTCCATAAATTGTATATTATATTTTTTTTGTTTGTATCAAAAAATAGTTTCATTAATTTTGTCAAAATAATCCAACTAATTTTTATTTTTATTTAATTATTTTGTTTAATTAACACTTCCCTTAAAACATCCTTAAGACTTACAAAAAAAAAAAAAATCAAATCAAGTTAAATTGTTTGTGTTTTATTAATTTTATTATTGTTTTTATTTTAATTTAATTTAAAATCGCAATGTGGGTTTGAGGTTCTGATCAAGTGAAATGTTTTACAGATGACCATCATCCCGCACCTACATTTACTCCTCCAGAACTACCCAAAAGGGTGCATGTGCGTGGATCATCATCGGGTAAACAAATACTAATACAAATCAATGAAAAAAAAAAAATGTATACACACAAAACAAAAAGCAAAAAATGATGTCTTCCATTGTAAAATACATAAGAGTATTAAAATAAATATGGCAATGCAATCCTATATTTCAAAATGCAAAATCCCAACAACGAAATGCCACATTAGATCTTTATTTCATTTTTAAATATTTTTTTTTGTCTGCCTATTTGCTTTTTATTTTAAATTAATAATTTATTTATTTTTTGTTTGGCATAAAAAAATAGCTTCTGATTTAATAAAATATTCTTATTTTTTATTAATTAATTTGCCAAGGCTTCTTTTGATTTTATCCTGTATTGGCTTTATACTATTCATTTTTTTTTTTTTTTTTTTTGTTCTCATATTAAATTCTTATGAAACCACAATTTATTATTTCACATATAATTTAACCAAAATGTCAGAAAAAGATTCAAACGAAGTGAAAAATAAAAACAATTATCTCAAGCATGTTTTATTATAAATATATTATAATATTATAACAATTTCGTTTTATTTTCTGCAAACTGAATATGATCTTCAGAATAAATGTTGAAATTGTTGTAAATTAATTTGCATATTTATTAAATAATTTATTTTCATGTGCTGTGTATTTATGTGTTTAATTCGTTTGTGTATTAATTATTTTTTCTGTTTTTTTTTTTAATGTTTTGTTGCTTAAAAAAAAAACTATTATTTAATTATTTTTTCATTCATCACATTTTTTTTTATTAATTTCTCTCACTGTTGGTATATTGCTCATCGTTTGTTGCTATATAATCAAATTGTGTACTGTCTACATTTAATAATAAAAAATAAAAAAAAACTACATTTTGTATAAAAAATGTATTTTTCTAAATTAATTATTTTAGCAGATATATTTAAATAGTTTTTGTGTTTACAGGTGACATTACAAGAGATCGGGAAGATATGAGTCGTAAGTATAATTTTATTTGTTATTAATTAAGTTGAAGAAATTTGTTTCTTAAATTACAGAAATTTATTTGTTAAAATAGATAACACTCCCAACTTCTAAAGTCTGAACAATTATTTGCAAAAAATTGAAAGGCTATGAAAACATGAAGATTTCTAACAACAATAACTTTTTAAGCTTGAAGATTTTTATCTTTATAACTGAAGTTATAAGTTTCTAAGTGGAACCATATTTTTTTTTTTTATTAAAACAGCTCAAAACTTCAATTGAATTTTTTGCTAAATGGCTACACTAAAGCCCCATTCACATGAGAGCGACCAACGAACGACGAATTAATGAAAATATTATATATAACACTTATAACAGTTATTACAGTTTGGATTGGACGCGTTCAATCCATTGCGTTAACATCTGAAAATTCATTTCTGAATTTTTGGAGCTACTGATTGGCCAACTGTCATAAAAAGTTAGATGACTTTTAGTTACGTTTAAGCCTTAACAATATTGGCCACTTTTTGCAAAATTACAAAAGTAAAAATATTTTTTTCCAGCTAGCGCAGTTGTTTTGTGAAAAAGAATATACACATTTTACTTTAAAACCAAAATTTAGACTTTCTGCATAATTTTTATAAGTTTTCCTGTAAGAAACACTATCCCAAAATGAGTTTCAAAATTTTCACTTTTGTACTTTTTCACTTTCTTGGCTTATGTAGTTAAGACTTTATTCGTAAATTTCAGACAAGAAAATTTCGTCTGGAAATTCGGATGACAGTTGTTTGTGGTGGGGGAAGTGTAAAAGAGCTGAAGAGCTACAATTAAAAGTTGAACTTTATGATTTTCGGTGTGGTGGATACTTACTTATTTGAATGAAAGAACTTTTTGTTAATTATTTAGTGACGCTTTGAATAAAAGGAATGAATTTCTTACAAAAGTGTTCCCATAATTCTCCATCGGATTATTCTGAAACAATTTTTCATTCAAGTTAAAACAAATTACTGCAAAAAAAAAAACAATTTTAATGAAATTTAGTGTTGCTAATCTTTTTACATAAAATTTCATCTACAAAGCTCCTGCTAAATTATCAACTAAAGAATATATAAAGTTCTCTTTTATTTCGCTTCAATTAATATTCTATAAGTAAATACAGGAATTTGACACAATGGCTTTTGACTGAAATTTCAGATTGTTTTTGCGTTCAACGAAAAAAATCTGAAATTTCAGATTCTGAAATTTAAGAGTTCCTGATGAACGTGGCCATTTTTTTGTTTGGTTATGCGGGTACGAATACGAAAACAATTTCAATATTCTATCTATCTCTTTCTTTCCTTTTGTTTAAAAAAGACACAAACTGTGTGGGAAGTACAAGAACTGTCAAATTCAATTTTCTTCAAAAAAAAACTGTTATACATGTAGAGAATCTACTATCCAGTGTTTTATAGAGATCAGTGTTAAAAGCTCTGAAACTTGTCATCATTTTGCATTTTTTAAATTAAAAATGAATATGATTTTTCCACAACACGCCACTTCTTAAACCTAAGTACGCTGCTGATGCGGAAAGAAATTTTTAGTTGGTCTCCAACTTGACTAAACTTGCTTACGAAAACACAACGAAAAATTACTCCTCTTGAAAGTGATATGGTTTGCAAAAACAAAAAACAAACTTTATGTGTTTGTTTTTCACAGAAAGCCATGTTGTGATTAAAGAAACAACAAATACAAAAACGATTAGAGACCAAATGTCACTTTTCCGCAGACAATATTAATGATACATGCAATTAATTCTGTGGGAAAAAGAGGGGAGATCTCTTCAAATAACCTGCTACAATTATCGATTTCGCTCATCGGACAGCGTACTACAGAACGAAATTCGAACACAAAGAATTTTCTTCGTGGTACTTAGGCCTAACGGCGGCGCCGTTGACGTTGCTGTTGCTGTTTCAATCTGTTTCTCGCTTTAGGTCTTCTTAGCTTGTCGCGCACCTCTAGCGTTGTGATTTTATTTACACGGCGTTTACACTGTGACGTTTAGCTATTTGAGCTATCTACACGAGGATGCAACAGGCTCATGGTACACAAAATTTTTAAATACTTTTTTACTTTCATAGTTAAGGCGCCTGAAAGTACGCTTTTTTTAAATTGTTTCCCCAATATCTCCCTTACAATTGATATTATGAAAAAAATCTATAACAAAGCATGTTTAATTCGCCTTAACTCTTAAAGTATCAATCCTACAATAAATTGTAGTATTTATAATTTTTCAAATGCAACTGACGCGACATTTAATCTACAAATAACACTCGCGTCGTGTCCCTAGGTATGGTGACAATAGTTTTGTTCATTCTTTTTTGATTTCGAGTAAATAAATGATGATGACTGTCCTTGCCGAAAAGTTCTTCAGAATAACTGTATACTATAGTTTTTTTTAATTGAAATGCCTAAATAATAGGGCGGCAAAATTGGCTGATAGCTACGCAACGCCATATTGCAAGCCCTTAAAAATATGACCGCTATAAGGTCTATAAGATCTTGCTGCCTCTATATAATTATTTAAGTTCTTCAACTTCAATTTTTAAAAATATTAATTAGTTAAAATATATTACGTTTATAACCAAAATAATTTTACAGTTATAAATCGAAATGGACGCCGACCAAATGGTACAAATAATGGTGGATCAACGTTACAAATAAATTCTACCACAAAACAGGTGAACAAGGTGAAACCAACAGTGAATCGAGGTCAAATCGAGGGCACACTTATGTCACCATCAACATACAATAGGTAATATTTATTTTAAGAAAAAACTACAAATCCACTCAAAGTTTTTATTTGATTTATTGTGTTAAAAGCAAATATTTTGACCCAAAACAAAAAAAAAATCAAAGAAAAAGAAGGAAGGTTATACTTTTACTTTCTGCCAGACTTAGTAAACCTTAACTATTATTTCTGTTACCACTTAAATTTCTAAAGAAAAAGCAAATAAATTAAGTTTGTTTAAGTTTTTTCTTTTAAAGCACTTTTGGTAAGTATCAATTGTTCCACTGTAGATAGCCTCTCGTCGAGTAGGATTGGTAATAGATAACTAAATTTTTGATATCACAAAAATGAAGCTGCAAAAAGTACATAAAATTGCCTCGAATATACTTAATATATATGCAGATCGCTCGCTTAGGTCTTATTTTTTTTTTTTTTTTTTTTGCCAAAAAAGCCCCAAATTTACATACATATAGCTATTTTGTTTTTGTTTCTGGGAAACGTGATGAACTCTCATTAACCATCATTTTGCTAACGGTTTTCAAAAATCGTCTCAATTTTTAACCTTACTACTCTAACTGCTTATACTCTTACTGACTAAGAAAATGTTATTTTTTTTTTAATTCTTTAACAAAAAAGACTTACAAAAAATTTCGTTATAACCAAATTAACAAACAAAAAAAAAACTCAAAATATTGCTTAAAAACCAAATTTAATTTCAGGCCTTCAGAAACCGATGCTAATCCTTATGCGGGCTATCAACTTGCTTACGAAGTTAAAAAGCTCATGTATGCGTCTAATTTCCTTTTGTTTTGTGTTGTCTTGTTTTATGTGTAATGATAAAAATTATTTTTTTTTTTTATAAAAAAAAAATAATACTAAACTACAACTCTGCTACAAATACCACCACTTTAATTATATAATAATGATTTTAATGTCGTGTTCTTTGTGCTATGTCTCATTATTCTTGTTACTTGTTATTTATACATTGTCTTTGTCTAATTTGTGTTACATTGCATTGTCTTGCTAGACCGTATTTTCGAATTTAAACAAAAAAAAAACAAAAAAAAAATTCTTGTAATGGTTTTATTTTAAATTCAACTTCTTCTCTTTTTACTCAGTGAAATGAATATCATTTATAAGCAAAGTTTTTTTTTAACAAACTTTTTACCTCATCAAATATAGTACATACGAGTAAAAATGTAAAATGCTATGCAAAGATCCTTCCTAATTATAATATAAAAAAAGATTTATAATAAAAAGTGTATGAGTGGTTTTAAGATTTTTTAAGCTTCTTTTTAAAACTTCTACTAAAATTTATTAGAGAGCATGTAACTTCGTTTGAAAATAATATTTTATAAATATTTTGAAATGATAAAATTAAAGAAAAATAATAATATTTTATTTTTATTCAATATAGAAGTGTTAGAACATAGCTTAAATATTTCTGCATATAATCCAATAATTTTTTAAAAAATATTTTCATTAAGCAACTCTATAAGAATAATTATAGCACATTTTTTGGAATTCTCTGTCGAAATCGGTCTTATTTCCACTGATTTGGTCAACTTGTACCTTTAGAGGAAAATGTAAAAATTTACATTAAATATAGTTTTTATTTATTGCCTTTTTGAAGGAAAGATTTAAATATATTTTATTGAAGCATGATCATGTAATCATTGAAAATATTTTTTTGTTAATTAATTTCGATACTTTTGATATACATAACTAGAAAAATATGCTTTCTACTCAAGAAGGTTAGGCACCTATTAAATCTTTAGAAAATTTAAAACGGGATATATCTAATTTAGGTGTTGCTTATCAAATTCTAAATGTATAACCCTGTGTTTGCTTTGATGGTGTTAAAAAGCTTTTGTTGTGGAAATTAATGTACTTACGCACCCTTTTGCTATAGCAGGTTTTTAAGCAAATAAAAATCATAGGTTATCCGTCTAAGTCAGCCTTTTCGCATTTCATATGTCGTTTTCGAGTTTCGAAAAACTCATTTTGTTATCTTTGGTCATTTCTACTGCTCCAAAAGCCTTCAAATGGCTGTTAGGCATTCTGCAAACGAAGCGTCTCGTCATAGACGCGTACAACGAATGTTTGCGGCTTTATTTCAATAGACAACTGCACACGAAACGTAAGCTGCATGTTTTCGTCACAGCACAGAAACTGCAAATCGCCGCCGGGCGTACAACAATGTCAGTCGCCAGGCGTAAACAGCTTGAAGTATAACGTCGGATACATACCAAAATTGTGAAATTGATTGAAAACATGTAGTGATTTATCTATGACGTAACGTTTCGTGTGCAGAAGATTAGCCGTAGCTGAATCGTCGCTACATTACGAATCTTGTACGCGTCTATGACACGACGAATTGTGTGCAGAAGGCCTTATGTTTTTAAGAAGTTTTTATGTTATTTGTCGAGTTACTGTGTCAAAACAAAATATATAAATTCTTGAAGAAGTCATTTTGTTAAATGACGACATTTTGAAGTGTGTATTTGTTGTTTTTGGAAGTTGATATTTTAATGTTCGATAAGCGTACAAAAGGAGTATATAACCTAAAATCCATAAATGGAGGAAAAAAACGATATCGAGACTAAACAATAATTTACATGTTGAATAACTAATTCTATTCAGGTTTAGTTAAGTGCATAGATTTCTCGGGGATTAACGCAGAAAAACTAATTTACCGGCGTGAATTACATACTTGTTAACCGTATGTTTGTATGGTAACTACATTTGTTTTTTACAACGCTAATCTCCATAACTACGTTATTTCATCTTGTTCCCTCAGGGCACCGGCATTGCAAAAAAAAAAATTATCTGTGCAAATGTATGTATATTTTGAGTTTATTTCACACCAAAACTTTCTGACGACTTAAAACCTGAAGTTTACAAAACACATTTCATGAACGCCTTTCAAAAAATCTTCCATAAATGATGTAATAAGCTGATCTAATTATTATCATAGAACCATTAAAAATAGTTTGCTACGTTTACCATCTTCATTTACGACGCACGTTTACGACACAAATTTTCGTCGCAAAGTGCACGATTTGTTTGAAAAAAGTTACGACTTTTCATGAGTATCTTTATAATGAATTTACATTTGAGTTACTTTTTGGATACGTTTAAAAAACATTTCATTCATTGCAAGATAATTTTTCAATAGAAGATTCTCACTTTAAAATAGTTCTAGACAAAGCTTATAATTAAGCTTTTGGGACTTGGATAGCAGCCAAAAATTAGACATACCTTGGGATAGGTTTATAAATAAGTAGTTGTTGTTCATTCGAAATATACTATTAAAAACATAATATTATTTTTATTTTGAAAAAGATTGATATAGCATCGAATAGAGAAATCTATGGCAATTTTTAGCAAAACTGTATTTAAACGCTATTGTTAGTTTCTAGCCCAAAACCTTTTGGATATTCATATATATGTATATTGTGCATTATGGATGACCGATCCAGAGTTAATATGAGAGAACCCCAGGAATTCTTGTTAAAAAAGAGGCTGGGTTTGACCCACACTGATAACTTCCCATTGGTTCCCTTTGAAACTCGACACCCGATGTAATTTTTTATAAGAAAATTACCAATTAAAAATCTTCGAAAAACTTATCAGTTGTGCAATCAAGGGAAGGCTATTTGCTCTAAATATATGCGACACGAAAAATTTCAACAATTATTAGCAGTTTCTTTTGCAGTGTTTTTGGCCCAAAAAAAACTGTCAATTGATTTGTTTTTACGAACCTTATCAATTACTAATTCTAAGGTGGGCGGTAGAAGGAGTATAAGTCAAAAATTGCAATTTTTCAGGAAAGGGAAAAAACGTTTTAAGTTTTTAATTTTTTGATTTTTTTTTAAATCAAACTGTGAATTTCTGTTTTTATGGCGAATTTAAAAATAGAAAACGGATTTTATAATATTTTTTTTCTTCACACTGTGATTTTCTATTTTCATGCCGAATTCTAAATTAGAAAACGGATTTTTTAATATTTTGTAGAAGGAAATCGAGCAACTTGTACTCATTTGAACACTAACATTTTGTTCGAAGATGTTAATGAAAAACAATACCTCTTATTTGATCATAACAGTTTTTTTGGCCGAGAAAAAAAAAGCCGTTAATTGAATTTTTTTGCAAACTCTACCGATTATCAACTATAACTTTGTGTATTAAATAAAATTAACCCGAAGCTAATATCTTTGTGTGTTCTCAAGATATTCGATATTTAACAATTTTTAATGGTTATTTTAATTTAAAAAAAAAACTGTGAATTGATTTTTTTTTAAGTATTACCAGTTTTTCACTACGTCATTATGCATAGAATGAAACCAGGCTGAAGTCGATAGCATTACATATTTGTTTTACAGATATTCGAGAAACAAGCCATTTTAATTTTTTTTTTTTTAATTACTGTAATAAAAAAACCGCCAATTGAAATTTTCTGAAAATCCTTTCTGCACGTTATGGCCTTATTATCTGTACAATAAAATTTATTTGAAGTCAATATCTCTCTGCGTTCTCGAGATATATCGTCGGCGAAAAAAAAGCTTCAGAACGTACGAACGTATGTACACAAATCGGACCGATTACAACAACTTCCAATGGGAAGTTAAAAATCTTCGTTTTTAAGCCTAGTATGCTGCTGATACGAAACAAAGTTTTTCGGTTGTCTCCAACATGACAACGAAATGCTTACGAAAATCAGAATGAAATGGTGCAGGGATATAAGGCCCAGGGACATAAAGCCCAATTTTTATTTTTGGGGCTTATGTCTCATTTGAGTGAGACATAAAGCCGAAATTGAATTTGCGGGCCTTAGTCCCACCCAAATAAGAAACAAGCCCCAAATATTTTTTGCAAAAAATGGGACATATGTAAATCCCAATTATTTTAGAAGCATAGAAGAGTAAAAAGATTTCGCATTTCAATACAATAAACAAAAACTTTTTGGTGTTTTATTTGAACGAATATTAGGAAAAACAAAAGGCACGATTACGATAACTCAGCCGCCCAAAATAATAACGGATTTTTGTAGAGGGGTTTAATGCAATCATCTTTTACTAAGGAAAGGGGGGGGGGGGTCTAGCACCAAGCAAAACAAAATTAAAAACTTTGCATACACCCAACCTTGCACCTACTCCAAATCCTATAGTGGGCCAGGTAGGGGGGTTGCAGGGGCAGCATATACGCAGCATGTTGCTTCCTACAATCCCTCTGCTTGGTCCACTAAAGGATTGGGAGTAAGTGCACGGTTGGGTGTATGCAAAGTTTCTTTTGCATTTAAAGAATCTGGATTTAAAGAAACTTTGAATTCATCCTATATCCAATTAAAATTGTGGGTTTTGATTTTATCAAATTCTCTAAAACTAGAATTGTAATTACATTTAATTAATAATAAAAAAACAACTTTTTTGGTCCTGAAATGCCCCAAGTTTTATCATTTGGAAATTCTTATTTAGTGGGACATAACCTCCAAAATTTTTTGGGGGGCTTCTCATTTGGGTGGGACTTAAGGCCCAAATTGAATTTCGGCTTTATGTCCCACTCAAGTGAGACATAAGCCTCAAAAATAAAAATTATGCTTTATGTCCCAGGGCCTTATGTCCCTGCGCCCGAAAAATTACCTCATATAAGTGTCACCGTTTGCAAAAACAAAAAAACGAACACAAATGCAGAAAAATCACAGAGAGCCATGTTGTGATGAAGGAAACAAAAGTCACTTTTCCGCACACAATTATTGGTACAGGCGAGGCGATTAATTCTGTGCGAAAAAAAACGGGAGATCTTCTCCAAATAATCTGCTACAATTATTGATTTCGCTCATCGAACAGCGTACCGCAGAACGAAAATCAGAACGAAATTTTTCGTTTTTGATTTCGTTGTGTCATTTTTGTATAGGATTTTTCGTTTCGCATAAGCAGCATACTAGGTTTTATTGTTCGTTGGTACCTACCTATGTCATTTTTTTTAGTTCCATTCCGAACATCAATCCCAAACAGTTTAAACTGTACTCCAAACTTGTTAAAATTAAATTTATTTAAATCATTTCTAATGATCATAATCCGAGGCTCTTAAATGAATTCATTTAGAGTTTTTCTGCGTTATAAGAACATCAATACTTGAAAAAATCGCACAATCAATATAATATCTGCTTTTGCTTTGCTCGAAGAGGAACTCAATTTTTGCTGCCTTATAATATCCATACATAGAATGAATGACGCTTCTTGTTGATTAATGAAATTATAACTCATATTATATTTCATGAAATTGGTCTTCGGCACTTTTCTTATTAAACCAATTGGCTTTTACCTTTTACCTATATATATTTTATTTATCTTGGCCTTTCGTAAATGCCTTTGTTCTGCTTTTTTAAAACCCTTTCTTTTCTTTGAGTATTAACCTAAGTTTCTAAGGCAAGTATTTAATTTACTCTTAAAACCACTCTTATTTATATTTAACAAAAAAAACAGTAATAATAATGCACGACTTTAGTTTAAAAAAAAAAACAACAAAAATGATATTTATTTCAACTGCTTTTACTAAATTAAAAGTTTTCTCATATCGGGACGCAACTCACCATTTTTCATACACAACACAACAACTCATTGGCCGGGTTCAACGTAATACATAGATTTTCCGTCAACTAAACATACATAATTAAATGTTTCTGATTTGTCACCTGTCAATTTAAACTTTTTTGACAGTTAGCTTATCAAAATTGGCTAAAGATCTAATTTTCGTTGAACCTGTTCAATCTCATTTATCTATCACTAAATAAGAGCAAAAATACCCTTTTATCTTCACTTTGATTCTCTTAAAACACACACTTACAAACTTTTATATTTTGATGGCTGTATCTATACACTTGTTTCATCAAAAAAAAATTACTTTGGCATTTATATCTTCATTTGCAAAAACAGCATTATCTAATTTTTGAATAAACAACATAATAATTTTTTGAAACACACTTTTTTCGCATCACAGCACATTTTCGGCACAAGCAATATTTTTGTATTTGGTTGGAACATTTAGGAGGCAATAAGTTACTCTTATATTTATCTTTTGTTCAGATTTTTCGTTTTTCGTTGGATTGGAAACATATTTTTTGCAAGAAATCGTTTAATATACAACAACTTATCTCATAATTCGACACAAACAATAATTATGTAAATTATATTTTTCTGAATCGTAAAAATTTATTTATTTTAGAATGCATTAGCCAATTTAATTTTTATTATTTTTTTTTTTTCAAACATTATTTCTGAACTTATTGCAAGCCATTGGCCATTTTGAGGGTACAGTCTTAATGCTAATGTATAAATTTATTATTTTGAAATTCAGGCCGACTAGTCGTAGCTCGGGTACAGCACAGAATCAGCCAGGTAGTGTTACGCTGCCGGCTGGTATTGCTGATGATCAATCGAAGGATTTCGACTTCGAGAAGACCGAGATGAAATACGACTCGACCGGAATGTTCCATTGGAGCCCGGCGAGAAACCTAGAAGACTGTATATTGGTAAGATCTTAATATTTTGAAGCTTCTATATACCTACGATTGTTTTGAATAAAAAAAATGTTTCTTTTTCCCTTTTTAGGATCGAAATCAAGCGGCAATGACGGTCCTTAATGGTCACGTAGTAGTTTGTTTGTTCGCTGATCCAGATTCACCATTGATAGGACTGCGCAACTTGGTTATGCCATTGCGTGCGTCAAATTTTCACTATCACGAACTGAAGCATGTGGTGATAGTTGGCTCAGTTGATTACATCCGACGAGAGTGGAAGATGTTACAGAATCTTCCAAAAATATCGGTGCTAAATGGATCGCCGTTAAGTCGAGCCGATCTGCGAGCTGTCAATGTGAACCTATGTGATATGTGTTGTATTCTATCGGCCAAAGTTCCTAGCAATGATGATCCAACGTTAGCCGATAAGGAAGCAATTTTAGCGTCGTTAAATATTAAAGCAATGACATTCGATGACACAATCGGTGTATTGAGTCAACGTGGTCCAGAATTTGATAATCTATCGGCTACAGCCGGAAGTCCGATAGTATTGCAGCGAAGAGGTTCTGTTTATGGTGCTAATGTTCCAATGATTACAGGTTTGGATTTTAAAATTGCTTTTTAAGTGAAATAATTTTTATTTATTTTTTAATGTTTTAGAATTGGTTAACGATAGTAATGTGCAGTTTCTCGATCAAGACGATGACGATGATCCCGATACAGAACTTTATTTAACACAACCGTTCGCTTGCGGTACTGCGTTCGCTGTTAGTGTATTAGATTCATTAATGTCAACGGTACAACAAAATAATTGAAATTTTAAATTAATTGAACTAAATATTGATATTTCAGACATATTTCAATCAAAACGCCTTAACATTGATACGATCACTCATAACGGGTGGCGCTACACCAGAACTGGAGTTGATCCTGGCTGAGGGTGCTGGTCTCAGAGGTGGATACAGTACGGCCGAAAGCTTAAGTAATCGCGATAGGTAGGTATCTCACATAAATTTTTTTATTCAGAAATACATATCATCGTGTTGTATTTTCTGTAGTAAACTTTCTTATCGAATCAATTTAAATAATTGAAGAGTGAGAAGGAATTGAAATTTCAAAAATTTTGAAGATACAAATAAGCTTTTTAAGCGAGCTTTACAGGCAAAGGGCATTAGAGCCGCGGGGGCTATATACCGGGTATTTTATTCCATACGAAATCGTACAATACTACAATAGGTACAATATAAATATCATCACTCGCTAAAAAAAAAATTAGTGCACTCTTTTGGGGTCACAGCTGAAGATAGAAGCTTTTTAACTTTTTTTTTGATCCCTTGTTTGTTGGATTTTTGCGTTTTAAGAAAAAGTACGTTTTATTTTTAAAATTAAATCATGTACTCTTATTTTGTCACCCTTTGTTAATGGAAGCGTCAAGATTAAGGTGTTTGTACTTAATGGGCCCTACCAATAACCAAATTTAGTTATGGCTTAAATATTTTAGTAAAATGGACCATAATAGAATGGGCTCGGTATTACCTAAATATTTACGTTGACTATAAATAATGAACCCTATATTGAATTGACTCTAAAAAATTAAGAAAATAATGTATGGTTAGTTATTTAGGACCCATACCGTAATGGTTAATTTCACTGCAATATTTTACTCTAGCTGCCCCGACAGACGTTGTGCTGTCTTAGTTATGAATATTTAATTCGAACTGAAATAGATACTAGAGGATTTATCATCAGGTGAAGAAGGAAATAACCAAATGTTATGACCCATACAAAAAAATTCCAATGAACCCAAGAGTTGCTCGGAAATTGCCTAGTGAGCGATGGCAAGCAACTCCGAGCAACTTTTAGTTGCGCAACTAAAAGTTGCCTAGTGGTCGATGGGCCTTAATATTTGCCTGTTTTTAGTACCTATGTATAACATTACAGACCTTTTAAAATTAATAATACAAAATTAGCATTAGCGGAGTCACTGTGGCGTATACGTACTTTTTTTATCAGCATAGTTAGATTTAAAAATCTGTACATCACAGCTTAGCAGTTCATTTTATATAATTAGATATATTTTGAATAACATAACCCTCTTAAGCCAAAATAAGTCTTTATGTGAGTTACATAAGTCAGAGTTTGTTGTTTAAAAAAATTGAAATCGATTGCGAATTGTATCTTACCAAATTTTTTTTTGTCTTTTCATCGACGAAGAGGTGAAATTCGTTGCATAAATTAGGTATATTAAGCTTTTCTTATATTACCACAAATACCTATATTAAACTATATGAAGAACTACCCGAAATTCTACATTAATAGAAAAAAATTAGTTATTAATTTTTAAAAAGATTAATTAAATTATAAATGTCCCTTCCTGTGCAAATCGGTTGATGTTCAGCCGAATTATGCACGTATAAACAAAAATCCAATTCAGAAAGTATGACTTTCAGGATTTACCGGCTTTTTAAGGCAAATTTTCCAACTTTCGGGTCCGTTGTGTTTCAATACGAATCCAAGAAAAAGATCCCCATTTTATTCGGATAAAAAAATAAATATTCAATTCATTCAAATTTGAAATATGTTATCAAATAAAAAAATATTAACGATAGTTTGAAAATAACAACAATATAAATTAGGTCTATTTGACTATTCTATTTTGAATAGACTCTCGCAATAAGCTTCTGTATCGATGAGCTACCAATTCGTATCAATCGCCGATGTAGAAAGTAGGTTCGAACAAAGAAAAAAAGAAAAACAATTCAAAAAGTATGCAATTTATTGTTATCACGACTTTCCAACTTTTCCGGCCTAATTTTCCACTATTTATCTCCGTAGTCTGCTTACCTGGGCCCATGTTCTGTAACTCTGACATCGAAAAAATCAGTCGAGAAACGCTGAAAAATGGAACAAAACTCATGTACTTTGTTTCAGTTTCCATCGTTTCTCGACCGATTTTATGCATGCGAGAAGTTACACAACATTGGTCCTGGTTCAATACAAATCAAACAAAAAAAATTTCCATCCAATTTGGATGATGTTCGGCCGAGTTATGTGTGTACGAACAAATAACTAATTCCGAAAGTTTGAAATTTCTAGATGATTTCACGATTTCTGACTTTGTCGGTAGAATTTTTTAATTTTCGTTCGAATTTTTCGGCTCCGTTATTTGTTAATCTGGTTCAATACAAAGCAAGTCAGATGATGCGTTCATCATCAGAGTTATGCGCGTACGAACACAATTTAATTTCAGAAATTTTGAAATTTCAAGGCGTTTTCACGATTTTCTGACTTTTTTAGTCGAATTTTCTAATTTTCATTCAAATTTTCCAATTGATGATTGATTGATGAAAAAAAAAACTATATCAGGGCTTAAAAATGTAAATGTCAAATTTAACAACAATCAATCGCATAACAAAGAGATCTTTCGTCGCTTAGCTTCGTGGCTGAACACAATTGACGCGCGCCACAGCGCTATTCGTCATTTAGCTTCATTCCTCGAAATTTACTCATAATTGACCTAGGCTGTCTATGTTGTCAAAAGTTGTCACAAAAAATTATGTTTTTGTTTCTCAAAAAAATCTCAAGATCTTTTGAGTGTGTTGTTGACATTTTAGAAGGAAGTGAATGCAAATTGAACGGATTCGCCTTGTTGTACAATCGATAACTTCAAACGCTTCCATTATCTATTTGCATTTATTATTTTAATAATTAGGCAAGTTCAGTAAAATGAGATCTCAGAGCCCTCAGCAATATCAGTTACGTGAACAGGATTCCTCAGCTATAGATTTCTCAGTTTTGCTGTCAAAACTCTGAGGAAGAAAAAATTGGATTCGCTTGCTCACTTTTTGAAGTAGACAAATCGCAGATATCTCGTTTTTATGATAACGCCAATTTGTATGCATTTTAAAAATTTGCAATTACCTACAACACGTGAACCCTCAATAAAACAAATGATTCACAACTCATGCCATGTTGATAGTTTATTCGTTACATCAATTCGACAGAGCAAAACAAAAAGACCTACTTTAGGGGTTGTTCAGGGCGAACCTATGCCTGAAAAACCATTAAATTTGATCACTAGGGTGAGTTTATTCAATAAAATGCAAGCAGGACTCCACGGTTGAACGAACAAACCTACTGTGCCTGGAATGTAGAAAATTGTAAACTAGGCTATAGAAAAGTGAATCTTAGGAAATACCAGATGCTATTTGTTAAATAATAAAGACATGAATTTAGTTAGATATTAATTAAATAAAAGAAATATTTAAATGTTTAAATTTAAATTTATAAATTTTAATTTTAAGGTGCCGAGTGGGTCAGATCTCACTATACGATGGGCCATTAGCCCAATTCGGTGAATGTGGCAAATATGGAGATCTTTTTGTCGCAGCGCTTAAATCCTATGGCATGCTGTGTATTGGTCTTTATAGATTTCGAGATACAAGTTCGAGTTGTGATGCGAGTAGTAAACGTTATGTTATAACAAACCCACCCGATGACTTTTCCTTACTGCCAACCGATCAGGTACAATTTTACAATTTTTGTTTTAATATTTACTATTTCAATTTTTTTTAAATTAATTTAAAGGTATTCGTTCTAATGCAATTCGATCCTGGCTTAGAATATAAGCCACCAGCCGTACGAGCACCAGTTGGTGGACGCAGTGCAAACACACAAGGCTCAGGGGTCGGTGGGGGTGGTTCAAATAAGGATGACAATTCTTGATTGTTACTGTGTAGCGCCTTAACTGATGGTCCTTATTCGTACATATGAACGATGGAGAATAATCTTTTGTACAAAATAACGCATTTATGGCAACAAACAATTCGAAAATTTTTACAAAAAATATATTTTATTTTTAATCGTTTAAGAAATTAAAATTTGTTTTTGAAAAAAAAATCAAAAAGATTTCAAAATTATTGACAAAAAAATTCTTCTTTAATTTAAAAAAATATAATAAAAAATCAATCCAATATTAATAAAAATCACTTTAAATGAAATATTAATTTAAAATAATGTTTATTCAAAAATTTAGAATTTAAAATAATATAAATTTATTCGAAAGCCAAAAAGAAAAACAAAACTAAATGCGATATTTTGTACTTTTATATTTGCAATAACATTTGATTAATCCAACTTGTATCCTGTTACAATCAAAGGATATCTTTTAATAATTCCATCAGCAAATGTCATTGCAAATATAAAAAGAAACCATCTTTCATATGTTTAAGATTGCTTCCCACACCATTCCGTATGCCTTTTTAGAACCTTTTTTATTGCATTTTATTTTCTTATTTTTTTTTTTGGGTTTATTATATACTCGTGTTATTTGCACATTAGTTTTCTACCATCACTGTAGTTTTAAATTATCATTATTTGGGTTTAATCAGTGCGTTATTGTTAAGTTTTTTTTTTTTTAAATATATTTTGTATGTCTTATACCCAATATTATTCCTTTATTTTTCAATAATAAATAATTATTAATCTATATTTTGTATACCTTATACATCCAATATTATTCCCTTATTTTTTAATAAATATGTTTATGTTTGTAATAAAAGTACATGTACCAATATTTGTTTTTTTTTTTCGTTTATTTTTATTTTTATTTTTATTTTATTTTTTTTTTTTTATTTCTTAGTATACTTACAAATTCTAAAAAAAACTACTCACATAAAAGTATCATTTCAAAAATATGGATTTCTCGACTTTACCGTTTAGGTATGTTGGTTATTTTTTTTTTTTTTTGTTATAAATCCTGGTTTGTTCATTACATTTGTATTATTTAGTTTAATTTTTCATCATCTACAGTTTTTCTCATCTTAATGGTGTGACGTAAGCAATTGGGAACCATTAGTAAGGTAAGCTACACATTAAATACAATTTTTAAGCAAAAAAAAAAAGTATAAACTTAGTAATACAAATTTTATATCTTAAAAAAAAAACTATCTAAATTAAACACACAAACAACCATTCACACAAAGTATTTAAATATACACAAAACGAAACTCTAAAACGAACATTTCTTTGAAAAAAAAAAAAACAAACTGCTTTGATACTAAACAAAAAATCTAGTCTCTACTCTAGCAACGGCATTTCTTAGAAGTAGCTCTTAATAAATAAGTTTATAAAAATGATTCAAAAAACAAAAACATAAATTATGAGTGGAAAAAAACAGACCGTAATAAAATTGCGTCTAATTTTAAAAATTTAATACTAGAGATTGAATGCTTTCTTCTAAAACAAATACAAAATCGGATTTACAAACTAAAATGGAATGAAAATTAAAAGAACTTCTAAAATATTATTCACAAAAAAACCTCCATTGTATATTACAATCCCTACAACAACAAAAAAACTGTGAAAATATTATTGAATTACATAGTACATGGGAATATCTTCCACAAGTACATGTGTATTTGATCATCGCCAACAAAAAAATGAAAACAGATATTTGAAAGTCAAACAATCAACTCTTCGTTTTTTTTTATATATAAAATCTAAATAAACAATTATTTATTAAAGATCCTTTAAATCTAAAACAAAAACTAGGAAAGGTACATAAAAAAAACCAACACTTTAAAGTAGAAAACAACAACTTATCTACCAAAATATAAAAAAAGAATCAAACTCAAACTTAAACGTTTATCTTTTTAAGATATTTTTTTTTTATAAATACAAGCATTTCAACTATTATACTTTTACTAAAATAAGACTTAAAGAAAAATACTGACACAGTAGTAATAATATTTGTTCTAAACTTGTTCGTAAATTTGTTTATTTATCAAATGTTAAAATGTAAATATTTTTTAATGCTGTTGATACTTTTTTAAACGCTTTAATATTTTTTTTTTATAAAATGAGATGTTAGTGAGTTATTAAGTTATTTAACTTTATGGTATTATTTTCTTTTTTGTTTTGAGTTTAGTAATGTTTTTTTTTTTGTCTGTCTGTGGTAGAAATTAATTTTTAGTCTCAAAGATTTGTGGAAATTTGAAAGATCGTTCAGAATTTTATTTGAATTTGAATGAAAAGACCTTTTTCCAAAAAAAAAAAAAAATATTTAGTTACTTACGAGTATATACGTATAGTAGATTGTAAAAGGATCAATCATTTCAAAGTTAAATTGTACTCTCGACACACCTTTTTCTCTCAGAAGATTTTAGCACAATTTATTTGTAGCCACACGGGTTTTATACGATTTGGAATTAAAAAGCAGTGAAAAAAAAAATGGTATCCTTCCTTGTATTTTTAAAGTAAAAAACGATAAAATATTAACCGTAAAGTCCATAAATCATAAAATTAAATTAAAAAAAACAAAGTTTTTTCCTTATATTTGCACCTTAAGTGACTTTGCCAATTGCCAATTGCAAATAAAAGGAAAAAACTTTGTTTTTTTTTTTAATGGGCAAGTGAGGCAGGATTTTTTACATTTTTTAAAAATTTGTGGATTTTTTTTGACGTTTCCTTTTGTAACATTTGTTTTCTCAGTATTTAGTTTTTGTTTTGAGCTTAAATACTACAGAATCAAAGTTTTTTTTTCAATTGGAAAACAATGGGCAAATTCCTAAACGCAACATTTGCAAAGCAAAACACATGCAAAGCAAATGAAAAAAGCAAGCTGAAACAAAAACAAATTGAAATGCAAGTGAAGTGCGCAAGATATTTTTGACATTTACACAAATACATTGGCCGCGTTCAACAGCACATTTGACAGTTCTAAACTGTCATTTTTAGAGCTTCTGATTGGCCAGCAGTCATAAAAATTCAGTTGACGTCGATTGACATTTAGTTACGTTTCTGACGTTTTTTTCTGAATTTTCAGATGAAAAATTCTATCTGAAAATTCAGATGACAGCTAAAAGCAACAAAAAACAGTTCTTGATCCAGTTTTTTTTTTTGTGTGTGGTCTGATCGTCTGGGTCTCGTATCGCTTTTCGGATTTTGATTTTAAAGTGCAAAAAATAATAAAAACAGAATAAATAATTTCAGACTTTTTTGTGCGTTCAGTGTTACGTTTTTCAGAACTGAATTTTTAGATCTGTCAAAAACGTGCTGATGAATGTGGCCATTTGCATTTGCGCATAAAAATAAAATCTTGTACGTTTATGGACAATCTGCTTAGCAGGGATGTTTATGTTTACATTTTGGAACTGTTTGCTTAGCATAATTTGCGCAAGTTTTGCGTTTAGGAATTTGGCCAATTTATTTAGTAAATTATCAATTTTGTGATTGAAAAAGTTCTAATTGATTCTCCGACGAGCAAAGATTTGTGTTTTTTTTTTTTTAATGACTGCTGAACGTCAGAGTAAATCGGTTGTGTTCACATTATTGACGGTGTTCACATTGGACTTACTCCTCGGATTTTTTTTGACGTCTATGTACTTCTTCTCGTTCCCACTTTGTGGTGAGAAAGAGATGGGCAAGTGAGGCAGGATTTTTTAAATTTTTTAACAATCTGTGGATTTTTTTTGACGTTTCCTTTTGTGACATTTATTTTCTCAGTATTTAGTTTTTGTTTGGAGCTTAAATACTACAGAATCAAAGTTTTTTCAATTGGAAATCAATTTATTTATAGTGAATCATCAATTTTGTGATTGAAAAAGTTCTATTTAATTCTCCGACGAGTAAAGATTTGTGTTTTGTTTTAATGACTGCTGAACGTCAGAGTGAATCTGTTGTGTTCACATTACTTTGTGTCTGAACACGAGCTGACTGACTTCTGTCAAAAAAAATCGTAAATTTGAGTCCAATGTGAACACCATCTTTTGTGTCTGAACACGAGCTGACTGACTTCTGTCAAAAAAAAATCGTAAATTTGAGTCCAATGTGAACACTGTCTAAGAAGTTGTAAAATGTGTTGCCGTAAGATGGCACTAATGCACGGTTTGGGCTGGCACAGACAAGCGTCTCCATCTTGTTGTTTAGATATGCAAGTGCGGGGAAGAAAAATATGAAAATCATTTTCTTCATACAAATTTGACAGTCGTAAGTTTTTCTATCCCAATTTTGTGACATGTGTTTATACTTGATGGTATATTTTGAAACGGCTTTTGCCAAAATTAGTCTGTGCTTTGACCCCCATATCTGAAATGGTTGAATGGAAAACGAACGAAAATGAATTGAAAGAAGTCAGTAAACTGTTATAGAGCCGGATAGTAAAGTTTTATTTCAATTAAAAGTCCATAACTATAATAGAAGTAGCCGTGGCCTGATGGTTAGTGCGATGGACTGTCATGCTGGGGGTCTAAGGTTCGATCCCCAGCCTCGCCACCTATTTATTTAAAAGAAAAAACGGCTACTGCCTCTTGCGAGGAATTGACAAATCCTCAAAGAGTATCTCCTGTCACAGAAAAGTGCCGCTCGTTAGCCGTTCGGATTCGGCAATAAATTGTAGGTCCCCTCCATTCCTGCAGACACGCACACAGGAATGGTTGAGAGTTGTAAGTCACTAGGCCCTAGTTCTTCATGAGCTGTTGTGCCATCAAATTTATTTATTTATTTAACTATAATAGACTTCAGTCAGCGCGTATCTCTAAAGTCAACTAACCATTAAGTACCTCGAAGACAACATTTATAGTCGGTAAAGCTAGCTACACACCACACAATGTTTTTGAACGTGGTCGTGATGTTATCGTGTCAATAAATTTGGAACGAACCACGAACCCCCCAAATTATGTTATGATTTTTCAAAAGTACTTAATCCTAACACGGTGAATGATGGTATGTACCTATACCAGCTGTCGAGAACAAGGAATATCAAAGAGGCACAGGTTTAGTTTACGATGACGAAAGTCGCATGACTTACATATCATACCAGCCTTCGATGTTCGTGATAAATGCATGAACATCGTGTGGTGTGAAACCAGCTAAAGACACAATGTACGCTTTATTTATATTGCTTTATGTTCAAGCGAACTATAATGGCCGACATTTTAATTTATAGTCTGCAAAAAATTTGGTATTAAAATCAAATTGAGTAGATACAAAGAATCATTCAATTCAAAATGACATTAACAAAAAAATAAATGGTAAAACAGTATGATAGCACCTCTAGAGTATAACAGAATTTTAAGTTTAATTAAATTTTTAAGCCTTATAATATTATATTAATTTTTTTTATCAAAACATCCCTATTTTATTTTATGTACGACAAAAAAAAAATAAAATACTTTCCATACACTGCCACACACACTTGTTCAAACTCCACCCAGCCAAAGTTTAAAGGAAAAATAATAAACATATCGGTCCATTTTAACACAAATTAAAACAAATTAATTACATAAATTATTGTCTTTAAGTTAAAAAAAAATGCACCTTTATTTTTGTTTTACTTATTATTTATTGTTGTTTTTTTTTTTTTAATTTTATTTTTTATTTCAGTTCATGGAGAAATGGATAGCAAGATTTGGGGAGTAATTTTTTTTCTACTTCTCTACAGCACCAAACATTATTTTTCCATCTTCTGCACAGCAATTTATGATCGTTAACAATTTTTTAAAACAGATAACAAACTTGTCTTTTCAATATAATAATATAAAAGGATACGTATAAATATTTATAAAGTATGTAAACAGAAAATCAAACTCACAAGAGTTTGTTTACAATTTCTTTAATCAATTATAAATTGATCATAACCATAATTCGAATTCATGGTCTTATATACAACAACAATAACATACATAAAAGTATACTGCCCGATTCATATAAATTCGTACAAATCAATTAATAGTAATCTTCATTCGAATCGAAGTTCGTGTAATTACAATAATTCAAAGATCATTTGGTCACTTATTTGCTTACTTCATAGCACTTTGCAGAGTAACTTTAAACTAAACCATATAACGTATCTATACTTATTAAAAATAAAATAATATAAAAAAGTATTTAAACTATCCGTCATAATAATTTCTCGTGCATACAAATATTTCCAGCTTTCCTTCAAATTTCACAAATCATTTACACTTAATTATTCGATAGTTTTGTTATATTTATAAATTACTTAAAAGTCATATCGGACATGTTCAAAATTTCCAATACCAACCACAAAAAAATATAAGAACATTCATAAGACAAAAGTCAACATAATTTCAATTTCAACATTTTTAAGTTAGGTGTATTTTTTTTTCTTTAAGCACATTCCGCACAATTTGATTTTATAAATTAAAAAATTTGTTTGTTTAATTTATTATTTTTGTTTAGATTCTATTGTATATGTATATAAAATTCACATTTGTTTGGCTATTGAGTTTATTTTATGTAAATTTATTAAAATAAGTTTTATCTGGTGTAGTTAAGATAAGGTGAAATAAAAGTCCTTTTATTTTTAAAATGTTTATAAATTTAATTTGTTAGTTTTTTTCAATAAGCCATCGTCGTAGTTAAATCAGTAATCGTATAAGCCTTATATTACTCCGAACATAAACCTGTGTAAAAAATCATTTTTTATTTCATCATTGATAGTACATATTTAGCATTAACAAAAATAAAAGATGAAGTTGGAGCTTGAATAACACCAAACATAATTTAAATTAATATTTTAAAATCAGCGAGTAAAAACTTTATTAAAACTTAGATAATCATAAATATACAAAATAAAAAAAGCAAAAAAAAAATAGCATCATTAATTTTCTTTTCATATAAATGTATAATTAGTTAATGCAAGAAAACAAAAAACATTCGAGCTTTCACATAGTAATATTGATACAAATCTCAACAAAATAACGGTAAACTGCTTGGATACAAAATATGAAATCAACAAAAATATTAAATACAGAAATACAGACAGTTTGCTTGAAAAACAACAACCATATTAATATTATTAAAAAAAAAAATACACTATAAGGAAAAGAAAAATGTGAATATTACGCGCCTTCAACGTTATGTAGATGTATAAATAAATATATGTTTAATTAATGTAGGAACTTTATAAAACAAAAAAAAAACGAAAACTGAGAAAGAAATAAAAACGAGCGTCGAGAATAAATTTAATAATTTTTTTATTCCAAACTAATTACAAAAATGCAGCCAATCATTTTTCAACCAAAAGAAAAAAAAAATTAAAAAATATAAATATTAAACTTAAAACAAAACTAAAAACATTAAATACTAAACATGCATATTATACAAAAAAAAAAAACAAACAATCTTACCGAGTTAAAATAAAATAAAATATATATAAAATAAAAAAACAAGTTAAATAAACTCTCGATGTTGTGAAACAATTTAACAAGAAAAAGTAAATAAGATTATGCCTAACAGTTCATAGAATACAACAAATTATGTATATTTTTTTTATTATTCTGCATATAATGAACACGGAAGCACTTTGTAAAACATTTTATTAAACCAGCCGTTACAAAAACCAAAAACCATCACATTCTTGAAAACAAAATAAAAAAAAAAAAAAACTTAAATACAGTATAACAGACATAGATTTACTAAAATAAATTTTAAAAAAAGACGAAGTGTACTATTCTTTTGTAAATGTAATTTAACTTTAAATTTATTAAAGAAATAAAAAACAAAAACATAAATAGATAATTAATTAATAGGTAGAAATAATTTTTTATAGATAGTATCGTTTGCAGAATATAAATATAAAAAAAAATAAAAAAAAAAAAAAACTTAAATCAAATATGAATTTAAAACATTACAAACTATTGAGCAAAAAAAAAAATATTTAAAAAAATGTATTCTTATTATTTTACGGCACTAAAACATAATAAGTCTAAAATAATGTAAATTATAATTAAACTAAATTTAATATAAACGGTATTGATATATTTGTATTATACAATTTCAGTTTTTACTTGCTATTTATAAATATTATATAATTAAATGTAGTAATACAACTAAATATTAAACTTTAAACAAGGAAAAAGAAAACTGAACAAAAAAAAAAAAAAAAACAAGGATATGTACTAAAATTTTTATTAAAAACGAATAAAATATTACAAAAAAAAAAAATTATAAATAAAACAAAACAATGTTGTTAATGTTTAAATAATTGTTAAAAATCATATTTCAAAATAAAATATGCAAAGAAAATTTGATTTGTTGTTTTTATTCCATTTCCACGAAAAGTTAATATCAATTATAGGCAAAAGAAACAAATATTATTGAGCACTTATGGGTGAATCCAAATCCACATAAAGTGGCCGTCACCTACTAAAAACACAATATTTGCATTTAATTGAAAAACATATTTATAGACTACTAGCTGACCCGACGAACTTCGTTTCACCTATAATTGTTTAAATTATGTATTAATGTTTGAAATTTCAAGATGTTTTCACGACTTTCTGACTTTGTTGGTCGAATTTTCTAATTTTCGTTCAAATTTTTCAATTTTCAGCTCCATTGTGTGTTAATCTTGTTCAATACTAATCCAACAAAAAAGTCTTGATGTAAATCGAATGATGTTTAGCTGAGTTATGCGCGTACGAAAATAATTTCATTTCATAAATTTTGAAATTTCAAGGCGTTTCCTACTTTTTCTGTCGAATTTTCGGTCGAATTTCCCAATTTTCGGCTCTATTGTGTGTTAATCTATATGATTCAATACAAATCTATAACAAAAAAGTCCCCAACCAAATCGGATGATGTTTAACCGAGTTATGCGCGTACGAAAACTACTTCATTTCAGAAATATTGAAATTTCAAGGCGTTTTCACGATGTTCCTACATTTTCTGTCGAATTTTCTAATTTGCGGTTGAATTTTCAAATTTTCGGCTCCGTTGTGTGTTAATCTGGTTCAATAAAAATCCCAAAAAAAAATCTGAAACCGAATCGGATGATGTTTAGCCGAGTTATGCGCGTACGAATACAAAAAGGGATTAATTTTTATATTTATAGAAGATAAATATAAGGAAAGCTTAAGTGTTTCTTTTCTAAGGCAAGGTGCTCACTGAAGTGGTGACGAAGTGGAGTGGTAGTGGCGTAGTGACTAAGTAGTAGGTGGAATTGGTAAAACCTATGTTAATAACGGCATACTGGCACCACACCTCCTGCAAAATATCATGCCATTGATTGCCACTCCACTTTGATGAGCGCGTCTTCATTTAAGGTTTTACTAATTCCGCCTTCTACTTAGTCACCATGCCACTACCACTCCACTGCCTCAACACTTCACTGAGCGACCTGCCTAAGGCCGATTTTTTTACCCGATTGAAGAAATTTCGCAATTTTGCAATAACGAATTTTAAATAAATTCTTGATAAGCTTGATACTTGAACATAAGTAAATAAATATTTCACGATCACGTAGATTCAAAAATAGTTAAGGCTTATGATCCCGCTCATTTCAGCTTTAGCTGCGTTTTATTTTCTACGGATCTGGATCAGGATCATTTCTTAACACGTAGTACAAAAACAATTCGGAATCCTGCTCTCTATCTGGATCTATTTCAAAGATCCAAACATTAATCCTTACTCTGGCGTGTAAATGGCTTTTATGGTAAAGTTGTGTTAATTGCAGTGTAAAGAAAAGAGACAGAAAACAACTGAAAATACTTAAAATGTAAGTTAAAAAGAGATGGTCATATAACACTGCTGTCATTGTGATCCATATCATTTAATTTTCAAGGGATGATCCTGATCCAGATCCTTAGATAATAAAACGCGCCTTTTGTAAACACTTAAAATCTGACTACATCTTAATCTTGAAAACTGGTCGAAAAAGTGCTACTTATATGCATCTTTTTTGTCATTTTAATTTTTAGTGTGTTTTAATGCTTTTCTCTCTAGGCTCATTTTAATAATTTAGCGTCTTAAACACAATATTATCATAACTTATCTAATTATGTATTGCAATTTTTCACTTTTAAAAATTTAACTTAATCAAGTAGCACCTTTTTGCATTTTTGAATGCAGAAAAAAAAACCTAAACAGCCTAATTAATAAAAACTTATAAAATAACTCAGCGTACCTTAGACGAGTGAAATTTTATTGTTACCAAAATTCATCACCATACTATTATTTCGATAATGAACGAATGTGAAATGTTTCCCTATCAAACCATCAATATACATAATTACTGATTGCCTATTTAGAATATCGGAACATAATGTCCGGGTAGTTGAAGTGTCTGAAATGTCTCGTATGAATATTAAATCTGCCGAATTTTATTGACATACACAGGTAGAAGCTAATAATTTTACACTCTTCATGCACACAATATACCGATAATAAAACCACATAGGTGCGACAAATTCAATTTAATTAAAATTATATAATCCAAATTAGCTTAAACAATATATTGTTATGCTCAGAAGGTGCATTATTAATCCAACAACAATTTCGAATGAAGAGAAGTTAATACTTTCTCGGGCGTATGAGTTATTTCATATTTAGTGCCCATAAAGAAAAATTGAGTATTTGCCGTAGAAAAAATTTAAAATAGAGCCGTATGGTGCCTTTTTACATTTTTCTAAAGGGAACTTTCGGTTTAGAAAAAAAAAAAAAATAAAAGTCATAAACTAGATTGCAAATTAATATAGCAAAACTTTTCTTTTTATTTGGTATGGATTTAAGACCCTTAAAATTAAAGATTGATAATGTTGATAACAAAATAAAGCTGTAATGGCATGAATAAAATAAAATTTTCTTTGGAAAATATTTTTTTTTATTTTTATTTCAAACTAGAAGACCCGTGCTCGCCTTGCTTCGCACTTAGATTTCTTTTTTTTGTTACAATATAACATGTATAGATAAAGCTGCATTTGTTCAGATTTCTCTTTCAATTTGTTTGCTATTACATATGCCATATTCATATGTACATAGTACAAAGCATTACATTATGTACAAAGTAAATAAAAAATAATCATTTTTCCATTAAATTAAATTATTAAAATAGTTAATTGAAGAGCTTTTTGATACACAATATTTTATGTCTTTTCGTCTTCTAAAAAACAAATACATTTTTCGGCAGCCTAATATGCACCATCCATAATCCACACACTTTAATGGCCATATTATTCACTCAATACATCTAGATTAAAACTTAAATCTGGATGTCAATCATACAAATTCAATGTAAATTAATCTGGATGTAAGTTTAAATCTATATGTATCAAGTGAATATTGAAGTTATTGACCTTGTGCCTTATTGATGGTCATTGAGAATGCAAGACGAACAGGGAACTGTAGTCTTTTGAATTCAATTGGCATATCATTTGGAATTATTGGAATACATGGAATCGGTACATCGTCTCCTTTTGATTTGCCATTCAGAATAATTGAAGCTTCAATGAAGTTTGGAATCTTTTTTTTGACATCGAGCCTGTGCCTACGTTCTGTAATTCTCACATCGGTAAAATTGGTCGAGAAACGATGAGAACTGAAACAAATTATATGAGTTTTGTTCCATTTTTCACCGTTTCTCGACTGATTTTTACTATGTGAGAGTTAAAAAACGTAGGCACTGGTTCCATTGCAAAATCTAGGTGGATTAATGTTGCGTAAAAGAATATTTAGCTAACCGATGGCACACCAGAAATATTAGTTGTTCCATTGATGGAACATTGACACAAAAGTTCAGTTGAAATTAAATCTATTTTGTATCATTATTAGCTGGTACTTTTCCATTTACCATTAGGTACCAATGCCCAATAACTGATTTGAAAATATGTCTGACGCATTGCGCTGAAGATATTCCTGCGTATTTGTCTTTAATGTAAGCTTTTGTACATGTCTGCAAGAATGCGATGATGTGAGGCAAGTGTTGAGTTCATCAGCTGGTGTTTATTTTGGTATAACCGGTAAAGTATATCGGTAATCGCCTGCCAATAAAATTCAAGCTTTACCGAATAATTTGTGATTTGATCGCAAGCCTCGGAGAGTTCTTTCAAGTGCTTCAAATGATTTCTTATGTGCCATTGTGCGCTCATCCCATACAATCAGTTTGCAAGTTTGCAGCACTTTCGCCATATATGACCCTTTCGAAATTGCATATTCAACGGCAATTTGAGCGCCGAATGAGCTGTCCGCCCCAATACCTGATGATACAACAGCCAAAGCAATTTCATTTTGAGAGCAAATTTGTGCTGGTATCAAACTGATAAAAAACGTTTTTCCTGTGCCATCAGGTGCATCAAGAAAAAACAGACCGCTTCAACCATTGGCAACCGCATTTATTATTATGTCGTAGGCCTGTTTTTGATCTACTATATTAGTTGTTTGTTTGCCCCGACAAATGCGTGCAAGTCGTCAGCTTAATTGTTGTTCTCTTATAATAAATCTAGATCAAAAAGGTGATTCTCAGAACGTTCTGGTGGAATCGTGCCAAGTTGAATGAGTTTTTTGTTACGGATTGATAAACATATGTACAGGTCTTCGATTTCTAAAAGAGCTTTATTAAAAATGTTTTCCGAAAAAGAAATATTATCATTGCGAACGGTATGTAAAACGTTGCAAAATGTCCTCAAATTGTTTTTCCCAGAGATATTTACGGTTTTATGGTGAACATGTGGTCAAAATGATAGCGAATAATATTAACCTAGTTGCTTTACTTTGAAACTCTGTGATTTTCTGTGCATTTGTGTGTACTTTCTGTCAAAGTACATATAACAAAAAAAAAAATGCCACTCACTAAAATACAGATCTTAAGGACCGTTAATTTATGTTAATGTTGAGTTGTGACAAAAGATATTCTGAATTAATTGGTCCGATCAAAATATCGTTAATAAATAATATTTTATAAACTGTTCTTCTGTGAGTTAGAGATGGTAAATTTATTAAGGTCAGGCGTTGGTTGTATGGTGGTAAATGCGTGTTGATATCGCATGGGAGATAGCTAAGGGCATAGAGAAGAAATCGTTTTTGTACAGATTCCAGTCTATTAATATTAGATTGGTAGCTTGGACTCCAAACACAGCTGCAATATTCAATAATCGGTTGCACAAGAGAACAGTATAAATTTTTAAAAATGTAGGGGTCTCGGAATTCTTTAGAAAACCGACAAACGAAGCCCAACCTGCATTTCGATTTGTTAATGATATGATCGATATGTTTATTGAAGTTTAATTTTGAGTCCATTATAACGCCAAGATCACAAAAATTACTAACTCTTTCAAGTGGTTGACTGCACAACATATAGACATTGGAAAAAGGGACCCGTTTTCGAGAAAAAGACATACACTTGCACTTTGACACATTTAGTTCCATATCATTGATATGACACCAAATAGAAACATTGTTTAAGTCTTTTTGTAATAATTCAAAGTCATTATTATTTTTATAAGATAGGCGAAGCTTAGCGTCATCGGCGAACAAAAGAAGATCCGAATATTGGATTATACTATGTAAGTCATTTATAAATAATAAAAATAAAAAGGGTCCTAAATGGCTTCCTTGGGGGACACCGGAATGCACAGTTATCTTTTTTGATGTTTTATTTTGGAAGTAGACATACTGCGATCTGCAATGTAAGTATGACTCCAGCCAAACTAAAAACCATTTTGGGAGCCCAATGGTCATTAGTTTTTTCAGAAATAAACGATGATTCACACGGTCAAACGCTTTTGCAAAATCCAAATATGCGACGTCAGTTTGAAATCCATTTTGGTTTTTGGCAATAACATCGGAGCAAAATTCCATTAAGTTGGTTGTGGTTGATTTTCCCTTCGTAAATCCATGTTGATGTGGCGAAATAACGCTTTTAAATCTTTCTTCAGTATATTGCAAGACAATTTTTTCAAATAGTTTTGGTAAACATGATAATTTCGCAATGCCTCTATAGTTGGAAATATTACATTTGTTTCCGTTTTTATAAATTGGAGTAATAAATGAAGACTTCCACACTTTAGGGAAAACACCTGTCTTGATCGATAAATTAAATAAATAACACACAGGACGAGCTAAAACTCTTATATATGTATATAAGAATTATAACCCTGTTTAAAAAATGTCTACTTAAACATTTTTTTAATTTATTAAACTTTTATGGTGTTATTAGTAGACATGTTGGATATATTTTTTTTCAAAATGCAATAGAATGTGCGAAAATGAGTGATTAAAGGTTTTTATAATACGGTTTATGCATATATTTAGTAAAATGAAAAAAATCAGCCAAGTAAAAGATATAGCCACTATTTTGGGCTTTTTGAAAAATTAATTTTGTTGAACTGAATTTAGCCAAAAATGTATTAACAAGGCAGTTACTAGTAGTAGTAGCCGTGGCGTGATGGTTAGTGCGATGGACTGTCATGCCGGAGGTCTAAGGTTCGATCCCCAGCCTCGCCACCTATTTATTTACAAGAAAAAACGGCTACTGCCTCTTGCGAGGAATTGACAAATCCTCCAAGAGTATCTCCTGTCACAGAAAATTGCCGCTCGTTTTGCTGTCGATGGCATTACATTCTGCCTAAAATTAATGTTCACAATAAGGTAAATTTCCGGAACATGAAATATTTTACGGGTAAAACTCAGAATAGGCGAAAAAAAATTTCCGGGTGAAATGTTGTTCGGGCGAAACTCACAATAAGGCTGATTTTAAATCGAAAATTATTAATATTTAAAAAAAAAACTCTCAAGAGTGATTCAAATTTCATTAGCCGAGTTATTTTACTCAATAAGTATTCGCATTTTTTTCTTCATTTACTCATTATCCAAAAAAAACTAAACAAATAACAATAAAATTTGCACAAAAATGTTAATAACTCATTCTTTAGTTATACTAAGCTATTGAATGCATTTACTTGTCCCACGAACAGGTATATGCGACCAAGTTGTTAGTTTTTTTTTTTTTTAATTATTTTTGGACCTCAAACGCATGTGACTATCATTTTTATCAAGCCAAGACAGACAGAGACAAGTTCGACAACGCTCAATTTACCACGCAATAACTATTACCAAAACCGAAACCTATATCATCAATATTGAAGCTGAACGTGCATCTTCCAGATACGAACACAGTTATCGTTAAGGCACTTGTTTATAACTTGTGTACGTATATTTGCCAAATGGCACGCACTGTATGCTGGCATGCCATACCGTGCCACCACCTCTCCTCCCCCTTTAAGACGCCATCCCCATAGAGGCTTATTTTATGTTGTCGTTAAGACTACACCCAGCGACTATATGACTTCCACATTTTGCACCTTTCCTAGGCTGACTTTCTTCTGCCAAATAGATAGCATGGAGGTATTGTTGCATTCTTCGATTAATAGAAGCTTCAGTTTGTTTTTAAATTTCCACTGGGATTGTCCAGTTGATTAAATTAGCTCCTTGTGTTTGAGTTTAACTCGGTTGAGTGGCGTTCTGGCGGGAGTTTTTTTTTTATATTAATTTTCCTTAATCTATATATCTGAGCTTGATAAGTCGGTTGAAAGGAAACTCAAACAGATTCAAGTATACTTTACTTGTTGTGGATAAATCTAACTGTGCGTGTCTTAAGATATTGATATTAACTTTCAATTAAACGAAAGACATTGGGAAAAGTAACTCAATATCTAGTTCATAGTTTGTTGTGCCGGAAAAATTGGATTTATTGAACGTTTGGTAGCAACTTGTTTTTATATTTCACTTAGAGAAAGAACTTTCAATTCAAGTGAATTGGTTTTGTTTATGGATTAACTGCTCTTTGAAAAATGAAGGTAAAACTAGATTTAATTGATTTATTAAAGTTATTATTTTTGGGGATGAGTGATACGGTAATCAAAATAATAATTATAATATTTTTAACTATTAACATTTCAAAAGTGTTTTTTGCTAATTAAGCTCAATTTAATATAGAACTTATGTGATTATTAATGTTTAAGAACCTGATTTTATTTGGATCTTTTTTGGTTTTACTTAATTTTATTAAAATTGTGAGAGCTTCAGTTACTGTTGCATTTCCTCCGATTATCATGACTATAAAGAACACCGCTTACAAAACTTATTTTATGGTGGTGAGAAACGGGTCCACTGCAAGATTTCTAGAAGACATTTATCTAGAAAAAAATCAAGCAACAAAATCTTGATTGCAAAAATCTTGAATTAATATTAATTTTTGAAACAGAGTGGTGAATTTTGATACTTTGGTAATTTTTTTTTTTTTTGAGAAACTAAACAAAATATGTATACATTTCCTCAATGTGGCTGAACAAAATCTGAAATCATTTTTTTTGAGATTATGTATAGTCCTTCTTCCCTTTTGAACATATGATTTTTTTACGTGAATACAAATTCTTTTTTTTTTTCTCAGATTTTTGCATTTTTATCATTTGAGAGAACTAGAAATATATTTTAATGGTTAACTTTTGTCTTCTTCTATAATAAATTAAATAGTTTTCTTTCAAATAAATGTACAAAATGTTAGTATGAACCGATCAATTTATTTAAACTTAAATAAATAAAATCGAGTTCGAACACCAGCTCTTTTGTTTAAATCTTCAAATAAAAAATTTTGCTTATTTATTTATTGGATTTTAAAAATAAAAGCCTTTTACTGTGAGTAAATTTTAAATTCATAATTTATAATAGGATGCCTGGGATAAAAAAAAATGTTAAAACCAAACTCATTTTCGAATTCATTTTACTTTAAGGAGATTCCCACAATATCGAAAATCGGTTAATTTTATTTTTTTCAATAAATGTTTTAAGTTGTGAATAAATGTACCTTATTATGATCAAAATTATACCTCTTGTGATGCTAAGGTGTCTATTCTTTTTTGATTTTATATAGGCGACGACGTTTCGGGCATGATTACTCCCTTCCTTCAGACCTATGAAAATTTAAATAAATATTATATTTACAAAACTGTATACCTACATAACTATGGTAATACATACTTAAACATTACATAAAATTTTGTCAAAAAAAATTTAATCAGCCCACAAATAAGAGATATTAATTTTTGAAAAAAGACCACAAAGATAGGAAATAACTCTTTATGAAGACAGGTCTCATTTAGGAATTTAAATCTTTCGGGAATTTCTTGTAAAAAAAAAATAGATTTGGTGACACAACGGCTCATGAAGAACCAGGGCCTAGTGACTTAAAGCTCTCAACCATTCCTGTGTGTGAGTCTGCAGGAATGGAGGGGACCTACAGTTTATTATGATGAATCCGAACGGCTAAGGTGAGGTGTACTTTTTTATGACAAGAAATACTCTTGGTGGATCTGTCACTTCCTCGCAAGAGGCAGTAGCCCTGAAAAAAACTTAAGGTGGAAGCGGCTGGTATTGAACTCAGACCTCTGGCATGACAGTGCAACGCACTAACCATTAAACCACGGACAACTACGAAAATTCTTGTGCTTCATTCGAAAATTGCGATTGCAAGATAAATTAAGACTTATAAGATAATATTATGTTTAAAGCAACATGTTTGTTTTTGAAATAATTAATTTATTAGCAGGCACGCAAAGCAATAAAGCTTAAAAAATTAAACAAATTCCTAAGGGAATAAGAATTTGGAGATGAAAGTTAAAAATTCGCGCGAATAATTTTTCCCAGTGCGCTTTCTAAGAACTTTAAGATGTTACCATTCAAAGACAACCTTAAATGCAAAGTATTAGTTTAACATTAAAATTATGTAGGGTTCCGTTACTTATTTATATTTACAAAACTATTTCAATTTTTATATCAACTGTAAAAAATATTTGAATTTTAAAATGTGCGCAAAGAAACGAAGAAAAAAATTTTCTCAAGAGAAAATCTATTTTTACATCGCAATTGATTTTATAAAAATTTTTATCGAGTATACGATTCGAGTGAATTATATAAGATGCAATATAAGACTGAGTTGAAAAACAAAAGTTAAAAGTATCTCTCAAATTTTGCTCAAATGTAAGTATGGTGGGACAAATTTTTGCACAAGGGATATACTAAATTTTGACAGCAATGGAACAGTTAAAAAAAAAATTATTTTTCCTTGTTTACTTGTCATTTATTAATTGGAATTAAAATCATTTTCAAATTCGTGTGAAACTTTAAGGTACACTTAGAAATTCTAAGTGACTTTTAATTTTATGAAGATTTTCTTATAATTGAATCGCTTGCGTAAAAATTTTATTCAACAACACTGATCCAAACGAAAATATATTCGATTCCGTACTGTGAAAATAAAGTTTATTTACATTATGTTCAATTGTCATGAGGTCATATTTAGGTATGTCTCAAAAAATAGTCTGAAAAACAATTAAGAACAATTTACTGCAAAATATACGAAAATACAAAATTAATCATATTTTAAATGTTTATTTTTAATTAAGAAAATACAAACATTATGATTTTTAAATAAAATGTTATTTTTATACAAATGGAATTGACAAAATCTTCTACCGCTAAAACTATTGTTTAAAAAAAAATATTGATCGGAAGACCCATCATATAGCTCATTGGACACATTCATATTCTTTTAATCTTCTTAAAATTCACTAGCTCACATAATGTTGCTGTTTTTGATTTGTAGGTACTTTTAATTTATGGGGGATTTGTATACTAGCTATATGTATGTAAACATTTACCTTGAATTTATACATTTTACCTGTTTTGATACTAATTATCTCCTGATATGTCCTTTATAAAAACATAAATAATACCATCACCCAACTCACTAGCGAGCGAAAGGGTTATGGGAAATTTGACGTGGTTTAAAAAAATGTCTTCATAACAGCAATAATATATTAATATATTTAAAATTATTTCCTGTTTTAGACGGAGGCAAATTCATATAGTTTTTTAACCATTTTAAAATGCATAATAAGTAATTATCTTCTGATTTTCATGGAAATAGTGATTCGTTTGATTTCATGTAATTTTAAAACTGAAAGAGATAAACATATCTATGCCTATTATAACAATTGGAATAAACCATGATCTTTTGAACCCAAAACCAAAGTGCGTTTGCTGCGTAAATTACTAAATGATGTTTTTTTTTTTTTTCGTAAAAAGGTAGGTCTTCAAAGGGCATGTAAACTAGAATGTTTATTTTAACTGCTCTGTTATTAGTTGTAACACTTTAAGTTATTAAGAAATGTACATACCTACATCATTTTGTACACGACGTAGTCTTGTACCTAATAATAGGTAAACATGACTTCTTCGAGTTTGCTAATAAGATATTCATAAAGGTTAGGTATATGTAATGTACCTACCTACTTTATAATTTAAATTTATTTGCAAGCTTTATAATTCCAATTGAACATAATTTTAGTTTAAAAACAAAAAATTTAGTTTTTTTCATAAAATCTGAGGTACTTAGCTTATCAATGTGCAAGATTATTCCTTAAGAAACCAAAAAAAAAAATGTATGAGTTTTACAAACGTAGTTCACCGATTTCGGGGAATTGAGTGAGATCAAAATATGATCGAAATATGTACATTGTACATTTGTACAATGTATAATGTATATATAATTGGCAATTAACATACATAGATACAGGGTGTCCGGTAAAGATTGGATAATCCTGAAACGGCACGCGTAAAGCCCACTTTATGACTGCTCCGAAACCAGAATTAATAAGGGTGAGATTGCCCCTCAAAATTTGTGCATTTTTTCGTTCAGTGTATTTTTTTACTTACTTTAAGTTTTTGAATACCACGATTACAAATGGATGAATTCCATCGATTATCTTTTGCAGTAATTTTCTACATTATTGGTGCCAAAACTAAATCGTTAGAAAAATTTGATAGCTCTTGGACTTTTTTTTATTAAAAAAAAATAAATATGTTTTTAATTCCAAAAATTCAAAAAACAATGAAAAAGTTAATGCATCTCTGGTATAAAAAAAATCATATGGACATCCTTATGGCAAACATTTTACAAAATTGGCGCAAAAAATGTAGATTTCAGAATGGTATAATTTATTACAGTATCTAGAATAAATGGGTTATTATTGGTGCTAATATGCAAAAAGAGCGCAGTAGCCGTGGCGTGATGGTTAGTGCGATGGACTGTCATGCCGGAGGTCTAAGGTTCGATCTCCAGCCTCGCCACCTATTTATTTAAAAATGAAAAAAACGGCTACTGCCTCTTGCAAGGAATTGACAAATCATCCAAGCGTATCTCCTGTCACAGAAAAGTGCCGCTCGTTAGCCGTTCGGATTCGGCAATAAACTGTAGGTCCCCTCCATTCCTGCAGACACGCACACAGGAATGGTTGAGAGTTGTAAGTCACTGGGCCCTAGTTCTTCATGAGCTGTTGTGCCATCAAATTTATTTTTTATTTTTTATGCAAAAAGAACGAATCTAATAACATAATTTACTTCGTTACATTGTTTTATGTTTTTGAATGTTAAGACTAAAAATGAAGGAATTGGATCGTTAAATTGAAAACAAAAAAGCTATAATCAAAAAAAGAGGACCATTGTCAAGAAAAGTATCATTATCTTCTTCTTTTATTTATTTTATATCCACTTTAAGATAAATTTCTTAAAACGGTCATCTTTTTTTGGTTTCAACTTTTTTGTTTTCAATTCTACGATAAAAGGTGTGTTAACATAAATTGTAGAAAATTTGATTCTCTACACAAATGTGTTAAAATTTTGTTTGTCCGATGAATGGTTCTCAAGATATCGCGACGACCTTTTTGGGCCCCCTTTTCCAAATGGCGAAAACTCGTTTTTACAATCACACTGATCCCTCCTACAGATCCATTAAAAAAAATGTTGTCCTGTATGAAATGCAAGGTTAATGTAACATTTCAATGAACTATATGGATACTTTAACTGGCATAACCTGCATTCCTGGGCGCTTCAAAACCCTCATATTTTGAGAGAAGACAGATCCCAGGACCAATTTAAAATCAATTATTGGACTGGGATTTTCAATAGAACAATTATTGGTCCTTTCGAGCTGCCGGTAAACTTAATTGGCCACAGCTATTTAGAATTTCTCCAAAATAGTAGGTATAACTTTAGGCTTACCCATGCCTATGTAAAACAAAACAAAAATATTTACTAGTTGTTTATTAGTGGTTATCTCTTTCGAGGCTTCTCACATTGTAGGAACCATCGTTGTATATCAATTAAAGGAAATCAATTTTCAAATATAGAAAGATAGGATTGAGAAATCAAAGCTTGCCAATAAAAGAACTATCAAGGTCATATCAACGAATCGTTTAAGAGCATCGCATTGTCTGTCTGCTTTAAATTAATCTCGCTATTAGACGCTATTTCTACCAAGAAAAAGAAATATAAATGTAATAAAATAAAAAAAAATTTCACTATAACCACTTGTTTAAGTCATCCAAATATGCTATCTATTTGTATGTACATATAATACGAACATTATATATTCGATTTCATCAGGCATAGTCTCAGTCTGCTTTTTCGACCCAATTAAATGCAAGTGCTCGCTCATGCTTATCGCAATTTAGAATTTCTCCTCAGATTACATTGATAGTTTTTAATAACCGTCTGTCTTTTAAGTTTTCGGTCATTAAAGCTCTGAGTGCCCTAAAAAATAATAATTTCATTGCAGATATTATTTATCAACGTTTTAAAATGTGTAAATGTAATGTCATCAATTTATTGTACGTGCTTATAATTACTAACTAACTTTTGTACAGCTGTTAAACGTTTATTTTTGTATGGAATTACCTTTATATTTCTTTTCAAAGGTACGCAATACTCGTCTGCATTTACGTATGTAATATACGTATGTATAATTTTAAAATCGAAAGTCAAAATACCATCACACATAATCTCCTAATTAGATGTCACTATTTAGATAGTTTTAGACAAATAATAAATACATATGTATATGTAATACGTATATTTATGTGCGTATGGCTCTTTGGTAGTAAATAAATTTCACCAAAATGCCCGGTGAAACAATTTAAATTGTAACCGAAAAAAAAAAATTACGTCAAATTCTCAATTAAGTGGTGAAAAGTGAGATTGATTTAACGTACGTGCATTGAATTACTTGATTCTATGTGATTAGCATTTTATCTTTGAATCAATTTAAATAACTGAAAATTAATCAGTGGTGGTAATTTAAAATAATTTTCTTGCTTCAACGATTTTCAGCGAAAACTGCAATGGAGCAATGCAATTTATTTGATAGCGGGATTGGGTAATAATTACAAGATAAATAAATTGTTAGAGTAGCTAATAAGTGAAGGTACCTATCCTGAGATGGTTTCAAGCTTAGCGTTGAACATTGGACCATAGATAGATTGAATTCTTTTTTTATTTTCAAAGATATAAAGATGAAGGTATGCTACGTGACGGAACGCAGAAAGAGTATAACATAACGTTCGTTTTAAGGAGTTGAATGACCAAAAAAGTCCGACTTTTCATTTAAAAACATTTAAAAACAAAAAAAAATATAGAAGGTATGCTGTATTTTAACATTGTTATTAAAATTGTCAGTCCATTTCAAAATACATTCGTAAAAACTGAAAAGGGTAACCCGTTTTGGAAATAAGAGACTTAAAGGCTGATTTCCAATGGCGCGTTCGCGTTAGAGACGCTTACGTATACGTTTATAAAAGCTTTACGAACGCGTCGACATAACAGACGACTTGAAGAGAACCTGAAAATCAAAATGAACCTACATAACTGTAATTTTGAATTCCTTTCAACAAACTATTCCACTATTTTTTAAACAAAATCGATTTTTTTCTTTCAATAAAAGTAATTTGTCCAGAAAAACCGATTTTTTCTTCTATATAAATCGATTTTTTTTTTGAAAGGAATTCGAACATTAGTTTAACTGTCAAAACGCACGCTGAAGTTGATTTTTTTCAACTTTAACGTTGAGGTAGCTTATGTTACGTTGGTTTGTGTACATGCTAATAGGTGCCAAATCGTAACATTACTGCCCAACGCGTCATTGTAAACAATTTGCTTAAATTGCTATGTGTGAGCTTTCGCGTTGAAAGAAAAATCTGTCAAAGCGACGCTCAACGCGGCATTGGAAATCAGCCTTAATCAATTACCTAATTAGAACTTACATAAAAAGTGCTTAATAATGTTGGCACCTGATATTATATGTATAATAATCAGGGCTAGGATTTCTATTTTAATACATACTAGTATCGCCCAGCGGCCGAAATTCGGCCACCAAAAATGACACACTCTAGTAAGGAAAATAAAAAGTTAAATTATAAGGGAAAACTAATTCTTCAAAATTGGTACCATTGTTTACTTTAAGTATACATATGTTTCTACTCTATTAATTAACATCTAACCATCAATGACTAACATTTAAACCAATTCAAAGTCTGGTGCACGATCATACGACATCATGAAAATGCCTACATTTTGATAATTTGGTATTTGAATTTATGAATTTTTTTACTAATGGTTGAAATTCGACCACATACAACAAACAAAATTAAATAACCGTTACTAATTTTGAAAGCTTTATACACAGGAGATTTGTACTAAATTTTTGGTGTATCATGTTGATTTTCTGCAAACTTTAGAGCCGTCAGCTATAACCTCTATCAGTTTCATTAAAATCGCTCAAGGAACAACGAAGATATCATTTTTGAAATCCGACCCAATACTTGTATAAACATATCCCCCACCCATTCTCATTAAACTCTCTCCAACCAACGTTGTCAGTACAGGCCTTATGAGAAAGCTTTTTTCGAATCAGTGAAGGGCACAATACTGAATTACTAAGGCACTCAATGAAATAAAATGTCACTTCCTTAACCATAAACTTCCCATTTGTTTTTGGAATTTTTTTTTTTCACGATCTATCTAGCCCACAGCCAACCAATCGCCAAATTAGAGTTACCATTGCTAAGATTCCTACATCAACCACTTCTATTTCTATAGTTTGTGTGCGAGAGCACACTACGCTGCAACCAAACTGAGATTCAAACGTCCTATTTTCCCTGTACTGACCATATTTGTTGGACAGAGTATAAAAAGATAGAACCTCCAACGCACCGCTGCAACCTGCGTAGCAAAAATCGCTCATAACATCTCTTAGACAGTTTCCCATTGACCACGCCCAATGAAATTTGTATTGAAACGTTCGGTCGGGGGGAGTACTGTATTGAACTCACTTAATATCTATTATTTATTTACGCAGCTATTCGAAAACTATAAAATGTCACACCTAATTTTGTTTTAATTATTAAATTAAAAAAATTCTTTAATTTTAGGCAAAGTATACTATACTATATGATGATAATATTTCTCATATGAGTGATTTTTGCGAGAAAATATATAAAACTGTAACTTTCTCCGCTTAACGGCAAGTTTGCAATTTCATTTTTTCACAAAAATCCATATCTGTAATAGTCATCATCTCTCAAAATTTTAGCCTTCTTAACGCACCTCTTAAAAATATAAAAATCAATAATCTCTAAAAATTCAAATTACCCTTACCTGCCCCCAATGACTTCATATGCACATAATTTTTGATTTGTGCATAGAAATGCATTTTTTGGATTTTTGGGCATATTTTTATAATAAGTGCATATTTTTCGTGCTTATTTTTAAAATATTAAACCAATTTTAAAAATTAAATTTTTTACTTTAACGAAAGTGCTTCAAAATTTGTGCATTAAAAATTCAAATTCAAACTTAGGAACATGAAAGGGTTTTTTTTTTTAGACCTTTCCATCAACTTGTTACTGATAGACCAAGTTTTGTTTTGAAATTTCAAAAAAAAATATGGTAGGTATAATATGCTAACAAGGCTTATTAAAGAAATTCGGAAAATTATAGTAGGTACATATGGTACAAACCAAATTCAAATACGATTTTAAATATATTTTATTTTCAATTGACTGATTTGTTTTTAATTTTTTATATTTTTTCATCATTTTTAATAACTTTTTTAAAGCATTTTTTAAGCGATTCTTTCATTTTATGTGCTTTTTCTATGCGCATATTGTGTGTTTTTTTAGCACATACAAATCCGAGCCTTGAAAATAATCAATATTATAATTTAATAATTGTTATAGAACACCAACGATTTTCATTAAAAAAAAAAGAAACAGAGAATTGTGAAGATTTGTGTTCTAGTATTTCCCCCTTTTTCAATGCTTTCTATTTTACAGGCTTGGAAATACATACATAATTATACAGAACTTTAAGAGAGAATTTAAGATAGGTACCTGAGTTTTTAAAATTAAGAATAATTATGAATTAAGTCGGAACAACATTTTTATCTCGATTGATAACAAGGGCGAAAACAATTGTATAATCAGTAATTATGGAATTTTTCCAAATAGAATGGAGTACATGATGCAATTGTAATTGAAACATTTATTTTAATTAATAAATGAAAAATGTAATTTAATTTAATTTAATTTAATTGAAAAATACACACATTTTATTTCTTTTTGAGTAATTGAATACTTGTAATTAACTAAAAAAAAATGTACAATTACATTTACATTTAAAAATTAAAAAAAAAAAAAAACAAAGCCTAAGACAAGCATAACACGTACAGAACCTTTTCCTAAAATATTTTTACTTAACTTCGACGCACGATTAGTGCGATGGCATCCTTTTCTGAATAAAACATATAAAAAACTAGAAAAAAATGCAAATATTTTTTGCAAAAAGATGAAATCTTTTCTACAATGAAAAACAATGAAAAACGACACAAGTATTTGCTATTTATATTCATGACGATTATGGGATCCGCAAAACTACATCTGCAGTGAATTGCAGTTTAGTGCTCTCTTCTCTTCGACGATTTTACGTGGAAAGAAAAGAGAAGAGAACAATGTACGGCTCCATAATCGCCATCATGATTATTATTTTTTCGTCAGATTTTTTTCACCAAATACCCTAATGTCACTCATATGTTCGAGGGTAAATATGGATGCAGTTTGTATGTAAACCTGTATAGGTAGTCTCAAATGAAGAAGTATTTTGTTCAATAGCCAAGGAGAATCTATTTAATCAAGTTCAGTACAAAAAGAAAAATAGAAAAATAAATAGTATGCCCAACTGCTTTTACATTTTTATAAAAAAGGAAAGTTTTTATGTAGTTTTTTTAATGGAATTTATGAGGCGCGACAAGATTTGCCCAATTTCTTTGCACGAACGACAATTGTATTGATTATTAAAAAAAAAAATATTAAAATGTCCCGATAAGCTTGAATCTCACGGATTGTATAATTGAATAAGGAAATATAATAATTGATTTTCTGTGGTTTTTGATAGTTAGTTGAGTCTATACGATTTTTTTTTTTAAACATACATACCTACATACATAATTTCCCGCAATTATTATTGCCAGTTGGCATTTGAAAGCGGATTTCTTTGAAAAATAAAACTTAACTTGTTTGTTTACTCCATAATTTTTACATAAAATAAAAAACCAATGATAAGCCAAATTAATTCCAAACTTTTTGCCAAGGATTTTTTCCATTTAATTCATATTTTGTGAAAAAAAAAATCAAGCTTTGGTAATTTGATCGTCACCAACCAGAAATGAAATTTCATAAATATTGATTAACTTGAACTAGTAACAATATTATATTTTAAAAATCAGTTCCAAAATTCAAATTGTTGTTATGGCATAGGTAGGTAACTACACTATATACTGACGTCGAAAGCCGTGGTATGATTTAATTATATTCCTTTCAATTAAAATGCAATAAATTGAATTCGATTGATATTTTCTTGGCACATAAATTGCCAGTTTTATATTATTCAATAACTAGATACGTGCTACCTTATTAATATGCCATAAACAAGCCTTTATTAAATATCAATACGTAATAACAAAATTCGCAATGTTTTTTTTTTTTTTTTTTTTGATTTTAGATACTTCATATTATTTTTGTATTTGGAATTGTAGCACTATCAAAATGTGAACTACAAATTTCAAGAAGGCCACTGATCTTCCCCGGATGGCCACCAAAGAATGCCAAGCAAACTGGTATTGGCGTTCGCAATCCTGTGGGAAATGGAAAGCGAACTCTTGTTCTGCAAATTCGTAGTGACAAACATGTTCCAATTGTTCTTAAGAGACCTCCACAACAACAAGCCTTAGTTCAAAGGCCATCACTTGGGCGACCACACAAAGTCATTATAAAGCCTGGACAATTGCACAGCAATAAGTTCATTGGTCGAAAACCATCGAATGTCTTGAAGATCAAATTGCCAAATGTAACGCCATCACACTTTGAGAAGCCATATCACTACGAACAACCTTATCAGTTGGTGTCAGAAGTTCAACAGCTTCCGGTAAGCAAAACCGTTTTTGTTTAAATATTTTCAACTAAATTTTATTTTTATTTTTAATAGTTCGAGGAGAATACCCACTTTGTTTCTGAACATTTTGCTCCTATTCATACAATTCCCGCACCAAATTTGAGCATCCAAGATAATCATATCTTCCAACCAGAACAATATCTACCTCCAGAGCCACAACCATACCACTCCAATCATTACCAAGTCAATGAGGATCAAACAAATGATCAAACTATTTTGGATCCCTTTTCTGGAAAGCAAAAACTCTTTGCTCCAGATCCAGATCCTTCCTTGCCGGCAGCCACAATTCGACCAGCAACTGAACCATACAATACCCCTAGTAATGGAAAACCTCTCCCATCTGATATACAATCGAACTACCTGCCACCTGCTCAAGCTCTTACCCAATTGGTAAGCCCATCTCAACAACAGACTCAGCAGCAGCTCCCAGAATTGTATGGCCTTCAATACGTTGGTCAACCTATTCAATTGGCGCCGATTGCTATTCAGAATCCTACATACCTGGTCACACAATCGAATCAGCTCTTCAACCAACATCAACAAGAGCTTTTTAGGCCAAATGACAACATTATTACGTCATCATATGCAGATGCAGATTTAACACAGGAAGTTGCAAGTAATGGCCAAATATTACAAGCTGCAAAAGACTCTGCTAACATCATTCATCCACAATACACTGCTGCTGATGTAGCAATCAGTGCTGCTCCCCAGTTTGCTGCTTTGATTGCCGCTCCTCCAGCATCTACGGCGCATGCAGTTCATATTGAACAGCGAGCACCATTTCAGTTGTCAAACGTGGCAGTTCCACAGCAGGATGGATTTGTAGCTTCAGAATACTTTGGAAGTGCTAATGCTGATTCACAACTCTTGCAAGCTTTTGCTGAGGAAGAATCGCAGCGGGAGCAAGCTCAAGCCGAGCAACAAGCTCATTTAGAGTATGAGCATCGGCTGCAGCTAGAACAGCAAGAGCAACAAGCGCTGTTACAACAACAACATAACCATCAGCTAGAACTACAGCAGCAGCAACAACAACAACAGCAACAGCAACAACAACATGATCAACAACAATACGAACTGCAACGAAATCAACATCATCACCAGCAGCTATTAGCCCAAGCACAATCATCTAAGGATCCTGCAACAGCAGCTTTTGAAGAACACAAAAGGCTAGTCGAAAAGCAGCTTGGTCCACAATCGTTGAGGATATTTGTACCTGATGAAAGTGAAAACGGTTTCTCATCAAATGGGGTGCGTTAAATATACAAATTTAAAGTTTAGTTTATTTTTAATTAAACCAAATTATTTTTTAATTTCAGCGGCAAAAATTAAAGAAACGATCTAACGAAGGATCTGATGTTAAAGAACAAAAACCAGAGGACAAAACCTCTTCAGTTTCTCCATCAGTTGAGGTTTCCAGTGAAGTTCAGAAGCCATAGTTGAATATTTAAAGATTTTAAAAAGGATGTTTTTAATTTATTGTGTTTAGTTTAAAGTTAAAATTAAAAAACTTATTGTTTAAGTAATTTATTTAAAATAAATGACGAGTCTTAAATACTTTACTTTCTTTATTTTATGTACATAAATTAAATGAAAAATTATTTTTTTAAATTTTTCGCTCAGCTTATTTGTTGTTTAAACAAGAAAGAAAGCGCAGAGTAGCTAAAATGTTTGGGTAGTTTCTAGTTGGAGGCGAAATGAAATACATTTAACATTTTTTTTTTTTTTAAACAAGATATCGGTCGGTACAAATTATAATAATTAGTGGCGTAGGCTTAGCGTTTAAAGCCCTTCCATACTATACCATGAAGTATTAGCACATGTACAAAAGTGGGAAGTAAATCATGTATAATAGTGTTGAAACAAAATATGAAACTTCATCCCACACGACTTGACAGCGCATCTACTCACACAATTTGACATGGTGTTAAATCGCACATTCCATCCCACCTGGAAGTTTGATGTTGTGGTGAATTGATTTGCTTGGATGCAAGTGTGGAAACAAAATATCAAAAACATTTTTTCACACAAATTTGGCAGTCGTAAGTAATTTTATCCCACTTTTTTTTGACATGTGTTAATACTCGATAGTGTGGAAGGGCTTTTAGGTCTATTTTCTAATTTTTAATTTTTTTTCTTTTTGTTCTCTCCATTTTATTCTGCTAGCCAGCTTTGAAAGTAAATAAAAAAATAACAGTATTTTTTATTAAGAAATGCATAATAAAATGTTTAAAATTATTGTAAAACACTGTTTTACAAAATCATAAAAAAAAAGTTTTTTTTTTTTAATTTTTCAAAACTTTTTTTTTATTTTTACATATTCGCAGAATATTGTTAAAAAAAAAAATTGAAAAGCTGAATTTTGTAAGCAGAATTTGGAAAAATGAATTTTGACCCAGACAACCCTCGAAACGTAGATATAATATTCAGTGTTTAAAAAAAAACGCCTAGCATATATAATAGTAGCTAGTTAGTACAGAAATCTACCAAAAATTTGTATTATTTGCTAATTTTGAAGAAAGTATTGAAACGTTTTGTTTGTAATGACGAACGACATGTTTAAAAAAAAATATTAACATCGTTTAACAATGTAGGAAAGTAATATTTATTAGGGGAGGGGCGCAACTGCCCCCTCGAAGTTTTCAATTTGATTCGTTTTTGGTTGGCGAATTTGAATTCGTAAAGCTAAAAATGTAAGATATTTTTAAAACATAGGTATGTAAAACCTAATTTTTCTCTTTTGAACTAGGGAAAGACGTACTAACAACTCACAGTTTACAGTTTTTTAAGTTTTATGTTCAAATAACCAGATCTGGCAAGAGGTTTTACTAAGCCAAATTTGTTCGAAATTCAGAACACTCTTTCTAAATCCGTACGAAAATTAATTTCGTTAACGAATTCAATTCGGAACGAAAATCAGAACAGAAGTACCTAAATATGTTTTTTCATAACTAATAACTATCCCTCGAATCGATACTATTCTGACCTTCTTCGGTCGATAAAACAATCACTTCACATTTCACACAATGCAATGACATCACACTTCCTATGTTCCTGTTATTTATTTACTGGTATCTACATTGGGAGCTTTAAACAAACGCTTCTTAGCCCAGAAATTTTGTGCAAAACTTCAAAATTTTGGTAGCTAGTTTAAAGGAGTATTTAAGGAATTAACCCCGCTTCTAACTGTTGAGGAATTCCTGCAATTAGTGTTTGAAAAAATAAAATTAGGTTAAACAAAAAAAAAAAAAATATTACGGTACATTTTGAAAAGTTCCGCAATATCTCAAATAATTGTAAATTTAGTTTTATACAAGATTTTTAAGCTATTTAACAGGTCTTAATTTACCCAAGTGGTAAATTAATTTATTATCTTATCATATGGGATAATTCCAAAATAAAACCATCAGTGTTGTCAGTATTTTATTTTCTTAGGGCCACTTGCTCCAAACGAACGGATAAATATATAAAACTTAGGATAACTATCCCAGTTTAAATAAATAAATAAGAACTGATCGTTTTTTAATTGCATGAACGGAAAATAAATAACAAGCGGATAAGAATATTTTTTCAGAATCACCAACACAACAAACACAAAACACATTGAAAAATAAGACAACTCTACGCTTTGACTCGCTTTCTCGTAATACTACGTTTTCACCGCAAGTGAATCTCGTTTAGATTTCATAAATCCCAAATAGTGTTTTCACCAGAAAAAAAGATTAAAAGATAGATTAATTTTCATTTTTCTTATGAAGTGGAAGTGAGATGGCAAGTTTGCTTTGTGTCAAACGATAAAAAAAAAAGATGGTTTCCCGCAGCTTGTATTGCGCTGAATAGGGGAATAGGTCTGTTCGAATTTTACCTATGAAGATTTAAATGAGATTTATTTTAAATCTTGATTTGAGGAGATTTAAATTAGTATGGTAAATCACGGGATTTGTGAGGAGATTTGTGTTAAATCTACCTAAATCTCGGTTTAGTGCTCGCCGAAAACGTAGTATAAGTCCCCTTTCACACGAAGATACTATTTGCTGGAGATTTTGTTGACGTTTTCTTTAAACTTCCTTAACAATCTCTTGTAGCTTTCACACGCAAGCAACAAAAACCCGGAGATTTTCTTTATTTTCCTTTTACACTACCTTATGGTTGAACGCACATAATCGTAAATTTCCAAATGAGGTAATTTCAACCAAATTTGCACAAAATTCTGTAGGAAATAACGTAAGACTTTTATGAACACACCCATTGAAAGTGGATCCCATTTAAAATGACAGAATTCAATACAAAAAACAACAAAAACAAGCTATTGACAATCTTGACCGTCAAACAAAATTACGAAATTTTAACTTTTTTTTTGTAATTTGCCAAATTACCTCATTTCAGCTCTAATGAAAACGCATAGATGAAAGGGCGTTCGTGAAAAATGTCTATCGTAAACTTTACGATTTTACAACGTCGTAAGGTTTTATTCTGTTTTAAGCTTAAAAGTTCATGTTAAGTTTAGAACCTGAAACGCATACATATCTATTTTTGGTTTTGGCATCTTTTGACAACTGATTTTGAAAGATCCATCCCATGTCATAATACTTCTTTTTACAAAAATTTATAGTTTTAATTTAACTAATGAATACTTTTTTAATCGAAAATGTGTAGTTTACTACGAAACGTTTCATGTAGAAGATTATTGGGCACAACCACCATAGATCTCCTACATAAATCACTTCGAATTTGTGGCCTGCAAGCAAGTAATTCTATTCACACAACTCAAGTTCTCTCAGAATTTTGGGAACGTGAAAAGAAAGGTGGTTACCGCACTGAATTGCCTCTACCATCAAAGAAACAACTGATACTTGATGGATTAAAGGAGCTCAAGTATGAAATTTCCCTGTGGAAGGATGAGATGAAAGAAAGATTAGAGAGTGATCCAATGTTAGTCTTTCGACCAGGTTTGTTTGCATAAGACCCGGAGAAATAATTTAAATTAAGACTAATTTTTTTAAGGTGAAACCGATGTTGTGTTTAAGTTTCAAGAAGAACAAGATCTGGACAAGTGGGTTGTGACCACTGACAGTGACCACAACGAAGGTAAAACTTCTGCCAAGTTTGAGATCAGCGATGCGAGCGCCGGACTCTTTCATGGTTATGTTAGCGGTGATGTTGTCAAAGATGGGAAAATCAAAAGAACTGGTTATGCGAACATTCGAACCAAAAGAGTCAGGGTAAGATATTTACAAATTGCTTAAAAATCCAGCATGAAAATGGAATTAATCTTAAAGAAATCATTTAAACGAGAAACGACGTACGATTGGACGCAATACAATATGTTAGTTCTTAAAGTGAGAGGTGATGGTCGCTCATATCTCATCAATTTACACTGTGAGGGATACTTTGACCTGCTTTGGAACGATGTCTACCATTATGTGCTGTACACCAGAGGTGGACCACACTGGCAAACAGTTAGGGTAAATTTGTAAACTCATTCTGATTTTCTTTTCTTTTTATGCCCAAATAATTTTAGATACCATTTTCAAAATTCTTCTACGCTTCGAAAGGTCGTGTTCAGGATAGACAAAGTGCAATTGTCCTTAATCGGGTAACGCATTTAGGATTCTCAGTCGGTGCCAGAGCCGGTCATGATGGCCCTTTCAGTTTAGAAATAGACTATGTCGGATTAGAGTTTGATCCCAGTCATACAGAAGAGTTTGCTTATGAAATGTACAAAACCGATAAGTACATTGTTGCAACATAGTCTCATGGATAATAAAAGCTTTAATGAATCTATATATGTCAGTCTATTATAAAGTTTTTATTTTACAGTTTCAAATTAAATATCAATATACAGGAAGGGGAAAAATTAAAAAAAAAAAAAACAAAAAAAAAAACAATTAACCAATGGAAACAACATTTTCCTGTTGTCTTCTCGAGTTGTTGAATCTTAATATTACATTATCAACAGAATTATTACTCTAACAGGTCCTTTAAATCACTAGTCCAATTGAAGGTTCATACTATTAACTTTGCTCAAGCTTATTACGACAAATCTTTTCAAATTAATTCAACTGAGGAATTGTATTTATCTCGGATTGCTCAACACAAAATTATTAATCGCTTCTAATCCCGCAAAAGCTTTCACATAACCTAATCGTAAACTATTCTTTACGAAGAGTTCATTGACGGTTGTTTTTGTTTTACGTTGGCTTCGGAATATTTATATATTAAAATAACTAATTCCATTTTCTGTAGATTTCTTTCCATTGGACTAGTCGATTTAATTGGAACTGTTTTAATGGTTTACGTTTTTTTTCTTAAGATTTTGTAGGTATTTTTATTAAGTACGTAACTGAGAGCAGCGGCTACAGTTGTTGCACCAGTTAAATACCATAATCCGTGAAGAAGCGAATGATCTACAAATAAAATGCGAATTTGTTTAAAAATTTATATTTGATGGCATTTGTAAGTTGTAATATTACCGATATAGTTCCATACAGGTGCTCCCAAACTTAGTCCAATAGCAGTAAGCTGAACAAAAGTGTTAACTTTACTAATGAATGTAGGTTCTAGTTGGGCCGTTACATGGGTGGCATCGAAGTATCGAGACATGGTTTTCTGGAATACAAATCGAATCGAAAAAAACTTCGAATAAATAAATAAAAAATATGTGCGAAATTTTGGATCATGATATGTACTGATATTCGTTTTACTACCTAGTTATTTAGTTCGAAAAATGTTTGACCAGAAAAACAAAACAACTAATTTCAATATACTGCTTTTTTGCAAGAAATCAAACCGATGAATTTGTTTTCTTTACAAACATTTGAACTACCGTATTTCAATATTAAAATTAAGATCTGAATATCAAAAACATAAGCTATTCTGAGAAGAATTCTAGTGGTTTAAACTAAATTTTGACAATCAAATACAATAATCAGAGTTTAAGGTGAGTTAATACATCGATAATTAGGTTTTGATTGATATTGAATTCAAATTGGTACTGAATTTTTGAACAAAATTGTAATTCAAAAAATAACACTTACCGGCGGTGGTAGACTGACATAACGAATAACAAAACCAGCACCCAATAGGAATACATCACGAAAAAGTATCGTTCCTGCCAACCAAAAAGGCAGTAGGTCACAATATCCCATTGAAATAACCAACGATCCTATCAGCAATTTATCTGCCATTGGATCTAAGAACGAACCAGCTTTACTGGCTTGATTCGGCCAATATCGAGCGATTTGTCCATCTAGCTATATAATTAGTACAAAATTAATTTATTTTATTGTAGAAAAAAAAATACCAATTTACCAAATCAGTTATTCCAGCCACAACCAACAAACCAATGGCTAAATTAAAATCTCCATCGATTATCACGTATCCGATGTAAGGGGCTAGGAAAGCTCGCCCAACGGTCAAAAAATTTGGAATAGTCATTATGTTTTCGCGTTCTATTACTTCTTCCATTTTTTCACGAACTCTTTCTTGAACCTTCGATTTGGTTTCACGGATGTCCTTAACGAGGACATTTTTTCTTTCAATAAAGATATCACGTTTCTTTTCGATGGCATTTTGGATAAGATCTCGGCTCTTGATTGTTTTCAGGTGGAACGAGTGTTTCTTTGAGTCTGCATACAATCGAAGCGAGACAACGTCCCAACGCTGATGGTCGAGGAATGAGGTTTTTATGAATCCAGTGGCAGCAGCATAACGATTAAGGCATGTTGTTCCTTCACGAGAAGTTCGTAAGAGATCAGGTAGATTTTTCCACATGCCTGGTCTATACATTTGGCGAAAGATTGTGGTCGGCAGCATTTTAACTAATTTGATTATGTGGTTATTTGTATGCAAATTAAACTTTTATTGTTACTAGGATAGGGAAAATTCAAAAACAATAGATGTAATTGAATTAGTTTGGATCAAATATTATGTTAAAAAAAAATAAGTTCTAAAAATAGTACGCCGCCTGAGGTAACACTCCGCTAAGCAAAAATGTTGGATAATGTTCTCCTTCATGATAATAAACTTACCATCAAATGACTGGCTATAGTTCTTTAATGATAATGAGGAATAATTAGTGCAATTCGCAGAGTTGCAAACTGTGATTAAATAATTTATTAATTAGTTTAGCAATTCAATTAAAAAATTACAACTATGAATTCAGGTTTTATTTTTATTTCCATGTTTTTCTTTTTCTTTGGATGTCAAATGTTCTTATCAATTTTTTGACATTTCTTCATTTCTTTTGACATGTCAAAATCAGTGCCGGTAATGTAGATACAAATGGGTGCGTTCAGGTTCTAATAGGATAGGAGAGGACATGGCTAGTGGTCAGAAAGCGAACTACACACTGCTCACAAAAATTTTTGATATGTTATAAGCCGAGCCCAGTCCTACTTATGTCGTTTTCGATTGGATTTTCAGAGTGTTTCACTCCTTTTTGATTCCAATGAAAAATGAAAAACTCTCTTCCGTAATATGTGTATCTATGTAGAAGCAAAAACTAAAATGAATTCTTCAATAATTTCAATTCCAGAACATCGCAACAAGAAGCATTTACTATTTTGACAATTAATCCAACACATACTTTTAAAAGTATGAAGCCTTAACTACATAAGCCAAAAAAGTGAAAAAGTACAAAAGTGAAAATTTTCAAACTCATTTTGGGATAGTTTTTCTCACAGGAAAACTTATAGAAATGATGCAGAAAACTTAAATTTTGGTTTAAAAATAAAATGTGTGTATTCTTTTTCAAAAAACAACTGCGCTAGCTGGAAAAAAATATTTTTACTTTTGTAATTTTTCAAAAAGTGGCCAATGTAGTTAAGGCTTGAGTGTCTTCAGAGTGCACTCCTAGCACTCCTTAATGAAATACGGCGTGAAAAAACACTCCTAAATCATCACTCCGAACAGCAAATGGAAGGTTTTTAAAGTGTTGGGATTGGGAGTGTGGATGGAGTGAAAAAAGAGTGCTAGGATTGACCAACGGAAATTGACATTAGAAATCCCCAAGAGCTTGTGAATTAAATATTTTTCAATTCACAAATCAGAGAGTGGTTGTTAATTGAAACTCATTCAATTCACAAATCCCCAAGACCTTTGCCGAGATTTAGCTAATGACGAGTGAGTGAGATGACTCACTTTTCATTGAAAATCGATATAGCTAGTACAAGTGAGTGAGTAGGCGAGTGAAATAAAACGTCAGTTTACTCGCCGAATGTTTCAGCGGTGACTTGGTGTATGTGTTGGTAAATTTACACTTTTGCATAAGTATGCGTTCTTTTCCAAAGGTATTTTGACATATCTATTTACGTACGTGAAATGAAATAGCAAAACAACAATGTATGTATGTAAAAATGAATATGCAGCACATAAAAGATTTGTTTTTTATACAAAAATATATTTATGTATTTGATGAATATTATTACTTTGTTATTTACATTCTAATTGTAGGTATACATTTTTTTAATAATAATTTTTTTGAGTGAAAAACCCATCAACTTCGTGAGGACAAACTACAAAACTTTGGAAGAATGTTAAGGAGCGGATAGGGCACACTAACTTCACACTAAAGTCACACATTGATTAAATTTTATTTTCCTAATTTTTTTGATAAAGTTTAATTAAAATAAAAACACAAAATGGTAAAATTGAACCTCAAACAAACAAAACCAAAGACAACAAGTTAAAAGATAATGTTTGGTTATGAACTTTCATGTGTTCGAAACTAGATTCGAAATTACTCATTTCACTTTAATAGCTAAATCACTTTTGCGAATGAAGTGAGATGAGTCGGCGAGTAAGACTGTTGCTGGCAAATGGAGTGGAGGGGATTAGGAAGAGTCGGCAAGGCAGCAGAACTGATTTACCAGAGCAGGAACCAACAAGGAGGGAAAAGGAACAGTGTGGAAAGGGGAGGGATGTCTAATCCAGAGAACGTGGCCTGCTTGCTTAGCGCAGCTTAACTCGCCGGAGGGGGGGGGGAACTTGTTCTCGGAACCAGACCTCACCAGCAGCAAAAACACAAATCAGGCCGGTTTACCTAAAAATTCGACTGCGGACGGAAACTTACCACACCGAGGGCACTGCAGATGTGATCGCAGTGCGGCCTATACCCACCCAACCTGGGAATCCTGTGGCCTCAATTTTTGGATTCCCCCAATAGTGACTTTAGCAGTTTAGTGTCACTCCACCATCACCATGTCCGCTTCACCTCCACACCCCTGAAAATTTCAATTCAAAATTCCATGTTTCGTCTAAGAACGAAACAGAAAAACATCAAGGTCTTCATTCACAAAGGCAGTTGAAGTTTATTGTTATTAACGAAACATAAGAGTTATTATAAGAAACATCGAACGAATTTTAAGAAATATTAGCAAAAGTAAGTATTAAGATCTTTCAACTTAAATTTTTTTGTTACAGAAAAACTCACAATCAAACTAGAAACGAAAATGAAAATGTGATTAAGAAGCGTTTCCCAAGCTAAAAACCAATCGTACCCTTTCTGGTACTTAACTTTAAACATAAAAGGTTTTCGAATCTAAGGTTCCCTGCCTCAATAGAGCTCTTTGGAGGAGGACTAGTGGTTAAAGTCATTGACAACAGAACGCGGAAATTTTTGGAAACACCACCAATATCACTTACAATATATAAGGGTTTATGATGATTTGAAAATTAAAAAAAAAAACTTGAAAATTGATTTATAAATAACACAAAAAAAAACTTCAACGCCACTTGGGACAAGACACAATATATTACAAAAACAAATAAACACTTATAAATTGGTGGATGCACAAATGGTTTTAGGATGCCTATATTTATCCTTCTTGGGGCTAAATTCCTCCTTCGGCTTCTTTCAGCTTCTTTCTTCTTCTTCTTATTATTTTTCTTGAACAACAACAAAAAACATTCATACATATACGTGGGTACCTGTGTTCTCTTTGCTTTATATACACATATATGTTTTATGTGGGGCTCACTGACTTTGTTAGCGGGACCTTTTTGGGCGACATATGGTTTGGCTGTAAGTTCAAGGACACTCGTTTAGGAAATTTGGGGTCTCTAGGGGAGCACCAGGAGCGCAGAGCATGCCAGATGAGGATCGGCGCTGGTAATTCTGACCAGCTAGTAATTGGGTCCCAAAAAGAACTTCGATATCGGAACCCGATAAAAACGATGGGCGGCCTAGTCTCTGTTGGTAGACTATGACCGCCAAAAACACACCTAACAAAATTTGAAATAATTAGCACACTTTTCTTTTGTTTTTTTTTTCTTTAAACTCACCGTCGTATATTTAATGTAAATTTTTAAGTTTTTGTGTTGTCTTATGATTGTCTTATAATTGTCTTTATTTCTTATTCGTTTAATGTAAACTTTTGCTCAATCTAAAAAAAAGGATTACTGAATAAAAAAAACACGATGGATTTACGTGCACCAAAATGTAACACTCGGACTATGCTTTAATAGCATTTATATATACCGGCAAGTGTATCGCACCACATTGAATAATCGAATGAAGAGTCTAACCGTTTCCGATATGACAACCCGAGAATCTATTTACCTATGTACAATTAGGATAAAGTGTAGTAGCCGTGGCCTGATGGTTAGTGCGATGGACTGTCATGCCGGAGGTCTAAGGTTCGAGCCCCAGCCTCCGCCACCTATTTATTTAAAAAAAAAAAAAAAACGGCTACTGCCTCTTGCGAGGAATTGACAAATCCTCCAAGAGTATCTCCTGTCACAGAAAAGTGCCGCTCGTTAGCCGTTCGGATTCGGCAATAAACTGTAGGTCCCCTCCATTCCTGCAGACACGCACACAGGAATGGTTGAGAGTTGTAAGTCACTAGGCCCTAGTTCTTCATGAGCTGTTGTGCCATCAAATTTATTTTATTTTTTTAATTAGGATAAAGTATATAGGAATCACACCACCTCTCATTTCTAATTGCACAAATCATACAACAATCCGCTACTTTTCCTCCGGTCGTTGTGTTGGTAGGATAACTATATAAATGGAATCGGTATTCTCTGATAGTGACGTCACTATCGTCTTAAAATCGGTTCATCGATAGGGTGCATGCTAAGCTGCCTCATAATAATGTGTAATAATCGATTTACTTGAACCTAAGGCTGAGGTTATTTTCCTTTTTCTTTGGTTATAACATTATTATTGGTTACGACATTATGTTCTTGTCAACGCGCTGTCTTTTTCAATAATATTAACACTTTTCGTCACTATCCTGAGTTTCGCCTTTATTTACCACGGAAGTGTTATACCCTCAATATACCAGTTTCCACTCAATATACCAGTTTTTGGACACTTCCCTCTCATCTAAATTGTCCCTTTCCAATTCAATGAAGGGAATCCCCTTCATGTTGTGAATCCTTAACTATAATATGGAAATGGTCATTATTTCTAAATGCCATAAAAACATAAAAGAACATAAACAACAAACATCATGGATGCCGGTAAGTGAAATATTTCGGTCTCTTTATTCTAATTTACCAATATATCTTTCTTTTCTTTTGTTTTGATTTATAGGCTTCTCTTGTTTTTTTTTCTAACTATTATTACTATTTTAATGTTTTCTTTTTCGTTTCAGGTTTTTTTTTTTTCATCTTTGTTCCCGGTTAAACTACGATTTGGATGTGCTGTCAGAAGGGTAAGTTTTCGCATTACTTAAATGTTTTTTTAATATTTTTCTTATTTAGGATTCGGGTTTCTCACTTCATCGCCAGGGATCCGCAACAAGGCGAGTCATCTCACTTCACTCGCTGAAATAGCTAAATCTCGGCACTTGTGAATTGAAACTGATTAATTGAATTATTGAAAAACCACAACAACTTAGGCCCATCGCCCACTAGGCAACTTTTTGTTGCTAGCCCCAGCAACTTTTTGTTGCTCCCAATCCAATTACATTAGCTTATATGGGAGAGCGCCCACTAGGCAACTTTTAATAGCGCAACTTTTTGTTTGCGATGGGCCTTTCACCCAAGGCAACTAAGTTTCCAGAGCCTTAAAGCAAAACATTTTATACGTTGTCTTTTTTTAATAAGGAATTTGAAAAAAAAAATTGAGTTCCATAATTTTAAGACATTTAATACGCAAATATAAGTTGGTCATGTCATATTTTAGGCGACTGTAATAACTCTCATAAAAAAATGAGATAAGATTAAAGAAGTTAAACAAATAAAAAAACAACTAAAACAGTTTTTAATTTCTTATCGATTCTAAGAAGTTTAAATTTTCTTAATCAGAAAAAAAATATACATACATATTATGTAGGTATAACATTATAATCTAGAAAGTAACAATTAACTGATTATTATTGATAAACTAAATAAAACTTAAAATTGTACAAGTTAACTTACGGACATAGTATTGGTTTCGTAAACATTGGCATAATAACATTATATGAAGGAACATCTGTCTTCAATGCAAAATCATCTGAGTTTGAAATAAAATCCTATTAGTTTATAATTTCCATGCGAAAAATAAAATTTTATGCACTTCACTCTCACGGAATTTCAAAATTTGATGTATACACGGATTTTTGTGTTCACAAAGAAAAGTCGCGCTTGTGAAATCGGGCCCCAGGATAGGACTAAAACTGGCAAAAAAAGTAATTGCGAGAAATTTGGGAAATTTTTAGCTCTTTCGAAAGGGCTACCTTTTGTGCAAAACTTTCGACTAAAATTCATTTATGCATAGAAAATGAAAATAATAAAAAATTGGAGTAAGGGGACGGTCGCCGAGATATATTGTAAAATATAAGGTACCTAAATTCATTTCAGTTTTCCATAGATGTTTTTTCTTGAGAAATAAGCATATGTAGGTATAAAGTAATCGAATACGACAAGACAGTCTCCCTTACTTTAAGGTCTCATTATTTTGGAGATCCTAAAATAATTAAATTTACGATTTTAATTTTAGTCCCAGTTGAAGTTCAAGCTGAAAGCAGCAATCTAGTGGATTGCTCAATATGTAAGCTTTTTTAAAGTTTTTATTTTATTCTTATGTATATTTTTATTAACTAAATAAGTATTTTCAAGTATTTACGTGTTAAGTTTTCCATTTTTATCAATACTTTAAAACTTAATACACTTAATTTTACTATCTTTATTATATAGTCTCCTTATGGATATTAAAATATTGTAATTTTAGTTCTTTTAAAAAAAGAGGCTGGGTTTAACCCACACTGATAACTTCCCATTGGTTCCCTTTGAAACTCGACACCAAATATTATTTTTATAAAAAAATTACCAGTTAAAAATCTTCGAAAAATTTATCAGTTGTGCAATCAAGGGAAGGCTGTTTGCTGTAAATATATGCGACACGAAAAATTTCAACAATTATTAGCAGTTTCTTTTGCAATTTTTGTGGCCTAGATAAAAACCGTCAACTGATTTTTTTACAAACATTATTAATTACTAATTATGGTATTGTAGATTAAAATTATTTCGGAGTTGATACCATTATGGTTGTTTTTGAGATATTCGAGCCGAAAAACATTTTTTAACAATTTTTAGCATTTTTTTGCAGTTTTTTTTTGTTTTTGAATAGAAAAAAAACCGTCAATTAAATTTTCTTACAAACTACAATAAAAATGCGGGTTGATTTTTTTTAAGTATTACCAATTTTTCACTACGTCATTATGCATAGAATGAAACCAGGCTGAAGTCGATAGGATTATTTTTTCTAGAGATATTCGAGAAACAAGCCATTTTTCAACTTTTTTTTTTTAAATTACTGTAATAAAAAAACCGCTAATTTAATTTTTCTGAAAATCCTTTCTGCACGTTATGACCTTATTATCTGTGAAATAAAATTTATTTGTAGTCGATATCTCTATGCGTTCTCGAGATATCGTCGGCGAAAAAAAAACTTCCGAACGTACGTACACAGACATATCTGAAAAGAATGTAATCTGACTCCAGAGACATCGAAACGTCGAGAAATGTCAAAATTTTCAATTTCACAAATCGGACCGATTACAATAACTTCCAATGGGAAGTTAATAATCGAAGTTCTCATACAAATTCTTTATTTGATATTTACGATTTTACGTTTTTTAATAGTAAAAAGTATGCGTAAAAACATAACATGTGTCTAAACAAATTTATCTTCTGCTGGAGTATGTAAACGTATACTTAAAATTTTTTGTTCACGTGCGTATGTAGGTACATATATTAGGGTGGCGCTTATTTTGGCAATGTTCGAATTTCTTTTTATCGTTATTTTTAAAGCCTAGTTTATATAGATCGAATCGAAGTGAAATTTTCATACAAAAAAATTGCTTTTTTGCCCAAGCGTGAAAAATACAATAAAATTAAATGCAATTATTTAAGCGACAAGGAGGAACAAATTTGTTTCGAAGTAAATATAATTCAACGGACTTATCTAAACCAAACATAAAACAGAATTTATTTTCTTTGTAAACCTTTAGACCCGAGATTTATTGATGTTTCATTTCGATTTGAATTTCACTTCGCATTGACGTATAAACTAGGCTTAAGTGGTTAAAAAAAATTATAAAATGTAAAAATAATTTTTTTATACATATACATAGATAGTGTAGAGCAAATGTACTGTTTGTTAGAAAAGTATATTCATATTAAAATTTGACTTAATACTTAACAAAACACGCCTCTTGATACGTAGTTTTAATTAAGCTTTATTTGTTCATTATAACCCTTGAAAGTTCTACAAGGAGATTTTTCCATTGGTAGTTGCAAAAAACGCAACTTTAAAAGAACATTTTCTAACCGAAGCAACCAGGAAAAAGATTATTTTACCAACGGTTTTGTTGATGTTTGGATTTTCCTTTTTTTTCAAAAATGTGTGAAATAGGTAATCTTTCGGTCACCTTCTATACTATCTTTGGCTATAACATTGTAAATCAAAATTTATCTTCTGCTGGAGTATGTAAACGTATACTTAAAATTTTTTGTTCACGTGCGTATGTAGGTACATATATTAGGGTGGCGCTTATTTTGGCAATGTTCGAATTTCTTTTTATCGTTATTTTTAAAGCCTAGTTTATATAGATCGAAGCGAAGTGAAATTTTCATACAAAAAAATTGCTTTTTTGCCCAAGCGTGAAAAATACAATAAAATTAAATGCAATTATTTAAGCGACAAGGAGGAACAAATTTGTTTCGAAGTAAATATAATTCAACGGACTTATCTAAACCAAACATAAAACAGAATTTATTTTCTTTGTAAACCTTTAGACCCGAGATTTATTGATGTTTCATTTCGATTTGAATTTCACTTCGCATTGACGTATAAACTAGGCTTAAGTGGTTAAAAAAAATTATAAAATGTAAAAATAATTTTTTTATACATATACATAGATAGTGTAGAGCAAATGTACTGTTTGTTAGAAAAGTATATTCATATTAAAATTTGACTTAATACTTAACAAAACACGCCTCTTGATACGTAGTTTTAATTAAGCTTTATTTGTTCATTATAACCCTTGAAAGTTCTACAAGGAGATTTTTCCATTGGTAGTTGCAAAAAACGCAACTTTAAAAGAACATTTTCTAACCGAAGCAACCAGGAAAAAGATTATTTTACCAACGGTTTTGTTGATGTTTGGATTTTCCTTTTTTTTCAAAAATGTGTGAAATAGGTAATCTTTCGGTCACCTTCTATACTATCTTTGGCTATAACATTGTAAATCAAAATATCTGTAAATTAATTAAAAGATAAAAAAAATATAGCTATATTTCTCTTGTCAGATTAATAACAATGTTCTTAATTGAATTATTATGATTAGGTTCTTGATTTTGTGCAGGTGTACATTCTATAAATTTAACTTCAATTTAGATTAAAGCAAACAACAACTGATATTTACTAAAGTATTTTATAACAAAACGTCTTTAATAAAATAAAGAAAAAGTTTCCTGATTTTATTATTGAGACCAAAAAGTTGAATTTTTCAATATATCACCATAAAGTTTTTTTTTATGAATTTTCATAAAACAGTACTTGAAAAAGCACTTGATTCGGTATATATTCATAATATGAAGTTTGTATTAAATTTAACTTCACTTAACTTAAATTGAGATTTTTTTATCTTACAACTTTAAATGAAAATATGGTAAACATAATTCTACCTACACTAAAAAAAAATAATGGAATAAACAAAATTTTACATTTTGTATAATGTTTTTTGAAGAGCTGTATGTATCTCTGTTTAAAGCGGTCGTATTGAGATGGAACAAAAAGCATTCTAAAGCATTATTCTTTTTAGAAATATTAGAAAATGATAAAAAACAGTACTAGCCAATTTTTTTTTTAAGAGTGTCATTTTCATTGAAATTTTTTCTTGTGTCAATTAAATTAATTATTAAATGATAACTTCTTTATTTAGCTTTGATGTCGTCTTTTTTCGTCTTGTACAATTTTGTTCAAGATAAGAAAATCTAGCTTCGAATGAAAAAAGAGACTTTTGACTTTTGGATATCACTATCTCGGCAAGGAATGCTGACATGGAAAATTAAAGGGCAGTTTTTAAAACTGGAACTAATTTTCAAAACGATCCTTTTAAAATTTTATTACAATCACCGTAAGATTAAGAAAAGATCAAAAAACTGATATTTTAAAGACTTTTAGTAGATCTTTCACTGCTTTACAAATATAGATTGCAGAACTTAGTTTGGTAAGACAGTTTAAAGAACTTAAGACCACCAGTATATTTGTAAATTTTCAAATCGATCCATTGAACTGTTTTCCCGTACCGAATGATCAAAGCCGTACAAACCAATTAAAGGAACAAATTGTATGGTTCATAAACATTGTGACATCGCCATCAAAATGGAAACGAAAAAAATAATTTTTTCTCGAACCAACCTACAAGCTATAGCATTTTTGTCGCATCTTAAGTGAATCACCCTTTTTTTATGTATAGGTAAACGCATGTCTAGGTACATATACAAAGTATATATGTAGCTAAAATATAGACAGGAAAAAAAATTATTTAAAATATTTTCATGTCTCAAAAACAAAATGGTACTACCTACCAATAAAGTGGCTTAAAAGATAAAAATATGCCACAAACTTTTTTTCAGAAACTTACGTCTTTGTAATCGGATCTTAATGATTGGAGTCTTTAAATTAAGCCAAAATATCAGGCTACATTTTTGAATACAAATTTTTGAGGAGGGGTAACAAATTTCGCACGAGAGGGGTGTTTGAAACCGCCATCAATGTGATTATCGATTTTTAAAATGCAAAAGTTGATGAAAAATTTTACAGTTTTAAGAAATGATCTTCCACAAAGATATTTCACCAACCCTCCTCTACAAAGTTGTTATATAATTTGGTGGAGTAAATGCCACAGGAGGGGTGTCTTAAGGCTTAACATTCCATTGAACCCCATTTCATATAGGTGAACTTTGACAAGCTATAACTTAAAGATGAAAAAAGTCCCAGAGATGTTTAATATGTACCACATTTTGTAGGTATTTTGATTCTCTTAAAGTTTTTCATTGGCTATTTTCTTACAAAAAAAATATACCCTTGGTAGATTGCCCTTGTGGCACCTACCGAACATGGATTACATGTCTTATGTGCTATAAGGTGAAATAACGATATGGGAAATTTCCGTAGGGATGCCCTTTTTCAGACCCTTTCGAATGAGATATCAATGATACGTAAGTGGCACTTATATATCCGAAGAAATTAAGCTCAAATTAATTTGAGTACTCCTAATTTAGCTGCATTTTACCCCAAACGCAATGACTCATCACCTGAAACTATGAGGCGATAGCTATACAAAAATTCCTCTATAATCTTTGCGCAATCTTTATCTATCGATTGGTATATGTAGGATGTCTGCAGTGCAAACAGTCAGTTAGCAGTAGGGCGCGAGCGGTACATGTTTTCGTGACGGTCCTCTTTTCGCTACATCACACCCAACCGTTCGAGAAAGACATGTAATCCATGTCAAAAAATCCAGGCGAGTTATTTAATGAAAACAAAATGGCGGGATGTTTCAATAGGGCCGCTTTTTCCTAGCCTCTACCACCCCGACAATTTTTTTTTTTATAATGTGGAGATGTTGTACGAAAAAAAGTATTATAACATTTTTAATGTAAAATTACATAAGCTACAACTTTTGCCTTCAAATTTTTTTAAAAACACTGATAGTTATTGAGACATTAGCAAAAAACTGAGATTCAACCCCTTTCACCCCCCATAAATATTTGAGCCCCGGTTCAAATTTAGGGTACTTTTTGGAAAATGCTTTAGGTACAAAAATAAACATCTCCACCAAAATTCAGCTTTGTCGGAATTTTTTTGTAGTTTTGCTATTTTTTTTTTCTAATTTTCCTGGGCTATTTAGGGGACAAAAAAAACATAAAATACAGAATATTTTAAAGTGGGATTAACGTACATAAGCATAAAATATGAAATTCCTTTTATTTTTCATTTTCCACTATATGTATTTATCTATATAATATATAATAAGGCGCCAGTTATAGCTATCATTGAAATTGATCATTGAAAATTTTTAATTTAAGTTTTAGGGCACTTAAAAAGCAAAATCAGTAATTATTTTGATGCCAGTATGAAGCTGACGACTAAATTAATACCTATTTATTGCAAAAAAAAATCATTTGGTTCCAGCCTTCCACATAAATTGACTTTCATTTTTTCAATGATTGTTGGGCCGAAATGAAAATTTTGTTTGGCCAGATATATTATTTAAGTTAAAATCTATATTTTGGCATCGAAATAATCATCGATTTTGCATCCTAAACATCTTAAAATGAATCATTAAAATTTTCAATGATGAGCTTCAATGATAGCTATAACTGGCGCCTAACTTTAGAATGACATTTTTGTTTTAGTTTAAAATCAAAAATACAATACAATGATCATTCAAATCCTACTGCAAAAAAGTTGTTAATTCTTTTTAATTTTATGCAATTAAATTTTACTTGGACCATACAAATCTTATTCCAACCCTGAACGAAATATAAAAATACATTTTATTCTTCATCCAAAAATAAATCGAACAAAACTAAAGACCTGAAGCAAGAACCCTTTTTTGCGTGCAACTCTTTCTTGCTAAATACATACAATGAGAAATTTGCACACAAATTCGTCTTTAACGAACAAAGAAAAGTTTTTCCATTTAATTCGTATCATACTTATTCAAACCACTCTCCAACTTGATTATTATATTCGACGAAACGTAGACGTAGATCCAAGTATAATGGAACATAAGCCCCTATGATCCAACTTAGTATAAGTATCAACTGATCGCTAAAAATATTCAATTTGTGCAATCCAGCGAATTTTCGTCATTTGCGATTGTGTTGCGGATGCGATTCAACGTTAAGTATTGTTCCCGTCCGGCATTACACGTACACCCACTTTTATAGGAAAGGCCTCCAGTTTGATTCATCTGTCAGACTGTTAGTGTCTGTTTTTTTCCGTGAGCCAAGATAGTGGTCAGTCAGTCCACGATCGGTGCCCGTTGAGTTTAATACGGATTTAACTTTTAATTTAATTTGCTCTGGCAATAAAATATAATTTTGTTCGGTAATATAAAAAAAAAAAATTCGTCGTAGACATGTTTATAAATGTAAATTTTGAATGTGATACAATTAGAGTTCAAAGCTTAATGCAATTAACAAGCATGTATACATAATTTCAGCAGCACGCTTTAGTTTCAACTTTAACCGTGAAAATTAATATCTTTATTTAATGTGACATTGACCTGATCCAGACGGTCATAGACGCTATAAAATATTTAATAAAATCGTATAACATAAAAATGTGCTTTAGTTCAGTGAGTGAAGTGGTTGAATCTTTAATTACGAAATATGTTCACTTTCTCCTTTTTATGTAGGTGAAGATCACCGCAAGATCGAGTTTGGCGTTCGAAAAGTGCATTTACGCGATTGTGATTGTGATGTAAATAAGTTCAGTTGCACTTTTCAATAAAAACAAGCAAAAGAGTGAAATTAAGCAATATGATAAACCATACCGCAGCAATATCAGAGAGCTAATTGCATAATATAAACAACCGGCCAAAATAGATACGCAAAACATCCGCCAGATACATTTCGCCCAAAAGAAGAGTGAGTGTGAGTTTTAGTCGTTACCGTTAAATTAAACACCGTTGTTGGTCATCATTGTTGTGATTTTATGAAGGGGACATTATAGTATAAATGTACGGCAGTTCAGATCTCTTCATTCATTGTGACATGTTTGTTGTTTGGATTGATGATATAATGTTGACTTTAATAAAAGGGTGTTTTTTTTTTTGTTTAATATTTTGAGCAGTTGATTGTATAAAATGGGTGTAATGTTGACCCAGGAAAAGTTTTTATTTGTATGAAATAAATAGCTCACTTGGTTATTAGCTTCAAGAAATAAAAGTCCATTTCATCTCAATTGAGGCGACGTGTTTCATACTTTTTACCATGTTCTCTAATTTATCATAAAATATATTAAGTATATAGTTATTAAGCAATGCGCAAACCTAAGCGATGGTGGTGGCGATCGCGATAACAATGTGGATGCCGCTCATGTGAATAAATAGGAGGGCTCACATCTATGCGATATGTGGATTGCGATTACGTTCCACTGCTGCGTTCAACTAAGCGACTTTTACTGAATGCAGCAAGCACCATTTGATCGCAGTATGACACAATATTTGAATTGTTTTGTGAAAATATTAACAAAATTCAAGTGAACATTACAGCAGATTAATAAAATTTAAAAAAAAATTAAAATTTTGTACAATTTTTTGCAAAAAGAATACAAAACATTATGTGGCATACAATTTACGGATAAATTTGCCGTCCGTGCCGATTTATTGAGCCCAGATTTATCTGCTACTGATTTTTTCTCACTTTTTTATGTTCTTTTGACCACTTAACCGTCACAAAATGTATCGCAATATGGTGTTGATGTGAGCTGGTTTTTGATCGCATCTTTATTGCGCGATAAAGGCTATCGTGATCGCCACCACCATCACTTAGGTTTGCGCATAGCTTTATTATTAGCTGCGATTTATTATCCTCCAGATCTGATCCGGATCATATTCATGATAATAAAACAAACATGATCACAATTTACAACAGTGTTATATCAACTTTTTTTCTTTTGTTTATTTATTTTAATGTATTCGCTGTCTTTTCTTTTTTTTCTACCCGTCTCAGTAAAAAATCATGTCGATTATGGAATCCGCAATAGTGGATCCGTTCTCTTGTTCTCTTTTCTTTTCATGGCAAATCGATAAATAGAAAAGGGAGCACAAACCTGCGGATGCTGTTTTGCGGATTCCATAATCGGCATGAATAATGTTTGCAAGGAATTACTAAGGGTATAAGTTCAAAAACTGATTCGAAATTCCCATTCCAAAAACAAAGTTGGATCTTGTCTTGTTCATGCAATACATGTGTTTTCGTATGCAAATCCAATACCATTAGAGATCATCTGCGATGATCCTGCACAACTTCTGAAAAAGAATATCTCGATTATTGTGAAAACACCAAAGTACAAAAGCAAAATCATCTAACAAGTGAAAGAAGAATCGAAACACCCTTTACCACCATTTACTTTCATATACATTGTGGTTTCGAATTAAGCTTAAGGTGCATGATGTTTATTATGTAGATAGGTATTAGTATTTATTCCTATCTACCTACTACTTATTACCTACTTATATTAAAATTTTGCGCGCTGGTTTTTCAAAGAGCTATTTTTTTGTCATTTCGTAAGAATTTTTAGCACTTGTCAGCGCGTATTTTTGTGATGTTTTTATATATGTATTTTAAACTGTGCTCACTTGTTATAGACGGCTAACGGCTTGTATTGATTTTTTAAGTAGATTAAATGGTATTATGGACTTTTTCAAAAGTTTTGTAAGTAGCTACATATAAATACCTATAACATTTTAAAATTTAAAATGTACACTGCATATACAAATTCACGTGCTTTTCTGTTTGGGCTATTTTCTTAATTGGTTGATTGAATGCCTGGTATGGTATTTTTATACCCTGAGTGTAATTACATATATACATATATTTAATTTTATCTCTGAGTAACTTATTCAATTGTGATTCAATTTAATGAATGGAAACTTGTCTAAGTTTTGACCTTCAATTTGAAGGGATGCTTCCGTTTTACTATAAAGTGGATCGTTAATAATATAAGGCAAGTGTAAGGCATGTTCGGAGTAATAGGGAAACAACGGACAGCGGATTGAATACATTTCCAATATATTCAAATGTTTTTATGTTTAATCAAGAATTTAAGCCAAATATTTAAGAGTGAAACATCAACTGGTGTCTGTTACCTACTTATATAAATAATAATGTCTCAATAATTGAATATTTTTCTTTGTTTTCATCTTATATTTTTTGATAAACCACTGAACAAAATTGAAAGGAAGTATGTTAAGTTTAATTTAATTTGTTTACTTCAACTTTGATTAAGACTTTCAGTAAATTTATTCCAATGTTGTGTGTTGTGTTTTTGTTTACTTTTTCTTTTGTTTACTTTTTGGTGACGTTTAAAATCTGGGAGACATTTTTGGTTCAAAGCGTTCGTGTACTTTTGGACTGTTTCCATTCTCTTTGAGAGAATTTCATCCCCTCTCCTCAAAATTTGATAATTTGCTCGTTTTAGTCCGAAAAGTACACGAACAAACCTATTATACATGATTTACTTCCCACTTTTTTGACATGTGTTAATACTTGAAGGGATAATGTGGAAGGGCTTTAAGCGCTAAACCTAAGCCAACAAATATTTCTTAAGAAAATAGCTAAAAATATCATTTAGTTTTTTTTTTCCCACTAATTATTATAATTTCTACCGATTGATATCTTTGTTTATAAAAATAAAATGAGATGTGAGTTTGCCCCCCCCCCCCCCCCCCTTATCGAAATCCTGCGTACGCCCTTGTAAATAACGTCGGATTATAATAGTCCATTTTAGTCAGAGCACGTGTTTTGGAAGGAGAATGTTTCAATCGAAAACTGTATAGTCGTATTTATAAACGTTTTCTAAATTTGAATATCCATCCAAGTTATAAATAAACATCTTCAATTGTTTGTCCCCTTTTAGACGAAGCAACTGAGTTTCCATCAAAGCAACAATCAGTTCATAGGCGAGAAGGGCAGGACGAAATAGGGATACACTAAATCCCCCCCGGTCAACAAATTAAGAAGATTTTTTTGACGTTCCTTTTCGCACTACGTTTGTGTGCGTTCAACCAAGGTAGTTTGAAAGGAAAATAGGGAGATTAAAAGAAAACGCTTAAAAAAATCTCCAGCAACTTGTTTCTTCGTGTGAAAGGGGATTAAGGTTTATCTAAATTAAGGCCAATTTCATAAGACCCTTTTAACTATTTAACAGACTTTTTAATCTTACAGTGACGTTTGTTTCATAAAAAGTACGTCATTTTAAAATCTAAAAGCCTGTTAAATATATCTGAAACCGAAAACTATAGATAACGACAGAATCGGTTGTCTAAGCCTTGGCTAATGTGACATTTTAATGTTCGTTTATGTCAATTAAACGTGTTTGCCACAGTTTTCTGCCCAAGACATGAAATGAAATCGTGTAAAACTGGTGGTACATAATATTCGATTTATTTTACCTACATATATTATTCTATATGAATGTAGGTACATATATTATAGGTAGGTTGATTATAAAAAAAGTTTGAAATATCTAATAATCTTTTACCATTCTTGTTTGCTTATTGTTAGCCAGGAATGGCTTCTGCCGAAGCCGAACGGCTAAGAAGAGAGGCACTTTTTCATGGCAAGAGATACTCTTGGTAGACTGTAACTTCCTCATAACAGGTAGTAGCCCTGAAAATCTAATATTAAATAGGGTTTTTATATTTTATGATAAAATTGCTAATGGCTGAAAAAATCATTAATGGCTGAACAAAATTGTATTCCAATTCCTTATGGAATAAGGGTCTTGTGAATACAAACACTTAAAAGTTGGTTTTGAAAGAAGCTAAAGCTAGCTAGTCATGTGAAAAATTTAGAAAATTTTATCTCAAGCTCCATGTATAGGTATTTAGCTTAAGCGAGTTTAATCACATGTTTCGGATTAGAAAGCTTTTGCTAAAACTCTAATTTTATGGATGGATAACTCCAAAAATAGTTTTTATCTGTCCTTTTGTGCGTCTGTCTGTACGTTAATTAACTTTCCATTGGAAATTATTGCAATCGGTCCGATTTGTGAAATTGAAAATTTTGGCATTTATCGATGTTTCGAAGTCTCTGGAAGTCGGAATTCCTGTGTACGTACGTTAGTACGTTCGTACGTTCGGAAGCTTTTTTTCGCCGACGATATGTCGAGAACGCATATATATATCGACTTAAAATAAATTTTATTTTATAGATAATAAGGCCTTAACGTGCTGAAAGGATTTTCAGAAAATTTCAATTAGCGGTTTTTTTACTACAGTAATTTAAAAAAAAAGTTGTAAAATGACTTGTTTCCCGAATATCTCTAAAAAAAAATAATGCTATTGACCTAGGCCTGGTTTTATTCTATGCATAATGACGTAGTGAAAAATTGGTAATACTATACTGCTAAAAATTGTAAAACAATGTTTTTCGGCTCGAATGTCTCGAGAACAGAACAACCAATGATATCAACTCCGAGATAATTTTAGTCTACACACAATGCCATAATTAGATAATTCGTAATTGATAAGGTTTTTAAAAAAAATCAATTGAAGTGTTTTTTCTATAGGCCAACAAAAACTGCAAAAGAAATTGCTAATAATTGTTGAAATTTTTCGTGTCGCATGTACATATTTAGATTTTGATTGCACAACTGATAAGATTTTCGAAGATTTTATATTGGTAATTTTCTTATAACAAAATAACATCGGGTGTCGAGTTTCAAAGAGAATGGAAAGTTATCAGTGTGGGTCAAACCCAGCCAAGCCACCAGGTGCCAAAGCACCTTTGGGAGGAATATCAAAGGAAAAATTTTGTTGCATCTACGGGCTCACATACAGGGTGGGGCAAAAAGTATGAACCGGTTTAAAGGGATGTAAAACAAAAACAATTCAACTTACAGAAATTATGTTTATATTGTTTAATTCAGTACAGAATCCAGTTTTTTTACATTAAGTTTTAAAGATTCTGTACTGAATTAAACAATATAAACATAATTTCTGTAAGTTGAATTGTTTTTGTTTTACATCCTTTTAAAACCAGTTCATACCTTTTACCCCACCCTGTTCTCTAATCGTGAATATGGCAAAGTGAGTCGAATTCAACCCCACCGGATTTCGTAATGGCTGTGAAAAATTGTTAAGAGCCTACAGCAATACTATTTCATGATCATATGTTGAGGTTTCAAAAATAAAATAATAGGTATAAAAAATGAATACCCCAAATAAATCACTACAAAATTGCTAAAAATACTCTTATTTCATTTCGTATTTTTTTGGAAGTAGAATGAATCATTCGACAAATAAATCAATATTGGAGATATTCGGCTTTCGAGAAGCCTATTGGAATATTAATTTAAAAAAAAATAATAAAAATCCAATTTAGACAGAATTTCTCTATTATATATTTTGACTTTCAAGAAAAAAGCCGGTATGTAGGTATATTCTTTAGAATATAAATTTAAAAACAAATTTAATTGAATTGTTTTTAAACTTCTTATCTCTCTCTTGTTTCAAGGTCATTTATTCTGAAAATGCCTTTCGTTCAACCAGACTTATGCTAATGCGACCTTATATCTTCCATTAATTAAACATACAACATGCCTTATTGCTATTCACTCCATGAAATCACAACGTGCCTTGGTATGCTAACTTCACATGTCACTCGAAAATATAAGGCACCATGTTTGAAAATATACATATAATCTACAGGTTGAATTACTATACAATATTCTTTTATAAGTATTTTTCTTATAAACTGATAAAGTATTGCAGTTTCCTGCTTTAAGAATTTGTATTTTTGCCGCTTAAAGCATTTTAGGGCTGTGATTCATTCATAGTCGTATATGTCGGGTTTCCTTCCTGGCGTGCTATGAATTTTAATCAAATTCTCATATTAAATATTTCAAATAGTGTTGTTTCATTCTACTTTAGAAGGCATTGAACTCCTTATCTTTTCTATAAATTGTTATGTAGGTATATGTAACTACCATATTTTTGTTGATGATTTAAATTTGAATATCAACGTATTTGACCGTTCTGGAAAACTTTTAGTCAAGAAATCTCCTAGATATAGCAAAAGAATAAGTCATACTGTAATATTGCCATAAAAATGTCCTCTATTTTTTGCTTATCACTGCTTTGATTGTTAATGTTATTGTGAGCTTCTTATAAATATAAATTTAAATTTGATGGCACAACAGCTCACGAAGAACTAGGGCCTAGTGACTTACAACTCTCAACCATTCCTGTGTGCGTGTCTGCAGGAATGGAGGGGACCTACAGTTTATTGCCGAATCCGAACGGCTAACGAGCGGCACTTTAGTAGCCGTGGCGTGATGGTTAGTGCGATGGACTGTCATGCCAGAGGTCTAAGGTTCGATCTCAAGCCTCGCCATCTATTTATTTAAAAGAAAAACGGCTACTGCCTCTTGCGAGGAATTGACAAATCCTCCAAGAGTATCTCCTGTCACAGAAAATTGTGAGCTTCTTGTCATATTTAAATATCTATGCATTACTTTTAAACAATAACAATAATTATTGTCACTATAAAAAACTTTGGTTACATTAGTATTTCATGATCATCTAACTTATGAGTAGTCATATGAATGTAGTTAATTTTTTTTTGTTTTATAATTTTTATTTTTATTAATTTCATATCAATTAAATAAATTGAATGAAAATAATGTTCCTATAATAAAGACACGAGTTTCGCGTGTTTACCTATGAAAGATAAGAGAGCAGAACAAAAATTTGTGACAAGGTCATCGTTATACGAGTATTACACTAATTTTTTGTGATATTTTGCGAACTATTACATACATCTACACTACATATTTGAAACGGTAATAAAATGTTTATACTTGCAATGTTCCCAACAGTTTAAAAAAAAAATTAATATAGTATTTTATTTATTTCCTAACGATTTTCATGAAACTGCACGATTCTGTGCTGTATGGATGGTTAAGAAAAGTAATTTTTAACTATCAACAGTATAACAATAACGAAATGCCATTTTAAAGATTAATTTAAATTTCAAATAAGCCTATTTGATGTATTTCATACAAAAATAAATAAAACATAAACTTAACCTTTAAAATAGGTTAAGCAGTCACGAGTTAAACTAGAATTAGTTGACTTTGGACATAAAATTATTCACAGTTAACTCATGAAAGTGTTTTTCTAAATAAAAATTATGCGAATCAAACCCAAAAACTGGGAGGATCAAATATTATAAGCATCTGTTTAGTAAATCCCAAATTTGGTGAGTTAACTGGGGTTCAACTTTAATATCGCACTGAAAAACTTTAGTCCCCTTTCACACGAAGATACTAGTTTTGAATTGAATTGAATTTTATTGAGACTTTAAGAAATTTTTACAAAAGGTTACAATTCAGAATATACATTTACTTGAATGAATGAATGAATGAATATAAATGAGGATGTAACACTGCGACCTATAGATCTATTGTGTCCCCCGCTTGGAGCTGGATGGGGTTGTTCATCTTACAGCTCTACCTCCAAACCTATTCCTCTGATTAATTTTAGTATTTGGGGTATTTTAAAAGAGGAAAGGTCGCTCTCTTCCACCTGGTAGCATCCCAGGTGTTTTATTCTTTGATGGATAAGTGCATTACATCTACCCAGGATGTGATCTGGAGTTTTCTCATGCATGCTACAGAATCTGCATGTGGCACTGCTTGCAAGACCAAGAAGACTGAGGTGTCTTCTGAGTTTACAGTGGCCAGTGAGGAGACCCGTTAGTATTCTTAGGTTGTTCCTACTTAGGCTGATACAGTTAGTAAAACGTTCTTGGTTATAGTTCCCAAGAAGAAGTTTGGCCTGCCTCAGCTTTGGGAGTTTTTTCCAATTCTTGGATCTGTTGGTCTCCTCTTCTTTTTTGATGTTATTTGTAATCACATTTTCTCCTATACCGAAGTAGTGCTCGGGCCCTAGTCTGCTTCTTCATTACCCTGGACACCGACGTGGCCAGGTACCCAATTAAGTGTGACGTTGTTGTATTTACCGAGTTCATTAAGCTTGCCTCTACACATTACCACACTGTTTTCGAATTTATGGAGTAGGAGGACAGTGCCCTGAGTGCGGCTTGGCTGTCTGACATAATGATGATGTTTTGTTTTCGGTAATTCCTTTCGAGATTACGATCTGCACATTTTTCTATTGCATGTACTTCTGCTTGAAAAATGCTGGTAGACTGTCCCATCGGTATGGAAAGTTTGGTACTAGGCCCAAAGATTCCTGCCCCAGTCCCTTCAGTTGTTCTCGATCCATCAGTGTACCACTTAATGGCATTAGCTTTGGGAGTGTAGTTAACTATTTCGCCTACCCAATCTTTTTTACAACTTAACTCTGTTTTAAAGTTTTTCTCAAAGTTGTATTTTCTAATCATGCCATCTCTTGGAATGTCAATAAGGTTAATTACTGTAAATTTCGGCATATTGTCTCTTACTTGGCAAAGCTATGTTTACTGCGACTATAATGTATTGCCTGCTCTATCTAGTTATATTTTTGGGAAACCTCGTGGCTGTCACTGATAATATATAAAAAAAATATATCGTCATTCTCCTCTTGCTCAGGAGCAATATTTCGGTTACGTGTTGGCTGTTGCAACGGATAAAAAATAAACATATATACAATACCTACAAATACCTTACAAAATGCCATAGAATACATTTATATGCATAAAATTTCGTGTTATAGAGCGAGAGCGCTCTATGCAGAATTTTCAAATTTAATGAAATCACTTTTGCATGAATAGGTGTATTGAGTTATTTGAAAACAATTTCAATTTTTTTTATCATACATTCACTTCTTACGAGTTGTTTTAATTGATTTTAAAGCACTTGATGGCGGCAATAGAAGATGAATATAGAATATGTAAAAGGATAAAAGCAATAATGATTGAGTATAAAAGATAATACACTTCTTTAACTTTTAACAAATTATGAGCAGTTATAGAATGATAAATTTTCTTATCATAATTATGATGGTCATCACGTTGATTTGGTATGCTGCAGGGCGCTCATCCTTTGTCCATTGTTGTGATGAAGGTTTGTCATCGGTTTTAGCACAAGGTTATGGGGTGCTGGTAGCCTGGGGACTAGATTAGCAGTTGCTGTAGTGTATGAACATCTCCGGTTATGATACTGTTGGAATCCTTCCCCCAGATAAGTTACATACTAGGATTTCATGTGAGCAACACGTCAGTCACGGTCACAGGATACAGTTGCTAGGGGGTAATGCGATACCACGCCAGAGTCCCGTTTTAACGGGATAGGTTTGAAGTCTAGTTCAAGCGGCATAGCTTGGAAACTGGCTTTACAGTTGCTGGAGTGTGCGTACAACTCCTGTTACCATCCAGGTGGACTCCCCTCTCCAAAGAGTACCGACTTTCGAAGAGAAGAAATAATTATTTAAAAATAATTTACTTTACTGTTTTATTAAAAAAAAACTGAAATTGCAAGGTTGTGCCGCTGCACTCGACAAAACCTGCTTCGTTGACCAAAATGGATCCCCCGAAGATACTAGTTGCTGGAGATTTGTTTGATGTTTTCTTTAAATCTCCTTAACAATCTCTTGTACCTTTCACACGAAGATACAAAGTCGGAGGAGACTTGCTGTATTTTCCTTTTAAACCTTGGTTGAACGCACACAAACATAGTGTAAAGAGAAACGTCAAAAAAATCTCCTGAATTTGTTGACCCGGAAGATTTAGTTTCCCCCTCTTTCTTCCTTGCCTTGTGTGAAAGGGGACTTGTGTGTGAAGAAGCAATTTTTTTTTGTTAAGTTTTTATTTTAAATGTTGATAATTTAGTGACCTTTGGCATACCCACTAATTTTTTTTAACAATCTCTATAAACTTTAAAAAAAATATCTTCATGAACAAAAATATGAATATATCCTTCTTTTTTGAAAATTCCACAGGCGAGTTCTATAGATCACTGTGACTTTGTAAGAAAAAAACTTTAAAATATGATAATAATACCCTTTGAAGAAGAAAATTGTTACATTAATTTTGAATTATAAAGCCTAGTTCGCAGATCAGGAAAAGACAAATTTTATCTCTACAATTCTAATGTCTACAAAAACTTTGGAAAAATCGAGCAAAATTAATGTTTTTCTTCTTTTTGTAAAATTATCGATAAATAATAGTTGACCGTGTTTATCATGCAAAATTATTGACCTGTCAAAATTTTTCCCGCAAAATAATGCTTTGGACATTATTTTTCCTGGCAAAATTTCGAGGAGACTTCACCCTACAGCGGGTACAAACGTCACGTGCGCGTGAACTGCGTACTGCCTGGAAAAAACTGAAGACAAAATTTGTCCTGGGAAAAATTTTGTATGAAAAGAAAAATTTTTCCCGATCTGCGTACTAAGCTGAAGGAGTAAAAAATTTAATTTCGAAATAATCATGAACCAATTTGGTTTTATTAAATTTTGAATTTTATGTTTAAAATTCAAAACATATTTTTTATGAAATTTTGATATGCATTATTGTTTAAACGTAATAGAAGGAATGTACACAATTAAATTTAAATCGGTTTAACCGATAACGAGATATAGTTGAAAATAAAAAAAAAAAAACCGTTCTATTAGAGGTAGGTATCGTTTATAATGGCAATGTAAAATTTGTTATTTTAATGTAGTTAATGTAAAATCTTAGATTGTAGATTATGCTTGCTTAGGTGCCAGTTATAGACAATTTTTAATTTATGTTTTGAGGCACTTAAAAAACAAAATCAGTGTTTATTTTGATACTGATATGAAGCTGTTCACTCTAATAATATTTATTTACAAACAAATTTTCATTTGAGTCCAACCTTCCATATAAATTAAATTTTATTATTTCAATGATTGCACTTCCTTATCGATGATCATCAAAAAAAATAAGACATGTTATGAGAACGGTTTGGCCGAAATGAATTTTTTTTCGGTCAGATATGTTAATTTAGTCATAAGCTTTATTTTATCAAAAATATCCCAGATTTCGCTTTTTCTAAACGTATTAAAATAAATCAAAAAAATTTCCATTGATGAGCTTGAATGATAAATATAACTGGCGCCTTATGGTCGTATTAATAAACATTGTCTAACTTTAGATAACCGTCCAAGTTTTGAAAAATATTTCTAATTTTTGCTAAAGTGATCTTACTTTTTATCTTACTGTCTCAAAATATAGACATTAACATATATGTAGTTTAAAAAGTAGAAAATCTAATAAATATACGACCATTACTATCCAGAACTTTGAATTTCTACGAATTTTACATTTTGTTTGTTTTGTGTGGACTTTTTGAGAATGCGAATGACTTTAGAATAGAATTATAGTTTTGGACAATACACGAATGAAATTTTTTTTATAGAATACACTTTAGATAGCGTTAAAAACTATTTAAACAGTGTCGTCACAAAATTTTCATGCAAGTTGACCTAAAAGTCAATTTTGAGATATTCAAGCCGCAGAAGAGCAAGAACCTACCTGATGCACTCTATGTTTGCATTTTATCTTTCATAAAAATTAAAATAAATTTCCTTTTTTTCACAAAACATACACGATAAACCTTCTACAATCTACTTCCCTTGGCCATACATCTAGCTTGTACATACAGCACATCATGGTTGTATTATTTCGTAGAGAGATAAACAAACAAGATGATATCAGAAAAATCTATCGTGTTTTCATTTTTAGAATAAATTGCATTTCTAACTGAAGTTTTTTTTTTTTAATTTATATTGCAGTTCAGTCTTGAAAAAAACCTCAATTGGATTGGAGTACTTTCGGCGAATTCTAACAAAAAAAAATAACTATACATAAATAAAAATGGATTCAAAATTATTTGTTTTCCTGGCTTTTATGTGCTTTATCTTTTTTAAAAATGTAGAGGGCTATAAAATCGGTGTAGGGCGTGCTGACGTCACAGGACCACCAGTTGAAATTGGATTCGTAGGTTCCTTTTTATAACTTGAAAACTTATAAATTAATGAAATATTTCAAAAAATTTCCAGATGGGCTATGCCAGCCTTAAACAACGTGGTCATGGGATTCATACTCGACAATTTGCTCGGGCATTTGTTGTTGAAGATGATAATAATCGACGAGTTGCATTCGTTTCTGTAGATGCTGGTATGATGGGATACGCTGTGAAAAGAGAGGTTTTGAAACGACTTCAACAAAGATATGGGGAAACATATACGGAGGAGAACTTGGTTATTAGTGGAACACACACACATAGTGCCGCTGGAGGATTTTTAATGCATCTTTTGTATGATATTTCAATTCTTGGATTTGTTCCACAGACTTTTGATGCTTTAGCCCTGGGTATTTATTTGGTATGTATGATGAAATGTTGCCCATTTTAAGAATTCAATTTATTGTTTCTTTTAGAGTGTCAAACGAGCAACGGATAATATGCACGTTGGGCGCATGTATCTCTCGCAAACTGTGATTTTGAACGCTAACATAAATCGATCTCCAAGTTCATATCTTCGCAATCCTGAAGAAGAACGTGCTCAATATGAACACGATGTTGATAAGACCTTGACTCAACTACGTTTCATTGATATGGAAGAAAACTTACTTGGTGTATTTAATTGGTTTGCAGTACACGCTACTTCAATGAACAATACAAATCATTTGGTTTCGAGTGATAATGTGGGATATGCTTCTATTTTACTAGAAAAGGAGTACAATTCAAATAAAGTGCCTGGAAAGGTAATTTTTACCACATTACTTATAAATGAGGTCGAATTATATTTAAAAAAAAAATCTGGGAAACATGAAAAATGGCGCCCGGGAAGTTCAATATCTTATTTAAATATTTATAATATGTATAAACTTCTAGTGGGCTATAGATCACTGTTTTGGAACTTTTTAATAAAAGTTGATTGTGAAGTTTCGGGTGTGTTCACACCCTTCTTCAGACCTATATTTTTTAAAAATTAAATTTTTAATAAAACTATATATTAAGTTAAATTCAAAAAACTTACACTTGAAAACAAACAAGAATAAGAGAAAACTCTCGTTTATCTATAATTTATAATATTTTTTCAAGTGTAAGTTTTTTGAATCTTGTAATATTAAAAAAAAAAGAATTTAATAACAGAAAAGAAGCCATAAAATCTATATTTCATTTAACATCTAATATAAATTTCAAAATACAATATACTTACCTATACATATGCACATACATATTCCAATAGTAGAAATCATTTGAAATTATTTATTAAACCTTTTTAAACCTTACATTGAATTGGCTGCTTTTTAGGGAAAATTCGTCGGAGCTTTCTGTTCTTCTAACTTGGGTGATGTGTCACCGAATATAATGGGTCCTAAGTGCTCGATAAGTGGCAATGACTGTGATTTGTTGACTTCTAAATGCGGTCCAAAAGAAGGTGAATGCTACTCCACCGGACCCGGCAGGGATATGTTTGAAAGTACTGAAATTATAGCTAACCGACTGTATGAAGGTGCACTGGTAAAGTCTTTTTGCAATTGAAGAAAAAATAAAGTTTATAACTGTAAACATTCTTTTTTAGCGACTTTTGCACGATAATGGAGGTCGTGAAGTCACTGGTGATGTAGCTTTTGTTCATCAATTTCTTGACATGACCAAATACAATGGTTCCACATACAACTCCTTGACCAGAAAGTTAGATAAAGTTCGAGGATGTGAACCTGCCATGGGTTATAGTTTTGCTGCAGGTACCACAGATGGACCGGGAGCTTTTAATTTTGAACAGGGTACATTAACGGAAAATGCTATGTGGAATGCTGTTCGTGATTTTATTGTTCCTCCAACGGATATTGACATTTTATGCCATTCACCAAAACCAATCTTGTTGGCCACTGGAAGGGTAGTTTTTTTTTTATTTGTTTGCGTTTGAAAACTAAACAAAATTTCGATTCTTAGGCGACTTTTCCTTATGAATGGCAACCTAAAATTGTATCGACGCAAATTTTAAAAATTGGGGATGTAATCATTACTGCTGTTCCTGGAGAATTCACAACCATGGCTGGTCGACGACTTCGAAACAAGGTTCGAGCCGTCGCTGCTGCAGCTGGAGGATCCGAAAATGACGTTATTCTTGCCGGGTTATCAAATATGTACACAAGCTATATAGTAACACCAGAGGAATATCAAGCACAGCGATATGAAGCTGCATCTACTATCTTTGGCCCTCACACGCATACAATCTACATGGATCAGTATGAGAAACTGACCAAATCTCTCATCAAAGGCGAAATGGTTAGTCCTGGCCCAGAGCCACCTTATATGAATGACAGAATGCTTTCACTGAATACCGGCGTCATTTTTGACGGTCATCCAATTGGAAAAGACTTTGGAACAGTGAAAACGGAGCCAGAGGCTGCGTATGGTGTCAATGACACTGTTAAAGTTACTTTTATAGCCGGAAATCCCAGAAACAACATTTTCCATGAAAAAACTTACTTTGTGGTAGAAAGAAAAGTTAACGAAGAACGTTGGAAGGTGGCACTAACTGATGCGAACTGGGAGACAAAGTATATAAAATACAGCAGTTTTTTAAAGAGTTGTATAATTCTCAACAATTATTTGTATTTCTAGATTTGTTTGGGAAAGGATCTCTTCTATATTAGGGTTCAGTGATTTTCATATCTATTGGAAAATTGGTCCAAACACTTTGCCAGGAGAGTATAGAATTAGACACTTTGGAAATTACAAGTACATCCTGGGAGGTATTTTTCCGTATGAAGGAGTCAGTCGTAGTTTTTCTGTGTCAGATGAATAAACATAACCATTTGTGCTATCCAAGAGACTGATAAGTGGAAAATACCACTTCAACCAAGCGAGCAGGACCAAATTTAGAGTAGAAGAAATACATTATAAAAAGTACTACGCCGACATTTTCATTCCCTATTAAAGAAGATTGAAATAGCTTTAACGTAATTTTAATGAATATCTTTAATAGAAAAACTTGCTTATTTAAATAAAATGAAAATACAAATATTAAAAATAAAAAATTCGCTCGCTCTTTGCATTTCTGAAAAAGGTCGAGTGTATAATAATGGATTTGGATTTAATTTTTGGATTCAAATTAATTTACAGCTGGATTAGGTTTTTATCTGAAGTCTTTGAGATTAAAGCCTTAACTACATTGGCCACTTTTTGCAAAATTACAAAAGTTAAAATATTTTTTTTCTCGCTAACGCAGTATTGTTTTGTGAAAAAGAATATACACAATTTTTTTTTTTTTTTTCAAACAAAATTTAAAGCTTTCTGCATCATTTTTATAAGTTTTCCAGTGAGAAACACTATCCCAAAATGAGTTTGAAAATGTTCACTTTTGTAATTTTTCACTTTTTTGGCCAATGTAGTTAAGGTTTAATTGTGACCCAAAAAATTGTGTAGGTATATATTCTTTTTCACAAAAAACTGCGCGAGCGGGAAAAAAAAGTGGCCAATGTAGACCGCCGTATAGTTAGCAGCACTAAGTGAGGAATTTCAATTTTTTTGATTCCTATAATTTGGAAAACATTTGGAAAAATTTGGAAAACCATTTTCAGAATTTGGAAAACCTTAGTTAATTAGTTATTAACAATTAAAGGTTAGGCGTATAGTTAGCAGCACATAGAAACAAAGCTAGGGTTTTTTGGTATCAATCGATCGGGAATAGTTTTGTGAAATTTGGAAAACCATTTTTAGAATTTGGAAAAGTATAGTTTAGTAGATAATTAACAAAATGTAAACAAAATGACAGTTCTATAAACAATTACAATTAACGCAAAACGTAATGTAACGGAGCGTAACGTAATTAAAACTGCTATACAAGAACACAAAACCAACACATATAAACAAAATCCTGTCCGAATATCTGTCAAACTATTTTTCTGTCAAAAGTCAGCTGTTAAATTTTTTACCTTTTCAGATAGAAAATATAAAATATAGTTAAGAATAAAACAATAGCCAATTGTTAAGCATTGGCGATTCAATTCTATACGCCCTATAATTTTGTTGTTGGGACAGAATTTTGTTTATATGTGTTGGTTTTGTGTTCTTATATGGCAGTTTTAATTACGTTACGCTCCGTTACATTACATTTTTCGTTAATTGTATTTGTTTATAGAACTGTCATTTTGTTTACATTTTGTTAATTATCTACTAAACTATGCTTTTCCAAATTCTAAAAATGGTTTTCCAAATTTCACAAAACTATTCCCGATCGATTGATACCAAAAAAACCTAGCTTTGTTTCTATGTGCTGCTAACTATACGCCTAACCTTTAATTGTTAATAACTAATAAACTAAGGTTTTCCAAATTCTGAAAATGGTTTTCCAAATTTTTCCAAATGTTTTCCAAATTATAGGAATCAAAAAAATTGAAATTCCTCACTTAGTGCTGCTAACTATACGGCGGTCCAATGTAGTTAAGGCTTTACTTTGCTTGTTTTGTAATAGACCTCCCACACTATCCAATCGAGTATTAATACATGTCAAAAAAAAGTGTAATAAAATTACTTGAGTGTTAACAAAAATAATCTGCTGGCAACACCCACAAAAATTATCCCAAATATCTTAACCACCAGAGGCCGTAACAAAAGCAAAGGAGAAAAATTCGTATCCAACGGACAAGCAGAGAAAAAGAAATTACTTCATTTTGTAGACGACGAGGGAATACAATTTTTGAGTTTGCTTGAGAGTCTTTAAAGAATAAAAATAAATAAAAATAATATATAAAGGCTAAGCCTACTACAAAAATTTAGTCTTTCATTTAAAAAGTAAAAGTTTTTTAACATTTCTCAAAAATTTACTTAAAACAAATGTCTACAACGAATACTGTTGTGGCAGGATTTTGCCCGATTTGCAAAAAAAGGCCACACACCAACAAAAATGGTTGAATGCACGCAATGCAAGAAGTGGCTGCATTACGAGTGTGCAAGAGTTGGAGACGAGGTTGCTGACGACGATGAATGGAAGTGCTCTCTGTGCATACTGCCAGCAACTAACGAAACAACAAATGCAGTATCTGTTGCGTCTCGTCAGACGAAGGCTAGATCCGAGAGGATCCATGAGCGTCTTCGTTTATTGGAGGATGAAGAGAACATTCTTAAGGAACGACAGCTATTAATGTCGAAGCGCCAGGCGCTCCTTGAAGAATTGTCTCTGTCTGAGAGTGAACACGGAGGCCGATCATCTTTAAAACAAAACAAAACTACCCAACAGGAAATAGTCCAACAAAACAAGTTTGTGGGCGAACCGTGTGGTAAGTCTCTTGTTATTAAAAAATACATAGATGAATTGCCAGTGCAACGGTGTAGACAAATATCTACGAAACCGACTCCGTTATATGAATCAATTGCTCAAGTCGACTCCATTAAACTCACAGAACATCAGATAGCCACTCGACATGCCATCTCCAAGGAGCTGCCAATCTTTTCTGGTCATCCAGGTGATTGGCCAGTGTTCATAAGCACTTTCAATCAATCAACAGCAGCATGCGGCTTCACAAAAACCGAAAATCTTATAAGATTGCAACGTTGCCTCAAGGGAAGGGCAAAAGAAATAGTTGAAGCGCAGTTGACGATACCCAACTGCGTCCCAATAATAATTTCGACACTTCGTAGATATTTTGGTCAGCCAGAAGTAGTTATGGACCATTATATCGAAAAAATTAATAAGATGGTGCCACCAAGAATAGAGCGGATGGAAACAGTGGTCGACTATGCGGTTGCAGTAACAAATTTGTGTTCAACGTTGGAGCAAGCAGATCTTCAAGATCACATGCGTGATCCTAGTTTGCTGAGAAGTCTGGTGGAGAAGCTTCCACCCACACTTCAGCTTCAATGGGCGGCACATAGGCGAACAGAAGAAGACTTCAATAACATCTGTGTCCTGGGAGATTGGTTGCATTCTCTTGCTGGAGACATCTGTGACACCATGCCAACAAAACGATGGTTCCAATACAAAGATGTTCCGACAAAATCAAGGAATAAAAACGAGCAACTCCATATTCACGAACACCAAGGTGCTCAAAAGAAACAAAATCGAGCAAGCTCTTCTAATTTCACCAGAAAGTGCCAGGTATGCGATGGGAACTGCACATCAAACTCCAATTGCTCTCTTTTCATGCAATGGAATGTGAATGAACGTTGGGAATTTGTGAAGAAGGCAAACATTTGTCGACAATGCCTCAAAAGACATCCATTCAAGTGTACAGCACCAGTCATATGCAAACAAACGAATTGCCATGGTAAACACCATCCACTACTGCACAACATTCGAGATGAGCATCCAGAAACCAATAGGAATGAAAATGTTATGAGTCACATCGCATCCACTTCAGTTTATTTCCGAATTCTGCCTGTCTTGCTGTCAAGTAATGGAAAGCAAATCCAAACATATGCCTTTCTCGACGAAGGATCTTCTAGTACGTTGCTGAATAAGAAGATAGCAAATGAGTTGGACCTGAAAGGAGAAAGTGCACCTTTATGTTTGAAATGGAGTGGATCGATCTCACGTCAAGAAAAGCAATCTAAAAAAGTTTTCTTAACTATATCTGGCATTCATCAAAATGCAGCAAGTTTTCGTATTGCGAATGTGAGAACTGTGAAGAGTTTGAATTTGCCAAGTCAATCGTTAAACTATAAGGCTATGGCTAACAAATATTCACATCTTCGAAATTTGCCGGTTGAATCTTACGACAATGCCAGTCCAGGTATTCTAATCGGCCTTCGAAATTGGCATGTTGCTGTTCCCTTGAAAATCCGAGAAGCAAGTGATGATGATCCTATTGCTGTCAAGTCCCGTCTTGGATGGACTATATTTTCCGCCACCAATGAAGAAGATGGATCCAAGTTGGAGCAACATTTTCACGTGTGTGAATGCCAGCCAGATAGCGATAAAGAACTTCATACAATGGTAAAGGAATTCTTCTCTGTTGACAGCTTGGGTATATCCGGACCGAAAGATTCTAAAACAATTCAAGAAGAAGAGCGTGCGAAATGTATCCTGAATGAAAAAACAGTTCCCTTGGAAAATAGTTACGAGTCTGGACTTCTTTGGCGGTATGAAAATATCAAGTTGCCTAACTCCAAACCTATGGCAACTAGCAGGATGAGATGCTTAGAGAAGCGATTGGATTCAGACCCAGAGCTGAAGGATAACTTGATTTGGCAGATAAAAGAATACGAACGCAAAGGATATATTCGAAAGCTGACTTCGGAGGAACTTCAAGAACATCATGAAAAGGTTTGGTATTTGCCTATATTTCCGGTTCGCAACCCGAATAAACCAGACAAAATTCGAATTGTATGGGATGCGGCTGCCACAGTTGATGGAGTGTCACTGAATACTTTGCTGATGAAAGGCGTCGATTGGAACTCATCTTTATTTGGTGTCCTTTTGCGAAGCAGGGAAAGGCAAGTAGGTTTATCTGCAGATATCAAAGAGATGTATCACCAGATCAAAATACCTCATGAAGACCAGCATGTACTACGGTTCTTATGGCGCAACAATTCCGATTCTGATTTCGACACCTACGTCATGCAAGTGATGACGTTTGGGGCAACATGCTCACCTAGTTGTGCCCAATATGTGAAAAACCATAATGCCTTACAATTCACCGATGAGTTCCCGAGAGCCGTAGAAAGCATTATCAAAAATCATTATGTGGATGATTTATTGGTTAGTGTGGACAAGGAAGTAGAAGCAGTGCAGTTGGCCCAACAAATCGCAAAGATACACTCCAATGCTGGTTTCGAAATTCGGAATTGGAAGTCAAATTCCTCCAGCGTCATGAATATCTTGAATCCAGAATCATCTAATGAACTAAAGGACCTGAGCTTTAATCCAGAACCCGCAACTGAAAAAATATTGGGTATGTGGTGGTGCCTAAGGAGCGATGAGTACACTTTTTCGCTTCGCTACAACAAGGGTAGTAAAAATGTTTTGTGTGGAGAATGCCGCCCTACAAAAAGAGAAGTTCTAAGGATTCTGATGTCCATATATGATCCGTTGGGACTTATAGCAAATTTTTTAGTCTACCTTAAAATTTTGCTTCAAGATGTTTGGCGGAGTCACATAGGATGGGATGACCAAATAAATGATGACCAGTTTGACGCGTGGATGAGATGGCTAAAAATACTTCCACAAGTGGAGCAACTACGAATTCCCAGGTGTTTCTTGAAGCAGTTTCCAGATTGGACAGAAGCCGTCGTACAACTCCATATTTTTGTGGATGCAGGAGAGCAAGCATGCGCAACCGTAGCATACCTTCGGATTAATAAAGGAGAACAAATAGTTTGCTCACTTGTAGGGGCGAAGACAAAGGTGGCTCCGATTAAACTGCGCTCTATTCCACGTTTAGAGTTGGATGCGGCTGTGATGGGATGTAGATTCGCTAAGCAACTTTTGGATGAAATTACAATCAAAGTGAGTAATATATTGTTCTGGTGTGATTCCAAAACCGTCTTGGGGTGGATTAGAAGTAATCCTCATCGATATAATAAATATATAGCGTTTCGAATAGCAGAAATTCAGGATAACCCAAATCCAGGTAGCTGGCGATATATCCCATCGAAGCAAAATATTGCTGATGAAGCTACAAAATGGGTCAAGCCACCGAAACTTGACATTAATGACCGCTGGTTCCAGGGTCCTGAGTTTTTAATGGGTCAAGAAGAAAATTGGCCAATAGATATAAATTACAAAGCAGAAGCTACTGAAGAATTGTTGAATGTTCATATGACATCACAACCAATCATCGATGTAAAAAGATTTTCAAATTGGAACAGTATCCTAAAAACTGTAGCTTATGTGATCCGTTATCTTAATATGAAGCTGAATTACAAACCTGCATTACAAACGCGTGGGATTGTAAATGGAGATGAGCTCAACGAAGCAGAAAAGATACTCTTTAGAATTGCACAAAAAGATATTTATAGTGACGAAATTCATTTACTTATGAAAAACGGAATAGATAAAAATAATTTAAATGCACTTAGACCGACAGTACATCGTTCAAGCTCGATCAGACGTCTTTGTCCATTCCTGGACAATCAAGGACTTTGAGAGTTAAAGGAAGGCTTGACGAAGCTATGTTTATGCACGAAGAACAAAGGCACCCAGTGATTTTGCCAAGAGACCATCACATAACAAATCTTTTAATTAAAAAATGTCATGAAGAGTTTTTACACGCCAATAACGAAAGTGTAGTCAACAAATTAAGGCAGAATTTTTACATTCCTAAGCTGAGATGTGCGGTGAAATCAAATGTTAAAATGTGTCAACATTGCAAAATAAATAAGGCGAAACCAGTTGCACCAGAGATGGCCCAGCTGCCTAAAGCGAGACTTTCAACGTACTGTGATCCCTTTACATTTACCGGAGTGGACTACTTTGGCCCACTCAACGTAGTTGTAGGAAGACGACAAGAAAAAAGATGGGGTGTCATATTTACATGCTTGACAACCAGAGCTGTACACATCGAAATAGCACACAAACTAGATTCTGACTCATTCATCCTGTGTTTTCACGACTTCATACAGCGGCGAGGACAACCTAAGGAAATCTACTCCGATAGAGGAACTAATTTCGTAGGAGCAGAGCGGCAATTGCGCCAAGACTTAGAAGCAATAGATCCAGCAGTTATTGCAAAACACTTCGTAGCTCCATCACTAAAATGGGTTTTCAATCCACCTGCGTCACCACATATGGGCGGAGCTTGGGAGCGTTTGGTACGTTCTTTCAAAACGGCGCTCTATACTTCATTGCCTATAAGAACTCCAAATGACCCGCTGCTGAGAAGCTGTTTGGTTGCTGCTGAAAATATAATTAACTCTAGGCCGCTAACGTACGTTCCATTGGATGATGAACTATCTGAAGCATTAACACCAAATCATTTCTTGAGGCTAAACTCGGGCGGTGGAAAAGCAACTATTCAACTGAATGATAGTGCCAAAGTTCTAAGGAGCACTTACCAATATAAGGAGCGTTTTGCCAACAAATGCTGGGAACGTTTTATAAGAGAGTATTTGCCAGACCTTACTCTTCGTTCCAAATGGTATGATCCAGTACCTCCATTGAAAGTTGATGACATTGTCCTCATAATTGACAAGGATCTTCCAAGGAACAATTATCCAAAGGGCCGAATTATAGCAGTGAAAACATCATCAGATGGCCAAGTTCGAAGTGCTACAGTCCAAACCTCTGATGGAATTTTTGATAGACCGGCTGTTAAGTTGGCGTTGCTCCAGGTGAATACTGATGGTACAACAACGTCCTAGCCTGGAATTGTGGTACCGGGGGGAACTGTTAACAAAAATAATCTGCTGGCAACACCCACAAAAATTATCCCAAATATCTTAACCACCAGAGGCCGTAACAAAAGCAAAGGAGAAAAATTCGTATCCAACGGACAAGCAGAGAAAAAGAAATTACTTCATTTTGTAGACGACGAGGGAATACAATTTTTGAGTTTGCTTGAGAGTCTTTAAAGAATAAAAATAAATAAAAATAATATATAAAGGCTAAGCCTACTACAAAAATTTAGTCTTTCATTTAAAAAGTAAAAGTTTTTTAACACTTGAGACTGCCAAATTTGTGTGACGAAAACGATTTTCATATTTTGCTTCTTGCATTCAAAAAATCAATTCACCATAACCTCAAACCCCTAAGTGGGATAGAATGTGTGATGGTTTAGAACCAATCCTATAAATGTTCATGGATTTAACACATGTCAGATTGAGCCTGATTACACGATTCTTTTTTTCGTTCGTTTCGTTATTCGTCTTTTTGACAGGTACGTATCCTCGTGATTACACGATTCTTTTTTACATTCGTGAGACTTGTTTCGTTATTTTGACATTCAGAATCTCCGCGGTGGATTTATTGGAAAATAAACATTAATAATAATTAAAAAAGGTGTTTAATCACTTCTTGTTCAAATGTATACCCTATTTAGCAATGAAAAGCAATGTTAAAACTTATAATTTAAAGTTTAAAAGTTCCTCGCATAATGCTTTGATTTTAGGGATGAGCCATATTGAAAAATTCTCAGCGATAAATCGGAACACACATTTATCGAACCGAAACGTCGGTATTTTTCGAAATCGATACTTGAAAACAAAGGAAATACTTCTTCCTTTTCTATTTTAAGGACCAAATATGTTAAAATTTCACATCAAAACGTGTTTTTGATTTAAGACGTAAAATCATATTGGTGTCTTTCAAAATTTATAAACTACTTTCCTCCATTAAATCTTCAATATTTTAATTTAAAAAAAAAAATGATTTGATAACATTTTGGAAAGTTACAAAATTAAAGCTACTAAAGCATAGGCTTCTTCTTTGTACAAATGTAGACATTTTTCATATTAAGCTAAGTTCTTACATGTAAATCACACCAACAAAAAGCTATCAAAACATTTACTTCTTCAGTAACTCATAAAATATACCACCATAACCTGAAAAATGATTTTACCACACCACGTATGTTTTCCCCAATCCCCAAAGGAAATAGGCGAGAAGGGCAGGAAGAAAGAGGGGAAAATGAAATCTCCCCGGTTAACAAATTCAGGAGATTTTTTTGACGTTTCTCTTCACACTACGTTTGTGTGCGTTCCACCAAGGTTGTTTAAAAGGAAAATAAAGAAAATCTCCGGGTTTTTGTTGCTTGCGTGTGAAAGGTACAAGAGATTTTTAAGGAGATTTAAAGAAAACGTCAAAAAAATCACCAGCAACTAGTATCTACGTGTGAAAGGGGACAAACAATTCTTGTACCTTTCACATGTAGATACAAATTCGGAGGAGATTTGCTTATTTTCCTTTTAAACTACCTTGGTTAAACGCACACAAACGTTGTGTGAAGAGGAACGTCAAAAAATTCTCCTGAATTTGTTGACTGGGGAGATTTCGTTTACCCCTCTTTCTTCCTGCCCTTCTCGCTTATGAACTGATTGTTGCTGGAAACTCAGTTGCCTTGTGTGAAAGGGGACATACAAATATACACTTCTGACAAACAAAATCAATCTGAAATCATAGTCCATTCACCACGAAAAATCAAATTTGAGGCAGAGACCTGGGGTGGAATCGGCTAAGGTGATTTGTGATAAGTGATAGTCATTTTCAACAAATTCCGTCTGCGTAAGGTGATTGTCACATGTGACAATCACATTTATGTGACTAATTTTAGTGACAGCCATTTTGCTATCACTTTCATACAAAACTGTATTATTTTCTGCATTTTTAAGTCAAAGATCTTTGAATAAATTTATATTCAATGAAATAACACATTTGTTTTGTATTTCTCAAAGGTTTAAGCATTTTTAATAATTAATATTTTCCAACTCTAGAGAACTTTATTTTAACTTCTGTTTCACAATTAAGTATATGGAATTTTTTCACTCAACAAATAATACTTAATAAATCATATAAAAACAAGATATGTATATATTTTATAAAAAAATTCAAAAAATAGATCACATACTTTATAAATACAAAAGCCAACAGAAAATAATCTTCAAAAAAAAGCAAAATTATGACAGAAGTAAGTGTTTTTTACGATTTCTCTTAAAGTGATACCAAATTTTAACAAATTTTTTGTGATCACTTTACGCAGACGGAAAATTAAATCCAATCACATGCGACTGTCATAAATGTGATGATCACTAATCACTTTACGTGATTCCACCCCTGAATTTACAATAATTTTACGCTGCCAAACGGACCCTAATAGAGTGCCTCATTTCCTAACGTCTTATTTGGTTAAGGCACAAGCAAACCAGTGACATCGGGACGTTTGTCAACTGTCAGTGTCAAATTTTACCACACTGTTTTGCATTCGCATAGTAATTTGGTCAAAATAGCTTATGCGGCTCACTAAAATCGCCGCTCAAAACCTACAAAACGTGTACAATAACAAGTATTATTTATTGATTCGACTATAAAAACAAAATGTTGTGAGTACACACTAAATGTACGAGCGCAATATCCAGCGTGTCACTACAGTAAACGATATTTTCAACTTAAACCGCGCAGTTCAGCATTACGAAATTCTTTAGAGATACTCGCATTTCACCACAAATAACCTGGCTCCTGGCTCATTAAATAATCTTGCCTTTATTGAAGAACACATCAATGAAAAATGCTATCTATTAGAACAGTATGCGCCAGGGCAGGGAATCACTATCAAAGTCGATTTGCATTACAACAACTATACCACAAATCAAGGCCATCAACATTAATTGCAATTAAGCTTCAACACCCGCCTCGTCTGAGAAAAGATTTAGTAATAAACAATGTTCGTTCTGTGAGTAATGACTTAGAGAGAAGCAGTTCTAATAACATACCACAAGAAAACCCGCACCAAGGTCAGAGTTCGCTGCTGCAGCAATTAAAACATTCTGTGTCACCATATGCCAGACTAATGCGCATCGATCGACCTATAGGTAAGGTTTTTTTTAAAACGAGATATATTTGAAAGATAATGCTTAACGTAAATAATTAATTTGAAAAAAATAATAATTATATTAATAACAGCTAGGCTCGGTCGGCCCTGTCTCATTTTGTTTTTAAACACCCAGTAGAACAGTGAACTGATAAATTTCTTCAACGATCGAATTCATTTTGTCGGTTTGTATTTAAATTAGTTTCGATGAAAATCTCTTATTTGAAAAAGATATGTCTTGTTGGTTTACAACAAATTCTTTCAATCTCTTTGTTCAAGATTTTTTTTTAACCCTTTCATACTGTAGAATCTTAGTTTCATGTGGCTTATGGTTCTTAATTCCAGAGTATGATCATTCATTGTTTATGCTTGTTATTGTCTAAGGTCAAATAAGAGCGCATATTTAGTATAATTATAGAGACCATTTTCTAACACTGCTGTATTTTTTCAATTAATATTAAAAATGAAGCCTATCCAAGGTTACAGCACTTAAAAGTACTAACATCCTAATCAATATAAAATTGTGGTTATATATCTAAAAATTCCATTTTCTTTCTATTGACTAATTATTTATGACCTTTACAGCTGTTTAAAATGTATTAGTAAAAAATCGTGCTTAAAAAATCTATTTATAAGTTAAAGTACATTAATAAACGACTATAAAACCAGATTGAATTTGTTTTTAAAAACCTGTTAATTATTTTAAAATTTCACTTAAAAGAACTCTGTAGGTACTTCCAACAAAAAAGCAGTTCATCTACTTATAAAACAATGAGTCGACAACTACTAATATGGCGATAAATGACATCATAACAAAATTGTCTACACTCCAGATCAAAAAAGCTACAAAAAAACATCAGTAAAACTGTTCCACATTTTATACATTATGTACAGTATATATGCATTAGGGTGCTCGTTAAAAAATTCGTCTTGAATCAGATTGAATTAAAAAAGCCATTTCGCTATTTGTTTTAGATTTTTTCTTCATCCCTTATAGTGTAAGCTAGATGATTCACATAAAATCCGAAAAAAGCTAAAGCTTATAGATTGAAAGCAGAAAAGAAAAATTCTATCGGAGGGGTTCTTTTTCTATTGAATAACCGACAAAAATCTAATCTCTTATTTCGTTTTAATTTGTTTCAAATCAATAGTTTAAAAATTATTATTAAGAACTCAAAATATGTGTACATACCTACATACATAATTAATTTTTTTAATTTTATGTGACTAAAGTTTTTTTTGTTTCTCTAATCTGATTATTTAGCAATCTTTAGTCGAGTTTTTGAGAAAATAATAAAGAAATTTTAATAAGAACAATTGCCAATTTCGCCGAAACGAAGAAAAATACATTTAAAATTTTCAACAAAATAAATACAAAAAAAAAGAAATTAAAGAAAATTTGTATATTTGAATAATACGAATAAAAAAAAAAATTACGTTTACTGAGTAAGAAAAAGTTGAAGACAAGAAAAAACTTAAAAGAAATTAGTAAAACCTTTAGGAATACGTTATAAAAAAATTGATTTAAATATTCAAATTTTCTTTTTTTTTTCTATTCTGTTAATAATTTGAAATGTATTTTCTGTGATTCCATAAAATAGTAGACATGAAGATACAAATATCCAAAAATCGACTTTCCTTTTATCTACTTTTCCTGAAATTTCAAATTAGAAATAAAAAATATCCTTTAAGTTTCGAATGTATGGTTGATGTATAGATTCGCTATAGTTTTTATAAGTTAATATCTTTTCGTTTTTAATTCAGAATAGTGGTAAAACTCTATAAATTAATTTAATTTAAAAAACTTTCCAAACAACAGTCATTAACTGAGTGTGCGAAAATGGTGACGTGAGTTAGCAATATATTCTATATGTTTTTTAGTAAAAATATTTTATTTTATCTTAGCGGGCAGAATAACTATAATGCACAATAAATATACCCTGTATGTGTTTGATAATAAATTGCAGGTAAATCTTTGTTACGGGGCGGGTAAAAACTGATAAGTGCTCTTGTGTAAATAGAAAAAATATCAAGGATCGGTTGCAGTTCGACAAAGCTAGATCCAGTTAAAGAAACGAGACCAAAAATTATAAAAAACCGTTTGAGTCGAAAAGGAAGCATAAATTACCTCTTAAGTTTTCCGAATTAAAATGAAACTTGTGTAAATTGTGTGTTCAGTAACTGAACACCGTTTTCTTAGATTTAAAACGAGCTTTTGAAACTGTTGTCTGTTCATAATATCATGTCATTTTATTAAAAAAAACTTGAAAAATAAAAATATCGAATAAAAAGGGAAGTAAGTGGTTTAAAATTCTTATATGTAATAGAACCCAAAAAACTTTAGTTAATAATAAAATGTCTGACTGGAACTGTGGAACAGGGAACTATCATAGGAGTTCTTCTTTTTCTTTATAGAAATTAAATAGGTATGGAAAAAGTGTACAATGGTGGAGTTCCACAGGGAACTATATTGTGCTTCTTTTTATTTATAGAAATGAAATAGGTATGGAAAAAGTGTCAAATGCTCCAAACTTGTGGTATTTGCAGATGATGCTTTATTTTATATAGCAGGAAAAGATCTAAATACTAGAATATGAATAAAGTAGTTCTAAATACAAATATGTAAATAAGGTAGTTCTAAATACAAATATGTAAAACAAAATTAATGATAGTAAACAAATCCCTTCAGCAACAACAAATAAACATTCAAATCAACAATACACAGTTAGAAGAGGTAGCATCAATCATCATAAGGCATTGTCCTCGATAACAAGGTATACTATAACGACCACATATACATACACTAACAGACAAAATAAAGTGCAAAAGTATTAGATTCATTTTCAAACTACCGCTATTTAAAAGCGAAGAGTGTTTATCATTCCATTTCATGTTCTGACGTCACATATTCTCAGCTGCTAACTCTTAAAAAAAAAAAACAATCCATTGTTATGTCTAATTACTATTAGTTGCGGTGTTTTTGGAGCATATACAATTTAACTCGCGACAAAATAAAGTGCATTTTTATTATTCCCTGCCAAAAAGTTTTAAGTTTTAAAGAAAAATATTTACAATTGATAAAATATAAAAAGGTAGAAGCAAAAGATCCCAATTTATAATAATTTCCGTGTTAAATTTTATTTTTATTACTTAAAGCTTAAGTATGAAACCGTTAACATCTGAAGTGAAGGAATTGCTTGTTTTGGACCGTGAACGTGGATTGATATTCCATAAACTGGCAGAAAAATATGGATTATCCATTTCTATGGTAAGAAAAATCTGCCTCAATTTCTTTGAACGAGAAACTGTTGCTAGTTTTAAAATTTCTTGCGGAAGGAAGCGGAAGACAACTGCAGTTGATGACCGCAGAATTAAAATTAAGGCTAGAAAGAACCCTTTATCTTCCGCCAGAAATATTAAAGAAGAACTACAGTTAAATATAACAGCAAGGACAGTACAAAGGCGACTCCATGAAAGCGGTTTAAAAAACTTTTTTGCAAAGAAAAAGCCGTTACTCCGTCCAGTTAATATTAAAAAACGGTTAGCTTTCGCTAGAATGTTTTTAGTGAAGCCACAATCGTTCTGGGAAAACATTATTTGGTCTGACGAATCCAAATTTGAATTAAAAAACTGTAAGAGAAGAAAGCGAGTTTGGTGCAAGCAATCCGAAAGACTCAGCCAGAGGTGTATACAAAAAACGTTGAAGCATAGAGGTGGGTCACTTATGGTTTGGGGATGTTTTTCTTTTTGTGGCGTTGGAAATATTGTCAAAATTGAAACCAAAATGACGGGTTCTAGTTACGTGAACATTGTTAGGGAAAACTTAGCTTCTTCTGCTTCTAGACTGTCTTTGGAAAGTTATATTTTTCAACAAGATAACGATCCAAAGCATACAAGCAGAGTAGCTGAGCAGTTTTTTTACCGAAAATAATGTTGACGTACTAGAATGGCCAACCCAATCTCCCGACTTAAACCCTATTGAGCACCTTTAGTCCATTTTGGATGAAAGGATTCCCTTAGATCAACGTCGCAATTTACAATCTTTTTGGGAAAGCCTCCCAAATGAATGAGAGAGAATTCCAGATCAAATCTTGAAGAACCTGGTTAGCAGCACGCCCAAACGTCTTGCTGCAGTTATTCAAAATAAAGGAGGAGCCACTACCTATTAACATTTTTCTTTTCTGAAGCTCAATTCCTATTTTACGTGATGATCTTTCGAATTTGCACTTTATTTTGTCTCTTCTATTTTCTTTGAATATTGCGATTTTATTTAATTTCTAACCTACATTTTGTAAATAACTTTAAACGATTACTTTTGTGGACGTAAGATAATCTGAAAAACATGAATAAATTATTTTTTTTAAGAAAAATAAATCAGAACATATCATACTAAATAAAATATTATTGAAAATAATTTTTGCACTTTTTTTTGTCTGACAGTGTAAGTCACATATGTATGTATTAGCCCTATTCTGCTAACCATTTACGTGATAGTTTGTATTCTGATATCCGTCAGAGGGAAATAATTGCTCCAAATTTTTTATAAATTTCGATAAAAACAGAATTTAAACAATTAGATTCTTTTAATAATTTCAAAACTAAATATCAGTTAAGATTTGCACTCTAAAGATTGAAGATTAAAAAATAATTTAAGGCAACTTGAATGAAACTCTTACGTGAATCGAAAGTTTCGATCAGATCGAATAGCAGAATAGGGCTGTATGTAAAAATACGATTTTTTCTTGTCTCAACTCAATCTACACGCTCTAGCTTTTTGTCAAACAGTATGCAAATCACCCTGTAAATATATAAAAATTATAAAATGTCTCCGATTTTTAATGCCAATAGCCTGGTAAAATTTCAGCCGTTTTTAGATTAATATTTAGAGATCGCTCATCGCTAATTTTTTTTTCCATACAAATTGTACGGAAACTTTTCTTTTGCTTGCTTCTTTACTTTCTGTAAACCATTTACATTTATGGAAGTTATGCATTCGTTGGAGCACCCTATCGAAGGTAAAAATATTCTCAAAAGAATGCGTCTCTCGGGGAATATTTAGAATTGGTCTAATTATCTTTTTTTTTGTTTTTCTAAGGTAATATTTATTTTTTTTAAATTAATCTTCTTGTGTTTATAGGTTCCATGCTTCTGTTCTGGCCATGTGGATGGAGTATAGCCTTAAGTGCACCAGCTGGTTGCTGGCCTGACCCCATTATGCTTGGTCTCTTTGCAACTGGTGCTTTTATTATGCGGGGAGCTGGTTGTACAATTAACGATCTTTGGGACAAAGATCTAGATGCTAAAGTGGAGCGTACAAAAAATCGTCCTCTCGCTAGCGTCGAAATTTCTCAATTCGATGCTATAATTTTCCTCTCAGCACAACTTAGCCTTGGCCTTTTGGTTTTGCTTCAACTTAACTTACAGTCGATTATTCTTGGTGCTTGTTCCTTAGGCCTAGTTGTCACATATCCACTAATGAAGCGCATAACGTACTGGCCACAACTGGTGCTTGGTATGGCATTCAATTGGGGAGCTCTGCTAGGATGGTGTGCAACTCATGGGGCCGTTAATTGGTCAGCTTGTCTTCCTCTCTATTTATCAGGAATTTGCTGGACCGTCGTTTACGATACAATTTATGCACACCAAGACAAGATTGATGATGTGCAGGCTGGAATTAAATCGACAGCTTTGCGATTTGGCGAGAACACAAAGCTGTGGTTGTCCGGATTTTCTACAGTAATGTTGTCGAGTCTAATTGCTACAGGCGTTTCTTGTGATCAGACTTGGCCATATTACACTGCTATAGGAATGGTAACAGGACACTTAATACAACAGGTGATATTTTAATATATTTTCTATAATTTTTACCTAATAGTTGTTTTTTTTTTTTTTTTTTTTTTTTTTTTTGAAGATTTATTCACTGGATATTGATAATCCAACAGACTGTGCAAAAAAATTCATTTCAAACCACCAAGTTGGACTCATTCTATTCCTCGGCATAGTCCTTGGCACTGTGATGAAATCCAAAGATAAGCAAACATCTGCTACCTCTAGCCAGAACCACCAAACCTCCAACTACGTACAAATTCCAACGCAACCAGCAATATTATCGAATTCAGTGTGATGCGGTACAAAACTATTCTGTATAAAAATGAGCTGACACCAAAGTGAAACCCATGTATTGAACATAGTTTAATGACAAAAAAAAAATGAATACAATTTATTGGGAGTTAAATATTTATAAAATTATAATTCATTGTAGAAGGTGATAAATTTTTGTTTGGAGTTTAAATTAAATCAGCCACGTTCATTGGCATTTCATCGATCTGCGTTGAGTAGTACTGTTCTATGTCTCGAAGAATACGAATGTCATCGGATTTAACGAAATTAATTGCAACACCCTTACGTCCGAAACGACCAGAACGGCCAATACGATGAATGTACAACTCACGATTGTTCGGTAGATCATAGTTAATGACCAGCGAGACTTGTTGTACATCTATACCGCGAGCCCAGACATCTGTTGTAATTAGAACACGACTTTGCCCAGCACGAAATTCTTTCATAATTTCGTCACGTTCCTTTTGTGGCATGTCGCCGTGCATTGAGCTCACTGTAAAATTTGCTTCGCGCATTTTCTCAGTCAGCCAATCGACTTTACGTTTGGTGTTGCAAAATATTACTGCTTGTGTGATCGTCAGGGTATCATAGAGATCACACAGTGTGTCGAACTTCCATTCTTCACGTTCGACAGCAACGAAAAATTGTTTAATTCCTTCCAATGTCAATTCATCACTGCGAAAAAGAAAGTAGCACATTAGTTCACATAAAAATGTTCTACGAGATTTCATATTTAAGGAAGGATCCGTTAAGATCTACAACTTTTTTATTTGAAGTTCGTTATTTGATTAATTTTTTGGGGTCAAAACAAGGATCAAGTTCATAAATGTAGAAATGCAGTAGTCCTGCAAGATTTGCCTTCATAAATGAAAATAAACTTTATTATCTGAGAGCACTTGACAATTGCGTTCATAAAAGCAACATGACAGTTAGCAATCAAGTTAGCAATGGTTTTTGTTTTGTTGCCGCGTTGCAGGAAGAATAATTTTAATTTCTGCAATATTTTAGTTTGATATTTTGGCAATGTAGAACTGCCGCGTATGTGCATCAGTTTTTCTGTTCATAAATACATTGAATAAACATTTTATGCATGGCATATGCAACAATGTTGCAATTTTGAACTCAACCAAGAATATAATGATAACTTTTGAGAACTTTTCAACCAAATCAGAATTTCAAACTGAACATTAAAATTTTCAAACTTCCGGAACGAATGTGGTACTCATCCATACAAAAAACTTTTGCCTGTACATCATCCGTACTGAAAGTTTTAAAGCTAGATCCGTTATATAAAAATTTATAAATACACAATTAAAAGTTTAAACAATAAAACATAATACCGTTTGACAAGAATGCGAATTGGATCGGTCATGAATTTCGAAGTCATCTCGAGAATTTCATGGGGAAGTGTTGCCGAAATCAACACAACTTGTGTTGCTGGTGGCAAATATCTGTAAACATCGTAAATTTGTTCTTTGAATCCCTTGTTCAACATTTCATCGGCTTCATCGAGTACTAGCATCTTGATTGCTCTGTAAAATTTAAATAAAAAAATGCATACTGCCTCGTTAGTAAACTACAATATCTGAAACACTTACCTTGTTCGAAGAACTCTTCTTTTGATCATGTCAAACACACGACCAGGTGTTCCACTAACGATGTGCTGTCCATAGTCTAATTTTCTTATATCTTCGCCCAAATTAGTTCCACCGATACAAACGTGACATTGCACATTCATGAAATCGCCCAGAGCAAGGATAACCTTTTGAATTTGAACAGCCAACTCACGAGTAGGTGACAGACATAATACTTGTGTCTCACGCAGTGTCGTGTCCAAGCTTTGTAATATAGAAATAGAGAATGTTGCAGTTTTTCCTGTACCTGATTGTGCTTGGGCAATGACGTCGCGTCCTTTTACAATAGGCTTAATACTTCTCTGTTGGATGGCCGAAGGCTTTTCGAAACCTATTTCAGTGGTCAACATGAATTGAAAATGAAATTTCGCTAGAACAGCGTGGAAATGACCCACTTACCGTACGCGTAGATACCCCGCAAAAGTTCCTCTTTTAGGTTCATCGAATTGAATGTAGGTATAACTTCAACATCTTCACTGGTCTCAAACTCAACGTTTGACAAATCTTCAGCTTGTGCTCCGCGTCGAGCCATTATTTTTTCTTTATTTTTATATTTAGTTGAAATATATGTTAACCAAAGATCTTTTTCTAAAATTAATAGAAATTTCCGAAACAAGCCAAGCAAAATGCAAATGTCAGTTTAATCATCAATGCGGAAATTTGACAGATCCACAAGCGGTCTTCTTAGAATTGAACACTACAAAAGGTTAAGAATAGATTCCGTTGCGCTATCTGTTGTCTAGATGGAGAAAATAAAGGTCAGTTGAAAAAACTAGATTGATGAGAGCCTTTGAGTCACTGATCTCTATTGACACCAGGGAAATTGATTTCGACACCACCTGCATATCAGCGCGTGAACTACTAGACGGGGATAAAATTTTTTTCGATTTGACATTCAATGTATTTCCCATAAGAGAAAATGAAAAAATGGTCTGGAAAATATTAATTTTACTAATTAATTTTATATGAACGGGTATCCATATAATGATTGCAATAGATTAACAATGTATGTTAGTTTGTTAATCAAGAAGAATATATACGGAATATAACTTCTTATTTGCTTTATTTTGCCCATAAAGAATGTAAACAAACGTGTATTGTTGTTGTTGTTTTTCAAAATGGATGAATGTCGCGAGTTGAAAGAAATGAGATCATGTGCGTAGTGAGGGAAGGGTTTTAGGGGCAAAATAAATTATGGATTGAACTGAAGTAATTTTTAACATAGAAGTATAGATATTTTACCTATGTATGTATTTGCATTTTAGTATGTGAAATAGGAGAATAGGTATGTTTTATGTTTAGAACATTTTAACGTAAAACGTTTTAACAGAATATAAAGAAAACTTAAATATTTAATAGATACGGTAAATTTTTAAACACGAATTGGGACAGCTTGTTAAGGGCACACATTTATACTGCGTTTTCATTAGAGCTAATGAGGTAATTTCGTTCAAAATTTCCAAATTCAATTCAAAATCATCTCATTTCCCATACAAATTCAAATTTCCAAATGAGGTAATTGCAACCAAATTTGCACGAAATTCGGTAGAAAATTACGTAAAACTTTTATGAACACATCCAAATGGATTCCATTCAAAGTGGAACCCATTCGAAATGACAGAATTCAATGTAAAAAACAACAAAAACAAGCGATTGACAATTTGGGCCTTCAAACAAAATTAGCAAATTTGAAATGTGAACACTTTTTTTGTAATTTGCCAAATTACCTCATTTCAGCTCTAATGAAAACGCAGTATTAGAATTCACTTAAAATTTTATTACTATTCTTGCTAAATTTTTGATTCTTTTTTGCTTTTGGGGGTTTTTTTAGCATTCTTTAGATACAAATTAAATTTTGTAAAAAGTACAAAACAAGATAAAAAATAATTTTCGGCATTATTCGATTTAAAAAAACAAAAAACTTTCACCTTAAAAAATAATTTCATGTATTTTCTTAATTATGGGCAAAATTTCTTTAAAATAATAAAACACATTTTACACAGCACAATCAAAAATTTAGCAAGAATAGTAATTAAGTGAATTCTAAATGTGTGCCCTTAACAAGCTGTCCCAATTCGTGTTTAAAAATTTATCGTATCTATTAAATATTTAAGTTTTCTTTATATTCTGTTAAAACGCTTTACGTTAAAATGTTCTAAACATAAAACATACCTATTCTCCTATTTCACATACTAAAATGCAAATACATACATAGGTAAAATATCTATACTTCTATGTTAAAAATTACTTCAGTTCAATCCATAATTTATTTTGCCCCTAAAACCCTTCCCTCACTACGCACATGATCTCATTTCAACTCGCGACATTCATCCATTTTGAAAAACAACAACAACAATACACGTTTGTTTACATTCTTTATGGGCAAAATAAAGCAAATAAGAAGTTATATTCCGTATATATTCTTCTTGATTAACAAACTAACATACATTGTTAATCTATTGCAATCATTATATGGATACCCGTTCATATAAAATTAATTAGTAAAATTAATATTTTCCAGACCATTTTTTCATTTTCTCTTATGGGAAATACATTGAATGTCAAATCGAAAAAAATTTTATCCCCCTCTAGTACATCACGCACTGACTGCCAGGTGCCGTGACTCCTGGTGCCAATTGACACCAGGGAAATTGCTTTCGACACCACCTGCATATCAGCGCGTGAACTACTAGAAGGGGATAAAATTTTTTTCGATTTGACATTCAATGTATTTCCCATAAGAGAAAATGAAAAAATGGTATGGAAAATATTAATTTTACTAATTAATTTTATATGAACGGGTACCGGTATTTTAATTGCAATGTAATAATAAAACATGTGGGTTTGTGAATCGAGCTTAAAATATATCAAAACTAAAAACTAGAATACCCTATTTTATAGATAAAAAGTGTAAACAAGTCACCCTTACAACGAGAAACAACAACAACGATACCCAGTTAAGTAAAAAGCAAGGCAGAAGCGTAGCCAGATTTATTTAAAATATGTTTTGTTTTAATTCGTGCTGTGTAAAATGTTTTTGTTAATTTTAAAGAAATTTTGCCCATAATTATAAAAATACATGAAATTATTTTTTAAGGTCAAAGTTTTTTTTTTTTTTTTTTTTTAAATCAAATAAAATAATGCCGAAAATAATTTTTTCCTTGTTTGTACTATTTACAAAATTTAATTTGAATGCTAAGAAAAGCTTCCAAAAGGAAAAATAGAATCAGAAATTTAGCAAGAATAATAACAAAATTTTAAGTGAATTATAAATGTGTGCCCTTAACAAGCTGTTCCAAACCTGTGTTTGAAAATTTACCGTATCTATTAATTATTTAAGTTTTCTTTATATTCTGTTAAAAAAATTTACGTTAAAATGCTCTAAACATAAAACATACCTATTCTCCTATTTAACATACTAAAATGCAAATACATACCTACATAATATATCTATACTTCTATGTTAAAAAATTATTTCAGTTCAATCCATAATTTATTTTGCCCCTAAAACCCTTCCCTCACTACGCACATGATCTCATTTCAACTCGCGACGTTCATCCATTTTGGAAAACAACAACAACAATACACGTTTGTTTACATTTTTATGGGCAAAATAAAGCAAATAAGAAGTTGAATTCGGTATATACTCTTCTTGATTAACAAACTAGCCATTGACCTATTATATATGGACTGCTAGTTGGGCCTTACTTCCATACAAAAGCTCCAAAAAAATGGTCCCTCCTCTTCTTAGCGACACTTGGCCTCTTGGAGCAAAGTGACAAAAAATAATAATAATTTTCAAGGCCATCTGTTGTCACTTGGTTTCAACATGCTATTTTTGGCGTAGAAACTAAGGACATCTGTTATTATTAGTTACATACTGTGTGACATTTTTGATTTTTTTTAAATTTCTACTGACGTACCACATACTTAATTGACCGCCATAACAAACGTGTGTGTTTACCTTCTTAAAAATTATTAATAATGAAAACAGATTTGTTTTGACAAAATTAATGTAGTTTGCTTTATTAACATTATTTTTTCTATATAATTTCAGTTCTCCAAAAAAAACCAGACGCACACAAAAGGAGAGAGAAAACAAAAAACTATTTATCTGCAGCTGACAGCCGTAAGTACCTAACTTTAATATTTTATCTACAAAGATTATATTTGTTTTTTTTTTTCTTTTGTTTGATGCTGTGGACATTCTCTCCGAAGTCAAGAAGGTAAGAGGAGTTTTGTTTTTGCAAAAATGGATTTAATGAGTATTAATTTTAATTTCAGCCACAAGTGAATAATGAACAAAAAGACCTATCAACAGAAAAAGAACAAAATGCTGGTGCTGCCTCTACGTACGTATAAATGCTGGAGCAACTAGTGATGCTACTGCTGCAGTAACATTAACTCCTAGTGCTGCCGATGCAAATTAAAGCAAATCTGATCTACTGTTGCAACTGACGCCGCTGCTGCTGGTTCAACAACTATTTTTGTCTTGTAGCCTACACCGAAGAAGAAGCCAATGACAAAGAAGGTTGCTATAGCCATCAAGAAAACTGCTCATCGAGAAGAGGCAAAAGAACTTTGGCATTGGTAAGTCGAACGTAATTCTTTTTCCAGTGAATGAATATTCTAATTGCCGATTCTCATTTCAGGACTAAACAACCAACCCAAACGTGATTTGTGGATTTGTCTCGTTTCAACAGATGGCCCAGGTACAATCACGTCCAGAGTCAAAAGGTCATTCCACAGAAGCGTCAGGAGTTACCTCCAACAATCCGTCAGTTCACCCAGACCATTGCTGTCAAGATCTTCAAGTTGTTGGATAACATTTCCGAGTCGTCATTGGCCAAGAAACAGCACTTGAAGAAACTCGACAAGTCCAAGATCAAGGGTAAGGAAGTTTCACTCAAGAAAAAGCCCTTATATGTGATGTCATCAGGAACCAACACTGTCACCAAGTTGGATGAACAGAAGAAGGCCCAATTTCGATTGAGGTGAGTTTGTGTTTCAAATGCAGATTTCAAACTAAATCTGTTTTCATGTTTGCTCAGTCTAAACGAGAACATTGGTAAATATATTTATAGAGAAGAAGTACTACTAGCCGTAAAAAAATTACTTAATTCGCTGTTTTCCTAAATGTAATCATCAAGATGCAAAACGTCGTTGCTATTCTGACTCAGAACTTGCACACAGCTGTAAATTTGGAAGCTGATGTTGATGTGCGGGAAACCAAGCTGCTTGAAGAAGAACAAGGTCAAGATCATTAAGATAAAGCAGGAAGTTTTTTTTTTTAAATTCATAAATAAAAAGAGAAAGCATATAAGTCCGAACATTGGTTGGTCCGCATATATCAGGTGAAGAAACCTCATGAGTTTAATCGGCCGACGGTCAAGACCACAGATAGAGTTGTCTCCTCTGGCAACTACGTTTCCCGAAAAGTAAACCCATTTAGATTTCTATTAATTTATTCAAAACGACTTATTATAATTTTATTTACAGAATTCCAAGAGGAGGAAAGTCGTTGTCAAAGGCAAGCGAACAGGGAAGTAGACAGATTTTTGTTTAAATAAAAGAGTGAAAGAAGGCAAACTATCACAAAACAAACTTTCAAACGCAGATGAAGAAGCTCCTTAAAATAAAAACTTTTACATGTGATTAAAATTAGTTACAAATGCTATACCTGTATTTTGTTCCATCCTTAAAAAAATAAATTTCTACGTAAAACATTCGCAATATGAATAGATCGGATAATGTGTCTCTTTTTATTGAGACATACATACGAGTAGTAACCAACTATTTTGCAGTAAAGCCTTAACTACATAAGCCGAAAAAGTGAAAAAGTACAAAAGTGAAAATTTTCAAACTCATTTTCGGATAGTTTTTCTCACAGGAAAACTTATAGAAATGATGCAGAAAGCTTAAATGTTGGTTTAAAAATAAAATGTGTATATTCTTTTTCACAAAACAACTACACTAGCTGGAAAAAAATATTTTTACTTTTGTAATTTTGCAAAAAGTGGCCAATGTAGTTAAGACTTAAGTCAATAGCTTTGAGCTCAATTAATTAATTAATGTTTGCTCTCTTTTGTGAGCACAGTGGTCCCGATATAACTATTCACGAACAAATTAAAAAAAAATCTATTAGTACTTTCATTGAATATGTAACTGAATTTGGATAGTTAGTAAGTTTTTTTGTTTGTCATTTAATGTTCAAGTCCATATAATTCCAAAATTTTTAAAGTAAATTTGAAATGGAAATACAAAAAATAATTAAAACACAAATGTTATTGTTTTTGTTAAATAGAAAAAAAAAATAACAAAAACGTAATAAAATCCCTGCACATTTTTTTAAACAAATTCGTTGAATTTTTCTTGAAAAAAAGGCGTTGAGCTTACTACATATTAAACGGTGTAAAGCGAGATCTTCTCATTTACCAATAGATTTCTTTGAAATCTAAATACCGATGTGAAGTTTTTATGGTGAACTTGTCCATGTTTACATTTTATCATTATATCGTGAAAAGATTTATATAAGCGGTTATGTGGTTTACAATGGAAAGTAGGCGAAAATAGAGTATACTGGCAGTTACAACAAAAACAACCGATTATTTTATATAGGTTCTGTTGAGCCACTTTAATGGTAAAAAAAATCAATTTTTTTTTTAAGGTTATTCATATTCATATAAGGCTCTCCCAAACCAACGCGATTATTTGGCGTGATGAACGAAAACAACAATAACAATACGTGGTTGTCAAACAAAACAACACGTTTTTTTTATTATTTTCGTTCGTCGCGGCGAATAATCCCGTTGGTTTAGGAAAGCCTTAATGTGATAAATTTCGGCTTTGCAGCCGAAAGGAATGTCAAATTCCTTTCAACAAAAAATTCGATTTTTTCGGAACAGAATCGATATTTTTCTTTCATGTCGAATTCCTTTCAAAAAAATCAATTTGTTTAGAAAAAAATCGATGATTGCATGGATGCTGATGTTCCCTTGTTGGAACTCTCCTTGTCGCAGCTTTAAATCAACCATATGTTGAATGAGAGATTAGCATCTTTACAGCCCTATTCTGCTAAACATTCACGTGAAAGTTTGTAATCTGCTATCCGTCGAAGGGAAGTAATTGCTCCAAATTTTGTATAAATTTCAATAAAAACAGGATTTAAGCAATTAGATTCTACTAAAAATTTCAAAACTAAATATCAGTTAAGATTTGCACTTTAAAGTTTGAAGGTATTAAAACATAATTTAAGGCAAATTGAATGAAACTTTCACGTGAATCGAAAGTTTCTATCGGATCGAATTGCAGAATAGGGCTGATTATCATCCTTTAAGAATTCCGGTCTTCTGCAGTTTATACAAATTTTATTTTTTTTTATTTAAGATTATGTATGTCTACATGCGAATTTGAGTATAGAATTTGTTACAATTATTTTTTTGTTGGTCTGTCGTTATGCTTGAATATTATAACAATATATTAATTAAGAATGTAGGTAGGATTAAATATTTATGAGTTTTTGTGTATGTGTATTTAAATGAATGAGTGTGTATGTAAATATATATATTTGTATTTTGTAACTTCTATATATAATATACTCGAGCGAACCCCAAAAAATTGTTTCGGTTGTTTTTTTAAAATACTGCTTTATTAGTACGAAAAAATGCCCTTTAAGTCTAAATTTATATCCTTTTGATTATATGTAACTTAGAGTATGATGATAGTGATTACATGAAGAGAAAAAAATTAAAATACTAAATGTTAGTCATGGACATCGACGATGAAAATAGATAATGGAGAAATATTTTTCAAAAAAAAAAAATCACTTAAAACTATGCACAATGAATAAAACTACTACATTCTAGGGTTGCCCAGTGGTTGGTTGCAAATTGGTTGTGAATTTTAAGTGTACGATGGTTGGGCAGCTGTAGGCCATTCAACTTTGGCGTCATCTCTTGTATACCAACATGCAGTGTTTTCCCTTGGCAGCTAGGCGAAAGTCTTGCGGACATTCAACATCGGTGAGGAGTGCCTCTTCTCCATCGACCAACTTGAAGAGAGCATAGTCTTATGAGCAATAATGCGACATAACTTCTCGCGTTGTGGTGTGAGGCCGAACAGGCAAAGTGCGTGTCTGAAGAGAGCCATTGCATTCTTCAGGGATGATCGGAGGACTGAAGAACAAGCTGGTAAAGATGATGAACACCACTGCAAGGAAACCAAAAATTTATTTAAAAATGACTTTTGTTATAAAATAAAAAATTTACTTACGTCCAAAGATCCAGTTCCCTCGTTATCTGAGGCCATAAAGCTCTTCAACACATGAACAGCACTACACAAAACAGTAAGATAATAGCCAGTTTCACCGTTTAGCAATGGTTGGAGTAATCCCCACATGAATTTTGCTTCAATTTCGGTCCCCACAAAGCAACATTTGATAACAAATTACGTCGAAAATCGACGTAATAATACACAAGAACAAATCTAACTTTTCAAGTGGCAGCTCAGCCTCTTGGAGGCGAAGTAGAATATTTGAGATTTGGTTCAAGGCAGATGTTTTGAGCAAACGTTGATTTATTATCACTGGCTAATTGAAGGGTATAGCAACGGACCGAATCACCCGGTCCACCGGCTGGATTGACTTTGTTTCGTGGATGACCTTTAAAGAGAAAAAAAAAGAACATTTTAATTTTTTAGAGGATGTTTTTTTTAAGATGCGTTTGTAAAGGTAGGTGCGAGGTTGGGTGTATGCAAAGTTTCTTGTGCGTTTAAAGAATCTGGATTTAAAGAAACTTTGAATGTATCCTATGTATAAGCAGTTAGGAAGGATTTACCGTTAAATTCTAGAATTTCATTATTTCAGCTTTTTACGGTAACAGATATATGTACTGCATATTCGGCGACATGTATGCCTTTGCAACGATTGCAACGTATTGGTTCTAGTTCCCCGAAATCAAAAATCGATGCATCGAATTCAACTTCAACGGTTTTGGCGTATGGTAAAACAGTAAATAATATGTCGATAGAACGCAAGACAAAGATGATCTTAAACATAGAAGTAATTGAACCCGAGGACTTTTTGAAAAACTTGACCACTGAAATACAAACCGAACATGACTTGTTGACTTGAATTGCCTTGATCCTGAACAATGAACTTTGTTGTAACCCATCGGTGGTAGCAAACCAGCTCGTTTGCCACAAATGGATAACCGGCATTTCTTTGATTTTCAATCAACTTGAATTAGATTTGGCATCTGATCGGGATCTAGACGACACTAAACTGCAGCCTGCTGTTGCTGATACTGTTGGTTGTACATGCCGGGAGGTTGCTGTGAAGAAAATAACCGTGTAAACCAATAGATAGACTTATTTCATTACATTGCTTTGCATTATATCCAATTCCGGGCATTTGGTGACCTGGCTGCATGGGCATTTTGCAGATGAGGCAACTGTTCCGTTTTGGTGGCATTAGCCTTGGTTGCTGAGCTGCCATTCGCATCTGTCCAGGTTGTGATGGCATTTGTTGACCAGGTCTTGGTGGTTGCATCGGCATTTGCACTTGTACAGCTTGTGAAGGCAATGTCTGACCAGGATCTGCATATGTCCGGATTGTTGAGGCATTTGTTGACCGGTCTTGGAGGTCCAAACTGCATCGGCTGTTGCTGTTGTTGTTGCAAGGTGGTCTTTGTCTTAACATTTTCATCACACCTATTATTTTATCTGCCGTTTTCAAAAAGTTTTTTTCTTTATGAAAAAAAAAATAATAATAAATAAACAAATCTCACATGTCAAATAGAGCTTCACCGTATTTTCCGCTTTGCTCCACGGGGCGCTGGTGGCGTTTAGTTTTAAGTGGTACCATCGTGAAGTTGGCTCCTGGCAGTCCATATATAATAAGTCAATGAAACTAGCATACATTGTTAATCTATTGTAATTATAATATGAGTACCCGTTAATATAAAATTAATTACTAAAATTAATGTTTTCCAGACCATTATTTCGTTTTCTCTTATGGGAAATACATTGAATGTCAAATCGAAAAAAAATGTATCCCCCTCTAGTAGTTCACGCACTGACTGCCAGGTGCCGTGACTCCTGGTGCCAATAATACACTGGATAGTGGATTCCCTACAAAATATAACAGCTTTTCTACTTCCAATTGAAGATGACAAGTACGAAGGCAACTCAACACTTTAGGTATGTTCAGTGAGGCCACTGATCTCTATAATATACTGGATAGCGCATCCATACAAAAAAGTTGAAGCAAATTGAAGAATTGTTATACTGGCCACTCGTACACCAACTGTCAAAATAGATATAAAAAAATATACCAAATATAACAATTTTGTGTTTTCAAGATGAGATGATGTCAAGAACAAAAAAAAAGTTGTTTGAGGTTATTTTTTTTGTGAAACAAACAAAATAAAATAGTCAGTCAGTCTTTTAGTTTGTTTTTGTTTTTATAGTTTTTTTTTATATTTTAAACTTGTTAAAAGTGAAAACGAGATCCAAGCACACTGCAAGCTCCACAGCACCTTCCTACTGATGCTGCGAATTTAGATATCTCTTCAATAACTCTACGAGAACTGGAAAAAATTCTCTCAAAGCGCAGTCAGGATCGAGAAGTAAGTCTTCGTTTGGCAACGACAAATGTTGCTAATGATCCACCTGCTGTGCTGGAAGAACAAAAACCAATAATACCCGAGCCAATTGTATCGAAATCAATGGCCGACGATGAGAAGTTCGTAGGAAATGTGTTGAACATAATAAAAACGGGGACGACCAATGAGGCTTTCACACCACCATCTCCGGACAACATTATTCTTCCAAAGTTAAGTAGTGTGGCAAAGCAGAGAAAGGTTCCTTCAAGTCGAATCGGACGAATGGCTACATTTGGGGGCCTTTTTGCTGGTCTCGGAATAGGTACCATAAATGAACTCACAAAAGGTGCTTTAGGCATGGGAGGATCCAAGAACGTAAAGGAAGCATTATTCAGCCCAGCCAATGCTGACCGAATAGTCGACACTTTGTGTAGAGTTCGGGGAGCTGCCCTGAAAATAGGACAAATCCTTAGTATCCAAGACAATAGTTTAGTTTCACCACAGTTGATGAAAGCATTCGAGCGTGTGAGGCAAGCTGCGGACTACATGCCCGATTGGCAAGTAGAACAAGTCATGTCTTCTGAATTGGGCGTCGATTGGAGGAGCAAGTTGACTTCCTTTGAACAGAAGCCATTTGCCGCTGCAAGAGTATTGGTCAAGTAAGTGGAGAATCCTTTTGTTAGTTTAAAACAATTGCTTATTGCTTTCAATTTTAGGTTCATAGAGCAGTATTGTTGGACGGAATGGAATTGGCTATTAAAATCCAATATCCAGGTGTTGCTAAGAGCATTGAGAGTGACATTGACAATCTGGTTGGCATGCTTAAAGTTTGGGATGTTTTTCCAAAAGGATTCTTTATAGATAACTTTGTTAGTGCCTGTTTACATTGTATTTTTGACGAACGGCGCATCCAGTGAGATGGGTAGATTTTGTGTGAGTAAGAAAGAGAAGGGTTAATTCCACCCAAATTACGCCGATGCGCCAGTTTCAATAAATGTTTTCGGATTGAGCAGGAAGAGTTTTTTTTGTGTGAGTGAGAGATACATGGTTGTTAAGGATGTGAGATAGGGATGGGTAGATTGAAATGAAAGAATTTTTTCTCTATAATGTAAACACGAGGAACATTTTGATGAACGAAAATATGCTTTGTCAAAAATACAATGTAAACAGGCACTTAAAGTAGCCAAACGTGAACTCGCCTGGGAAGTCGATTATCTTAGAGAAGCTGAATATACTTCGAGGTTTAAGGAGATGATTGCAACATATCCGGAGTATTATGTTCCTACTGTGATCAAAGACATGACGATGGTTCAGACAAGTAATTAGTTATTATAACATACTTAAACCATCGTTACACCTCAGTTCATCCGCTGAAATCGGCTAGTTGAAATTGAACCACTTTGGACAACTGCTCTTTAAAAATCATAAACCATCATGAATGAAAAATAGTTGCTTCATAATAATTGTCAGCAAGATTTTTTTCATAACGGTTTTGTTTTTTATTCAAAGCTTTAAAAAATAAAGACAATACAAAAAAATTCCTGGCCCTATACATTTACAGAAAAAATTTGTTCGAGAGTAACATCAGCATCGTTGGGCAAATTAAGAAGACAAGAGTTTAATCATTTGTAATGAAATAAAGTTGTTTTGTATAAACTTGAAATATTTTTATTCATGCATAAATTTATCTATTGCATGCGCTCCACGTTTTTCGAGAGCAGATTCCAGAATGGTGTCAACCACATTTGTGGCACTCTCCATTCAATAAAGAAACCCCAAAACTTTCTTTGAATATTTAAATTTAAAAAAAAAACTGAAAAAGGTTTTGTGGTTTCTTTATTGAATGGAGAGTGCCACAAATGTGGTTGATACCATTTTGGTATCTGCTCTCGATGCCTTTAAAAGGAGCATAAAAAGTTTTGATTCCAAAGCTCTATACAAAAAATTCAACCTCGGAGTACACTTGTAGGTAGGTCATTTATTGAATTATAGGGAAAGCAACAAAACTTAGTACTTTATTGTCCTGGCGAAGAGCCTCGCCTATTATTGCACCCGCTGTGCCATCGCACCGAGCCTTGCAGCGTGCTGTTCCTTCGTAAGTATCAATTAGGAGATACTTAGTCACAATCTGAGCGAGGATTTCCAGCTTCTTATCCTGGATGTTTCTCTTGAACAGTGAGTGGGAATCCTTTGACATTCTAATGATGAATTATTTGTCTTGTTCCATGGCTGCAACAAGATCGTTATTCTCATTTGAGAAGGTTTCGTATAAGCAGAATGTTCTGCAAATCTACTTGTTAATAATCGTCCAGACCAGGCCCAAATTTTTCGACGAACTTGCGGCGTGTCTGGATCTGTTTTCCACTTTTGACAAGTTTAAAAAATATTTTTGTACCAATATCGGATGCAACACAAAAAAAAACGAAAAGACTGACTTTTTGTTGGTGTCACAAAAAAAAAATAACCTCAAACTACTTTTTTTTGTTTCACATAGATGTCAAAATTGGCCACTCAGCCACCTTATGTCATCTTCAATTGGAATGATAAGAACTGTTATACTTGAATGGTATACACTATCCAGTATATTATAGAGATCAGTGAGTGAGGCAACTCAACACTTTAGGTATGTTCAGTGAGGCTTTGGCAAAAACCAAAGTGGAATTTTTAAGAAAAAAAAGCAAAAGAAACGTCACTTGTTTGTAAATTTGATTTTTTGTAACTTAAAATAATTGTAAAAGTGAATTTAAAATATTTTAGTTGCAGTTTTATAAAAAAATTTGCATTTCATTATGTTATACAGTTATACCGTTATACAAAAAAATAGGCAACTCAACATTATAACAATTCTCAAATGGCATCAACTTTCTTGTATGGATGCGCTATCCAGTGTATTATAGAGATCAGTGCTTTGAGTATGTTTCCACGATTATTAAAAGTTAAGCCAGGTACGCAGTTCAAGCTAAACTAAATTTTATCTCTACAATTCTTATCTCTACAATCGTTTGCTAAGAGCACAAATGTCAAAATTTATCTGTGAAAGAATGCGTTGAGCATTATTTCGCGTGCTAAATTAAGTGGAGACTTTTTAAATTTAGCGCGTGAACTGCGTACTGCCTAGCTAAATGTCCTCGCTAAAATTTATCTTTGGAGGAATTTTGTATGGAAGATAAATTTTAGCGCGATCTGCGTACTAGGCTTTATACAAAACTGTTCTTTTCAAATACTTTATTACAAATTTCAATTTAAGAAAAAGATACAAAATACAATGTGATTGATTTTTACTTTTAACTTTTTATGTCACTGACAGAATTCAGAATGAATGAAAATAGAGAGATAGTCGCCACAAGCCCCTATTTTCCCGACCTTGCCTATTAATCGAACAGAGCTATGAAATTGTTGACAATTCTTTTTCCTTCTACTTATACTTTCTTGAAGTAACCCATTTCAGCAAAGCCGAACGAAAAAGACACCACCAAAACATTACTGCTTCATAAAATAATGATCAATTTTATTATTTAAACAATAATTAAAGTTTATTGATAAAACATTTAGTTTTTTTAAAATGTCTAGTCCACTTGTGATGAGGATAATGGGATTATCCATAAACACAGCTAAGCGAGCTGGAACAATAATTAGAGACGTTATGCAAAAAGGCAATTTGGGTATAGTGGAAAAGGTCAATAAAGATACCATACTCTTCTTGGAACGCATTATATCTATTAAAAATTTTTTTTTACAGGCCAAAGATGATCTTCAAACAGAAGCAGACAGATCAGCTCAACAGTGTATTATTGCTTCGTTGAGTAAACAGTTTCCTAAAGTCAATATAATTGGGGAGGAAGGCTGTAGCGACTTGAATGTATCACATGACTGGTTGGTTACTGAAATGGATTTAGAGTTCTTATCTAAAACATGTCCTGATGACTTGGTTGATGTTAGAGATGAAGATTGTATTGTATGGGTAGATCCACTCGACGGTACATCTGAATACACCCAAGGATTCTTAGAGCACGTAACCGTTCTGATTGGAATTGCTGTTAAAAATTCACCTATTGGTGGAGTTATTCACCAACCCTACTATAAACACGATAGCGGGGAAATCGGTCGTACTATATGGGGACTCAAAGGAATCGGCGCAGGTGGATTTGAATTAAAAACAGCCCCTGACGATAAATTTATCGTTACTACAACTCGATCACATTCCAATCCGATTGTTCAGAGTGCTTTAGACGCTCTGAGTCCAAGTGAAGTTGTTAAAGTAGGAGGAGCTGGGTATAAAGTGTTACAACTGTTGGAGGGCAAAGCACATGCATATGTGTTTGCAAGCCCAGGATGTAAAAAGTGGGATACCTGTGCTCCTGAAGCCGTCCTCGAAGCTGTGGGAGGAAAATTGACAAATATGTTTGGTGATCACTATGAATATCATGTTGATGTCGAACATCCAAACAAGCAAGGTGTTTTGGCAACGATTGGAATCGTTTCTCATAGCGATATTGTCAAAAAAATACCACAAAACGTCAAAGATGCTTTGAACAAATAAACCATAATTAGCTTAATAAAAATCTGCTTTGTAAAATAATCTTATTTTAAATGAAATAAAATGGTAGTTGCTTGAATACCTGTAGTTTTACTTTCTATTATCTAGCTGTAAATAGGAAGTACCATAAATTTTGATTTTAGATAAATACTAAAAATTTCATTTGGACGCCTGAGAAATATGTATTTAAAATACATTATCTCAAAACTGCAATGGCATAAGTCGTAAATATAAAATTTTACACTGAATTTAGGTAAAAAAAAAAAATAAAAGTACAAGAGTATGAATTTTTTTGTTGAAAGTAGTTGTATAAGAAGTTTTAAAAGTCCATAGGACAACCTGAGGATTGAGTAAAAATTTCTAATGGATTGAGATGGGGCGATTGCATAATTACACTCCTTGGTGGTGCATCTATTTAGAAAGGTAGTCAAGTAACATGTATTTTGCTATTTGTTGTAAGTGAATTCTTTAGAGAATTCTAATTTCTGCAAGCAGGAGCCTGAGATCACCAGTTTAAATGGTGAGCTTTCATTGATTAATGATGAAATCTGCACCTTATGGCATCTGCAAACCAATCAAACTTATTCGACTGAAATAATTAAAATAAAAGTATGTAAATCAAATAGGAACAACCAGCGAATCATCGAAATGTCTGTTCCTACTGTTTTTTTTTTTCAAATTTTTGTCCAAACAGAAATTGTGGCAGAGTCTATGTTAGTGCTTTTTATTCATAAAGAAATAAATACAGTAAATACGGGAAGTGTATAGATTCACATTTTTACTAGTACTACTCATTTTTTATTTATTTAATCCTAGATATGCCCAGATAAAATCGTAAGTTTGAAAACAGAAAATATATGTTTATATAAGTAATATGTAAATACAGTGTATTTTTTTTGCAAAGTGAATTTAAATGATGAATATTGTTTTTTTACTTCAAACGAATAAGGTATATACCAATTTTTTAGACAAGAAGGAACATCAATAACAATAATATGATGAATAATATACATATTCTCATTAAAATTAAACAGTTTAATAAATTATTTACTATTCAATAATAATAATTTTAATGATTCATCTAACAATAAATTCCTATTCTTTAAAATGAGTATGTTAAATTACACTTTTAATACACAATTTTTATTTAAAATATGATTAATTATCCTTTGGTAATGAGATCGACCAACCGAGTACTCTTCTGTCGAACCCGCAAGAGAATAAATTACAGTTGCAAACAGGCTCCTCAGCCCAAGCTACTGATGACACCATACGACGATGGCCCTATATAAATTATAATAAACGAAATAAGTAATCCTAGTAACAAATAAAATAGAATGCCCTAAAAACCCAGCCTCGATTAAAAAATGACATAATGTGGCATAAAATTAACAAGTAAAATATTAAGAAAAAATAACGGTATAGTGATGAAACTTGGAACAAACGTTCACTTTGTCATTGAAAATATATAAGAATCAAAAGATTCCATAAAAATACATCTTGATGGTGTTTTTTTTTTCTTATGCGGGAGCAAAAATTGGTACGAGAATAAAAAACAAAAATGGTACATTAATAAAAGGTGCTAAATAAATTGTTTCATTTTTCATCAAAACCAAAAGTTAAAAAAGTTCATTTAAAGTTTCATCAACATCTCAATTTTTTAAGTTTTTTTTTTGGTAACTTACCCTTTCCTCGAAAAAAACAAAAAACAACCCTTCCCGGCATATATTTGTATGAACTCTTTTGATCCTTATTTTTTATGACAAATTGAGCATGTGTTTCAAGTTTCATCTCATACCCTTATTATTTCGTTACATTTTACTCTGTTTGCATACAAAAACACTTAGTTTTTAAGAATTTAAAATCATCATAGCCAGTCTCGGGGATAACTTGCAAAGAAAATAATTTGATAATTGTTATCTAAAATGTATACCTTCTCAATCGATATATGTTTTTTTAAATCGACTCTGAGTTTTTGCCCATACATTTGTGGGCATTCTCCTTTGCCGATTGAATGCTTTACCTGTCGACTTGTTCTGGGTAAACGAGCTACTCGTTGACCGTTTAAATCAAACAACCTTATTTGTCGATTATCATGTGGAATCGCAATCACTCCCGTCGATGAAACAGCTAATCTATTGACAGCTGAATCTGTACGAATTGTAGCCAACGCTGACCTCATATTGCGTAGCTCCCATACTTTAACAGTACGGTCATCCGAGCCGGATACAACTTTGTCATCTTTGGTAAAAACTGTTGAAGTTACACTCCTGATGGAATATTAAAAAAGTTATCCAAAGAGGTCCTTCTTAAATAAAGCTAAATAATATTCACAAATTTTTAATTTTCAAGCAAAACTTAGAACGTGGCGTGGCGCTCGTTAGAAATACCAAATTTAAGTCCGAATTTTGTTTTTACATCATAGCAAGATATATGTCCTTTTGTCGTAGAGACCTTTTTTGAATAGAAATAAGTCGAATGGACTTAGGGCCACTTGCACGAAACAAAAGATAAATAAATAAAACTGAGTACAGCTATCCATGTATATACAAAAAAATGAATACTTCTCGTTTTCAAATTACACGAACGGAAAACTAGCGTTAAGGATCTCGCAAACCTACGCGATTATTCGCCGCGATAAAAGAAAACAACAATAACCACACGTGGTTGTCAAACAAAACAACACGTTGTTGTTATTCTTTTCTATTGTCGCGGCGATTAATCGCGTTGGTTTGGGAGATCCTTGAATGTCTACTATCGTTATTTCAAAAGCCGTTTAGGTCATATTTGCACTTTTTACATTTATATTTTTTTTCCGGCTTCATTTTTTAAAATTTAAAAATTTTTGTTACATTTTGTTTTTACATAATCATTTTAAAAATGTTTGTGAGTTGAAAAGGTCGAATTTTGACCAATTGGCGATACTAGTATGAAAAAAGTGCTTTCTCAGAGCAGGCGTTCAAAGCTAAGCAGGTACTGTGAAAATACTTGTATTCAAGAATCTTAATCGTAACAAATTGAGAACCTGTTCCGTTAATTTGAGTTTTGAGCAAGTGCTCTATTTTATACAAACCACCCATTGTTTGCGCATTATTTACATGATTATGTACATTTTTGAATCAGGTATTTGAATGAACAAAATATATAACTTCCAAAGAGATAGTTTGGAAAATAATGGACATCCTAACGTATTGAAATTATGCTATAGGTTTTTTCTTTTCAAGCTGAAAAAACTATGTTTTGGCAACAACAAAACAGAGTTATTTTTAGAAAAAAAAAAATAATTAAAAAAGTTCTCACTCTGTATGGCCTTGAAAAACTGATACTGCCGGTATAGCATCTCTAAAATCCCATAAACGAAATGTCGAATCTCTTGAAGCAGTTATTACTAAGCGTTGACTTGAATGTGCTGAAACATGTGTCAACTCATGATCGTGTCCCGTTAATGGCTGAATAGGTTCTTTAGTTTCGACATCCCATAACATTGCAGTTCTATCCCAGCTTCCTGTGATTATCTGGTCCATGTTCGGCAGCCAATCGGCGGCAACAACGACCGATGTGTGACCTCCTGGACCAGAAAATTCACATAATGGTGTTCGTAGTGTATCAACTCTATCACGATCCTCGACTTGTTCGTCACTATCATCGAGTTCTTCTTCAGATGAGTGTCCTTTTCTAGAAAAATGAAGTATTTAAAAAAAAAAAAAATTATGATGACCGAAAATATTTTAGGGTTCTTATGTACTTGGATACTTCCCAGTTTACAGCAGCTTGCCAGATGTGAGCAGTGCCATCACCACTACCCGTTAGAACTAGATCACGGTTTTGGTGGAATTTAATTGAGTTCACCGATCCAGCGTGTCCCTGATATTGCAACAAACAACGACCACTTTCAATTCCCCAAATGCATGCAGTATGATCGGCTGATGCAGTTCCAATTATAGGCTGTCCAGACTTGGCTGCAATTTGCCAGACTCCGTCCTTATGACCACAGAAATCACGCACCAACGAACTGACAACCGATTGCGCCTTGAAACTGGACACAATACGAGATGTCTGTGCTCTAATTTTATGACTTGCCTTAACCTTGCTACCCGATGCTATCTTTGATTTGAAGCTTTTAATGGGAATTCCAGCTGCGTCACCGTCATCATGTCCTGCAGAGCGGTCACAACCCATACTTTCCTTAGCACCCAGAGATTCCAGTTTTTCTTGTACTGCGAAAAATTTTGTTAGCAAAATGCGATTGTTTTAAATTAATAATTACTTACGACTAATGTTTTCCATGTAAAGCAACTCGAACTCTTTTTCAATTTGAGAAAAGAGCATATGGAGTCGACCTCTGAATGGTGCATCATCGGGAATACTCAGGTCTTCAGCGAGACTAGATAGTCGCGATCCTCGTTTAGATGACGGCTTCATAGTTGATGTTTTTATTTGGATGGAGTATCCAAGGGATTTTGTTTATGTTGAGTTTATTATTTCGATAAGGTGTGAAATACGATTATGCCTGGTAAAGATAAGGAAATTCTTACAATCTAATGGTAAATCCAATAATTAAATCTTTTGCAATAGTTCTGTTTTATATTTTTAAGCAAATACATTTTTTGTGGTCGACTGACATGAAAAAAGTGGATGGATGGTGGAAAACTGAAAATTGAAGTTGACGTTTTACATAAATGGGCAGGTTCAACAACACAAATCTAAAAAACCCACGGTTGCTTTTACAAGCAGCGATTTTTAGGGCGGTATTCACCGAGCGCTCATAAACGGCTCTTAAGTTTATGAGCCTCATAACTTGAAAATTATGTGTGCTATTCACCAACCACTCATAAGTATTTTTCGAAGTCCGAAAATGAGAGCCACTCTCTCTCAACCAGGCATGTTCAAACTGCGAAATCAAACTGTTTTCGAACATGATTGACAGCTGCCAAGTCAAATGTCAAACCCAAAGATACTGAAATTTATAAAGATATGAATCCTCGGATGTCATTCCGGTTTGCCTACAAGCTACAGCAATCAGCTGACTCATAAGCTTTTCAAATTATGTGGTGTGAAAAACCACGGAAAACCCACACATATAAGCAGCTCCACAGTTTACTGCCCCGTTGCAATTCACATATATTCATCGACATTACAAAAACAACAACGTAAACAAATGGGTTTTGGAGGGTGAAACGTACGAAGGACTCATTTCTTTATATTCAGTTTCTTTGGTCAAACCTATATAAACAAAGGTAAACAAAACTGAAAAAATGTTTGTGTTTTAACTTTTAAACCATTTATGTGTTCAAACAATTTATATTTCACAAACGATCAGGGGGGTCAAACATGCCCTAGCCATGGTTCAAAGATTTCAAGACTCATCTGTGAAGTGGGTGATAAGAAATGGGAAAGGCATAGGATAGTCTCTCTTGTTAAAACCCACCCAAGTTACTATTGGTCACAGGTTAGTGAATATCGTTTGCAAAATATATTTTATGTGCGTTACCTTATCTTTAGTTTCAAGAGATTTGCAGCCACTGGAAGCTTATGATATTGAATTCGTTGTGGACAGCACGAATTTAGGGTTTTTTTTGTAACGGATTCTAATGAGAATTTCATTGTCTACATGTATCAATCCGGAATCTCGTAAATATTTAAAAAACAATCGCAAGGCCGATTTAGAAAAAGTCAACGCAATTATCCGAGTGCAATGTCATCAGAAGGGCCCACATCAACGTTATCCATTCTTTTTTGAAAACAATTATATGATCGATTTCGGGACATTAGACGGTGGCATTGGTTATTGTTTCTCTGCCCGAGAAGACATACAGGAGGCTGTTGATATTACAAAATACTCCCCTAACACATAAAGAACATTTGGATGGGCTCAGTCCAAAGGTGTTCAGGACTCTTAAAAGTTCGCGAAAACTAACAACGAATCCCAGTCGTTACATTGTTGATGCGGAGCTGATATGTTCATTCTTTTCGCTGCCACATACAGAAATGCAAAAGGTGGCAAAGAAAATTGGAACTCGAATATCTTTATTCTAAATTGATAGACATAGTTATAAATATATTCTAGAATTTCAGATGAAATAAATTGTGTTTAAAAGTTTAAATGTTTTCTATGAATTCATTATTTTTTTTTGGGATTGTTTAAAAATTTTATCAATAGATCCTACGGTTTCACAGAATATTTTTTGTATAAATTTATGTTGATACAAAAACTTGATAAACTTAAAAACCTTTACTGCTGAATCTACTATTAGCTGTACAATCATATTTGAAAAGTATAATTGAAAATGTTTTACTTTAAAAAAGCGCCGAAAATACTTCAGATTACATAAAAAAAATTTGTAGAAATACGTTGTTTTGTACAGTACACGAAGACACTGATTATTACAAAATATATTGGAAACATGTTAGTTACTAGCAATGCTTACACGGTGCACAAACCACAAACACAAGATTTATTATAGCACTTAATCCCACACCTAGTATTCGAATGTCCTCGATTTGTTTTCTTCTCCAGCTTAATACCAAACAACACAAAAATGGAATATAAAAAAGAAAAAAAAATTTTTTTATTTTGCTGAAAAAAACTATGATTCAATATTATTATGTGAAGTAATACCATAAAATTTAATAAAATCATCTCTTCATTTATTTAAAAAAATAGGAGTTTCTGCAATATTTTATGGAATTTTGGATTATATCAAATTTTGTTAAAATTCAGTTAATTTTAAATAAAATAATGGAAAAAAGCGCATTGAAATTTTTTGTGTCACTGTGCCCCGAGAAAAATATTGTGTCAAAATGCACGATCGTACCACTTCGGCAACGCCGTGTTGAACCTAGTTTTGAAAGGACATAAAAAGAAAAAAATATACTCCAATAAATATGTATGTACCTTTCTTAAATAATTCACGTCCCGGCAAAACATTCGTTTCAGAAAGTTCGAATCGACATCAGAACCGGTGTCACAGGTCATCGATTTCGGACCACAGCATTTGTCCAAAAAACGTTTTAGGTTCGGCTTGTAAAACAGAAAGAAGTTTTTGTACTTACACAAATTATTATAAATGGCAACTGGGACCGTGTTCATCATGCCGAGGATGGTACGACATGCATCGTAGTAAGTACGAAGGAAGTAAGTAGGTACGTTTTTTTCTGTTTTTAGTGGTGCTGAATGTTTTCTACTGGAATTTGAATAAGAGCATTTGATTCAATCAATTCCAAAGTCTAATCCTACCCTGAAAGAAAAAGATCTTGTATTTACAACACTCAATCCTCAGCACAACTTATGCGAACTACAAAACATTTACCTTACTTCTCTCGTATTTTGGTGAATGTCATTTCATCTTCGGTATGAATGTTATTCATTTATGGGCACATATTTTAGAAACACCTCGAAATTGTAATTGAAGAGTTCGTCTTTATCACCAAGGCCAGCTTAAAATATGTGTTGGACAAACGCTGTGGGACCGAACAAAGTGGGTCCGAGGTCAATATTTATATACTGAAACAAAATAGGTTGAATCTTGAATTTATTATTTTTTATTGATAAAGAAAATGTTTTGAACTAACCATTTATGTCCATGTCCACTATGATGGAATCTGTAAGAATATCGCCGAAAGCTTTTCACATTTATTGTAACACACTAATATTTGCCCGTGGCAAAATGGTTAGTGCGTAAGAAAATAACGCCGAATGTCATGGGATCTAATCACAGCCTCTTCCACCTGAAATCAGGAATGTTTTTTTACGAAGGATTTGACAAATGCTCTAAGAGTAGGTATCTCTTGTTATAAAGAAGTGCCCATCTGTTCGGATTCGGCAACCTGCAAACATGAACACAGGAATGGTTGAAAGTTGTAGGCCACTAGGCCTGGGTCTTCACGAGCTGTCGTGCCACCAAATGTATTTATTTTTGTAGTAGGTACGTAGGTACACAATGTAGATATATTTAAGAATACTTTGACTTCGGTTTGGTAGCGGACATTTTCAAACAAATATATTTTTATGGAGCGATTTTATGGACTATTATATTAAATTCAACGAAACGGTAATTATAAATATGAAGCCTCCCACCGCCGCAAGGCATTTTATTGAGAAATGACTGGCATAACTTATTCTAAAAACATGCAGTTGTCTTGGTCGATTTGGACAAGAGAAGGAATATTTTTTTTTTGTTGAAGACACACACACACGCGATAGTAAACTTTTTAAAAATTATACAATTTTTCCCGAAGTTTTTGAAATATAATGTTTGTTCCTTTACTTTGAAACTTCGTGATTTTCTGTGCATTTTACTGCCATTTTATGTTTTTTATATGAACTTTAACAGAACGTTGGACTGAAATTCACACAAATGCACAGAAAATCACAGAGTTTTCAAAGGAACAAGGCTATACAAAACTTTTATTATATCGCGAAAGTAATTAATTTTTACGCATTGGGGGCTAAAGACAGACACTTCTTTTTCACAAAAAGTAAAAACGAACAAAAACAAACAAAAATAAATATGACAGTTTTATAGAAGTGTCATATTTGTTTCGAATGTTTTCGAACAAATTTTCGATCAGAGCGCTCATAACTTATGAGTGGTCGGGACCACTCATAAGTCTTATGAGCGCTCATAAATATTCACTATTATTGCTTGGTGAATAGGTTTATGAGCCTCATAAGTTGTGAGCGCTCGGTGAATACCGCCCTTAATCTTTGTTCCTCTTTTGGTTGTTGCAAAGACCCATTTTAAAGGCACAGTACACATATAGTACTATACTGCCCATAATTTCGTAATGGCTCTAACAACAAAATTTCCGATTTTGAGTTTATGGCATTTTTGAAGTTGGGGTATTGCCTCCGATATTTGTATTTGTTTCATAACGCTAGATCTTCAAATGAAGCAAAAAATCCAATTTTCTAAAAGCCCTAACTTTAAGTCATATGCATCAAAGCTTAAAAAAGCCCTAACTACAACATAAGGCAAGTCACAATATACAAACAAAATATATATATTTTATTACAGGGTAAAGAGATGATTCATTCATCGGGGGTTTTTTGTATCACATTTTTTGAAATATTTTTGTACATAACAATCTTTGAAACTTTAAAATTAAAAAATGAATTCAAATTTTTATTTTCCTTTTCTTTTTTTAGTTTATACATTAATGTTATTAAAAAAAGTTTTTTTTTTTTTAAATAAATTAATATAAATTAAATGTATGTTTTTTTTTTCTTTTATATTTAAGTTCCCATAAAGAACTTTTAAAAAACTATTCCCTACGTTGCTGTACATAGGGTATTCTTAACATATTTTTTCAAAAATTTAAAAGCACTAACTACCCTATTTGCCAAATACTTACAAGTTTGTATATTTAAAGTAAAATAAATAAATAAATTTGATGGCACAACAGCTCATGAAGAACTAGGGCCTAGTGACTTACAACTCTCAACCATTCCTGTGTGCGTGTCTGCAGGAATGGAGGGGACCTACAGTTTATTGCCGAATCCGAACGGCTAACGAGCGGCACTTTTCTGTGACAGGAGATACTCTTGGAGGATTTGTCAATTCCTCGCAAGAGGCAGTAGCCGTTTTTCTTTTAAATAAATAGGTGGCGAGGCTGGGGCTCGAACCTTAGACCTTCGGCATGACAGTCCATCGCACTAACCATCACGCCACGGCTACTATATTTAAAGTGTGTAGTGTATATTCAAAGTTCGTAGTAAAATAAAGAACAAATTAAGCTTAAAAACTAACATTTTTAGATATTTTTTATAATCTATCTAAAGGTTGCGGTAAGCGATTTAATATTTTCTTCGTTATCTCGAAAAAATGAAAATGTTAGTTAGGGCCTTTACGAAATTATGGGCAGTATATGTGTACTGTGTTTTAAAGCTGCAATTTTTAAGAAAATTAGCTTTGTGCAAGTGAAAAGGTTTCATCTGCCTGCACTCACAGAGTAGAAGACGAATTGTAATAAAACATTCTCGAACAATAAGGAAAAACACAAAGACGTACTTCAGGCGCCGCAAAATAATAACGGATTTTTGTAGAGGGGTTTAAACAATCATTTTTGACTATGGGAAGGGGGTCTGCCTCCCTCCGTTTGGCCAGGAGGGGCAATTTTCTAAAAAAGACCTAAAATAAAAAAAAAAAAAAAAGATTTAAAAACAACGGCGACACCTACAAAACAAAAATTATAGGTTTTCGCTGAAAGCTAGAAATTTGATCTATTTTATTTGTTTTAACCTAGTTACTTGTGTTAATATTTTTTGAAAAAAATACTTTCAAACTCAAAATTTATCAAAAAAAAAAAAAAATAGTACAAAAAAAGTTACTCTTTTTTTATTCAAAATTGTGACATCAAATACTGAATTGGGAACTTCCACCAAACGTCAAAAATTCTAGATGGGGGGAAAACAAACACACTATTAAAGGCGCGAACAGTATCGGTGTGTATTTATATTTGTTTGTATTGTTGTTTTCCCCCCATCTAGAGCTTCTTTTCGATGAAAGAACTGTCAAAATTAGAAAGAGAAAAGACAGAGTCAGATTCTGGAAAAGCCCAATTGGCTTTAATTATTTGATGTCCCTATAAATTCTTAAGGCTTAACTACATGCGCTAGAAATGCCTGTGTGCGAAAAAAGCCAGCGAAAATAGTGTTTGATATGTCGTTTTAGATTGATACTACACACGAAACACAATTTTTTCGCACACAGGCATTTCTAAGCATATTTTTGAGCATCACATTTTCACTGCATGTGCCAACATGCAACCTCCTGCTTGGTCAACTATAGGATTTGGGGTAGGTGCGAGGTTGGGAGTATGCAAAGTTTCTTTTACATTTAAAGAAACTGGGTTTAAAGAAACTTTGAATTTATCCTTCCTATATATGTAGGTATCCAATGCCAACAACAACTGTTTTCTAAATATACATATACGTGAAACAAAGTAGCACATATAAAATTTTCAGACAAGAAAATGTAATGTTATAAAAAAAGTTCACATTACCAAGGTACTACTGTACGGCTGCAGCAAATTTATAATTTCTTAATATGTATGTAGGTAGGTATGTTTATGTCTTACATACCTATATAATACATGCAATTGCAATGTTCAAAGTTCAAAGTATGCATGCATACCTACTCAGATCCGTTATTGTATTTTATGCAATATGGTACAGGTTTACCAAGTTATTTGAACATTGACCTGACTTAACTGACCGACTAGGACATGGAATGCAATTTAAAGTCTACCTCCTCGGGGTGCATTTGAATTTTTAAATTTAAAAAAATGTAAGATTTTGTGTACTATCCTTTTTTTTGATAAATTTTGAGTTTGAAAGTATTTTTTTTAAGAAGAGGAATAACAAAAATAAAAGAAAAATATTTTTGTTGTTGTTTAGTGGACTATATTGAATTAAATTCAATTGGAAGATTTTATGCGACCTTTAGTCCAAATGCGTTTCGCCCAGGCACGACAGTTGGGCTCATCAGTTAGATGCTGTCGTACCTTTCTAAGACGCAATGTTTTGGTCGATGGCTACCGACTCTTAATAAAATCTACAGCGCATACACACTGCAAATTGTATTATTCTAGGGGAACATGGTTATATTCTTGCACCTAGAAAATATGTTGTTGTTGTATACCCGTGGTCTGGCTAATGTATTAAGAAGAGGAATAACAAAAATAAAAGAAAAATATTTTTGTTGTTGTTTAGTGGACTATATTGAATTAAATTCAATTGGAAGATTTTATGCGACCTTTAGTCCAAATGCGTTTCGCCCAGGCACGACAGTTGGGCTCATCAGTTAGATGCTGTCGTACCTTTCTAAGACGCAATGTTTTGGTCGATGGCTACCGACTCTTAATAAAATCTACAGCGCATACACACTGCAAATTGTATTATTCTAGGGGAACATGGTTATATTCTTGCACCTAGAAAATATGTTGTTGTTGTATACCCGTGGTCTGGCTAATGTATTAAGAAGAGGAATAACAAAAATAAAAGAAAAATATTTTTGTTGTTGTTTAGTGGACTATATTGAATTAAATTCAATTGGAAGATTTTATGCGACCTTTAGTCCAAATGCGTTTCGCCCAGGCACGACAGTTGGGCTCATCAGTTAGATGCTGTCGTACCTTTCTAAGACGCAATGTTTTGGTCGATGGCTACCGACTCTTAATAAAATCTACAGCGCATACACACTGCAAATTGTATTATTCTAGGGGAACATGGTTATATTCTTGCACCTAGAAAATATGTTGTTGTTGTATACCCGTGGTCTGGCTAATGTATTAAGAAGAGGAATAACAAAAATAAAAGAAAAATATTTTTGTTGTTGTTTAGTGGACTATATTGAATTAAATTCAATTGGAAGATTTTATGCGACCTTTAGTCCAAATGCGTTTCGCCCAGGCACGACAGTTGGGCTCATCAGTTAGTCCCCTTTCACACAGGGCAACTGAGTTGCCGGCAACAATTAGTTCATTGGCGAGAAGGGCAGGAAGAAAGAGGGGTAAACGAAATCTCCCCGGTCAACAAATTCAGGAAACTTTTTTGACGTTTCGCTTCACACTACGTTTGTGTGCGTTCAACCAAGGTAGTTTAAAAGGAAAATACACCAAGTCTCCTCCAACTTTGTATCTGCGTGTGAAAGGTACAAGAGATTGTTAAGGAGATTTAAAGAAAACGTCAAAAAAATCACCAGCAACTAGTATCTTCGTGTGAAAGGGGACTTAGATGCTGTCGTACCTTTCTAAGACGCAATGTTTTGGTCGATGGCTACCGACTCTTAATAAAATCTACAGCGCATACACACTGCAAATTGTATTATTCTAGGGGAACATGGTTATATTCTTGCACCTAGAAAATATGTTGTTGTTGTATACCCGTGGTCTGGCTAATGTATTAAGAAGAGGAATAACAAAAATAAAAGAAAAATATTTTTGTTGTTGTTTAGTGGACTATATTGAATTAAATTCAATTGGAAGATTTTATGCGACCTTTAGTCCAAATGCGTTTCGCCCAGGCACGACAGTTGGGCTCATCAGTTAGATGCTGTCGTACCTTTCTAAGACGCAATGTTTTGGTCGATGGCTACCGACTCTTAATAAAATCTACAGCGCATACACACTGCAAATTGTATTATTCTAGGGGAACATGGTTATATTCTTGCACCTAGAAAATATGTTGTTGTTGTATACCCGTGGTCTGGCTAATGTATTAAGAAGAGGAATAACAAAAATAAAAGAAAAATATTTTTGTTGTTGTTTAGTGGACTATATTGAATTAAATTCAATTGGAAGATTTTATGCGACCTTTAGTCCCAATGCGTTTCGCCCAGGCACGACAGTTGGGCTCATCAGTTAGATGCTGTCGTACCTTTCTAACCACGGGTATACAACAACAACATATTTTCTAGGTGCAAGAATATAACCATGTTCCCCTAGAATAATACAATTTGCAGTGTGTATGCGCTGTAGATTTTATTAAGAGTCGGTAGCCATCGACCAAAACATTGCGTCTTAGAAAGGTACGACAGCATCTAACTGATGAGCCCAACTGTCGTGCCTGGGCGAAACGCATTTGGACTAAAGGTCGCATAAAATCTTCCAATTGAATTTAATTCAATATAGTCCACTAAACAACAACAAAAATATTTTTCTTTTATTTTTGTTATTCCTCTTCTTAATACATTAGCCAGACCACGGGTATACAACAACAACATATTTTCTAGGTGCAAGAATATAACCATGTTCCCCTAGAATAATACAATTTGCAGTGTGTATGCGCTGTAGATTTTATTAAGAGTCGGTAGCCATCGACCAAAACATTGCGTCTTAGAAAGGTACGACAGCATCTAACTGATGAGCCCAACTGTCGTGCCTGGGCGAAACGCATTTGGACTAAAGGTCGCATAAAATCTTCCAATTGAATTTAATTCAATATAGTCCACTAAACAACAACAAAAATATTTTTCTTTTATTTTTGTTATTCCTCTTCTTAATACATTAGCCAGACCACGGGTATACAACAACAACATATTTTCTAGGTGCAAGAATATAACCATGTTCCCCTAGAATAATACAATTTGCAGTGTGTATGCGCTGTAGATTTTATTAAGAGTCGGTAGCCATCGACCAAAACATTGCGTCTTAGAAAGGTACGACAGCATCTAACTGATGAGCCCAACTGTCGTGCCTGGGCGAAACGCATTTGGACTAAAGGTCGCATAAAATCTTCCAATTGAATTTAATTCAATATAGTCCACTAAACAACAACAAAAATATTTTTCTTTTATTTTTGTTATTCCTCTTCTTAATACATTAGCCAGACCACGGGTATACAACAACAACATATTTTCTAGGTGCAAGAATATAACCATGTTCCCCTAGAATAATACAATTTGCAGTGTGTATGCGCTGTAGATTTTATTAAGAGTCGGTAGCCATCGACCAAAACATTGCGTCTTAGAAAGGTACGACAGCATCTAACTGATGAGCCCAACTGTCGTGCCTGGGCGAAACGCATTTGGACTAAAGGTCGCATAAAATCTTCCAGTATTTTTTTTATGCAATTATTTTGTCATAATGTTGAATAAAAAAACAGTAACATTTTTTTTTGATATATTTTGAGCTTGAAATTATTTTTTTAAAAACCATTAACAAAAAAAACTAGGTTGAAACAAATAATAAAAGAACAAGTTGTTTGCTTTCAGAAAACCTATAATGGTATTGTAGGTGTTGCCGTTGTTTTTAAATCTTTTTTTTATTTTTAAGTCTTTTAAAAAAAATGCCCTAAAACCAGATTCACATTAATAATAAGCCAATACCGACACCAATCTCAATAGTCGTTACCATAAAATATTTTCATACAAAAAACGAGCGTAGGTATCTAGAATCAAGTGTCAATGTTCATATCGGTTCTGTGAATCAGACCTAATTCTATTTTTCCACAAATACGTCTTGAACTACGAAGGATAGATTGTTACATCAGGCCTTATTTAACTGACTATGTAGTTGTCTAATCAAAAACTTGAAGTGGAACTGGCAAGGATAACTTATTTTATATTCATGTTGATCATTTTCACATATTTTTTTTTAAGAAGTGAGTGGTAATTCGTCGACATAACATCTTCGTGCTTTTGTTAGTATTCCCAGTTTCATGAATCATGATTGTGTACAATGTACCTATGTATGTAATTTGTTATGAAATTCATTATTTGAAAGAAAGGGCATACCTAGGCGCAATCAGCTTTTATTTTATTTTACATAAACATACACAGGTTTCTATAAAGTAGGTATAGGTATTAGTTGGATATAATATTTATGTTAGACTCAAATACTTATTTATGGTCATTTAATTTTGATGATTAAAAGGCCAATGAGTATGCATATTTCAAGTAATATTATGAGAATTAATATCAATTTGTTGTAGATTACATTTCGACGAATTGCTCGTAATGCAGCTTGTGATTTCGATAGTTCCGTGTCTGCATTATCCAACCGATTCTGGGTCCTAAGTAAGGATTCTCGCTGTTCACTCAGTTCGGAAAGGACCTAGATATTTGTATCATAATTATTCTCTGTCCTTTCTGCTACAGCATCACTCACCTCGGTACCAATTTGTTCTGTTTCGATCGCCACTTGATTTGAACGATTGATACTATTAGATGTCCGCTCAAGAATACTATACGTATCGGCTACTACTTGTTCATTTCTGTTCTCCCAATCGTACGGTCGAAACATGATAAATAAACTGAAATTTTCTTTAACTATTTGGAAAAATAAATAACCTTGGGTACTGGAAAATGAAAAAAAAAGTATTCGAGGTACAAAAAATACAAACTACAAAAAGAAAAAGGAAAAACAGTCAACAACCACGATAAACAGAAACAAGGTATGCTCATTGGCTATATGACGTCACAATCATCTGGTTTTCTTCGGAGAGCAAAAAGATAATTCCATTTCATTGGATTGTTTTTATTCGTTGTTTTATTTTTACAGTCCCTATTACTGACAAAGATTTGGTTTGAATGCTAAATTATAAATTATAGTCTTCATTTAAAAAAGAAAATAATACTCAAAGATGATTGCGACGTCATAAAAGTGCCAAGATGGCGACTTGGGTGTATTCAATGAGCATACCTTGTTTCTGTTTATCGTGGTCAACAACCATCTGTCAAATGTCATTTTACCAGGGGACCAGTTCGGAAATGAATAATGACCATTGGCCGCGTTCGGAAATACACTTATCCCAAAAATTTTATTATGTTCGTTCGGAGCGAGCTCCGAAATGTTGGCAAGTTGTTGATGACAAATTTAACCGCCATATTATTCACTCGATACATCCAGATTTAAACTTAAATCCAGATGAATTTACATTGAATTTGTATGATTTAAGTTTTAATCTGGATGTATTGAGTGAATAATATGGCCGTAAGCCTTAACTACATAAGCCAAAAAACTGAAAAATTACAAAAGTGAAAATTTTCAAACTCATTTTGGGATAGTGTTACTCACTGGAAAACTTATAAAAATCATGCAGAAAGTTTAAATTTTGGTTTAAAAAAAAAAATTGTGTAAGTACCTATATTTTTTTTTACAAAAAAACTGCGCTATTGGGAAAACAATATTTTTACTTCTATTTGGCAAAAAGTGGCGAATGTGATAATTGAAGCGTCTGGAATGAGGTCAAGTGACATTTTTGAAGTTTTGAGTTAGTCCCCTTTCACACGAAGCAACTAGTTTCCAGCAACAATCAGTTCATTGGTTAGAAGGGCAGGAAGAAAGAGGGGTAAACAAAATCTCCCCGGTTAACAAATTCAAGAGATTTTTTTGTTTAACCAAGGTAGTTTTAGTTTAAAAGCAAAATAATCTAACTAGTAACTTCGTATGAAAGGGGACTAAGGGCCAGTTGTACAAATATTTGATCCGTGGTTCAGGAATTTTAACTCACCAATTTCGGCGGATTAACTGTGGTTCAACGATGGTTCAGGCATGTAATTGGCTTTTAGTGCATATTAGAACCTTGAACCATCATTGAACCTCAGTTAACCCGCCGAAATCGGCGAGTTAAAATTCCTGAACCACGGATCAAAATTTAAACTACGATTGTACAACTGGCACTTAGCGTTTAAAGTTTTACGTTTATAACTTCTTTCTGAAAGCCAGCAAAACTCCTTAAAAAAAGGCCATAAAACATTTTTGTATATACCTACCTATCAACAAATGGTTCCTCGGGAATAAATTATTTTTCTTCCAAAATTTTATTTATTACCAAATACTGCAAAAAAAGCTCGATCATTCAGAACTCTCATTTCCATTCTTCTCCCGGGGAATATTAAGAATTAGGTTGAATGAGTTTTCAACTCATAAAAGTATTTTGATCTTCTTAACCCCTTCTTGTCAAAAAAAAAAATCATTAAAACAAACGTTTCTTTAACCCCTTTATCTGAAGCTAACTTTATAAATAATGACAAAGTAGAAATGACAAATTGACCAAAATTTAATCGCTTAACACCTTTATCACCTTCTCATTCCAGACAATTAAATTTATTTATTTTTTCCATTAAATAATTATAAACGAAATGGCAAGTAAATGAAAAAGGGAAATTATGTGCTAAAAAATGTGCTGAAACTTTTAGCTCTGTAAAGTGTTCCATGTAAAATAAAAACTCAAGCGGTCCTGAGGTTTGACAGTTGATTGACGTTCCCCATGTCGCCCTTGGGCAGAGAACATCGGCTTAAGCTTTAGGTATTAGATGACGTGAATAGGAATAGATGATAGCCTAGACTCTAGAGCAATTTAAATAGTAGACCCGGTAGAAATATAAAGCCGTGTGCGAATTGAATTAAAATTTCGCTTAAACCTCTAAGAGTATCTCTTGTCGTAGAAAAGTGCAGCTCGTATTAGCCGTTGGGATTCGGCAACAAACTGTAGGTCCCTCCATTCCTGCAGACACGCACACAGGAATGGTTGGGAGGTGTAAGTTACTAGGCCCTAGTTCTTCATGAGCTGTTGTGCCATCAAATTTATTTTTTATTTATTTATAAATTTTGACATTTCCACATACCACCTCATAAGTGTCAAAAATTAATCTTCAGATATAATTTAACGCGATTTTAACCCAATTCGAATCAAAATGCAACAAAAAACATACATTTTATGTTTATATGCAATATTTATTAATATTTAATACAATTGCAAATAGTTTTTGATGTAAACGCTTTTTTATATATAAATTTATATAATATATTAGATTTTAATTTAATATTCATACTAATTCTAAGCTGATAGATTTTGTGTGCATACTTTTAAAATACATTTCTGTAAATAAGAACGGTTTATAGTTTTTTTTTTTACAAAAATTGAATACACTTATTTTATTTTTATTCCAATTTAAATGAATCAGTAGATTTGTTACAAGGAAATTAAAAAGCAATTTTGAACTGCAATTCGAAAGGTACATCAACAAACGTGTTTTTTTCTTGTTTTTTATTTTCATAAATTGGTTATTTTTCTTTAAATATTTTTAAACATTTTAATTTTTCCTTTTTTTAAAATACATATGTAAATATTCGTCTGATTTCAAAATTAATTAGAATTCTTTCTAATATTTTTTAAAGTCTAGAATAATTCTTAAAATCTAACTAACTATTATTTATAAGAAACTACATAATTACTTAATACTTAAAATGAAATTTTAACCGGATGAGTGACTTTAACACGGCCAAAATAAATTACACGTCAGCTAAAGAAAAATATTCAAATTGAAAATACTTTTTTGTTTGGAATTTATTGTAATTAATAAGAAAGCTTATCTACCTTAAAATTTAACAAGATGAATGGTCAAGAAAAGAATTTACAATATTCATAATTAAAAAGAAAAGTTAATGGGAAACATCAATATTTCTTTTGCGATGAACAAGGTCTTAATTCTATTACCTATTTTTTTTTTTTTAAATATGGACAGCGGCAGCGAAAACAATTATAAAATATCAGATGTCCAACGTAATCTAAACAAGTTTTGTAGCGAAAAAAAACTTGAATTGGTGTGCATTTTCTAACAAACGTGTTTGAATTATACATACAATCCCTGTTTTGTATGGAAGATCTCATAAGAATTAAAACACATGGCAACAACTAATTAGAAACAGATCTCATTTAGTGCACATGACAGCCACTAAATGGTCGAACTTGCAACCTAATCGACCATTTTTACTCAAATAATGTTGCACCAACTGTTTTAGCATGTATTGAAAATAAACTAACAACAATAAGAGGAAATTAATCATCGATCCCATATGCATTTTGCCAAACAAAGGCAAAATGGGGGAGAGCGTGCAACTGAGCAAGAGATTTAACTATGTAAAATTTATTTTATTGATCAATTCATTTGTAAAATGGTTCTTTGTTTTGTTAATTTCGCCGAATAACGATGGAGAACTTTCACTCATCTTTCTAATTAGAGTAGGAATACTAAACTGAAAGATTCACTACAAGCACAACATTAAGACAAGATTATAATTTTTTACTTCATAATTTGTTTGATTTTGAATATTTTAAATTGCCTTGAAACGGTACCTCCATAAAAATGTCTCGTTTATGACTTAAAATATTTCAAACAAAGTAAACTTTTTGAGAAGCCTTGCTTAATTTAAGTTTCATTCGTTTCAACTTAATAATTTAAAACTTTGCAACAAAACACATATATCTTTGTATACAAAATCTGAATATTATAAAACAAAGTACATAATCAACCCATTACTTCTATTCTTTAGTATGACTGAATCGAGCTGATGTTTGTTATACATAATTGTGGCTTTAAAAAAATGTGTTACAAGATTAAAACAAGATACAAACCAAATACTATAATTCGATAAAATGTATTTCTTATGAAATTCTATTGTTTTTACTTGCAGTCATTGAAATGCTATATTTTAAAGGAACCAAACATATTTAAAGTAGAATTTTTCAACACAAAACTCACGGTTATTTATTTTATTTGCTAATACGAAGACTATAAACACCGATAATTTATTGCACTGCTAGTACCGGTTAATAATATGGTATTAGAATTATTTTAAGTGTTTGGGATACACGAAAATTTAGTGCGTTTTATATGTAGAAAGCACTAAATATACAGATATACAATTAAAAGTACAAACACATTTAATACTAATACTTCGATTTCCTTAAAATCTTTAAAAAAAATTGTAAAAAAGAAGACACATAAAAAAAAAAAAAAAACAACATGACATACTAACCGCAAAGAGTATAATATAATTTATGTATCTTACGCTTAGACCTATATTGATGACTATGTACAGATGAAGACGACGACGATGAAGATGGTGATGGTGATGTAGCAGATGACAACGAAGTAGATGGGACACCTTGTCCGGCCACTGTTGTGTAAAAAGATGATGATTTAGGAGATTTTTTAAGACTCATACGTCGTCGTTGTCACTTTTCGTCCAAGGAATTTTCTCCTCCACTTTTGTTAACATTGTGTTGCTGTTGGTGATGAATGTGTGGTTGCTGTTGTTGATCATGTTGCTGCTGCTGGCTAAAATCATGAATGTGTTGACAAAATGCTTGCAGGACTTCAAAGTGTGTCATTAAGTTGGCCGTTTGACTCTCATAGTGAAGACGACGTGTTATAGGAGCGCCCAATCGACGTAGCATATCTGTGAATATTTTTTCTTCTTTTCGAATCCAAGGTCTTCGGTCATCTTGCACTTGATATGGTGTGAGATGAACATGAATATTCATCCCTGCAATTATATTTACAAAAAAAAGTAATCCTACATAAAAACACGCACTTTTTTCTCACTTACCCATTCTGGTCAAAGTTTCGAGCAAACTCCTTGATGTGATCCATGTGTTTTTCTGACCTCCATGCCCGCCGTCAAGCCAGTACATATCTTTGATGCGAGACAAAAGTCGAATCATAGTGCTGTCATCGGGAGTTAGCGTCTTCAAATAATGGAATTCATATATAAACTGCAAAGAAATATTTAAACAAATGGCGGAGTTAAAGTACAGGAAGACAATATTAAAAGCATTCTGATTTTTACACTCTTTTCGACTCACTTGATTGAGCACAACACATCCTTTACTAAAGCCAATTAGTATTAGTTTTGATTTATCTAAGTTGAGATTTTCACGCCACCACAGAGGATTTCTTTGCTGTTGTTGGTGATGTGCAATAGATGCTTGAAGAAGGCTATTTTGCAAATGGCATTCGTTGGCAACTCCAGTTGCATTATTAAAACTCGCCGAAGCTGCTGGTGGCGATTGTTCTTGAGCATCAGTCGAATGTAATATTGATGGGGTAATAGTATTTTGGGATGTTTCATCATTTGTGCATGGAGGAGCACTGATGGCGTCATTTCCGCATGGAAATACCATAGCACCGTCACTGTCAACCGTTACATTTTCTTGTACCTGCAAGATATCAATATCCATTTCTTGACTACTATCATTGTTGCACAGCGATGAGTTGTCTGTCGAAGTTGTTGTTGGTGTTGTTGCTGAAACTGCCGCCGCAGCTGCTGCTGCAGCGGCTGTCACTTGTGCCAGAATTTCACTTTCGGGTATTGAAATTAAACGTTGAGAAAGATTTTGCAAGAGCCTATAAATAAAATTAATAAATTCATGAATTTCATAATATGTATGACCTAAAATCAAGTATAGGCAAGGTTGCATCGTTTTAATGTTTTGTTTAATGAGTAACAACTGTAATCATCCTACTTAACGAGCTTATATAGAACCAGCGCTTTGGCGACCTCTCTGAAGAACATTTGTAGTTTCCGAATAGTTTAAACAAGCGCAAATAATTTATACTGCCGACATTTACTGGGATTTAACTTGCGTGCTTATTTTTACCTTTTCTTATTTCAATAATACCATAATTAATTTATAAAGCTTAACGGTCATATTAATAAACGTTGTCTAACTTTAGACTACCGTCCAAGTTATAAATAAACCTTTTCAATCGTTGCTAAAGTGATATAACTTTTTATCATTTTATCTGACTTTGGACAACGAAATCGATTGTCTAAACCTTGACAAATGCAATATTTTTTTTTCTAAATAAAGCATATTTCCGACCGTTTCAAAATACTTGGGCACAGTTTAAATAATCAAAAATCTAATAAATATGTACGACTGTGTGTTTTGTCGAACTGATGGCGCTCTGGTTTTTTGAGGAACATACCTTTCTAAATGTTGAAGTGCATGATTCATTGGAGTATGATCCGGTACCCCAGCGTTATTTCCACGTACAAAATTATCAAAGCAGCTAAATGTTTTGAATTCCATTCTACAGATTGAAAAAAAAAAAAAAAAATAAAGTAATCAATTTCATATATCGTGTTTGATGATTAAAAGCATTGAATAAATACAAATAGAAGTAGACACTGGGAAAATCGGCCACTAAGGTTTGCATATAGGGCTGCTATCGCATGGTAGGTTGATGTATTCAATAAAAAAAAACTTCCTTAATCATAAAAGGGTTATGAATTAGAATGGGAATTTTTTCTAATTACTATGGAAACGAATGTTTAATTTGTTTTGTTTTCATTATTTTTGTATATTTCTATGGAAACGAAAGTAGTTGTGTTTAGTCTAAAATTTAGAATTTGTATAGAATTATTTATGTGTGTGTGTACGCATTTGAATTCCTAACTTAATATCAAAACACTATATTGATATTTACTAGGGCAATCAAAAATATGCTAGATAAGAGTATTTTTCCTAGCAACACTTTTAAAAAAAGGCTGTTAGAAATACGTGTTATGAAAAATACTGTTTTTCAAGCGCATATTTCTTCGAAAAAGTATGGCATGGCATATTTTTGGTTGCTCTATTCATTACTATCAGCATAGTTTAGGTATACCTTACACCTAACTCTACTCAGCTCTACTCATCTGATATTTAAAGTGAAAGTAGCAGGAAATATTTCAATGTGTGTACTTACATTTTGGTAGGTAACAAAATTAGTTTTAGGTCAAGGATAGTGGGTAGGATAGGGGTGTTGTATACCTATAGGTGCACATAATTTCGAAATATTTCGAAGGCTGAGGACGAAATAAAAAAACTGCATACGGGAGAACCAAAGCATAATGAAACACCTTCCAACACTTCCTCAATGCTTATCTGCAGGAATGGAGGGAACCGAAAATAACTTCCATTATGACGCCGCCGTGGCATGGTGGTAAGTGCAATGGACTGTCATGCCGGAGGTCTAGGTTTGATCCCCAGCCTAAATTTTTTTTAAAAAATAAAAACAACGGCTACTGCCTCTTGCGAGGAATTGACAAAATTTTCGGCAATAAACTGTAGGTCCCCTCCATTTCTGCAGCCACGCACACAGGAATGGTTGAGAGTTGTAAGTCACTAGGTCCTAGTTCTTTATGAGCTGTTGTGCTATCAAATTCATTTATTTTTATCATTAATAAATATTGCCGTGTTAACTGAAAAAACGTATCTGACATTTTTCGTTTTTTTTGGTCAAGGCAAAGTTTGAAATCCTTGGGATTTTTTTTATCATGATTTTTTTTCTTTTCTTAGACTCAACCTACACGCTCTAGCTCTATGTCACACCTTAGGTGAATCATCTAGTAAATAAAATTTTGTACATTAAAACAAAATTGGTACACCATTTTTTATTATTTATTAATGTTGAATTAAAAATTAAATTTCGGTAAAAAATCGTCATTAAAAATAAATGTGTACATTTTTTTAAAATTCCAAAATTTGTTTTCTTTGTAATTTAAATCGGTTATATAAAAATGAGATAGTCCAAAATAAAACAAATGGTTGTATGTAATGCAGTGTTAATGATTTTCTGTAACGGGTTTTAAACATTTATATGGAAGGCAACGTTAATTTTAACTACCTAAAAAATGTTTGTTAAAAATATTTTAGATCATGTTTAAAAACCGCTCGGTGCCAAGTTTCGTAAAAATCAACCGAGTCGTTTTCGAAATATTTAGATTATTTAAAAATCCAAAAAAATTTTTGTATAGGTACAATACTATTTGAATTTTTCATAAAAAAAAAATTATCAAAATCAGGTACTAATTGCTTTCGAGAAAAAACGAAAATAAAAAACAATAGTTTATAATGGGAGGTACCATAGCAAGCTGAGAAAAAATCTTCGAAAATGGTTGTATTCGATATCAAAGCACTTGTACCTATTAACTTACATAATTAAATTTTGGTTATCTTTACCTTCTAAAATTTGTTGTCACCTCTTTGAGACTTCCAAAGTTTTTATCTAAAAAATTTAAAAAATTTCAAAGTATCGACATTTAAAATTTCAGCAATTTTGAGTTCGGGACAACATTTTTGGAAACAGTATAGTACCATCGTACTCGGTATTAATATGTCCTTGCACTGATTTTTAATGAAAATACCTATGCGCGGATAATTGAAGAAAATCAAAAACCGCCAAAAATTTATGGAAACAATTTAGATTATTCAAAAATTCATTTAGCCAAAAATTGAGGTTAGCTCGAAAATTTGGAAAATATAATTTCTTATCTGCTTTTTAAAAATATAAAATTTATTTCCAGAAAACATAATTTGCTTTCAAACAACCATATCTCGAGTTTTAAATTTTTCACAGTTGTTGTATCATGAATTTTGTATATTTAAAATCAATTACAAAAACAACCACCTCCCTATCATTTTTCGTTTAGAAAATAGATTCTGATATTTATCTTTGTTTATCCTTGTTTACCCTATTGAAATTGCGATTTTTAAAAGACCATCTGAATAGTTAGGTGCACTAATGCATGGCACTTATAGTAGCTCAATAGCTATTTCACATAATAAAATTGATAAAAGTACGAAAAAAGCGAGGCCACCAAAGAATTATATGCTTCAATTTTCAGTCTAGTATTTTACTAAATAAAGTGATACACTAAGTGACTATTCATCCCGGGTTTCCCGGGACTGTCCCGTATTTACATAGCCTGTGTCTATTTTTTTTTTTTTTTTAAGAACCCCGGGACTTAGAACCTTTCTAGGGTTTATAGATATGTATGTAGGTACAGACAGAGTTGATTTTGAATAGATTTTACCTTTATAAATTAAGATTTTAAATTTGAAAATAAAAAATATCTTTCTATGAAATGTTACAAAAAATAGGAAAAATTAATTCTTATTTTACTAAGAAATCAGAATCAAGAAAATAATTCAAGTCTGAATAGCAAATAAAATAATCAAAATATTCTCATCCTCATATAATTTTGTTCTGTATTTCAATATGAGAAATATAATCTTCAGCGTAGCATGTAAAAATCATCGTCATATAAACAAAAACATAAAAAAACAACCAATGCCTCTAAATGACAATACATACATACAAACATTCTTCACATGCCTTTGTAAACTAATTTCAAAATTAAACAGAAAATTAAAAATCGTCGTTATGGATACCGATACAAAAAGGAACAATTTAATAAATAAAAATCCCTTTTGAATCGGTTTGTGTACAGAAAAATTTTACATCATCAATTTGTTTCTACAAAACGCCACAGGACGAGCATATAGAGCTTTGAGTAATTCGGTGTCACTTCTATTTGTATTTATTCAATGATTAAAAGTATATTTATTTGTTTAAATTTCTTACCTCACTGGACGTATAACAATAATGTGCGATTTGGGAAAAGCTTCCCGCAATAAAATTGCTGAATTTTCTAAATTATACTTCATGTAACCCCTACTGTCTCTATTTGTCTCCATGCTTTCGGGAAAATCCTAAAATCAAGTGAAAGAAATGTGCAGTATTCCAAATTTTTTTTTTGTTTTTTGGATTTTTACAAAAACAATAATACATTTTTCCTTCCATATTTGAAAATGTGCCAATTTAATGTAAAATTAACGGCACCTAATTATATCATTAGTTAAAGTAAAATAGGAATAAAAATTATTTAAGACAAAATAAAAAATAAACATATGTACATATATGTATGATTTTAATCTAATTATAATAAATCTAATATTGATTAATATTTTGAATACGTTTTAAAAATAGAAAGAGTTTTATTTAATTTTAGGTTGTTATTGGTTTAATAGAAGAAGGGGAATAATTAATTGCAAGACGCGTTAGCTTGAAACAACTATTTTTTTTACACATTTTGCTAATATGCTGTTCTTAAAAAGAAATTAAGAAAACTCATCGATAAACAACTTTTGTCGAAAATCGACAGTTTAAAGATATCATAAGAGGTTGTTGAATGAGATGCCATATTCTGTGTTTTCACAATTTCTTACACTAATATAAAGCCTAGCATAGAACTTTAAAAATAAATAAATAAATTTGATGGCACAACAGCTCATGAAGAACTAGGGTCTAGTGACTTACAACTCTCAACCATTCCTGTGTGCGTGTCTGCAGGAATGGAGGGGACCGAATCCGGACGGCTAACGAGCGGCACTTTTCTGTGACAGGAGATACTCTTGGAGGATTTGTCAATTCCTCGCAAGAGGCAGTAGCCGTATTTTATTTTAAATAAATAGGTGGCGAGGCTGGGGATCGAACCTTAGACCTCCGGCATAACAGTCCATCGCACTAACCATCACGCCACGGCTACTACAGCATAGAACTTTGGATACAAATTTTAACACACAGAACGTTTTGGAGCTAACGAATTTTATCGAGTCGATCTTTGAGCGACACTCGTACAAAGAAATACTGAATCGCAAGAACTTGCTCTTGTGGTTCTAGTCTATAAAATAGCTTTGGTTTCTTAATACAGTTACCATAGTACAATTCATCATTATGTAATAAAAAAGAATGTATTTTTTTTGAAATTTTTGTGAAAACATTAAATTTGGAAAATTCTAAAAATGCTTAAAATTAAATTAATTAATACTTTATTCATACACCTCACTACTGAAGAATTGGGCCCTAATATGGAAGTACTTATATGTACATAATATGTTCTCATTAAGATCTTAACAAAAAAGAAATTTCAAAACATACCTGAACATCACCACCAAAATAGACAATTGCTGTTGAATCTTCCACATTTTGAGTTGATTGTCGTATAATTGGTGGACAATACACAATATCATTCGCTCGATTTTGAAATCCAGAAACAGCAAATATTCGAAAGGGTCCAGCCGACGTGCTTGGCGTGCATAACCGGTCAGCGCTGCCACCAAGCATCACCTTAAAGTTTGTATCACGTTTTCCGAGTCTCCAAAAGTTTTCAATTTTTACCTTATTTTTTTTTTGTAAAAGAAAATTTACTCAAACACTAGATAACTTAGAATATTATTTTAAAAATAGTTTTTTTTTTCATATAATCTAAACACATTTACACAATTTACATTCATTTTAAAAACAAAGAAGAATTAAGAACATAAAACCAAATTTTTCAAATCTAGTAATAACTCTCTTCATCATAGCTATCTCGTCCACAACACAGTGCAGATCTCGATCGCATGTCATCCAGACACAAACTCATATCCTCCTTGATTTCTTGCATCTTAACTCGCACTTCTTCCCGCATAAGATTGTAGCACATAGCAACAAGTCCCATTCCTATTAGCATGTATATAAAATTAATAGCCAATTTTGTTTGCTGATCTCTTTCCAAATCGTTTATCGTTTGGACATCGCCAGGATGAATACTAGCACCTGGAACGAAATCCCCGAAACCGATTTTGCACAGACTTGTCATACAGAAATAAAAGGAATCCAAGTAGAACCAATGTTCCCAATTGGCAAACATAACTGTTCCCGTTAAAATATAAAACATAATCACCCACAAGCACGCCGTAGAGGGTACAATTATTTTTTTTCGTACACCCGATTCTAATTCTTGGCTATCTTGCGTGCACTCGTGCAAACCACGATAGAGAAATTTAAATGATTTTGCCAGAACTTTGCCCATGTTAAGGAAGTATAAAATATACAATGGTATACCAAACGTTGCATATATAACTGTAAAACCTTTTCCCCAAGGTGTCCGTGGAACCATATTGCCGTATCCGATCATGGTGAATACCGATAGACAAAACATCAGTGCAGCGGGGAAGGACCAAATCTGTTGTGGAGTTCTTCCATCATAGCCTTTCTTTATCATTTGTGTGATATTGTACTGATATCGCTTTAGAATCTTATCTATATCGCTCTCCCAAAGGGTTCGATTGAATAAATTTAGAGTTTCCGTTTTAATCCAAAGTTCTTCTGAGTAGTTGTTTCTGAGATGTTTAACAATAACACTAGATTCGTCAACGTACTGCGTTTCGATAGCAGTGAAACTAAAGGCTCCACATATCGCGTACACCACAATTAATGCGCCGACTCCAACTTGTGTGCACATAAAAGCAACGAACTTGCGGCAACATCTTTTCACTCGTTTGCGCGGATTCGTCTCCAACGAGGAAGATGAATTTTGACTCCTAAACGAGTGTTTTTTTCGTGACATTTTAACTTATTTTCAAATTTTTCTTTGATCTTTTTATTTTTTAAGGAAACGATTTGTTTTCGAACAAGAAAATCGTCACATTCCGGTGGCGTTACGTGCTTTAGGAATAACGATATTTATTTTAAGCTAAATCTGTATTTCCTTTTATGTGAAAGTAAATACAAAAAATATACAATTCTAAAAATACATTTTTGTTTTACAAAGCAGAAGAATACAAATAATACGGGGGAACCGAATAGAAAAAGCGAAAACAACGATCGGCCGCACAATACGGAATCTCTTTTGCGACTAATAGTTTTGGAAATGTAAACCGATTTCCTTTCCTGAAAAGTTTGGAGCAAAGAGAAGTGTAGGTTTTTTTTTTCTGAAATTAGCTCTTTGGAAGAACATAGCTAATTAATTTGCAAAGCTTTTCATTGTTTATTGGGAGAAAAATCTCATCGAAAAATCTCATCGAAAAATACCAATGTAGAAAACTAAAAAACAAACAAAAAAAAAAAAAAAAAAAACATGAGAGTTTTCGAAGCGAACAAGTCAATATTTCTGAGCACTTACATAATAATGTCCATACATATTGAAATCTTGTATTGACTTTGATAATATTGATATTAATTGATTATGGAGAATTTTTTAGCTACAAAGAGATAATTTCCAAAGCAATAACATTACAGCTAAAAAGAAAACTAATACACTGCAAGAAATTTATTTGGCAGGATATTATTGTTTTGATGTGTTTTATGTTTATGCTCAAGAAGATATAGATTCAATACATAACTTTACATTGGAATATGGAAAGCAAAAACTTTTGTTAAGTAAAATGCTAGAGCAAAGACTCAATAGTAAATACCATAATACATTTTGCATTATTATACACACATTACTGTAAAAAAATATCAACATCGAAGAATGTACATTTTGGAACGAAATAAAAAAAGAAACTTGTCATACACCGTTCAGATTTTCCTAATTACCTTCGAAACGTCAGATATGTTAAAAAATATAATTTTTATAAATATAAAATAAATTTGGTGGCACAAAAGCTCATGAAGAACTAGGACCTATTGACTTACAACTCTCAACCATTCCTGTGTGAGTGTCTGCAGGAATGGTTTGGACCTACAGTTTATTGCCGAATCCGAACGGCTGGTGAGCGGCACTTTTCTATGACTCTTGGAGGATTTGTCACTTCCTCGCAAGAGGTAAAGCCCTGAAAAAAAAGGTGGAAGCGGCTGGTATTGAACCCAGACCTCTGGCATGACAGTCCCACGCACTAATTATTAGGCCACGGGCTACTACATCGACACAAAGTAAGAGAAGAAAATTTGTCATCTGTCGTTTTTTTTAAACGACTATGTGACAAAAAAGGAAAAGTGATATTCCTCTATAATTACTCTCCTTTCCAATGATTCTGAATTCAAGTGACCTAAGAGATTGTGGTCTGTTCGAAAACATCACAAAATTGAATTTAAGGATGATTCTTTACCTAATTTACTGTTAAAAAACGTTTTGGATTAACTTCAACAATTTTTAACTCATTTACATCTTGAGCAATTCAAAGCTTCTTTAAAGTTCCAAAACTAAAAATGCAAAGGTTAAAAAGTTTTTTTTTTTTTTTTTCGTTCTAGGTATAAAATATTGTGAAAATGTCTTCGGTTTTGTTTTGTTGCACATCGTGGATACTATTGTGTTTGAAATGATTTTAGATTGGCATTTTAAAATTCTACTTTTTGCAAAATTACTATCGAATACCTTAACTCATTCCACAAACATTAAAAACGAAAAATATTTACAAAAAAAAAAAAAACAGAAATTCAAAACGAAAGGATTTTACAATCGACGAAATTGAGAACAAAAAAATTAGCCCTTCAAAACTAACGGGAGCTGATCAATACGTTGATTTTTGACCAATGGGCGATACTTATTGTTGTTATTGGATATTATGCGCGGTAGCAAATACTTGGTCTCGCTCTGGCTCTCTTAACCTATACTAACAATTACTGGTCGAGTACAATGTAGGTGTTGGTGTACCCGCAGAACGTTGTATGTACCTACTTTCAAAGTCGGAAAGTACGAAGATAGTATACAGCACTACAATAGGCCAGTTTTAGTTTTGTAACGTGAAATTTCTTGCAAGTTTTCACTTTTTTTTGTAATTTTGCTGTAAAAATAGGAAAAAAAACCAGACAAACAAAAAAAGCTGTAGCAAAAGTTGACTCAATTTTAATTTTTATGACACGCTTCAAACTGCTTTTGAGATGAAACATGGGATACCTAAAGTGGGGTACATATTATCGATCACGTTTGACAGTCGGCTGACTGTCCGTCAATATCAAAAAATTTTGTGAGCATGAGCTTGCCTGGAGTTTGTCCGACAAACCATCAAACAGAGTGTACACACTATCAGTCGTGAGAAAAACTGTCATACGTGATCGATAATGTGTACCCCGCTTAATATCTTTTTAATGAGATCTAGGAATTGAGAACCTTGCCACACCATTGTAGACATCCTTTGGTACAAGAGTGAGCGTTTTAATGATAGCTTTTTCTAAAGCAATTCTTCAAGCTACATCTGCATCCCATTGTGTACAAGGGGTTAGTCCCTATTAGAAAAAATTGATCAAATGGGTGTTGAAAGAATTCAGTACAGAGAAGCAGATGTAAAAAATAATTCGTTTATCCGAAAAAAATAGTTTGCATTAGACAGTGTCCGGTGTTGACACCTATGTATAATCTGATATATTCGTTGGTTGATTCGTCTTCTAATGCTATGTTTTCCCATTATATACATATCTAGAAGTGATGGTGACTTGGGGGTTTGTATAAACTTGAAATTGTGGGATGGTGTAATTAATAGAATTTGGAAGTGCTAGATTAAAGAAAATGATCAGCGCATCAAAAAGAGAAATTGATACACATTGCCTTTGAAAGTTTGAATAAAAATCATTTAAAAAGTAAGATAAAGTGACTCCAAAGTTGGCTAAAAGAATAACTGATACCTAAGCACTGCTGGTAGAAAAATGTTTTAAGAGGAATGCTGTCATGATTTTTGGGTTTATCACTTTAATATACTTTTTGTGATTATTTAAACTGAAAGTTTTTATAATCTGTAGAACTATTCATGGAGAAAGGCGCGGGGTTACGCCATGCATTAGTGTCTAAAGACAGCATTGTGTTTAACTAGATTTCTTATTCCCGATTCATGATCAGATTTTATCTGAAGAGCATAGGTACCAACATTTAAAAGTCCAAAGCGATATATTGTTTAAGATTAAAGCCTAATTTCTGTTCCAAAATTGAGTAACAGCACATTATTATTCTAGAAACTGTGATCTTTTCCGTGATAGTTTTAGGTTATCTACATATTTAACTTTACAAATATTTTTGAGTTAATTTAAAAATCAATAGGATTCAACTAGGTACATTACGTCTTACTTAAAGAATTGAAAACAAAAAACAACTAGGTACTCTTAAGAAAGCAAAAAAGAATGTAAACCTTACAGAAATTACTAAATGGAATAAAAGTTGGCCAGCGGAAATGTTAAAGGGCATCCGAGCTGAAAAATCATTCCCCGAGACTTAAGTGAAGCGAAATGTTTTCATTTCTTACACTGAAAATAATAAAAACGCAATTAAAATAAAAATCATAGCTATTCGCATCTTAAGAAGGTCCTCCCACATTGGCCTTTTGGAATTCTAAGGTTAAGCTAACAAAAGATGGACCCACACACGTGAACGTGAGCAACACAAACACAGCCTGGACACATTTGGCAGAAAACTTCCTGGAATATCAAAAAAGTTTAGAACTCCTACAATATCTGTTATTTTGCTACTCAAACTCCTGCAGTTTTCAATACAAACCAATAACGATAACAATTTAGATTCACCGAATTATTAGATTTCTTGTTACAAAGAATTTATAGATTTTTCCCAAACACAGAGAATTTCAGTTCGATGGAAATAAATTAACATGAAATATAGCTAATTCTACTTTTGAGAAACAATATTTTTACGTACATTACGACTCGAATTGTTGTTATTATTACTAAAACTATCAAAATTACTTTTCATTGTAAATAAATAAATAATTCTTTTGGCTTTTTGCGGCAGTGTTATTGACATTGAAAAAATAAACAAGAAATATTTTTCGATTCGTTCACTCTTTCACACTTGAATAATGCAAACATCATTTATCTTTTTCTCACTTTTGCATAAGAAAAATGTAGCATCAGCAGCAGCAGCTCTGAAGCGCTCGCTTCCAGTGTTTTTTTTTTTTTTGTTTTTTTTCGCTTAGGAAATGCAGTTCACTCACTCTACTTACCGAATTGTTAGCCAGAATAAAACAATAAAATTTATATCCCCAAATAATGTATATATTTTTTGATTTGTTTAATTAGGTTTTATAGAATTTAAGATTTTTGCACTTGTTAGTTTTTTTTGGAGAAAATTTGAGAAGAAAAACAAGAAATGTAGTTTTTGCGCTTTCGCTTCGCACTTTTGCAACAATTTTCCAATTCCAATGTCAAAGGCCCAAACAAAATTTTAAATGGCGGCATTTGGCAAGTAATTTTATCCACTCTCCAATCAGAAGATATCTCTACAAAACTAATGCAGCACGAACAGATATGTTATTGAGTAAAAGTATTCAGGCCGTGTGTGAATTGGTTTAAAATTTCGACTAAATTTTATCCGAGATAAATTTGACGTTTCTACGTACAGATTCACACTGGTGTCAAAAATTAAGGCTCTCCAACACGAATATTCGGCGCGACGAATGTAAACAACAATAACAACACGTGGTTGTCAAACAAAATAACACGTTGATATTATTGTTTTCGTTCGTCGCGCTGAATATTCGCGTTTGGTTTGGGAGAGCCTTCAATCTGCGGATAAAATTTAACGTGATTTTAACCTAATTCGCCTACGGCCTAAGAAAAACTTCCACAACTGGATAAACAGACGCGACACTAGACTGCGATATATTTATGCCGATTATGCAATCCGCAACAGTGGATCCTTAAGCCTTAACTACATAAGCCGAAAAAGTGAAAAAGTACAAAAGTGAAAATTTTCAAACTCATTTTGGAATAGTGTTTCTCACAGGAAAACTTATAAAAATGATGCAGAAAGCTTAAATTTTGGTTTAAAAATAAAATGTATATATTATTTTTCACAAAAGAACTGCAGTAGCTGGAAAAAAATATTTTTACTTTTGTAATTTTGCAAAAAGTGGCTTATGTAGTTAAGGCTTTATTCTCTTTTTTTTTTCTAAGTGAAGATGAAGAGAAAAAAGAGAAATACACTGCGATTCACTGCGGATGTAGTTTTGCGGATTCCATAATCGGCATGATTAGCTCTGTTCTTTACTTCCCAAAACTGCCAATTTCTACGAATTTTAGTGCAAAGTTTTACCATTCAAAGTTCATATAAAAAAAAACAAAAATTCGTAGAAATTGGCATTTTTTGGAAGTAAAAGAACAGACCCATTGTTAGGTTTGTTTGGTGTATTTTCATACTTAAATTCGAAAACCTGACACATTTTGAAAGCAGCGAAAATTTCTTTCAGAAAAAGGTAAACTTTCAAAATTGTAACAAACGTACTGAACCACAAGCTACACTTTTGTGTAAAGAGCAACTAAAAGTTGCCTTGTAGGCGCTCTCCCATATAAGCTAATGTAATTAGATCGTAGCAACAAAAATTTTCTGGGGTAGGCAACAAAAAGTGGCCTAGTACACTTAGGCCGTTTGTGAATTGAGTTAAAATCGCGTTAAATTTTATCCGAAAATTAATTTTTGACACTAGTGAGGTCAATCTGTACGTAGAAATGTCAAAATTTAATCTCGGATAAAATTTAATCGAAAATTTAAACGAATTCGCACACGGCCTTAGTTAGCAACGTATGGGGGACTCCGCGTGCGGACCCAAATACGGATACGCAAAAACACAGTACACATATTGAAGGTAATATATTGCGCATCTTCGAAAATTACAGTGTTTCCGAATCGCAGTGACCCTCGTCCACAAATTACAAAAACAAATTACAAAACATGCGCAGAACTGAACAAAAATGATAACTCGGAAGATATTACCTTCTATATGTATACTGTGCGCACAACTCTCGTTTGTCGGCTCAAATTAGTATGGAAATTATAATCACCGCTGACTCACTTGCGCATACTGCGAAGAGATCTCGTAACGCTGACGTTTCGTTTTCTCGTCGCATTGTGAAACAACAGTACACATACAGAAGGTAATATCTTCCGAGTTTTCATTTTTGTTCAGTTCTGCGCATATGTCTTGTATTTTGTTTTTGTAAATTGTGGACGAGGGTCACTGCGATTCGGAAACACTTGTGTTTTTTGTTTTTGTAAATTCTGACAGACAGGCCACTGTAATTTTCGAAGATGCGCAATAGATTACCTTCAATATGTGTACTGTGTTGTAAAACAGCCTTCACTTCAATGAATTCCTGGACATGTTGTTGTCCAGGGAAATGAGCAGGCAGACTGTACTGCGGATGCGGAATAGGAAAACCGTATTCAAAAACGAAATAAAAAAGAGAAGACTAAAAGATCCAAAAACTTTAAAGAACTCCCTTACTGCCTGAACAGAATAAAATGCTGTACTGGAGCTGGGAACGTAAATGCAAAAGATGTTAAAGTGTCGTACGTTCAATTTTTTGAGCGCCCACAATGCAGCTGTACAACTTTGGTATTTTGAAGAAAAACAAAACAATATTCTTGTGTACAAGGTCGGAATTCACATTTCCAATATTTTAAAATAAAATCTCCTGAATTTGTTGACAGGGAAGATTTTGTTTACCCCTCTTTCTTCCTGTCCTTCTCGCCTATGAACTGATTGCTGCTGGAAACTCAGTTTGCCTTGTGTGAAAGGGTAATATGGCGCTATTTATAGCGAAATGAAAAAAAAATGTGTCAGAACATAAATTGAGTTTTAAATCTGGATGTAATTTTTTAAACTGTCCTCCGTAGAGCAGTTTAAATTCAATTGGATTTATTGAATCTGCATTTAAAAATTTGGATTCAACTGCAGATTTAACGAGTGATGAATATGAATTTGGATTTAATTTTTGGATTTAAATCAATTTACATCCGGATTTAAGTTTAAATTTAGATTACACGAGTGAAAAATATGGCCTTTAGAGGCCATCTAAGAAAAGTTTTAAAATGGTCCAAGTTTGGCCGTGTGGGAATTGGTTTAAAATTTCAATTGAATTCTATCCGAGATAAAATTTAGTTTTGAAAAGGGGTTGATTTTGAGTATAAATTTCATGGGGTTTTCCTTTCATAAATTCAGATTTCTACCTAAAATTTGATTTATTTCGAGGCGAATGGAGTAGGTACGATTTCAGATTTAATTTTATAGATTTAATGTGTATATTCGTATCTGTGGACCTTATGTTGTCAAACTGGTAGCTGTCAACTGTACTGGTGTGTGTTAGTAAAAAGAGGGGTAGATCTGCCGCAACAAGCCCGCCACAAGCATCATCTGTAGAGGACCAATGGAAACACTGCCAAAATGCCATCAAAAGTGCCGCTACTGATGTGCTGGGTTTCACTAGGCCACCACAACGAAACCCCTGGTTCGATGAAGAATGCAGACTGGCACATGAAGCAAAGAACGAGGCCTACCAAGCAATGCTGCAGACTAGAACCAGAGCTGCTGAGAGAGCAGCCCGGGAGCTCTACGGGCAAAAGCGAAGGGAGGAACGCCAACTTCTCAGGAGGAAAAAGAGAGAGCATGCGAAGCGGGCGGTCGAGTCTATTGAGGACTGTAGCGGCAGGGGGGATGTTCGAAAGTTCTACCGAAGGGTGAGGCAAACTACCCAGGGTTACAAGGCCAGAACGGAAGCCTGCCGAGACGAGAGTGGGAATATGGTGGTAGACACACAGTCGGTGCTGAGGATCTGGAAACAACACTTTTCTAGACTGCTAAACGGCGAAGATGGCCAAAATTCCGCTGTAAGACAGAACACTCCATTCAACCCGGACGATGATGGTCAAAATTTCCGTCCACCCGACCCAAATGAAGTGCGGTTAGCGATAGCCAAGCTTAAAACGTACAAGGCTGCTGGTGCGGATGGCCTGCCAGCCGAGCTATTCAAAGCAGGGGGAGATGACTTGGTAGGGAGTATACACCAGCTTATCTCCAAAATTTGGTCGGAGGAAAGTATGCCCGATGAATGGAACCTCGGTATAGTGTGCCCCATCCACAAGAAAGGAGATGCTCTGACCTGTTCCAACTACAGAGGTATAAGTCTCCTCAACGTCGCATACAAAATCTTGTCATCTGTACTGTGTGATCGCTTAAAACCGTTTGTCAACGATCTGATCGGCCCCTATCAGTGTGGTTTTAGGCCCGGCAAATCAACCGTCGATCAAATGTTCACACTCCGACAGATTTTGGAAAAAACCCAGGAGTTTCAAATCGATACACACCACCTCTTTATCGATTTTAAAGTCGCATATGATAGCGTAGACAGAGACGAGCTATTCAGAGCCATGGCGCATCTCGGCATCCCTGCCAAACTCGTCCGCTTGTGCAGGATGACGATGGAGAAATCTCGCTGCTCCGTCAAAGTCGGCAAGAACACCACCGAACCCTTTGATGTCGAGAAAGGTTTGAGGCAAGGCGACGCGTTATCATGCAACCTGTTTAACATCGTTCTTGAAGCAATTGTACGCAACTCGCAAGTCAACAACAGAGGTACAATTTTTCAAAAGTCTGTTCAACTACTTGCTTATGCAGATGATATTGACATCATTGGGAGAACGAAGCGAGCTGTTACCGGCGCGTTTGCAAGTATTGAATCGGAGGCGGCGAAAATGGGTTTGGCTGTTAATGAGGACAAGACGAAGTATATGCTATCATCGAGAAAGGAATCTCAACATCGTCGGCTCGGGCAAAACGTCACGATGGATAGATACAACTTCGAAGTCGTCAAGGACTTTGTCTACCTGGGCTCCACTGTAACATCGCAAAATGACATCAGCGCAGAGATCAAACGAAGAATTACTCTTGCCAATCGCTGTTTCTTCGGGCTAAGAAGGCATCTAAGTAATAAAGCCCTCTCTCAGAGAACCAAGGAGACCTTATATAAGACCCTAATCATCCCGGTCCTGCTATATGGGGCAGAAGCATGGACCCTGTCAAAAACGGATGAGAATCTGCTTGGTTGCTTTGAAAGGAAGATTCTTCGGGTGATTTTCGGTCCAGTCTGTATCGATGGAGTATGGAGGAGAAGATTTAATAACGAGCTTTACGGGCTTTACAGCGACGTCGACCTGGTCAAGAAGCTGAAAATTCAGCGGCTGAGATGGCTGGGACACGTGGAGCGTATGGACACCAACGCACCAGCCCGACGAGTCTTCGAATCTACCCCTGACGGTCTGCGCAGCAGAGGAAGACCCCACCTTAGGTGGCGCACACAAGTGGAAAACGACCTCAACCAACTTGGAGTGCGTAACTGGAGGCAGCTAGCTAGGGACCGAGCTGGCTGGAGGGGCTTGTTGGTTGAGGCCGTAGTCCATCCTGGGCTGTGAGCGCCATCTAAAGTAAAGTAAGTAAGTAAGATCTGCCGCAAAATCCAGATCTGATAAATTAATTTTTATTCGAGAAAAATATTTTTTTTTGCCTATTGGAAGGCGGAAATTGTAGAAATCGGTGTTTTGACAGATCTGGACCAAATAAAATTGATTTTTTTTTACCATTGGAATACCGCATGAGTTTGCGGGCTTGTCGCGAGTATTTAAAAACTACTATAAAATTACTTTCGACACCACTTGCTGAGGCAAAGGCCTAGCATTTACTTGCGCTGTGGGTGGTGCGTTCTTTTATGTTACTGTGGTTAACTATAGTTAATGTGTCAAAAATAAAAGTTGATGTGTCATAGTTAAGAAAGTTACTGTTGGTAACTTTTTCATTTAGGAATGACCAGAGTTAACAATAGTTAATCTGTCAAACGAAAGAGGTTGAAAAAAAATCGCATTGTATTTGGAATGAATAACCAAGAAAAAATGTGATTGCATTCAATTTATTGCAAAAATAATTATTGGGAATTCAAAATAACATGTACTATTTCCGAATTAAATTTCTTTACACTCAGTTTTGTATAAATTGAACAAAAATAAGTGCAATTCTTTTCATTACTTATGGCACAGAATATTTGATGAACAATTGACCAAATACAAAAGAAGCAAATGCCGACAGAAAGAAAATGCATCAGAAAATAAAAGAAAACTATTCCAAAAATTAAATTCGACAAAATAAAATCGATGAAATTGATAAAAATATATTTTAAATATTGAAAACAATTCCAAATCAAAAGGGCAAAAAGTAAACAAAAGATCCACCATTACATTTCAGCTGTGTTTGACTCAAATCAACTCATATCAAGGAGATGAGTTGGAAAAAGTTACAAAAAGTTACTTTTTGACACTTTTAAGTCTTAACTATACATACATTGGCCACTTTTTGCAAAATTACAAAAGTAAAAATATTTTTTTTCCCACTAGCGCAATTGTTTTGTAAAAAAGAATGTATACAATTCTTTTTAAACCAAAATTTAAGCTTCCTGCATCATTTTTATAAGTTTTCACGTGAGAAAAACTATCCCAAAATGAGTTTGAAAATTTGTACTTTTGTACTTTTTCACTTTTTTGGCTTATGTAGTTAAGTCTTTACTTTGAATTTAGGAACGACTTTTTGACGTCGTAAAGTTAACTTTAAGTAACTTTTCTAAATGAAAGGAACGACCGAAGTCAACTATAGTTAAACACAGTACATAAAAGAACGCACCACTGCACATGCATTGTCATGCGGATGGATTACCGGTCAGTACTAGAATTTCGGCCAATCCGGGGTAATGAATGTTCACTTTTGTAATTTTTCACTTTTTTTTGGCCAAGTTAAGGCTTTTTTGGGACATTTTATTACCTGTTTCGTATAAAAGGTCTCAATGACTACTACTTTTTTTTTATGTTAGGTATAACATAAGTCTATCTCGTGCAGGGAAAGAGTTATAGCGTAATAACTGATGACCTGTACTGTTACTCTTTCTCTACACAAGTTGCGTACCTACATTGGCTACAACCAGCGTTGCCGGAAAATAATAGGTCTGTTCGTTTACTTTCTGCACTAAATTTGTAATGTCTGTCAAATTTTGAGGAGTGGGTATAAAATTCTCTCAAAGGAGTAGATTTGCATAAAAGTAAAAAAACGGTTTTTGGACAAAAATTATTTTGAACATTAAGAAAAATGAACAAGAGCCTATACATATCAAAGATGTAAACAAAGCGACAACACAACAATTTTTATTATAATTGTTATATTCTTTATGAAATGTCACTATAGAAACCTTCAAAAATTACAGCAACACTTTATTGAAAAGCATTATTAATAAATAACATGAAAAAATTACAAAACAAACCGAACTAAAAATAAAACAAAAAGTAAACAACAGCCATTTTGTATTTTCTTTGTTTTTGTTTACTTCTTTTGACAGATTTCACATTTCTGCCCGAAGAAATTTCTTGGGCAGAAATTTTCAAGAAGAGGAAATGTTTACTCTCTTTTGCCCAAAACTACACAACTTTTGCGTAAAACAAAATGATTTGACGTAAAAATATGTAGATGTAGAAGTACGGGTTAGAAATCTATTTTCGTTTGGGTTAATTCTTTTTGCGTTTGGGGTTAATTCTATTTGCTTTTGGGTTAATTCTATTTGCGTTTGGTTTAAATCTTTTTGCGTTTAGGTTAAATCTATTTGCGTTTAGGTTATTTCAATGTGCGAATGCTATAGGTCAAAGAGTTTTACACCGATCCTCCTTTTATTTGCAGGAAAAAAAATAATAATACAGAAATTGTAAAAAATACAACCTCTGGAATTTTCTTACTTATTTTTAATCAACAACTGAATTTTGTTTATGAGTTTTGTTAGAAAAACGTAATAGATAATAATTGAGAGCAAAATGATTATAAATAAGCATAACGATACCTTTTATGCAGTACCTAACCTACATAACGATTCATCTCTTTAGTAACCAATTTTTATAAATAAGGCTTGAGGTCTTAGTTTTCTCACAAACCCAGCATAAAATAATTAATAAAACACTCCTTTTTTGTTACACATTTTTTATTATTTCTCTAGAAAAAAAAATCTAGTTAAGTGAAATTCTCATCTTTCCGTAACCACAGTTCTTGGTGTTCTTTCATCTAAGATCTGCTCACATAATGCAATACAAACAAAGTACTTACCTCTCTATCTGAAAATCTGTATACAAAAAAAAAATATTTAAGGTAAAATTATAAACTTTCAATAGCCCATAAATCGTTTGAAAAATGAATTGTGCTTCCAAAATACCGTCGCATTCATAATAATAATTCAAAAGTTTTGCATTTTTGATTTGGATTTGTCATTTATTTTTTTTTTGTTATATTTTTTTTTTACATTTACATTTATCTCAATAGTGATAATTTTGCTGATTGGTCAAATTCAAAAAAGATTTAAAATTACGAATTTGACATAAATCATTTATGTTTAAAGGGAATTCATATTTAAAGATTATGCAAACACCTACATTTTGTTACACAAAAGTTTCACAACTATTTCTTTTTCATATACATTTATATGACTAAAAAATTTTATCTTTGTTTTTTTAATTTAAATATTATTATTTTACAGGGAATCTTAATAATCCGTATTTAGCTGAAATAAAAAGCAACAATTCTGCTCAATCCCCAATTAATTTAGTTTTTCGTTTCTTAAATTTTCATTTCTCTACATTTTTCGTTATTTTATTTACTTTCATGAGTCTTAGAAATAAAAATTATGTAGAAAAATATATTTACATTTTGATATTTGAATTTTTCTTTTTGTTTAAGTATTGTTCGTTATTAATAAAAGTACAATTTAAAAAGACTTACTAATTATTCTGGCCAGTTTTTATATAGTATAATCCTTTCTTTATGTTTTAAAACTTTAATTTATTTACAAATTTAAGTGCATTAAATTTTAAGATTTTTTTTTTGTAATATTTTATTAAAGCTAAGAAAATGTAATTTTTTAAGTTTCTTTCATTTTTTTTTAAATTTGAATGCCAAATCAATAACAACAAAATGACACTTTAATTTTAACAATTAATTTTAACATAGCCAAATAATTTCAAATTCCGAAAATAAATATCACATTTATAAATTTTTTTTGGATTTACATTTAATTACAAAAGTAAAATAAAAAAGTAATATAATAACGAACGACTGATAACAAAATTTTGGAATATCACAAAGCCTTTTTTTATATAATTTTGTTTCTTTGCTGTGGTTTAATTCATTTTAAATCAGTAAATTTTATTTAAATATCATTGTCATTTATGATATCAGAAATAAACTAATTGGAAAAGTAAATATAAATTTAAAGCAATTTATTTGAATAAAAGATCTTGGCACTTTTTTCTATAATAACAATAAATTATTCTTCTTGTTTATTTTTTGATTTCATTGCAAGGTTGTTTTCTGTTTAGCTATGAATTGACAAACATAACTTCGAAACGAAGAATTCTATTTTTTAATATATTAATATAACACAAGGATAATAAAGGGAATTATTTATTTTTTCGTTTAATTTAATTTTTTTGGAGTTTTGTTATTCATTATTTAGTATGAAGAAAAGACGGATATTATAAATTTAGCTGTCTCAAAAATTCACAGTAAAATCATGTAGGCTTTGTTATAAAGATAATTGTTTTATTAGATCTGGTAATATACATTATTTTGGTTTTGTTGTAGAAAGTAGGTATTGAAAATATATTTTAGATTTGTGTTAGTATTTTTTTTCTTGTATATAAATTTAGTAAAAATTTGATATGGATTTTATTTTTTTGTGTGTTTTGATTAGAGTCAAGACATTTTGATAAAATGTTTTTTTAAAGATTTAATTTTTTTGCATACCATAATAAAAAGCGTCAACATAAAATTTTATTTTTATTTTTTTTTTGTATCAAACAAAAATGATGTATGTATGTATATTTACACTTAAATTGATATTTAAGGATATTCGTTGATTTTAAATGAAGCGCGATTATTTTAGAAAACATTATTATTTTTTTTTTGTGAAAACGAAGTTGACAGAAATTGAATGTTATCCTTTTTACATAACAATACGCCATTGATCTCTCCTGCGAGGTTTTTTTTTTATTATTTTTAGTTTTAAAAGCATTTTGGTATTAGCTTAAGGGACTTAAACTTTATTTCAACATCAGGAATATACATTTTTTGTGGAAGTTAAGAGATCATTGAAAATGTTAAAAATTATAAAAATTGTTATATTTTGTTTAAGTTTTATATTTATATATATATTTTTTTTTAAAATAAACATTAAGCTTTATTTAACACCAAACTAATTAAAGTCTTTAGTTTAAAAACTGTCCACAAGTGAAACTAACACATGTTTCGTAATTTCTGTCAACTTCATGTCCAACCATTTATTACAAAATAAAAACAATACAAATGTATGTTTTGAATGCTTTCATTTTATTATAATTAACTAATTTAAATGTGCACTGGATTTTTATTTAGTTAATTAATTGACAACATATTTAGAATAGAAAAAACTTAATATTTATAAATAAAAATGTATTTGTTTAAACAAAACATAGCCTATTTTTCTCTAGCTTCTTAAGCTTCGAGTAAAGTAAATTAGGAAACAACAAAACAAAAATTACTTAAGAACTAAACTTAATAAAAATAACATAATTTCAAATATTATATTATTTTAGAACTTTAAATAACAATATAAAAAAAAAAAAAAACTGACAGTTATAAAAATTAACATTAAAATAGAAATGCATTTTGAGGTATTTAGATTTTTTGTATGTGTTAAAAATTTATTTTAAAAATTGAATAACATAAGGTTTAAATTTTTAAATTCATTTTTTATTTTATATCCTTTAAGTGGCGCAACTTAAATGTATACATATTGTTTTGTTTTCTTTTTTTTAAATCTAGTATAGGTATAATAGGAAATTATTAAAACGAAACCTAGATGTATGACTAACTTGATCCCTGAATTTCGCGAGAATTTGCAGGAAATGACTATTTTTTACGGTTTTTCTAATTTGCTTGAAACCGATTTATTTAAAAAAAAAAATACAATTAAATTAAAACAAAATTTAAGAGCACTGAAATAAGAAAATTATGAATTCTAGGTATATTTTAGTATTTAATTTTAGTATATTGTTGCCAATTTAAAAAATGTATTCTAAAATGTGTAGTTATTATTTTCTCTTTTAGATTAATTTAAATTTTATGATGATTTTTATAGTTTTCAAATATAAGCTCATATTTTTTTTTTTTTGCCGAATAAAGAATAAATTGGTTTTAAAACGTTTATTGCATTATAATTTATAATCTATAGATTTTATTGATTGACTGTGGTAAAGAGCATTCTGCGGTCGCTTTCCAGATTTTTCCTTTTGTTTTTTATGTTTCTTTTAGAGTTTATAAAATCTAATAAATGCTATAAAATTTATTTATTATTATTATTATATATTATATAAAACTAATAGGAAAATGATTGAGTACAAAAAATCTTTTGTTTTTTTTAAAAAATTACATTTCAAAGTATTGATGAAAAAACAAATTTTTTTATTAAACAGTGTGAAGTAACTTTCTTATTTTTTTCTTTTTTGTTTTAGTTTTATACATTACATATAATATATATTTTTATATTTACATTGAAGAACCTAATTTGTGTAATCTGTCTGGATGCTTGACTCGCAGGTGTGAGCGCAACGTATCAATTCGACTGTATGTGGCTGGACAGTATGGGCACATGGAACGTTGAGCGGTATGTGAATGATAGTGATGCCATCGATTAGTGACTTCTTTGCCGCATGATCTGCAGCGCCACATTGTGCCTGGATCTCGAGACGGGGTAAACATATTGTGATAGGACATCTGGTGATGTGAATTGTGGCTACTGCTTCCGCTACCACCTACACCTCCAGATCCAGAAGTTGGTCCAATTCCTTGATGATGATGATGATGGTGGCCACCACCACCATTACTACCGCCTCCACCACTGCCAATACTTCCGCCTATGCTGCCACTGCCGGTGCGATAAAGTCCCAGATCATGCCCTCCTAACGCATTGTGGTAATCATTTTTAAAATGTATTGCAAATGGCGGGGGTGGTGGGGATGATGATGATGTTGTCGATAAGGGAGTTGAAAGATGATGACGTCCCCCCGGCCCTGTAACCAACAAAAAAGACACCACAAATGGGGCGAAAATCAGCCCAGAGAAGACAGAAGAATAAAATAATAAAAAAAGCGACAACAACATAAATAAATTATAAAAATAATTTTTAATATTATATAGTTATTACTATTTTGTCTTTTCATTCATTTTTAGTTAAAAAAATCAATAAAAAATTCTGTCAGCAAAACCAATATTTGTTTTCATATATGTATGTATTTTTTTTTTTAATTTTTAAACAAAAGCAATAGTTTAAATAATAAAATTGGTCAATTTGCTTGATAAAAAAAAGCTAAGTTTATTTTTGAAATGTGCAAAATTTTAATTTCAATTATTTAGACATGACCTAAGAAGCCTTTCATGTTTTGTATATTTTTTTGATTAAAATTTAATTTAAAACTTTCGTATGCATTAAAATGTTTTAAGATGAAAAAATATGCTACTGGTAAATAAATATTTTAACTAATATATTAAGTGGTTTTGACATTCCAAGCGTTTTTAAGTTTTTTTTTTTTTTTTTTGTAAATTTTACTTTGTGAAATAAGCATAGGTATAAGTTTTGTAAATATATATAAATATAATAATAATTATAATATAATTGCTTTGCAAATATTACTGTGGCAAAAAACCTTGAAATATATATTTGTTGAGCGTTCGTACACAAATAATAAAGAAAAACTATTTTTTTGAATTGATTTATTATACGTATTCTTTTTTTTTTTTTTTAACTACGCACTTAGTAATTAAATTATCATAGTACATTAAGTTGATTTATTTTTGTAATTTAAAGTGTAAAATTGTATTTTTTTTTTGATAAATCATTACAAAGTAGAAAAAGTGATTAAAATATTTAAGCTATAAATGTATACTAGCAAAGAGTATATAAAAGAGACTATTGTAAATTTTCTTTTTTAAATAAGATATTTATTATATTTATATATGTATTTCATTCCAGCGTGCAATATTTTTACGAGTAAATGTGTAAGGTTTTTATTATGTAATTTTGTTTTAATTCTATATATCTCAGTTGTTCTTATTATTTATTAAAGATTCTTACCGTAAAAAAAAAAATAAATAGAGAAAAAAATATGTTTTTATTTTGGGCAAGTTTAAAAAAGAAAATGTTGAAGCTGCAATTTATTTTTGTTGTTTTGATTGTTTTATATTAATGCAATAATTGTTCCACCAGACCCATTCAACAAATATATTTTCACTGCTAAAAAATTGCTATTTAATGTGTTTTTTTTTTTTGTTAACCATTAACTCATATAAATGTAGTTGCAGTGAAAAAAGAGATTGAGCTCAAAATTTGGCACATATTTGGGGTTTTTATAAAACTTCAAACGCAGAAAAAGATGTTTCCAGGGCAATAACAAAGAATACCTAGATTTATTCCACCAGTAAATTGGTCGCAATTTATGCTATGTAAAATATAAATACAAAATGACTCTTAACTTCCTTATTTTAAATGTTCTGCCAAAGTTTTTTTTTAAGATGAAATAATATAAAAAAGATCGTTACCAATACATATCTATTATTTTCCCAATTAAACTAAAAATATTAATAAAAATGTTGTATCGTTTTTTTTTCTTTCTTCAAATTGTAAACTTTTTTAAATGCTAAAAAGTATCTTCAAAAGCATAGATTTATTCACAGCAGGACTGTGAAATTGCGTTACATATTTGTAAAAAATTTTTTAAATAATTTAATTTTTTTAAATTATAAATAGTTTGTATTAATAAATAATTTGTTCCTATAGCATAGTAAATCTTAAAATGTATATTAGTTTGACAACTAAACACAATAAAAATAATGTGAAACACCTTTAATAAATAATTTATATAATAAAAAAAAGAAAATAACAGAATAATAAATAAAAAAAAACAGGAAAATTGGGCCGAGGGTTGAAAATTTCAATGATAATAATAATATAACGTTATTAGAATACAAATTAAATCACAAATATCGTAGATTTATTTTTTAAACTACAAAGTGTCGACGATTTGGAAGCACAATTCATAAAATTTTATTTGAAATACCCAAATAAAGATTTAAACGAGTTTTCCATAATTGCAAAAAAATAAAAAAAATCTGGTCACTTATGAAAATGAGGACGATGAAATAAGAAGATATCTTTATTTTGTTTCAAAATATCAGTTTTATTATAATTGTTTATGTTTTTTTTTTTTTTAATTAAATTTTTTTAATGTTTATTTTTGTTTTTCTATGTTAGTTTTAAATTATATATATTTCTTTAAAAATAAGAAATTCTTAATAAGTTATACAGTTATACATATATACCATATAATATTTAATAAATTGTGTGTGTGTTTTCTTTTTTAATTTAATCTTAATAAACTGTAACAAATGCTTTGCAAAGTATTATGAATTAAATTTAGGAATTAAAGCTAAATTTTTTTTGTTTTATTTCATTAGAAATTTTGTTTGTGCTAAGATGAAATAAGAATAAAATTAAAAAAAAAAATATTAATCTGTTTTCATTTCATACTAAAAAAAAAAATAAACAAAAAAACGTTTTCTCGAAAATAAAAATCTATATTCTACTTACTATAGAGTGTAATTCTATGGATTTTATATATGTACACATTTACTTTTTTTCTTTATTAAATGTATTATTTTTTGAATGAATTATAGTGTTTAGTTTTTTTTTTTTCTTTATTAGGAAAAAAATTTATTCACTTAGGATTTACCAATTTTTTACAAGTTTTTTGTGATTTTACTGTTTGAATTTAAGATTGTATAACCCATTTATTAGAGATAATTAGTTAAGTTGTTGTTTGTTTGTTTGTTTTTTTTTTTTCTTATTTTCAATCAATGCTAAATATTTAAATGTAAGCTACAGATTTTGTAAATATTTGTGTAGTTTTTATTTGTTCAAAATAAATTAATATTGTGTAATATTATCTTTCTTTAGGAATGAATTCAAATAAAATCTATTACAACAGATTGATTATTATATTTATATAAATAAAATATTTGTTTCAAAATAATTAACAAAACATAAGCAAAAGTTCATGTAGTTTTGTTGTATACATAATGAAAAAAAAAAAAAAAAAATTAATTACTTTATTTATAAAAGTTAAAAATAAAATCACTGTAAAAAAAAATAACTAGTTATATTGCACGTTCGGTTATATAATAATTTATTATTACGTTGGTTTTCTTGTTGTGTAGTTACTTTCATTTTTAATGCAATTTCCTTTTTTATGTTACAAACAATTATATTTTTTCTTTCTTAATATCTGTGTGTGAGTGTGTGTGTTTGTGTTGTATCTCTGTGTGTTTGAAGAAGTTTTTTTCTTTTCTTTTTCTTTTGTTTTAAATAAAATTTTCATCTAATATATATTTGGATTTAGCACCATCAAACCGTACAGTTTTATCACATTCTTTTTTTTACACAAAAAATATATAAAAGTAAATATTTATTCATGTTTTTTTTTCTTTCTATTCATTTCATATGTTTAAGTTTATTTTTTTAATTCCATATATATTATAAATATGCTAACAAATAATTTTTTTTTTTTTACTTTTGTTGAAATTTCGAAAGCCTAAAAAGTACATAATATTGAATTTTGATAACTACTAAATCATATTTACAAATTGTTTTCGATCTATATGGCCAAAATTTATTTTAATTTAATTTAATTATTTAACACAACCTTTTTTTTTGCTCATTCTTTGCTCGTAATTCATTACTATTTTAGTGCTCTTTTTTAATATTGATGATATATATAAAAAAATAAATATGAAACATATTAGAATTATGTTTAAAAAGGAAAAGAAAGTTGTTCAAAAATTTAATAACTACCTACTTTTAAATTTAAAATGGGGTTGGATTTTTAAATTTAAAATAAATTCAAGATCTATTCTTATCTAACCTAAATAAAATCGATTTAAACATTGACAGTTACGTGATGTTATTATGCCCTAATCTTATAGTGCGAAATGGCAGTTTTTTTTTTAAATAATTTTTTAATTTTTGTTTAAGCATTTTCTCTGAACGAAAACATGATTTAGTTTAGGAAATGTTATTAAATACATTCGGTGGGATTAAATACAAGAATTATTGGGATTTTAAATGTGGAAACAGATATTTCTATACAAGAAATTATAGATGCTATACAGTTAAACGGTTATTAAAAAAAAATTGAGTTAAAATATTAATACGAAAATTCCTCTCTAAAAATAATAATAATAATAAAAAAAAATTAAAATAATAAATTCATGCATAAACATTTATTTATTTTACAATCTGAAATGTATTGTTCAGAGAAATTGATATACAAAAATATTTGTTTTTTTTTATATTTAACGAAAAAAGCATTCACAACATCACAAAATTATTAAAAAAAAAAAATGAATAGTGAAAAATAGTATTTATATTTTTGTTCATTAGTTATAACAATTTTATAATTAAATAAAATCTCTCTGTAAATATAACACAAACAATTCTTATAATAAGTAAATTGTATGTTCGATTTATCAAGTTTTTTTTTTTTTTTTTTTTAAGAGTTAAGTTTAGTTTAATATTTTAAATAGATGGCATAGTAAAATAGTTATATTTTATTGTTAATTTGAAATTAAAATGGAGGTATATTATGAAGAAATTGTTGAAAAGGTACTTTCTTTGTGAATAATAAATAAATAGTTTCAGGTTTTCTTGAAATATACCTAGTGTACAAATAAATAAAAACACAAAAATATATAAATTAATAGCTGTTTTATTAAGCGTAGCTTGGCATTAGAGTAGGTTATATTTAGGTGTTTTTCTCTACTATTCTGAATTTTCTCAGAATTTAACGAAATATATATGCATTTTATAAAAATATTCACAACTTTTGGAGGATTTTAAATAGATGCACTTTTGAAATATGTATCTCTAAAATCTTCAAAATCAATATTGAGTGCAAAATTTGGTAATGTTCCAATAAAATCAGGATCTACCTGGAAAAAAAAAACTACAAGGAGTGTCCAAAATGACAAAATGTATTGTACGAAGAATAATCTATCTAATAAAAAAAAACTTTGAATTCAAGAGAAAATTAGTGATGGTTAAAAATAGAAATTTTTTTTAGTTGGAATTTAAAACTATAAGGCTGACAAAAGCAAATATTCCATCCTTGACTTTTTCTGTATGTGATTTCATAAAGGATAGTACACACACACACATTTATACAGATTTTTGTCGGATTTACTACTTGTCAAACGCAAAAAATGCTTGAAGAAGCCATTTTGTTTTAAAACGTCATTCCATTTTTTCATTTTTGATTTTAATACAAAAAAGAAGTAGAAAGAGATTAAAAATCCATTCGAAAACCCATTAAAAGAGTATATACTAAATGAAAACCTGAATTAAATGACAAGCCCGTAACCAGAATCTAGTTTGGGAAGGGGCTAGTAAAAAATAAAGCAAATTGAAATTTCAAAGATCAAGAAGGTAACCTTAACATAATGTGTAATTTTTTGTTTTTTTTTGTTACAAAAATATTTTGTACTCAAGAACTTTATAAAAATAAATGCGTATTGCGCATCAAGATTGTTTGAAAGGTTTCTTAATGCACTTAAATTTTTATATAAATAAACGCGTTCTTTTATTTTGCAACCTTGTTTGTAGTTATAATTCGGAAACTTATGGTTGCATATGCATACATATGCCAGTGATTCTTTGATGTTAGGGAACTAAGCCTTTTAAAAGAAATTTAGTTTTCCGAAAAAAATTTGAGTAGGTAATATGAGCAATTAAATGAATTATTGCTTATTGATCGTTAGTTTATTTGTATCGAAAGCAGTGATTGCATTGTGTAACAAAACTCTTGTGTTCGTGTTTATAAACGTTGTCTAACTTTAGACAGCCGTCCAAGTTATAAATAAACCTTTCTAATTGTTGGTAAACTAACTTTGGACAACCAAAACGATTGTCTAAACCTTGACAAATGCAATATTATTTTTATTAAATAAACATTTTATTAAACAAAAAAGCATATTTCAGACACTTTAAAAATACTTAGACACTGTTTAAACCTTCAAAAATCTAATAAATTCGGTTGTTCTTTTTTAATTGAACCGGAAAAAAAAAACTTGAAAAAAAAAAAATTATTTTGTTAATGTTAAACATGTCTATGCAACTTCTTTTATAATAAATATTTAACTTTATAAAACCTTTTTTCAAAATGTAAAGTTAGCCTTAATTTCTGATATTTATATTGACAAAGTTCCGCTTTGGGGCATTTCAAACACCTTTCTTGTTTCTTGTATGGTGAATCAACCTATCATCTTTTTGTTTAACTTGAGCTATGGCTTACGAATCTCTTCTATGAAAATACATTTTCACAATATTTCCGCTTAAATAATGTTAAATAATCAACATTTTTTTTGCAAAATCATGATGATTTTTTTTAATGGATTATATGTATATGTTAAATGAAAAAAAGTAACAATGTTAACTAAAAAATAAAAGAAAAAATCATAAAAAAAAATAAAAACACAACTAAAAGATGTTAAACTCTACTCCATTGCCATGTACTCCCAAAAAAAAAAATTAAACTTATAAAAAAAGAATAAGATATGTAAACTAATAACCTTCTTATAAAAAGTTATTTTTTCACTTCACATACAAAGATATTTAAAAAAAAAATATTATATGCTGGAAAAAACTTAACACAACATGAGAAGTTAAAAATAACGTTTGTTTGTTAATTTATCTAAGAAAATATATTTTTAGGAATTATGTATATATATATAGATATATAGATAAATCGATCACTTTGATAATTTTTTTTTGTTATTTTTCTTTTTAAATATAAATATATGTATGTAGCTTTTTCGAAATTCTAATTAACTATAGTTTTATGTAAAATGTTTAAAATTTAATTTTATCTAAACTTATTTAAATGTAAATAATCGGATTTCTTTGTTCAAAAAAACTATTTTCTATTTAGTTGTTCCATTTTTTTTTTATTTTGCATATTAACTTGTCCATAATAAATATATTTTTTTTAAATATATTTTTAATACGTAAATAATTTAATGTTTTAAAATATATATGTAGTTCATTCTGTTTGAGAGTTGATTTTTATAGTTTGAGTTCTGTGTGAGTGTGTTTTTTGTTGTGTTGTGTTGGGTGTGTGTTTATGTTAGATTTCATATAGAAAAAAAAATATATATTTATCGAAAAAAATATATATTTATCGAAAAAAATATAATATATGTAAGATTAGTTTGTACAAGAAATTTGTAGTACATAAATTTACATAAACATTAGTTAAATAAAGATTTTAATTTTGTTTTTAAATCTTTGATTTTTCTTTTTAATTAAGTTTTTTTTTCCGTATTTTAAATATGAAAATATTGTTATTGCAAAAACAAGGAGTAAAAAATGTATAAAATTGTTTATACCTTAATTATAAAATTCACTTATTATTTCCTAATTTACATACACATGTATATATATTATATATATATATAAATATATTTTCTTTATATATTTTCATTTTATAAAAAAAAAATGAACAACAACATTGAATATACAATACCAATAATGTAATATGTAAGAACACATACATTTAAATATGAATGAAAAATATTTAACACATACATAGAGTTTCTTATAATCTGGCGTTTGTTTTCATTCGCATTACAAATAAATAAAACTTAGGTAAGTCTTTTTTTTTTTTTAATTGTGATCTATGTTTTCTTTTTTTGTAATTATATAAAAATTTATGTGTGCAGTATTATTCTATTAAATTATTCGAATGCTTGATTTTAAAAGTTTGAATTCAATATGAGCGCAGTATCAGAGTTTTGAAGAAGATATAGGATTTGTTTAAAGGTATGAAATAATACTTTTCCACTCGACACATACTATTTTTTTTGTCAATAACTTTAAGCTTAATTTTTTTTTTAATCAATTAAAGAGTTAAAAAAATAAATAAATAAATATAATATAAGTAAAGAGAACCGTGAATCAATAAAAATTCATAGAAATGTTAGCCTTTTTGAATCCAGATTCATTTGATTACAATAAACAATTCAAAAACAGGTTCTCCCAGTGACGGTGTGGCAGACCTTTGTCCTGCAGAAACGTATTCACAGTACTTTTAGCATTAAAAATATCGTCGGGAAAATTAAGACGAAGATAATTAGATATAGTTAAACTGTGAGACTGTTGTGAGTACTTTGACCCTGTCATGACATATTTCGGATTAAGCCTTATTTAAATATATGCTTTAAAAATTAAATTTGGTGGCACAACAACTCATGAAGAACCATCAGGGCCTAGTGACTTACAAATCTCAACCATTCCTGGGCGCCATTATTTTACTAGAATTCCCACAATTTGTCAGTCGTGCAAATCTAGCATTAGCTATTAATTTAAATGTTTTCGATCAACGATTTTTCTGACAAAAACTTACTGTGACTTTTAGGCTAGGCACGCACTTGCAATTTAAAATCGTTTTGCGATTAAAAAATCGCGATCGCAACAATTTTTTGCTGTGCACGCGCTTGCGATTTATATAGTCGCTTGATTTTTAATCGCTATCGAATACAACATAGATCTTTTAATGGCCTTGCACGTACTTGCGATTAAAAGTCGTTGCGACTGAAAAATCGCTATAAAAATGGAACCTGTTTTTCATTTTTTTTAAGCACCGCGCTTTTTCAGTTGCATGTGCGTGCACTCCCATTAAAACCATGTGTTTCATTTCTTGCGACTGAAAAATTTCGCGACTGACAATCGCAAGTGCCTGCATGTTTATTTCTTTCCGCGACTGCAATTTTTAAATCGCAGAAATCACAAACATGTAATTACATTTGTTTAATTTTATTTTGCAACAATCGCGTCGCTCGAAAAATGGAACAAATTTCAGTCGCAGTTTCTCAAGTCGCAAGTGCGGTCACTTACATTGAAACTCATTTGTTCTATTTCTTGCGACTAAATAATCACGCGATCGAAATCGCAAGTGCTTAGCCTTAATGCTAAAAAAAATGGCGTACACATATGTTTGAAAACTAGAGAAGTATTGTATAACCTTTAAGAGAGTTCGAAATAGTTTGTCGAGTGGATGTTTGGACATGTCTCTAGGAGTATTTTGTTTTTTAAATAAATTTTATTAAAAATTGCACAGTTTTTTTTGTTTATTTTGATTTGTTTTTATAAAACAAAAATTTCAATAAATCATCTATGGAAGACGTTTAACGTCTTTCGAATGCCTTCAGTTGACTGAGCACTCCACTTAAATTACTAAGGGTATTGTTAATGGCTATTGGTTCTCCTGCAGCTGAGGGCGAGTTACCGGAAAGATCCATTGGGTGCATTTTATCATTATAATAATCATTATTATTATTGTTGTTGTTGTTGTTGTTGCTATTAGAATGTGAAAATTCATTTGCCGTGGTCGGATCAATCGTTGTTGTTGTTGCTGGAGTATTTTTCGGCGAACGATTCAATGACCCATTGATTGATGATGGCGATTTAGATTCGATGCCATTTTGTGGTTCTGGCAAGATGTCGACTTCACTACCAACACCAATGTGGATGTTTTCTGACAAGTTGTCATGATTATTTGTAGCCAAGTGTGTATGATCTGCCTGCAGATGTTGTTTTTCCTTCGAATGTTGTTGATGGTTTTTGTGTTGATGATGATGGTGAATAATGTGTTGATCGATTGAGTGTTGCTTTTCTGATTGCGGTGGATAAGTGTTTGATGTTTTGTTGTTATTGTTGCTGCTGTCATTGATAATATTGTTGCTATTCAAGCTATGATAGCCACCATGAATGTGTTGATCATCGAGGTTCCATAAAAAGGGGTTTGCTGATGAATTTAACATATTTTGGTAGTTCCAGCCTAAATACTGACTATATCATTCGGTTGTCGAATTGCTGTGATGTTGTTGGAGTTGTTGCTGCATGAGATGTTGCTGCTGTTGTTGATGTTGATGTTGCTGTTGTTGTTGATGTTGCTGCACAGCGGCTGCGTTAAATGCACTAGCAGCAGCTGCTGCCGCTGCTGCGGCCATTGCTGCTTGAGAAGCGGCAGCTATTTGTGTGGCCGTTGGTGACTGGGCAGATAGTATGTTATCGAATTTTCTTGTATCAGGATTATACATTGGATGTTTGAATTTGCAATGCGTCCGGAGGTTGTCGCTGCGCGTGTATGTTGCACGGCAGAGTGGACATTCAAAACGACCCGGAAAATGCACATGATAATGATTCCGTATGTGTGTAACAACCTTGCCACACAATTTGCAGCGATGTAAATTGCAGCCTCCAGATAGCCGCTCAAATGTCAGACGCATGTGCCACGCCTTAGAGCCTACAACACAAGTTTTTTTTTTTTTGGTTTGTTTGTTATTGATTTTATTTTTTGTGTGTGATCGTTTTGTGTTTTTTTTTTTTTTTTTTTGTTCAAAATTGGATTGGTAATTTTTATTGGCATTTTATCATACAATCCAATTCGCGAAAAGAAAATAAAAGAAAAAAATATTTGTTTTTGTTGGTGATTTCACATAAAAAATATAACAAAAGAAAATACTTATAAGTATATTAAATTAATAAACAAATTCCATAATTTATATTTTTATGTATAGGTATTTAATTTATAAATATAAAGTCAAGAGAAGAAAAATTGTTATATTATATTGAAAATTAGGTAAATAAAGGTATAGATAGGTATATACGAAAACATAATTTTATGGATTATTTTTGGTTAAAAAAAATTAGGTATTTGGTTATTTTATATTTTTTTTTTATTTATAAAATATTTAAAAATTATTATTTTGATATTAAATTACTAAGGTAGAAAAAAAAAACCCTTTGAATCAACATTTTTTCGGTTTAATATTTATGATTTATTAAAATTATAAAGTTTATTTTTATCACATGAAAATTAAATTAAAAAAAAAAAATAAATTCCTAAGGTATGTCAGTGCATATAACAGGGTTATTCGGGTACTTAATGAACTTATTTATGTATTCATCCAGCATTATCAGAAGAAAACGGTAGTTGAAAACAAGTATGTAGTTGGTATAAATTGTTATGAATACAATTAAATAAAACATTAATCACTGAGAACTTCCAAAAATAAATATTCCTTTCTTGAGAAACATAGGATTAGGAGCCTAAGAACTGGATCGAAACTACTAATGCTTGATCACACGGTGAGTTTTAAGCCTGAGTATAATGCTATTCATTTGATTTTTAAAGAAAAAATTTAGTTTTGAGAAGCTTTATTTTAATATTTAGGTTATATTATTAAACAATTTGCAGATACTTGGTGTTAGTATAGGTATTCCGGCTAAGGGTAAAATTGTTTTTTTTTTAAAGCCTTTTTTTCAATGCTTGACATACCTACAATTTATAGGCACATAAAAGTGATAAAAAATAAAATTCAAAATTTTAATTATTATGACAGTTTTCATATAAGAATATTCAAATAACAATACAAATCTTTCGCTTAATTTAATCAAGTTTAAAAAAATCTTTATCAATCTGAGATTTAAAATTTCAGTTTTCATTGAAAATAAAAAAAGAAAAAAATAAATTTGACTCGGTAAACTTTCATCTCCAACAAAAGACCAAAATAATAAGATTTATTCTTGCTATACTAAAATAATTTTCGTTTTGTCATAGAACAGAGAAGAGAATAATATAATTTAAATAAAACTGATTGAAAATATTTTATAAATTGCTTTTAAAATGTATTGAAATTTGCAAAAAAAAAAAAAAAAAAAAAATATATAAACAAATGCAATAATGAAGGGGTTATTCTATCTTGACCCTATTGCATAATATAATAATTATATTTATTAATGTGGCTAATACAGTTTAATGTAAAATTATTGATTATCGAATTTAATATAGTAAAATGGTTAATTTGTGAGTTAAAATATATATATTAATGCTTTAACTTTTGTATTTTTTATTTATTAAAGAATGATGAATTTAATGTATTAGGATTATTTTAAAACAAATAGAAGTTTTATTGATTTAAATGAAATAAAATCCTATCCCATATAAATTCATTATATAAACAAAAAGTTTTGTGATTCAGTTTGTTATAGCCATTCCAAAAAAAAAAAAAAAAACCTGCACCAAAATAGAAATATGGTTGTAAATGTTAAATGGTTATAGCTTTAGGTATATATTGGCTGTACAATAATACGAATTTCTTCTCAAAGCACATCAACAATATAGTATGCTTTTTATTTTTTATTTAATGCAATCGTCATTCTATGACATGATTTTAATTAAAATATATCGATTTTCAACACCCCTCCTTCCTGTTTTTTTATTTTTAATTTATTGAAAAAAATTATATTTTTTTTTATAAAAAAACATCTATTTTACAATAATTTTATAATAATTTTAAATAAATGATAAAATTAATGGAAACAAAAATATGTATACGAGTATATAATAAAAGAAAATAAAATCTGTTTTGACATAAAAATTGATAAGAAAAAATTAAAATATTACATCGAAAGATTACATTAACAATAATTATTTTTGTACAAACAGATTTAACATACACCAACGAATTTTTTTTTTTTTTAAATTAGTTTAATTTGAAGAAAACTTGTTATTTTGATTACCTGAACTAATAATATAATAATTTTAAATATTAAATTTTATTCGAAAAAGTACAATTTAATGGTGCAGTTATTTATTACTATACCGTGGATATCGATGCGATAAAAGAACATATTAAAATTATTTAAAAAAAAAAAACATACAAATTTAAGGTAAGGTGAACCATTGGGATTGAGAATTAAAAGGGGGATTTTCATATAAGACAACAGATCATAATTTTATTTGAATAAGCAAAGTTAAAGATAATTTTATGAATAAAAATGTAAAAAAAAAAATACCTCAACTTGGATTTGTTTCGATAGATGTTCAGATATTTAATAATTTAACGATGAAATATTTAAAATATAGTTTGTTATACAAAATTTGTATATAAATTTACCCTAAGCAAATACCTTTCTAAATATTTACTTGAAGTTGTGTATTAATCAAACTTCCCCTATAAATTAAGCTTAGATAAATAAAACATTCCTTCTTATACAAATAAAACAAGTGGTTTTATTCTTATTAAAAAAAAAAAAAAAAAAAAAAAACAATCATACAGGTTAAGAAAATATATATTTAACCCATTTAACGAAATAAGAATAAATAAATGCAAATACTAACATATAAGAAGAACAAACTTACCGGTTGATATCTGTTAGATAGAATTTTATCACAAAAAAATATTGAATAAACAAACTCGTTAACACATTCAACATAAATATATAGACAAAAAAATTCGTTTGAATAAACTAGCACATTTCACTTGAAGTTTGAAGATTGATTTCCATATTTGTTTTTTTTTTTTTTTTTTTAAACACATGAACGATTTTAATGAAACATTTTGTACAGCGTTATTGAATCAAGCGAACAATATGATGATGCGTAAATGCGTATTAATTTACCTAAATTCAAATTGAGAAAATTTTATGTAGTTAAATAATAAACTAAAAAAAATTATTTTTTTCTCTTACTATATGCTATAACTACAGTAATGAAATAAAAAGAACTGGTAGGTACTTTAAAAAAGTTGCAACTTTAATTATTTTATATGAATATTATTGTAAAAAAAAATCAAAAAAATACCTGGCTTGCTTTACCAACATTAAATTAAAAAAATTATTAACACAAGTAAATTATGACAAATTCAAAAAGACTGGTTTAAAGGTTTTTATTTAATATATTTTATTTCACTTTTTTTTTTTAAATGTAATTCCTTTATGTAAATATATATTTTATATGTATATATTTTTAAATAAAATTAAAACTATTTATTTTCCCTAATTTTTTAATTAATTTTTTTGATTTTATTTTTTATTTAATAATAATTTTGATAAATCACCATTTGTTTTTTGTTTCTGTATTTTATTTAATCGAACTTAAAGATTTAAGTAATACTTTAATTTTATGTTACTTCATTATTTTTTTTTTCAACTATCGTTTTCATAAACATTCTCTACAAAAATTATAGTTTATGTTTTTAGTTTCACTATTTTTAATTTTTTTTTTTTTTTAATTTAAGAATTTATTTTTCATAATTATTTTTAATACAATATTTTACTTAAGGTGGGCTTTTTGAGAACAAAATATAATAACTATTGAATATTCTGAAAATGCAGTGATTTTTTATTTTGTTAATATTTTTGCTTTTGATTATTTAGATATTTTAGTCATAATTTTATTTTTAAGTTAAAATATCTTATTTTTATGACTAGACTGTTATTTTTATGTAATTTTAATTAAGTTCTTCAAGTATTTTTTGATTTTTGTTTAACAGTAAGAGTAAACTTCTTCGTTGACTAGAATGATAAGTATTTATTTGGTTATTATTTTTATGGTGTCTCGGTGGGATTTAAGGTTATTTTTCTTTTTGTCTTTACAGAAACATAAGAAAAAGAAATAAATTTATAATGATAGTGAGATTCGAAAGTATAATTCAATTTTTATATGCAAACATTGATAATCTTAGAGATTATTGCAAGAACAAAATTGGATATGTTGATTGAAGAAAGAAATAATGAAAATAACAAATTAAAGTATTCAGTTCTTCGCATAGAACTTGAAAAGTGAACTATAAAACTAAAAAGAAAATATTGTGTAGGTAAATTAAACATTTATGTGCATTTTTTTTTTTAAGAATAATAAATTTCATTTTCTTAAAACATGGACTTTAGACTATTATCGTATCAGAAATCAGATTGATTAATTACAGTCGAAGTTTGGTCAAAATACGGTTTTACGCTCGATGTACATTATACATATCGAGCCCTTTCCGCCAATTTATCGTAAGCCACAAAAAATAAAAGTATCGGAAGCGACATTTTGTTTTCTTATTGCTCAGCAATGAAATCAATTAGGCCAAATTGGACATTATTAAAAATACTGTTAACTGACAGATATCAAAATGTCCGATTGCTTTTAATGCACAGGAAAAAATTAAATAATTAACTATGAAAATGTCGCTTACGATAACTTGGCGGAAAGGCGTCGATAACGTTCTTATGTAAGGGGCTATTGCAGTAAATTTCACAATCTTAGGTCAAGACAAGAAACAAATTGTAATGCGGAAGGGCCCATTCCTTCACTTAAGGTGGGAGCAGTAATTTTCGAAAAAAACGTATTTAAATAGCAAACACAAAAACAAAGGAGGTCTTGTTTTTTTTTCAATTATTAAAAACAATACGAAACTACTACAAAAACTTGCACCGTTATTAAAAAAAAAAAAAAAAAACTTTGGTTTTGATTTTGTTGTCTAAAGTATAAAATTCCCAACTGCTGTATCCCCTCCCACAGATTTTCCCCTTATTTCTCCGCATTTGAACTATTCTGTGCCTTTATATATTCTTATTATTCCACAAAAATATTTGAGTGAAAATTGATTGTTTGATCTTTAAAGATCAAGAAGATGGATAATAAAAAATCTAGGATTGTTAAAAAATTTCAAGGTTGATCCAAATTGAGTTTTCTAAGTTAATAACATTAGGGCCAGTTGTACAAATTTACGCTGAACCGCAGATCAACTAAACTGGAGTTAAATCGTGAACCAGGTTCAAATTCAAGTGCGTTGTACAGTCGTGGTTCAGGTGAGAGTTAACTGAACTCGAGTTAAAGTCTATATACTAGAAAAATTGAGTATATAATATAGCTTACGTCAATGTCAAATGTCAGTCGATTGCTCGATTTGTGAATTTATCGCACAAACATCATGAGTTATTTCACAAGGTTTGCTCAAATCATTCTTTTAAATGCCGAATTCTAATGATAATCCTCAATCGAAAAAGAAAATAATACTAAAAATAAGATTGTGACGACACAAAAATTCCATAATGGCGGCTCGGGTGTATAAAATAAGCATACCTTGTATCTGTTTATCGTGACTGTCAAAAAAATTCAGTTTGAAGTGAGATAGCATGTAGAGGTACAAGAAACATTCTACATCAAAAATTATAATAGCCAATCACATCCTTGAACCCTGGCTGACTCTCAAGTTAACCCGCCGAAATCGGCGAGTTAAATTTTTCGTGGTTCAGCGGTGAGTTAAGTCTTATACCTCGATTGTACAACACTTCATAGCAGTTGAACTGAGTTCAAATCTTGAACCACTGCTGAACCACGACTGTACAACTGGCCCTTAGACAGATGACAATAAGCACGCGTGATTAAAACGTTGAATGACAAATTATTGACAACTCAAAATTTTTTGTTTTTGATGAAGCACATTTTCACAATACACAAAATTGACAAAAAACACAAAAATTTACTTCTTAAGCATCAAATTCTGCAGAAGGGCAAACAATTTAGTTGATATTATTTTGACTAACAAAAACATCTTTTATACGAAACGTGTAAAAAACTTTTTTAATGTAACTTAAATTGTTGCTTAACTTTAAAATTTAAAAATTCAGAGGTTCTATATTTTTATTTAAATTGTTAAATAAATTGCAATATTTAACAAAACTATAAAAACCATAAAGTACAATTTTGCCAAATAAAGGAGTTTTCATTATAATCATGAAGAATTATGAATGATATAGAAAAAGTTTACTCTTTTCAAATATTCTTTTTTTTTTTTTAACTGTAACTATAGCTAAATTTTTATGAGCTACATTGAATAAAGTTATAATTTGGAATATTTATAATAATGGCATTAATCTACAAAAATGTTTGTACTAATTTTTTCGTTCGTTTTTTTTTTTTTAATCTGGTTGGTTTATTATTTTATTGTTTAAATTACTTAATTTTGATTTTAATATCAAGGGACTATAATATGTTGTACATAAATAATTGCTTTTCTGTTATTTTATATATATATATAGATATTTTCAAATTTGAATTCATTTTATGCTTATTTTGTTTAAAACAAATTATTTAATAAAGACGGTATATGCTTGGTTTTATACATGCTTTATTTAAGTATTGATGTAATGCATAAATATTTATATATATATATATGTTAGAATTATAATTACTAAGCACCTAAATCAGATAGATATTTATATGAAAATCGATTATTCCTGTATTTATTTTATTTTGTTTTACCTATTTATGTATGTATTTTTAAGAGTTAATTCAAGAGGAGAAGAAGAAGAGATATAAGCAATATTTTATGTACGGATATTATTTTTATGCGTTTCCGGTTAAAGTTTTGTATGATTTTGTTTATTTACTACAAATTTAAAAAGTTGTATCATTTTTGAAGATTAAATAAAAAATAAAAATTAAAAATAAATAGAACTTTATATTTACAATAAGTTTTTCTTTATAATTTATGTGATATTTTTCACTCACGCTAAACAACCTCTTTATTTTGTTTTTGTTAATTTTTTTTGTATATGTATGTATGTATATATGCATTAAATGTAATAGGCTCTCTTAGGTGTTTCATTTTTTTAACATACAATATTTAAATGTACAAGTTTTTTATTTCGTTTTTTTTTTTTTGAGGTCCCTTTTTATTACGTAGTTATTTTAATTGTTTATTTAAAAAAAAGAGCAAAAACGAATATGATATTTGTATGGCCAATTAATTTACAATTTATTAAAATTATTTGAAAATAAAGAAAGTATGTAAGTTAAATTATTAAAAAAAAAAAAAACAATGCACAAATATTATTTTGAGATCCCTGTATGTTATATTTTTTTTTTGATAGGCCAGACAGTAGTACCATATTCAATTTAAATTTAAATTTTCAGAACTGTAACAATTTACTATATACTTTTGTTTTAAAATCACATTTTCAGAATATTTGAAATTTTAAAATAATTTAAAGAAATAATAAATCTATAGTGCGATTGTTAAGGAAATAAAAAAAATGTAAACAAGTGAATTTTTGTTTATATTAAAATATGAAAATAAAAATATCTATCTTTTATATTTCAAGAAAAAATTACACCTGGGTCAACACGCAAGTGTTTTCGAAATCTGACTCGGTGAAATAAAATTTTTCAAAACCTATCTATAAGTCTTTAAATTAAAAAAAAAAATTACAAAGTTACTTCATATAAAATTGTGATATATTTTCTATGCAACAAAGTTAAGTTTACATTATAAATTATCCTGTTTTCAAGTAATGAACACATGAACAAATCTATTTTATCTATCAAAACAAAACGTAATTATTGTCCACTTGAATTGGACTTAATATTTCTCCGGTTTTCTTCACATTTCGGCCGAAACTGTTGCAAATTCGCTTATAATTTTGTGTTTGAAATCTTGTTGGCATAGGGAGACCAATGGCGACACCTCAAAGACAAAAATGCCAAAAGCTAAAGGTTGATTTCCAATGGCACGTTCGCGTTAGAGACGCTTACGTAGGAGGAATTTGTCCAGAAAACCGATTTTTTCTTCTATCGCTATGTGTGAGCTTTCGCGTTGAAAGAAAAATCTGTCAAAGCGACGCACAGTGGGCCCTACATATGGAAAGTCATACCCAAAACTAAGAAATTAATGTGTCATGTATAAAAGTGAAACAAAACCCTAGTAAGGTATATTTTTATTTATATTTCGTCTACCAACATCTAAATATCTTCACTATGGAACATTTTTTATCAGTTGTAGTTAAATTCCGCATAAGGCTCATGGGCGTGTCAGATGAAATGAACATTCCATTGAGCATGTCGGTGAGGTTATCGTTTTTCTTTGAAACAAAACTCTCTATATAACTTAAAATCTGTAGTGCGAGCTTCTTTGGTCTCTTCACTCAGCGAAAATTACTGTGTTTTTCGTAAAATATTGGACCCAAAATAGAACCGTAGTTATTTTTGTGTACATTTTTGATTCTTGATTCTTATTTTATGATAAATGAAACAAATAAGAAGAAAAACGCCAACAATAAAAGAATTATATATTTTTCGTATTCGTGGACTATATTGTATGACCCTTAGTTGAAATGCGTTTTGCCCAGGCACGAGTTGGGCTCATAAGTTAGATGTTTTCGTATCTTTTAAAGACGCAATGTTTTGAATTTAACTTAATATTCATAGAATAATATAACTTACACTACTTTTGTACTGTAGATTTTATCATTGTCAATAATCATCGAACAAAATATTGCGTCCTAGAAGGGTACGGCAGCATCTAACTGATGAGCGCAACTATTGTGCCTGGGCGAAGCCCATTTCAACCAAAAGTCATGAAAACATTTTAAAGATTGAAATGAACATTTATTTCAAGTTTCATTAACAGGTCATTGAATCTAAAAAATTTTTAGGATTGTTTTTATACTGTCGCGCTTAAAAAAAGTCATCATTTGATAAAAGTAACTATAACTTTGTTCAAAGACGTCGTATCGTTTTGATTTTAGTTTCATTGGATTCAGCGTTAAAATCTACCCCAAAATCATGTGCCATATGCTAAGATTGTACCAAAAAAATATTTCAGATTCAAAACATCCTCTCCCATCCCTTGCCCCCGTCTTTGAAAGCGACCATAAAAAAAGCCAACACGGGGATTTCGGGGAACTTTGGGTATGCTTGAGGAGGTCAAATTCTGCGTCGACACCAATCATTTTATATTATACTGATTGCTTTTTTGACCCTAGAATACGTATACTCCGAAAAATCATGTTAAACAATATCGGAAAATAAAATTATTAAAAAAATTCGCGCAACCCACTTTTGCTTTTGACTTCAGTTTGTTATAAAAGAATAACTAGTGCATAAATGTGCATAAACAGTTTTAAAAGTTCGTTGCGCAATTTTGAAATAAAGTGAAATTAATTTTTTTGACTTACTGTTCTCCTCAAAATGAAATATTTCCCGTTAGAGATATAAATTTGATTACGAAAAATGTTTAATAAATTCATTTTACCTTGATCCATATAACATATAACTTGGTTTTTGTATTTGTTGCACAACACAACAACTAAAAAGCCTCAAATGAGTGATAAAAACACTGTAAAACACTTCCCGGCATCGAAATCCACTACTTCGGAGAAGGTATTTGGCTGTGGTAAGTACCTTCAAAGTAATTTAAATGGGACCAAAAGATGTCGGAGTATGTAATCAACAAAAGTAATAACAAAAACATCGAACGGTACTGTTTTCCATTTTTGAGTTTTGGGCACGGCTCTGGTATAGCAGGTCCCAGTGTGCGACGCCCAATGGCGCAATCAGTCTTAATTCGCATATCCTTACAAAAATTTGCACGATGTTAACTTAAGAGCCAGCGAAGTTCGGCACCAGGTTTGAAGGCTGTTTCACAAAGCGACGAGAAAACGAGACGCCAGCGTGAAGAAATCTCTTAACAGTTGTTTTCTCTTAAGAAAGAATCTTAAACAGTGAAATAATATATAATTCATTTCTCGTCATCCCGTTGCGTCGTCTGTCAACTTTTCGAACTTTAAGGTGTGACGTGACGACGAGAAATGCTTTATTATGTTATATCATTTCATTTTCAAAATTCTCTTTTGAAGAGAAAACAACTGCAAATAGATCTCATAAGAGAGAACAACTGTGAAGAGATCACGTCACGTTGACGTCTTGTTTTCTCGTCGCATTCTGAAACAGCCTTCACGCTGACGTCTCGTTTTCTCGTCGCATAGTGGAAGAGTCTTTAGCGAGTCAAACTACTTAATGACGAATAGTATAGTTCCGTAGAAAAATGAAATTTACATACAACTTTTAAGACGAAAAGTTCACTATTTTACATTGAACTGCTTACATGTTGACGTAAAATCAGTTATTTTAGAAGAATTTTCAAACAATTTCACGCTACTATATGTTTGTAGATACCGCGTAGCGTAGTAGAAAAATTATAATTTTGACGTGTAAAACATTGTGGATCATAGTGAAGTTAGTAGAAATCATTGTGGTTGTCAAAAGTAAATGACGTTAAAAAGACATCATAAGTTTTTTCACAATGCGAGGAGAAAACGAGACGTCGTTAGCGCGAAGTGATCTCTTCGAAGTTGTTCTTTCTTAAAAAAGATATTTCAACAGTGCAAGAATAAATAATTAAGCATTTCTTGTCGTCACGTCATAAAGCTCGAAAAACTAAAAAAAAAGAATCCGTCATATTGCGTCTTTTTTCAGTTTTTCGAGACGATTATTTATTATTTCACTGTTAAAATATCTCTTTTTTTAAGAGAGAAGATAGCCTTGACACACTGAAGCTAGCGATGACATGACACTGAACTTAGATTAGAAAAAAATAAATCCCTTCAAGGCTTTTTGCACAATGCGTCAGCGTAACGAGATCTCTGTTTTACAATGCGACGAGAAAACGAGATCTATTCGCAGTTGTTTTCTCTTAAAAAAGAGTTGTTAACTGTGAAATAATACATTACTAGGTATTTCTCGTCGTCACGTCACGGTCGAAAAATTGAATAAAGACACAACGTGACGACGAGAAATACTTTATTATGTATTATTTCATTGTTTGAAACTCGTTTTTAAAAGAGAACAACTGCGAAGAGATCGTGTCACACTGACGCAACGTCTCATTTTCTCGTCGCATTGTGAAACCACAGTACACAAATTGAAGGTAATAGTATAATATCTTCCGAGTTTTCATTTTTGTTGAGTTCTGCGCATGTTTCTCTTCAAATGTAGTTCACTTGTATTTTGTTTTTTCGTAAATTGTGAACGAGGGTCTTAAACTCTTGTGTTTTGTTTTTGTAAATTCTGACAGGCAGGTCATTAAGATTCTCAAACATGCGTTTCAATATATGTGTTCGTGTTGTGAAACAACCTTCAAAATGCACCGAGAAAACGAGACGTTAGAGTGAAGAGATCTCTTCCCTTATTCTCTCATAAAAAATAAGTTTCAAACATTAAATATATTATAAAGTATTTCTCGTCATCGTCATCACGTTGCAGGCTGTTTCACAATGTGACGAGAAAACGAGATGTCAGCGTGACGAGATCTCTTCGAAATTGTTCTCTCTTAAAAAAGAATTTTAAATAGTGAAATAATTCAATTGAATCAGGTCAGTGAACAATGACATAACAAATCAATTATGTAATTTTTTCATATAAATTATTCTACAAAATAATACAATGTAGCTCTTGAGCGTAATGATCTTGAAAACAGAGATCGGAAATAAATCTTAACCTTTTGAAAGGTCCCTTAATAACTCTTATTTGTTGCTATTTTCAATAAAAGTCACAAAATAACCTTTATTCTAAAAAAAAAAGTTTTTCGGTCAAGGTCTGAGCGAAACCTTTATTTTGTTTTTTTTTATGTTACGGTCAACCAGTGAGAGAAATCGCTGAGAGAAAAAAATAAATCTCATCTGCAATTTTATCAATCAGAATGTCTCTTAGTATGGCCCTTAGTTTTTCGTTAGCACTGCATGCTGAAATGCAGCTTATTAGGCTTTTTAGTCATCATCCTGACATATTTGCTTGGCGTCCCAGCGACTGAATTCAAAATTGAAAGGGAATTTTCATCTTTAAATTTTATTTTTAGTGACAAAAAAAGGCAATCTTGGGTCAAAAAAACCTTGAGAGTTTATCATTAGCGAAATTTAATACCATAAATTAAAAAAAACATAAAAATCCGTTGCTCCGCTTAGGGAGTTATCAGTCGCCAGGCAGGCGCCAATGTGAACAGTTTTCTTGACCAAAATACTCATTAACCAAAAATTTAATTTCTCTTTACAATCTTTTTTATTAAAAGCATATTGCCCGGCCTTTTTTGAAAGTTTTTGAAAAAAAAACAAACTTTTTTTACCAACTTTTTTATTGATTTTTTAGAACTACTGGCGCTACCTAGATCAGGAATATGTATTTTTGAAGTCGATAGGTCGCTTAGTTTAGCCGCAAGTCAAGTTTAAAGATGCAAACTTTGATGCCTCAAGCACGTCTAGTTTAGCCGCAAATCGTATTTAAAGATAAAAGTCGATTTTTCATATAATGACATGCATCAATTGAAAAGGTGGCACTTCCTTGATTACGAATATGCATTTTTGAAGTCGCTAGGTCGCTTAGTTATATTATTAAAAATTTTTGTTCGAATTAACCATTTTTGATTTATTTTCTACGAAAAAGGTTAAAGGTTGACCTTTTCCATTAATTTTTTCGTAAAAAACTCAACCATTGAGAGATATTTAAAAAAATAAAAAATAAATCTCAACCGATAACCGATATTTTGTTTTTCAATAAATAAATCTCAAACCGTAACCGAAATCTTCTTAAAGAAATGTGGTAACTCTCAGAGAGAAACCAATTGAAAATAAAGGTCAACAGTTATTTCTGATCTCTGCTTGAAAATAATTCAACCAACATTAATACAAATTATACTTAGATACATACCTACCTAATTATAGATTTTTATCTTTTTATGAGTCGACTTTAACTTATTTAAAAAGTTCAAGTTAAAAACTTAAAATTGCTGACTATAGGTACGGTTTATTGGTAATTCATATCTAGTCCAGCAATACAAGTTCAATAAAACGCTATATCAACTTTAATATCAACTCTTTATTTTGTGGCTGTGTTCACACTCTTTTATGAATGAAAAACAATCTACTTTACCGACATTTTAGGTTTAAGTATGTATGAATTTTGAAGATTACTCTTCTTCGGCTTGTTTGGTCGAATTAATTTATTAATGAAAAATCTTCATTAGTTTTCCCGACGTTTCGACTGAGTTTTCAGTCTTCTTCAGGGGCAAATAAGATTGAAAATTTTAAAATATTTTATAAGAGTACGTAAAACATTGTAGGTACCAAAGAAAGTTAAATTACACTTTAAAGCACTTCTTTGTTAGAAGTTTAGTCTACAACGTCGGGAAAACTAATGAAGATTTTTCATTAATAAATTAATTCGACCAAACAAGCCGAAGAAGAGTAATCTTCAAAATTCATACATACTTTTGAAATTGGTCAAAAAAAAAAAAACTCTTAATTTTAGGTTTAAGTCCAAACTCTTTGTCCACTTTTATATTCACTAACTTACTGGCTTATTTATCGACACTTTTGGTTTTGTTATTGTTCACCAAGAGAAATTTTACTGTGCTAGCTATAAAATTGCAAATAAAACGCACCTTATATTTACGTTGGTAAGACACAAAAATGATGCTCTTAACTATTGCAGAATCGAATTTTTTCTTTCAAATACATAATCTAAATATTTAAAGGCAATGATTTTCTGATAAAAACAAAAAAATTCAACTCAACTTAAACAATCGCACTTATTAAAAAAAAAAAAAAACAAAAACTAATAAATAAATACTGCACTTAAGTTTTTAATAAATTATAAACTTAATATAAATAACTTTGGAAGTTATATATTATTATTGTTAAATTGCTCTTTTTGTAAAAGCCAAAATAATGATCAATCATCACTTATTATGTCACATTTTATTACTTACATTATATATATACATACAATTAAAGAACATACAAATAAATAAATGTCAAATTAAAATATATTTATAACGTAATTTAATTTATGATAATTATTTTGCCTACATTTTTTAATAAATATCTTATCGTCTATATCATTTTTTAACTTAAGTATTTTAAATTGCTTCTAAGTTATTGTTTATGTTTATGTTTTAATACTTTTTGTTTTATGTATCTATTTATATATACTTAATTAAAGATATTTTTTTTTGTTGATTTTTTTTATTATTACATAATTATTTTATTGATTTTTTTGTTTGTTTAATTTACTACATAAAAAATTGATCACATATGTACATAATGACTGAAAAATCTATCTTTAATATCAGCATGTTTTATTTTACAATGGGCTTTCATGTTATCTCGACGGGTAAACTTTTGCCCGCAGACCGGACACTCATGACTCTGAGGCCTATGGATGTTGGCATGGTGCCATCGATTGGAAACAATCTTGTTGCAGCTAACGCATCGATACAGAGTGGGCAAGGTGCCAGATAATTGTACAAAAAGTGTAGAATAATCAATATTATGATCACGTCGATTAGATGCTGCTGCCGCAGCCGCCGAAGATGAAATCGACGACGATGTAGATGATGTTGACGAAGTCAGAGGATGACCGAGATGTTGCTGTTGGTGGTGGAGTTGTTGCTGCTGCTGCTGGTAAGCAGCCACAGCAGCATGCTGATGATGCATAACCAAATTCAGATGTTGCTGCTGTAATGATGTTGATGATGCCGAAGATGTTGGTGACATTGCTGTCATTGCACTGCCATCTATTGGTGATGATTGTGTACCAGGAATAATTCCATTGTTGTTAGTACTATTACATCCACTGATGCAATGGTTGCTTGTCAAATTTATGACAGTTGGCGTTGATTCATGGAGTTGGCCATTTGAATTCATAAGGCTACGGCCAGAAATTGGCATTGTCGGTATGTTTTGCTGATGACAACGTAGCGCCAAGTGCAGTTGTTGTTTGCTCTTGATTAAATGACAATAATCATTGTTTGTGTCGTCACCATCATCGTCATTCACATCATCATCACCTGTAAACAGTTTGGTTTGGTTTTGCTTGTTATACAGGTAAGTTTTTTTTTTTTTTTGTTTTTTTTTTTTGTATATTTGCATGAATACGAAATAAAGAAATTATATTTTCTAGCATTTGGAATTGCATTTGCTATTCCTAAAACAAAACAAAAAACCATAATATATATGTATACCGCGACGATATGTTTTGGACTATGCGTTTTTATGTATAATGCATTGAATATATTTTTTTTATATATAATATTTAAAAACAAAAAATAATAAGTGAAACAAAATAGCAAAAAACCAAAATTAACAGGGTAGCAAAAATTTTCAAAACTTTGTTTTTTTTTTATCGTTTTTTTGTTTGAGGCGTTGTGTGGGGACATTTTTTTTTTAATCTTGCAATTCATATATGTAAATTTAAGAAACCTCTCTTGAACAGAAATGCACAAAAGTAGATTTTTTTTTTGAAAGTTTGTTGATGAAAGTATTAACGGTTTTTACCATCCATTTTATTGGAACCATTAACGAGATTGGAGCTTTCAACGAGATTATTTTAAAATGACGGCAGTGCTTTGAAATAAAAAAAGCTCTGAGACTATTGTTAGGAGTGGCTAGAATCGCGTAAGCTTTGTAACATTTAAGATTTTATTTTATTTTATTTTACGGAAGTTAAAAGATCTACTTCAGCTTTTTAGCAAAAGATGCAATTAAATATTTAATTAACTAATATTTGTTATAGATCCTACTTTTAATGTTTTGGAAAAAGGAAAGTAGGTAATTAATTAAAATATGAATAGCTCCAGTTTAAAAAAATGTTCTCGCACAATACTGGGATGCACTATCACACGTAAAATGAAAATTCTGTTAAATTTGCATTGTTTTTTTTTTTTGTATATAAATCTGTATAAAAAATTGTTGAAAATACATCACATAACCTTAAATTATTCTTCCAAATAGCCTTAAATTGGCAAACAAAAATTTTGAATAAAACTTTATTTTTTTTTTATTTTCTTATACAAACTTTATACTTTTTTCATCATTTTTTTTTTAAATTATTATAACGCTTTCTATAAATTTTAAAACTTTTTATTTTATCATGTCCAAAAAAAGTTTATTTTCTAATTAAATTTAAAACAAACTAAAAATGTATATATATATATGTATATATCAATTAACAACAGACATCTACACTTTAATGTATGTATATATAAATTTATAATGAATATAATTTTAATATTTCAACTAGTGGTTTTATCTAAGAAATAACAAACTCAAATAATAAAGGTTAAAACTGCTTGTACATACATAATCATAAGAAAACCAAAAATAAACAAAATCATGAAAAACAATGTGAAAACGATCGGGGGTAACAAAGAAAATTTGCAGAAAAAAAATCTCTTAATAATAAATTTAAATTAAAACATAAATAAAACAAAAAAAATAAAATTATAATCATGTTGATTCATTGTTTGAGTAGTAAAATTCATGGAGATTTGTATAATAGGAAAAGCTTATTAGCGAGAAATGGGTATTGAAATCTTAAAAATAAATAAAAAACAAAAATTATAAATAACTGAAATTCGGGAAAAAAATAAAATTTAACAAAAAAAAAAAGAATGTACAAAATCCTTAAAAATAAAATAACTAAATCATAATATACTGAATTCAACAATATTGTATTTCAGAGTATTCAAATGATAAATTGTAAATATTTTTAATTTAGTTTTTTTTTTTTTTTTTTTTCATTGAAAATTTTCAACAGAATCATTGCCTTTAAAGTTAAGATTATTTATTTAATCAAATCACAGTGTTCAGTTTTAAGCCTTTGAATGTTGCAACCTTTAAATTTGTTTTTATTTTATTTTATTATATAGTTTTTGTTTACTAAATGCAGAAACAAAATATTTATTTAATCTCCAGTTCTTTTTATTCCACCTACTTAACAAAAAAAAAAAACTTTATGCGATATTTTTGTAAGCATATTTAACTATTTGATTTATATTCTTACACAAAATAAGATCATTGGTTTTATTGTATTGTTGAGAGTTCGTAATATAATTTAATGTGCGCAGTAACATTATAAGAAAAAAGAATGCAAAAAGAATTACGAAAAGAAGTTTTTTTTTTTTTAATTTCTTTTTTAATAATATTAAAAATTAACAACACAATAAGTATAATTATTTGTAAGTTATACCTACGAGAAAAGCGAGAGATATTATGTACTTTAATATGTTAGTGGTTAAAAAAGTAATCAAAAAAAAAAATTACGAACAAAAAAATATATTTCTTGAAAATAAGATAAGTCAAAAGTTTAAATATATTTTGTATATTTAAGGAAAAAGAAATTAAGGTGCTTTAGATTTGATAAGAAATTCAAATAAAATAATAATATTATTTTAAATAAATTAGAGTAGTGAATTTAAAACTTAACTGAAACCGACAATATTTTAGGTGTTTTATGTAGATAATTATTTTTTTTTTATTTACTACAATCTTGATCTTTGGCCGAATACGATTTTTAGACATTAGACAAAAAATACACCGAGATATACCTTATATCGATAAATCAACAACAAAACACTTAGTTTAAAACTTTAACGCCAATTTCAAAAAAGAAATGTTTAGCTGATAGTACAGACATTTATATAGATCCAATTGATAAATATCAATACTTTCAAAAAAACACAGAAAATAAAAACGAATAAATAATTTAGAAATTTATATTACTTATAGAACAGTTATGTATATAATAATTCCAATTATGAGTTAAAGTTTTGTATACATTATGATTGTGATATATAAGTTGCAACATTAAAGACAAAAGTAGTAAATATTTTTGTTTGTATTATTTTTATGTTAATTTTTTTTTTTTTAAATAAAAAATTCAAATTATACAATAACCAAAAATGAAAGAAATAAAATGATATAAATAATAAGCAGGTATTAAGCCATGATAATAAATAAAAGAGATTGATGCATTTGTGTATATTATATATAAACTGGACCAATGTGGCATGAAATTGGGTTAAATTGATTTAATTATCGGATTTAATTAATTTTTTTTTTGTTATAATATTAGTCATCGTCGGTTGTTGGTTGTTTTCTTTTTTTAATTTTAATATTTATTTTCAAAAAAAGATACCAATGTTTCTACTTGAAAAGTGTAAAGTTATTCATATTATTTTATGAGAAGAAATTTACACACTGAAGTAAATCCAATTTAATTTTATAACAAATCGGAAATATTTTTTTTGGAAATGAAAATGAAAATTTTATTTCCAAGCGCAAGGATAAGAACAACTGAGATATATTTTTGTTTTCAAAATCTGATTTTGATTTTTGTTTAAGGGGTGTTTTTTTTTTATAATAAAAATATAATTTATTAAAATTAAAAGTATGTATTATAAAGGTGTAAAAAATAAAATTAAAATCAAATTCAACAGGAAAATCAAACAATAACTAAATTAAAGAAAATTTAAATAATATATATATAATACTTAAAAGTAGGATTTTTAAGCTGACTACAAAAACATACATTTCATATCTATCTATGTATATAGTAACAAAATATAATATCTATACACATGCAGCATGCACATTCTTGTAGAAGGAGAGGTGTTGATCTGTTTTATTTTTTGTTCATTTCGAATTCTATTTATATATATTTTTGTATGTAGGTATGTTGAAAAAAAAAAAAACTTTAAAAGCGACGGTTTATTTAATCGTACTTTGTTCTATATTTGTTTTTGTCAAATTTGTATACTTACATAAACTTTTTTTTTTTTAAATTAATATTCTATAAATTATGACTATATTTATTATATATATAAAAAAAAAAACAATAAATATATAGGATTATATATATATATTTTATTTATAAAAAAAAAAAAAGAAATAGACATTTGTAAAAATTTTTGCATGCAAATTAATTTAAGAAAAAAATTATTTATTAGCAAACAAAAGGGAGAACAAGTCAAAACCACCCCGATATTATTACTGTATAATATTTATGTATAAAAATAGTAAATAAAAGCTTCAGTTTTTTATTTCTTCTAAAAACAAAAATATAAATATTAATTTATCTAACTAATGGTTATCATACTCTTTGCTTTGTATTTTCTTTTGTTTAATTTTTTGTATGTACAATTTACTTTATAAAATTAATAAATAAAAAATAATATTAAATAAGCTTACCGGTAGCTTGTTTGATGTAATTGAACATAATATTTTATGGTTTAGGATTTTTTTTTTTTCATAAAACCGATTTGAACAGTCAAAGTGAAATGTTTAGCTAAAATGATTAGTCGTGGATTCTTTTAGGCTTTCTGTTGACTTCAAAAGGTTCATTTTATTTGGGTTTTAGTTTTAACATTAATGGTGCGTCATGGTAAGTTTCTTAAAAAATCGTTTAGCAATCGATATTTAGACCTTTTTTTTTAACAAATCGAGACTATCATAGTCACCAGATTAAACTCAAGGTAATCAATAAAATATGTAGTTTAGTCAATTTAAATTTCGAGATAAGTCAGATGAAGTCTACCAAAGTAAATGAGTAAACTTTGGAATGACTAAAGTGATATATTTGACATATATACGGAAATGAAAATTGTTAAATTACTGATAATCCAGGGTTAACCCATACTGATTTAATTTAGATTTATGACTTATTTTTATCTCCACATCTGTATTAATTTCACTACAATGTGCTATTTCGTTGGTCCTTGACCTGATTAAGGTTAAAATGACACAAATGACGACGGAAAACATATGTCACATGGATAATTGTTTGTCATACATAGACTTTTCTTATATAAAGACTTAACGCAGGGTCATTATCCTAGACAACAAAAGTTCACAATATAAATTTGAGCAACTTATGATTGGGGGATTTTACTTGGACGAATCAATTATAGTTGTTAATTTCTGACTCACATTATTACATTTTTTAAGCTTAAGATGCATATTAGGCGTTTATCTTAAATTTCTCTAGGTTTGTGTTGTACACAACTGGACAACAGCTAAATTCTTACTTTGGATTTTAAAAAGAATCACCTCAACTTTTAAAAATTATGCTATACCAACAAAAACAAAATAATATCTGAATTTAAAAAAAAATTTCTGACCCATTTCTACAATCTAAAATTAAGAAATACTGACTAATTTTAATGTGGTCATAAAACACAGTTTACAGTTTAAAGCCTAGTAAGCTGCTGATACGAAACGAAATTTTTAGGTGGTCTCCAACATAACAACGAAATGCTTACGAAAACCACAACGAAAAATTACCCCTTGAAAGTGTCACCATTTGCAAAAACAAAAAACAAAAAACAAACACAATCACATACAAATCACAGAAAGCAATGTCGTTATGAAAGAAACAACAAAAACAAACAAGAACAGAGACCAAATGTCACTTTTCCGCATACAATTATTGGTACAGGCAATTAATTATGTGCGAAAACAGAGGGGAGATCTCTCCAAATAATCTGCTACAATTATCGATTTCGCTCATCGAACAGCGTACCGCAGAACGAAAAGCAGAACGAAATTTTTCGTTTATGAGTTCGTTGTGTCATTTTTGTATGGGATTTTTCGTTTTGCATCAGCAGCATACTAGACTTTAACAGTCACGTGAGCTGGACAGAAACAAGTAGTATGATGATGATATCTCCACGATATCTGATCAGGACTCAGGAGAGTTATTTCCTAGTACTTATGTATGTATGTATTTATAAGGCTAGGCGCATATTGAGACGCGACCGGCCGGTCGCATATTGAGACACAGCACAGCACAACAACAGCAACAATATAAATCAATTGAGTAGCGCATATGGATGGAGCGAGGCGACATGACCTACCACTCGTTTTACAAAACACGCGTGACACAGTAATTGAAACACAGTTTTCCTTGCGAGACTTTGCACGTTTTTTATTTATTTCCTGTCAAAAAAAAATACAAATTGTCGGATAAAATTGAAAAATAAAAAATAGTTTGCTAATTATGAGAACAAAGTTTTGTGTGTTTTTTTTTTATTTTTGAATTCAATATGACAGAAGAAAAATTTGAATTTTTATTTATATAATCTTGTAAGTACTTCAATTTCAATATAAATAATTAGCCAGTTCAGGTTTCTCAAGCTCACTGAGATCTCAGAGATCTCAGCAATCTCAGAAATCTGAACGTAATTCCTCAGTGAGATTCCTCACTTTTGCTGTCAAAAAACTGAGACTGATATTTTTTGGATTCGCTTGCTCAATTATTTTTTGTCGCAGTTGATTAATTAATAAAAAAGAGATGGAAATTGGTTTTGACTTCTAGCGGAGAAATTTTGTTCAGGTTTCTCCTTCTGCTCAGTGGAGCTGACGGAGCTTGCTGAGTGAGATCTCAGTGAGATCTTAGAAACGTGAACTGGCTAAATGTTTTCAATAAAATATTGACACGAGACTCGTCATTCAATATGCGGATAATGACATGACACGTTTCTATTAATCAGGTCATGTCGCACGCGTCAGGTCACGTCACACACGCCGGTCGCGTCTCAATATGCGCCTAGCCTAAGAGTAAGGGTTTTAATATTTGGTCCAGGCTCTATGTGAACCAGTATGTGGGCTAGGCTGTTTGCTTTAAAAATCAATATTGTTGGTGAACGTAAAATAAAAATACTTCATTTTTTTTTTCAAAAGCGTTTACTCTCAATAAATCTATTATTTTGGACTCCTTTATCTAAATTTTAATAGAATTCAATTTTGAAATTCACATTTTGGTCTCTTTTGTTGGGCCGACTTTAATTATAGTGTAAATTGTATAGAAAATTCATAGACACCAAAGGATGGTGCAGTATAGAAACACTGAGACTCCATGTTGCCCAACAAGTCAAAATTGACCTACACCAACTTGGCGTGCGAAATAGATTACAACTATCTATGACCTGACCCATTTGACTGGAAGAAGTTTTTTTGAGGCCTATTTCCTCGAATCTACAAAATTACTTGTTTTTTTAATAAAATCAAATCTTTATTTAATTTTGAATTAATTTATTATTATACCAAGACACATACATAAATTTAAAATAACAGAAATTATACCAAATAATAAGTAATGGCAGCATTCAATATAAATTTATATCGATTATAAATATGTCACTTATATTTATAATCGATTACCGATATCATAATGTAAAAAAAATTACGCTGATTTTTAGTTGACTTTAAGGTTAAATTTTGACTTTTTTATTAGGTAATCTTAATTTGTATGTATCTCATTGAGTAAAGATATTCAATTGTAAAAAAAAGTCTCGAAGCAGAAATTTTTGAAAGCATTTTTTCATTTATTTTTTTAAAAATTTTTCGATTTATACAAATAAAATAAAATTATTTATAAAAGACTGAATAATCAAAATGGAAGACCCTTGCTCTTGTTGACTGTAGCGCCTTTTTAGATCTTTAATTTTGCTAATATCTTGCAACTTGCGATATGTGGAGCAGTTAATACAATCTAATTAAAAATTCATCAAGCTAACATTTCACTTTGGCTGTCATACATATATTTTTTTAGTTAAAACAATTTTATCGACATTGATAGATAAATTATTCTCATTAAACCAATTTAATTATAAATTCGCGGCGGATTTTACACAAGAAAAAAAAATGAATACGTACGCAAACAAAAATTTGATATTGTATGAGTTTTATATATAGGAAAATAATAAAACTAAAATCATTTGAAATTTTCTACCTTAAAACTAAAAAATAAAAAAATGTTATATATTCTTGCACACTAAATTATGCTCTAAAAAAAAAAATTATAATCAAGAAATTCTAGTATATGGATATTATTGTTTTAATTTTTAATTTTTTTTTTAACTATAATATTTAGGGTTAAGAAGAAAATATAATAAATTGTATAAATGTACTCACCATCAATGTTATCAGATTGGTCCAATTGCATTTGTTTAACATCATTTTGGTCCTCTCTGGAGTCTGATTGTAGGCCATGTGATGATAATATACTAGACATGTCCTCAGGATGTAATTTCATACCTCCAGACTATAAAATTGCACGCACAATTATATGGATTTTAAAAGTTATATTGGTTATTGTTGTTTTATTTTGTTTCGAAAAAAAAAAATTAGTTTAAATATATAAATTAATATATCTAAATATAAGACAAAAATTCGATGGTTCCAATTCAGGGAAGTTGTGGAAAAATTATTACAAAAAAATTATAAACAATAGAATAAAATATAATAATACAAAACTTTTGAGTTGTTTTTGCGAGAAACGCTCACTGAAGTGGTGACAAAGTGGAGTGGTAGTGGGGTGTGGTGACTAAGTGGCAGGTGGAATTAATAAAACCTAAATAAACAAATGAAGACGCGCTCATCAAAGTGGAGTGGCGGTGGCAAGATATTTTGCAGGTGGTGTGGTGCCAGTCTGATGCCACATATCTCGAACATGTTTAATTTTCAAGCGGCAAGTGAGACGTGATGGAGTGGATTTTTGTTCTGTATATGCTTGTGATTATTGACTTATATTAAGTAGGTCGTCTCGAATATTTTAAAATGTCAATATAAATTCAAAGTCTCGAAGCGGACCTGCTTAAAAATTAAAAACATGCGAGACGATCAGGATTTCAATATTAAATTTGTATCCCTTGTACAGCCATATCCCTGTTTATATGATAATACCCGGGACCGGGAGAATCATCATATAAGCCATGTGCAAGAGCGGGCCAAGGCCGGCCAAACCAAAATTGCGACGGACAATGGAGGTAATCAGTGGCACCATACGTAGTTTGCTAGCTCAGTGCGCGTTAGATCACTTTCATACCACTTAGCCACCACTCCATCGCCAATCCAAGTGTTCACCATTTCACTGCCATTCACTACTCCACTATTAATTTCACCTGCCACTTAGTCACCACCCCACTCCCACTCCACTTCGTCACCACTTCAGTGAGCGCCTTGCCTTAGGTTTTACATTTATATATACTTCTTCATCTGCGGATATAGGTATGTATACAAAAAATATCTAAAATATTCTGTTGTATTGTAAGTTTAAAATCCAAATTATATAAAATAAAGCATAATAAAAAAAAATCGTTTGATTATTTGTAAAGAATTTTAACAACATTATTCAAAAAAATTAAGGGAACACAAAAAATTTCACTTTTTTCTTAGTGCTTTTGGAAAAGCTGTATCTCTGTGGAAAGTGATCTTATTTAGATGAAACAAAAAACATTCTAAAGCTTTAGGTTTTTTGTGTTCAGAAATTTTAGCAAATGATATTTTTAAGGTACCGTTATTCCGCAATCATATAAGAAACAGCACGAGTCAAAAACTTAAATTTTTTTTTTTTGAAGATTGTCATTTTCTTTGAAGAATTTTGTTGAGCTAATTAAATGTATTGATTCGATAACTTGTTTATTAAGCTTTAATGTCGTTTTTTCATCGTTCTACAATTTTTTTTCAGAAGAATATCTGGCTTTGAATGAAAAAAGAGACTTTTGACTTTAATTATCAATATTTCAGCAAGAATCCCGATACGGAAAATTCAAGGGAAGTTTTGAATACTGAAACTAATGTTCTACAAGATCTTTTTAAAACTTTATGACAATTATTTTTTTTTTAATTAAAGTTTTCAGATCGCCTTTGCCACTCCTTAAATTAGTAATATATTTTGTTGTTTTGAAATTTTGTAAAGGAGATGCTGACCGGCTTTGTCGTAGTTGTTGTAGCTTTTGAAACTTATTTATTTCTATAAAGTCTTATTGCCTTCACCTTCATAGCGAAAGGTAAAGGTATTTTACAAAATTTAAAAAAAAAAATATCGAGTACGTAATTTTGATTAATCCTAATCTCTAAGCTCTGCTAGGTTTTCTGCCGCCTAAAACAAATATTTTTTAAAATTCCTATTAAAATACGATGTTTTTTTTTTGTAATAAATCCTAAAAAGTCGTCATGTTTTATCTTGCTTAAACTGAAAATAAAACAAAAACGTACCTTTTACTCTTAGAAAATGTTTACCATCATATCCTTATAGAAAATTATAATTTCAAAAAATGTCAAGAGCTTCCTTTAAAAATTATATATTTCACTTTAGTAAAAATTAAATTAAAACTAATATTTAATTCAAAAAATTTTTTTTTTGTACAAAAAATTGCAAATGCATTATCGTCGACTTCGATTAAAATGAAAAGCTAATTCAACTTTTGCATGTTTTACAAAGACAACTTAATTAATTCAAAAACAATAGGAAAAGAATTGAATAAATTTGATATTATTTTGTTATAGCAATTTTTGAAATAATCTGAAATAGTAAAAAATAAACACTCTGAGCCGAGGACATTTCTTTTTTATATTAATCCAAATTAATAACACAATCAATACTAGGACTTTTTTCTTCACTTTTAACTTTATCTTTTGGTACATTAGTAATAATTATTTTATCATTTAGTACATTCCCACCAGAAGTATCAACATCATCTTTTGATAATTTCGATGAAGACGACGTTGACAACAAATCAGATGCAACATCTGCTGATTCTTTCTGTTGGCGTTTCTCATCAACATCCAGTAATTCTCTCTCATGACACAAACGATGTGATTTACATTTATTATGATGGTTGACGATTTCTAAACGGAAATTCGAATTTCCTTCGACAAAAGATGTCCGAATGTCTGGAATGTCGTTGGACCATTTACGGCAGAATTTACAAAACATTGTATTTGCAATATCATCGTATTGCAACCAATCAAATTGATATAACCAATTCGATCTAAATCGACCACTTTTTCTTGAAGCTGTAGCCGTTGGTGCTGGTAAAGGTGTTGGTGGAATAGGATGTCCATGATTATTGCTAGGAATCGATTGCTGATGTTGTGGCATGTTTGCTGCCAAATTGCTTCCACTCATCATGTACGAGTAGCTGGATTGATTTTTTGGTAAGTTCGTTGTATACATAATATTATCGCTTGGATTTGTTGCAGATGGACACGGTAAATGTTGTTGGTGTTGATGATCTCTGTGTCGTAGGTAACATCGCAACGAGGTTTCTGATTCTCGTGATGACATCGTAACTGCATCTGGAGTCCTCCATGTATTTGGATTATGTTTTTGCTGATTTTCATAATCTTGCAATTGATTCTGGAAATGTTGCATGTCCGTTGCAGATGTTTGCTGCTGTGAAGTGTAGAAATGTTGTTCTTGAGGCGCAGTAGAATGTTGCCGTTGGTGATGCAGATGATACATTGCCGATGGGGAATGATGGGGTTGATATCTTGACTGATGATAGTAATACGGAGACGACGATGATTGTTGGGTCGACAAAGTTGGATGTGGTATAGGCCCTGATGGTTGCATATGCGACTGATGTTGAGTTGCCGATAATGTTGCTGATGTTGTCAACATTGTTATCGATGGAATAATTATATCAAGTCGAGGATTATCGAGAATAACAGTTTTCTGTATCATATTTTTTTTTTTTTTTAATATTGCCGAGATTGTTTTTGTTTTCATTTTTACATTAAAGAAAAGAAAAAAAATAAAAGAAAAAACAAAAATAACTTAGAAAAGAATAAACACAAAAAAAAAAAAAAAATAAACATAAGAAGGGAAGGATTGTAATTTGATTTTATTTTAAGATTTAAAGTGCATTTTGCGAATTACAATTTAAAAAAAAAGTACGAAAAACAAAAAAGTTAACATAAATCACATTCACAAAACTAAACTTATGGACAAACATATTGATTTTGTTTAGATTTTTTCTTTTTCTCGGTCGATTTACATATTTAACATACATGTTTATCTCAATAATCCTTCGCCTTCTGTTATTTCTTTTTTTTTTTACTCTTTATTTAAGTTAATTTTTGTTTTTAACATTTCCAATTCACAGTCTGTATTAAATTAATGTACTAAGAAAAACATTAAAAAAAAAATCATAATATACAAAAAAAAAAAAAACAAATTAAAAAAAGGGATACAAAAAATTGGAACCATCGAACCGGTCCAAAGAAAAAACCTTAACAAAAACTAAAAGGACTTTTTATTTTGCTATCTATTAACTTTAAATATTTGTTTTTGATTGATTCTTTAGAGATAGTTAAAAGATAAGGATAAATTATAAGGAGTTTTGAAATAAGACAAACAAATAACTTACCGGCAACAATTCGGGGGGTAATGAAGCATGGTGTTGTTGTTGTTGTTGCTGAGCATCTATTAGTTCTTGTTTAATACTTAGCGATTGACTGAGACCAACTCCTTGACTGCCTGATAAAGGGGAGTCACGACGACCACCCGTCTCCTCTGATTCTGAATTGTTTCCTGTTTTTGGCGCGGGACTCGATTTGTAATTACTATGGGAGGATGCCTGAAAGAGAATTAAAATTTAAATAATTTTCTTTAAATTCTAATTTAATATATCTATAATAATTATTATACAACTAGGTACCTAAGATATTTGCAATTATGTTTGTAGGTATTTCTTTTAGTTGATCGATAAAGGGTTTGGGTATTAATTTCAATTTACTATGCCATTCGATAATTGCCTACTATGTCACATTGTCATACATATAATTAAAATTGAAAGGGGTGGTTTTTTTTTTTATCGCTAATTGCATGGAAATTTGTTTGAAATATAATTAGCAGATACTTTTTGATTTAATTGCAATTCATTATTGGCGTTATTAAAATTTGAGGGATATGTTTCTATCATACACGCTATATGCGCCTGTTGAAAGAGGTGTAATTAACAATTATAAATTAAAAGGTGTTTGATCTCTTCAATTTAATTGTGGGGTTCGATATGGAAATTACAGAAAAATCAAATACTTAGTAAAAAAGATTGTATTTTTTTCTGTTCAATAAACTCTGATAGGAATATTAGTGGCCATTTATTTAGACAAGATTTTTTTTTAAAAAGATTAAAGTGTGAAATTGTTGAAAAAATTATTGATATGTAGCTAAAAATAAATAAAGCTATAAAATATTGTTAGGTATGTATCGTTATTTCTGAATAATGACAATAACATATTTTTAAAGATAAGCTAGATTTTAAAAGTAATTCAAAATAAAAACAAGTCTTTAAAGGCTGCTATCACTTCATAATATTTATATTTTAACTTAGTTAGGTATGTCAGCTTGCTTTTGGTATAAATTGGACTTCTAGATTTAAGCCTTAATTTCACTTTGTAAATTAAAATAATATGCTTCAGAGAAGTTCAATAGTTTTAAGAGTCAAAAGACTCTTTGAATGTTTTTAAAGCTAGGGAAATCAATTTGAATGATTATTTTCTGTCCTTTTTTTTCACGAATAAAATAATAATCAAAAAAAAAATTTCAAGATATTTAAGCCAAGATAATGTCAAAAAAAAAAAAAAAACCATACATTTTAAAAATTTGACAGAAAATTTTAGGTAGGTAAACCTATTTTATTTAAATTGAGAAACATTTAAACTTTTTGAGGTAAAACATTTTAATATGCATAGATTACCTTAAGCAATGTTATAAAAAGCCTCGAAGCCTGCTGTAGTTCAGCTGGCACATCATCCGGTTTTGATGACTTAAAAAGGAAGAAAATAATAAAAAGTTGTAGTATTTTGATGATTGATGAATAGTAAGGAGTATTTTGTTTAAATTAAAAAAAAAAAATGTGTTTTAAGAAATTAATAAATTATGTAGAATTTTGTTTGAAAATTTATTTCGATTTGATTTCAAAAGAAGGAAATATGTATTTGTAGCTGATATAGTTTTCTAAAAAAACACAAACAAAAATTAAGTTATGTATTAGGAAAAACAAAAACGCCAACAGCGAACTATCTTTTGATTTATATAAATGTAAATTATAATTGTTTCCCCAAAAATTTTGTATTCCTGAGTATCTATACCTACCTATAACAGTTTTCAAAAAAAAATGTTCTTAACTGAACATTTTGAGCTAAAATAACTAAAATGAATTTGTTTGCGAATTTTTGTTCAAGCAGTAACAAAAGGTGCGTAATATTGGCAATTTTATAGCTAGCGCTGTAAAATTTTTCTTGGTGAACAATAAAAAAAACCAAAAGTGCCGATAAATTAGCCAGTAAATTAGTGAATATAAAAGTGGATAAATAGTGTGGACATGAAGTTTAAATGTCGGTAACGTAGTTTATTTTTCACTCAAAAAACGGATGTAAACACAGCCACTTAATAAAGAGTGGACATAAAAGTTGATATAGCGTTTTATTGAACTTGTATTGCTGCGCTAGCTATGAATTACCAATAAAACACACCTAATATGAATTGCCTTAAAATAGATACTCAATACATTATTATTGAAATTATTAAAAATTTAAAAGTAGTCCGTAGCGTAATGGTTAGTGCGTTGGGCTGTCACATCAGTAGTCTAGGTTCGATTCCTAGCCAGATAGCTAGAACAATTCTTTTACCGAGTGCTGTTTCAATTTTAAAATTTTGAAATAGTCAGATCATATCATCTATGATGAACGGCTGCAGTGTTGCATTTGAGCCAAAATTTAAAAAAAACGTGTTTAAACCAAATTCATCCTATATGTATACATTTTTTTTTTTATTTAAATTTATTTGTGTCATAAATGTTTTTTAAATCTTCTATACATATATAAAAATTAATCCCTTTTTGTGTTCGTACACGCATAACTGGACTAAACATCATCCGATTCGGTTGTGGATTTTTTTGTTGGATATTTATTAAACCATATAAACACACAACGGAGTCAAAAATTGAAAAAAAATCAAACGATAATTAGAAATTTCGACCAACAAAATAAGAAAATCGTGAAAACATCTTAAAATTTCGAACTTTCTGAATTAGTGTTTTTGTTCGTAGGCACATAACTCGGCTGAACATCATCCAAATTGAATGGAGATTTTTTTGTTGAATTTGTATTGAACCAGATAAACACACTACGCAGATAAAAATTGGAAAATTAGACCGGAAAAGTCGGAAAGACGTAATAAAAAATTGGAGCTTGCTCGACTTTCGAAATGAACATTAATAATTTAATCAATTAAAGGTAGAACGAAGTTCGCCGGGTCAGCTAGTTTCGTATACAAAAATTTCTCACAATTATTTTTGTACGATAAACCGTTCTGGGGGTCGATTCTCGTTCTGTGAAGCTGTGAAGTGATAAATTTTTGATTAATTTTACATCCCTCATGTCCAGCGTTGCGAAAATAATGGTCAAAAAAATGCCTCAATTAAAAAAAAATAAGCCTCACGTATTTTTTTTTAAGTTAACGTTATATATTAAAAATTAAATGTAAAGCAACAAAAGATCACAAAAACAGGATACAATTTATGAAAAATTAAACACCAGTTTGATTTAAATAAGCAAAAACAATCCTTAATTAAAAAAAAAAAACTTCAGAGGAAAACATGGAGCTTAGGAACTCTAATCCAGTTATGTATGTCAATGTACCCAATTGATCACATGGATACGCATGAATAAAAAATATGTATATATTTAAGTACAGTTTCAATTCAGATCACCCTTAAAATCATACATCTTTTTTGAGGTAAAAAATAAAGATTGTTGCAGATTATATCAATTTTTGTCTTTAAAAATCGTTTTTGTGTTTTTAATCTATTCCTGAACTTTGTTTTATTTAAATTAATACCACCTTATTATCGAGTTGCAAATTGATAATATAGATTGGGACAAATTGTACTGAGTGATTTCGTACCTTGAATTCCCTTGCCAAATTCAATTATCATTAGGTGTATAATTCTAGAGCTGGATAAATAATTTGGTATGCATGCTTATTTTTATTCACATGGAAACCAAAAGAGGTACTCAAAAGCAATTCGCTTTTAAGACTGATACCTATTGTAATTGATTTTAACATCTATGTAATACTTCAGTTTACTCAAACTCGCTGTTTAATATCTTCTCAATAAATAAAAAAACTTTACTACCTTATTTCTGTAAGTTGTAAAAGTCCATGGCATAATGGTTAGTGCGTAGGAATTTTGCGCTGGCTTGGGTTCGATTGCCAGCTTCTTCCACCAAGGAAACAAGAAGTTTTTTTTTTTTTTTAAGGCTGATTTCCAATGCCGCGTTGGGCGTCGCTTTGACAGATTTGTCTTTCAACGCGAAAGCTCACACATAGCAATTCAAGCAAATTGTTTACAATGGCCGCGTTCAACAGCACATTTGACAGTTCTGAACTGTCATTTTTAGAGCTTCTGATTGGCCAGCAGTCATAAAAATTCAGTTGACGTCGATTGACATTTAGTTACGTTTCTTACGTTTTTTTCTGAATTTTCAGATGAAAAATTCTATCTGAAAATTCAGATGACAGCTAAAAGCAACAAAAAAAAACAGTTCTTGATCTAGTTTTTTTTTGGTGTGTGGTCTGATCGTCTGGGTCTCGTATTGATTTTCGGATTTTGATTTTAAAGTGTAAAAAATAATAAAAACAGAATAAATAATTTCAGACTTTTTTGTGCGTTCAGTGTTACGTTTTTCAGAACTGAATTTTTAGATCTGTCAAAAACGTGGTGATGAACGTGGCCAATGACGCGTTGGGTATTATGTTACGATTTGGCACCTATTAGCATCTACACAAACCAACGTAACATAAGCTACCTCAACGTTAAAGTTGAAAAAAATCAACTTCAGCGTGCGTTTTGACAGTTAAACTAATGGTCGAATTCCTTTCAACAAAGAAATCGATTTATTTAGAAGAAAAAATCGGTTTTTCTGGACAAATTCCTTTTATTGAAAGAAAAAAATCGATTTTGTTTAAAAAATAATAGAATAGTTTGTTGAAAGGAATTCGAAATTACAGTTATGTAGGTTCATTTTGATTTTCAGGTTCTCTTCAAGTCGTCTGTCATGTCAACGCGTTCGTAAAGCTTGTAAACGTATACGTAAGCGTCTCTAACGCGAACGCGCCATTGGAAATCAGCCTACGGCTATTGCGTCTTCCACGGAGGTGACAAATCTTCCAGGAGTATCTCTTGTCACCTTATTCATTTGGATTTGCTACTTAATTGTGGATCATATATTTCAATTACCGATAACCAACACACAGACATTTAATTGAGAGTGTTGTAAATCACTAGCTCTGGTTCCCACGAGATGCCGTGCCACCGAATTTGTTTATTTATAATCAGAATATTTACATTTAAAAATAAACTAATGGTCAACAACAAAAATTTATTTAAATCAAAATAAGTATACTATACATATTGTAAATTAGCATTTCCAAGATTATTCGCAAGCAGTTAAGTTTCTCATTCAAGAAATCTATTTAAAGAAGTATATTGTAATAAGGTAATACTATACGTAGATATATTATGTGCATATTTATTAGTTTTTTTTTGTAATCGAAACAAACATTTCAATTCAAATAAATAATTGCCGACAAATCGATTTCAATAATTTTACAAATGCTTGTGCTTGCATTGACAGACGAGATGGCTGCAATTAAAACAACAATAAACAATGTATGCATGTAGATACCTATCAATTTATTGAACTCTGACACCAAAGTAAATATTTTCCTTTTGGGTGTTGATATGGAAAATATTTTAATCAAACAGATCATTGCTTAAATCAATTTCGAGCGTTACAGCACCAATAAAATAGCCAATTTAATTCAGTCAATTAGTTCGGACATAATGTGTTTATATGTAATGGGTACGTTTTATGTAGGTATTTGATGTCACTGATGTTAGTCATAGATTATTATGTATTTATTTTCAATTACGTACATACTTGCAGTAGTCGCATTTGAGCAAATATTAGCCTGCATTCAGTACAAAAACAAATACAAACATATATCAATCACTAAATAATATGTGTTTTTAGTAACATATAATTTTTTTTTTAAATTACCTAACAATTTTGATTCACTTTCACTCGTATTTAAAATCAAATGATAAGAAGGACAATAATAACATCAGCTGAAAATGAATTCAACAACCCTGATAATTTTGAGAAGGCCGACATGCCTTATCTGCTAAGAATTTTTGGTTTTGAAGATTAGTCGAGTTTTATTCAATATTAGCCTATCTTAAGAAATTATGTTTTTCTTTAACTTTTTATCTTTATATTTTCACTGGAACAAAGTTTTTAACTAAAATGCACGACCTGGTCGCTTCTACTTGTCCTTAGAGCTAAAGTGACATTGAATTAAGGCTGATTTCCAATGCCGCGTTGGGCGTCGCTTTGACAGATCGGTTTTTCTGGACAAATTCCTTTTATTGAAAGAAAAAAATCGATTTTGTTTAAAAAATAATGGAATAATTTGTTGAAAGGAATTCGAAATTACAGTTATGTAGGTTCATTTTGATTTTCGTCATGTTGACGCGTTCGTAAAGCTTGTAAACGTATACGTAAGCGTCTCTAACGCTAACGCGCCATTGGAAATCAGCCTTTATAAGCCGTGTTTTTTTGCAAACCCGAAGAGAATTAGATGAAAAAAACGATTTCAGTTTACGTGTTAAAAGCAACAATAACTAAGCCCATTCGGGGTTAGGTAAGCACGGAGAATTTTTGGTGCTTAACGTAAGCACGGAGAAAAACTGTGTTACCGGCATGAATTCCATGCATGTTATCGATAGTTTGTATGGAAACTCCATGTTTTTTCCCTGATGGCGTCGGTAATCCCCGATATCGTTTTTTTCGACCAATTTCATCCGTGATTGCAAAAAAAACACGGATAGTGTAAGATTGATGTTTTGAATTATGTTTAAGAAAGCTATTTTATGTGGTATAGAAAGCTGTCACAAGTCAGCAAATATATCGAAATCGATCAACAGTGGTTTAGACAGATATTATACTGATAGTCATACAGACAGACAGACAGAATTGCAGAACACGAAATCGCTCAGTATAATTTGTCCCAATCTATGTTATCATTTTGCATCACGATTATGGGGTGGTAGGTACATATATATGTATCGATCTTAATCCAGGATGTTTTTCCAAAATGTTTGGGAAAATGTCATTTGCCTGGCCTGAAACCACACTGATAGGAACCGATCAAATTATAAAGTGACATAAAGATTTAAACCAGTGTTTCCCAACCTTTTTTGTACTATGCCCCACCACAACATTTTCCAAAATCCTGATGACCTCCTAACATTATAATGTTAATACCCAAACAATTTTTAAAATAATATGAAATGTTAAACAAAAATTAAATGGTTGAACAAAAAAAAATCCATACAAGGAATTTGTCCAGAAGAATCGATTTTTTCGCCTGAACATATTGAATTTTTTGTTAAAATGAATTCGACATAAGTTTGTTTTCGAAACATTTACGGCCATATTATTCACTAAATACATCTAGATTAAACCTGAATGTAAATCATACAAATTCAATGTAAATTCATCTGGACTTAAGTTTAAATCTGGATGTATCGAGTGAATAATATGGCGGTTAATGTAGAACAGAAATTCAAGTAAGTAGGTACAAAATAATTTAATAACTATTAATTATTTCAAATTAGTGTACTTGATGCCTCCTGCAAATAGATTTTATGTCAGGTTCAAACTTAGACAGCTTCAATATCAAGTCTCCTCGTTTTGTCATATCATAAAGATTTTTTTCTATTTCAGCAAGCCATTTATGGCACTAAATTCGCATTCACTTAAATATGAAGATGGAAAAGGTAACAGCAGATCTCTTGCATATTTGTTTGCATTTGAGTAGTTGATTTTAGTTTCCTCACAAAGCCATGCCAATGCCATCGCTCCTTTTTTTTTGTCGAATAAAGTTTTAATTGACTCATAATAGCTGCGTTTTATTATCTACGGGTCTGGGGTCGGGGTTATTTTTTAACACATAGAGCATAAACAACACAAGATCTAGGTTTTTATCAGGATTTCATTCAAAGACCCAAACAACAGTTCTAGTGTGGCGGGTAGATGGCGTTGTGCCTTTTACAAATGGTAAGGAAGTGCAAAATTCAGTGTAAAGAAAAGAGACAGGTAAATAGGTACATTTCAATTTCAATTTCAATTTATTTATAACGGCGGTGTACAAATAAGACATATTAAGTCTTTTATAGTACCTTCATTATAGTATGTACATGAAAAATAAATAGGCATAAGGAAAAAAAAGGTGGGTATACAACACTGTCGTTAAGGCTGTTTCACAATGCGACGAGAAAACGAGACGTCAGCGTGACAAGAAACGCTTTCATCTTTTTCTCGTTATAAAATCGTTCCTCAGTTCACAATGCAGCGAGTTATTCACAGAGACAGCGTAAAATTATTCATGTTTGTCAGTGAATTCGGGAAATAAAATACAAAATTTGAAAAAATGGAAATGAAAACGTTAAAAAAAATGCTTTTAGTACTTTTGGGAATGTTTATTTACAAAAAAGCAAAAGGCAAAAAAGACCAAAAGTGAGCAGAAGAATACGGTGGGAATGTTAATGAAGACAAAATTAATTAGTCGCAAAATAAAAACACATATTTGCTGGTCATTTTCGTCGTCTCGTCGCATCTTTTTTTCAATTTTTCGAAATCATGGCGTGACGGGACGACGAGAAACGCTTTATTGTGAATACTCTGGTATATTCTCATTGCTTGAAATTGGTTTGACAGCTACGACGAGTTCTCGTCACGTTCAAGTCTCGTTTCCTCGTCGCATTGTGAAACAGCCTTCAAATGGATCTGTATCGTTTTATTTTTTCGGAGTAAACTAAATGGGTTATTGGCGATAATAAAACGCACCTAATATTGTGTTTCTGCGAGTTCTTCACTAACATTAATTGCATTATCTAAGATTGGGAAATTAAATTTTTTCAAATCTGAAAATTTTTCGTTTAAATCAGCCGATACATTTTTCAAATGATCGACAATTACATCTATAGCGGTGTCGGTCACTTCAAATTTTGGAGCCAATAGAATTTTTCAAATTTTTCGTTGTAAATATATGTCTGACAATTCAATAAATATAACGAAACCAAATTTTTTCTTCATGCCTCAAGATGAAAGAATACTGGCGAATTTTTCACTTGCTTAAAACTACCACTCATAAGAAATATATATCCAAAGGTGGAAACACAAGAAGAATAGATTTTTAGGAGAGGTGTGTAAAGGTTCTCCCAAACCAACTCGAATATTCGGCACGACGAACGAAAACAATGACAGCCGCATTTTATTATCTATGGATCTGGATCAGGATCATCCCTTGAAAATAAAACGATATGGATCACAATGACAGCAGTGTTATATGAACATCTCTTTCTAACTTTAACGTTTTAATTATTTTCAGTTGTTTCCCGTCTATTTTCTTTACACTGCAACAAACACTACCTTACCATAAAAGCCATCTACCCGCCAGAGTAAAAATTAATTTGTGGATCTTTGAAATAGATCCCAATAGAGAGCAGGACCCCGAATTGTTTTTGTATTACGTTTTAACAAATGATCCCGATCCAGTGCCGAGATTTAGCTATTTCAGCGAGTGAGGTGAGATGACTCGCCTTACTCGCCGACTCATCTCACTTCATTCGCAAAAGTGATTTAGCTATTAAAGTGAAATGAGTAATTTCGAATCAAGTTTCGAACACATGAAATGTCATAAACAAAGGCTATCTTTTAATTCGTTGTCTTTGGTTTTGTTTGTTTGAGGTTTGATTTTTCAATTTTGTATTTTTATTTTAATTAAACTTTATCGAAAACAAAATTTAATTAATGTGTGACTTTATTGTGAAGTTAGTGTGCCCTACCCACTCCTAAACATTCTTCCAAAGTTTTGTAGTTAGTCCTCACGAAGTTGATGGGGTCGTCCTTGCGATGCTGAATTATATTTGTCACTTGTGTTAAAAAAATTTATACCTACAAATAAAATGTAAATAACAAATTAATAATGTTCATCAAATATCATTTTTACATAAATGTATGTTTGTATAAAAAAAAAAACAAATCTTTTATGTGCTGCATACTCATTTTTACCTACATACATTGTTGTTTTGCTAGTTCGTTTCACATACGTGAATAGGTATGTTGAAATTCCTTTGAAAAAGAACACATACTTATGCAAAAGTGGAAATTTACCAACACATACACCAAGTCACCGCTGAAACATCCGGCGAGTAAACTGACGTTTCATTTCACTCGCCTACTCACTCACTTTTACTAGCTAAATCGATTTTCAGTGAAAAGTGAGTCATCTCACTCACTCGCCATTAGCTAAATCTCGGCACAGGTCCGTAGAAAATAAAACACGGCTAATAACAACGTGTTGTTTTGTTTGACAACCACGTGTTGTTCTTGTTGTTTTCGTTCGTTGCGCCAAATATTTGCTTTGGTTTGAGAAAGCCTTAAAAGAGTATAACTTTATATTGCCCCCCTATAAAATGACCAGTGATCTCGCAATTTAATTTCTGTTTTATAGAAACGAAGCGTAATCAAAATCGAAAGTTTGAGGAACCAACAAAAATTGTATGGCAACTATACCCATTCTAGATGAGTGCAAGTTATGTGTATCTCAACATTTCAACAGGCAAAGAGGTATACTATTGATGGATTTACATGTATCTTCATTGGCAATTATCAAGAAGAGTAGAGCAGGACAGATTCATGCCAAAAAACCAATGTTCATGTTTATCTAAATCCATCATCAGCTGCACTTATTCGTTGCATAATACAAACTAAAAATCGCCGAGCGTACATTAGTGTTAGTCGCCAGGCATAAAGTTTGTAGTATTTACTGAATATTTTGGTAAAATTTCGGATACATACCAAAGTTATGTGAAAATTAATTAAATATGCATTTTCATTGATTTATCTATGTCGCGACGCGATTTTTCGTGTGCAGAAGGTGGAAGTAAACAAAAATTATTAGTACAATATTCGCAGTCACGATCATAGAGATTAACATGAAATTAAATTTTTATCCCGCCAGTTGTAACAAAAATGTTGTTTAATTATGCGTTTCTTTAAAAAAAAAACAAGCTCTAGAACTTGCGAATTTCTTAAACTATATTTAAAGCACTCCTAAACTCAAATTCAACAATTCTGCTTTAATTGTTTAATATTTAAATAAGAACCAAAGAAAGTAATTTAACGTAGATTTTACCTCTCTAAATTTTTGAATTTTAAATAGAAAACTAAACACCATTCATTTGCATTGGATATTGTTGTCTAATTACTTTGGTAACATTAAGTCATTAGCGACTAAAAATCAAATATTAAATTTAGCAGCAATTGAAAATTGTGTTTATCTATGGCAAATGATATATATACATGTGTGTGTGTGTATGGTTTCATTTTAACATTGGATGCGTTAATGGTGGTCTAGAGTTGACAATATCATTGCGACTGGTAATTCCTGCTATGAGATAGTATAAACACTCTTAAAACCTCATCAAAATAAACCTCCATTAACCACACTCAATAGTACACAAATCACTGGAATTCTTTTGGGAGTTTTTCAACGTAAACGCCCTTGCATATAGCTTTTACAGAACAATTAGCATAATAAATCATTTATCAGGATTTCAATATCTCGACAAGCATCATCATCTAGTACATCAACGCTGTGGATGAACAATTGAATTGAACATTATACACAAATGTATGTTTGAAAGTAGTCCTGATGAAGTGTTTTCGTCAGCCTAGCATGAAATTTTGTGCCTTTTTGCTCGTGGAAAATATGTTTAGTTTGTTGTTTAATGCATTTAGCTTATGCTAAAACTCACTTTTATATTACTCAAGTTGTAATTTATGTAAATTTTTCAAATATGTATGAAAATTAAATGGAAATATTTTGAACCTTTTCTATGTTTATATCAATAATCTCTCAAACTATACAAACACACCCATTTTATAATCCATTTCATGCAACAAATTTTTACTTGCAATTTCAAAGAAATATTTTGGATTCGTAAAAAAATGAAAGATTTTAATCACACACAACAAACAATAACAAAAAAAAAAAAAAAAAATCTTACAGCCAGTTGTACAAAAACGTGGTTCAATATTTAACCCGTGGTTCAAGAAATTTAATTCGCCTATTTTGATGGATTAACTGACGTTCAACGATAGTTATAAGCGTTCAAGTATTTGATAATAGCCAAGTACATGCTTGAACCATCGCTAAACCTCAATTATTCCGCCGAAATCGGTGAATAAAAAATTCTGAACCACGGATCAACATTTTTACCAAGATTGTATAACTGTCAATTTTAATATACAATTTTCAATAAGCTTTTTGGTTTTTAAACACATTTGGTCGTATTAATAAACACTGTCTAACTTTAGACAGTTGTCCAAGTTTTGAAAAAACCTCTCTAATTGTTGCTAAAGTGATCTAACTTTTTATCTTACTTTAGACAAGGTAATTGATTGTCTAATCTAAATCTTGTCAAATGTAATATTTGTTGTATTAAATAAAGAATATTTCTGACTGTTTCGAAATACTTAGACATAGTTTAATCAGTCAAAAATCTAATAAATACGACTAATTCTTTTTCAGCTTTAAATGCAATAGTCTGCGACCATGTTGTTAGCTTTAACTATTGAGAAATATTGTTTCTGTTCAATTTACACGAGAATATTATTGTATTGTTGAATATTGAATGAGCTTATAGATCTGTATCAATAAATGAAGTTGACAATTTGTATGAGAAAAAAAGAAAACGAATCGCATGAACATATTTGTTTTTTTTTTTTTTTTTTTTGCAATAAAAAACTCCCATTCGATTTGAAACAGAAAAATGCAATCAGAATGCCCAACACAATTATTTTTATTTATGTTCTTACAATGGGTTTTACATTTTGATGAAATCATTGGTCTATCGAAATCGACATATTTGTTTTTTATAAATTTACAACATGAAGTTACAGAAATGGAATTGGAAATTTATGTTCAAAAGATTTTTTTTTTATTATTGAATTTAATTTTAAAAATCAAATAAAATTGAAAAGTCTTTGTTTATCAATTAATAATTTGATTGTAGGGTAAAACTGAAGCCCAAATGCATAATAATCTTATTTTTTTTATATTTCTTTACATTTGTCTGTAAATTTATTGCCCAATACGTGATGCGAAATACGCGAGTAATATCTAAATTTCTTCTAAAAAATCCCTCCAGGACAAGGACACTAGAGCGTTAGACTATCACACCTCTTGCGAAAAATAACAAATCCTCCAATCTTGTCACGATAAAGTGCTTTTCATCTAGGTCCTTAGGACTTTTGCAGAAAATTTTAGGTTGCTATACCATTTCTTCAGACTAACAACACGCAAACAGGATTGGTAGATAGTGTAGGTCACTAGGCTCTCGACTCGACCTAATTTTTCAATTTTTGAATACCATGTAAAAACATATATTGATTTGAAAATTCGATTTATTCGAGGTCAGCTGTTCTAGTTTTAGTTGTGAACTGATAAATACATAAAAAAAGTTAAAGTGTGACAGCCAATAAGAAGTCTGTTCCCGAAATTTTTCGCACTAAATCTGGCTAAATGTCAAATTTTGAGGAGTGGGGATGAAATGCTCTCACAGAGAAAGAAAACTGTCAAAATGTCGGGAAGGTTTGTGCACTAGTTTTTACCAATTCTTACCACTTTTTAAACGTCAAAAATAAATACTCGACTAGAGTTGCCTTAGATCAATGATAAAAATTTATTAACATTGTGAGGAATCACAACCCAAGAAAATACATTTTAACAAAAAATAAACGTAACTAACTGCTTATATCAAGTTTATTAATATAAAAACTAAAAAATCTTCAGTTGTACATTTAATCATGCAGCCCAAGTGTGTTTTTCTCCAAAAAAAAAAAAACACTACAATATGTAAGAATTACCCAATTGCTAATTCTACTTTATTTTTTTCTTCCGAAATAGTTTTGCCAGTTATAGCCATCAGGAAAACGCATCAGGAAAAATTTTCTTTTTGATAATTTAATGTTTTATTATACGATTTGAAATTTACAAATGGCACAAATCGATGAAAAATCATTTGAAATTTTTATTGCATTAACAAAATGTCCTTTGGAGGAAATATTTATTCTACAAAATGAATTTTCTGATGAAAACTCGTTTTCTGTACGAAATGTCAATCAGGAAAATGATTAAGTACTTGTTTAAAACAAAGTATTTCTCCCAAATTAATTTTTTTTAATGGACAAAATATTTCAATTGGTTTATCATCGATTCGTATCCTTTTTATATTTTAAATCGTTTAATAAAACATTGAACTATACAAAAGGAAATTTTTTCCTGATCCGTTTTCCTGATCGCTATAACTGGGCCCTTACACATATTTTACAAGAATTATTACATTAATTAAAAGATTAACAAATTAATAAAAAATATGCCCATGTATCAAAACCAGAATAAAAATTAATACTTGGGCAACCCTTATTCAACAGCATTTTTTTTTTTTTTTGTCATCTGACATAAGTCAACCTGACATTTGTCAACTAGTACGAAATAGTCAGAAGAAATTTATCGAACCAAATGGTAAGGAGGGGACATTTTTTAACTCTCTTGAGAGCGCTCTCTTTAGCAAGAAACATCACAATTTTTCATTTACGGAACGGAACGACTTCGTTTCAAAATTAGTTTTGAGAATTTCTAAGATGTGTTGCAAGCAGCAATTACCAAGGTACACCACGAAACTACAAATTCAAGTTAAAACAAGTTCTGCCCGAAGGACCTTCCTTATAAGATTCTAGATAATAAAATCTTTGTGCATTATAAGTATACCAAAGCAAATCGGTCCAAGCGTTTATGCTCTATATGTGGAAGTGAAGATATCTTAGGATATATCATGTTTCTAAAAAAACACTAAAGATATATGTATATCTAGTCGTTAATACTATATTCACGATCGGAATTTGTACCAATTGAGTAATTTTTCAGGTCTTATAAAATTTTCTTGAGCTTTATTTTGACTTGTTTCGAATTAATCTAAAAAAAAATTGATTATAACTTCGTTGATGTTTTCTTTTCCGGATAAAATTTCAAAAATCAAAGAATTCCTACAAAATGTCCCTTTAGAGGTCAAAATTCCCACAGAAAGGGATTTTTCCCACGATCCCCCAGCACTGCTAAGACAGGGTCACGCCGAAGGAAGCTAGAAAGCTCGGTTTCGTTTGAAGGCTTCAGAACTCTTATTAAACCGTCAATTTTATTTGACATTCCAATATTAAAAATTAATCTTACTTAAAACAATATAACCCTGAATTTTATATAATTTTACAATAGCGTTGCCTAAATAAAAATAACTAACATATTACTTCATAGAGCCCCCGGCCTAACCACTTTTGGGCAAAATAATGCCTCACTTGAGAAAAAAAGATGCCTTTTTCAATAAAAAAAACCTCACCTAATCTTTTTTACTTAAACAAACAAAATCTTTTATATAACAAAACGTTCCTATAAAAAACAAAAACTTAAATAAATCACAATAAACATCTTCTTAGAAAATTAGTTAATTCAGTCATTTTTAATCGAAATCGTCCTGTTCCTTAAAATCATACATATTTTTTATTTTCAATAATAAAATGAGGAAAATGCAGTGTAAGCGGTATTATCGACTGCTTCTTAACGAGTTCTGAGGGCTCTAAAATCGCCATTTCATTCAGCATCACAAGTGACAATACAATTTAGACAGTTTTCGCGAAATAACTTTAAATCGCATGCATTTAACATTGAAGAGTTCACAGCAATGCATGCAGCCACTTTTTTTTTAACTATCATTTGAAAATTGTGAATAGTTTGAAGGTGGATACACATTCTTTTAGAAAATAGTAACATAGATAAGAAGTATTTTTGGCCAAGATTTCTTTAGAGAACAAATAAATTATAAAAAAAAATGTAGTGTTTTTATGAAATAAAAAAAAAGCCTTTTTAAAAAAAATAAACCTCAAAGCCTCAGGCAATGAAATAATGCCTAAAAGGCATAAAAAAAACCTCAGTTGGCCTTGGCATCGCTGCCCCGGCCCTAGTCGAAATCGAAACTACAGGCACAAAAGTAGTATGGGAATGGGATTAAGTCCCCGGCCCTAGTCGGATCGGAACTAAAGGCTGATTTCCAATGGCGCGTTCGCGTTAGAGACGCTTACGTATACGTTTACAAGCTTTACGAACGCGTCGACATGACAGACGACTTAAAGAGAATCTGAAAATCAAAATGAAGTTACATAACTGTAATTTCGAATTCCTTTCAACAAACTATTCCATTATTTTTTAAACAAAATCGATTTTTTTCTTTCAATAAAAGGAATTTGTCCAGAAAAACCGATTTTTTCTTCTAAATAAATTGATTTTTTTGTTGAAAGGAATTCGACCATTAGTTTAACTGTCAAAACGCACGCTGAAGTTGATTTTTTTCAACTTTAACGTTGACTTGACGTAGCTAATGTTACGTTGGTTTGTGTACATGCTAATAGGTGCCAAATCGTAACATAATACCCAACGCGTCATTGTAAACAATTTGCTTAAATTGCTATGTGTGAGCTTTCGCGTTGAAAGAAAAATCTGTCAATGCGACGCCCAACAAGGCATTGGAAATCAGCCTTAAAGGCACAACACAAATACTACAATTACAATGGCTCCCTGGCCACAGTCGAAACTTAAAGGCGCAAATATTACAATGGGATATAGTCCCCGCCCGTAGTATGAAGGCACAAAATAATTCCACAGCTCGAGTTTCGACCACTGCTGTCGTTTTGGCTACTATAGTAGCATTTGGCTACTTTGCTGCGGAAAGGGCTACTGTGCTACCCATATCTCAAAATGGCTCCCCAGTCACACTTACTAGTAAAACAAATTAAGGGAACATAATTTTATACAGTTTTTTTTAAGTGTTTTTTTTTTTTTTTTTGAAGAGCTGTATCTGTTTCTTTGTGGAAAGTGGACGTACTTTACTGTGACAAAAAGTGGTCAAAAATTAATATTTTCTGTTCTATTTTATTGACGATTTCACAATGTTTACAATTTTTTGTACGACTTGATAATTTGATCGATCAATTTTAAATCTAAAAAAAAATTGGTGGTCTAAAAGGTCTTCAAAATGTTTTACCAAATTAAATCCTACGATTATTTTTGTTAAGTCTATAAAAAGCCGTTTTTTCTACTTTTTTTAAACTAACGTTGATGTGTCAAAAAACATATTGGCTTTAAAGCTTTGAAAAGCTCTTGTAGAAAATTAACTCAGGTTTCCAAAACTTGGTCACCCGATTTAAAGTTGTCTTTTTTCATTCAAAGTCAGATATTCTTCGGAAGAAAATTTATAGAACAACAAAACATGATGACATTAAAACTTAATAAACAAGTTATCGGACCACTTTATTTAATTGGTTAACAAAAAAAAAAAAATAAGAAAATTATATTCTTAAAAAAAAAAAATTGGCTCGTGCTGTTTCTTTTGATTGTGCTAACTCATTTGCAAAAATGAATATTAAAAATTGTTGTTTCGATAGAAAAAAGTATTTGTTTCTTTTCATTTATAATCATATTATTAAATGAATTATTTTGAATTTTTGGGGGCTCCTCAACTTTTAAAAATGCTCCCCAAAATTTCTGAAAAGTGCTAACCTCGGAATTTGGAAAACGACAGCACTGGTTTCGACTCGAAAGCCAAAAAGCAAAAAAACTTAAAAACTACAATCTAGTGCGTCATGCACTCAGAAGTGTGTTTCTTGGTACTTCTTCTTTCGTATATGAGAATGTCAATGTGGTACGCACATCACTGGTAAAGGCAGAAGACGAATTTCCAAACAAATTACACATTTACTTATCAAATTCGTGGAAATGAGTAAGTGTGAGTTATAAAAGTGCAAAAAAATTCGTACATCATTTCATCAAATTAATGTGTTAATATATCTGGCTTATGAGGTTGAAGTTGAACCGAATTTAAAAATTCAATAATTTATAGTTGAAGAGATAGTTGGGACGTCACGTGTCGGTCGTTGAGGGCGATGTGGGCGGTATAGGTAGAATGACGATTTAGAGATGAGGAAAAAGGTGTTACTTCGTTACAGTTTATTTAAGAAGTGATAAATATTGAAAATATTTTGGTTTTAGAGGGTTTTTAACTCAAGAATATCATTTTTAGTTAATTGCATGTACACAGTCGGGATCCTTTTGTATTGTATACTAAAAACTACAAGAATTTGACAATTCTTTATGAAAAATATAAAAAGGTGGCGGATTTTGGAAGACCTAGCAGCAGATAAAATTTAGTATGGTATATGTGTAGAAATAAAAAGAAAACATCTTACATTAAACCCCCAAATACAGTGAAAGTTTAAACTTAAGTTCAGCTGAACCTGAACTTAAGTTTAAATTTCAAGTTCAACTCTTTGCGTTTCATAGCATTAACTGAATGTTAGTTTATTAAAACGAACTATAAATTACCGAACTACTTTACTATTTTCTCTAAAGCGCATGCGCAGTCAGCGCAATTCTCTTATTTTTGTATTTTTTTGAAGAAAAAAGAGAGTATCATGAGCGAATGACATGAGAAATATTTTTCCTTCCTGGATTGGGAGAGTTTAAATTTAAACGGCACAATTCACCCGTTTAACTTAAACTGCAGATTGAACTCATTTCAGATGTGAAATCTAATTATGAGTTGAACTCAAGTTTAAACTAAAAGCAGAGTTTAAACTTACACTATGAAACTGGCCATAAAAGTGCCTTCTATCAAAATAGTGCTATTCGATTATTCTTAACAAAGGCAGGAACTGCGAATAGCTCGTAGCCAAAATTGAAATTATAAATTAAATATCATGTTTATTTAGAAATATGGCTTCTTATTTAAATATGTACATATTACAATTTTGAATAATTTAAAGTAACTGTTTTTTTTTTGTAAGCAAAATTCTATTTATAAAATCGCCATGAAAAGTATAGCAATTTTCTTTCCTAATTTTTTTCGTTTTTTAATCAGACAAACATTAAGTACAGTTCACGGTTTTAGTCAAAAATTTAAAGAATGGTCGTACTTACATACATACGTAACGCTCTTAAAGTAAAACCAAACCACGAACGGAAGTTGATAAGATCTATGGAGCATTATTATAAATATGTAGTTTATTATAATTTTTTCTTACATCAATTATGGTATTTTATATTGTTTTTGCTTTAGCCCTTTTATCAGTAAGGCATATGTATGCTATTCACTGTTATATCTTCACTGATGGTGTTAAATATTTGTTAGCATATTATTTCGAGCCAAGAAAAACCCTATTTTTTGTTTAACTTATGAGGAGGCTATTTTTATTTTCAAAACCCTACGAGATTGTGCTTTTGAGAAAATATCTAGATTCATAGATAAACACTAAATAGTCCTAAAATTTTAGAAAGACAGCTGAACAGATAATCTTATAATCTTATAATCTTAATTATAAGTACTCCACCTATTTGAAAATAATTCATTAAAGAACTTACCTGAGAATCCTGAGTGTAATGCCTGTCCTGTACATTTGCGTTATGCGTCGAGGTTAACGAATTATCACAGTTGGATGAGTTCTTACGTCTTCTCTTATTACTACTAATATTATGGTCTACCGGTGTGGTAGACATTTCTCTATCACGATCTCTATCTTTACTATAGTCTAGCTGCATTATTTCATCACGACTGTCTGCCCTCTCTCGCTCTCTTTCATTGATGATTACACCACCTGCACTATTGCTGCTACTGCCTGCTATTATGGGTGTTATACTACCGCTTTCACCACCAACCACAGGTCCAACGCTAGGAGATCGTTCGCTTAAGCATAAAGCCGAAGCTGTGGCCGATTGTAGACTTGCATTTACGATACTGCTGTTGCCAACAATCGTAGTAGCACTGCTGCCGCTGCTTCCTTCGCGGTTACCACCACCACAACTTAAACTACTACTGCTGCGATGATGTAAATCACGCTCACGTTCTCGTTCACGTTCACGATCACGTTCACGTTCACGATCACCTTCACGTTCTCGTTCTCGTTCTCGTTCCCTTTCACGTTCTCTTTCACGTTCTCTTTCTCGTGATTCTCGATTATTAGAGGGCGATGTCGTGCCCGAATCTCTCATTCTGTCACAACTGGTTCGATAGTTTAAATTTGTGTTGTCTGTTAATCCTCGAACCTATGGATATAGAATATATTTTTAAAAATTGCTTTTTTATTTCTAAACATTATAAAAATCTTACCTGTAAGCTCTCAGCTGTTTTTAGAAAGGCAGGCAAAGAACTTTGACCAACATTCACCTCGCCTTTGTACATAAAATCGAGTAGTGATCTTATCTCTGAGTATCTGACATCTTTTAGAAAAATTATGGGATGTGGGTGGTGATTTTGCAGGAAAATTGTTTCGAAATATGGGCTGCATGCTGATAGAATTGTCTGATGCGCCTAAAATTATAAAATGAAAAAATATATAATTAACAAATTTGTTTTTTTCTTTAAAAATATTTAAAGGACATAAATAATTCTATTTGTGTGTTTTCAGGAAATTTATTATTCAACTCTATATGCAGTTGTTGTAGAAGAAGACAAATTGTGTAAATTTATGATATGATAAATTTCTCTCACGTATTTAATTTTTACTGCAGCCTTTTAGGCTAAACGGAGTCATTTTCGTGTACGCAAAGAATAAAACTATAAAGCTACAAGAGAACAGGTAAAATTTGTAATATTAAAATGAATTGTCACAAAATTCCATCTGTTTTCTTGCAGATTGTGTTTTATGTTACGTGAGGCATTTAACTACAAGGATAAAATTGTTTTTATTTTGTTTTTGTAGACAAGTGTGACTTTAAAATGAAATGAGGAGTTACCTTATTGGCGAGGTGTTTGAATAGAAAAAGTAAAAAGGATGGAATCATTCTTTAAATTGTTTTTTTTTTGTAAATATAACAATTTTTTTTTGTTAATAAATTTTGTATGGATTTTTAAATTCATATTTTTAAATATTACCTTGACTGTTTCACCGTCACAAGCCAATGTGACATCGCATAACGCCTCCCTCTGCAGCAGGGAGGTCAGCACACCAGTAAGATTAGACGGATGATTGTTCCAGCGTAGACAGAATTGCTGGTCCATAATAGCTCCTTGGTCAGTGTTGTACCTGTAAAAGACAAATGAATATACAAAAGTTAGAAAGACCTTTTTTTAAAATGAAGAAATATAAATTGGCGGCTAGGACTTGGCAAAGAAGATACAAATTTATATATGGAATGACTATTTGCTTACAGGAAACAAATTTAATTTTATCTTTGGTGTGGAATTTTTTTTTTAAATAAGTTTTGGTCGGTCATATTAAGATTCCCTCTTTGACATTTGTCCTTGATTAACGTTTGCATATGTAACTTAACTCGCACTTTCAATGATATTGAGTTTACTTTACATCTAATCGTTTTGATATTAAACTCTATGAATGGAGTTATTAAAATTTACATATCATTATTGCTATGAATGAGACTAGACATTGAGAAAACAGTTTTACCTTGTATGTTATGCATACATACATGGTGTATCTTTGGATATAAAGATGAAGATGAAGACAAATAATGTCAATTCTGATTTCGCTCTATGTTTTGGCGAATAACTAATTCATATTCAATGTCAAATATTGTGTAAAATACTAAACAGGAAATGAATATAAACATAATACTTATCTGCAAAATTATGGTGTTACATTAATTTCTATAATCTTCTATGTTGTTTTCAATAAAGAGATATATGGCCAAACTTGTTTTATGAGTTATATTTTCGATATGCTGATATTTTGAAGCTTTCTAGCTTACAGATCAATGTCAATGGGAATATATAACCGAATTTTGTCGTGTTTCATTTAATTTTGACAGGCACCCATAGAGGGGACCTACAAATTACTGCCGAATCCGAACGGCTTAGGTGAGAAGCATTTATTCATATGACAAGAGTTACTCTTGGAGGATTTGCCAAATCTTCGCAAGAGGCAGCAAACGTGATTTTTTTTTTGTGTGGAAGAGGCTGGGAATTGAACCCAGCTTCGGCTGCTACAAAAAAAAATTACATTTAAGAAGACATATACAGTGTGGGGCAAAAAGGTATGAACCGGTTTTGACCGGCTGGCGCTCGCCCTGTGGTTGTGGTGGGAAAAGAAGAGGGGTTTCGTTGTGGCAGTTAGAGAGTCTAGTTTTCAGTAGCAACTATGGTTTCGACGGGAGAGAGGGTTTGCTGTTTGAATTTTTTTTGAAAATGGCCGTTCTGTTATCGCTATGCAGAGAGCCTTCCGACAGCACTTCAATATCCCTGTTGGGGGAAACTTCCCTGGCGGTAACGTAATTAGACGTTGGGCTAGGACATTGGAAAACACTGGTTCAACAGCCACTCCTTCGGCAATTGGAAGACTAAGAACTGTAAGAACTCCTGAAAATGTCATCTTGGCAAAAAAAATGCTATCGAATAGTCTCCCAGGCGCTCAGCCCGTAGACATGCAGTTGCTTTGGCAATATCTAGCAGATCTTTAAGGACAATTTTGCACGAAGATTTACAGTTTCACCCATACAAAATAATGACGATTCAAGAGCTGTTACCCCGTGACTTTGAACATCGACCAAACTGCTGCCAACAAATTTTGGACAGAATTCCAGCAAATTCAACATTTTTCAGCCTGCGCGCTCATCAGATTTGAGCATTTGTGATTTTATTTATTTTGGGGGTACATAAAGGAAAAGATTTTTAAACTTCGTCCACATACCCTGGAAGAACTTAGGGACAGAATCAGATAGGAAATTAGGGCAATACCCATCGAAATGTGCAGAAGAGCGATTGAAAACTTCAGAATTCGCCTTCAAGAGTGCATCGCGGCTGATGGCCACAACCTACGTGATATAATCTTTAAAACTTAAAGTAAAAAACTTGTTTTTGTTTTACATCCCTTTAAAACCGGTTCATACCTTTTGCCCCACACTGTATAAAAAAATTTCTGTGCAAATAGATTAGAAAAAGAATTAAGTTAATTACAAAAGTTGCATGCACAAGTTGACTTCCAATTTTTCTAGAATTTCCCAATTTTTGGGCAACTTGCGAAAATGAAAAATAAATGAGCAAAATTAGTCCAGCCGTTCTCAAGTGACGCGCTTACCAACGAATAGCAATCCATTTATGTATATTATATACAAAACTTTATATATAAATGTACCTTGGAACGGTTATGCTATCACCACTTTAATACCAAGCGACCTTACAATTTAAGAATATAAAGTATATAAATTGACCATTTTTTTCGAGAATTCTTATTCTAGGGTAGTTTCCATTTTATTTTTCGGTCCTCTTTTACGGCCAACCTAGGGAAATTTTCGATATTAGGACTTACTTTCCTTTTGAAATTCTGGCATTTTAAAAAAAGTAAATTTAAGATGGTGTTTATTTACAGATACGAAATAAATTTCAAGAACAATCAATTATTACGTTAGGTGTCGTACTCGTGCCGCCTTTACTCTTATATTCAATAAACCATCAATTTTTAATTTATAATTAAAATAAATTAAATAAATCTATTCAAACTCCACTACGTAACATCTTTTTCGTTACTTTCACGTTACCTATTGTCTGAGAAATATAAATCACGAAAAACTTTACTGCTAAAACAATAGATAAGCTGAACAAATAAATGCAAATATGTATTTATGCTGAAATAAGAGTAATACGGAAACAAACCCAATATATACGATGGTATAAGACTTGACATTCGAATTTGTAAAGGCTAATCGCAATGATATTATTTCCTATGCTAACATATACTCCCATACTTTTGTTGGAAATCAAGATTGTTTATAGGCAGTAAGTTTAAACACAAAAAGGATAGAGTTTCAATACAGAATAATGTCCTTTGTATATGTATTTTTGTATATTTTTCCTTATGTACCTAGATACTCGTAAAATATTGTGAAACGTAATGCAACTTCTAAACAAAAAAGTTTTGTTTTTAAATAATTTAAATATACTTTTGAAAAAGTTACATCTGGAATAGCAATTTTTTGTAAGTTTGTCGTTCGATTTATTTTGTTTAAAGTAAAAAAAAAATAATATATGTACATACAATATTTGCATCTTGTTGGGAACAAATATACATAAAACAAAATGTAAGAAGTTTAAAAGTTAAAAAGAAAAAAAAAAAAAACTGATTTAATTTATTACGACAAACATTTTTTTTTTAAAGATCAAGCTATGGATATAGTTTTCTTTTGTACCTTGACCATTCAGCCTAAGCCACTAAAAGATTCATTTCAAACGTATGGAGCATAAGATTTCCAGGTGATTCCCTAGGGGAATCTAGAGGAAAAATCGAAAACGGTACCTGCCATACAACCGTTTTGAAAAAGGTAATTTATCTCGAAAACGGCTCTAACAATTTTGATTAAAATTTTTCTGTGTACTAATGCAGGTATGGTATGCATTTTGGTGAAATATAAAAAATACCAAAAACCGTTATTAACGTTGCTTTCAATAGAACTATTTTTTTTTTATTTTGGACTTTCTCATAAACGGCTCAGCCGATTTTGATCAAAATTTTTATTCTGGAGGTCTATTAAAGTTCGAAAAATAGTGCATATAAATATTTTCAAAAAAAAAGAAAATATTTTTTGGAATTTTAAAAATACATAATATATGTACCTAAGTTCAAATTTTTTTTTTGAAAAATCATTTTTTTGTTGATTTTTTTATTTTTGAAATTATGGTTTTAGTTGTATATTAATAAATTCTAAAATAAAAAAAAATTAAGAAATTTTTTTATATAAAATATTATTTTTTTTAAGAAAACCGCTCCAACTTTTAATGATATTTTCGATTGAATTTAGGTAAAATTTTGAAATTTCTTTCTGTTAAACTATTAACTTTGAGCAAAAAAATTATTTGATATAAGAAAAAATTTTAATCGAATTAAATTGAGGACTTTAAATCAAAAGGGTTGCCCCCTTTCACTTAAAAAAAAGAAACGGATTATAAAATTTAATTAATGTTTTAAAATGATATGTGCCTTGAAAAAATTGTAAATTTTTATTGTATAAAGATAAAAAATAAGTAATACAATTACTTTTTTTTAAGTTTGGACCTGCTTTAGAATTTGATTAATTAATAATAAAACACATAAAAGTAAAAGGTATTTAGCATATTTCGAATCATAAATTATCACTTGAATAGTGAAAATAGGAAAAAAGAAAAACAAATTAGTATGATAGAAAATAGGAACAGAAAATCCACAGCTGACATTTTTTTTGCATCGAACGCAGTAGGGTGCCATATACAAATTTTACAATGACAAGCTTATTTTTTTTATTGTATCGATGTTGGTATGCACTAAAAGATTGTGGTACTTTTTTTTGTTCAAATTGTAAGTAAAAAAATAAACGATTTGCTAAAAAATTGGATCTGCCCCTCTTTTTATGCAAGGTCCTCAATTATTTAAAAAAAATCATTATTTTGAAGCAGTTTTTGAAAGTTTTTTCCTTATTTCCCTGGAGCGTCCTTTGTGCTTTGCCGGTTTTGAAACCGTTTTGGTAAGTCTGTAGCAGTCTTAAATAAAAAAAAAATCGAAATATCTCGAAAGAGGATATTTCTCTACAAACAATTTTTTTTTTCGACTTCTGCTTCTATTCGAAGTCTTATCAAAGCATGTATTATTATAAAATATTTTTTTTTATTTCAGGCATTATTTCAATTAAAAAAAAAAAACACCCTGTATGCCAACAAATCTCGGAATACCGCTACTAACCCCATCATCATCTTTCTCTAAGAATTAAATGCAAACTGATCATATCTTAATCACACCCTAATCAAAAGATAAAAGTATCATTTAAAAAATAATTAAAACGTAAACGATGAAGACGACACTAAACTACAAGCAATGATTTCTGATCAAAAAGATTCGTTGAAGTAGAAGAAAACATTATACTGTACTGTTGCTACCGCCATTTCAGCTTACTCTATCTCTACATATCAAACTACCTAATCATCCTTAGGAACATTTAAATCGCGTGACTGCAACTCATTGCCTATATTATGTTGTGTGGAAGAAGACAAAGTTTTATAAAAAGAATGTGACAGCAAGTGAGGCGTTAAATTGAATTTAATTGTGTGTTTATTTGCTGAATGAATATTGCTAGTTGAATTTCACAAGTTAGAAGTGAGAATGATTTGACCTAGTTTGTGAATAAATTTATTTTCTGCAAAGTAAAGTAGGTAAATAAACTAATGAAATGATTATTGGAATGATTTTTCGTTATAGGACTTGATTAATTGAGCAAGTTTTAGGGGAAATTTAATTAATTGAAAAGTTAAAAAGATCAGTAATAAGACAGTGAATATAAAATATATAAAGGTATGATAATAATACATGAATTAAGGTAAGATGAATTATTTGAAAGTTTTAAACTTCCTGTTGGAAGTGGATCGATTCGTATCTTTAAATCTAATTCGGGTAACTTTAAAATCTTGTATCCGGTGTTAAATTACATTTTTAAGTGTTTTTAAATTGGGATTAGGTACTTGTTTTGTTTTATTATAAGAAAGTATCGACTAACATCAAACATTTTCTTATTTCCTGATTGCAAATATACAGACGTTTCGGAAGAAAAAACAATACAGATACCAAATATAATTTATGAATACAGTAAAACCCGCTTAAGAGAAACCCGCTTAAGAGAAAAACCCGCTTATCTGAAACACTTTTTTCATTCCCCAGTATTTTTCGACCTATTACGTTTAAAACGCACCGCTTAAGTGAAACTCGCTTAAGTGAAAAATACCGGATACCAACTTTATATTTTTCATTGAAAAAAACTCTCTTAAGTGAAAAAAAAATTGAATCGCATATAGAACGAAAAATTTTCTGAATGCTTTCTTTTCTTCTTTATTTTTCACCTTCACCGTTTTCACCATGAAAATAAAATTTGAATTTCTGATTATTTCACAAACGTTTACATTTATATTTTATAAACAAATTGCTTTGTCCTCTCAAACAAAACTCCAAAACAACATTTCAAATGGCTCAAGAGGTATACGTATTTTGATATTAATTAAAAAGAAAATTACATTTTCATAATTCAAAGATAAATAAAAGACAAATACAATTGTTTCTAGCATTAATTATCCGCTTAATTGAAGTTTTAGATCCGCTTGAGTGAATTTTTTTTTTCACTTAAGGGAAATTTTTTTTTCACTTAAGCGGGGCTCGTTTAAGTGAAAAACCCGCTTAAGTGAGAGAAAGACTGTGACATTTTGCAGTTTCTCTTAAGTGGGTTTTATTGTACAAATTTAAATTTTTTAATTTCTTAAAGTAAGACAACACAAGAGCTTTGTGAATTCTTTTTTTTTTTTTTTAAATACTTAGCACTTTGTTTTTGAGAAAATATCAACAAAGTTAAATCTTGTCTGAATATTTAAGACCATCGATTACGTTGAAGGGGATATTAAATATGATCCCAAGTTTGATTTTCCACAACAGTAATGCAAATAATGTATGTATTAGATAGAAACGTCAAAAATATATCAATGGATCAATTTATACCAACATTTTAGGGCATTTCACATGTGTCTCAAAAATAAAATGTCCAGAAATTACTGTAATACAGAGTACTTGATACCATTGAAAGATCAGAATTTAAATCCTTAAAAAAATAATAAATTTGATGACACAACAGCTCATGAGGAACTAGGGTCTAGTGCAGTGCTGGGGGAGTATTTTTAACAGAATTCCCTTCACGCAGTCGGTAAATTCCCTTTCTCTCCCACGCACATTTTCTTTTTTCCCTTTTTATTTCTCACAGAAAAAAAGTTGAAAAGTTGATTTAAAATTAAAAAAAAAAATTAAAAACGAAAGCACATAAATAATGTTGTTATAGTTTTTTTGAATGTTCTTTTTCTTAGTCAATTCTGAAAACTAGATGTCATATCTTTTTTTAATATTTGAAGAATAAAAAAAAAACGAAAATTTTGAATTTGAAAATAATTTTTTCAAAAACTATTTACTTAAACAACTTCATTTAAAAAATTGACTAAAAGAAAGAAATATTCGCCTTCAAAAAATCCAATGATATTTAATCTTTTTCATTTTATGTCAACTTTTCAGAAAATACCATCCACAGCCTCAGTAGTTGGGCTGTTGGGGGGAGATTAAATTTTTCCAACATAAATTTTTTTCCTAGAATGATCCCAGATATATCATGTTTCTTCTGAACACTAAAGATATAGGTATGTCGTTGATATTATATTCACTATAGGGATTTGTACCTATTGTGTAATTTTCTATGAAATAAATCTGATATTTCTTGTACTTTATTTTAATTTGTTTAAAATTAATTTAAACAATTTATTATAACTTTGTTGATGTTCTCTTTTCAGGGTAAAATTTCAAAAACCAAAGAATTCCCACAAAATGGGTCAGTTTTCCTTTTGTCCCTCTAGAGGTCAAAATTCCCATAGAAAGGGATTTTTTCCACGATCCCCCAGCACTGGTCTAGTGACTTACAACGTCCAATCATTCCTGTGTGTGTGTCTGCAGGAATGGAGGGGACCTACAGTTTATTGCCGAATCCGAACGGCTAATGTGAGCGGCAAGAGATACTCTTGGAGGTTTTGTCAATTCCTCGCAAGAGGCAGTAGCCGTTTTATTTTTAAAATTATTAGGTGGCGAGGTTGGGGATTGGACCTCCGGCATGACAGTCCATCGCACTAACCATCACGCCACGGCTAGACTTCAAGAAAGATTAGTATTTGTACTGGGAATTTCCTCGTCATTAGACAAAAAAGCAATGCGAATGTATAAACGTTAGATAGAAAAAGCAGCTTTTTACATATAATTTTCAATTATTTAACACTTAGGATAACCTATCGAATTTATTTTAATTGGCAGAATAAAATAAAAATTTAGTTAGTGGTGGTGGGAACTATTTTAAATCTTTTAGAATCTAAAATCGTTAGGCAAGACCTTGAAGCATTGATAACTGTATGATCGATTTAAGATCAAGTAATTACTTTATCTTTCAAAGTTGAATGTTTGAGGGCAGGAAGACATTTTTTTGATGCATTTTTAAATTGGTTGAACGACTTTTTAATAATATGATACGTGGGCATTCTACTTTCACTTACAATGTGTCCTGTGTGTGTCCTCAGGTAGACTAAATCATAATTCGTTTATCCGACAGATAAAATTTCTAAGCATTGCAATGCTTAACAAAGGACTTAATATTATGTTTCCTTTTCAACTTGTGTTATGTCACTTACAATAAAAACAGAGGTAGGTAGGTGCTTGATAACTGGCTGAACAGAATGGTGACGCAGACGGAACCGGAGACGGTGCTGAAATAGCTGTCAAAATATTAAATACACGCAAATTCAATGTTGCGAACACAACGGAACGTAGACGCATACGGAGCTGCAGACGCAGACGGAAAAGTTCACCAACTTTTAACTTTTCACGTACGGCACTTTTGACGTTTCAATTTGTATGAAGAAAAGCAACAACTTTTTGGGTCGGAAAAAAATATTGTGGTTATTTGTATCGCGAAAAAAATTATTTATTAAAAGGAAAATTATTGGAAACAAAAAATGTGAATTCTGAGCTTGTACACAAGAATATTCTTTTGTTTTTCTTCAAAATACTTTCAAAGCTGTACAGCTCCATTGTGGACATTTAAAAAAAATGACGTACGACACTTTTTGACAGCTCTTCCAGTTCCGTCTGCGGCTTCAGTTCCGTCATTCTATTCTGTTCAGCCAGTAAGTCTTCAGGCCGCAGTTGCGGCCGAATCCAAACGGCTTAGTAGAGCGAAACCTTTCAGTGAAAGGAGATACTCTTAGAGGATTTGTCACTTTCTCGCAAGAGGTATAGTAGCCCTGAAAAACTCTCGCTAGTAAGTTTGAAAATTAAATGTGTTTTGACTAACACTCACTCTCATACTAGCATGAAAGCAACTAGAGTGATCTTTGACCAAGTTATTTATTATTTATGCATTTGATTTATTATTGTACTAGAGCAAATAAGCGTCGGCTTCGGGTGTTACCACGGCCTTAAGGAAAATTTATGTCACATAGTTTATGTATGACTTTTAAAAAATTTCATTGAGAGTAAGGGGAACCCTTAGCAAAAAAACACATTATGCAAATTTCTGACAAAATTAGTTATCTCCAGAAATGACACATTCTTAAAATTTATCACAAAATTCAATTGCTATACAATTTCCACAATGCTTTAACAGTAAATAACTGACCTACGCCAACTAGTTAGTTAAAAACACTTGCATTTTTTATACAAAGTGCACTGATAAATTTATTCAACTATTCCTTCCCCATTTATTGAGATATTTCAAAAAAAAAAAAAAAAAAAAAAACTTATTAACTCATCTAATAAAAATACTCGTATAATTGAGTAAACACGCCTGAATGAATAGTTCAATCACATTCACATGCATTAATAAACTGCACATTGACTGCAATATTGAAAGTGAAACTGATCGTTCTCTGTTCTGATGACCGATGTCACTCAGTGCATACGTCATTTTTAGCTAAATACTCTAAAATAACAAGTTTCAATTCAACTACAACGACAAACTACCTACATGCGCGCGCATAACTCTATTGACAGCTTTTTGCTAAATTATAAAAAAAAAAAAAAATCGGTACTCTTAATCAAATAAATAATAATAATAATAAAACGAACATTGTATAACATGTCAGTGGTTTTAAATTTAGATTTTCACACCTTTCCTCACTGTTCCCTATCAGCAAATAATCGTTCGAAGTGGTGGAGGCGCGCAGGCGGTGGTAGCGGCTAGCGAAAGTTTTCTATCTCCCCCATAGAAGTATATTTGTATTTGTGACCGGCAATGTGATGATAGCGGCAAATACAAAATTCAGTGTGTGTGCATAATATTATCTCATACAATTGACTCTGTTAAAGCTTTTTTTTCTCTATCGGAGAAGTTTTTTTTTTTTTTTTTAATTTAATGTGAAAAGCGGGACGCGCTGTGCGTCGTCGTCGTCACATTTCTGTTATCGGACAAATTTTAAGCGAAAGTGAACTGAGGAGATATTTATTTTGTTTGTATACCTATCTGATTCTGATGTAATTTCAAAGCTTATCAGAGATACTTAAAACAACAACAAAACCAAAAAAAAAAAAAAAAAAAAAATACATTTTATTGCATGCAATCAGTTTAAGTTAGTTATATTAGAAGCTCGACGAAACAGCACTCACGTCATGTGGTAATTTTTATAAGTATGTACTAGATTTGTTTAAAACCGTTTTTGACCGTTAACTCTTCTGTTTTTAATTATATTTTTAATCATTTAATTGTTGATAAGACGATTCTTTTTAATTGTTTTAAGATAATTTGTGGTTTGTAAAAATTTGCAGTAGGAAAGTAAAATGTTGTTTAAATACGATAATATAGTATTTAAACATTACTTTTTGCATTTAATTTTTTTTTTTTCAAAAGGTATACAATTATAGGGAAAAACGCAATCAGTTAGTTTTTTTAAAATTGGGCTTCAAGATTAGAAAAAAGCTGAAACCTACTTAATTTAAGGGTTTTTAATTATAATACAATTTCTTAAGAGTATTTTTCTCAAGACCTATAGTTAATTAGGTACTTCTTTCCTTATAGATGGATTGTGTTTAAAAGTGGCGCCCGGGAAAAGTCAATTATTTCTCTAAATTCAAATCTAACCTTGCTTCATTACCTCTTTTATATGGTTGTATATCAAATCACAAGTGACAGCTGTCAGTTCTATTTAGGAACAGTATTTACATACTTGACTAAACACCTCACTTATACATATATGCATATGAATGTACTTCTACACTCAAATGCTACTTCATGTCATCATCCCTCGCATCAATTAAAGAAATTTTGTTTAGTAAAAATATAAAACGCAATTTTGGCAAAACATCCATCATCATTTCATACCGTTTGTTAGCTTAAATATATTTCACTGCATGCCGCAGGCAGATGCAGCCACAAAAAGGAAGTGGTCGATTCTGTGAATGTGTATCATACTGAGCCAAATACGACACAGTCATTCAAATATCATTTTATTGTCACATCAAGTGTAGAAATTGATATATTTGTTGTAAAATCTGTAGTAAACGCCAATATAATGGAACAATCAACATTTGTATAGGAGATGAACCTATGTAAAATAGAGATATATGAATTTATATCCTGTTGTTGATGTACTAATGTACGTACAGATTCATTGATTTATATAGGTTGTGCTTGCAATCGAATGATCAAGTACAATCAATACGATTCATCGCTGCAGATGTGATTGAAAACAGTTGTTGTTTTGAAATAAACAAATCAGTTATTATTTTGGCAAAATACATAGGTATGTAAAAGAACTATACAACAAACTCATATATTTATATTTTTGTTGTTCGGTATTTAAACTATGCAACTGGAATTAGAATCTAATAAATGCATCAGGGAAGGTTTGTTTTTGAAAATTAGTTTAATTAAGACCTATTAATTTTAAAGTGACAATTAAGTTTGATGCACTTTGACAAAATTTCAACTTTGGCTTGCAATAAATTGAAACTTTGATTGATTTAAAATTTATTAAAACTAAATTCAAAGACGTATAGTAGCCCGTAGCGTAATGGTTAGTGCATAACATTGTGTTACGGCACCAATGGCCAGGAGATCAGATCCCATCTTCTAACATATAAATAGAAAGATGTGTTTTTGTACTCCTTATTGAAACCTTTCTTAAGTTATTTAGAATAAACTGAAAATTGTAAAAACCGGAAAATGGATAGCTTCACATTTTTTAATGTTGGGAAAATTAAGAAAAACTGCGTTAGAAATTAAGAAACATGATATTTGCAATATATAAATTTATTTTGAAAAAATATCATTGAGATGAATAGATTTTCACAATTTCAAAAATCTTTAAAAAAAAAAAATAATTTAACGCGCATAGATATTTAGTTCAAGGTTGTGTGTTGCATGAAAATATTTTAGTTAATTTTTTCTTTTTTAGTACAATAATATGTATTTCCGACCGACATACGACCACGAAATAAAATCCAAGAGCAAAAATTTATCTACAAAGACCTACCAATATGCGAATTTTTCTAAAGTTTTTTGTTTAGGTATGTACATACTTACCTTATTCGTGGACAAAAATTAAATTTTTTCTTGTCAAATTTAAGTTAGGCTTTGATTTATGATTTTATAAACATATTTTTATATTCAAATACAGAAACAAAACTAGCTACATAGGTACTAATGAATTACAAAAAAAAAAAAATTATTTTATTTCCTTATGTCAGTTTCATTTTTCGCAACAACGCAACGCGGCCTTGAAGTTCTCGGCCGACGGCATGTGAATAAAAATGATTGGGAGGTTTCAAAAGTTTCTTACAAGAGGGAGGTTTTATCATTAAAAATATTAATTTGACACAACAGAAGAAATGATTAAAAAAAAATAAAAAAAAAAAACAACAGCTCATGAAGAACTAGCGCCTATTCGCTTACAACTCTCCACCATTCCTGTGTGCGTGTCTGCAGGAATGAAAGGGACCTATACAGTTTATTGCCGAATCGGAACGGCTAATATGAGCGGCACTTTTTTATGACAGGATCGCTTGCGAGAAGCTATGCGATACGAAAAACTGTTCACATGTATTTTTATTTAGCTGCGCACAGTGAAGCGATATTTGGTGCGATGGTTTTGCAGCAAAAATATTATGAAAACATTTCTCGAAAGCATCATCACTTCTAGGGACAATTGAGCACGTAGCCTAAGGCGTATGGACATTTCAACCAGTTAATCAATTTTAGTTTAAACTTGAAGAAATGAAAAAAAAAAAAGTTACGCATACGCCCCAGTGTCCCGCCTTCATTTTTTTTTCTTATGCTTTCATTTTTGCTTCAGTAGTTTTTTAATATTTCCTTATTAGATTTGGTTCCATGAAAAAAAAAAAACCTTTTTGAAAAGAATAATGTTAAAAACTTTTACAAAAATTAAGATCTTTTATACCAAAAATTATTTATAAATACTACTGAAAGAAATCAGTAAGCAGACACTTTTTAATTGAACTTGTAGAATTATTCATACTGAAAGATTTGATATTTATACATAGTTGGATTGGATTTTTGTCAGTTTAACGCCAATTTTTACTGTACAAAAAGTAAATAAATTGAATGCTATTTTGGATAAATACAATAAAATAAATAAATAAAATAAATTGAATAAAATAAATAAAATAAAAATAAAAGAAAAAAAATATTTCAGAAAAAAAGTTCCACATACGCCCCAGTGTACCTTTATAATGTAGAATTATGAATTTTTTGATATTGCTCAATTAGATTTAATAATACAAATGCGTGCAAACTAGGGCCTAGTTATTTACAAATCTCAAAAATTACTTTGTGCGTGTTATTTGTAAGTATGCTATGCAGGATGGAAAGGAATCAATCATTTCCTCCCAATCCGAAAGGTTAAGATTTTTAACGTATGTTTTGGGTTTGAGGGTTTATTGTCATTATGATATACGGTATTAGAAATTGTATGCTAGAATTCCCTTAACGCATTTGGTTGATTCCCTTTTTGTCCCACAAATATTTTCTTTTTTTCCTTTTTATTTCCCACAGAAAAAAAGTTGAAAAATTTATTTAAAATAGAAAAAAAAATATTTAAAGCCCATAATAATGTTGGGCTATAGTTTTTTTTTTAAGGCTAATACTTTCTTAGTTCACTTTATGTGTTTGTTTTTTTTTTTTTTAATCAATTTGTTGAAGTTAAAAGTTTTTGCCACTTTAAGTGCTACTGTTTCGCTTTAATATTAAATGCTCTTTTTCTTAGTCAATTCTTAAAACTAGACGTTAAAATTTTTTTTTATTTTTGAGAAATTAAAAAAAAAACGAAAATTTGGAATTCGAAATTAATTTTTTCAAAAACTATTTATTTAAACAACTTGCTTCAGAAAATAACTAAAAGAAAGAAATATTCGCCTTCAAAAATCATATGATTTTTAATATTTTTTTTTTTTCATTTTGACATTTTCAGAAAATACCTACAACTTTTCATAAATCAAAGAATTCCTAAAAAATGGGTCGGTTAACCTTTGTCCCTTTATAGGTCAAAATTCCCAGACAAAGGGATTTTTATCACGATCCCCCAGCACTGCATCAGATGCGCATTTGATGTACAAACTGCGCATCAAAGATTTTTTAGCTTCCTCGATTTAAAATATTTTTTTTTGCGTTCCGAAACGTCAAACTTATGCAAAGTAATATTTCTACAAAGCATCACAACTTTGCGTTGCTGATGCGTATGAAAAATTTATTACTACTGCATCAAAACATTTTTTTTTTTACATTTCGGATCTCATTCTAATTGTCTTTTAGAAAAATGGCGTATGGCCACCAGACCCATACCCCATGCGTAGGTATGCCCCTTTAAGTGTTCTACGCAATTAAATTAATTTATAGAACATACATACATTCAATCGCTTCTTCTGTTTGCTTAGCCTAGAATCAGAATTAAATAAACAAATACAAAATACCCAATGAGGTTGTTTATCGTTTTTTATTCTTTTGCATTTTACGTACACTACTTAGATAACTATTCTAAATATTATGCAGTGTGAGAGAAAAGATGAATGTCTACCAACCTATATAATCCAAACACAAAAACACGTGTACAATATCGACCGATAAAAGAACATTATTTAAACAAACAAACAAAAATATTAAAATTATTTTTGCTTGAGAGAATCCGGGGAATCATTTTAGAAGAGAGCCCAGGTGCAAACACGCACAATTGACATAGTCAAAAAAAAAGAAATAAAATAAAGACAACCCAAAAAAAAAAAAAAAATACTAAATGAAATGAAAAGTAAAAATTTAAAAGGGGCAACGTGAGATTCACATTCAAAAACGAAAATATTAAACACAGTAATTTAATAATATTATTCCAAAGTGCGACGCGACGCGGCGTCTGCGGTCAATGAACTCAAGCTTTGTGAAATGTATCTAATGGCCTAGTTGAGGTAGGCATAGGCAGCGGTTTTGTAGATATAACTTTTGTATACACTCGATCGTAAGCAATGTGCGTATAAAACAACAATAATACGACTACACATATTCTTTATCTAAAAATATGAAGGGGCATCAATTTATTGTGCGTGTGGGTTTTTCTACCTACTTAACTTTGGCTAGAGTATGTATTGGTATTAAAGGCCTAACATTTGTTTGTAAAAAAGTCTTTATACATATACCTAATTTTAGAGCTTTGCAAAAGCAACAAAAATTAAAGAAACATCAATTTTGTGCGTGCGGGTATTTTTTTTTTTTTTTTTTTTTTTTTTTAATAACGATAAGGGTGTAAGTATTGTAGGTATGTATATTGATAAAAAGCAATAAGTGAACTATTTAAACAAAATATAGATTTTTTTGTGATAGTAGAAAATATAAAGAAATTAAAATTGTGTTTGTATTTTCATCGAAAACCCAATGCCCAAATACCTAGACGGATTTTCATTGACAATAACGTTGAAAGTGTGGTTACCTTATATCTTGATTCAAAATAAATAAAAAACAAAAATCGCTAAATCATTCTCATACAGTTGTACTTACATACAACATAGATAAATGGCTCTTTGTTAAAAATTATGTTTTGTGTGATTTCACTCCTTTTTGTAAGGCATTTTTTTTTTTTAAACACAAAATCTTAATTTTCAATTTGTGCATGCACCTGAGCCCTAATAACACTCTATCTAATTCCATTATTGTACCTACTACATTCATAAAAGCTCCATATAATTAATAATAATTCTGAGGAAGTGGATGGATGCCACACCCACTGAATGTCTGAATGATAAACCCCAAATTTTTAATTTTTCTTTAGCATGCATTATAAATCCTACTGTTCCACCGAATTTCATCATTCTACAACAAGCAGAAGGGTTTTTTGTTTTTAGAATTGGTAACCATTCTCAGAAAGTTGGTGTATTCCATCCACGCTCTCTAAATGAAAAATCTCAAATTCAAATTTTTTCCTTTGAATGAATTGCAAGACCTCTCGCTATACAAAATTTCAGCATTCTAAAACAATCAGATCATCTAGAAATTTGAAGAAGTGATGAGGATGACCTAACCCATGAAACGAGAGGAAATTAATAAAAAAAAAGTTATGCGAAACTAGATGAAATAAATCAATGTAATTGTGGAAAGGTATTTTCTAACTAATACAAGAACAAATAAGTTGTAAGAATAACTGTTAAAAAAAGCTAAAAATATCATTTCGAACATAATGCACTTGAAAACGAACTGATTTATATTTACAGTTTGATCAAATAAGTATTTTTTTTCTATTTTTGAAAAAGTTAAATACTTCTAACACTTTTTTGTATTTATTTAATTTTGTGCGTCCGTGCATGGTCCACTGTAATTTTAGTTTAAGCCTGCTCGAGTGAAATTATTATCTTCAAATTTTGTAGGAAAAAAGAAATAAATAAATTTGATGGCACACGCACAACAGCTCATGAACTAAACTAGGGCCTAGTGACTAACAACTCTTAACAATCCCTGTGTGCGTGTCTGCAGGAATGAAGGGGACCTACAGTTTATTGCCAAATCCGAACGGCTAATGTGTGACAAGAGATACTTTTAGAGGTATCTTCAATCCCTCGCAAGAGGCAGTAGTCGTTTTTATTTTAAAAATTACTAGGCGGCGAGGCTGGGGATCGAACCTAGACCTCCGGCATGGCAGTTCATCGCACTAACTATCACGCCACAGCTAAAAATTTGGTAGGGAACATTTTAATTTGGTTTCCTAGAGGTGGAAATTCGAAAATTTACTTTAGCTCATTTTAAACAGATAGCTGCTATATACAATAACTTTGCTTTTTTTTCAAAAATTTTCTCGAAAACGGCTACGGTTTTGATTAAAATTTGTACCTGAAATGACTTAAGTGCTTTTAAACAAAAAATCTATTTTTTTAAGAAGGTACTTTTGACTTGTTAAACTTTTCGAAAAAATGTAATTTAAATTGTTTTTATCCCCAGATGCAAGTTAGTGCGATCCAGTCGGGTATACTTTTTAAATTCCCCGGGGACATCAAATTACATGTATATATCACGCCACAGCTAAAAATTTGGTAGGGAACATTTTAATTTGGTTTCCTAGAGGTGGAAATTCGAAAATTTACTTTAGCTCATTTTAAACAGATAGCTGCTATATACAATAACTTTGCTTTTTTTTCAAAAATTTTCTCGAAAACGGCTACGGTTTTGATTAAAATTTGTACCTGAAATGACTTAAGTGCTTTTAAACAAAAAATCTATTTTTTTAAGAAGGTACTTTTGACTTGTTAAACTTTTCGAAAAAATGTAATTTACATTGTTTTTATCCCCAGATGCAAGTTAGTGCGATCCAGTCGGGTATACTTTTTAAATTCCCCGGGGACATCAAACAAAAAATCTATTTTTTTAAGAAGGTACTTTTGACTTGTTAAACTTTTCGAAAAAATGTAATTTACATTGTTTTTATCCCCAGATGCAAGTTAGTGCGATCCAGTCGGGTATACTTTTTAAATTCCCCGGGGACATCATGTGGCGTGATGATACATATATGTATGTTATTACAATAATTTAAATTTTAAAATTAATAACATACAAAAATATTCTAAAAATTAATATTGTTGGTTCATTTTTGTAAAAAAAAAGTTTATAGGGACAAAGAAACATTTTGGAAAAAAAATTGTACTATGTATATGTCTATTTTTATGAAAGTTTATTTTGGCCGTATCTGCAAAGCCCAGTAAATTTTTACGCACAAACAATAAATCTATAAAATATTTGTTTTTTTGTATCGTTTGCCTTCAAAACAAAAAGGTAATAAGTATAGATTAAAAAATTTTCATTGTTTGTATGTAAAAATTTGCAGCGCAGGCAGCTTTGATTTTTTTGTTTTATTTTATTTATTTTAATAATGTAACAAAGGTACCTCTTTTATTGTCTTAAGTAGCTTCGTACGACCTAGTCAAAGACATAAATTTTAACCTACTAACCTCTTCACTAATAAGTGCTTGATTTCCAAAGGCACCTACTACACATGTACTTTCCTAAACGTCGCGTGTCGCTAAGAGAACGTATTGTGAACTGAAATTATTGTTCCACAAGAGCGAAAAAAATGTTAATGTTTGATTTTTTACAATTTTGCTTTTTTTAACAAGTTACTACATAACTTCATTATCTGAATACACACATAATTTTTTTTTTTTTTATTTGTTAGAGCAAAAAAGTTTTTAAATGATTAAAACAAGCTGATGTCATTTTTGCGTGTAAAATCTATGACATACTTGTAATATCTCTTTCTATTCCTACGCACAACTCATATGGAGCTTTTTTTGATAGATAGGTAGATAGATGAGGTACCTACTTACACTCGTACTTGTACCTTAACGAATCTATATCTTTAATTTTGTTTTGTATGTGAAGCATTACATAGTGTACCTACAATGGCAAACAATCAATTTGTAGCTAGTGGGCGAAAGTTGTATGAAAAAAAAAAAAAAAATAGTAAAAAAAGAACTGTTTATCTCTTTAGCCCTATATTTGCCGTTAGCAACAAGTAAAGCAAAAAGTTTGAACGAAAAAAATATTAATTGTTAGTTGTTTTTGAGTTTGTTTATTAGGTTCGAATATCCACACGATGAATGAAATGTTCGCATGTTTGTCTACAAAAATAGTTTATGTACTTACCTACTGTATACAGTAAGGAAATGCACCTTGATGTGCGCACATTTAAATTCTTTTCACAAACGTTTTTTAGTTGGTACTTATTCAAAACTATTCATGTGATTTTTGCAAATTTTAAAAAGTTAAATGTCTTAATCACTTGCTGATTGGTAGGTGCAGTTTTTCCCAACATGGTGATGGGTTTTCCCAACACAATTAGGATAAATGTGCATATAACCCGTGAGTATTCCTTATAAGAAGCAAGGGTAAAGCGCGGTTTACATAAATAAAAGTTCCTGGTTTCTTAAATTTCTTATACACTTGTCAAAACAATTAAGGGAACAAAAAAAATCAATTTTTTTAGTGTTTTTTGGATAGCTGTGTCTTTGTGATAAGTGGTCGTAATGAGATGAAACAAAAAGCATTCTATCTGAAGTTTTATATTTTTTCTATTGAGAAATTTTAGCAAGTCATTTTTTTAAAGTACCGTTATTGAGCAATCATAAGAAGCATCACGAGCCAAAAATTTTTATTTTTTTTTTTTTAGTTTTTGAACATTTTGAATTTTCTTTGAAAAATTTTGTTGAGCCAATTTAATGTTTTGTTTCGGTAACTTGTTTATTCAGCTTTAAGGTCGTCTTTTTTCGTCATTCTACCATTTTTTTTAGAAGAATATCTGGCTTTGAATGAAAAAACACACTTTTCACTTTGACTACCAATATCTCCGCAAGGAATGACGACACGGAAATTTTAAAGGTATAGTTTTAAAAAACTGGAATTAATTAATTAAAAAGTGAGTTTTTTTTTGTTCCCTTAATTGTTTTGACAAGTGTATATGACTATGGAATTATGCTGAAGTAGGTATGAGTTTTATGAGTAAATTACGATGTTGTTTTTATAATAATGGGTTTTTCCAAACTAATGATGATAATGATTAAGGTTTTTTTTTTTTTGAACTCACTAGGTCAAGAATCAAATCTATAACATTGCGATGGTGGGTATTCTATAAAAGTGACAGATCATAAGATCTTGTGCAATTTTGGGTTTTCAGTTGTACATTGAGCTTAAGCCTAGGCAGATGGACGGACTTGCTTTAACAAATTTGTTCGGGAGCATTATTATGTTACACTTTAGTAGCATTGGAAAATCAGACCAAAAAGCGACAAGCTTCGATAAAACTTAATTTTAACGGAGGTTTGTTTTTCTTTTTTCTAAAAAATGACCTTAAACCAGTATGGGTTTAGCATTGAAGTTTTCAAGAGGGATGAAGGGGAGTAAAGTTAATTTTTTTTTCTAAAACTTGAAACCTTTTTTTTTGAGGAGAAAAAGTTTTTTACGGCCGTATTGTTGGCTTTCTTCAAAGCTAGTTTTGAGCAAAAACTAGTTCTATTCAGGTTTCGAGTTTTAATTTTTTCACATATTTGTTTTACTTTGACATCTAATTCAAAATATTCATACATAGTTTGACATCTAAATCAAATCAGTAATTTTTTTTGAGAACATAAAAACTCGAAACTCCAATAGAACTAGTTTTTTCAGTAAAACTAGCTTTGAAGAAAGTCAATAATATAGCCGTTAGAGAATCTTGCGCAAACGTAACATTATTGTTTTTTTTTCTGGTTTTTACGCGAGACCTTAATAATGTAACTTTTATTGAAACATATGTTTTGATTTAGCTTTAAAAATATGTATGTAGGTATATGAATATTTTGATTAAGAAGTCAAAGAAGCTATGTTTGAATAATAAAAATTTATAAAAACGTTAAACTCGAAACCCTTATATAGAACTTGTTTTGCCGTAAAACATGCTTTGAAGCATGTGCATGTCAGTAATATGGGTTGGGGTCAAAATTCTGCCTGGGTCAAAATCCTTTTGTCCAAATTCTGCTTTTCAAAATTCAGTTTTACCAATGTTCTGAAAATATTAAAAAAAAATTTCAAAAATTTAAAAAAGCGCGCTTTTTTCTTAGAAAAGCAGAATGAGGAGAATTTTATTTTACTAAATATTAAATGTCATACAAAAAAAAAATAAATTTAGTGGCGCATCAGCAGCTCATGAAGAACTAGGGTCTAGTTACTTACAACTCTCAACCAATCCTGTGTGCGTGTCTGCAGGAATGTAGGGGACCTACAGTTTATTGCCGAATCCGAACGGCTAAGGTGAGCGGCACTTTCCTATCACAGGAGATACTCTTGGAGCGATAATTTGTCAATTCCTCGCTTGAGACAGTAGCCCTGAAAAACATTTTTAGGTGGTAGCGGCTAGGAATTAAGCCCAGACCCCTGGCGTGATAGTTTAACGCACTAACCATTACGCCACGGGCTACTAACTGTCATAGTATTTTGAAAAGCTGAATTATTAAAAACAGAATTTTTTAAAACAGAATTTTTGCAAGATAACGCAGATTTATGAAAAGCAGAATTTTTGCAAGATAACGCAGAATTATGAAAAGCAGAATTTCAAAAGCATAACAATTGTGACCCGCTCTAAATTTCGTACAGAGCTTAATTTTTGTGTCTTAACCATTTTCTAAAGGTGCACTAAATTAGGACCCTATTTTATATAAAACTTTATGAGGTAATTCTACAAACTTGTCGCACTTGTCTGGACAAATTTTCAGTTCAAAAAATATTGAAAGGAAATGTCAGTTAAATATAACTTAAATTTTAGCATGATAACTTTGTTACTTTCAGATGATGACAAATTAGTTATAATCAAGTTTTAAAAAAATTTTTGTGACAATTTTTTAGTTGGAGAATTTTGACAAATTTGTCGTGACAATGCTGAATCATCAACTGAGGAGCAAGCGTTGCCACCTGAACAATAATTTAAGTGTCATATTTTATGAAAAAATTGCAAATTTTCGTGCAATAGGAAAAGAACCACAAATTCTTCTATTTTGTTGAAAAAAACTGTAATTAATTTTATTATGAGGTGTATTTAGATCATACAAAATCAAAGGAAATCATTTGCTTTAGTCGTGTATCGTCAATAAATATGAATTTCTGTCAATTTTTACGGAATTTTGACCAATTTTCATAAAATTTTGTTGAAATCTGCTTCATGTTGTGTAAAATTATGAAAATATATTAAAATTTTTTGTGCCACCGTGCCACGATTAAATTATCATGTCAAAAAAGCTAAATCGTGTCACTTCGGCAACGTTGATTTGGAGCAGTATCAATTATTTTAAAAAAACCATCGCCAATGTCAGCAAAATTTGCAAAACCACATAAAACACTGTGATATTAAAAAAGGATATATTCAGCAGGGCAGCAAATTTCTTCTCCAATGCTTTACATAAATGTCCACACTTTATTAAATAAAATATAGGTAATCCGCGGCTGTTTTTCAGCCATCATCATTTGATGCATTTGAATCATTAATCTCTTTTATTTATTCTCACACACTGTGCTACTTAGGTACTCGACTATAATAAAAAGTACTGAATTTAGTTCAATATAAAAAAACCCTTTTCCAATCCCGATGCATAAGATTCTAAAAATCCAAATACTGAAAGTAAAACCTGATACTGGTTTCATATGAATACTTTTTTTTAGAAAATTTCTTAATTCCTTAAAAAATATCTTCATACGAGTAATTTTAATGGAAAATATTCCAAATACAATAAAAAAGATAAAAGTACTAAAATAATTTGCGCGATTTTATCTTAAATAAATAATAACTTTAAATACATCTGTTTTTTTTTTGCATTCATAATTTACCAGCATACAAGTTTCTATGAGGAAATGTACTATAGCTAACTATTTGTACAGTTGTACAGTTTAAGATAACCAGGTGTTTAATTAAAATTGAATTCCATACTTCTTAAAATCATATATGAATTTCTAACATTGAAATTCCCAAATGTGTTTTGTCAAAAGCTTATTCTAGAATTGTCAATAAACTAGAACATACCACTTAATAAATCGCACTCTCAATAATACTATAGCCAATGTAAACATTTTGTTCATAATTTTCATTTTCATTTAAAATTTAATAGAAGTTTTTTTTTTTCTTAAAACAATTAGAACCATGTGAAGCATTTCAAATTAATGCACTCATCAGAATTAAGTATATTCATTCATCATAAAGCTCAAATAAATTTAAGACAAATACGTCGAGACAAAATAATAATAAAACAAAATTGCAAGTGCCAATATGTTATTAGCATTTTTATTATTTTCTAAAATCATCATCATGAGCCAAGCGATTCTCAAAACAACATATTTAAAGACACGAGCAGTTTTAATTTGTTCTATTTTATTTAGCAAAATAATGCAAGCGTATTACACTTGCAATTGTTTATTCTGCTAGTTTAAATGACATCATCAGTACTAATTAATTAATTATAATTTCAAAACGTAATGTAATATAATTTGTTGGATACCTTAGCCAGTAAAATTAAAATGCATAATATTTTTAATTTTCAAACATTTGGAAAATACAAATTCGATATTATTCTTGAATTTAGTTATTTAAGGCCCATTTTTTCAGTGGTGAGTTAATCTCACACTGATAAACACGGCCTAAATGTTTAATTAAAGCTACGCAACTGAGCTGGTTGCTGTTATTTACTTTATAATGTTTTCCTCATGCATTTTCTTCAATAAAATTTATAGAAGTGTCAACAAATTTCGGTGAAATTCTTCTTTATTGGCGTGTAACCGGATACGAAGGCCATTTAATATATTACTTACCATTAATTTTAAGTATATTTCTGAATGAGAGGTCCCATAATTTTATGCACTTTTTGGTTTGCAGAATTTGAATGTGCACTTAAATATTTTATTTATTTTTCAATTTTCGTTTAAATACTTGTAGTTCAGTCACATTAGACATAAAAACAGCCAAATTACGGAAAAATCGCCGGAAAGCTGGATTTTGGAATACAGCCTCCTGATGGTGTTCTTAAGAAACTGTAAAAAGTCCTCATCGATAGGAGCGCCGCTAACAATTTTACGGGGGGTTAAAGGCCCCCTAAAATGGGTTTTCAGCAATATCTACCTAACGGTACCTTGTACAGAAAAAATGTTGATGACAAATTTGTAGGTTAGAAAATTTCCAACAAAAAATATTATGACACTTTTTTTTCATAAAAGTAACGGTTTTCGAAATAATTCAATCGGTAGAGTTAAGGCTTTCAGTTTTCATTGCAAATAAAGAATGCACATAAATATACAGGATGATTTGAATGCGGTGAAAAAAAACCTAAATCGTATAGGTTGAGTCAAAACACAAAAAAAAAATAGTATGAAGGGGAGGGGGGCCTACTCCCCCCCGTTTAGGTGGGAGCGGCAATATTCTAAACAATCGACTGGAAACAGAAAAAAGATCATTAAAAAACAACGGCAACAGTTACAATGTCACATTATACTTCTTTTTTTTAAAGCTGTGTGTTTTTTTATACTGTTTTTAATTTAAATTATTTTAGAGAATAGTTTTTGAAAAAATTATTTTCAAACTCAAAATTTTGAAAAAATAATAAAAAAATTATGTTAAAACTATTTTTTTTTTCAAAATTTAAAGTTATTAAGTACTATTTTTGTTTTTAATATTCAATGCTCCTATTAATTTCTAATTAAACAATAAAAACTAGATATCTAAATGTCTTCCAATTTTTAAGAAAATTGCAAATAACCAAGTCAAATTTTATGAAGAATCTACTTTAAAATTAAAAACAATTCAAATCCAATTTTTAGTAAATTAAATCTGTAATAAGTTGTTTTTTGTTTTATAATAAGTGTGCTATATTGAACTAAGTAACGAAGCTAATATGAACTGCGGAAACGCTGAAATGATCAGTCATTTTCTAAAAACATGTTCTACTTACTAACTAAAATTTAAGTAAAAATGGATCAATGAACATATCTAATATTAGCAACTAAACTACTTCCTGTATTGATGAGAATATGTATAAGTTGACTTGATTTATGGGCCCTATTATCATTCGCGAAGCGAACCGAAAAGCTGGCAAATGAATCAAATCGAACATTCGTTAGGTGACTCGCCTCAGACGTCAAAACTAGACGAATGAAAATTATTAGGCAAACACAAATGAAACACGAATTTATTAAATAAAAGCATTATATTTTCAAACAAAATGGATATAATAATATCTCTGTACAATGCACAAAAGCTAAAGTAGCCATTATCAGTGCATAACCAATAGAAAAAAAATTTTAGAAATAATACACCGATACAGCAAATCAAACAAGCTGACAGATCGCACTCCTGGCTAATTTAACAACAAAATTGTATTTATAAGCATAACTGGCTGAACAGAATGGTGACGCAGACGGAACTGGAGCCGGAGCTGGAATAGCTGTCAAAATATTGAATACACGCAAATTCAATGTTGCGAGCACAATGGAACGTAGACGCACACGGAGCTGCAGACGCAGACGGAAGAGTTCACCAACTTTTAACTTTTCACGTACGGCACTTTTGACGTTTCAATTTGTATGACGAAAAAAACAACTTTTTGGGTCGGAAAAAAATATTGTGGTTATTTGTATCGCGAAAAAAATTATTTATTAAAAGGAAAATTATTGGAAACAAAAAATGTGAACTCTGAGCTGTACAGCTCCATTATGGACATATAAAAAAAATAACGTACGACACTTTTTGACAGCGCTTCCAGTTCCATATGCGGCTTCAGTTCCGTCATTCTATTCTGTTCAGCCAGTAAAGTTATTTTTCTACGAAATATTCAATTGAACTTATTGGAAAACGTATAAAACTTGAATAAAACTGCACAAATTCCATCAAATTATATTTATGACAATTATTTTTTTTGCACTTTGACATCATTGACAACAAATGAGTTTTCGATGAATTTTTAGCGAATGAGTTCATTCGCCAACCGTAATACGAAATTTTGTCAAACCGTTACAAACGAACGTTCGATTTGCGAATCATAATAAGGCCCTTGTTTTACTTTAAATAAATCAGCCTAGTCAAATGTACAGTGTAAAACAATTTCAATTCCCTTAAATCACTCTATATTTAAATTTTTTCTTAATTTTTATAAATTTAATTTCAGGAAATTTTATTTAGTTTTTAGGAATTGCTTCCATATCAACTATGTCACATACGTGCAAAAAAAAAGTTACTAGAACAAACAATGTTTTTTTTTAATGCTGTGCGTTGTCTTTTAGCAAAAATCATTTTAAATCACATATTTAAATGAATAAACATTTAGAAACAACTACTGTTTTTATACAAACAGAATAAAATAAAATAAATTTTAAAAATTCCAGAAATGTATTAAAGTGAATATCTACAAAAGATTACGAGATCAAATAAAAAATTTATGCAAAGAAAAAATGACCTGGAAGATTTTATTTATTTATTTAATAATAAATCTGATTTTCTTTGTATAAATAAGAATTTACATATTTTTAGCTATAAAAAAAAAATTAATGAATTTGATGGCACAACAGCTCATGAAAAACTAGGGCCTAGTGACGGCACTTTTCGACTCCGTGAAATAACTCCCCAATGAAATATCCCCCCAATCCAAAAATCAAATAACTCCCCAAAATGTTTTTTTTTTTGTTGAAGTTTCCAAATTCAAATATGAAATAAATCCCCAAAAGCGCATGAAATAAGTCCCCAAACATTCATTTTTTGTTTGGGGACTTATTTCATAAGCCCCCAAAGAAATAACAAAACTACGGTGTATAAACAGTGAAGTATGTATGGGGGGCATGATGCCTCCCTGCAACCCACCTGCTTGGCACACTATAAGATTTGAAGTAGGTGCAAGGTTGGGTGTATGCAGAGTTTCTTCTGCAAATCAAGAATCTGGATTTAAAGAAACTTAGTACCTACCCCAAATCCTATAGTGAGCCAAGTAGGGGGATTGAAGGGGGCAGCATGACCCCCCACACATAATTCACTGTTCATACGTCGTAATTTTGTTATTTCTTCAAAGGAATAAGTACCCAAATTTGGGGACTTATTTCATAGTTGAAATTGGGGATTTGTTAACTTCCTATTGGAAGTTATTATAATCGGTCCGATTTGTGAAATTGAAAATTTTGACCTTTCTCGACGTTTCGAGGTCTTTGGAGTCGGATTACATTGTTTTAAGAGAGATGTATGTGTACCATGTACGTTCGTACGTTGGGAAGCTTTTTTCGTTCACGATATCTCGGCAACGCGTAGAGATACCGACTTCGAGTAAATTCTATTTTACAGATAATAAAGCCGTTACGTGCTGAAAGGGTTTTCAGAAAAATTCAATTAGCGGTTTTTTTTATTATAGTAATTTGAAAAAAAAGTTGTAAAATGGCTTGTTTCTCGAATATCTCTAGAACAAATAAAGCTATCGACTTCGGCCTGGTTTCATTCTATAAATATTTACGTAGTAAAAAATAGGTAGTACTTAAAAAAAAAATCAACCTACAGTATTTTTTTTTAAATTAAAAAAACTATGAAAAATTGTTACAAAATATCGATTATCTTAAGAACATGCAAAGATATTAAGTTCAGGTTAATTTTTTCATCATGAAATAACCCCCTAATTTAAAAATGAAATAAGTTCCCAAAAATCGATGAAATAAGGTTTAAAAAGGATTACCCTATAGTTTAAAAAACTCCTGAGATCTCACCTGAGAAGAAGTCATGTGAAAGCAGAGACGTGATGGTGCCTTGCGTTTATAAACAATTGAAGTAAACTGCATTATTTTAGCATGAGAGCAGTTAAGAATTGCGTTCATAAAAGCAACATGACAGATTTTCTGACCGAAAATTTGATATTTATTAAAATAAAAAAAAAAATGTTTAAGATTCCCATACCATCTAACAACCAAGAAAATCTGTAATTGAATTTCAAATATTCCACATCATTTAATGACTCTCTAGTGTCTACATACATATGTGTGATAAGAGACTTATAGAAATTTTAACATCATTTTCTATACCTACCTAACCTATTTTACTAACCCTACAAAGCTGAATTCGAGAATTTAAAAAAAAACAGAGGTATATTCGATTAAACAATCCCACTCACAACACAAGTGTTCTAAATACGTAAGATATGCATGTATTAATAAAATTCTATCCACACATAGAAAAAATAGTTGTATCTAACAAATCTAGTACCAACCTACATCCTATCCTACAATATGGGCGCGCGGTAATAAAAACAAATAAAACGACACATATAGCATTGAGCAAAAAAGTACAATGGCCCTAATTGTGTGTTTGTTGCGAAAAGCTTTTGCAAAAAGTTTAGTTTTTTTTTTTTGTATTTCAATTTTATTTTTAAAATAGAATATACATAGTACATGCTGATCGTCAGGCATAAAAAAAAATAAATTTAAAGCACCACGCAAAACCAATTTTGATGATCAAAAATGAGGAAAAAAAAAAAAACAGAAAAACCAACGAAAAAGCTTTTAAATTACACGCGCACCCTTTTTTCCAATTGATTGATTCGCAAATGAGAATAATGACAATGAGGATAATTTACTGGGGCTCGGGATAGCAGCAATTAGCAAATAATGCTAATCTAACTAAATTCCACACCCTTTTTGAGTTGTTCAAAGCTTAAAGTCACTTTATTCAAATTCCGATGTAGGTACGTACGTACATACCTTTTTGTTGTTGATGTAATATTTGAAATATCCAAACTAATTGCAGGTAGTAGATTTTACATTATTCAATATCCAACTGTAAAAAGGTACTTCCTATGGTTCGCTTTTTTTTTTTTTTTATTTTATTGTTGGTTACATAAATGAATACCTATATTTTTTTTTGGCATCACAAATATTTTTTATAAAGATTTTTATATTTAAATGGAATAACAAAATTATAAGTATACTATTTTTAGCACTTAGGACTTTTTTATTGTAAAAAAAAGAGGAGTTTTTTGGGGGATGTTTCTGAGAAACTTGATGATCACTATCACAGATGGCACTTTCGTTCGATTTAACGAAGGATACTTCCAAAAGAAAACAAAAACTCCTGCGCGGAAATGATCGACATGCAAATTTTCTCAAGGCGGACTAAAGGGTAAGAGGTATTTAATTTTTCACCAAATTAAGTGTGTTTGCAAAATTTGGAACTACGCGAACGCGAAATAGCGCAAAAAAAAAAAAAACACCGAACCTTGATACTGATCATAATCAACTACGGCACACATTTCACAGCAGATCCCATAGCCCAGCAGCAGCGGTGGTATGGTGTATGGTATAGTAGTAGCGCGCGGCGGCGGTGAGGTGGTGTTGGCAGTTCGCAGGGGCGGTGTTGGCGGGCGGTTAGATAGGTCTTTAGGTTTCTATGTATTTGAAACTAAGCGAAAAGATGAAGAAGAAGCAAAATCAAAAGCAAAATAGATACAACAAGCGCAAATTTAGTTTGTTGGTGTTGTTTTTTATTTTTCGATTTTTTTGTCTTCGTTATTTAAACATATAAAACTTTTGCACAAAAATTCGCACAAGCAACAAAACTCTGCGAATTTTTTTTTTTTTTGTTTCTTTTTCTTCTTCTCTCTATTTAATTATTTTTTGAAGGTCAACTCTCCGCACCCGAAACGACGTCGAATATGACGATGACGGCGACGACAACGACTATACGACCCACCAAATAAGCAAAAGTTTATTATGTGTATCTATGTGGATTTCTGAGTAGGTATCATGGGTACCTTTAAGCTATAACTTTTTTTTTTTTTTTGCAAAAATTAAAAAAAAAAAATTACAATAAAAAGTAATAATAGCAAATAAAAAAGCTTATGTTAGCGAACCATCGTCAGATGGCCCTGTCTATACAACTAAATAGATGTGTGCTCATTTTTTGGCGAATAAAAAATATATCGCAACCAAAATGAGAAGTTACAAATAAAAATATAAAAAAAAAAAAATAAATAAAATGTATTAAAACTAGCATTTCTCTCATATATTGCCTGTGTATAATTATGTTGACAATTCAATTATTCAAGCACTATAAGGGCAAGTAGTGTATTTAAAAAAATATATCAAAAGTAAATTTTAATTATAATGCTTTCTAGCAGGGCAGTACTTGAACTTATGTCAGCAATTGGCCCGACTCTTAATTTAGATTTCGAACTTGAATAAACCATTTCCGGGATGTTCTTTTTTATTCAAATTATAAACCCTGTTTGAAAGAAAATAGGATGAAGACGGTTTTAACACCTTAAATTTTTTAACGTACTACACTTCCTAATACTAGTTCCGATTCAGTTTATTCCCCGAATGTTTCATCTTTTTCAGCTCCCCAGCCATCACTTTTTTTTGTGTCGTTCGTTATAAAACTGAAAGTGTAAAACTCGTCAAATAAGACTTTTAGGCCAAGTTTTTCAGTGGGAAATTAAAGTTAAACCTAGGTTAATTCACCAAATTTGGTAAAAACTGCTCTATAAATATAAATTTAACTTCGTATTAAAGTAAACAAATTGAGCTTTATATTTTAGTTCAATGTTCCCACGCAAAGATTTGCATTTTTTAATTTGCTTATCAAAAATTTCTCAAAAAGGGGTTTTGTTTTTGTACTTTTGAGCTTCATTGTCAAAATTGGGACCCTTTTTTTTTAAACCGGTCTCAGGTCTAGGATCTAATATAGCAATTATTTGGTTGAGGGTAAATATTAAAGCTTTAATTTAAAACTCACCAATGATGATTAAAATTTCTATTTTTGAGTCAAAATAAAGGCAAAAATTTTGTTACAAATATATATTTTCTACCAAATTGTAGACCATACCTAAATCTACAATAACAGGTTTTTTTTTATCAGAACCATTTTTAAGATAAATAAATTTCTTCTTATAATATTGAAAAAAAAACTAGTTTCAATATTTTAGCCTGCGTATATTGAAGAACAGAACTAGATTAAAATTTTGACTAGAGTAGAATTCTTAAACATAATGTCGTCAATATTTCGTTGATTTATTTTCTCTAAAACACTGGGGCGTATACGCACTTTTTTTTTTAACCATTTTTATTTGTATTCGTTACGTTAAATTATGTAAATTGATATATCATTAAAATAAACTCCACGTTTGCTTAATTTAGGGTCTTACTTTTACTCTTGCTCTAAAGGGCAAGAATAATTTGTTTCGTGTAAAAAAAAATTGAGGTTGTAATCAAAATTGATACTACAATGATGGAGAAGTGTGAAAAAGTGGGTTTCCCCATACCATCTGTCAATCTGAGCTAGTGCCTGAACGAGTAGGCCCATTTGCTTCAAATTTCTTTAAAATATTCTTATGTGATTCCCTAAAAAAATTAAGAATAGGATTTTGTTTAAGATGGTCAATAGAAGAATCTCCTGAAAATTAAGCTTTATCTTAAAACAAATATTTATTTTTTTTTTTATTTTAAATAATTTATACAAACCACAATAGTTGCTACCCAATTTCTTACAATAATTAACCAAAAAGCAGATTGGTACGACAAAGTTAAGCATTTATTTTATTTTTTTTTTGTAAGAGTGTAAGTGTAGTAACAAAAAAAAATAGGACTAACCATTAGAAAGAAGGCACACACAAATATTTATGATTGTGTTTCATTTACATTCGTTTTGTGGGCACAAAGTACACCTACCTACCGAAAGCTTAAAAGTCAGGTTGCGTGGTTTGCACACTGTTCGGAGAGTCAGCCCAAAAAAAAGAGAGATCTAAAACCAAATCCGATCCCGAAAGAGCGAAGTGCCTCATTTTTTCTTATTTTATTTGTTTTGCGTGATTTGTTTGTGTTAAGGTTTGTACTTCGCAAATTTTTGTTTGTCTGATTATTCTCTGTACTATGAAGTTTTAGTTAATGAAGATAATAAAAAAAAAAGCTTAAGTAAACACTTTGCAGGTGCTTATTATAGGAGAAACGTTTGTGAGGGAGCTAGGGCTACGCATTCTGTATTCGTGTAATGCGTGGTAAAAAATAAAGCGATAAGTTATGGTAATAATTAGGTAGGTCTTTAAACAAGGTATATGAGGGCAAAACATTTCCAAACAGGGACAGCCAATTTAAAAAGGCTAACTTTCAAATTGGCTATTATTAAGTTATTATCTATTTAGGAAGTGTTTACTTTATTTGTACAATAACCGATTTAATATCTTCAATTATACATGTGTGTTTGTATGTCTTTTTGGGTGAGTTAAAACAATCCATCTTATCTACCTACTTAAGCCCTTAAAAAAATGTAACCAAACATATTTTTTTTCTGATGAGGATCGCTTTAATGGCTGACAAATTTCTTATGTAATTTGTAATGACGTACAGATTATCTGATTTACTGGTGAAAAAAAAATAAGATGAATGTGATGACAAATTTTTCATAAATACATATTATTATGAGAATTCATAATTTAGTATGATTTTAAAATATTTTAAGTATGATGCTAGGTTAAAAAGCGAATTTTCCGAATTTTAAACGAGTTATAATCGAATCATTTTTTTAAATATTTTACTATAAAGTTAAAATAGCCAAATACCTCCTTTGTGTTTAAAAATATTTAAAAATTTAAGAAATATAACTTTCCATTTTCCAGGCAAACGAATATAATATGTCAAAAAAAGGACTATTTTTGTCTCTTGTCACTAAAAATTTACCGTTAAAATAAAAACAAAAAACAAAATAAAAATAGGTTCAAATATCTATTGGCTTTGTATAAAAATTAATTTCACTTCTTTAACTTTTATATACTTTAGAAGTTATATCAGATAGTACATTCTTAACAGTAAGTAAATTTCGTTTGTTTTTCACGGTTTTGTACAAGTTTTTTGGGAATATGCACATTATTTAATAAAGAAAAAAAGAAAAACGATGTCCATTTTTTAGATCAGTTGTCTCTAGGAAAAAAATATAAAAAAAAAGCAGCTTTTGATCTTGTAAATAGAAATGCACTTATATATAAATTATCACAACTTGGTGTTTCTTCTAAATTTCTTAATGTTTTAAAGAATATGTACACTGGTACGGAAGCAGCTGTTCGGGATGGATCTTCTTTTTCACATTGGTTTGATACGGATTCTGGTGTTAAACAAGGATGCCTGCTTAGTGCTTTGCTGTTCGCGCTATTTATTAATGATATTGGTAAATATTTACCTGGTGGTCTTCGGATCGCCAATACTATTGTCAATATACTTTTATATGCAGACGATCTTGTAATACTTTCGGAATCGGCTACAAATTTACAACTTATGATATACCGTTTATCAGATTACTGTAAGACGTGGGGACTTATAATAAATATTGAAAAGTCCAAAATTATGATTTGCACACGGTCTTCACGTAGTGAAATTATAGATAGCTGGGTCTTTAATGGAAATCACCTAGAAACCACCAAAGAATATCAATATTTAGGAGTAAAATTAAACCCAAAACTGGATTTTAAAAGTCATTTAAGAGAAAAGGCGAATTCTTCCCAAAGTTTGCTTAATATGACATGGATGAATATCTTCTCAAATCAAAATGTGTTACTGTCTGCAAAATACAAAATATTTGAATGCGTTGTAAAAACATCGCTCTGCTACGCTGTACAAGTTTGGGGAATGGATGAGTTTGAAGAGGTGGAAAAACTTCAAAGAAATTTTTTAAAAAAAGTTTTTAATTTGCCAAAGGGAACTCCTAACTATGCACTTTATCTGGAAACTGGATTGCCAAAACTTTTTACCAGTACTCTTAAACTCCAGGCAGACTACTTACTCAAAGTCCTTTCACACTCAGATGCTCGTTTAACCAAACAAATGCTTTTGTATGAACTTAGAAATAAAGATTGGTGGATCATGAGATGGCAGAATATTGGTGCTACTTGTGGAGAAGTTCTTCACTTCAATTTTAATAACTCAATTCAGTTAAAAGAGAAGTTATACAATATAATTCAAAGGTACGAAAACTTTATTCGGGAATCTTTAGAAGCTGAAGCTCGTCAATCTCAAAGTAGAATTATATACTCCCAACTTAACTATAATTTATTAAATCAGAACTACTTTCAAGATACGTTCAATTATAAAGAAATATCGCTAATATTCAAATCAAGATGTGAGCTCCTGCCTTTAAATGGTAGCCCGTACAATGGCAAATACTATCAGTTCTGTACCCTCTGCAATATGAAAGCAAAAGAAGACTGCTTCCATTTTATAAGTATTTGTCCAATATTTAATCATCAAAGAGTAACATACTTCGGAAGAAAAAGTCTAACAATGCGAGAAACTATACAAATATTAAATGGTTTTGATTGGAAATCACTATACTGCTTTTTAAGCTCAATTTATAAATATAGAAATCTATTAATGACTGAATTTGTTTAAATATTATTGAGTATTGTTGCATTGTATGGTACCCGAACACTGTAAAAAATATTAACAGGATTGAAAGGGTTCAAAAAAGTTTTTTGAGATTTGCTTTGAGAAATTTTTCATTAACAGGAAATGCGATATTAAGTTATAATAATAAATGTTTATTATTGGGTATTGAGACTATTGAAAGGCGAAGAAAAGTCTATAGTGTTATGTTTATCCGTGATATCTTGTGCTTTTCTATAAAATGTGATTATTTACTTTCTCAAATTAAATTGTATGCCCCCTCAAGATCCTTAAGATCAAGACAGTTACTGTACGCAGTTTATCACACAACTTTATATGGGACGCGTGAGCCTATCTCACGATGCATACGTTTATTTAATGTTGTTTATGAAGATGTTGATATTTCTATGTCTAGAGAAAAATTCAAAGATTCTCTTATGTTAAGTAAAAAGTTTTGAAATTATTCAATTTTGTTTATCTTATATTATTAAAATTATATTTATTTATCATTTTATCTTTAAGTTTACATGCAAAATCTGTTGATTTACTAGATCGTAGATTGAATAAATACTAAATACTAAATACTAAATTAAAATCACTTTTTTTTTATTTTTGCCAACCGAGCTGACGGCTAAGCCATAGCTTTAAAATTCGTTATTTATAATTAAAAAAAAAAAAAAAAACAATGTATAGATTTATTGATAAATAAAATGAATTACTTACTTACTTACTTATTAAAAAAAAATAAAATGTTAAATTTAACCAATGTCCCATTCATTTTTGTAAAGATCGTACCTACTAAATTTTATGATTTTTCCATCTATCTGGCGGTTTTGATGCATAAATATTTTTTTTTTAAGCTACAAAAATATTTCAGTCAACATATATTTCTAATCGATAACCGTTTGTTTCATTAAAATATTTCCAAAATTGTGAACGCTATACAATTTAGCGCAAAACTCAAACGAATATTTTTAAGGGAAACATATCCTTAAGGCGTGCCTTCAGCTGGATTTTATTAAGGACATTTGGATTAGTATGATACCATTAGATAACAAATGTGTAAAACTAAGAAGATTTTTGTAAAGATCTTTAAAGTTATTAAATCGTTATTTCAGATTTGTCGTGTTTTAAAGAATTTTAAACTAAGATAACCGAAAAGAGAATAGATCAAGTACGTTTCCAAGGAAAAATTATGGGTTCTTATTTCTATTTCTGACACCATAATCTCAAAGGTCAGAATATTAGATTTGAATTTATATAGAGTTTAAAAGGGACTCTACATAAAAAAAAAACTGGCCTTTTAATTGAATTTTTAACTCGTCCTGTGCTGAATTTCGTAATGTCACTCCCTTATGGAGCATCCTTCGATGTTTGTGTTTCAGAGCCCGCATAGAACAAGGTTTAGAAATAATAAAATGTACGTGTTATGAATACATATGTCTTCTCATATTCAAAGATTACCCAAGTCCTTCACTTTACTTATTGAAGTGAATGAATTCCAAATTCAGAATTAAAAATTTGGCACAAAAAACAGTTCTACAATATTCCAATACACCTATCATCAAAAACGTATCCTAAGCTTTTCAGTTACCACAAAACTGTTTCAGTATAAGAGCTACAGAAAACAGGAGTAAGTTCAGTCAATTCAATTCTAAAAAGAAGTGCACACGAATAAAAGAAGTGCATCGAGAAAAAAAGGTAAGAATTGGATTCCAGATCAAGGCTATTCCGAGGATAAAATGAATTTTTACTTGAAAAGTAAGAGATGAGTAACGTTTGGAATCAAATTCTTCTCAGCCCCTGCTCTGTATGACCCAAGGGAGCCCCTGCTGCTGCTGCCGTGCCGGTATTGGCGGCTAGTGTTCCTTTTAAGACTAAAAAGCTTTTACTTTTCTGATTCATAAATGTATAGCTAGTTGAAGGCAGTATTATTATAGCTGCTACAATCTACAAATATACACCAGTTGGAAACTTCTTCACTTTTATTCTAATTCGAAAACAAGAAAATCATAAGTCGATAAGTTTCGAATTATAGAATTTTTTTACGTGCATTTTTAACTATGCATTGTGATATCGGGTGGCTGGTATAGATGCTGGGTCTCCAATTTTATGTGTGCAATGATGAAGGGACCAGTTCAGCCCGTAAATAAATTAAATTGGGTTCGTATAGGTATAGGCTGGGATTTCAAAGTGTATTCCTGTGATACAGCCTAGAATGCTTCCTGATGATGTTTTCAACGTCAGATAAGCTTGGAAAATGATAAAATGGAAATTGTAACAAAATGGAATAGTAATTCAGGCCGTTTACTTATGTCGTTTTCGATTGGATTTTCAGAGTGTTTCACTCTTTTTTGATTCCAATGGAATATGAAAAACTCTTTTCCGTAATATGTGTATCTATGTAGAAGTAAAAACTAAAATGAATTCTTCAATAATTTCAATTCCAGAACATCTCAAGAAGAAGCATTTACTATTTTGCAAATTAATCCAACACATACTTTTAAAAATATGTGTGTTTTCAGAGTGCACTCCTAGCACTCCTTAATGAAATCCGGAGTGAAAAAACACTCCTAAATCATCACTCCGAACAGCCAATGGAAGGTTTTTGGAGTGTTGGGAGTGTAGATGGAGTGAAAAAAGAGTACTAGGAGTGACCAACGGAAAACGACATTAAAAAAGGTGGCAATTTATACTTTTCAGTACAAAAGTTATAGGGGAGAATCGAGTGGGAGCCCTATCAGTTCAAACATTAATTTGATGAGCACTAGCATCAAATTAATGTTTATAATGACGTCTAATGGCTGTAATGTCAAATTATTTTGGGAACATTTATACTATATTGGTTGGTGTAAGGAAAATTTCAAACCTTCAAGCATTCTTTCGATATCTGCCTGTATTCAATAAAGCAATCATTGTGAATTCTGTGTTTTGCAGGTTAATGAATGTCTGGGTTACATCACTTAGGCAGTTTTATACGACGACGGATTTGATTTTTTTTATTTTAATATGTATTTATTTTACTTGCTATTACCTTTTTCAAACTTTATTGATGGCCCATAAAGTACAAAATAATCTTAAAAAATAAAACCCTACTCGTTCAAATATTTTCTCACACAGATATCAATAACAATAAGACAAAAAAAAAAAAAAAAAAAACTGTGAACAAAAACCACTTAACAGACCGAATAAGGTTCAACCCACAGATACAAACAAATATTAAAGAAAAAAGAAAAACAGTTTCTCGAAGCTCAAAGCCCCTAAGGCAAGCTCATGTATTCTCCAGCTTACAGCAATACTTGTACAACAAGCATCAACAATATAATTAGTCACACCCAGCTAAAAGACTGAGGATTCAAGAATGCTGTTCCCTTTTTGCCTTTTTTAATAAGTTTTTATATATATTAGCACGAAGTTGTTTTTTTTTTTTTTGTTGTATATAAATTGGGTTTGACACAATCCAGAAACAGGGTTAGAGAGGAAAGGAGAAACCTACACCCCCGCATTGTGTTATTCTGCGAGTCAGTCAATCGGTCATTTGTGAACGCTGGATCGTGATATTTCAGCCCTGCTTCTAGCCAATTTAAATGATAACCACCACAACAGTACATATAGGGTATGGTTATTTGCCATACCAATTGTGAGCTCTCTGTAGGTATAAAATATCTAATCACGAAGCAACACCGCTGACGACGACGAGTGAGTAAAGTACGATTGGCAGAAATAGGGTGTTGCAATACTAGCCTAGCACTGTTAGTTTATTTGCGTATTTCTCTAAATGCAAGGTCTCTCTCCCCAGCGACATAATACCGTCAATAGTCTCAGTCCCTAAATTTTTTTGTTGGATTACGTTTCGCGCGCTATTTAAGGTGTGCGCTTAGTTGAAGCTGAATTCGAATAGAACTGAATGAAAAGTTCATGGGTAAGCATAGCGAGTGCACTCCTCAGAGGTGGGATGAAGAAAAAAAATATTAAAATGACTACAAAACTTCGGAACAGATGCTCATATGCCTAGGTAGGGAAGTGTTGCGAAATACTACGGGTGGGTAACTACCGCCATGAGTAGGTACCTATAACTCGCATTATGCTCAAACCTCCAAGAGAGTGCGAAATCGCATATTGATGTCAGGGAGTTTGACTTAACTTTTTATGTTTAAATTTTTTTTTTTTGTAGGTTTATAGGTACAAAAAGAACAGTCCGCACGCCCTGAGTTGAGTGCCATGTTGCACTTGAAATGAGATTCAAAAGTTACACAATAGTGGAGGTAGCCATAGCAGGAGTCCTTCAGTTTCAGTTGTTGATTTGTTGTTTATTTTGCATGTTAAACACCCTCAACCATGGATTTCGTGGTTGTAACTGCCACTGTACTATCTACCGTTGCATATTGTTGGCGAAAATAGCGTTGTATAAGGTTTACTTTCAAATTGTGGAGGTGGTGGTTTTTTTTTGACCATGGTTGGTTTATGAAAGCGTTATGCGTTGAATAAGTAGGTACCTACAGTATCTGCATTGCTGCTTTGCCTAAGAGTACCCTCAGTAATTTAGTTAAAATATCTTTCAAGTATTATTGCGGTATTTTTCCCATACCCTTTTTTCATTGCCTACCTCACATCTACCTTTAAATAATTTGTAGTTTTTTATCATATTTTTTTTAAGGCCGTGGTAGGTATATTGGACAGAAAAAAATATTTTTTGATTACAAAATTGCAACAATTTTTTTTTCTTCTTTTTAGATAAAAATGGAATTAAATAGAATTTCATGTGAAAAACTAGAAGATGGACCTATGTGCATTAGAAATGTTTATTACAGTCTCAAAATTTTATTTACAAATAAACTTTTATCATCTTTGTATATAGATTTCTAGATTTTATATACAAAGGTAGCATAGAAACGGTTGATTGATCGCTATATCTAGCGATTTGAATTGTGCACCGAAATCAACCCATTCGCCTGAATTAACTTCAGCAGACAATCGCTTGAACTCGCTTACTCGAACGATTAGAAATCGCTGCCACCGAAACCGTAACCTAATAGGAAGACATATTTAACAGTGAAACCAAAAGAAAAATCTGCAAAGTTTTCGATGATTCAGGATGAATGAACCTTCTGCCAACGAATGGAAAAAATAAATAAATAGCTTTTAATAGCCTTTTGTCCACAAAAATTCACTTGGACTCATCAGTTAACTAAAATGAGGGTTTTTTGTTAATACAGAATTGTTTGTGCTCTTAATTCCGTTATTATACTATTTTAAATTAATAATTCAACAACTTAGCTAATTAAGAAATAATAAGCCAATACTGTTGGTACTTACACCTTTTAAATTTTAGAAGTATTAATCACGCCGTGGCGTGATGGTTAGTGCGATGGACTGTCATGCCGGAGGTCTAAGGTTCGATCCCCAGCCTCACCACCTATTTATTTAAAAAAGAAAAACACGGCTACTGCCTCTTGCGAGGAATTGACAAATCCTCCAAGAGTATCTCCTGTCACAGAAAAGTGCCGCTCGTTAGCTGTTCGGCAATAAACTGTAGGTCCCCTCCATTCCTGAAGACACGCACACAGGAATGGTTGAGAGTTGTAAGTCACTAGGCCCTAGTTCTTCATGAGCTGTTGTGCCATCAAATTTATTTTTATTTATTAATCACGCCATTTTGGAATTCCTTAAAAAAAAAAATTAAATTAAAAATAAACCGCAAATTTAACGATGCTAACATTACGCTTTGCTAAAACTAATTTTAAGTCGTAAGTTTTTAAACATACATATATTTTCTCTTCGGCACTTGGCATCACAAACTAAGCACGAAATACCTTTTTAAAAAAGGTTCACTGGAAATTCATTTTAGTGTCTTTTTTTTAATACAGTAAAACCCGCTTAAGAGAAACTACAAAATGTCACAGCCTTTCTTTCACTTAAACGAACCCCGCTTAAGTGAAAAAAAATTTGACTTAAGCGAGTCCGGATAAGTGAAATAAATTTTACTTAAGCGGATCTAAAAATTCCATTAAGTGGCGAATTATTGCTAGAAACAATTATATTTACATATCTTTGAATTATAAAAATGTAATTTTCTTTTTAATAAATGTCAAAATACGTATACCTCTTGAGCCATTTGAAATGTTTTTCTGGATAATTGTTAAGAGGACAAAGCAATTTGTTTATAAAATGTAAATGCAACAGTTTGTGAAATAATCAGAAATTCAAATGTCATTTTCGTGGTGAAAATGGTGAAGGTAAAAAATAAAGAAGAAACGAAAGCATTAAGCAAATTTGTTCGTTCTGCGCGATTCAATTTTTTTTCACTTAGGAGAGTTTTTTTTTTTTCAATGAAAAATATAAAATTGAACTGAAAATATGTTTCACATATCCGCGGGTTTTTCACTCAAGCAATTTTCGCTTAAGCGGAGCGTTTTAAAGGAAATTGTTCAAAATATACTCGGGGTTGAAAAAAGTGTTTCAGATAAGAGGGTTTTCTCTTAAGCGGGTTTTACAGTAGTATTATTTATATTGTTCCCTAAAATTCATCAAAATCAGTGTTGTTCAGTTTTTATGAATTTTTTTCTGCTCTCCCATAGGTACAAAGTGCACTGTTTGATAAAAACTAAGTTTTTGAATTGCACACAATATTTCCTAAATTGGTTCCTCAACTAATGAAAAAATATACAGTAAAACCCGGATAAGTGCCCATCGCATAAGTGCTTAACTCGCATAAGTACCTTCCTTTTTTGAGAACCAAAATTTTTGATGAGTTTTTCATATCAAACTCATCTAATAATTGCCTTTTATTTTGTATAATTTTATTGAAATTTACATGAAAAAATTCTTTTAAGTACACAATTAAAATCGGAAGAAAAAGACAAACGCTTCTTTTCATCATCACCGAAACTTTAAAAGAGCTAACGATCTTAAAAATATTTATTGAGCATAACAACATAGATGAAGGTGAAATTGAGCGTCTTGAAGAAAAAATAACAACAATCAGATTTCATAACGCAAAACAAACCAAAATAAGTCATTATTTTATATTGCAAATACAAAGATCGCTTTTTAAAAGGTTACCGATACTACTCAATTTTTTTTTTTTTAATTTTTGTAATATATCTAGAGATTGATTATTTTATTCACACGCGACCCATCAAAGTCCCCTTTCACACAGGGCAACTGAGTTGCCGGCAACAAATAGTTCATAGGCGAGAAGGGCAGGAAGAAAGAGGGGGAAATGAAATCTCCCCGGTCAACAAATTCAGGAAACTTTTTTGACGTTTCTCTTCACACTACGTTTGTGTGCGTTCAACCAAGGTAGTTTAAAAGGAAAACACAGCAAGTCTCCTCCAACTTTGTATCTGCGTGTGAAAGGTACAGGAGATTGTTAAGGAGATTTAAAGAAAACGTCAAAAAAATCACCAGCAACTAGTATCTTCGTGTGAAAGGGGACAAACGTATTGTATACATATGTATGTACGTATTTTATAATCATAACGCACATTTGTAAACCTTAAATATTCAATGTTAAACAACTCTGAGGTATCTATCTCAGAATTCCGATATTTGTTTGCTTTTGGTAGATATATCTGATTCGAAGTTTAACACAAGTTTTATAATACAAATTCGATGTTATTAAATGTGTGAGTTCTAAGTCGAGTGCTATCTCAAAACAAAACAATAGAACTATTGTTTCAGCTGAATTGAATTTTTATGAAAATCAATTTGATTAGAAATTTTATTTGGGGGGGATTCCAGAATATGCTTACCTCCCAAGACGACACACGGAGCTATTTAAGACATTATCGTTTATAATTAAAAATATATTGGGCCTTTTAAAAGCTAAATTTTCAAATTATATTGGCTGTCCAAGAACCCCTTAAAGTACACTACCTTGCCTCATACAACAAAGACGATTGTATATAAACTTGCAAAATCAATTTTGTTTAAATAAAACTTCTTGTCAAAATTTGAGCTTAATTTTTTGGTTATGTTGTGCAGAGTTTGTTTTTTTTAATCTTCATTAAACCAATCGAAACCACTTGTTCCTTAATTTTAAAATTCGCCTTTAAATGTTAAAATCTGAGAAGGTACTGAATCATTAATATTTACAGTTAGTACTACAATCCAGTACGTGCATAATATGAATTTTTTAATCATCTTTTTTTATGATACGATGAATGAATAAATATAATTTATAGCCAACAATTCAGTTGAAAAGTTAAAAAAAAAAAAAAAAAGACAGGCACCAACGCAACGTTTGACGTAGTTTTATCATCTTTAATTTAAATTGAAAAAATTGTCATACGTATTGCAGAATCTATAAGGTACCCCCTAACCAGAACGAACATTATGTGAATTTTCAATTACAGTAACTAACCATTAAACACACAGCAAACATATTGGATTGGCACACAAAAAATTATTACATTAAAACTCAATTAAATGCGAAAATTTGTTGTAATTGCTCTTTTGGTGTTTTTAGTGAGCAGGTAACCTTTTAGTTTTTAAACCATAGCCAATCGGCCCCCTGGGGGCATTCAATAATTTCGAATGGGTATCGCGACATGTTACACCCGCTATACCTACAAACCAAACTAAAAATTTAATTCGTGTTTTATTTGCAGTTGTTTAATAGATTTTTTTTTTTTTTTAAATTATTTTGGAACTTCCAATTTGGATAATTTTATTACCTGAATTACAACATCTGCCTGTGGATTTGTGCTTGTGTTTATACTGATACTATTTGTCGGCCCCCAGTATGTGTGGTAAGTCCACTGGCATCACACTGGTGGTTAATTCGAAATCTGGAATTGACAGCCACCCGACTATAGTGTCCTGTTGTGGTAATTCTGAGGGTTTGTAATTTTACTAAAATACATTTTGAATAATCCAATTGTATGTGTAGTAGGTATAGGTAAACATGTGTGGGGGTGGACTGCTTTAAAAAAAATCGAAAATATATAAAAAAAAAGACATGGTACACTCATGAAAAATACCAGGAACGTATCTCAAAAAAAAAAAAAGGAGCAATTCATGAGTAACAAACACTGTAGTTGACATACAAAAGTGCAAACATTTACCTGATCGATGAAGATAATTATATTTTTTAGTGGATTCTTCATGGTTTTCCACTTGGGTATTTTATAAGAACTTTCAAAACTTAACCTAGACTGATGCGAAGGGGAGAAATTGCACCAATTGCCCCTCCTCTATCAGCGCCCGTTCCACACAGACAACAACTAAAAAAAAAACTTTTCGAATGTAATCAAAAGTGCGCATATCTCTAATTGTGTGTTATTGAACTAGTGACCTACCCGTTCTTATTTGATATTAACGCCTGTGTGTAACAGTACCCATGGTATAATTGTATTGTATCTATAAAAATAGGAAATAACTTTTGTATTAAACAATTCTAATTGCGTAAAGAGTTTACGTTCATTCACCCGTTTTGTTCGATACGTTTTGGTTTGGTTAAAATGTTTGCCTTTTAATTTGGTTTTTCTTTTTGCGTAACTACCTCAAAGCGATGTGCCGATGCCAATGATTCTGGCGCGTTCGATGCCATTTAAGGTGAGCTGAATACGAATTATATATGGCATGAAGAGTTTGTCAGAGGTGAAGTGAAGATAAAAGGGCTTGTTGCCTTTTAAAGTCCAATGAATTCTCAAGATGAGTATACGAGTAGGTACATGAAATGGAATACCAAATTGATGATGCTAAATAAATTGAAAGGGTTTGTAGGCGTTCAAAATGTGTCGAGGAGTTGAAAATAATCACGTTTGGAAAGTTTCTAAAAGTTACAGAATAATTTAGATATTTTATGAATTTGTCTTAACAAAGACAGACTATGGAGATATGTACTTTATTTGGACCCATTTACTGAAATGAAACTTACACATTTAATTTCATTATGAGCACTTAGATATGTGTGAGTTCACGTAGACGAAAATGTAGCACAAAGGTAGATAAGCGTTTACCTAATAAGTTGAACCGGCGACCATAAGAATTCCAATCTCAAAAGTGACAAACAATCTGATATTTAAAGTCAGTCAAGAATGCGAACAAACTAAAAATTAAATGCATGAATGGATCGCAAGAATTGTGTTTACTATGAGTAGCTATATACATTTATGAATTATTGAAAAAATACGAATTTATGCAGACAAGAAAATCGAAATCGTTCGAGCGGTTTTCTTAAAAAATAATTTTATACAGGGTATTCGGTATAAGGTGCACCAAAGAGCTAGAGCGAGTAGGTTGGGTTAAGACGAAAAAAAAATCGTATGGGGAGGGAGTCTATTTTCCCCCGTTTAGGCGGGAGGGATAATTTGCTAAAAAAATCGACTTGAAATAGAAAACAAAATATTGAAAAAACAACGGCAACACTTACAATGTAGTGGAACAGACAAAAATTGGAACACAAATCAGTGGAATGTTTTGTTCCGTTTTTTTTTTTTTTTTAAGCAATCAGCTGATGATAGTAGTAGCCGTGGCGTGATGGTTAGTGCGATGGACTGTCATGCCGGAGGTCTAAGGTTCGATCCCCAGCCTCGCCACCTATTTATTTAAAAAAGAAAAAACGGCTACTGCCTCTTGCGAGGAATTGACAAATCCTCCAAGAGTATCTCCTGTCACAGAAAAGTGCCACTCGTTAGCCGTTCGGATTCGGCAATAAACTGTAGGTACCCTCCATTCCTGCAGACACGGACACAGGAATGGTTGAGAGTTGTAAGTCACTAGGCCCTAGTTCTTCATGAGCTGTTGTGCCATCAAATTTATTTATTTATTTATAATCAGCTGATACGAAAAATGAAATTTCATCCGAAAAACAAATAATTCAATTTAAATGATAAAAAAATTAAGTTTTAGCTATTTTTTTTTCGCCAAAAAAATTCAAGGCTGAATTACTCGTCGTCTGATATTATTGTCTGGCTATCAAATCAAATTGAAAAGTAATTAAAACTTCAATTATTTTTTTTTTGATGGTTTTTCCTGATCGTTATAACTGGCGCCTAATGTAACTAAGATTGCTGAGATTTCACGTGTTGCTTTTATGTATAAAATATATGAAGCTTGCGTGTTCGAATGCACCGTTGTGTCAAAATTTTAAAGAAATCGGTGCAGAACTGTCGGATATTTAAGATTTTTAACAAACAAAAATTTACATTTACATTCTAGTCTTTTCTTAGAGCTTTATTACGACTCATATCCTCAATACGGCTATATTATTGACTTTCTTTAAAGCTAGTTTTACTGAAAAACTAGATTCGAGTTTTAAGTTTTTCAAAAACAGTTATTGATTCGATTTAGATGTCTAAATATGTATGAAACCTAAAACTCGAAACCCCTATAAAACTAGTTTTTACGTAAAAATAGCTTTGAAGAAAGTCAATTATATGGTTTTAGTTTTGCTTTTTTTTTTTTTTGTAAAAGCATAAACTGATTTTAGTTAAATATCACATTTAATATGCGATTTATTTTGCTTCGAAGAAAATCAATCTATATACGAGTTCATACAGTACTAAGTTTATTCCAAATGCGTTGTAAATTTTTTAACAAAAAAAGATCAAAGTAATAAAATTCATATAACAATATACAAAACAGTTACCTGACTATTTGAGAAATAAATTGTATCATGACGATAGTCCTTTAAATAATCAGTACACTTACCTATAAAGAAAGAAGAAAAGAAAAAAAAATATTAGTTTTAGTAAAAAGTTTTTAATGAGAACAAAATATTGGAAATAGGAAAAAGTAGAAGCACCTTCAATCAACTTGGCACGTATGTTGTATGTTGTGACTTTTATTCTTATGAACATTTTTTTTTTTTCAACACAATGGCTATGACAACTCTTCAAAAAAGGTTTTTATTTAATACAGACAAATTTAAAAACAAAAAATAGCAATAATTTTCGTAAATTTTTAGGTTCTAGATTTTTACTTAAAAATTAATTATTATTCCATACTTCTCTAAGATTAGTGGTATTTATCTGTAAAATTAAGTTTACTTTATTAACACTTAATTTTACTTTCAGTTTTGTTTTTAATTCTGGACCAAAAATATTTTTTTTTTTAAACTGCATAAGTGGATGGTTTATTTTTATTTGTCTTAAACTAATAATTTAAATTGTTGAATTATTTGGTAGCCTTCAATATAATAAACATAATATTATTTTTTTTTTTGTAATTTACTTAATTAAATAAAAAAAAAACAAATATATTTCGTGTGATGCCACGGATATGTCTGTACCCTTCAACTGCAGGCTTTATAAACGAGAATAAAATATTTAGATATGTACAATTTTTTTGTAACTTTTTAAATATGTATTAAGATTTTTTAAATTGACCTATGTATAACCTACAAAATAAAAAATAGTACTTAAATATGCCATCTTATCTTAGGCGCTGATATTCACACCATAATTCCCAAATAATATTACGCCCTCATCTTATAAGATTTTTTAATCAATTACCCGGGTGGTTCAATTAACAGTATAAAAAGCTGTTCTACTTATTCACATATTTTTTTTCTCAAGAAAATTATTAAATAAAGTAAAGGTTTACTTAAATTTAAATCTTATACATATACTGCCATATTCATAAACAAAAAATGGTTATTTCAGCTCTTGTGTTCAGGGAAACTACACCATGGAAAAAGAATTTTCCGGACTCAAATGAAGCAGTAAGCTTGCCTTTAATTTGAGCCCCGAAAGTTCTTATTCCATGGTGTATAGTGGTGTAGTTTCCCTGAACACAAGAGCTGAAATTACCAATTTTTGTTTATGAATAAGGCAAATAATTTTTAGTTTCGTAATAATTAATTTAAAAATACACATCATAATCTTTATATTCGATTTTGTCTTTTTGTAAATATTTTTTTTTGTATTACCTTTGCAAGTTTATCCTCAAAAAAAAAAATACATATACTTCTTATGGGAGTGATTTTATCGCAAAAAAAAATTTTCTGCTGAAAAGTTTTTTTTTTAAATGTCATTGTTTTGTGCAAAAAAATATAGATTGTGCTTACACGGTGCCTCAAGAGTTATGACTCTTTATGAACCTAAATGAGTATGAAAGAGACAAAATATCAGATAGTCATGACTCTTGAGGTGCCGTGTAATATTCGACTAAAAACAATTTGGTGAAATCGCATCCATGTCGCTGTAAACGAGGGGTTCCGTTTTTAATGCAGAATAAATTTATGTAAAAGTATTACTAGAAATATTGGTTGAAATTTACATACTAAAAAAAAAAGTTTTTGTCCGCCCAAGGGAATCTAATTTAACAAATCGCGGCTAATATTCTTATCCGCATCCGGGTAAGGGAGTGTCCGCTTAAAGGATCATAAAATGTATGGAATTTACATCAAAGATCCACGGTCGTGAGATTTTGTCCGCCTAAAGGGATTGTCCACTTAAGGGAGTTGTCCGCAATAGGAGCTTTCACTGTATATGAATAACTTAAGAATAACAAATTATACGTGCAAAATTACGTTGGAATTATTGCATTATGAGTTTTTAAATTATTATTAAATGAAAAACTTTTTATCCTAATACTCGTACATGAGTATAATAATAAAAGGTTAATATTTTTTCCGCTATGCGATTATTTTTTTTTTACAAAAACTTGCAATGCAGTATTATTATAATCGCTACGATATAGCTTTCCATTCTAGATGAGCTAAACTAAAATTTTTAATTTCTCCTCTAGGGTATCACATTGTGCATAGGTACAAAGATATTTAACTATTTGTGTTTGCATTTTTTTTTTAAATTTTTCCATTTATTTGAAATGAAAACCACTTAGTTTCAATTATGTATGTGGAACCCATTTTATGCGGATACCTGAATATTCAAAATTCATTCCACGTTCTTGACATTTTTTACTAAAATTTATTATTCATTTTTGTTGAGAATCTTATATTAAAAAAAAAATTAGATTCATGGAATCAACAATGATGGACATACCTAGGGTGCAGTTGCGTGTTAAGTGGCGTGAAAAAATCTTACCACTGTTTTTATTCTTCTGAAATTCACTTGTTGACAAAACTAAAATAACCTCTCATTCATAAAATGAAAATAAAAAAAAACTAGCAAAAAAATTCACCAAAAAGTACTTGGCATAGGCAGAACAACATAGGTTACCAAATTAAATAAGTAGGTACAAAACTTAAAAAAATAAAATTAAAACCAAAAACAAAAACAAAAACTCTCATGATGAACCTCAAAAAGTTTCACATCCGTACATGAATATTGCTTGAAGCAACTCATTTAACTTGAACATGCATCCAAACACAAAATAGCATAAGAGTGCACATATAACTTCAAAAATAATAACCAAAAAAAAAAAATATGCAAATATAATCTCAGTATTTGACATGAAAATAGAATTTTAATTGAAACCTTCTCCGTATACAATACACATAGGTACCGAGTCGACGACATGTTACCTAGAGTGTGTATGTATGTATGTGTATATCTTACTAACAAACTTTACACCTTCCGTAATCTGCAATGGGGCTGAGTAAAGAGTAACAACAACCACTCAAAACAAACCCACATCTATTTATCGCATGGATGCCTTTCTAACTCCTTTAAAGATGAAGGATACCATTAAACTCCGATAATTTTATTCGTCTTTTATCAAAAGCACTTCACGTTTGTGTAAAGTTGGATGAATTGTGTAACACTCTACGAAATACCGATACCATCACACCTGAATAAATAATAACAACAATACCATACTATATCTAGACCTATCTTACATGTGTAGATACAATTTATAACCGTAACTGAATTTGTAACTTTTCCGGAATTGAAAATGCAAAAGGATCGGATAGAGTTTATCGAATCTGATGGGTTTGTGATGAAATTCGGTTAGAAACTTTGATTTTTACCTTTTTAGGTTCTTGATAAACTTCTCAAATAATGTATTAACTAGATTCTGTCGATATATTTTGGTCAAAAGTCACATTTAACTATGTACTGTACACTTTACACTTACTTATTTATAAATGTTTCGTGTCTTATTTGTGCATGCTTGAAATATTTACAAACTATAGGTACCTAAATATTTTAAATTCCCATTACAAAGAGAAAGAAATTAATATTGAACAAAAAATTAAAGAAAATTTATAAAAAGCTGACGCATCAACTAAACAATAACATTCTTACCCCCAGTTTCACAGTGTAAAGCCTTAACTACAGTGGCCACTTTTTGCAAAATTACAGAAGTAAAAAAATTTTTTCCCGTTAGCGCAGTTGCTTTGTGAACAAAAATATACATTTTTTTTTAAACCAAAATTTAAGCTTTCTGCATCATTTTTATAAGTTTTCCAGTGAAAAACACTATCCTAAAATGAATTTGAAAATGTTCACTTTTGTACTATTTCACTTTTTTAGCCAATGTAGTTAAGGCTTAAGTTTAAACTTGAGTTCAACACTTAATTCAATTTAAATCTGAACTGAGTTCAATCTGCAGTTTAAGTTAAAAGCTTGTATTCTGCCGTTTAAATATAAACTCTCCCATCCATTAAGAAAAAATGTTTCCCATATTCTTCAATCTTGTGTTTCTCTTTCCTCTTCAAAGGATACAAAATAGTTTTTTAAAATTTTGCATTAAAAATCATTTCAGAATTTTGTAATTTTTGCTAAGTCAAAAGTACAGAGTGGACCTACCAATATTAAATACGAATTGTTTTTTTTTTTTTTTTTGTTTGCAAGATAAAACTGTTTTAATGGAAATTTGTACTGGATACATGCAGTAGACATGAACGCGTTAAAATTAGATATCATTTTACACAATTAGCACAAAAACCAGTTATAGCAAAAGTTATAAAAAGTTATCGGGCCATAATTTATCGAAAATGAGGATGAAACACCAGAAACGATTTGCGAGGCTTCTTATTCTTACAGAACGATATGGTCGAAAACTTTTTGCAGCCAAAAGTTGAGCAGCATCCTACTTTGTAGTTCCAACAAACTGGAGCGACAACAAACTGGAATAACATTTAACATTAGGTGTGTTTTTTTGTACACGTATATTCGCTTAAAAAATATTTGCCATGTAAAACACAATATAACGATTCCGTTTAGTTAGCGGAGACCAGTGTTTCCGCAACCGATAATAAGAAGTCGCTAGGCATACCGCATACATCAAAAACTCGCTAGATTAGTTCAAATTGTAAATAGAAAAAGTCACTAGAGAACGCTAGAAAATATTGGCGAAAAAAATTATAATACAAAATTGTCTTTGAGCATAATATTTTAAAGTTGTGCTTAGGTCATATTAACAATAAACATATATCCCTGCAAAATCTTAAACAATCATGAAGATGGAGCTTTTCCTAATACACAAAATCTATACATATACATATGTACTTATAATCTAAAAATCTAAGTCATGAAAACTAAAGCTTCTAGCCAAATAAGTACGTAAAAGATCGATTCATATACATTTTAATGCAATTTAATTCTTTATTATAGTCTTTTATTGCTTAAATGCTTCCCCCAAATATAGCAAAAAAAAAGTTGCTAGAAATAAGCTATAGTGACATGAAAAAACTTTTGTCGCTAACTGCTTGAAAATTCCGCTAGATATAGCGAAAAAGTCGCTAGAACGGCAACCCTGGCGGACACTGTCATCTCCGCTTATGAATTAAGCGAATAGAAAACAGTGCTACCAAAATCATATTTTGGATGAACTATACTATGAATTCATCAAATAATTCATCCGTTTGACATACAAGGTATGCTTATTAGAACATCTCAGTTGCCATCTTGGAATTTTTGTGACGTCACAAACATTTGTTAGTACCTATAATTTTCTTTTTTTAGTTTAGAATTCAGCATTTGAAAAGATTAATTTTTAAGTGATAAGATAAGAGCCGTGAAAATAAAATGACAAGGAAAAACGATCAAATGAAATGAAAATACCATATTCTTCTTCGAACAGAACCAGATGATTGTGACGTAACATATCACCAAATTTTAAGCAAATCAGTCCACCCATTTAGGTTTTAGCTCAAATAACAACACAGACTAAGTAATATTCTTACCTTGTACAGCGAGTAAAAATATGTAGAAGAGAAGGTAACATTATCTACAACCCCTGTATGAATTACTTTTCTATTCGTACGTTCGAACGTTCGGAAGGTTTTTTTTCGCCGACGATATCTCAAGAACGCATAGAGATATCTACTTCAAAGAAATTTCATTTTACATATAATAAGGCCATTACGTGCAGTAAGGCTTTTCAAAAAAATTAAAATGGCGGTTTTTTTATTAGAGTAATTTAAAAAAAAAATTGTAAAATGGTTAGTTTCTCGAATATCTCTAGAACAAATAATGCTATCGACTTCGGCCTGGTTTCAATCTATGCATAATGACGTAGTGAAAAATTGGTAATACCTTAAAAAAATCAACCCGCAGTTTTTTTTTTTAAATTAAGAAAAATATTAAAAATTGTTAAAAAATATCGAATATCTAGATAACACACAAAAATATTAAATTCGTGTTAATTTTATTTAATACACAAAGTTATAGTTGATAATCGGTAGTTTGAAAAAAATTCAATTGACGGTTTTTTTTTCTAGGCCAAAAAAAAACTGCAAAAAAATAACTGCTAAAAATTGTTACAAAATGTTTTTCGGCTCGAATGTCTCGAGAACAACCAATGATATCAAATCCGGTATAGTTTTATTCTACAAACAATACCATAATTAGTAATTGATTAGGTTTGTAAAAAAAAATCAATTGAATACCGAGTTTCAAAACGAACCAATGGGAAGTTATCTGTGTGGGTCAAACCTAGCCTCTTTTTTCTTCCAAAAAGAAGGCCCTGCAAGCTTTTATTACTTTATACTTTAACACCATCGCGCCATCATAGGTACTTAACGTTCTTTTGCCTTCAAAGAAATCAGAAAATAACTGTCTTATTAGTGAAGCGCACACCGAAAATCCAAAGGTAAAAGACAATTCAGATGTGCACCTATCGTAAGATCCATTTGCTTTATTCACACAAGGGAGTCTCAGTCTTGTCGTAATCAAGCCAAATAACTCACAGAACAGTAGCCGGTCTGTCGGCCTCGTAATACTAAGTATGGTGGTTCATTACACCTTTTTTCGCGTTCTTATCAATGAACGAATGCACATTTTAAATTTAATTGAAATTGCATAATCTGCACACAGAAAGTCGGCAACAAACGACGAGGCGCAAAGTCTACATACAAAAAGAAAAGAAAGAAATGTGCATAAACCATAAACTACAGAAAATGCGGTGAAAAGGCAGTGCAAAAAGGAAATCAAAGCAAAGTGCACCCGTTACCTACCATAACATAACACACAGTACACACAGTAATAATAATAATTATTATAATAAGTAACAAGACACCGTTTTTTTGTTTAGCGAGTGAAGTTACTGTTTCGAAGAGTCGCTCAATGGTTCAGTTGGTTTTGGTTGGCGCTTTTTTTATTTTTAACTTGCTCTATACGGCAAGTATTGGTTTCGTGTAAAAAAAAAGATTCGAAGTCCGAAAAAGTGGGTTTCACCATATCGTGCGTCTGTGCGTCCACTGTAATTTAAGCTATAGCCTAAATGGATAGGCCAATTTGGTTCAAATTTGGTACCCAGCATTTGTATCTAATTTCTTAGAGAAGAAATTCGAATTTTTGATTTAGATCATCTAGATTCGATACTTACAAATTTTCTAGTTTTTTTCATTTTTTTTTTCAAAAACGGCGTTTGGCATTTTAATTAAACTTCGTGTTTTAATGACCAAAATTGTTTGAAGAAAACTGCATTTCAGGTTTTTGTTGAAAAATTTGCATTGCGGAAATAGGGGTTTGCTATTTTTATGTTTTAGAAAATTGTCTTATTTTTTGAGAAAATTGCCCTAATTTTTGAGAAAATTGCTTTAATTTTGAATTTAATGACTGCTTCTTCAACCTGGGGCCAAATTCTCGCATCAGTGAGCTCTTTAGGTCACTACTGTTTAAAATGTATTGTAAATGGAGCAGTAATGCCAATGTCAAATAGTTTAGTAACGTAAGGCCCAATCACTAATGCGGGAATTCGGCCCCTGATGTCTGATTTTTGAATGCAATATTATTATTTAAACTAATCATTTCAAATAATAGATATTGCATTTAAAAATTTTGAAAATATTTTCTTTAAACAAAAAAAAACAAAAAACAATCAAAAAAATATTTTTTTTTCTAGGTATGTATGTACCTTACCTACATATACTCTTTTCAACATTTTTTCGTTAAAAATAGTAGGTATTATATAAACGAATCATGTTTTTCATGTACAGCTACATACATTATAGTTGTTAACAACAAGAGCAAGTTCATGCAATCCAGTCGTGCATATTTTTTATTTTTCTCTTAGTCTTTGCTTTTCTCGTAATATTTTTTTTTTTATACATATATTTTTTGTTGAACTCCATTGCTCTGTGTGTGCTTTTACAGCAGCAAAATAAGAAAATAAAATCCAAAGAAAGAGCAATCAAAAGAAAGACAAGAAGACGAGGGAAAAAATTTTTAATCATTATCAAGTGACTACCTTGACCCCCAACAACCTTCGTCATGGCGGTGGCATATATATTGCGCGGTAGTAATTTATGCTGCTGTTTCACTTTTTAATGTTTTTTCTTATTTTTTTTTTAAGTTGGTACCTATATGCAGCTTTAATTACATCGTGAATTTAATTTAAATCTTCAGAAAATCTCTTCAAAAAATATTTACCTACCTACATAGTGTATGCACATCATCAACATTATAGTAAAAGGTACTGGCGTTAATATAAAAAAATTGCATAATATATATAATGTAGTAATAAAATATCTACAATTTATTATGTACCTACGTAGGTTAGGTAGGTATACAGTGTTTTGATGTTTCGTGTAGCGTAATTTAAAAAATATGTATGTATAAATTTAGATATAATACATACATACGTACATTATAGGTATAGGTAGGTATGTACAGATGCTAAAAACGTAAAATAAAACGAGTTCAATATTTAAACATGGATAGTTTCTTGGAAAAGGTATGACGTATAATATACAAGGGTTTCGGTATAAGGTTCACAAAAAAGCTAGAGCGAGTAGGTTGGGCTTAGACAAGAAAAAACGAAACGGGGTCTGTTCCCCCTGCTTAGGTAATGGGGGCAATTTTCTAAAAAATTGACTTAGAACAGAAAAAATATTATTTAAAAACAACGGTTAAACTTAAAATGCCATGCTATACTTTTTGGGAAAGCCAGAAATCTCTTCTTTAATTTTGTTTTTAAATTAAGTTGTGTTAGTACCTAAATAGTTTTTGAAAAATTAATTTTCAAAATCGAAAATTTGAAAAAAAAATTAAAACAAAAATTAAAAAATTATTTTTTTTTTTTTTAATTTTACGTAATTAAGTACCTACTAATTTTGTATTCAAAAGTCAATGCTTTTATTAGTTTTTAGCCAAAACCAGAAAAACGGATGCTAAAATGTCTTTTAGTTTTTGAGAAAATTGAAAATAGCCAAATCTACTTAACTACGTAATTAACAGAAATAGGATCTGCGGAGCAACAAAATAATGGTTGGATGTCGAAACTAAGGGCCAGTTGTACAAATATTTGATCCGTGGTTCAGGAATTTTAACTCACCAATTTCGGCGGATTAACTGTGGTTCAACGATGGTTCAGGCATGTATTTGGCTTTTAGTGCATATTGGAACCTTGAACCCTTGAGCCGAAATCGGCGAGTTAAAATTCCTGAACCACGGATCAAAATTTAAACCACGATTGTACAATTGGCACTAAACCACACTTTGACACCTGGTTTTCAGTGTTTGATCAAAAATTGATGCGAGTATTGAAGATTAAAAACAAAAATACTACTTAATAACGTAAAATTTTGAACAAAATCAGTTTGGACACAATTTTTTTTTTTAATTTTTAAGTTTGAAAATTAATTTAAAAAAAAACTGTTCACTAAAACAACTTAATTTAAAAACAAAATGAAAGCACATATTTCTGGCTTAACAAAAAAGTATAGCATGTCGTTTTAGCCGTAACCATTGTTTTTTAATAAATTTTTTCCTGTATTAAGTCTATTAAAATAAATAAATAAAAAATAAATTTGGTGGCACAACGGCTCATGAAGAACCAGGGCCTAGTCACTTACAAATCTCAACCATTTCTGTGTGCGTGTCTGCAGGAATGGAAGAGACCTAAAATTTATTGCCGAATCCGAACGACTAAGGTGAGCGAATCTGTGACAAGAGATACTCCTGGAGTATTTGTCACTTCTTCGCAAGAGGCAGTAGCCCGGAAAAAAACATAAGATGGTAGCGGCTGATATTTAAAGCAGACCTCTGGTCTAAAAAACTAAAACTCATTTTGGCATTTGGTTTTCTAAAAACTAACAAAAGCATTGAATTTTGCAAACAAAATTAGTACATAATTACGTAAAATTTTGAAAAAAAATAAGTCTGAAATGGTTTTAATTTTTTTTACTCACTATCATAACTTAATTCAAAAAGAAAATTAAAGAAGAAATTTCTGGCTTTCCAAAAAAGTATAGCATTGCATTGTGAATTTTACCGTTGTTTTAAAATATTTTTTTTTGTTTTAAGTCAATTTTTTAGAAAATTGCCCCTCCCATCTAAACGGGGGAAAATAAAGGGGTCTCCCATATGATTTATTTCTTGTCTTAGCCCAATCTACTGCACCTTATATGAAACACCCTGTATAAAACAGTTTAAGCTAAAGCTACCTAATACAATGTTTCCACCGAAGGTTTATCTTAGACAGATTAAAAAGTAGATTTATTTTGACAGTTTGCAGATGTTGTTTCATATTTTCTTATGAAGTTGAAGTGAGACAGAAATTTCCTGTGTGTGCACTTTCAAATGAATGTATTCAGTGTGAGAAAATATAGGCCAGTTCGAGTTTTGAAACTAATGGAACTATGAAGAATTAACAAGATTTGTTTCAAATCTTCGAGATTTAGGAAATAAATTTGTATGGTAAATCTTCGGGATTTGAAGAAGATTTAGGTAAATCTACTTTAATCTCAGTTAAATGGTCGGTGGAAACGTAGTATAAGTTAAAACATGTGAATAAACAAACAAAAGCTAAAATTATAAATCTAACACTAGAATTTTCTAGCTGAAGCTATTTAGCGAAATCGTTTTTTTATTTACATGAAATAAAGCCTAGCTAGTTTAAGCAACTATAGTAAAAGCTATTACTAGTTATTTATAGCTACTTACAAAAAAAATGCCTTTACTTTTTTTTTTATTCACAAGACCCATTGTCTTAAAATTAATATGTTGGTAAATATTAATTCTAGAATTTAGCTTTTTGCTCTTTAACAAAACTACGATTGACTGTTAAAACAGTTAGGTACCTGAATTAAGTTTTGGTTGTGATCGTTTATTTTTAAAGCGTGAGTGGGAATAAAAATAATTAAAATGATAGTAAACGAAATTTATAAAAATAAAGGACTTATTAAAATCGAAATCGATGGATTTATTTACCATTCGAATAAATGTGTGAAATATAAGTTTTATTGGCTGTACGTGTTTAATAAATCCTATAATTCTGCTATGTTAACTGAAAATGACGCATCTACATTTTTTTTATGATTATAGGAGTTTTTTTTTTGCAAAGTTTTGAATAATTATACATTTTTTGTATTAAAAAAAATGTTATGTTTCGATTGGTTAACTGCTCAAAAAGCGATATACTGCAGCTTTAGTTATAAAAAATGAAAACCATCCCAAGGATTTCAATCTTGGCCTGAACTGAAAAAAATTGACAAATGTCAGATATCTTTTTCAATTTCAGTTAACACGGCAGAATTGTTGTGCCAGAGTAATAACAGTACTTAATAAATAATGATAAACATAGTGTTGTTAAAATTCCCACTGGTCATGCGCATACCCCGCAGTTACTTATATTTGAGTTTAAACTCCTTAAATAAGTAAACAAAAATCTAAAATAATTTTTTTTCGAGACATATGTAGGTAGGTATAGTCTTTCGAGATTTTTGTGAATTCGGAATTGTTTTTTTTTCGAGATTTTTTGCATTCGAGATTTTTGTCATTCGAGATTATGTCATGATCCCGCATATTTTAAACAAGTTTTGTTTTACAACAAAACAAGCTCCACTGCAATAACAATCATAAATCTTATAGATATGTATGAATAGGTACGATATATGTACCTGCCTATTTATATCCTTACAAAAAAAAAAACATAAATCATTGCATAAATTTCAACACATCTGATGCTTATTCATTGAAATATGAATTTCGTGTTTCGATATTTCATTTATTTTTGATAAAATCGCTTAGTCTCATGAAAAAATCATTCACAACACTGTTGCTGTTGCATCGCTGTTATAAGATATCCACCATATCACCATCAAAAATATTCTCCGAATTATTTTACACCCTCAACTCATGTCTGCCTGTAATCATCAACCCATTTCCAAACCCAAACCGATGGGCGAGGCAGCGGCACGCGGCTTATGCTAATAATTAAATCATGAGCACTTTACGAGAAGAGCGAAAATGAATGCAATGCAACAAGTTGCCGAGCTACTAAAAGTCTTTTGCATCCATCCAGCTAGGGATACGAACAGGTGGAAAAGGCTGGCAGCTACAATGTAACATTTCGAATAAATGCAATAAGTGAGAAGCAGGATCCAGACACCAGAGTACACGAAAAAACCAAAACAAATACGGAATCATATTGAAGATATAGTGTTAATGGTGTTGCTGGCTGACGATGACTACAATGATGCTCCTACTCGAACCCGAACAGTATAAGTGATAGTGGCGATGGGATTGCAGTATTTTTTTTCCCAAGGTGCAGTAGATGGATATGGAATAAAATTCCTTACAAAACCCTCCTTCCCTCTCTCACTCTCTCTATAACTATCCATACCAAGCAAAATGCTCCCAAGTACCAACGAACATTCATTCCCTTGAAAGAGGTATAGAGGTAGGTACCTATACATTACGTGTGGAACTAAAGGGCTTGAGAATTAGTTCAGTGGAAAAGGGCCGCAGAGCGGTTTTGTAAGAGGTGGTTTCTGTGGGACACGAGAGAAATAGCATTTTGCCAAATTGAATTTCAAGAATGCCATGAACGAACAGCGATGGACTTTAACTTTTCAGTTTATATATATGAATATATGCATAAGTATATATAGGGCGATTCACCTAAGGTGTGACAGTAAGCTAGAGCGTGAAGGTTGAGTCGAGACAAGAAAAAAATCGTATCGGGAGGGGGGGTCTATTTCCCCCTTTTTTGGCAGGAGGGCCAATTTTTTAAAAATCGACTTAAAATATAAAAAAAATCATACAAAACAACGGTAACTTAAAATGTTATGCTATACTTTCTTTTAAAGCCAGAAGTCCATTTTTGTATTCTGTTTTCAATACAAATTTTTTGTGAGAACTGTTTTTGAAAAGTAAATTTTCAAATTCAAAATTAAAAAAAAAAAAAAACAATGACAAAAATATTGTTCAAACTAATTTTGTTCAAAATTTTACGTTATTAAGCGGTAATTTTGTATCTAATGTTCGATGCTCCTATAAATTTCTAGTCAAAAGCTGTAAAAGTAATGAGAGGGGAATTTCCCAAAAAAAAATTGACTTAAAACAGAAATAAAAATTATTAATAAAACAACGGTAACAGCTACAATAACACACTATATCTTTTTATAAAAGCAGCAAATTTTTCATTCATATTATTTTTAAATTAAGTTGTTTTAGAGAATATTTTTTTAAAAATTTATTTTCAAACATGAAAAAAAAAAATTAAAATTGTGTTCAATCCAACTTTTTTCAAAATTGTATGTTATTAAGTAGCATGTTTTTATTTAATATTCAATGGTCCCATCAATTTTTAAACAAACACTAAAAACCAGATGTCAAAATATATACTAGTTTTTTGAGAAAATTGAAAATAACAAATGTAAGTTTCCTTAAATTCGACTTCTATCCGTTATTTTGTTGCCCTAAGGAACCTATTTCTACTAATTAGGTAGTAAAGTCGATTTCGTTATTTTCAATTTTTTTTTTAAATATTAAGGCTCCGGGCTATTATTGTTTGACTAAGAATTGATAGAATAGTCGAATATTACAAACAAAAATATTACTTAATAACGTAAAATTTTGAACAAAATTATTTTTTTTTTTTAGAATTTGAAAACTAATTTTTCAAAAAGTATTTTCTCAAATAATTTGAATAGAAAACAAAATAAAAGAACGGACTTCTGCCTTTAAAAAAAAAGTATAACAAAGCATTATGAGTGTTGCCGTTGTTTTTTCATGATTTTTTTTTCATATTTAAACTCGATTTTTTAGAAAATTGCCCTCCTGCGAAAATGGGAGGAAATAGACCCCCCTCTTATATGGTTTTTTTCTTGTCTCGAATCAACCTACACGCTCTAGCTTTTTGTCACACCTTAGGTGCATCACCCTGTATATCTGAAAGTTTGACTTGCTTGTGCAATAAATGGACTAAGAGTGGTAGTATTACACAGATTGAGGATTTTATTGCACACTGATCCTGCCCTTTCAAAGGTACAGAATTCCATAGTTTTATTTTAAGTTTTGTTTTATTACTTTAAGTTTTTTTTTTTTAATTTTTGCTCCCAGCTCAGTTAAGTTAATTTGGTACGAAGGACCAAACCTGCGATTCATACATACATACATATATCTCAAAGCATGGGGATGTTTTTAAGTGAACACTAGGTTGCAGAATGCAGAGGCAAATAGTGAGCATATCAGTGGTAAAGGGGTTTACGTATGAGGAATTATTTTAACTATTCTTCAGGAAAATAAAAATAAAAAATTCTTCTTTGTTTTTTTTTTTGCTAAATATGAATTTTAAAGATTTTTTTTACCTATGAGTGGAGTGCGTTTAAGTAAATTAAATTTTCTTACCTTTTAATAAAAAAACATTTAATTGCTTAAATAGGAGAATCGTGGTAACACGCTTTTAAAAAAATATGTCTTTTAAATTTAACCTGAAGAATAAAAAAGAATTTTTGCAGGCACAGTGGACTGAAAAATTAGGTGTTTATGGATATTTATCTCATGAAATCGTAGTAGCCCGTGGCTTAATGGTTAGTGCGTTGGACTGTCACGCCAGAGGTCTGGGTTCGATTCCCGGCCACTGCCACCTAAAAACAAAAAAAGTTTTTTTCAGGGCTACTGCCTCTTGCGAGGAAGTGACAAATCCTCCAAGAGTATCTCCTGTCACAGAAAAGTGCCGCTCACCTTAACCCTTCGGATTCGGCAATAAACTGTATGTCCCCTCCATTTCTGCAGACACGCACACAGGAATGGTTGAGAGTTTTAAGTCGGTAGGCCCTAGTTCTTCATGAGCTGTTGTGCCATCAAATTTATTTATTTATTTAATTTATATCTCATGAAATCCCCCGGCTGACATCCAGTTGAAACTGGCAGTATATAGAAAAGAATGTTTTCTAGAGTGGGGCTCAAATTCACACTTCTAATTAAACAGTCAAACATTACATCTACAGTGGCATTGCCAGCCTCAAAAAAAAAATTAAACTATTTAAACAAAATTGTTTAGAACTTATTTCTTACGAAAGATTTTTTTTTTAATCTGTGGACATTTTTCAGGAAAATAAAATTAAAAAAAAAATATTTTGCATTCCAAGTACCATTACGTTAAGTCGTTAGTCGTTAATTTTACGAATCCATAACTTTCCATATGTACCTATTACCTTTTTGTAAACATTGTACATAGCAAAAATGTAGAAAAAACGAAACGTGTTTATAAGGAGATTGAAAAAGCTCGATTTTTTCCTTAAAAGTCATTAACTAAAAAATGATAAGTTTTTTAGGTTATGTCTGAACTTGTCTGAACTTTCAATTGATTTAGTCATTAAAGTAAGCTTTACTTTTAGCTTCCTAAACTCTTACACCTTTTTTATTTTGAAACATATGTGCCTATGTCATATCCTTATTTGTCACATTATGCCCACGAAAAATTAGTTATAACCTCATTTGTACGCACTCAATAAATCACTCTCACCTTATTCCCAATTTAACTGTGCAATTGACATATATGTATGATGTCAGCTTAGTTTAACCTCCCCCTACGCGCAAAACAAAATGCACAATAAGGTCACTGCAATAGTGCAACAAAACACAATTGGATCTAAAGACTCCCAAATAAGGGCATGCACCGTGTTTTGCTCTTTCTAAAGAAAAAAAAAAACACTGCATCATGGAAAGACAATATCGCACAACCATAAAATCGCATTAGCGCCCACCCAATTGTCCTGGATAAATTCTATAAATAATCAAGCGCGGTGACAAAATATGCTAATCACGATCACGTTGCGCACATATTACATTGTATATAGAGGTACCATAGCAACGGTGTAGTGTTAAAGAATATGTTGTTGTCGACCAAATCGTCGTTACAGAGTCCAAGCTGCAAATAAGAGTGCACAGGTAGAGCATTGAATCTCATAGTTCCATTCAAAGGATAGATATAAGCATATAAGCATCCATATACAAAAAACAAAATTGTGGCTGTCCTTCGAAGAAACTCAGTGCAGTGCATAGAAATAGATGCATAAGATACATTTGGCCCAAAACGCCGTAAACATATTGTTTGTTCTACTTGGCTTGCAATATAAGACTTTACCAAATGTGGGTATACAAGCTAGGCATAAGCATTATACAAAGCTTAAAGGCAATCCCATGGCGTCAACATCACGACGACGATGACTATACGACACCAGCATCTACATCCATGCACCAATTGGACATATTGTTATATTTTGTACCACCATCACAATGGGCCATATGGGCCTTCACCGTTGCATTAACTTTTCGGCTCGGCACAGTATGGAGCCAATAAAGTCCCGATAAATGCACCGTCATCGTTGTTGCCATCGTGTAGTGCGCGACTGTTGTGCTGCTGGTGCACTCTTTGCCGACCAGATTCATACTGCAAACGACAACGATGTCAAAAATACCTGTTGCAACATTAGATCATACATGAGATCCGTTAAATGTGAATTTTCCAACGAGGAAAGGAGTATTTCCATATGAATTCCATGTTTTTTTTTTTTTTTTTTTTTTTGAAGTATTTTAACCAGTTGGTTTAGGTACATTGCATCTTATGCAGTATTACAGTGACAATGAAACTTATTCAGACGTTTTATAAAGACACACACAAATATTTACGATTTCATCTAAATCTCACTAAAGCAATGAAAGAAATATAAAAGAAGAAAAGAAATATAAAAAAAAAAAAAAATTTTTGGTGATGCAACAGCTAGTGACTCATAACTCCCAACTCTCAACGACTCCTGTGTGCTTCTTGTTAGGCAGAAATGGACGGTGTCTACAATTTTTTGCCAAATCACAACCAATAAGAGGCAGTAGCCTTATTGAAAAACATATTTTTTGTGGGTTGGAAGAGGCTGGGAATCGAACCCATACCACTGGTTTGTCAGTCCAACGCACTAACCACAAACATTAACCACTAAGCTATCGGGCTACTACGTTTTTATAAGGTTTATATGAATTATACCAGTTTATACTAGTTTATGCGGAAAAAAAAAAATGACAGTCGTCGTATATATGTCGCACACTTTTGCCTCTTATATTTACCATCGAAAAATGAAACTTAATCAAATCGCATTGAATATAATTTTTCTACAAACGAAATCGTCAGCTTTATGCCTAAATTTTGTGTTTGCCCAAATAATTTAAAGAAAAGTCTGTATCTATTGTGTAGGAAGTGGTCTAAGGAGATGAGTTATAAAGCAAATTTAACTATTACTGATGATAAATAACTTAGGGCCAGTTGTATAAACATAGTTCAAAATTTAATCCGTGGTTTAGGAACGCCGATTTCGGTGGATTTTCTGAGGTTTAACGATGGTTCAAGGTTCATGTAATAATCTAATAATATAATAATCTAATGCTAATAATCAATTACATAATGTATCTGAACCACCGTTAAACCTCAGTTAATCCGCCAAATTTGATAAGATTAAAATTCCTGAACCATGGGTTAAATATTTAATCCGTGGTTTAGCAATTTTAATTCGCCGATTCCGGTGGATTATTTCAGGTTTAACGATTCAACGGATTATTTCAGGTTTAACGATTTAACGGTTCAAGTATGTGATAACATCCATGTACTTGGATGTTATCACATACTTGAACCGTTAAATCGTTAAACCTGAAATAATCCGTTGAATCGTTAAACCTGAAATAATCCACCGGAATCGGCGAATTAAAATTGCTAAACCACGGATTAAATATTTAACCCATGGTTCAGGAATTTTAATCTTATCAAATTTGGCGGATTAACTGAGGTTAACGGCCTGAACCATCGCTAAACCTCAGTTAATCCGCCCAAAATCGTCGAATAAAAAATCCTGAACCTCGGATCAACATTTAAGCAACAATTGTAAAACTGGCATCTAAAGAAGTTATTCAGTTCTCAAGACTTGAAAGGCAAAACTTCAGGCACCTACGGTTTTCTACAAAAAATAATTTGGTTCGATTATTTTGCCTCCCACTGTTTGCATCTTTTTAAGCTTGGAATGTTGTTAGTAGAAAATTCTCACAAGGTTCACTATCTTGTCGGTGTCACTATCTAAACGGCATGGTCTAGTCTAAAGCATCTATGTTTGGCTATATGTACATTATTTCTATGTCATAAATTAAGAGCCCTTTCACAAGATATAATACAAATAAGCAAGCAGTAAGAGCAGATTGGATGGCATTGGTTTGGCTGTGGCCGTTAGTTATGTAGAGAAGTAGTGTATTAGTAAGAAGCGCACTCTCTCACCCAACCTGTGTGTAATAACCTATTTTGGCGAAGAATTATTAAAAATCGTGTAGCTGTTTGCCTGCAGCAAGTACCAGCCAAACCTAACTGCAGATATAGCAGTACCTAACTCTTTTGCGTCCTCCTTGTGTGTCCAATATGGATAGGAGTTACTATAGTTAGCTAGGCACACTTGTTGCCGTTTAGTTTTTCGTTGGCAGTTTTGTTGCGAAACTTGTGTTACCAGATTGTGATTCGCTTGGTTTAGCTGTATCTACGTTCTGTTTATTTATTATTATTTTTTTTTAAATTTTATCTTCTGTTGTTTTTTTGAATGGATTGGTCGAGGCAAGTGCATATCATACACAGGTTTTCTTGCAAAAGAACCGTTTTTTGGGCTCTCTGTTTCTAGGTATATTATGAAGTAGAATACCTAACAAGTATACCTATAAGACAGGTTGGTGGGTTAAAACTTCGAAGGAATTCTTCCAAAGATGGTTATAAAGTTACACTTGTTTGTTTAACTTTAGCCTAGATGAGAAGTAATTTATAAGAACATTGGATTTGAAGTTTGAAATGGATGTCAATAAATACTGCGAGATAAAAAAAAAAACACTATAGAATGGCTTAAATTGTAGGTATGCAGTATTCGATGTTTATTTTCTTATCTTTAAAGCAGGTTTAAATAACATGGAACCTTAGTGTACTGAAGTTATGAAGTTATTATTTTTACGTGGTAGGTAATTTTTGAAAAAGCTCGAATTCTTATAAGCTCATATGAACCAAGTTTCTCCAAAATTTGAACGTTTGTTTTTTTTTTTTTTTAAATATTCCTTAAACCTATATATTTAGGTCTAAGGCATAAATTATGGTTTTTTTGACAAGAATTATCCTATCCCAAATTAATCTTATTTCCAGCTGCATAAAAAAAATTAAATAAAATTGATTGAAAGATTTTTATGTTATCTTTTAAGTTTTATAATTGCTCGAGTTTATTAAATGACATACTTGGTTGGAAACTAGGTTTTATTATGAATGAAAGTTTTCTTTTTAACAACGCACGAATCAGTTGCGTATTTAGGTTTTTCTTCCGACCCAGGCTATTTAGAATTTGCCGCCCCCTTCCCTAGCCAGAATTTAATCACATCTCTTACATAAAATATTAATCAAAGAAAATAATAACACAACAGTTTCACCACAGTGTTCAGATGCTCCTGCTTAGTTTGGAAGATAGTGATTTCTTCCGCTGTTTCAAAATAGGATTTTCGTGTGTCAGGCGAGAATAGGGCTATGAAAATTGATAGTTTCCTGCTTTAAAAAAATTCATTGGTCACTTATCTTGAAATAATGAGAATATTTAAAGTTGAACTGACGTTTTTTTACGAATTTTAAAAAAAAATTGTAAAAGAATCAATAAAATAAAAAAAAAGTGCGTATACGCCCGAGTGTACCCATATTTAAATTAATTTCATATCATTTTATGGATCATCTTATTTATTAAATACATAAACTTTAAATAAAAAATTAAAATACAAAATTACAAAGTAATTTTAATAGAAGAGGCTTTGACTTCTAGAAAGCTGCGATCATAAAAGATTATAAAAAATAATTACCTACATATATGTATATGTACATAATCTTACATAATCTTAACTGCATACAAATATGAGATTTATTTAGTAAACAAGATTCTCCAATAAAAGATATGAAATTCGTTCAATTTAAATAGTGGTCCACTGGGGCGTATACGCACTTTTTTATTCTATTGATTCTGTATCAAATTTTTTTGCAATTGCAGAAAAACGTTAATTCAATTAAAAAAAATTCTTATTAATTCAAGATAACTAACCAATGAACTACAACTTCAAAAAATGTCTTACTTTAGTATTGCGCAAAAATATAAATTTATTTCATCAAATACCTACTGCTATTGCAGAAGAAGAAATTCATTGAAATTAATGGAGTCATATGAAGTCAACCAATTTTTCGGCACCAATTTATATCAGCAGAAAAACTATAGGAAACCAAAAGAACTACCAACATTTTTGTAGCAGTGTTACTGATTGATCAGTCCACTAACGAGATATTCGGAAAGTCGAAAGAATTTCAAAGCCCGTTATGCGATTTTGTTTTGCAACAAAATTAATATGCAGTATTAGGTGTGTTTTGTTCAACTCCTTAATGTGCACATTAAGAAATTCTTCACATTAAGCAAAATTTTCACATGCTAATCCTACCAACAACAAGTTAACAGCACATTTGATCTTCAGTAACTCTATGGCTTAATGTGGAACATTGCAGAATCGGCACAGTAACTAGCTCAACAAAACACAACTATTATTGAAGTTAATTTGAAAATTACAGCTAAGAGTCATAATTGATGAAATTTGAAAAAGCCGAAATCGTCGCAGCTTTCAGTTCGAGATGAGCTAAAAATAAAAATTCGAATTTTTCTTCTAAGGAATTTATTAAAAATGCTCACTGTACCAGATTTGCATCAAGTCCATCTATTTTTTTAGGCTATAGATCAGCGTACACTGGACTGATTACAAAAAATAAAAATGTGTTCGATTTTTAATGCCACTATAGCTTTTTAGTTAGAGTTTAGTGAAATAATAAGCCTGATAAAATTGCAGTCGTTTTGAATTTGTCTTTTATTTGCTTCTTTATTTAATAAATTCACAACGGGTTACATAGATTTTTTTTTTAATCAGTCTATAGTGTACACTTAAACGCACAGGCACCAGAGGCCGACGACAATGCGACGGATAAAATGATGAAAACTACTTTTTCGACATTTCTATTATCGATATGTTTTCCCCTTGTTTTTTTTGGGTTTCGCGTCAAAAAAAATCTTAATTCATTACCATTCAATAAACATTGCAAAATGTGAAGTTTTTAATATAACTACTTTAATTCAACTTTAATTAATAATATTTAATGTGGAATAATAAATCAATAATATTACTACCGAGGCTTTTAAAAAATCTGACAAACGCAATGCGTAAGTTTTATAAGCAAGTTATACTACGTTTTCACCGAGCACTAAACCGAGATTTAGGTAGATTTACCACAAATCTCCTCACAAATCCCGTGATTTACCATACAAATTTAAATCTCCTCAAACCAAGATTTAAAATAAATCTCATTTAAATCTTCATAGGTAAAATTCGAACAGACCTATTCTCCTATTCAGCGCAATACAAGCTGCGGGAAACCATCTTTTTTTTATCGTTTGACACAAAGCAAACTTGCCATCTCACTTCCACTTCATAAAAAAAATGACCCACCATCTGCATTTTGAAAGGTTCTGTCAAAATTAATCTATTTTTTAATCTTTTTTTCTGGTGAAAACACTGTTTGGGATTTATGAAATCTAAACGAGATTAACTTGCGGTGAAAACGTAGTTTTATGCTTGGTTAAGTTTAAATAGCCGTGTTCCTTTGGAGGTGGCAAAGTATTCATGAGTAGATGAAAACAATAATTTATAGTACTACGTGATCTCGTGCGCGAGTAGATGAGCAGAGTAGTTACGCACCTAAAATCCCCCAGGGGCATCTGGCTAGGTTAAGAGATTTTTCAACAGCATGACATTTCATGTCAATTTGTTTACCATTTCCACGTTAACCATACACCAATAACAAAAATAAACGAAATAAAGCAATTAATAAGGAGGTAAGAGTCTCTACAAGTAGACTTTCCATAGATAATCTTACACACTTTTTTTCATTTTGTATGAGTTATTAAAAACATATGTACGTCGAAAAATCATATAAACTGAGAAAGTGTGTGTACAATCTCGCAAGCTTTTTGATGGTATGGATTCCAAAGATTATAAATAATTATCAATCACTTAAAATTGTAGTAGATTACTACTAGGGAAGCGAAACTTGTGAGTTCCATTCAAAATATCCAGCGAAGTACTCATGAGTAGTTCACCACCCCCAAAAGGAACACGGCTAATAATCTATAGTACTGCGTGCTCTCGTGCGCGAGTAGACGAGCAAAGTAGTTATGCACCTATCAACCTCTAGGGTGCACCTGATTAAATTTAAATTTTTCATCCAAAATGCAATTAGTTTTCAATTTGTTGACCAACCGACTTTTCGTCATAAACTAATTATGTCTATTTTTGACATGGATTATACATGTCTTTCTCGGACGGTTGGGTGTGATGTAGCGAAATGAGGACCGTCACGAAAACATGTACCGCTCGCGCCCTACTGCTAAGTGACTGTTTGCACTACAGACATCCTAAATATACCAATCGATAGATAAAGATTGCGCAAAGATTATAGAGGAATTGTTTTATAGCTATCGCCTCATTTTCATGTGATGAGTCATCGCGTTTGGGGTAAATTGCAGCAAAATTAGGTAGTACTAAAATTAATTTGACTCAATTTCTTCGGATATATAAGTGCCACTGACGTCATTGATATCTCTTTCGAAAGGGTTTGAAAAAGGGCATCCCTATGCGTATATCCCATATCGTTAATTCAAGTTATAGCACATAAGACATGTAATCCATGTTCGGTAGGTGCCACAAGGGCAATCTACCAAGGGTATTTTTTTTATATAATTTCTGTGTGAATATGAAAAGAAAAAGAAAAGAGTAACATAAAACTGTAGTAGATTCCACTAGCAAAGCTATTTCTGAGCATTCCATTGAGAATTTCTAGCAAAGTGCTTATGAGGAGTAGTTCGCCACCTCCAAAGGAACACGGCTAATATTGTAATATTGATACTTTTTTGTTTTGGATTTTGAGTATCTACGCTATTTCATTTTTAAAAATTATTGTTTATAGTAAATATGTATTTATTACCATTTTTTATAAATACTAAGTCAATACCGAGTTAAATTTGGTTCAGTTTTTGCAGGTACATTATGTTCTATGAAACAAAAGATAAAATTTTAATTTTAGCATAAACACTGCACTTATGAACTAGATTACGCAGAAAAAAAAGTACAACATTATCTACCATTTAAGTCAAAGATTTATGAAAAAACTAATAGAAGGTGTGGATTTTATGATAAAATAAAAATAATAAATCATCAAAATTTTGAGCATTTATTTTAGGTTTTATATTAACAAAATGCCTGCGTAAGAAAATAATAAAGAAATAAAAAAGATTATCTATTTTATATTAAGGTCAAAAGGATTTTAAACTATAAATAAGAAAATATTTGTCTATACGCCGAATTACGGTTGAATGAATAAGACAAAACAACATAATTCTTATTCTACATACATTAGGGTTGCTCTTATTTTGACAATTTTTGTTTTTTTTTATGTCTTAATAATTTTTTTTTTAAGTTTTAAAGGTACCTATAGTAAAAAAAAAAGCTTTTAACGAAATTTCATTGAAATCGGTTAAAATTTCCCAAACATGTAACAACTTAAAATACTTCAGAACTTGAATATTTTTTTTTACAATTTTTACATTTTGACCAAAATTTTAAGCAAACGACTATGAGAAGCAATGTATTGTACCTGGTAGGTATATATGTAGTTTGAAGCTTGGAAATTTCAAATGTTTGCCATCGAACTAACCGATTTCAATGAAATTTCGTACACATTTTGTTAGGTACCTGCCTTTTTCACCTTAACGGGGGCAAGGGGTCAAAAGAAATTCAAAAAAAATAAGCACCACCTTAATAAATTATTCTTAATAGCTATTTATATATGTAGGTACATAATTTTATATTATATTCATCATTCTTAGCCAGTTTTATAAATTTATTATATTTACTTAAAAGCCTTATCGCTCAAACCATATTAATTAAATAAAACAAAAGTTCCAATTAAAGTCAAACTCAAACACATACAAATACACAATCACACATCCATATACCTACAATTTGAAATTATGATCTAACGAAATTTTGTCGGTTAAAATATACAATTCAATTGAAAATCTGGGTCAGTGCCAACCTTTTTCTATTTGATTTCTCTCGTTCCTTCGATAGGTAAAAAAAAAGAAGAAGCAGAAGAAAAAAAAAGAAAACGTTTGATATTAAAAATTTGCAAAGTAAATCCAACATCAGGTATCTCTATATATGTAGGTAAAATATTCATTGATACACTTTCGATGAGTCACTTTATCTGGATCTGATGTTTAATATAAAAAAAAAAATTAATATAAAATGTAAAAATTATTTAAAAAGATTCTCTAAGCCCTTGATTTGAATTTTTCCACTTGAAAGCCACTTAAGAACCCCAAACATGTGTGTCATGTCATTCACAGTGTTAGCCATAGTAATTTATTCTGTCAATGACGTCATATAGATCGCAAAAGTATAATGCGCCTATTACGCATGTTGACAAAACGTAGTCGTGTATCTGGCGCTGTGCGAGCATAACAAAAAAAAAACGTCTCTGGCAGAAAGATACAGTGCGCGAAGCCACACATATTTTTTTATTAAAATAGTAAATTTTCGCTATTATCGAGGTCAGTTGGTTGTGAATTGAGTAATAATCGTTAAGGTTAGGTTATATGGCATATGGCAAATGCATGATACTACATATACCATCACTACCAGCAGCGAGAGCCAGTAAAAGCAATGCCCAGTTCGCAAGCTATAGTTCGTGATGAAGGCAGGAGACTTATGAACATGTTTGTGCCTTTATAGGATGATGGTACACATAGGTTAGGTACTCTTTTCCCAGAGTATACTCATAGCAAGCTGTAATATTGAAATTTTGCATTTTCGTATGTTTCTATTGCAAATGAAAAACAAGAAAAAAAAAATTTGATTGAAAAAAATAAAATCAAACGTTGGAGATCGTTCAACGACTTTTATGGTCATCAGAGCGGAAAGTGGCGTTTTCTATAATAAAATACAAATCTACATCATGATGTCTATAATACTGAACGGCGGACCAACCAACCGGTAGCATGCGAATGGGTATGTTGTGCAGATACTATTTAAATCGAATCTTTATTTTTGTTTTGTTTTTCCCGATTCGTGGATAAATTTCGACGTGACAATGTTTTTATTTTGCGCACTTTTTTCTAACTTGCTGTTTCACTAATGAGGGAAGGTCGATTATGAAACCATGTTTGTAAAAAAAACTAAATAAATAAAAATAAAAAAAAAACAAATGTAAAACGTGTCTACAGTCCACCACTCTCTTAATTGACCAACATGAAGAGTATTGGTTTTTCGTTTAGGTAATATAGCGTGGGTGATGCTTCGTGGTTTTACATCAGGGTGAGTTGTAGGTGTAGGAGGTTATTTTACTTTATTCGGTATATTACTGTTGATTTTCTTTTTCTTTCAATTAAACAAGCTCTTTTGAATTGTGCCAAAAATAATATGAACATAAAGAACACATTTTTAATTACCTATGACTGGGTACACAAGTTATTGCAAACATATAAGTTTTTTGTAGAGGATGCAAAATAAGGGGATCGGTTAACGATTAATAAGTTTTAAGCTTCTAAAACGGTTACCATAACTACACTCTTGTCAAAAAAATTAAGGGAACAACAAAAAAATCACTATTTTTTAGTGTTTTTTTTGAAGAGCTGTATCTCTGTAAAAAGTGGTCGTATTGAGATGAAACAGAAAGCATTTTGAAGCTTTATATTTTTTGTATTGAGAAATTTCAGCAAATGATTTTTTGTAATGTACCGTTATTGCGCCATCATAAGAAGCAGCATGAACCATTTTTTTTTAACATTGTTGAAAATTTTGTTGAGCCAAATTTTAATGCTTTGTTTTGATAACTTCTTTATTTAGCTTTAAGGTAGTCTTTTCTCGTCGTTATACATTTTTTTTTTAGTAAAATATCTGACTTTGAATGAAAAAAAAAAAATTACAAAAAATTAAAAAAAATCATTTGCTGAAATTTCTCAATACAAAAAATATAAAGCTTCAGAATGCTTTTTGTTTCATCTCAATACGACCACTTTTGACAGAGATACAGCTCTCCAAATTTTTTTTTGTTCCCGTAATTTTGTTTGACAAATGTACTAAAATAAAAAGTAAATAAATTTGGTGCCACAACGGCTCATGAAGAACCAGGCCCTAGTGACTTATACAACTCCCAACCACTCCTGTGTGCGTGTCTGCAGGAATGGAGGGGACCTACAGTTTATTGCCGAATTTAGTTCCTGAGGACTTAGTTCACGGCACCGTTGGGAACTTTTGATAAGAAAAACCTTGGACATGTGAGTTCAAGGGAACAAAATGAGAACGGAGAACATAAGAAGAAACCTTATGTCCCTAGTCTACAACATGAAGAACAACGTGACGTGATCCTAACCCTCGAAGGAGAACCTTCTTCAATAAAATTCTTGAATGGTCGAGATCGAAAGTAGGAAAACAATTAATGCGCCTAGCAAAAAACCTAAGGCTGAGTAAAATGGTAGGTATACTATCGGGGGAAAGCCTTGTCCAATGAGCTAGGAACTTGAGCTCAAAGAAACAAAACCAAATTTTCTCGCCTACTCGTATACTATTCTGTTACTATATAAGTAAATGTGAACTGAAAAGATAAAGTGCAAAATTTTATGGAATTTTATAAATTTCAATTTTATTTTTTATCATGAGATCGTATATGAATTTTTATTAATTTTATTATCTCTAGGTGGGTAAATGATGAGCGTTTAATGATTTTACTCGAAAAAAAATTGAAAAAGTTTAAGCTTTAAAAAAAGTGTTCACAAAAACAATATTGTAAATCGGTTCTGTTCTAACATATTTCTTGAAAGTTCTTAACCCACAGGAAACCACAGGAAATAATTCATTTTATAAAATTGAACAAGAAATGGATATTTCCAATAAATTACAGATTTCATGAAATCAATTTCTTCATTTTTTTCATACCATCGCAGAAGAAATGAATGAAGAAATAATTTGACGTTTACTTCCAGTTGGACTGACACATTTATGCTTTTTATCTTTACATGTGGGTTGAGAAGTTGACTCGAAATTTGAGGTGGTGTATTTTGTTCGTCTCTATACTCAATTATCAAATTGAAGCGTAGACGTCAAGCTGTCCTCCTTTAGCGGGTTAATTGGAAATGAAATTTCATGAAATAATTTGCCCACTATGCAAATTTCTAAAATGAGTTATGAAATTAGGTAAGAAATATCAATTGCTTGTGGAGACGTAGGGTAAGTGTCGAAACTGGTGTTTGTATACTCAAATGTGGTGTGTTTTTGGGCAAGTGTCGTACACCGATTTCTGTACCGAACATGGTGTCAAGAAAATCAAAATCTTTTGATTTTTCATGTCGGTGTCGTTAAATGTGTTGCATGTATGGCGAAGTGCCACACAGGCCGTTTAAAGCAAAGGTTTATTATTTCGGCTATAAAACTAAAAAAATTAAAAAAAAAGGGGGGGGGGCACTGGTACGTAAGCTCGTGTAGAACCAGAGCCTAATGACTTAAGACTCTTATTATTGGCATGAGGAATGAAGGGGATCTACAGTTTACTGCTGCATCCAAACGGCTAAGTTGAGAAGCAGATTGAATCAAGTTGTTTTTTTTTTCCCAAAAATTTTTTTCCAAAAAAAAAAAGATCGTATAATAAAAAACACATTTCCAAGAAAACATTCAGTTCGAATTTTTCGTTGGCTTAGCTAGAAATTTAAATTGATAAAATTATTTTTATTTTTTGTTAGAAACATATAATTATGATAATGTTATGTTTCTCTTATCATATTTTCTGACCAAAAGTTTTAAATCATAAGATTGTGAACCTTGATGCCAGTATTTGAAAAAAAAGTTAAGATTTTTGTTTATGGTGTTATTTTCAATCCCCAACCGAATGCGGAAAAGCAAATGTGTTTTGCTAAGATACATAAACAGATTTAATTTGAGTTTTCTTGTGACAGATCCTGCTGACAAAAAGAGTTACATAAATTTCTTATTTTTACGCAAGCCGTTTATGCTTGAATGAAGTAATGCACTATTTTATAAAAAAAAATTCTTAAACATTCCAGTGTGCGTGTTAAAGGCAGGAATAGAGGGGACTTAAAATTTTCTGCCGAATTCAAATGCCAAAGGTGAAATATATGTAATTTTTCATGACAAGAAATTATCGTGGATGATTTGTCAATTCCTCGCCAGAAAAACTATTTCTGTTATTAGGTATAGTATAGGCGGGTATTTGATCGTAAAAATTAATTCTATACTTTTGTTAATTCGTATATATTTTGAAGGATTTTGTTTAACTTTTCGAGTTTTTGATGTTGCTGTTAACATGTTGATAAAGCACTTCAGAATTTTCGTTACTGAATCAAGGGATCACAATGACGTCTCTTAATTCTGGGGATGCAAAAATATTCCCGCACCCGCACAATCGAAAATTAGGAAGATAAATTACCAGCAATTTGTAAACCCGGCTTCCTTCTAAACAAAATTTAAGTTTGATGAAAAAACAAGTTAAATAAGCAACCTCCCGAAAAGTAGAAAAAAAAATACATATTTTATAAGAGTACCAACCTATTTTATAAGCCTTTCCCAACTTAATATTTATTAGGTATCTTAAACTCACTAACGGCACTTTAAATATATATTTGTGATTAATTGTGAAACCAGAAAAAAACAATTTACAATCCTTAATCAAGTCCCAGAGTGAATAAAGGTCATGCTACCTCGCACAGATTTTGAACTGCGCCGCCGTACACCCAATATATCTTTTGAGCGTGGAGCCCAGCATAACCCAACCATCCCAAAAGCCAGTGTGTGATCGTCTTGAAAAATGTCTTCGTGTAACCTACAGTTAACTCTATTCACCTTTAGGAAAATGGCAACAAAAAAAAATAACAAAATATAAACGAAAACTGGCCATCGATAAGTGCCCAACCATGGGCAATCTTTTCCCCTGCTCGACGATCACAAACGTAGGCTTCATACATGCACCCATAGGTACAGCAGATGTGTGCCACCATTATCCAATCCGCAGAAGCCCACGACTGACGGAGATGATCATGGTGACCATGATGCTGATGATTTCTGGGATGATCATGTTGTTGGTAGTATGACTTCGGAGTATAGGTACGCTTCGATTATTGCCCTGTTGTACCGCAAGGCAAATAGATAAATGTGATGCAACTTACTTCCTTGGTTGCAGGTTGTTTGGGCGGTTTGTTGTTGCTTGGCTAGATCACTCTTTGCGCTCTGCGCCTACTGCAGCAAGTAGGCGCATGCGTCCAGTTTGTCAATTATATTTACTGCTTGTTGTTGTTATTTACTTCTTCCTAAGGTATTACCAGCAGATATCTTCTTCGATTGAAATTCTTATTTCTATTTTGCCATTTTTCGCAATATGCCTGTTGCATGAACCTCACAGAATGTAACTGTATCTTGCATGTTGCATGGCGGCTTTTTCACGTTCCTTCAAGTTATATCTCAGCAAAATAACGTGGATGGATGGACAATGACGATGGACCAAAGTGCTTGATGCTACCTTTTTGCTATACCACTATCCTCATACAAAAAAAAAAAAAAAAAAAAAAAAAAACAGCAAACCAACGGAACGGAAAGTCATGTGGCACGCTTGAATTTTTCCTATTTAATAATCCGATTAAAGTGCAACCGGTTGTATGTAGGTTGATAAACCCTTTCGCGCATGTGAAGATATTTTCTTCTGCGCCAAACTAGTAACTAGGGAAAAATACCTCAAGCATATAGAAACATAGTAGAAAACATATTCGACAAAGCAGAAAAATAAAAATCCTAGCAGAAACACTCTCAGGTGTTCGGCGTTGTAGTTGTTTTTTTTTTTTTTAATGTGCGAGTCGAATGGTATATGTGTACTTGATTTTGAGGTATGGCCATTTATGGATTATATAAATGGAGACGATGGAACTTTAATTGCTCTATGACAACAGCTTCGATGCAAGGAACTCTATTCGAACTCTGTACAAATTATTTTTATCGTATACAATGACAATTTAATATCTGACCTCAATAATTATTATAGATAGGGTAAGACTTGTCGCCGCTACACTTTTAGTTGGGGATTGAGGTTTATCTCTTGATAGAATATTGCAGGCGTTTAGCTTGTGCATTAGGCAATAAAATATCTAGATCCAATGGGTGACAGGTGGCAAATTCTGGAAATCAGGGTTACCGCTGTGCACATTTAGTAAAAAAATGATATTTTGTTAGGTTGGTAAGTCTAAAATACAAAAACGTTAATTTTCGTACATATGTAGATTAGACTGATTCAAAAAAATTAAAATGTCTCCGATTTTTGATGCCACTAGCTTTTTAGTTAGAGTTTAGTGAAATAAATAGCCTGGTAAAATTTCAGCCGTTTAGATTAATATTTAGAGGTCGCTCATCGCAAATTTATTTTTTCCATACAAATTGTATGGGAAGTTTTCTTTTGTTTGTATCTTTTTCTTATAACTTTACAACCGGTCATTGTACGGAAATAATTGAGACGTATTCTTAAAGGAAATCAAATTTTCTTTAAAAATGTCCTTAACTATTTTTTTTTTTTTTTTGATTTTTTTTACCAAAATAATTTATTTCATGAAATACATATTTATTGTTATAAAATAAGAAATATTGAAATTTCTTTTTAATTTTTATAAATCAAATGTTTTTTTTTCTTAACTTTATTATGATACATGATATGATATCAGAGTTTGCTTTTTTTTTCAAAATCCATTCTTGGTTTTAGTCACTATTTTTAAAAGTTTTGTGTTGGCAACCCTGTAAGAAAATCATATAAATATAATGCACACAAATTATGACATACATAACATATGTATGCATGCATGCATAATCATAATGTTTTTGACGAAAAAGGCATACTCAAACGGAGGTGGCACAGTTTTTTGGGCTTTGGGGTTTTTGTCAGTGGTATATTTTTATGCTGCCATATATTTTAGTTCTTTATTGCATAAATGAAATCTTCAACGCTATGCCGCCGTTTATCCACTGGTCCTAAGGTACTTGTGTAATTTTCGTTTTTGGACAATATTGGAAACAAGATTTTTTTTTTTTTAATTTTTCATTTTTTGAAATTATTTTTATAACCGTTAATAATTTTTTTTTTTCTTAAAGACTCCTATGGTTTGGATTAAAATTTTCCTATGAGCTAATATTAGTAATTGGTTTTAATTAAGTTTTTGTTTATACAAATAAGAGCTTCTTAGAAGTTTAAGAAATATGTATTGGATATACATTAGGGTGTCCGTTATTTCCTAAAATCTTTTTTTTTTTGATCGGCCATCCCCTAAATCGAAAGTTTATGTGCTACGAAAATAAATAAATATTTGATTTAAAAAACCATTTCGTTTGAAAATTCCATATTTCAAAAACAAGAAGATATAGATCTTTTTTTTTTGCAAAATTAATAAATACTAAAAATTAGTACATATATTAATTTTGTTTTCTTAAAATTGTTTTCCTTCTTACAAAATTCAAAAGAAAAAAAAATAATCCAAGCGATCTTAAACTGTTTTTTTTTTTTTTTTTTTTTTTTTACAAATAGCAATTTTCAGATTGTGTTCCTATATTCTTACATAAGAGGAAGTTCATGCGACCTAGGCGTGTGTTTTTTTATTTTTACGGGAATTGTCTATTTCGTGGAATTGAAAAACCCTCCAGGAGCATCTCTTGTCCTCAAAAGGAGCATGGAGCAATAAACTGTAGTTCCCCTCCATTCTCGCAGATATGCAGCAAAGGGAATGGTTGAGAATTGTAAGTCACTAGGCCCTGGTTCTTCCAATTCACCGAATTTATTAGACTAACTTATTTTATACTCAAAAAAGAATGAGAGTATACCTATTTTTAAACTACATATGTATAAGAAAAAATGTAATGCATTTTTTCTTCAAATTCTGTGTTTTAAAAAAATAGTAAATTAGACGTTCAAACAAATTCAAAATTGTAGTAATTGGTTATAAAAGTAATTAAGCTTTTTTGTGACGAAAAAGAATCTGTTGCAGTTTTATTTTATTGTATTTTTCCATAGTTTTAAAACTCACCTCAACTTTATAAAAATAAATCATTCCTTCCATTATAGCCACGATATAATATCGTCCTTTTATCAACAAAATATATTTAACCCGATATAGAAAAAAAAAAAACCTTTTACAGATTGTAACTCCTTTAGGCAATTTGTCCTCAATTCGTATTTTAATTCAAATATAAACTTTCTCTTCTGCCGAAAATTTGTCAACAATTTTAATCCGCAGCAATTACACACATGACCTCCTGCGCACCTCCCCCTCTTTTCCAAATATTAATCTTCATAGAAATTCTCATATCTATGGGTAAAAGTTAACTTTGGAAAGCCTTGTGTTTTAAAATTAAAGGCACTCTCTTTCTACACTTATCTTTCTCTCTCTCTCTCCCCCCATCTCTATCAATCTGTGGCAAGCAATTAAAACACATAAATTGAGCAACCACTCGTGTGAACATAATAATAATTTTCGAGAACCGAAAATTTTCCTTTTTCCTTACAGTAATGTCATATAAACTTGAAGGTTGCTATAAGCTCTAAACTACTGCTCGTCTGTTTTATCTAGCAGTGAAAAGCCAAAGACAAACTTTAACTTTTACTTGATTTACCATATTTCAATATACACACACACTCACACACACAAACCAATTGTAAGTGTATCGGGGTTGCCTATATCTATTTTTTTTTTTCAATTCAGTAGATATCTGAAGTGCAACTTCGAGTCTATAGCCTGAGCTATTTACCGGTACACCGATAGAATAGACTAAAGACAAAGTTTAACAAAATTTAAATTTACCTTAACTTAAAATTCAAAGTGATATGGAAACTATTTGTGAAAACCACAAACTATCATCAGGAATAAGGGAAAACTCTATCGTTTAGGAGGCATTTTGTTTAGATACAAATTGCTACGAGTACGTATAAAATGGTTACTACATGTTTATGCATTTTGGTAAAGTTTTCCTTTTGACTTGCTGCCATTGCTAATATTGCGTTAGGAGTGTTGTCATCTTTTATCCAGTTGAATCTTTAGTTTTAGCTAACTTAACTTAAACCTCCTTTTCTAACCTACCTACACATTTATACTGAGAAAAGCAAAATGTGTTAAATTCACTAAAAGAGGCACCAGTAGTTGACAAGAGAAGAAGCAGCAGCAGTTGGTCAGGAGTTTAAGAAAGCAAGATCTCGTTAAAGCCAAGAGTTAAAACGTTTGACCTTTCTTCTTCTCAATACACAATATCCTTGCAAGGATATTTGCAACACGTGCAGAACTATTTTCCTATCTCAATTTTGTAATAGCAAAATATTTAACTATAGAGTTCTTATATCTGTGTGCTTTACTTACGAGCCTTAAGTCTATACGAGTACTATAGAGAAATTTGTGGTTTTTTTGGTTGAAACAGGATTTGCATTTTGTTCACCTTTACCAACTCTGTTGTTCTGGTTGTTGGCCAATGTGAAAGGTGTGTAAAGTTTATGTTTTTGTTGGTAAAGTTTCTAAGTTTTTGTTTATCTAACAGAGATTATGTGTGGCATTAATATATAAGATTGAATATTTAGTAGAATAAGAGATTTAACTGAACTGTCTGTATTGTATTGGTATAAACTTAAATTTTGAATTTAAATATTTGCGGTTAGTTTCAGGCTATTTTTTGAATATTTTACTTTTCAATTTAAAGATTTTTGTTTTCAATTCAATTCAATTCAATTCGGTCCTCTAAAACAAAAAATAATTCTTTTATTTGTGTTTTCCTTCTTCTTATTTTACTTTTCAAACAAACTATATTTAAAATTGTGACAAAGCTCCAAATTTTATGATTTCCTCGATATAATTTTGTTCTAAATTGTTATTTTTCTTATCTTGTTTTGAACTAAATATGGATTTTTTAAAGAAATATTTTAAAAGTGTAGGTTGTGAATTTTAGAATATTGAAAGAACTAGGGCCTAGTGACTTACAACTCTCAATCATTCCTGAGTGCAAGTGTGCGCGTCTGCAGGAGTTGATGAAAAATAAACAGATGTGAAATAATTAGAAGCGAAATAATAATAATGCGAATCAATGAAATGGGATGTCAAAACTGCGATTATTTTGTGAAGCAATAATAGATTAAAAAATACACATCAGCAAGAATGGCATAAACAATTTATGTAAACCAAAAGCAAGGCTCTAATCTAAAATATCCACGGTATTTAATAAAAATAACAGTGTTCCTCAAATTGAAAACTTCACTGAAAATATTCCGGTAGTCACAGGGACTATTTTAGTAGTCCATTTGACAATAAACTAGTCATTTTTTAACCAATTACCGCAGTAGTCATTATGACAATTTAGGGTGAAAAATTGATATTGACTATACTACGATTTTCATATTGAAAATTTGCGTAGTAAAATGGAATATCACGGTTGTCAAATTGAAAACTGAGATTGTCAATTTGATAACTGCAGTTGTCATATTGAAAATCATGGTTAACAAATTGAAAACTGCGATTTTTAATATGACAAAAGCAGTTGTCAAATTGAAAATGACGGTTGTCAATTTGATAACTGAGTTGTCATATTGAAAACCACTGTTGTCAAATTGAACGACTACAGAATGTTTTTAGGACCAAAAAGGTTCGCTTTACGCATGCACGAATGCACCACTAAAAGAACCTGAAGTTATCGCAGTTGCTACAAACTGAAATCAGCCGGAAACATAGACTCTGCTCTTCTAATTCGCAAAACATGAAAATCTCGAGTCAATAAGCTTCGAATTGTTGACATTTCAAATGTTATATTTGCCGTAACGACACACTGACTGCAATGATAATAAAGTGAAAATAAATACTTCCAGTGATGACGTCGAGCTTGTTCATTTGATTTGATTTGGTTTGATTGTAGGGTGCTGGTGGACAGCTTTTATGCATATCAGATAACGATGTAGGGTGCTGATGGCAGTTCGCCCGGCGGTGAATATTTATATTGCATTTGGGTATTGGGTTTGAAAGTGTAACGCATCGTTACAAAGTTTTTTTGTTTTTATTTATCTTGATTTTTATATTTACAATCTCTGTAGTCAGTTTGACTTCTGCAGTTGTCTATTTGATGACCGTGGTTATCATATTGACAACCACAATTGTCTATTTGATGACTGCGGTTTTCATTTTGATCACCTAAATTTTGTTTTCTTTTTATTTATCTTGATTTTCATATTAACAATCGCAATAGTCAAATGGACAACTGAAATCATCTATTTGATGATGGTGGTTATTAATTTGATGACACAAATATTGCGGTCATCATATAGACAATCTAAATAGTCCATTTTATTGCCGCAGTTGTTAATATGACAACTTTGATTCTCAAATTGAAATTTAGAAATTGAAAATTAAAAATTTTAATATTGACTATCCTGTTGTAAAATAATTTTGCAGATTTTTCGTCATATTGACTATTTTTTTTAGTCAATACGACAATTTCAAGTTGACTATCGGCGATTGTCACTATGGACACGGTCATTTTTGTCAGTGTTAGTGTCTATTAGCAACAGCATAAGTTTTTGTGGCATCCAAACATGTTTTGGACGATTTAAAATGGCACCAATTTTGCCACAATAAATGTTTAAGTCTTGCATCCTTATACCCTCTTCTTAAATAAGCCAATTTCAATGTTAACTATTTACAAAAATAAAACAATTTTTTTTTTTTTACAAATTTCTGTGAGAGAAGTTGAATCCCATCTCAACGACGACGTTTTAGGAGGAAAGAAATTCTAATTTAATTAATTAATTAAAACAATTAAATGTTATTTTTTTAAAACATAATGAACTTATTTAAACCAACCTTTTTGACATTATATTATTAACTACTCAAATAAAATCGAAACGAATTTCCTTTTTCATTTCTTTTCAGTCCAAACTAAACAATGAAATAGTGATTGATTTTTATTTTTGTACATAATTAACAGTCTGATGATAAGAATTGAAATTTTCGGAACCGTCATTTCTACGAAAATAAGATTTTTTTTTAATTTATGGTACGAGTACGATAACTTAAGCGCCAAAAATTGGTAACGGTTATCAATTTTATGCGCCAAAGTTATCGTACTCTCCCCTAATTTATTCTTAAAACAATAAATTGTAAAAAAAAAATATATATTTTTTAGAGTTTTGATGAATTATTATGTAACATTTTTTATTTAAATAAAAATGCAAATTTAAAACCCACCTACTTTTCTGTTTAAGCTACAAAATTTTTACCAGACTATAAGTGTAAAGTTTTTTTTTTTGGAAATATAGGCTAGACTTTAATTTCAACTAGTTATTGACTCATTAGTTCCATCACGAAAAAAAAAAAACAACAACAAAAATTCAAGGTCAAAACAAAACGTCATAAAATAACTAATAAAATGTATCTTAATTTAAATCTATGTAAATGCTTGCTAAAATTGGTGGCGCGATGTAAATGTTTGTTATTTCGTTACGAAAATGTGTACATTACCAAAATACTGACCCAAAGGCAATGCAAATTAGCAAAAAAAAAAAAAAAATAACAAATTAAAATAGAAGCCAAGGTTAACAATTTGACGAGAAAGAAAGAAAAAAAAAAAGCGAAAATAAAGCTAAAAGAGTAATAAATAATTCAGTGCCCTTTACTTTGCTGACATACATTTCATGTAAAAAAAAAAATACACATGATGTTGTTTCTTGTAATTCCGCCGTTTTTTCTGTTCTACTGTTCACTACTTTTGTGTATTTGCAATTTCAATGTATATTTTGTTATCGTTTGTTTTGTTAGCGTTTATTAGATGAAAAGAAAACGACCCGCCTGTCAAAAACTACTTTCCCTTACCCATTTTCAAGATATTGATTTTAAAACAAAATTAACTTTTTCGTCGACCAAGAAAAAGGTATGCCTTTCTTCCTTAATTTATCTGATTTTTTGCTAGATGTTCAGAAAACTTATAATAAAAAATAAATTATTACTTAAAAACTAGGAACCATTTTTTAATTTTAACTATTTGCATCTTTATGGAAAAATTTTTACCGAGTCGAGTCTATAGGACTCGAATTACGCATCAATTTGCCTTCAGTATTTACTGCTTGAATATTAATTTAAAAATATAAATAAATCTTGCACTATAAACATTTTTTTTTTCATTAAAACAATAATTTACATATCTTTATATTGTTCTTATGAAAATTATACTAAAAATAATTCAAAATAATTTCGAAAAGTATTTCAAGGAAGTTCTTAGAACTGAAAATTCCAAAAACACAAAACACCAAGAGATGACATGAATTCTTTTGGTATTTTCAAAATTACGCCGAGGATTTCGTTACTTTTACTGTCAAAACTTGTGTTCTCTAAGACAATCAGCTGCAAGAAAAACACAAAACTAACAAGCGACATCATTTAATTAAAATAAATTATCATTTCAAAATAACCAGAACGTGCATTACACCACCACCATGCGAACAGAACAAAGTACTCGAAGTGATTCGAGCGTGGGTGCTAGTATGACAGCATTTTTATTATTATAATTTTTTTTTTTGTTTTCTTTAAGAAAACCTCATCCTCAATCATGTAGAAAAGAATCTTTGAATAAAATATAATACAAAATTATTTTCCAGAATCAAAATAGGACACTGCAATGGACTTAGACAGGCAACAACAAAAACAAACAAAAAATACGATTATTTCTTTTCCTTAACGCCTGAGAAGGAGCATGTCATGTAGATGTCTGCAGTTAATTTACATCCTCCACAGTTAGAACAGCGCAGAGAACAGCCATCAGCAAGAGGAAGTGGAACTATTAAATATTATTTTGTATACAAAAATAAGAGCACAACCGTCAATTAGAAACAATATTTTTCATATTTCTCTTTTTTTTTTCAGCAGAAAAATTGTCGTTGTAAATGCCACCTCAACTGAACTCGTTCTGTCTGCCATGCCAGGATGGATAAGTTAATTTTTCTTCTCCAAACGGGACACAAAAATGTGTGATGAATGGTCCTCCTAAGCACTTGTGGTGCATGTGTGGTTAGTTTTGTGTGATAGGCAAGTTAAAGGCAAGCCGAAAAATTTGAGTTGGTAATAAATTTTTTTTCACTTGACGCGAAATTCAAACTGAATTCTTGTATCTTGAAGAATTTTTTCTTTAGTTGGATTTTTTTAGCGAAAATAAATTTTGCATAATTTTTTTTAAATGATTCCTTTTATGATTAATTAATTAATTGATTTAGGGTGAATTTAGCATACAAAAATACATACAAATAAATGTTCTAAATTAATTCATAATACTATATTTATAATTGATTTATTTTTGACGAAACAATGGGCATCTGATTTTATTTTGAAATTTTCAATTGAACACATTGTGTGGGTATTCAAGCATTTTTTAATATTGTTTTCATTGCATGCTGTATAAATACCATTACGTACATAAGTATTTCAAATGAAAAAGTGCAAACGTACACTGTGGCGTTTGAGTAATTTTTTTTAAATATTTTTATAAACGGACACATAAAAACATTTTCATCTTAATTTAAACAAAGGTATGAATTGCGTCTACTTTTTTTTAAATCTTCAATGTAATAGAAATAAGGCAACTTATTGCTCTTATGCAAACCAATTTAATTATTTTTTTTTTATTATTCTTAAGAAAATTTTTGTTACGAAAATGTGAAGTATTTTTTTATAATTTGAGTTTAAAATTAAATTTTTAAAAATTAAACTATTTTTGAAATACAGAACTTTCGAAAAATAATCAAAAATATATTTTTTAATTCATAATTTTGATATTCAATATTAATTTAATTAACTAGAATTTATCTATGTATACACATACATATAAAAATTCAATTTAAATTGGTTAAGCAGATAAAGAGATGATCAAACATAGAAAAAAAAAATAAACTGTTTTATAAGGCAACGGCTTATTGTAAAATTAGTTCCTGTAAAATGGTAGTAGTCGATTTCGAAAAATTGATTTTAATGATTTTAAAGTAAAAATATTGAAAATTTGAATAAAGACTGCTATTTAAAATTTTTAGAAACTTCTGCATAAAAATATTGGACATAAAATAGTCGAAAATAAAAAATGGTTTTATATATGTAAATTAAAAATAATAAGCAATTTTGGAATTTTTGTTATCATTTCTTAAAAAACGGTAAATATTCGCATAATATTCTGCTTCTGTTATTAAGTGCCGTGTTACAAAATTTGATCAATTTTGGTACGTTTCTTTTATTCAGGAGTTCTATTAATTCATCCTCTGTTAGAAATTCACTCTCCAATGTATGTCTTCTTGTTTCTTGATACGATAAGCACTTAATTATGATGAAAGAGATACTCTTGCAGGCGCGGCGTGATAGTTCAACGCTTTAAACCACTATACTAAAGGGTACCACTGGGCGTATGAGTACTTTTTTTTGTAAATATTTTTTTTTTTTTCAACTTCGTATGTGTAACACAACTCAGCCTTTTGAAGAGAAGTATGAGAATACTTACAAAAGTATTATCTATTGAAATATCTAACTAAGTCCACAATCAATAAATATTAAAGTTCCATGTCATCAACTACTTAAGTCTAACTAACTACAGAGCTTTGCCTTTTTCTAGAAGTTACTTAGAAATATTTAGAATTACAAGTTCAAAAAGTGTTTACCGATAAGAATCGAATTGAATTCGTTATTTTTAAGCAACTGAATATAGTCAAAGATTTTTAATAAATTTTATTCAAAATTCATTGTGTAAGTACATATATCAAAAATCCAAAAACAAAACAAAAAAAAATAGTTTTAAAAAACTATATGAAACCACCACGAAAAATTAATAACAAAATTAAAATTAAAAATGAGAATAATACAAGACAAAAAAAAAAAAAAAAGTTTAAAACTTTATTTATTTTGTTCTTCAATTTTGAGTATAAAAATTAATTTACTAAAAAAAAAAATAAAGTTATAAAGATTCCCTAAAAAAAATTACAATATGCAATTGTAAGTTTTGCCGTTGTTTTATATTTTAAGTCAATTTTCTCCGTCCCACTCTAGCTTCCGAATAAAGATACCCGCCGGCTAATAAAACTTTTTTTTTTTTTTACATTTCTACGCGGTGGACGTATGATACGATATGTATGTTTGTTATTTCCCAAACTCAGTTCTTCTTTCATGAACTTTTATTGTTGTTTTTTATTTTATATTAATTATTCCTCTAAAAGATAACATTAAAACAAACTATTTTTTTATTAATAATTAAAAAAAAAAATGCGAAAAATTATTATTTTTCATGCAAAAATAATTTATATCCAAATACATACGTACCTACATTGATTAAAAATAATTTTAATTTTAAATGAGGTCTCAAAAAGATGATTATTCAATAAAAATGAGCAAACAAATTTAGAATGTACTTTACATACTTTTAGAAAAAAAAGAAAAATGTTAAAACTGCAAAAAATACCTTATAAATTTGTTTATGAAAAGTATGACCTTATAGGCGGGTCTATGACCGCAATAAATTTTTTGAAAAAATAAACTTTTTTATTAATGGGGTTTTTAATCAGAAAATGAGCTTGTGAAATAACGGAGACATCCTTATGTGCATTTATAAAATGCTCTGAAATTAGTTTCGTTTATCTGTAAAAAGTATAAATAATAAACAAATGCTTGCAATATACCAACGAGTTTTTTTACAGAACAAAAGTAAAAAAAAAAACTTTAATTCGTATATCTCACTTAGCCTTTAATCTGGTTTTCAGTCACTATACGTCACATATACATAAACATCAACTCTTTTATTTAAGCTTTTATCAAACCCCCTACCATATTTAATGGAAACAAAATATGACACATTTCTTTCACTCTCCTTGTTTCAATTTAATCTAGATATGTAAATCAACACAGGCAACACAACACATTGATGAGTTAAACAATTGCATGCAAATTTAAAGGCATGCAATTGTACTTTGTATTGTATTGCATGTAAGTAAATGTATAAATACACAAATATTATATTTTGTAAATAATAAAAAGAAATTATAAAAAATTCACACGCGACTATTGTTTCATGTCGTTGACAATTTACTGCTTACATTTGATTTTCCGTGCAATTAACACTATAAGCGAAGGTGTTAAGTGAATATGAGTGCAAACAGTCATATTCAACGTGAACTTAACTAAACATTCTTATGTCATAAAAAAAAAAAAAAAAAAAAAAAAAATAAAACGTGCAAAAAGGTACAAATTTGAAATAAACAAATACCTTTTTTTTTTTTTTTTTATTCATATGGCATACCATCAGAAAGCAAATCAGAAAGTGTGAGGCTTTAATACTTGTGATTATCATTTTGTTATTGCATCATATTACACATTGTTTAATAAATAAATAAAAGCTTGTACTTATTGAAAAGTGAGAGTTGAAAATATTGTATTATTATCTTAGTTTGTTGGGAAACTTTAAAGTGTATGCATGTATTTATATGCATTTGTTGATTAAAATTTTATGGTTTTGAATTTAAAAAATGTAATATGTCAGAAAGAAATGCAAAGGAAGTCATAAAACCATCTCAAAATCTTGATAAGGTTTGGAAGTCTTATCATATACATAGATATGGTGAGAACTGGACAATGAGTGCATTCCTTAACCAGAGTTAATAATCGATCGTTCATCGTTCTGCTTCTATTCTATACTCGCGAGCCATGCTACTCACGAGTTGAAATACTCACAAGTTAAGTCAAACAAATTGTTCGAAATCGTGGTCCCATCCCGAGAGTAGTCTCGGTCTCGTTGCCAGCCCTAATAATCGTAGTAGCCGTGGCGTGATGGTTAGTGTCTAGGCTCGATCCCCAGCCTCGCCACCTAATAATTTTTAAAAATAGGCTACTGCTTCTCCTCGAGGAATTGACAAAACCTCCAAGAGTATCTCTTCTCTTGTCTTAGAAAAGTGCCACTCACATTAGCCGTTCGGATTCGACAATAAACCGTATAGGTCCCTCCATTCCTGCAGACACGCACCCAAGAATGGTTGAGAGTTGTAAGTCGCACTAGGCCCTAGTTCTTCATGAGCTGTTGTGCCATCAAATTTTTTTTAATTAATCCGCCAACCTCGGATACACATCTTAACCTAGCGTCTCCATTAGCAATTTTCGAGGCAATAAATTGCTTCCCTTATTGTCATTGCCTTAAATATTGCCAATGGAGACGCTTTGGGAATGGCAATGGCAATATTGCCTGAAAGATGAAAGTCAATTATTGATTTCCATCAACCAGAGGCTATAAATTTTGACGTTTCGTCTTTTACAAAATGGTTTCTCTTCACGATTTTGAATAATTTCTCCTTCATTTTGAAATAAAAAGTGAAAATATGAATTAGTGATTTAAAATTTTAAATTATCAAAAAACAGTAAATTAAAGCAGCTGCTGTCGCCATTTCTGTACGTAAAGTTTTTGACAACTGGAATTGCCTGGCCATGAAATGCCCCCCACCCAAGCAATAAATTGCCATCGATATTGAAATTACCATTGCCTCAAATATTGCCAAAGGAGCCACAGCGTAAAGGTAGAACTATAATTGTTGGAACGCAGCGTACATAGCCGTACGAAACCACACGAATACAAGTAATTCAATAGACGCACACATAATTGCGTTTTGTTACGTTTCGTTCATTTTCGTTCAATTTTGCTTTCGGAGGGGAAGAGCGCTTCTCGAGCGCACCTTACGGAAGAAAATTGACAGCTACATGTAAATTGTTGTAATAAACTAGTCTCGAATCTCTCGTGCATTATGGTTGACGTGTGCATTTGACGTTTCGGAAAGAAATTTTTCGTTCGTTTATGACATTAGTTTCCGACAGCGTCCACCTATTATAGTTCGACCTTAAGAGTCGAGTACATCCGAGCATATTGATCGTGAACATTTTGTTCACGAGCGCTTGACTCGTTTTTATTCGAACTCATTCGTTTGCAAAGTTTACTCGTTGGGAACCTATTTGTTGTGAATCACAAGTCATCACACTCGCGAAGCTCGTGAATAGGAAAACTCGTGAACATTTTCTTTTGGTTGACTCTGTTTGTTTGAACTCGTTTTTTTTTCGATTGAGTATTCGATGGGTATTCAATGGAACAATACTCGACTCGTTTTATTCTCTGATAGGTACGGTACATAGGTAGGCATAGGAAGTTACCTGATCTTTTCCAGTAAAACCAATTTTAATGAAACGCCAAATTTGTTTGTGGCCTATACAAACATATGTACTGACAGAAGCTAGTTTGAATCGATACTGAAATTCAATAAAGAAAAAGACAGTCACCTACCAAGATAGAGTACCTACCTACCTATATTGAATTTTTATCGATGGGATTTAAAAAACCAAGGATCATTCTTTGATGATCTCATAGCTTTATGCACTTAGAATTCATAAAATGTAGGTACCTTTATTTAGAATCTAGACACCAAACGAAAATGCTTTCAAATTAACGAATCAAAAAATGTTTCTATGTTCATAAAGATTGATCAATTTCATTATCAATGCTTAGAGTTCTGGTATATTGCAGTTATTTCTTTTTTTTTTTTTTTTTTTTAATTTTTGCAATAAAAAAAAAATTCTTGCTCACCATCGAATTAAATAAAAATGATGACCTCATTTTAAACTGCCATAACATTTAAAGGCATAACAAAACACACACAACATGTGGTGTTAGAGTTGTTATTGTTGTCCATTGCCCTTTTGTGTCAACCTCCGTCAAACTGGCCTCACCCAATAGTTTTTCGCATCAGATAGGTAGGTAGGCAAGCTCATATTCACACCACATATGTACTTACACAATGAAAAATAAATAAATAAAATAAAACAACAACAAAAATGAATGTGCAAGTATGTCTTTTTGTATCTCTCAAATATAGGTACCTCTACCTACTAACTGACATTGCGAATTCAATGCGCGCATGCACAACTGAATAGAATCAAATCAAAGTTGATTTTACTATGCTTCGAGTCCGAACACACATTTTCAAGCTTATCAAAAACAACAACAACAACATCAAAAATGTTTAGATTGTCCTTCAAAAATAACCAAAAAAAAAAAAACAACAAAAAAATGAAGCCAAAATGACAGCCGCAAATGAAAAGACCAGATATGAATATATATATCTAAGCCATCACTAATTTATATGCACTGGGGTTTGTTTCGATACGATTGTCGCATGCCAACATGTGTGTGCAAAAAATTCAAACAAAAACAAAAATAAAATAAATGCAAAAAATAAAACAAACTTACAGATACCCCTACCTACTTTTTTTATTTTTTTGTGAAGACTTGTGTTGGTATATTCGATTTTGCTCCATCGAAATGTCTGTATCTACCCGGACTCCACCAACATTGTTGTTATTTTTTGTGTTTTTTTGTTTGTTTGCTTTATATTGTCTGTATGTTTTTTTTTTGGCTGCTTAGCCCGACTAAGCACCTCTTCTTACCTGCATTTTGCGCACTATGCGCACCTTTGTATTTATTTATTTGCACACATTCGATTGACTATTGTAAGTTTCAACCAAAATCAAACCAAAGCAATAAAAAGGAAGAAAAACAAATCCCAAAAAAAATGTATCTTTACCTTGATAGATAAATTGTGCTTGTATGTCACGTAGGTATGAGGAGAAGGTATACCTAAGCGATGTTTTTATTTTTGTTACCAACAACCACGACGACGACGCCTTACTACTGGCACTGCCTCGATTCCCTTGCCAATTTTTTTTTTTTTATTTTTTTTTTAACGATGCAAAAAATAGATTTTTTTTTTGAAAGATATTTTTCAGAAATATTTACGCTTTTCTGATGGTGTGTTGTATTGTATTTCCAAAAAACTGAACTGCAAAAAAATCTATCCTAAACTCGTTCGTAGAACACAAAATAAAAAACGAAAATATAAAAAAAAAAAAATGTGTAAATTTTTGTTTGCAAAATTTTTACCAATCCATAGTCATGTGTCGCTGCCATTGCTTGAATGCATGTGTGGAGCATCGCATCAATATAATGATGAAATAGAAAAAATACCACACGTGTGCCGCATACATTTGCAAACATAGTGTATGCAAATTGGGCAGAACTGCCGAAAATTAAACAACTTCAAGCACAAATTACAAAGGTCAAATTGATAATAATATTTTTTTTGCTTGTTTTATTGTATTCGTATTCTATTTGCAAAATTAATAAAAAAAAAAACCTTTCAAGGACACTCATGACTTAAAATTAAAAAAAAAAAAAAAAAAAAAAAAAAAAACAATAAACAAACTCACAAATACATACAAGATAGGTATACTTTATGTGTCTGGAAATAGTTATTAAGAAATTGCAAAATTTAACAAATTCAACGAACACATTTTGGACAAGGCCTTATGTTTTTTTTTACTGCGTTTGCATTGGGCTTCTGCTGTAATTTGAGTTGAATTTTTGGGTGAAAAGGGTTAGTTGAATCAAATGAATGTGAATTAACTGACCAACAGCATTTTGTTTGTACTCGGCATTCTCTCGTATCTATCTATCAACAAAGTCGGAGATATCTATTTAACATTCACACAAATATCGTCCATCATATGTTTAGATGATTTTTTGTATTTTTTATATACATACATATGTACAAATGTACATATATATTTTTTTATTTAAATTTTCAGACTTTTTTTTGATTATGATGTTCCAAAATATCTGCTATCTCTTTGTGTTAGTTTACTAGATGATGGCATGAGGGTAAGTCAACTTTATGATTGTGTTTTTTTTTTTTTTAATTTAATTTAACGTGAGTCGAATAAATGTTATAGCAGGTTCCCTTTTTTAAATTTATTTTTTTTTCTAAGAATTTACTTATGTAGATATGTATGTGGTTTTTTTTTTTTTGTAAAAATATTTGTTGCATCATGTCGCATTTAACATGACCTTGACTGTTATTATTCTATAGGTTGGTATGTGCAGGTAAATATATTTTTTTTTTTAATTTTATTTTATTAATTAGAAACTTATTTGAATATAAATTTTGATTTGTTCTAAGAAAAAAATTACGTTCGATGAAAGTGATGGTTATGAACCTGAATTTAAATTAATTAATCTAAATAATTAGCAATAATTTAATGCTAATATTTTTTCAATACAAATTAATATGTATCTACCTTATTCTGTATTATAGGTATTTGGACATACATACATACATGCATAATAAATTTATCACAGCCCGGTCTACCTACTAAGACAATAGACATGTTCAGAAAAATGATCTCAGAGATCATGTAACTGAAATTGCTGAGATCTCATTTTCCTTACATACAACATACATAATGCTGAAGAGCTTAGCAAAATACTAAATAATCGTGCAAGAAATTGCTCGGACAAATAAGCGGCTTTTAAGAATTAACCTTACAGTATGTTTGCAAATCTTAAGAAATGGATAAGATCTTTTCGAACCAGTCCAGTACCTACCCCAATTGCAAAAAAGAAACGGATGAACAAAAGAGCCGATGAACTATCAAACAAAAATCTATATTTCAACATTCAACCCCTCGATACATTTTTCTTTTTCTTTTATAGGGTCTAGAAGGAGAGAATAAATTTTACTTCAAGCGATATAAGTAAACATAATCGAATTTTTTGAAATATGAAATGAGTATTCATATTTTTGTTGATCCAAAATTTGTTTTTATTTTAAGAAAATTTTGGGCCACAATAATATTTAAACTTTTGAAACTATTTTCGAAACAAAATTATCGAAATCCATTGAACCGTTTTTAATAAAAGCGAAAATAAAATAAAAGTGGTTCTATGGGAGTTGCCAATATGGTAATAAGAAATTTCACAAAAAGGTAGTCTGAATTTTTTTTTTAGAAATATCTGTGGAATCATATTTCAGCAAAAAATGATTTGTTTAAAATGTTACAAAAATATATATGGTTCTCAAGAACTCAGCCGAATTTGTGAAAATTAATACATACACAATAAATAAATAAAAACACTTGTCGAAAAAATTAAATTATTTGTTTTGTTACAAAAACCAAACTGTACTTTTTAAAGGGTTTTCGTTATGCTGAATTTGAATCTGAAGTCAGAAATATTTTATCACATAACGTTTTTGGGATATTTTTGATTTGAAAATAAAAAAATCGGTTTTTCGCTGTTTTTGAGGTTACGTTAACCTGTGAGGTAATTTGTTTCAACATAATTTGTTACGTTTTTAAAGGCACTGATTTTTTTTTTAAATGCTATTTAAATCCCTCCAATATCTCTTCCTTTCCCCGAGAAATCTTAATTTAGTTGTAAGCCTTCATCCTATGAAATTTGAAAAGTCGATAGAAGAAGATCATAGAACGACCTACCCTCAGATAAGGAGTTAACCTACTACTTAAGTTAGTTAGATGAAATCTTGATTGTTATGACAAAAAATGTGCAAGAAATAAAAAAAATTAATTATTTTTTTTTTTTGATTTTTAAAATATTTTTTTTTTTTTGTAAAAAACTATTTTTTTCAATTTTTTTTCATTCGTAAGGCACTTAAGTAGCACCTAAATATGAGAGCAAACCTTTTTTTTTCCATGCGTTTTAACCAGTTTCCGAAAATTGCTCTGCTTACTTGATTTCAAGTTAATTAAGTACTGGAGCACTTAATTTTTTTTGTTGGGTACTTAAATAGCACCTATTAAGCACCTAACATCATTATCATTATCATAAAAACTCATAAAAAACTTTGTTCTGCTGACCTTGCTCTGCTAACTTGAGGGACATTACAGTTTTGTAGGTAGCAGAGATGTAAAAGACTGCAGTACTTTGGTAATGCAGTTAAAAAAGTCGCAGTTAATTAACTTACCTATTGAATTTAAGTTAATACTGTAAATAAGTATTTTAACTGCGAAACAAGCAGTCAGCAGTCAGTACTAACATTCCGACTGTGCAGTTAAAAAAAAAGTTAATTAACTTTAAGTTAATTAACTGCAGTACTTTTTAACTGCTTTTAGTCTTTTTAGTCAGTAAAAAGTCTTTGTACTGCGATGATTTTACTTTAAGTCAGCAAGTCTTTTAACTACAGTCAATTAACTGTAAGTTTTTTTAACTTCTTTTTCTTTTAAATTTGTTTTCTTTTTATTCCATCCTGTTCTTTTATAAGCACAAGTCTGCAGTCTTTTAGTTAAAAGACTAAAAAAAGCTAAAAGACTTACAGTTAATTGACTTTAGTTAAAAGACTTGCTGACTAAAAGTAAAATCGTCGCAGTACAAAGACTTTTTACTGACTAAAAAGACTAAAAGCAGTTAAAAAGTACTGCAGTTAATTAACTTAAAGTTAATTAACTTTTTTTTTAACTGCACAGTCGGAATGTTAGTATTGACTGCTGACTGCTCGATTTCAGTTAAAGTATTTTTGTAAGTTAAAAGACTTAATGAAATTAGTCTTTTTAGTCAAATAACTGCAGTGCCGAAAAGACTGCAGTTTTTACAACTCTGGTAGGTAGTGTCTAACCTAACATTTTCCGCAAGGGTTGCCTAGCGTAAGGTGGTCAAGGCATAGGGTTGCTACGCTTTAAAGGTAGTTTTCGTATTTTTACAATTATCTGACACAGTTCATGCGGTGATTCAACTATATTTTGGAAACAGTATAGTATCATCGTACTTGTTATAAATGTATCTTTAAGCTTTTAATAAAAATATCAATGCGGATAAAATGAAAAAAAATCAAAAAACACCAAAATATTCATGGAAAAAATGTATATTCTTCGAAAATGTGCTAAAATAACGGTTTAGCGTAACCTCGGAAATAGCGAAAAACCGATTTTTTTTTTTTCAAACGGGAATATCTCAAAAACGTGATGTGATAGAATATTTCTGACTTCAGAATTCAGCGCACCAAAAACCTTTGGAAAAGTATATTTTGGTTTCTGTAACAAAAACCTTGTCGACCAGTGTAATGGAATAAAAGTCATGACTATCCTGAGGAACACCTGATGTTCTGTATACTTTAAGTATATTAGGTACCCACTTTAAGTAAAGAGATTCATTTAAGTAAATTTACATAAAATTAATCAATATATTATTCTATTTATAGCATCCACTTGGATCTTTTTCAATAACAACGAAAACAAAAGACGAGAAATATGTCAGGTTTGGAATAGTAATTCCTGCCCAGAATAAACCCATGTATATAATTACTTTACTCATACATGTTCTTTCAAAAGAAAATCAATTTTTTTAAGTATACTTTCAAATTTTTTTAAAAATTTCTTTTGACTTAAGAGAAATGAATGCATCAAACCTATCCATACACGATCGAGCCATTTGGCTCGATGCCTATCCAAATGGTATCACTTCTTGCTGAAAATCCAAATGGCTCGGCCGAACATAATCACACGATGTAATTTGTCCCGGCTGAGCCATTTGGTCCAATCGTGTATGGCCACCTTCAGACGTCGGAGTAGTCAAATATATGGATGCAATATTTATGTAGAGAGATTTCTTCCTCTTCAATATAATCGGTGCGAATGGTGATCTTATCATACACAAAAAAAAACCCTTTCAACAATTCGTTCAAAAAAATTCTGCAATCTCCAAAAAGAAAAGAAGTTTGTCTATAATACTCATAAGCACTTTCTTTTAACTGTACAAGGTCCAGAAACAATTTTTTTCTGTGGGCCTTGGACTGTACAATGCATATTTACTTATTATCCACATATTAATTCTGAAGCGAAAAGGTTGAAATTTCAGACGAAATTAAAAATATTATAAGTGCGTTTTTTTGGTAATTCAAAGCTAGCGCAGCAATACAAGTTCAATAAAACGCTATATCCACTTTTATGTCCACTTTATTTATTTGGATGTGTTCATATCCTTTTGTGTGTGAAAAACAAACTACGTTACCGACATTCAAGGTTCAAGTCCTCACTCTTTATCCACTTTTATATTCACTAATTTACTGGCTTATTTATCGGCACTTTTGGTTTTTTTATTGTTCACCAAGGGAAATTTTACTGCGCTAGCTATACAATTACCAATAAAAAGCACCTTAGTAGGTGCTTGTTCTTAAATTTTTTTGATTTTTAATTTTTCATGCCACAGATAATATCATTAGTGATTTTAAGGGAATATACATAGCTCAAATTTTTTTTTATCATACAATTTAGTTTCTGATCTTTTTCTCACATTTAAATTTTCAATGATAACTTAAAGCTTACATAAACATAATTCAAATAAATTAAAAAAAAAAAAAAAAAAAAAAAATCAAATAAATTACTTATTCCTTTATTTGGTTAATTTGTTTGATTACGTCACATAAAAGAAACTTAATATGCCTTAAAAAATGAATGTTGTATATGTATTGTTCTTGAAAACTACACCATTATGAAGGTACCTATACAAAAATACCTCCCTTTTATTTTAACATGTAATTTCAAAAATTAGCACTTCTTATAAAAAGAAAACGAAAAATTGGAAGGTAGGTAATAAAAATTAATTAAAGTTCATTAAAACATTTTCGCAAACGAAAAATCATTTAATCAATCAACCACTAACAACGAAAAAAAAAAATTTGCAAACGAATAAAAAAAAACCTTTCAATAAAAATGTGGCTTCCAATGTATGTATTATATATGTTTAGAATGTTCATATGTATTAATGTATAAAACTTCCTTATTTGATTTTATCTCTTTTATTTGCTTCTTTGCCTTGAGGGCCATTATTGCCATTATTGAATAAGTGATTACGTTATACATACATACATACATCCATCCATAAAAGACATTAAATTAATAGATACCTAGATATGCATATATGCGTTGTTGTTACATAATTTTTTTTTTCAATCTAATTTAGTAAAACAACAAAAAAAAAATCTTGTCTTTAATATCAACGAGTAGGGTCGTGTATGCATTAAATTTTTAAATGGTATTTTTTTAAGGAACCGGCTTGTTTTTTTTCTACGTTTCCATGTGAATTAATTTAAAGTGGATTTAGAGATATTCATTAAAGCTTAAGTGTTAGATTCCTTTAAGTTAAAATTAATTGGAGAGGTAATGTATTTTATAAGCTCCCTTATAGTTCTATAGAATAGGATGTTTCTTATAAGTTGTGGTACTAATTTTGCAAAAATTAAAAGTCTATACATAAAACAGAAAATTGACAGCAATTTAGAAGGTGTTATCTCAATTGCAAAGTAGTAGCCGTGGCGTGATGGTTAGTGCGATGGACTGTCATGCCGGAGGTCTAAGGTTCGATCCCCAGCCTCGCCACCTATTTATTTAAAAGAAAAACGGCTACTGCCTCTTGCGAGGAATTGACAAATCCTCCAAGAGTATCTCCTGTCACAGAAAAGTGCCGCTCGTTAGCCGTTCGGATTCGGCAATAAACTGTAGGTCCCCTCCATTCCTGCAGACACGCACACAGGAATGGTTGAGAGTTGTAAGTCACTAGGCCCTAGTTCTTCATGAGCTGTTGTGCCATCAAATTTATTTATATTTATTTTTTTATCTCAATTGCAAAAATGATTTTTTTTTATAGACAACTTCTAGTCTTTTTGCTCTAAAAAGCAAAGCCAAAAAATAACGTACCCTAAGGCCCAGTTTTTTAATGCAAGATTAAAGTTAAGCCAGACAAAAAATAAATTATGTGATGCGACAGCTCGTGTAGAACTAGGGCCTATTGACTTACAACTCTCAACCATTCGTATGCGTGTTATTGGCATGAATGGAGGGGACCTACAGCTTAACGCCGAGTACGAACGGATACGGTGAGAAGCACTTATTCATGCACTATTGTTTTCTATAGACCCTCACAACTGAACACTACCTCTGATTTCACTATGTCAAAACCAGCAATCATCAAAACGACGACGCACGATGTCTTTTTTTTTCAGTTTTATATTGCCGTTCATTTGTATTGCATTGCGTTTTAAAGGAGTATCTATGGCCAACACAATTTTTTTCCAAAGAAACAAAGTATGGTGTGCTGAAGTCAGAAATATTCTATCACGTTTTTGAGATTTTCCCGTTTAAAAATCATTAAAAAAATAATTTTTTTTTAGCTGTTTTTTAGTTATAACACGAGGAAATTTATTTCAATATAATTTGTAACAGTACCTAACGGTTTCTGAAATTCCTAATTTTCTTTTTTAAAATTCTGTTCAAATCTCTCCCAAATCTCTTTCCCTTTAAGAAAAATTTTAAGTTGAAGTTAATGTGCGTTATACCTACGTCATGTTATTTAAATTTTAAAACGGGATCATTTCAAAAAGGTAATGTGATAAGAGTTCAGATAAATAGGTACAATTCGAACAACAAAATTCATAATTTTGTATTAGGTTAGGTTAGGTTTGAAGGGGTGATGATACGGCAAACCGCATCATCTCACTCGGATCTCAGTGGATCCATTGTGCTCCCCAAGAAAAGGGTAAGTTAGGGTATAAGGACGGGTGAGGAAAGGAGTAAGTGGAGCCTGGGGGTTAGGTGTGGGGTGCCTTCCTGAACCATCTTGAATTCTGGATGAATTTTATGATGTAATTTTGTATTACTTTTATTTTCATAATATGCACACAGTCTGTAAATAATAATTCTATCTTTATTTTATTTTTTTAAGACGTGTAGCCTATTTTTAAATTATTTGATTAAATAAATAGTGCAGACCGCATGACCATTAAAATATTTTTTCTTATTCTACATCGATTTCATAGAGATACGTTATGAAGATTTTGATAAACATTGTACCTAGGTCATTCCTATCTACCCCATACTAAATTTTACTTACACAAAAATGTGTGCGTTCTTTCTTTCCTTCGTTTCCTTTTTTGGAAGGAGCGAGACATTTCCAGGGAAATTTTAACCGATTAACAGCCATTATTTAGTAAGACTTCAGTATGCACTAAGATCCTGTTAACTTGTTTGATAATAATAAAATTTGTAATTTTAATTTTATTTGTAGGAATATTTTATTTGCTATATAGGAATCAAATAACATAATGTTTTATGTATTTTACATATACCTAAATAAAAAGGATATAATTTATATATTATAAAGGTCTGTGATGTATAGCTCAAACTTGTACATATTTTTGTTGGAGTTGAGTTTGATAAATGTGATTTTAGTTAAGAAGCGAGCAAAGCTCAGAAATACAAACATTGATCTTCCAAAAACTGTTTAAATTGAAAATACAATAAACTATTCGAGCTGTGATCCAAGCAAAGAAAATTATAACTATCGTTTTCGGGATTGAAAATAAAAATTAATTATTGAATAAAAATTGGTAGATATTTCTTGAAGTTGGTAGATAAACCACGCTCTCATTTTTAAACCACTTGCTTGATTTGGATAGTTTATACGATTTTGATAGTTGATTCTAATCTTCAAAGTGGTTCTGAAACCCATTTTAAATTCTTACAATTCGAAAAAAAATGCATATTTGAGACGTTTTAGCAGTTTCATATTCATATTGAAAATGTTATAACATCTCCTATATGAAATATTTTCGAAATTTTTGTTAGAATTATAAATGGTATTCAAAACAATTTTGACGACTAAAATCAACACTCAGAACCGTTATAGTTATGCAAAGAAAGCATTGGTTCACGTTGCAAACTTTTGGCGAAAAAGGAAATCCCCTTTAATTTAAGCTAAAACTGATTTGGAGTCAAACACAATCCATTCCACAGTCTTGGACAACGCCTTTTACAAACTTTGATATATTTTGATGAAATATATAATTTATTACCGAATCCGAACGGCTAATGTGAACCGCACTTTTATATGACAAGAGATAGAGATACTCTTGGAGATTTTGTCAATTTCTCGCAAGAGGCAATAGCCGTTTTTTTTTTTTTTAAATTATTAGGAGGCTGGGCATCGAACCTGCATTTTCACTTAATTTTTTTTTTTTCTGAAGTGTCATTATTTGAAAGTGTTCAGTTGATTTGTTTTTTACCTTTAAAGTTATTAAATTAGTTTGTATTTAGAAAATTGTTAATTAGTATCAATATCATGCTAAACTTAAATCTTAACAGGTTCTTTAAAATTGTTCCCTTTTTAGTAAATTTCTTGAATTTGGTAGATAAAGCACAATCTAATTTCCAAACATAGAAAAAATTTCATGTTGGAGACGTTTTAACAATTTCTTCTCCGAAAACGTTTTGGCATTTATTTACACTTCATTTATTAGTTTTATTAATGACTTCAGCATTTATTTTAATTTGAAATAATTATCGCGAAGAAAATGACGGACACGATGTGGATTCAGAACATCAATATTGAAAAACTTTTGATTTATCATTTTGGAATCTGGATTATTTCTTAACATTTAATACAAAAACAATTTGAAATCCTCCTCTCAGCTGGATCTATTTCAAAGATCATAACATTAGTTCTTACTTTGATGGGTAGATGGATTTTATGATAAGGTTGTGTAAAAAAAAAACACAAGAACAAATAACAAATATCAAGGCATGATTCTGATTTGAGTCCGTAGATAGTAAAACACGGCTTTAGATGAAAAAGGTATCTGGTGATTTTAACTTTATATTAAAATGTTAAGAGATAGTACATATATCATGTTAAATTCATTTAAAATTAGCGAAATCTTATTTTTAACAAACTAAAAACACACTAAAAATGATTTAACATTTTAATAAATCGTCTTGAATTTTTGGCCAAAATTTTTTTAAAATTTTTTTCTCACTTAGAAAGGTAAAATAAATAATTTAAGGATTGAAAAATAGTTATGAACCGATAATGATCAACCTTTGTTGGTATTTCACCATCTGTAATTTTATCTTTTATTTAAAATTAACTTGAAGTAGTTGATGGGATTTTCTTTAACACAAAATTTTTGAAGCAACTTAAAAATAAACCTTATAACATTAAAATACATACAACTGTATTTAAATAATAATAATAATTGTAACAAACCTCGTCATATCAAGTGAACAAAATAATCCAAAGAAATCATCAGTTTTTATGGAAGAAAATTATTTAATAAAAAAATATGTTTTTTTTTTTTATTAAAGTCCGGTCTTTCTTCAGAAACAAGGACGAATTTCACTTTCAAACTATAGGTTGGTATTAAAAGTTTACAAATCCAACAAAACTATGTGCACAGAAGTTAATGTATCAAAAAATATAAAATAACATCTGTTTTTTTGTTTAATTAAACCCCGTGTTTCCAAAACTAAACAATTTCACTCCGAAAATTTATTGGCAATTTTTTTTTTTGAGGTTGATATTCTTAAGGATGTCAAAAGAAATATCCACACAACACACGGTTTTAGTTCACAAAAGACGCATTAGATTTGTTACACCGCATCAAAACTGCAGAACCACCGAACTACTTAAGACCATTATTTATCACACATCAACACAACACCAACGAAAAGAGGAGTGTGCGAATCAAAAAAAAAAAAAGTTGAATTAAGTCCAAAATTATGTTCGTATTAGTGTTTGGAGCTATTTGTCTGAATTACACACATTATATAGATATAGTTACATATCTACATATATCTCTTCTTGCCAAAAAAAAAAACCAAATATAAGGAACTTAACGAGAGATCGCTCTTACACACACATTCAAGATTGCCAAAAAAATATGTTATTTTTTTTTTTAATAAAACAAAATATTAGCCACCCACAACAACAAATAAGAGTATGTTTTTCTTCTTAATTTTTTTTTTAAACAGAATGTTTAATTCTTGTTCTTTAATATTTTTAATGCATACGCGTGCATATATTCGGTCCTTATTTAAAAAAAAAAAGAAAAAATCCGGCCAACGTTTGACGACTATGAAGCTTAAATTTTTGTTTCTTTATAAGAATGTTAGCTTCCAGAATTTGTGACTGTAGCTAGTTCGTTTGCGAATTTTTTTACATGTGCGGCTGATTAATAAAAAAAAAAAAAAAAAACAACAAAAAAACACTTAAGCGAAAAAAAAAATATCAAGGGCAAATTTAACACGTCGTCATTTGCACAAATGTATTACAGAAGAGATATTATGGTTTTGTAGTTGTTGATGTCTGTTAATCGCATAGTATTGTATATCTTTATATTTTTGTTGTTGTTTTAGATGTATTTTAGATACACAGATATTTGGGGCCGCCACAGCCGTTTGTATACATTAACTTTTTAATTTGACAGCCGTTGCCAAATTTGAGTAGTACCTACTTGTAGATATTTTACATATGTATGTATATTCGCAGATAGGTATTTAATATTTTTTGCACAATCGCCCCGAATAATATTTTTTTTTTTTTTTATTTTTTTTTAAGTTTGTTTTACTTTTTCTATGGAAACATTGATGATGGCTGCTTAGGTATTTTAAGATACAAGTTAAATTTTTAAAACTGATCTTAATTGATTGCTAAGTAATAAAACCATAAATGGCTATTTGTTTCATTTGCTTCTGCTGATCTCATCCTTTGATATTTCTTAAGATATTGAATTCAATAAAAGCGAAAAAAATAAAAAAAAAATTATTTTGTAACACTGAGTGTATGTTTATCGTTTTTCTTTTACGTAGGAATATAATATATATTTTTTTTTTTTTATTAAACTGAGTATTTATTGCACTTTGTTGATTGATTATATTGTATGAATTTTTTTCAAATAAATTTATTTATTTTTGTTGTTAAAAAAAAAAAAAAAATAGTTTTACTAACGAAATTTTGATAAAAGTAATCGCGCATTAAACAATTTCGACGGCGACGATAACGACGACTGCATCATAGTAATAGAAGAGCATTGTTCAAATTTAATAACGAACTAGGTAGGTATTATGACACACTATATCTAATAAACCGTCGGCTAACTACTAATGTTAACCGCGTGCATACACTATTAGTAAAGTCAAATTCTAGAGCTTGAATTTGCGAAAAATTACACCAGCAACAACAAAAATAACAAAAAACAACAACAACATAAACGACGACGAAAAGATTGGCTAAATCGGAGAAGAACGGAGAGGAATTCTGTTGTTGTTGTTGTTGTATATTCGGTAAAAAAGTAAGCAAACGTATCTAACACAAGACGAAAAAACTACAGCAACGACGACACGAGACGATGGGCGAAGTAAAAGAAGACGACAACGGCGACTATACAATGAAGATGAGAACAGGAAAAAAAAATTAAAATTAAAAAAAAGAAAAAATTGAAACACACTGTGCAAATATCAATAGAGAGGTCCCCGCAAAAATTCACGAGAGCGAGAGCAAAACTTTATGAACAAAATAAAAATCCAAAAAATAAAACATACATATGAAAAAGTATCTAAAAGTGAGCAGCCGAGCAACTATAGCAACCTCCTCGAAACCGCACAAGCAGCAGAAGTTAGAAAACAAAACAAGTTGTCCCTTGTCTAACCTAAACTACCACTACCTCCTCTTATGCGATCGCGAATACACCAAACACCAAACACCATTAACCACACATAGTAGATGTATCTCTCTATAGGCAAAGAGAAAACCCTGTGCGAAATTAACATTGCAAAAAAAAAAAAAACACACATCACGATCAATGTGTAATATTATTCAACATATTTGCGAAATTCCTTATAATAGCTCAGTACGACGGGTAGGAATTGTGAGTTTGTGTTTGTAATAGATACGCACTCATATATTTGCGCGATCGTGCGCTTGTTCACCTACGAGAACGAGGGACTTTAAAGTGTTTGTCTCTTCTAATAAGCACAACCAGCCCCAGCAGGCACTCCAGTAACTTATAGCGACGATCTCCACTGGGCGAGATCCTAAGAAGGGAACGACAGCGATAGCGACGGCGATGGCAGTGGTGGTTGGCAGTCGGTAGTGGTACTGCACTTGCTCTTTTACTCTTTTCCGTTAGAAAAAAAACACATGCGAACAAAATCTTAAAGATACTCTCTAACAGCAAAGCACAGAAAAATAAAATTCGCAAATAACAACGCGCCTTTTTTCGTTGCAAAAAAATAAAAGAACACAAAAATTGAACAACAACAACAAAAGTAACAAACGAAGATGAACGAAACAGCGATTGCGATTTGCGATGTGGAGTATAAAAGAATTAGCGATAAAAGTAACGCAAAAAAAAATAAATAACTAGAATACCCCAGATCGAGAGCACTATAAAGAAATTGGCACACAACAACAAAAGATCCAACAATCAAGATAAAAAGCAATAGATACAAAAAAAAAAAAAAAATAAGAAACAAAAACTGCAAACAGACATGTGCGCGAGGCACGATCAAAAAGCGAAAAACTTTACCTCTAGCTAGAGTCAAAAGAGAGAGGCAAACAAGATCTCTCTCTATATTCCGAATATGAGTAAGTATTTCTATACAATTTTTAGGTAGGTACATAATTACAACAAATCACAAGAAACATACCTATACCTACCTAGCTATCTACTAAATAAAATTTGCAAAAATTTATTTCAATTGTATTGTACCTATGTATATCGGAGGGATCTTTTTAGATACCTAGATACTTTTCGCCGCAGGCAACATTCCGATTTCAGGTCCCGTGTGCTATTGCTGATCGCATCACAATCTATAACATACATGCAAAACCAACACAGGTGTAACGGATCATCCGCAAAAGGGTTGTTAAAAGAACAGCTTTAAAAACCAAAAAAGAATATCCTAATGTATGTACACTACATGTACGTATACGAATATGCTACAAAAAAAAAAACAAATATCTCTAAGCATTTAGATGTAGTTGTTTAGGAGAGCCAGAGAAGATCGCGAATTATGCGCCAATGATTATTATTTTATTTCTTTTTTTTTTTTTTTGCCGTCTATCTCTTTGATCATTATTATTTTGCTTCATTCGTACCTTCTGCTCACCACACCCTTGGAATGGATTTAATTTTATTTGCAAAAATGTTTGCAACTTTATGGATGTAAACGCAATTTGAAGAGAGCATCGTGTTTTGCTGGAGACATACGTAGAGGAGGCACATAGATAACAAGTGAAATGGCATATGGTTGACTACCAGTGCGGATGCTCATAAGTTAGTTGAAGTAGGTATTAAAGTTTTTGCAAAGTATGTAGCGCAAATGAAGCATTGCCAGATCAGTATTCAAAGTTAAATGTATCAATATGATGGAAAATACATTTAGATTTCATTGAAAAACCATTAACTCAGCAACGCAACTTCATTGGGTACCCAGTCAGTGGCGAGTTAAGACTTTCTACCATCCCGGGCTATTTAGAATCTGCAACCACCGCCCCTCCCCTTACTAGAATTTCATCTTATCTTTGACATATTTTATTACATAATAAATGAAAATAATAACACATCAGTTTAGTTTCAACTTCACTGTTCGGATGCCCCTACTTGTACTTGAGGTTGCTTCTATTTACGAGTTCCCCCCCTCTACCCCCCCCCCCCCCTTTATTGTGGAAAGGGTTGGAATATGTCTGGAGAAAATATAATTAATATCATAATTATAGCTGTATGCTGCATCAGTGAATGACTTGCTGCTTTAAGAAAATTTCATTCGTCACTTTATCTCGAAGTTTAGGAGATGCTTTTTTTTTTTTTTTTTAATAAATTAACATTTGCGCGTAAGCTGCGTACCACGCCCACTTTTTGTTTAATAGATTAAAAAAAATTCATCAATTTAACGTGTAAAAATAAAAATTGTAGCTAAATCAGTTAAAGATAAAAAAAAGAGTAAGTATACGCCCGGGTGGACCACTATTTAAATTGAATGAATTTCTTCAATTTTTATGGAGCATCCTTTTTATCTGGATAAAACTAGTATTTTTTGTAGTTTAGAATATTTACTTATTCCTTATATAGATCACGAATATGCATTTTTAAAGTTGCTTAGTTCAGCCGCAAGTAAAGTTTAAAAGCGTCAACTTTGATGCCTCTAGCTCTTCTATTCTTTGATGGCAGCCTTTTAGAAGTCGAATGCTCCAAAATACTTTGTATTTACTTCAATTTTGTATTTAAGGCTTAAATAGATTTCAATTTGATATTAATTCAATTTCATTTATTCTTCTATTTCATTTCAAGTAACTGCTGGGAGTTGACCTACAAACTTCTTATCAAATTTATTTTAAAAATTTTAAGTATACCTAAACGCATAGGTCGAAATGGTGTACCAAAATTTTCAAGCATTTTTAAAAAATGTGTAAAAACTTTTTTTGAAAACTAAATATTTTGATTGTTTTTTTTTTAAACTTGGTACCGAGCAGTTTTTTAACATCAATTAGAATATTTTGGACAAACATTTTTCTTAGGTACAGCCAAAATTAAGGGTACCTTCAATATAAACGAAAAAAACCATTAAAGAAAATCTAAATTTTCTCGAAAACGTTTCCTACCATTTTGATTAAAATTATTTTAAATACTTAAATGTACGGTCTATCATTTACCAAAAACAAAATTAACAGATAGTCATCAGTACCTCTCAAAGTATCTTTTTTTTTATTTTGGACTATCTCATTACATGTGTAACCGATTTAAATTTAATTTTTTATACAAAAGCTTCTAATAAGTTTAAAGTATAATTGCATATCACAATTTCAAAAAGAATGAATTTTTCAAAAAAAATTCAATTTTTTTTTTTCAATTCGATGTTTCAAAAACGGTTGGATGATTTTTTTCGAAATTCAATTTTTGATGCAGCTGGTAAATACTAAGAATTGATGTGCCAATTTTTTTTTCTTGACCTTCCTAACCCGCGCGTTCGTCTGTCAGACCGACCGACCGTTTACTTTTCCGCGTTTTTTAAAAGTTTTTTTTTAAATAACGGTTCATCCTTCTGCAATCATCTGCTTCAGTAGCTTCCTTATTTGTCTCAATCTTCAATTTAGTGCGGTTAAAGTTTTTTGGTGGGAAGGACTAGTCTGGGTATAAGCCAAAATCGGTCTGTGAGACTGACGCGGCTATACCTTTAACTATTTTGAGCCAGTACAAATTTGTATACATCTGGGGGCAATTTACATTTCGTTTTTTGTTTTTTCATTCTTTCATATTTAGGTTTGCAACCATGCAAAAAAGTGACTTTTTTAGAGCCTCTTAAAAACAAAATATTTTATAAAATATTATTTTTTTCTTTAAACAAATCTCACTAAAATTTAATTTTTTTTCTCAAAAACTAAGATTTGTTAAAGAAATCAGATGGTGTACTTTTTTAAGCTCTAAATCTCGAATTATTTTGCAATCATTGGGTTAATTTAATTTTGATGAAAAAAAAATTAAATTTAAACACCAGCGCCCCATTAATTCAAATTATGTTGACAGAAACAGAAAAAATATAAAATTTAAGAAAAATTAAAGTGAGCAAACATAATATGTACCAAAAATTGAAGCTGGCAGCGTTTGATCTAATTCTTAGTTCATTTGTTTCCAAGCCTTCTCAATACACGCCCATTCAATGATCAAAGAAGACAAAACCATGCACTCACACTAATGAAAACCGGCAAAATTGTAGAAACCATTTGAGAAAAAAAAACAAAAAAAAAAAAAATTGGCAATGATTCCACTTGTTGGACTTAGAAAAAAAATCCATTCCTTTTGATTGAGACCTCTTTCTCTCCAAGCAACGTAATCAAAAATTAAAGACATAGAGCACTAACACAAGGCACTATATCACTAGTCAGAGCAGTCAACTACGTTATTTAACCTTCTTTCTAGCGCTATCCTCTTTTTGCTTTTTGTTTTTCTATTCTCTACTCTGACTCTGCTTTCAAAATGTGTATGTCCGTAGTTTTGCGATTTTTTGTTTCTTGCAAAAAACAAAATTGAAAAGTGTGTGAGTGAACATTTTTGCACTTTAGTAATTCTCGCAAGGTCGTTTGTCGTAACTGATATTGAGCTCGGCTCGGAAGCGTGAGCACAAAACGAAAATGCAAAATACGAAGAACAGGCGCTTGCACAGTGGTATACGAATATACAAACCATGGTACACCACCATGCTAGAGAAGCAGAAGCGGCCTCAGCCAAGCTTTTTCACTAACATTAGAAGCAGACAATGCTGTTACTGCTGCTGTTTGCTGTTGCTGGTGAAGTGGAAGTGAAGATGTTGGCGCGCGTTGGCTTGGCTATGGCAATGGTTGGCCAAACATTGGAATAGATTAATGTGGATACTGCTAGTTTTTGCGTTACATTTATCTGTGTATTGGTACGGTGCGATCATTTGGTTTAGTAACGGCATTAAAAGCTCGATGCTCGCTGTAAAATGAGAGAAGACTAACACACAAAAAGGGAAAAGAAATTGGCAAGCAAAACCGAAATAAAATAGTAATGTGGGCAATAAAACGATTAATGTAGCGAAAAAAAGATGTCGGGTTGGATTTTGGGGGGATAAAGGGAGGGTTTTTTTTTTAAAGACCTTCGTAAAAAGTAAGAAGAAGAGGTTAGAGGAGGAAATAGATTATTTGCTACAAGGTTTGCAAGCTGGATGTAGGTATTTTGCGAAAACTTGGAGGCCCGCGGAAGTTTAGTGGAGCTGGGGGTAAGAAATCTTAGACGTTTGGAGGTATTTGTAAGTTCCAAGTATAGGTATTTTTTTTTTGGCGTAGGTTTATGATGGTTTTTTTTTGGCTTTTCGTAAGTAAATCGTCTAAGGTTTATGCAACTGTGTTAAAATTTTAAGTGTGAAAGAACTTTGACATTTTTCATTTCTATCTGACTTCTATTTCGATACATTTATATGTGCCTACGTAATGCAATCGATAGCTTAGAAGTTTAAAGTTTTTGATTCAAGGTTTCTAGAATGAGTTCTTTTTTTATTCTTGAAGTTTTAAAGCTTGTTGATCTTTTGAAAAAAAAAAAAAAAAAAATTAAATATAAAAATGACAGCTTCCACGAAGTAGGTACCTACATATGTACATACCTTCATGTTCAATTATGTTTATTTTTAAAGGACGTTTATTTCTTCCAGTTTAATTGTTTGAGAAACCATACCTACCTACATATGAATAACTGTACCTACCTACATATGAATAAGTATGTATTTCATGTATATAATAATGTTTTACATGAATCCATAAATTGCCCTATAGCACCTTATCACAAGTAAAAAAGAAATAGGGCAGAGCCTTAGGCCCAATTCACATAGAACTGGCTTATGGTTTTGGTATGATTCTGGCGTGGTGCATACATATGCCACGTTGTGGAATTTGCATGTTGTCTTATGGGACAATACACACACAGATGACGAGGCGAGGGTATGGTGCAACATGTCATCGCCACGCCATATTGAAAACTCCAGTGGTCTACGTGAACAGGCACGCCATATTGAAATCACTTGACGATTGAACATGAGACAACTATTTTATTTATTTTGAAGTATTTTTATCACTTTGTTTGTGTTAAAAAAATCTAAAAAAATCACAACGATTAGGAAAATTTTCCATTCCTTTGTTTCAATTTTCATTAATTCACTCTGCGTTTTCAATTCACTCTGACAAATGTCGGTTCATTGTCACTTCTGTGTAAATTGAGTACACCACACCCACTCCACTCCCGAAGCATGCCAATGACACACCAGAACCATGAGCCACTTCTGTGTGAATCGGGCCTTAGACTTCTGGAAGCTGCAGTCATTAAGGATTAAAAAAAAAATGTATATGTATTTAACTACAAAAATAAATGATATTTTTTTCATAAACAAGATGCTCCATACAGAGATGAATAACATTCAAATGTGGTTCACTCGGGCGTATACGCACTTTTTATTATTTTATTGAATCTACAATTTTACTACAATTTTTCTTTCGCACGTCAAGTTGGCAGACCTACGTCGATTGAAAAACTACATACGAAGATTTTTTTTTTTTTTTTTTTTTTTTTTTTTTTTTTTTTTAAACTACACATACATATATTGAAAAACTACATATTTTGATGAATTAATTTACTCTGTATAATAAAATCTTATTTTTCTCAAAATTTGCGAAAAAGTAAATTCTAATAGGTACAGGGTAGCTTCTGAAAAATGGTTATTAATGACACCTCGTTTCTATTTTCGCTTTTCTCGAAAACGATACAACGTATTTCATGAATCTTTTGTGTGAGGAATATTTTTTAAAGTCTTAATAATATATTGTACGTTTACCAAAATTTTCATAAAGAAATATTTTTGTATTTAAAAAGAAGTTAAAAACAAAAAAAAAACATGATTTGGATACAAAAATCTTAATTATGTATTTTGTGAAAATCCTCTGTTTCATTAATAGGTTAATTTTTTTTAAAATACCTACACTTGGCAAAAAAATTAAGGAAACAAAAAAAAAACTCAATATAAATTCAAATAATTTTGTAACGACAATAAATTTTTTTATATATGCATTAAAGTATGACCCCTGAAGAAGTCGTGAAAATCGACGATACGTTGGGAAAGATGAAATAACTTGTTTTATTTGCATCCTTAAAGAATTTGACAAAAAAGCCCGCTCGTAAACATCATTTTTAATAACACAAAGAATTTGTCACGTAAAACATTCATAAAAACAAAAAAAAACTCACTTTTTTAGTGTTTTTTTTTCAAGAGCTGTAGTAGTCGAAAAGTAGTTGTATTGAGATGAAACAAGAAGGATCCTAAAGCTTAAAACATTTTTTGTATTGAGAAATTTTAGCAAGTAATTTTACGGTACCGTTATTGCGCAATCATAAGAAGCAGCTTGAGCCAAAAATTTTAATTTTTTTTTTGAAAATTGTCATTTTCTTTGAAAATTATTTGTTTTGAGCGTATTTAATGTTTTTTCTCGATAACTTGTTTATTAAGCTTTAAGTTCGTTTTTTCGTCATTCTACAATTTTTTTTTCAGAAGAATATCTGGCTTTGAAAGGAAAAAAATTCTTTTGACTTTGAATACCAATATCTCCGCAAGGAATGACGACACGAAAAATTTAAGGGTAGTTCTAAAAACTAGATTTAATTTTCTACAAGTTTTTTTCAAAACTTTATAATGATTATTTTTTTTTTGGCTCCTCACCGTTACATTAAGAAAAGGTAAAAAAAAGACTTTTTAAAGACATTTTGTAAATCTTTTACTGTTTTACAAATATTGATTGCAGGTCTTAATTTGGTAAAACATTATGACGAACTATAGACCAATAATATTTTTGTAAAATTTAAAATTAATCCATTGAACCATTTTCCCCTTTCGAATGATCAAACTCGTAAAAACCAATTAAAGGAACAAATTCGGTTGTTCATAAACATTGTGAAATTGTCATCAAAATGGAAACGAAAAGGACAATTTCTGTCCACTTTTTTCACAGTTTTACGTTAGTTACAATACCGAATGTCTTATAGTATTTTTTTTATTTCTGTGTACTCGAAGGTATACTAATTTCAATTTAACTACAGATATGTTTTGACAGGTGATATGAAATAGAACCCTCCATGTCTAAAATATATCTTTCAGATCAATATTTGAAATGAAAAGTTACCTATTCCAATTAAATAAAATGCATGGCACATATCATTTACACTTTAAAACTGTAAGAGCGACCTGTCGTGCATTCTATCCAATTTGAATATTGGTAGCTTTGCATTTGAAACACCCTATATCCCTTAATTTAAAGTAAGTATAGACATTCTTAAATAGATAAAAGATAAAAAACTATTCAGATTGTATTAATTTCTATGTACCTACAATGACCAATGTACATACATCGATTCCATTTGATTGATGAAGCTGTCTCATTGACAGAGCCACCCTATTTATTTAAAATTTGACTCGATAGACTTCAAGGTCATCCATTGTATATCAAATAAAGAGAATGCACCTCTGTATGTAAGATACTCTAACTCTATACAATATATTTGTTACTTGATATCCACTAAAACAACATCTCCACTTCCTTAACATTCAAAACTCATAATAGCCAAAACGACTTCGTGATTATGCTAATTATGTGCAATAGGTTACCAAATATGTGCGGGCAGTCTTGATTGAGAAATTAAAAAAAAAAAAAACTGCAAAGCTTTGAAACATTAATCGCATTTTGTATGCGAATTTTTTAAACAATCGCTTTAAGTTTTTGCCATTATGCTAATTTTAATTAGTTTTTTTTTTTGTATGCATGTTATAGTTTGAAATAATGTGAATTATATATTTGAACTAAATGTTTTTAAATGTAGCTTCATTGCCTCATTAGACATAAATATTCTTCTTCCAAAGGTAACTTTTGAATATCTCACCTTTGAATAAATTATTTAAACTGTAAACCATGATTTTTTAATTCAATTAACCTGATATACTTATGTATAATACTGGTTTTAAAAGAACATTTTATAATTTATGATTTCTAAAAATTGTAAGCTAGATATTAATTAGCTTCACTAAAATAAATTATTACATTGTCTTCCAAGCGCAGGATTTTAATGTTGTTGAGGAGGAGGGGGAGTAAAATTTACCAAATTACATTAATAATTTAAACGCTCATGGAATAAAATATACATACACACACATCCTTCTTTTTGTTAGTTTGATATAAATAAACTTTTTTAAAGTGAATTTTGTTTTCATGAAAAATGGAAAAGAAGATCACTGTCATAATAAAACACTCAGGGTGATTTTGTATAAGATCGGTCAAAATTAAAAAATAATTTTACAATAATCGATGCTCTATTCAAATAATTTTAAGTCTGTCATCGTGATTTGCTGACTAGTTTTGTTGATGTTATTTTTTATAAGAAAAGTACCAATTAAAAATCTTCGAAGATTTTATCAGTTCTGCAACAAAGGAAAGTTGGGTTGTTTGCTCTTAATATTTGCGACACGAAAGATATATTTTAAGTAGAGTAATATCGTAATCGTAGTAGCCGTGGCGTGATGGTTAGTGCGATGGACTGTCATGCCAGAGTTGTAAGGTTCGATCCCCAGCCTCGCCATCTATTTATTTAAAAGAAAAACGGCTACTGCCTCTTGCGAGGAATTGACAAATCCTCCAAGAGTATCTCCTGTCACAGAAAAGTGCCGCTCGTTAGCCGTTCGGATTCGGCAATAAACTGTAGGTCCCCTCCATTCCTGCAGACACGCACACAGGAATGGTTGAGAGTTGTAAGTCACTAGGCCCTAGTTCTTCATGAGCTGTTGTGCCATCAAATTTATTTTTTTTTAACGCAGCATATGGAAGCTTTCAGTAGGGTTCAAAACAAACTAAGGTTTATAATCTACTACATACATAAATACATAAAAATAAATCCCTTTTTGTGTTCGTACTTCTATAACTGGGCTTAATATCATCCGATTCAGTTGCGTATTTTTTTGTTGGATTTTTTTTGAACCAGATTAACACAGAAAAGGAGCCGAAAATTAAAAAATTCGGCCGAAAATTATAAAATTCGACTAAAAAAGTAAGAAAATCGTGAAAACGCCTTGAAATTTCAAAATTTCGGAAATTAAATTGTGTTCTTACGCGCATAACTCGGCTAAAAATCATTCGATTTGCATGAAGATTTTTATGTTGGATTTGTATTGAACTAGATTAACACACACAACGTAGCCGAAAATCGAAAAATTCGACCAACAAAGTTAGAAAATCGTGAAAACATATCTTGAAACTTTCTTAATTAGTTTTTTGTTCGTACGCCCATAACTCGGCTGAATATCATCCAAATTGGATAGAGATTCTCTTGTTTGATTTGTATTGAATCAAGGGCCAAGCCAAGTATGAAATAGATATTAAGAAAAAATGTTACTTTATGTTAGTAGTTGTTGTTGAGTTTAATGAATTCAAGCTACAAATAAATGTTAAAAAAAAGTAAACAAAATGGTTATAAATGAAATGAGCTCTGATCACTTACCTGTTGCTATCTGTACCTTATCTTCGCCTTTAAGTGGGAGAAGTGAAGCTTTTGATTTTAAAAATGCGGACTGGGGGTCATTTAAGAGTCAAATGAGAATAAAATTGAGAAACTTCCCTGATATTTTCGATGCAGACTTGAATCAATTTCAAATTGATCAAACTGTCGCATCTTTCACATCCGCCATTATTGAAAGCGTTGAATATTCCGTTCCAAAAAAACAAATTAAACTTGGTAGCACAAATATCTTGCCTACTAATTTAGTCCAACTAATTAAGATAAGGAATAGCTACAGAACTAGGTGGATAAGAACTAGAAATAACTTTTATTTAACGGAAATGAAGGTTCTTAATGCATTAATTAAAGAAGGCATTGCGGCTTTTAGAAACAATTCCTGGAACCAAAAATTATTAGGAATGGATAAAGCTAGTAAACCATTTTGGAATTTGGTTAAAGTAATTAAAAAACGGAATTCCCATATCCCTGCACTCAAGGTAGGGGATCAACTCATGATGTCAGGCTCTGAAAAGGCAAATGCGTTGGCAGAAACGTTTTATATAGTAATCAATTAGCATCCAGTGCTATGGGTAATATAGCTGTAGAATCTTTAGTTTTAAACTCTATCAATTTAATTAACACAAGTTCTGTTAACAGTGAAATTCCTTTAGTTACAACTGAAGACATTAAAAATGTTGTGCAAACTTTAAAATCACGAAAGTCTGTGGGGTTTGACAGCATAAAAAACCTGTATTTGAAACATCTTCCTAAATCAGGATTAAAATTTTTACAGTTACTATTCAACTCCTGTCTTCAGCTTGGATATTTCCCATGTGAATGGAAAACTGCAAAAGTAATTCCAATTTTGAAACCTGGTAAGATTGCCACTAACCCTGCTCACTACAGACCAATAAGTCTACTAAGTTCCCTGAGCAAGTGTTTCGAAAAAATTATTAAAAACAAATTAGTAGCGTACATTGAAACAAATAATATTTTGCCCCCTGAACAATTTGGGTTTCGTCCATTTCATAGTACTGTTCACCAAGTACATCGAATTACTAACCATGTCAAAAGAAATTTTCAGATTGGAAAAAGCACGGGTATGATATTGCTTGACGTAGAAAAAGCTTTCGATTCCGTTTGGCATGATGGACTTCTGCATAAAATGTTTGTGTTGCAATTTCCCATGTACTTAATAAAAATTGTCAAGTCATTTTTGTCCTCAAGAAAATGTATTGTGTCTGTCAACAACATTGTATCTGAAACGTTCACTTATGTTGCTGGTGTTCCCCAGGGTTCCGTTCTTGGTCCAATCCTCTACATTGTTTTTACTCACGACTTTCCTAAACTACAAAATTGCGAGACAGCTATTTTTGCTGACGACACTTGCATATTTTCTACAGATTCAATTGCTTCCACTATCGGAACTAATTTGCAATCTGCTCTAAATGTAACTCAAGAATATTTCGTTGATTGGAAAGTTAAAATAAATGCTTCTAAGACTCAGGCTATCTTTTTTACGCGAAAAAGAAAAGCCTGTTTCTTACCAAGCTCCACGATATCTGTTAACGGTGTCGATATTGATTGGGAAACGTCTGTTAAATACCTAGGTGTACACCTGGATTGCAAATTAACATTTGGTCTACATGTGCAAGAAGTAATTAAGAAGATCAATCTTACTATCAAAATTCTGTACTCTTTCATTAACCGAAAATCGAAGTTAAGTGAAGCTAACAAACTTTTAATTTACAAAACAATTTTCCAGGCAATAATGTTTTATGGGTCACCTGTTTGGGGTAAATGTGCAATCAGTCACATTCGTAGGCTTCAGATATCTCAAAACAAGATTCTTAAAATGATGCTTAACCTTCCTTGGTGTTATTCAACAAGTGAGTTGCACGAATTAGCTAATATTGAGATGGTATTCAATAGAATTTCTAAATTAAATGAACGATATAATGTTTCTTGTTTATCATCTGACAATGCCTTAGTGTCAAATCTAGCTTCTTAAATATAATTAAAATTTTTGTAAAACCAAATTTATGAACAAATTTGTTTTTATTTATTTTTTTATTTATTTATTTATTTATTTATTAATTTATTTATTTATTTAGTTAATTATTTATTTATTTGTTTGTTAATTCATTGTTCTTTAATTATTTATTTTTTATTTATTTATTTATATATTTATTTATTTATTTATTTATTTATTTAGTTATTTATTTATTAATTTATTTATTTATTTATTTATTTATTTATTTATTTATTTATTTATTTATTTATTTGTTAATTAATTTATTTATTTATTTATTTATTTATTTATTTATTTATTTATTTATTTATTTATTTATTTATCTTTTTGTCCTATCATTATTGATTTGTTCATTATTTACATATTTGTTATTTCATTGTCAATTTGTTCATTATTTATTTTTTTACTTAATTATTTGTTATAAATTCATTACCATTAAGACTGATTTATGTCTAGTTCAATAATATGTAGATGTATTCTTTCTTTTCTTTTTGTATTTTTTACTTTGTTAAAGCTGGTTTGAAAAAGCATTGCTCTATTTTTGTTTTCTATTTTTGCGTATACAGCCACCTCTTCTCTCAGAATACTAAGCAAACAGGATTCGCTAAAAACTATATTACTATTACTGTTATTATTATTATTATTATTATTTATTTATTTATTTATTTTTTTTTTTTTTTTAATGAAGGTTTTTAATCGTAGCTTTTCCTTCAATTCAATCCTATCTTATAAACTAATGTTTTGAATAAAAAGAAACTTTCATTAATTGGCAGTAGTAAGGTAGCTTATATACCAATCTCTGTAAATTGTGCAATAGTAGTTTAAGGAAAATGAATGTGATATTTTGGCTACAATAAAATATATATATATATAAATGCAGTTTTATTTAAAATTAAATAAATTTTAATGGTCCAATTATCAGAAGTTTTTTTTTAAAGCTTAACTATGTATTTCATCAGTTTTTCTGTTGCAAAAATACTTCATTAGACCAGCATGAAAAAAATCCTTTTTTACACATCTCATTAAACATTTTATTTCTAATCAATATCCCCAACACTTTTCTCCAGCCCATAGCACAATAATTGTTTAGATAATTGTTATTGGTTTATATTGACGAAAAATATGATAATAATTTATCAACAAAAAATGCAGGCTAAGTTCTTGAGCATACCTATTTTTTTTTTGTTCAGTTAATTTTTTTTTTTTTGGTTTTGTGTTAGCTCCAAACTGTTGCACTTGTTCAAACGGTTCCAATAATTACCATCATACAATCTAACCATGTGTACCACCTAACTTGTATAGCTTAGAACTCAAAGCACTAACTTTCTCTAATTATATCCGATTGAAGATGACATTTAGGTCGGTGTGGATTACAATGCGTTGCTGATAAGTTGTCAACTTAATCAATCTGGACATATTTATCTGAATGCACAACAACCTGTTAAATGCAGAAAAATAGTTAAAGAGAAAAAATAAAAATTAAACAATAAAAAAAAAACACGCAAAATAGAAACTCCACTCACATTATCTAGTTCGGCAAGGACATTCACCTTACACATCATGCACTTCGTAGCACAGGAAAAACTCACTTGAACCTAGACAACATACTCGCATATAAGAATCGACCCTAACTGCAAATCGGAACTTGATTTTAATCTTGAGAACACACGAAAAATGCCTATTTGCACATTGAGTTCGGTTGTTGGTTCAGTTCGGTTTACACCCGGCTCTCTTGGCCTCGTCTCATTCATCGGTTGTAAAGTAAAAAAAAAAAAAAAAATTGAACAAATTAACTTTTTTGTTGTTGTTGCTGAAACTTCTTTTAATACGAGGAGATGGAAAAAGAGATTTTTCTTCTTTTATTCTTCCTTAAATAACAGAACCACGATTCGCCGTTATCAATTTCAGGTTTACCCCGGTTTTTGTCTTCTTCTTTTTTTTCTAGCCTTTTATGCATTACTGTTTACCTCTCTTACAATTGATGTAAAAATAGCCAATGCCAATATGCGAATCGCAACATGAAACATCCGCAAACGATTTTCTATTAAAATACAATTGCGATACCTTACCTACTACCTACAAGCTGGACAGATGCCTCCCAACAGCATCACAGTCATTTGCTAAGAAAAGAGTTGCCATTTAGTATGGTTTAAGAAAGAAAATAGTTTTAAGTATTTTGAAGGCCCTACTTTCAGTGTAAAAAAAAACATGATGAATGATGGAATTCAAGTATTTCGGAAAACCGAAATTATTTCGCCGTTTCTCAATATTTTTTTTTGGTCATTATAAAAAATATGAAAAAACTTACACTAGCAAAAACTCCCATACTCTGTTTTACAAAAATTGTCAGTACAGGGGGTTATGGGCAAGCTTTTTTCATAACAGTGGTGCCATTATACACTATTCCGATACTGAATTGAAGAAATAACCACAGAAAATATACCAATTCACTGACTTATATTCAGGAAATGTTGATATAATCATCCGCAAAATTTCGTACGAATTTTTAAGGCATGTAATTTAATTGTGCCAAAAAATTGCTATACAATCAGGGTTGCCAGTTTGGGGGTTTTCCCCCCAGATTTAGGGTTTTTTTTCATCGTTGGGGGGAAATCTGGGGGGACGAAATGTTTGGGGGAAAATCTGGGGGGATTTATTTTAAAGTTAAATTATTCCAATACCTGTATTTTCCTTTGAAATTGATTATTCTATCAAGGAATATCCAATAATTACTGCTCAATTACATTTTAAATATGTATAAACAATTTTTTTTAAATGCTATTTGAATACGAAAGTACTTGTAGCTACATATGTACATGTATGAGCTGTGAATACAAAATTGAAAGAAAAAGTTTAAAAAAAAACTTAGGGGTTTTTTTTGTTAAAATGTGGTAATCTGGGGGGTTTTTAAATTTTTCTGGCGGGAATTTTTTTTTTCATCTGGCAACACTGTATACAATGCCAATTTAAAAAAAGCTGAACGCCAATATTTAAGTTTTTTATTTCGAAGGAAAAAATATCTATTTATTATTATTAACAAAAATTATGAGCATATGAAGTTGTTATAGACCGCATTTAAGGGTTATTTAAATTTTTTTCAGATTATTGATTTTAATCTTTTTAAAAGGTGCGTCTTAAATTTTAAGGGACTATAGATTTGGATTTTTGGTGAAAAAATAAATGAAATTGTAAACTTACCGTAAGGCGAAGAAAGTTAATTGTTTTTTTATATTTTAGCGCAAAAATTACTCATATGAGAAACACATGGTATAGAATGTTATTGTTATTTAAAATAATTAACAAAAATAAGTAACAGATCTACATATATAGGTGTGTTACAAAACGAAATTTTTTTTATAAAAAAGGATAAAATTCTCAGTTTTTCACAAAAGAGAGCGCTTATTACAGAATAAAACATTTTAGGTAAGGAAACTCAACTATTCCTCGCAAACAAATCTCTGCACGACACATGCTTGCAAGCAAAATCATCGCAAGACCAAATTTCCCCAGCGACACATCCTCGCAAACATAATCTTCTACGTGATAGATGTACGAATCACGCAAGCCAGTTTACCGTGGTATTTTTGGGGTTAAACTACCCCTCATTTGGCCGCCATTTTGGAAAAGGGAGCGTATATTAACAAAATACTGCTTTTAACTTAAGGCTTTTAATACACTCAATCTTTGAAATTCAAAGAAACGTTGACTACAAGAGCAAGTTCGTGCGATCAAGTCGTGCATTTTATTTATTAAATCAACAATATCTGCATATTGGCAACCCTGTATAAAAAGCAGCATCACTTAATGTTTGCCTACGCTGCAGCACAATATCCTTGGGAAGGGAAATCAGTTAAAGAAATTGCATGTGGGTATGCGCGGAGGGATTCGTAAAAAAAAAAAACTGGAAAATGCCTAGAATAAAAAACATCTTATACCTATCTACTATATAGACGACTTGGAAGAATCATTTGAACGAACCTTCATTTCTTCTTCCTGAAACTGCATAACCCGTCTATCGTATGCAGAGCAAGTCCATTTGCGCTTCCTTATAAAGCGAGCCCTAAAGGAAACAAGTTTCCCTCCGCACAACAAACATCGAAGAGATTAAACACACACATTTTATACACGAATGGTGTACCGCTCCATAGCCATAGCTGCAACTGGAAAAACAACAACGCTAGGCGAAGATGATCTCTGACAGTGCACTGTTCTGGTGAGCCGAATGGACAGTGCAACAAGTTGGCCTAATCTCTTCCTCCTTGTTGGCTATTCATTATTATTTATTTTTTGCCCTGCGAAAAGGTGGGCTTTCTTAACCATGCGAGGATGATGGTAGCTGGAGCTATAGCTCTGATATGCTGGTTGGTTGGTTGGATGATTCTTTGGCAGGGGCAACCTCAGTAGGAAGACCATCATCATCATAATACTTATACATTCTCGGGAGTATACAGAGTTGGCCGCAGCGGCGCAGTGTCCTCGATTTGGGCCTACATAGATAGAGAAATGGCAGTATCAAAGTAAAGTGATTCTAGGAAGTGATGGGGCTCGTATGGCAATGTCGTTACTTCATGAGACCTTGCAAGGAGAGCCATGCGGGATAGCAGACGAGGCAGAAACAGTTGGAGGGAATAAACAAATTCATCCCGCAACAACCTGTAGCACCAAGATGCAGAAGTGTGCACACCGCACTAGTGTGACTGGATGTTTGTGCTGTTTTTCCAAAGTGACTGGTTCACATGTTACTTCTTTTGCTGGTGCTGCTGCTTCTGCTGCCTGCTTGATCGAGGGAGATCGATTACGATTTCTTTTTAATTCTATGTTGTTGTTAGAAATAAAAAGAAAAAAAAAAAACTGTATCCTTTGGGTGAATGCAGATCTTGAGTTGGTAAATGATTCAATATGATACAGAAGGCCCTACGCAAAAATGTTGGTTTAATTTATTTGTAAAAGGTAAAAAAAATTTAAAATCAGGGTATTTATTGGTTTTTTATGTAAATGTAAATAAATTTGTTTTATTTTCAGATTTCCTTAGGCCTAACTCACCTACCACTGTGGTCACTGGTCAGCCTGCAAGCTGACAACAATTTTAAAATCATGGCGTACCTACGGGCTACTGGGTAATTTTACAAACGTAACCAAATTTTCTTTCGATTTTTGACATTAGCCGTGTTTTTTTGGGATTTTGTATAGAGTAAGTGAGAAATATCTAAAAAAAAAACGCATCCGCAGTAGCATTTTTTATATTTCACATTTCATACAGCTGTCAGAAAAAAGCACAAATAAAAGTAATTTGAAACAAATTAAAAGCAAAAAAAAAATAATTTTAACCAAAAATAAATTATAGATACATAAAATGGATAATTTTTCAAAAGATTATGATAAGAAAACATAGATTCTTTTTCAAATAATTCATGTGATAAATTGAAAGGGTTTCAGCGATAAATGCTTCAGGAAGGGGTTTGTTCGTAGAATATGGTCAGTGTAAGTTTACACGTAGAAACAAGTTTCTGAAGATTTTTTGTTTGGCTTTCTTTTAATTTCCTTAAAAATCTCTTGAAAGTTTCACACGAGTAAACAAAATCGTAGAAGATTTTCTGTATTTTCCTTTTAAAATGGTGTGTGTGGTTGCACGCACACATACATAGGTACGTACTGTAAAGAAGAATGTCAAAAGAGATTTCTTAAACCGATGACCGGGGAGATTTTGTTTACCCCTCATACTTTCTGACCTTCTCCCCTAGACCGAAAGTAAAAACATGATTGATTTGTTAACTGATTTGTATGTAGTTTTCCATTTGGATATAAAAGTTGATCAAAATCTAGATTTCGAGCAAAAACCATTTAATCTCATTGAAATAAACAACATTTCCAGATTATGTAATTTAGAAGATTACTGCAAAATCTTCTTGGAACAGTACGAATGCGAAACACACACACTTCATTGCTCATTTGTCTCTTCAGAACTACACTTCAGCCATAAAAACGAAACTGAAAAGAGAGTTAATTGTACCTATACTCTCTCAGGTGGTGAGTGTTTTTTGTCAATAGCAAAAAAAAAAGCGTGTTTTTTGGGGACTCTTACCTAATTGCAATAGAATTTCTTTTGTTGTTTCTAGCAACACTGAATTTCGTTTGAAATTTCAAACAGAATCTAGTTTACCTATGTGTGAACGATTCAGTTAAAATTGGTAATTTTTTTTGCGGAAAATTGCTCTTGTTCAAAGAAGAACAGAAAAAGATTAAATTTATTGCCTAATGTAAAAACACACCATGAACAACGCACAACTACTCTATGAACACATCCATCGAGATTCAAATGAAACTATCAATCGCACCAACATCTAAAAACAAAACCACCAAATTCTATTCGATAATCGAACAAACATCACAAATCCATCCGAAGTAGCATTCTACTTCTCCTATTATAGGCAGTTATTCTACTGTGGATGTTGTATTTGTAATGTGTGTAAAATCCTACTGTACTATGTATAGCTTTCCCGAAAAAAACACGGCTTTTATCTTATGTTTGCTTATGCGTACTTTATTGGTACCACGTTTATTCTTCTATACGTAAAGTTGGAGAGAGGATAATTTAAGAAATTATTTTGTGGAAAATTCCATGCTCTACAATTTTAGCATAAAGTACTTTTCTCTAGCGTTTTCCATTAAAATGTTATATGCGAAAACCCGATTTTTTCGACATACCACCTTCAATAACTTTTTATCCAAGTGAATTTCGATTTCGACAGTGGACTTTTAAGGCATTATTTTTAATGTCAAAATAAGAATTATTGGCGCAAATTTTAGACGATTTAGTATGATGTTAAAGCATTTTTAGTATGATACTAGGTTAATAAAGAGCTTTTCCAAATTTTAAACGAGTTAGCATCGTATTATCTTTTTAACATTTTACTAAAGTTAAAGTCGCCAAATGCCTATTTTTTATCTTTTTAGTGTCATACTGAATCCAAGTGTCAATTTGGCAGCTAAAATTGCTAAAATTGATTGAACTGTCACTGTTTTGGGCGTGTTCAGCTAGAAAAATAGGTTTAGTATGATACTAGTAGTTAGAAAATGTTTAAAACTAAGAATATTTTAGTTAAGAGTTTTAAGGTTAGAAAACTGTTAAGTAGTATCATGCTAATACCTTATCATCAGACTGACCTTATCATTAGACTGAAAAAAACATTCGGGACGCAGTGGGGAATGCGACCGCAAGTCATCCTATGGATGTACACGGCGATCGTTCGTCCCATACTTACCTACGGTTCGATTGTGTGGTGAAAGGCCGTAGAAAAGGCTAGCTATCTCAAAAACCTAAACAAGGTACAGAGATTAGCCTGTATAGGAATAACGGGGGCTAGGAGGTCTACGCCACAAGCAGGGCTGGAGATTATTCTTCACTTTTCAGCCCTGGACAAGTACATAAGGTGTTCAGCAGCCAAGAGTGCATTTCGACTTGGTGCCAGTTGTACAATCGTGGTTTAAATTTTGATCCGTGGTTCAGGAATTTTAACTCGACGATTTCGGCGGGTTAACTGAAGTTCAACGATGGTTCAAGGTTCTAATATGCACTAAAAGCCAATTGCATGCCTGAACCATCGTTGAACCACAGTTAATCCGCTGAAATTGGTGAGTTTAAAATCCTGAACCACGGATCAAATATTTGTACAACTGGCCCTTAAGGAAATGGAAGCATAGTGCCTTCGGTCATGGGTCTATCTGCCAAAGATACTCCGGACTTGAGGTGACCACCCGTAATAGATTTTAGGAACAAATTCTCGGTTTTAATACCCAGCTCACTACTCAGTGAACAGGGTATCCCTTTCTACACTGATGGGTCAAAAATGGAAGAAAGAGCAGGAGCTGGGGTGTTTTGTGAAGCTGGGTTCCTGGACAGCAATATAGATGGGAATGACATAGCTGATGAACCGGCAAGGAAAGGGTCAATGACAAATAAAGACAGTAGTAGCCAATTAGACATGGGACTAAACGTCTCTATTAGCGTTAGTGTAATCAAAAGCAAGATAGACCTAATAACGAAAGAGCAAATCAATAACTCCTGGATATCCAGGAACGATTGCGCCATCTCTAAAAGTTTATGGCCTAGACTTAATGAAAAGCAAACTCAGTATGTCTTATTGCTGAGTAAAAAGTATATTAGAACCCTGATAGGTGTACTCACGGGACATTGTGCCATCGGCATAATGGCCACTAGATTGGGTGTACACGCACCCGATTTCTGTAGGAGCTGTCAGGATGTTGAGGAGATAGAAAACATTAAACACCTAAAAAATGCACTTCTTTTTTGGTCGCCCAGCCTTACTGCCCGCGGGATAAGAGGTGGACGACCAAGCTTTTTTATATCACCTAGGAAGGTCTAACGCTACATAAGTAGACTTTTTTTTATACCTATGGGTAGGAATTTAGTATTGCCGCCGCCCGATCTACAAATTCCTTAATATTAAAAAAAAAAAACGCGGAAAACTACAGCTTAAATGACAAAGCTTTATTACTTAAGCCAACCTGCTCACAGTGCCGGACGCTGCGCTGCGCGCCGCAGCGGCAGTGACTTCTTATTTTCTCAAAAGAAATATAAACATTAACAATATGTGCAGTTTACTTTAATTCCCATAAACGGTAGTTGAAAGGATCTATAGGTATAATTGTGGTAAAGCTGTCCAGTCCTGCGAGTATCAAGAAATTATAGTTGCATACCAGATTGCACGGTACAACGATTAGGTAAGGCATACATATACAACTCTTGTCCCCTGTGAAAATAGTGGCACTAGCTTAAGAGCTCAAGCAACTGAACACAGCTTTAGCCTATAGAGTCCATGAAATATCTGAGTTACAGGTTGAAAAAATAAATGGATATTTTGCGACCTAAGTTGAGTCTTGAGTGGAAGGAAGAGATTCCAAAAAGTACCCTCGGTCGAAGAGGTTTAGAGGCAACATGAAGTAGGCTATGTCGCTATGTGTTACTGTTGTTGCGGTTCTGCCTATTTGTACTTGGACCCGATAGGTGATTGTGGATGATGATGGCCTTTAGAAGCTGAGTCTAATGGTAGGTTGAATTTGACTCCATTGCTATATAAGAAGGTAAAGGAAGGGAGACAGACGGGACACCATGAGAGATCAGTTACTATACGGTGAATGTATTCTATGAATTTTGTTTGCTTCTATCTTCCTTTTATTGAAGCAGATTTGGTTTTATGTGCGCACACGCAAATCTTCATAGAAAAAATGTTGTAACGCTTCTCTCGACCAATAAATTTTTTGATACTTCTCTATAGGAGCTCAAATTGCGCGACAAGATGAAATATTTTCTTAATTTGTTTTTACCTACAAAGTATTTCTTGTTAGTTTAAAAAGAAAGACCGTGCGTCGGGTCATTTTCTTTAAAAAGAGAGCTTTGCGTGTTCTAAGCCAGAATTTTATTGCGAAATGATCAAAATAATTACAAATAACATAAAATCACAGTAAAAAATAAGTACGCAATCTATAAGGGAAATTCTAAAATCCTGTTTCGGTTTCAGGAAGATCCTCATCTGGTTGGAATGCCTTGGGTGAATAGGTTTAGGTTTATTTTCTTGTTTTTTTTTTTTTTTTACTTACATGGATAAACGAGTATAGGAACCTATGTAATGCTTTGGAGCATAGAGGGTATGATGGGAATGAAATTGAACTGTTAAAGGGAAAATGGGAGGATAAAAATGTTTTTCCTTAACGGAAAGATCGATGAGAAGTGGTGTGGTATAGTGAGATTGGTATTTGATGCAAATCAGGTTGTTTTGTTGGTTTAGAGTACTTCCTTATGTTCTATGCTTTTGCTATAGCGGCTTTTATGGAATGATATTTTTTTATTAATGACGCTGAGGACAGCAAATTAAGTTTGTAATAGAGATTAGGATTAGGACAAATTTGCAATATCAGTAAAAGTCCATTGAAATATTACATTAACCTTTCATACAGGAAAAAATTTTTTTAGATGGATCTGTAGGAGGGATCAAAAAATAAAAAAATAAATTAAATAAATTTGATGGCACAACAGCTCATGAAGAACTAGGGCCTAGTGACTTACAACTCTCAACCATTCCTGTGTGCGTGTCTGCAGGAATGGAGGGGACCTACAGTTTATTGCCGAATCCGAACGGCTAACGAGCGGCATTTTTCTGAGACAGGAGATACTCTTGGAGAATTTGTCAATTCCTCGCAAGAGGCAGTAGCCGTTTTTTCTTTAAATAAATAGGTGGCGAGGCTGGGGATCGAACCTTAGACCTCCGGCATGACAGTCCATCGCACTAACCATCACGCCACGGCTACTGTAGGAGGGATCAGTGTGAGTTAAAACGAGTTTTGGGGGTTGAACTCCCCCCCATTTGGCCGTCATTTTGGAAAAGGGGGCGTTAAAAGGTCTTCGCGATATCTTGAGAACCACACATCGCACTAACAAAATTTTACCACATTTGTGTAGATAATTAAATTCTCTACAAGTTATGTGAACACACTTTTTATCGTAAAGTGTTCACATTAGGTATTCATCATGAAATTTATGTAAGATGAACTGAAAAACTTAATGGAAATTGCGTATTGAAAAGGCCCTCACTAGTCAACTGATGAGTCCAAGTGAGATTGCCGGGACGAAAGGCCAAATTTTCATATACTAAAGGCCGGTAAAAGCTATTTTGAATCAATAATTCAACAAGTCAAATAAAATAGTGCTAAGTCTTCTACTTGGCTGATTTATTTCAGTAGGATATAGAATTTGTATTATTAAAAAAATCTTCGTATGAAAACAAAAAAGTTTTACACTCACACTGACCCCTCCTACAGATCCATAAAAAACAAAAATTGTCCTGTACAAAATGCAAGGTTCGGCAAAATTTTGTAACATTTCAATGGACTATAAAGATATTATGTACTATAAATGGGAACTGATGACGCTTTACTAATTGAAAGGCTTTAAGAAATAATTTCAGAAAGAGGTAAAATCCTAGATTTTCAAGATTAAAAACATAAACAATTTACGATCTAATTCTAATAATTACTTAACATTTTAAAGGATTACACAATCATTATTCCAAGCTAAATTTGTAAATAAATTCACCAATTTTGAGACTAAAACTTAATCAGTAAAGTTTCCGAAATTCAGTATGCAAAAGAATTACAGAAATATTGATGGAAATTGTTAAAGCTATTTTTGATTAATTTACAAAAAAAAAATGGACGGATAGGTGTCTATATACAAACTCCAGCAATTCACTGATGCCATATGAACTATAAATCTCCCGGCGCGCGCAAAGATTAACTTATTGGGATTTTTGAAAATTTTTGTCAGCTTATGGACGCTATGAAATTTTTTGATTTAGCTGTTATGACATTTAGTGATAAGATTTAAAAATTAAAAATTATATAATAAAAAAAAGAAGTAAAACAAACCAAGATGTGGATAATGTACAGTACATTGTATTTCATAATGCACCAATTAAAGCGAATTTTATAAACAAAAATTTTGATGTTATGGTCTTGGCGATAAGACGCGATGTTAATTTCGTTGATAAGTTGTGTATATTTGACTTTTTGAATCCCAATAAAAGATTACCATAAAATTTGCTAGGTTTGCTTTCAAGTCTATATACATTTTAGAAAGACGTATTTATGTTATGAAATTTTAAAATCTTGACTACGTCAAAAACAGGGAAATGCTTTGCTGACAATGCACAAAAAAAAAAAATAACTTCCCGTACTAATTACTGACGAAAATAAATTCAAGTTTTAGTTTTGAAATGCGGGTTTCGAACATTTTATGTCAGAATAAAATAAAAAAATAAATAAATTTGTTGGCACAACAGCATGAAGAACTAGAGCCACCGTGACCTCCAACTCTCAACCAATCCAGTGTGCGTGTCTGCAGGAATGTAGGGGACCTAAATTTTTCTTCCGAATCCGAACAGTTTAGATGAGCGGCACTTTTCTATGACAGGAGATACTCGCAAGAGACAGTAGCCCTGAAAAATATTTTTAGTAGGGGGCAGAGGCTGGGAATTGAACCCAGACCACTGGCGTGACAATCCAACGCACTAACAATTACGCCACGTGCTACTGCAGATTATAATAAGAAAATTTAATGTTCATAAAAAAGAATTGCCTTGATGTCAGCCAGGAATTTAGTCAAATACATGTTTAAAATTTCTTAAAATAAGTTCTTAAATATGTACTTCACGTTTAACCATTTTAATGCAGATGTAGCGAATTTAGAAAACGTCAGATTTAAATACAAATAAAATCATTGAAAAGCATTCCCAAATCTTCTAGTGCACAGAATTTGTTTCAAGATTAGTAAATTTTTTAATATTTTATAATGTGTAGGTACAAATTAAAAGAATTTTTTTCTTAATGTACTCCCCATGTTTATATTTTTGAATAAATAAAATAAAATAAAATTTCATTTATTTTTGTCAAAAATTGCAAAGGGGATTCATTTTTGGAGGACTGTGGTCAGCACCAGAGCTTTGCGTAAACCACTTAAATAAAATGCACGACTGGGTCGCACGAACTTGCTTTTGTAGTAAAAGTTTCTTCGAATTTCAAAGATTGAGTGCACACATAGTTAATAATTAGATATGCGTATTAATCTATTTAATAAAAACACGTTCTTTAAATTGATAAAACAAGTACTTACTTGGGGGTGGCCCCGGCGCAGTGGAAGTAGTGCTTGACTGCTAACCTGGGTGTGTGGGTTCGAGCCCCAGTCTAGGCAGCATTCTTTTCTATATTCCCTCAACTGAACGCCACCCCTGGGATTTAATGAGATAATCAAAACCTTATTTCTCAATCCACTGTGCCAACAAAAATCTATCAAATTCTTGAAAAAATGTGACTTGTAGAAAAAATTTTAAAAATCGTTGGAACGGTTTTCGTAAAAAACAAATTTTTTATATATGAAATTTCTTTAAATTTTTTAGAAAAAAAAATTCTGTAGGTATGCCATTTTTAAATGATTTTCAATTTTTTTAAATTATTCTTAGTAGGACCTCCTAAGTAAAAATATTGATCAAAATCGATTAAGCGGTTAAAGAGAAAATCGAAAAAAAAAATAGTTTATAACGGTTTTTGGTAATTTTTTCCCATCAAAATATAGACCAAACCACTACTAGTACCCACAAAAAATTAAAAAAAAAAATTTTTAAATGGTCCTATGGCATGTACCGTTATTTTTTGAGCTAAGAGAAAAATCTCGATTTCCCTTCTAGGTAATAACCAAAAAAATCTTACGCTCCAAGTTTAAAGAAAATCGCTTCATCAGTAGTTTAGGATGTACGCCGAGGTACAGACAGACATACACAGACAGACAGACTGAATTGCGAATCCATAACTTGCCCTATAATACCTATATCGCAAGTAAAAAAGAGTTAGAGGAAACACATGCTTTCCAGCAGTAATAAAGGAGCACACAAATCTTAGTCGATACTTAGGATGCTAAAAATTTATTTCTGCAAACTGTATAATGGTGAGGATGAATGCATTTTTGCTCTCAGACAGATGGCACGATTCATACTAGACCAACAATGGCATCTAACCGATCTAGACGAAGTAGAAGCTAGCATACCTGAACTTAAATAACAAGCCTGGTTGGAGCTGACGCTGACGGTCTTGAATTCCAAACTGTTCAAAGTGAAATGCGATGACTTGGTTGGTTAGGAGTATGCACCAGCTTATGTACAAAATATATGGTCGGAAAAAAGCATGTCATATGACGGGAACCTCAGGTTTGTTTGCCTGATCCTTAACAAAAGAGACCTTCTGAACTGCACAAACAACCGAGTTACAAGTCTTCCGCCTATTAAGATCTTTTCTTCCGTTCGTCAACAACCTGATGGATCCATATCAAGCCAGAAAAGTTCATCAATTTAAAAGCCGCGTATAGAGAGATGAGTTGTAATGACAATGTCTAGTTTTGGAAGGACGCACCCTGCTCCATTAATACCTGCATTTGATACGATACTTTATCAATAGAAAAGTAAATTGCTAAAAAGTTATACAAATCACATGCTAAATCGCAGGAGATTTTAAATAATCCTTCTGCATTTTGTAGAAATATTGAAATATTTTTCAATCAATAAAAATATAAAATTTATTAACTGAATCACCAACTATGATAAAAAGTAATATGTATCTCCATTAAATATAAAATTACTTGTTCGATTTAATAACTCTGCAAAATATTTCCCATTCTCAACCTATTCTATAAACCAACCTCTCCAAGCTAACAACACTCTATAAGGTCACATTGAATAAATTTTAGAACTTTAACTGAAAGCATCATCTTTCGTCTCTGTTATCCAAAATTTAAACATCCTTCGATAAGAATTACTGTCAGTTTCTTTCACACCACAGAGTATATAGATATAGCTAAAGCTACAATCTAAAGAGTTTTATTCATTCGTTGGCTAGGTCAGAAGTTCGTTGTTAATACAACAACTATACAACAGATTACAATGATGTACTGCAGCAAGCACAAACCACACAGCACTAATTTAATCCTCTTCTTACAACCCCACATAGTCCCAACACTCCAAAGGAAAATTCAATTCTAAACTTCTCTTTGAATCCCTATGTATAATATAGTTTAAGTTCTTGGTCAAGGTCGTCATGCAACAATAAGAGGCAAAGACGAAAAGTTATTCCTTTTCCCGCTTTAGTAATCATTTTAAAATTTTAAACTTAAGGAACCATGGACGAAACAAAAGAAAAAACCAAAAAGAAATAAAATCATACAAAAAATGAAAAACATTTAAGTTTACAGAAAATGAAGTATTTCACCTTTTAAGTGATTATGAGTAAAGAATACAGGAGCGGGTTCAATTTGGAGAGGAGCGCCTTTGGTTTGATGTCAATATTTTTGAATGCATAATTCAATATTAAAATTACGAGCAAAAAGTTTGGTTTAATATCCGGGTTTAAAAAAGAAAACACACTTCCCGCTTGAAAAAGAAGTTTAAATTTTCCTAAAACATTTACTCAATTTTTATAGCTGAATAAGTAGGTATAGTATGGCAGGATACCATTTTACGTAAGTATTTCGTAATAATTCTTAAAAAAATAAACAATGTTTGTGCTCTGAATCAGTAATTTGTCAAAAAAAAGTAAACTATTTTCAGAAATTTGTCAATCATAGTTTCAGGTGATAAGTTATCGCGTTTGCGCTAAATTGCAGCAAAGTTTGGAGTACTTAAATTAATTTGAGCTCCATTTCTTCGGATATATAAGTGCCACTGACGTGATTCATATTTCATTCGATAGGGTTTAAAGAGGCCCTCTTTTTAACATATAAACTTTGAATATACTATGGAAAATTTAAAAGATATAGCACTTAAAAACTGAGAATTTGCGTCGTGCCACGAAATAAGATCAAATAAATATGTCTAAATCTACGAAAAAATTGTATAACATAACATCGACCTATAGTCGATAGTTGGTTTCTCAGAGATCTCAACTTTGAAAATATGACCAGTAAAACTCAAGTTATATCCCCTTAAGCTAACCATATCGGTGTAAAATTTTCTTAAAATAGCCTCATCCCGCGCGAAAAAAAAGAGTTAATAAAGAAGTCCAAATCCACAACCAAATTATTAACCATAATATAAGTAAGTAATTCAATATCTATCCTTGATTTTGAGACCTTAACCTTGAAAATCGGACCATTAGAACTTAAGTTATAACCCTCTTAAGCTAAGTATAAAGACATTTTGACATGGATTACACGTCTTCCTCGAAGGGTTGGGTTGTAAGTAGCGAAAGGATGACCGTCACGAAAACATGTACCGCTTTCGCCCTACTGCTTAGTGACTGTTTGCTCTACAGACATCCTGCCAATCGATAGAAGCAGAAAGGGTTTATAAAGACCATCCCTTGAACATATTACCCATCCTTCCGATAACTTAGCAACACAGAGCAGACGTATAATCCATGTTAAGTAGGTGCCACAAGGGCGATCTACCAAGGGTTTTTCTTTTTGTTAGAAGTAAATATTTTCATTATAAATCTCACCAATAAATTTCTTCGACTACGGTCCTGAATAAAACAATAAGGTGTACTACATTGTACTGTAACTTTTTCTTTAAAATAAATGTCGTCGACAGAGTAAGGTGGTGTAGACAGAAGTCGCAGAGCAGAGCACGGTTTACAAGGATAAAGTTTCATAATGTGATTAATAAGTATTATTCAATGGAGAATAATACCACAAAATGAAATAAAACAAATAAAGACATAAGGAAACATAAATTGCAGGGTTAAATTAGCACGACCAGACCATTTGAGAAACATCCACCTTTTTTTGTTTTGGAGAAGTATCCTGGTCCATGGAAGATGAAGACCTCATTGAAAAATTATAGTAAGCAAATTGTAAAAATATACACACCATGGTGCATTTAGTATTCGACTTGGGTGTTTAAGTTATTAATGTAGAAGTCGTATCAAAGATGAGGATGTGATTTGAGAGTGGGCGAAACTGAAAGTTCGGCTGTTGGTTTTGTTATATTTTTCTGCAATGAAGCATATGGCCAATTACATTGGAATCGTTTGGTAGATATCTAAATATTTTTAACTTTTAGCATTGCCACACGACACAATTATCATCTGGAAGCACTAAAAAACCATATTACAACAATATTCACTTGCAAAAGTAGAGCAAATTTAATTGAATTCAAAATGAGTGTCTAGTGGAATTTTTTCGGCTTGGTCTTTGGTGAATGAAGGTGGATCAATTCAGTAAAATTCATTGACTATAGGCATCCGCTAGAATGAGCAAATAAAAAATAAATTTCATGAATGAAATAAGTCCTCGGACAAGCGTGGGATTAATATTCAGGAGATCGTAAAAATTAATGGTTTGTTGGTTTTTATTTGTGTTTCCTCACATGTGCATTTTTATTAGCTTTAAACAGGTGTTCAACGAGAAGGCATAGGTAAATTGAAAAAAATGGGCCCTGACCATATTTAGCTTGTCATCTGATTTTTCTGCTGGCCAAGCAAAAAACATAGTTTATTTTAAAGTAAAATTATGATTGTACACGAAAATGAATAATATAGCACCGTGGTGCAAATAAAAATGTGTCTTGGTCGCGCTATAACTTGAGAACGACTTTACCGATTTTATTCATCTTTTTTTTTTTAAGTTTTCTATTATATACTTTGAAAGAAGGTTCTTATAGAAAGAAAAATTAAGAAAATTGCTATTTTTAACAAAAAATGTGGTTAAGGGATTGTAAGCACTCTATAAATTTATTGTATACAAAATCGTTTTCTTTTTTCTTGACCAATAAAAATATAAAACTCGCAATCGATTTTATTTTTTTTTTAAACAACTCTGACTTAACTGACATAAGGACATATGTATTTCGATTTCATAGGGGTTTGCTATTCAAAATTAACTGTAAAGCTGTGATGTATAGACTTTTAAAACTAACTAATATTATGCTGATAAAAAAGTACGTATACGCCACAGTGACCCCATTAAGGCTTATTTTGTATTATTTATTTTAAAGGGTCTGTAATATTATACATATGAACTAAAAACAGGCAAAGAATAATAAAGAGAATTCTGTCACTTCTCTCTCTTCTTATATCCACATGTAATAGATAATAAGGTCCCAACAAATGGAAACAAAAAAAATTTATCAGTGTGTTACACGTTTTGCAAAATTTTTACTTGCGATATAGGTACTATAGGTCAAGTTTAGGTTTTATGCAAAAAAATCGAACTAGACGATGATAGAGAACACGAAAAAAGTGGGTCCCGCAATTCTGTCTGTCTTTGTGTCTGTATGTCTATCCACGGCTTCATTGGTTTTAGAAGCGATTTTCTTCAAACTTGGGGTATAAGATTTTTAGGTGATTCCCTAGCAGGAAAATCGAATTTTTTTTTTGTATAGCTCGAAAAATAACGGTACTTGCCATACAACCGTTTTGAAAAAGGTTATTTATCTCAAAAACGCATCTAACGATTTTATTTTAAATTTTTTGTTTGTACTAAAGTGTTGGTATTTTGGTGGAAAAAAATTAACAAAAACCGTTATTAACGGTACCTGACATAGAAATGTTTTTTTTTATTTTTATTTTCGACTTTCTCGTTAACCGCTTTAAACCGATTTTGATCAAAATTTTTACCTAAGGGGTCATATCAAGTTAAAATAATACTTTATACATAAATTTTCAAAAAAAATTTTTTGGATTTAAAAAAAAAGTTAATTTAAAAAAAAAAAAATAATTTTTTTTTTGAAAACGGGTTAGTGATTTTTTTTTTTAAATAATGGTTTTAGTTGTTTATTATTATGTTCTTAAAAATGGCGCACCAATTTTTTTTCTAAAAAAAATTCAAGAAATTTGATTTATAAAAAAATATTTTTTTAAGAAAACCGCTCCACCGATTTTTAAAATAGCTATATCTCCAGTCAAACAAAAATAAAACGTTTTAAAATACCTAAAATTAATTCAAATTAATTCGTAAGCAACTGGTGGTAGCACCGTTGTTGTTGTTGTTGTTCAGAAATTCAATAAAACTGACGGAAGAAAGAATATGGTCATGTCTAATAAACTGACATAGTATGAATAATACAATAAAATATAATAATAATAATACAATAAAAATAATACAATAAAATTTTTTCTCCATAAATTCACATTTTTTCAAGAATTAATATGGCGTTCCGTATTCTGAGATTAAAACATTTTTAAATATTCTGCTTTCAAAATTCTGCTTTTCAATATTCTGCCCGCGCTTTTTTTTTCATTTTTTTTTATTATTTGCAGAATTTTGTAAAACAGTTTTTCTTACAATTTGTTGAATCAGTTGAATCTTACAATTTTAGAAAATTTACTTTATGTACATAATTTGTAAATAGAAATAATATTATTTTTAATCCTTTTTTTATAATTTTAAATTTATTCTGTTAGAAAGCTTAAAATCAAAAACAGAATCATTTCCTAGAACATACAAAAATTGAAGAATCATATTATAGTCGCTTAAAAGTTTTGATTTTTCGGAGTCATGTATTCATAAAATGAGGTTTTTAAAATCTCCATCAGAAAAGACCTTATTTGGGATCAAAGCTGAAGCAGATAGAACCATAAAATGGGGAGAACATAAACGCAAAAAAAGGAAGAAAATTAAGAATTAGAAAATAGACCTATGCGAAATAAGATTTCTTAAGAAAATAGCTAAAAATATCCTTTAGTTTTGCTCAGATTAGCTATTATTTATTTTTTTTTGTTAAAAACTGACATTTTTTGTTGTAAACTTCAAATCTTTTAATTTGCATAAATATTTCATCAGAATGAGTAGAATTCTTTTCTGCTAAATAATATTATCAGTATTTTGAAAAGCAGAATTTTGAACAACAGAAATTTGTAAAACTGAATCTCTCCATTTTATGGTTGTATCTGCATGAGCTTTGACAGTAAATAGGTCTTTTTCTATTGAGATTTTAAAAACCTTTTTACGTTACTCGACCGAGAAACCAACAAGAAAAGATTTTGTTTTCGATTTTGAGCTTTTCGAACAGAATAAAATAATTAAATATTATGTCATGCAATCTTTTTTAAAAGCCAGAAAACCGTTCTTATTTTATATTTTTAATTCAAATTATTTAAGAAAAACAGTTTTTGAAAAATAAATTTTCATACTCAAAATTTTAAAAAAATAATAAAAACAAGTGTAAAAGTGTTTAAGTGAGTTTTAAGTGGTATTTTTATTTTTAATATTCGATGCTCAAGCAAAATTATAAAAATCGGTTGATCCATTAAGAAATATACGAATAAGGCAATTGTTCAATAAGCATTAAATCCCTATTTCCCCAATGAGAATTTTCTATCAAAAACCTGAAAGACAGTGTTTCCACAATCATTCTTGGGATTATAGATACAAAGTTTAATTAAAACTGTTTTCCAGAAAATTCGAAAATACCATAATCATTGTATGCAAGCTACTCTAAAACTAAGTCTAAGGCTCGATTATTTAGTGCAAGATTAAAGTTAAGCCCAAGTTAATTAATTAAATTTCGTGAGTTATTTTGTGGATATTTTAAAAGAGATGCTTTTAAAAATTAATCCTTCTCTGTTATTTAAATTCTACTAAAAAAGTTAATTTGGTTGCTTTATAAATTTTCAATTGAGTAGAAAATCTTAAAGAATGTAGGTATGACTTTGTTGAGTAAAATCCTAACATCTAGGCTAGGTTAGGTACAAGAAAAAAATACAATTATAATTTGATAATGCATCTCCCTTAGTAAACTTTCTGGCAGGTAAGACAGCTTTCTTTGAACCAGATTTTCTAAACTCAATTCACTCTACCGTAGGCCTCTTAATTCTTGTTGGCATCAATTAACATCATATTCTATAGGCCCTCTAACTAGCTTTTGCAACATTATACGTTCAGTTTTTTTTTTTTTTTGTTTGTTTCATACCTGAACCACTTAACCAATTTAAGAGTGCACATTCCATGTTGTAAGAAAATAAATCACATTTACCGTTAAAAAAAGAACGTCTGTGCAACATATGAAACTAACTCATATTCAGTAAAGACCCGTCTTCTATATACAAAAACCTAAATCAATTAGTAGTTAGAAGCAGCTGCAGAAGTTTATAAGCAGAAGCAGCATCAGCATCAGAAGCACCAGAAGCACCAGAAGCATTACGGAAATAAAAAATAATAAAATAAACAATTAAACATTAGTATAAACAATTAATACACTTGAGCTCATTACCCGTGTCGTACTCATCGCTCATAGCCAGGTTAATAATTAAAAATTAATAAATCCTAAGCTGCTTAGAAGTGCATCCAAGCATCAAGTGTGGCAAGCGAATGGGCCGCAACTGTGGCTGCACAACAACATCACACCAACAAATACATCACGCAGTATGGTCTTCTCATGGGCATCAGCCGGTATGCAGGGGGAAGTGAGCACCATCTTTAAGGCGTAATAATCATTTTTGCACAAAAAAGGTCTTCCATAGTCGCGGTTCGAATTAACTGACTCGCTGGACTCGTCCAAAGAAGCACTAATGTCTGATTTGCAAAGTGCAAACCTGCGCCTGCTGCACTGCAGATGAATGATTCTGGTCTGGAGTAGACCTCGGCCTGACCAATAATGGTCGGTCGGTACAAAATAAATGCACTGTACAGTGTGCTTTAGGGCCGTCATATCACATATGATAGCCATTGGTTATGCTCATGCGCCACCCTTCCCTGGTCCATCAAATTGGCTTGTGTGTATACAACACACAGAGTGCGCCTGGGCTTGGGTAGGTACAGCAATTCTTCGCCTAACTGCACATCTTAACTGTTTTTGCTTGCATCGATGGACTAGTCCGCGGATGCGTGCTGCCGTCCGCTATGGTCTTAGCATTTATAAAACCTTGATTTAGTAATCGCGGGCTTATTTGGCTCTGGGAACATAACGATGTTTCGAGGTAAGGGAATTATTCTGATGCGCCGAGTTATTATAGGCCTTAGCCTTATTGCCATTAGCATAATGTACATTTTGTGAACAAATTAAATTACCACTATCCACGAGATATAATACACACACTTTGTTTTTATATTGTTTAGAAAAAAGGGTACTTTTTATGATCTCTATTGGCCGATGGGTATGGATTTTTATCCCTTGATGGTTGCGTGATTTTGATCAATGTTTGTTCTATACGCTATATTTTGATGCTAGCCATAGGAAAATCTTCTAACAGTTAATCTTGAAGAATACAACAGTAGAAGTATGTTTGGAAAAAGTGTTTCGTATCTTTAACTAGGACTTTAATTATTACTAAGTTTGTCACGCAAGAGCTCAGAAAGTATTTAGCCGATTTATTTGAAACAAATTTAGTAAAATTTGTTTTCTGTATTAGAATGTTTAAGGATGTTTTTTTATTTCTTTTGTCAAGTGTTGCCAGATGAAACAAAAATCTCCCCCCCCCCCGAAAAATTTAAAAACCCCCCAGATTATCACATTTTAACAAAAAAAAAAAACTCCTAAGTTTTTTTTTTCAATTTTTTTCTTTTAATTTTTTGTTTATAGCTTATTCATGTATATAATGTACCTACAAGTACTTTGGTATTCAAATAGCATTTAAAAAAATTGGTTTATTTAAAATTTAATTGGGTAGTATATATTGGATATACTACCAATTAAAGGAAAATGCAGGTATTGGAATAATTTAACTTTAAAATTAATCCCCCCAGAGTTCCTTCGACGATGAAAAAAACCCTTAAATCTGGGGGGAAAACCCCCAAACTAACAACCTTGCTTTTGTCATAACCAGCTTTGTTAACTGCTAATGCGAAACGAAACTCAGAGATGAAAAAGAATACAATCATTTTAGAACTTCAGTTAATTAAATAAAAAGACATATTTTAATTTTTTTTACTTCAATTAAGTACTTTAAGTTCAAAAAATTATTCCCAGTCAATTATGAAGTATTAAATAATGCAATAATTTTAAGCAGTTAAAAAGACTTAAATTTAAGGGAATTCAATCCTTAAGACTGCTTGAATACATTGAAGTATTTAAAAAAGATTTTACATTAACTGCATTCTGGGAGTCTTTTGATAACATTGCGAAAATATTGCATTCTTTTAATCGCATGACATCTTTTTTACTTCAAGCTGTTTTTTTTAGTAGCCGTGGCGTGATGGTTAGTGTGATGGACTGTCATGCCGGAGGTCTAGACTCGATCCCCAGCCTCACCACCTAATAATTTAAAAATAAACACGGCTACTACCTCTTGTGAGGAATTGACAAAACCTACAAGAGTATCTCTTGTCATAGAAAAGTGCCACTTACATTAGCCGTTCGGATTCGGCAAAAAACAGCAGGTCCCCTCCAATTTTCCTTAAATTGAATAAAGCGGCTAACGCAATAGGCTGTCGAAAAGCGATATGTAGACTCCTTATAAGCCCTCTTGACGATTTAAATAAAAACAAAATCTTTCTAATTGTATGCATTTTAAGTGTGCATTCTGCCTGGACTAGAGGGAAAATTCCAAAAAATACCCTTGGTAGATCGCTCTTTATGGAACCTACCGAACATGGACCACATATTTGTGTTGCAAGTTTATTGCAAGAACACTAATTTACAATTTTTAATAAACAACATGTTAAAGGGGGGTTGGGTACCCAAGGTCCAAATCCAAAATTGTTTCATTCAAAACCTAAATATTAACTAGCAGTGGATGGCAAATGGGGATTTTTCATTTGTGGGCTTGTCAGTTTTGGATTTGTTGTTTTTGAATTCGTGGATTTTGGTTTGTGGAATTTTAAAAGTATTTATAGTATGCGTTGCCTTGTGGCACGAAAAGGTTTAATATGGAACGTTTTTTATATTTATAATTTTACTTAAAATGAATAAAATTTCAAAAAAAAATTAATGAAAATTGGTCGAAATTCCGTAAAAAAAAAGAGCTGTATCTCTGTGAAAAGCAGTGGTATTGAGATAAAACAAAAAGCATTATACATTAGGCTTTATATTTTTTTTATTGAGACATTTAAACAAATGATTTTTTTTTGATACCAAACTACTTCCCAACCATGTCACCATAAGAAACAGCACGAGACAAAAAATTTAATTTTTACTTTTTTTGAACAGCGTTAGGTACCTTTCTTTGAAAATTTTTTTTTGAATCAAATTCTTCACTAGAAGTTCAACGCAGCTTGAGGATTTTTATTTTCAACTTGTGATTTTTTATTTATTCATTGAAAATTTACAGTATTTCCGATTCCGATTTTCATCAACTCTAGAATTTATCAACTTTCAATTTTCTCAACTCCCAAAAACAGGAGAAGTTGGCTGATCTAACTTTGGATTTTGCATCAGAATTTAGATTTTTGCTCTGTATTTTTGTTCAAGCGAAAGTTATTTTCGTTACAATATCCAACATAAAATGAATTAAAAACTAGAAATGTTCTTAGAAAGCTAATAAACGCGATATGCATAGAACTGTCGGATTTGTGTTCTATTAATTCCCTCACGAACCATTTTGAAAATAACCAGTTTTCTTCTTTAACTGTATCTATATATAAACAACTTTGAGTTATTTATTTACTTATTCCGCTATTAAATGTTTTTATGATTAATATAAATCCACTAGCTGACCCGACAGACGTTGTCCTGTCTTAGCAATAAATCCAAACTGGAATATATTAATAAAAAATTGAGTATCTACTTCTAGAGGATTTACCATCAGATGAAGATGAAAATAACCAAATGTTATGACTGATAAATTTTTATATTTCCATTTTTTTTTTTGGGATCTTGTAATCTATTACATGTGGATATAAAAAGAGAGATAAGTGACAAAATCCTCTTTATTATTCTTTGCCTGTTTTAAGTTAGTATGTATAATATTACAGACCCTTTAAAATAAATAATACAAAATAAGCCTTAATGGGGTCACTGTGGCGTATACGTACTTTTTTATCAGCATATATTAGTTAGACTTATTAAAAATCTGTACATCACAGCTTTACATTTCATTTTATATAATTAGAGTTAAGTCAGAGTCTGTTGTTTAACAATATTGAAATCGATTGCGAAATGGATCTCTTTACTTCCTTCCTTTTATCCCTAACTATCCTGTATTACTTCCTTCGGCACATATATATTTTTTGTCCTTTTAATCACTGACGAACAGGTACTTATTAAGATGAATAAATTATAGATACTATTTTGAAAAGACTAATTAAATTATAAATGCCCCTTCCTATAAAAATCGGTTGATGTTCAGCCGAATTATGCACCCAATTCAACAAGTATGGTTTTTACGATTCACCGGTTTTTCCGGGCAAATTTTCCAACTTTCGGCTTCGTAATTTACTTACCTGTTTCAATACGAAAGGAATAAAAAAAGATACCTATACATTGGATACAAAATAAATATTCAATTCAAAATACTTTCGTTGTGTTAAAATTGAAAAAAATAAAAAAAAAAAAACAGCAATAATTTTTGCACTATTGTCCTTATTCCGAGAGTCTATTAGGAGCAAAACAATCAACTTTCACGACTTTGAATACATAAAAATTAAATAAATTTGGTGGCACAAACGGCTCATGAAGAACTAGGGCCTAGCGACTTAAAACTCTCAACCATTCCTGTGTGCGTGTCTGCAGAAATGGAGGGGACATACAGTTTATTGCCGAATCCGAACGGCTAAGGTGAGCGGCACTTTTCTATGACAAGAGATACTCTTGGAGGATTTGTCACTTCCTCGTAAGAGGTAGTAGCTCCGAAAAAAACTTAAGGTGGAAGCGGCTGGTATTGAACCCCGGACCTCTGACATGACAGTCCAAGGCACTAACCATTACGCCACGGGCTACTACTTTCAATAAAAATCCAAGAAAAAATTCCCCATTCGATTTGGATGATCTTTAGCCGAGTTATGCGCGCACGAAAAAAAAAACTAATTAAGAAAGTTTTAAATTTCAATATGATTTTACGATGTTCTGATTTTTTCGTTCGAATTTTCTAATTTTCGGTCAAATTTACAAATTTTCGGCTCCGTTGTGTTTAAATCTGGTTTAATACAAATACAACAAAAAAAATCAACGACCAAATCGGATAATGTTTAGCCTAGTTATGCGCGTACGAACACGAAAAGGGTTCATTTTTATATACATATATAGAAGAAAATAAGCGTTTTCAACGAAATTTTATCTGCTTTTTTGCGGCATGTTTTGCTTTTTTTTATTTTGTATTTTTATGAAATATTTAATTCTTAATCTAACATTAAAGTTAAAATGTTAAAATAAATGTTTAAATAATAAATCGCATTGAAATTTAAAACACCTTTCATTTTTCCAATATTTACCAAGTTATTAGTTTTTTTTTTTCGTAGAATTCGTTTAACACATTTATACCCAAAGTCATAGTGACACATAACAAAAGCCAAAGTTATTTTAAACTGCATGGTGGAAAATTTATCAAAGTCAATTTGATTCACATCGGAAACATATTTAAGGCTATAAAAGCTTCTCTTCGTTCTCACAGCCACACATGAAAATGCCTTAAGAGGAATGTATGGGAACACTATTTTTTTTTGTCTCAGCTTTGCAGAGTGTATCCCCTGGCGTTCCTATGTAGACTTTGTAATATTTGTTAAAAATATGCCATGCAGGAATAGGTATAGGGGGATGCTTTTTTTTTTTAGGCGGAAATATGCATAAGTGAACTAGAAACACGTGCAAAAAATGAATTTCTCCTTGAATTCACCCGTTACAAAGGACAGAGATAGTTTTAATATTCTTAGTGAATTTATCAAACCTTTTTACATTATTTGCAGAAGGAAAATAAAAAAAAAATGCTTTCAGTTCTTAAAGAGTATCTTTTATTTGGGATTAATAAAATTTAAAAGTGTGTCATCGATTGAGAATTTGAAATTTTTGAACTTTTTTATATTTTCGTTGCGAGTTGGGACAGGCCAGAGGTATCCATGTGGCAATTAATTATACAAATCCATTAACAAAACCGCACAACAAATTGTTGCGACACAATAAATCACAAATCGAAATGAGAGGGGTAATCGGTCAGTATTTTTAACTGTTTCTACCTGCGCGTTCAACTCTGTGCTCCACAGCCAAATTGTGTATAGTATTAAAGGTCTCCCTTTTTGAGGAGCCACTGTCATTTGTCATCCCACAACCCACATATTTACTGAAAATAAAATCCCCTGCTGGCTAAGTCAACTACCCTTGCAATCTCTACCTAATATCTCTACAGAGTCGTCTTCTCGGTTCCAAACATGTTGCAAGCTTTGCTCCGTGTGGTCATAACTCATTTCAAATGTTTTTTGTTTTGCCTACACTACGAGCACCACCGATCGGGTGACAATCCATGATCCTCAGCAATTTTATTTATTGCTTGTGGAATCCACTCCGGGTAATGGATGGCTTTTCCCGCCTCTTTTGCATTGTTGCAGCAACATGTTACCTCAATTCAGCTGGAGATAATAGATTTTCTAGTGAATTACGCGCGCGCGCCACATGAAGGAAGACGGAAGGTTCCCCGCACCGCATGCGCTGTTGCACCACCAACCGATACAGCTGACGGGCAGGTGGAAAGCGGAAAAGAATTTCTCTTCCTGACGCTGCCTGTGCTGCAACGGTAAGCGATCCTAGCGCTGCGCTCCTTTTCCTGCTATCACGGCCATTGTTGTATACTTCGCTGTTGATTGTTTTAAGGTCGCAATTATTTTCAAATGGTTTAAAAATTTGCTACGAAGATTTATGGTATTGGTGTAATCGGATGATGGTAGTTGACTGAGCTAAAAAGTTTGCCGCTGAAAGAACCTGAACCTGAATCCGCCAGAGATAGGATCGTCCGTTGGCTGTCCGGCGAATAACTGCGCACAGGTGTAATGGCCATAAGTGGATGTTGTTTTGCAGTAGTTTGCAGTTGGCTCATAGTGTGGCTTGGCTGGTTTATATTTTTGTGTTCTTGGTAGATTGCTATTAGAATTGCATTGCAACCCCTTGCGTGTGGTTTAGTAGATGGCAGTGACTCGTGTCTAACTGGTTTTTACAAGCTTAAATTAAGGCGTAAATTGCGTTAGGATAACAATCAGCTTATATTGTGCAGTTTGTATTCATGTGAATGTGTACTACTGGTTTCTGGATTGCTGTAATATATTAAAATAAGGCAACAAACTATCAGATAACTGGTTAATCAGAATAACACTGAAAGAAATGGCTTAGGCCTATATTGAAAATTGTACAAAAACTATTTCTTGAAAATAAGGTTGATTGAAATAGGTCTGTTATTTTAATAAGTGGAGAACAAACCATCAAATCACTTAGCTTATGACGTTTAAGGTTTGAATGCCAGATCTCGCCAGGAAATTCTGATCGGATGGGGGCGTAAAACGGTTAATTTCTGGTACATTATTTCGACCAAAACTTACGAATAGCTCATGGAATTCAAGGTTCAAGTCAGCACCAAATAAAAGATAAAACTGAACTAAAAACAAATATACAGTGTGTTGCCTTATACATGCAGAGCATTTTTGAGAGATTCTGGAACCATTTTGAGAAAAAAATTTTATGTATTGGGGGAAAAAAATTCCTCAAAATTCCTTAAATGTTATATGTACACAGGAATGGTTGAAGTTAAATTCAAACTTTGAAAAAATAGCAAAAAAAAAAAAAAATATCAAATATTTATTTCTAAAGAGTTCATCCCATTTAATGAAGACATTTCATCGTCAAAAGCCATTTTTCCAAGTACAAGTACTTTACTTAGTTCTTTTTTGCTTTGCCAAAATAATGTTTAGAAATTTTATTGATTAGATTAAATTTACAACTCTTGTAGCCTTGAAGTCACGGAAATAGAAAATAATTCCTAACTAAAGGTTTTATTGTTCACTTAGTAAGAAATAAGCACTGCTACAGTATTCCCCGTTAATTTACACCTCTGTTAATTGATTTTCCCGCTTAATTGACTTACAAAATTTGTTCGAAAATTACGTGTATACTTAAGTACAAAAGCTTTTTATACGGTTAATTGAACCACCTTTTTTGGTGCTCAATGCAATTAAGCGGGGCCTACTGTATTTAAGGGCCAGTTGTACAAATATTTGATCCGTGGTTCAGGAATTTTAACTCACCAATTTCGGTGGATTAACTGTGGTTCAACGATGGTTCAGGCATGTAATTGGCTTTTAGTGCATATTGAAACCTTGAACCATCGTTGAACCTCAGTTAACCCGCCGAAATCGGCGAGTTAAAATTCCTGAACCACGGATCAAGATTTAAACCACGATTGTACAACTGGCACTAAAGGAACTCTGTGGTTCTAAAGCAAGATTTTAGTTACTTGTTTCAAATTTTCTAAAAATAAAATGGCTTTAATAATTTCGTCAGGCAGCTTGTTGCATGCATGTTATGGTATTCGTTATTACCCAAATACATTTCTTTTTGAATCAGATACCCCCGATATAAAAAGTTTACACCCTATAGTAAATTTATTAACAACAAAAAATTTGGCTGAGGTCATTAACTTGTGCCTCTGAAGGCATACTTTTTCACGGAATTTAAGCGGAATTTTCTTGTTGATTTTTATTAATATATGATCATTGTAAAGATTTCATTAAATTTTAGGGAAGAAAGAAAATCTATAATAAATACATATTTCTTTTTGCATGGAAGAGGCACGGGTTAATGACATAATTTTTTTGTCAATTCATTTTTTGTAGGACATAAATAAGTTTGAGAAATAGCGGAGTGTATATAAAAGTAGCTACAAAGTTAGTACAGAAATCTACGTCAAAAAATTGTAATCTTTGTTAATTTTGAAAAAAAAAATATTGAAACGTTTTGTTTTTTGTTCAAAGAAAAATTTCAGCAGCGAGTATATAGTTTTTAAAGCTAATATTGTGCATTATTCTACAAAAAAAAATGTTGGAAAGCAATATTATTTTGAGGGGGGCAGCTGCCCCTCTTCCGAAAGCCCCTGCCTGGCTTGAGTTGATTTAACACTGTGCCTGATCATGTCAACATAACATCGTGTTAATGTGACTAAAAAACTAAGTATGAAAGCTTCATAATAACGTAAAAACAGCGTTGATTTAACAGTATGTCTACTTAAGTTTTAATATCAATCAAATTAAATCAATTCAGTTTTCAAGCAAAATGTCGGGTAAATTACCAACACACGGGTGCACATAATTAAAATAATACCTTACCGTAAAAATGTACCTATCTGTGTTTCTTTTACTGATGGCAATTAATGCCAGTTCAATAGTCAAGCTTATTTATCTAGTTTTTGTGTGTGTATTTTTTTATTTGAGATAGTTTTAAGCTTAAAAAGGTGTCATGTAGATTATACAATTTACTTGTGTTGATTCAACACGATGCTAAAATCTGGTCTTCGGTTTAATATTTCTGTGTTAAAAAATAACAACATAATAATAATTTAAGTTTTGGTTATTTTTACTTGATAGTGGTGATGAATAAAATTAAACAAGACTGAAATTGTAACATTTTAAATTAAATCTTGGGTTTTTGTATGATAGGCTGAGTTCCAAAATGTAAAAAAATGTTTTGATGCAGAAGTAATGCCTACATTTTTCATATGCATTAGCAAACGCAAACTTGATGCTTTGTAGAAATATTACATTGCATAACTGGCTGAACAGAATAGAATGACGGAACTGGAACCGCAGACGGAACTGGAAGAGCTGTCAAAAAGTGTCGTACGTTATTTTTTTTACATGTCCACAATCGAGCTGTACAGCTCAGAGTTCACATTTTTTGTTTCCAATAATTTTCCTTTTAATAAATAATTTTTTTCGCGATATAAATAACACAATATTTTTTTCCGACCCAAAAAGTTGTTTTTTTTCTTCATACAATTTGAAACGTCAAAAGTGCCGTACGTGAAAAGTTAAAAGGTGATGAACTCTTCCGTCTACGTTTCGTTGTGTTCGCAACATTGAATTTGCGTGTATTCAATATTTTGACAGCTATTCCAGCTCCGGCTCCAGTTTCGTCTGCGTCACCATTCTGTTCAGCCAGTAAGTCTGAAGTTTCGGAATGCAAAAAAAAAAAAAAAAATGAAATCGAAGCATCTAAAAATTTGTTGGATGCGCAGTAAATGCGCATCTGATGAATTTTGGAACTCAGCCATACTAAATTGGTATTGAATAAGCTTAGCTATCTTATGTCGAATTCCTTTTACCAATAAAATTCGATTTTTTTTTCTAAACAGAATTAAAACAAATTTTTTTGTTTTAACACAAAATCAATCTTTAGCCACGTCCGTCGTCCAGGTTTTTTTTATTAACAATATTACATTTAGAATTATAAACACTGGAATTATACAAAGTATTAAATTTTACAAAAAACTTCAAAACACCACTTTTCTTATTATTAGTTATAACCAGATGTTTTTTAGGATAAATAACTTCATTACATACATTTGCGAGGTGCAGGGAAATAACTTCACGGGAATTAACTTCACATGAGAAATAACTTCACCTTAAGTGGGAAATAACTTATTTTTAATGAAGATTTTTTTCACCGAAGTGATAAAAACTTTCACTTTTTTGTGGGATATAACTTCACTAATAAGTTAAGTAACTGCCCACGTAAGGTGGGAAACAATTTCACTTTGTAGTATAGTCAGAGATAATTATTATTTTGTCTCTCATTCTCATCTAAGAAAAAATGTAATGCAGTAGCGTACTTACAGAAAGCTTTCATGAAAACTTTGGTACTTTAATGTTGTTCCAACATCTACTGGCTAAAAGCTGTTAGTAATTATTTACTTTGCGTATGCAGAACATGTGAGTATCAGAATTTGTTTTTCAAAGTAACAAAGTGATAAATTAAATTTTAAAATTACTTTTTGAGGATATACTTTTTATTAAAATTGCATTCTCAAAAAATTAAAAATTTAATTTAATTATGCAGTAAAAGTGCAAAATTCGCGCGAATTTTGCATAATTAAATTAATTTTTTAATTTTTTGAAAATGCAGTTTTAATAAAAAGTATATTCTCAAAAAAATTATCTTTCGTGTGCATTATATAAAGTTTTTTCATTGAAACTGCATTTTTAAAAAATATTTATTTTTTTTTTTTTATTATAAAGTAAAAGTGAAATTGTTTATAAAATTAAGTTCTTATTTTGTTTTGTATATGAATTATTGGACTTTTCGTTACATATTTATAGTAAAGATTGTTTTTGTTTTCAATTAATTGCTTAATAACATAAATTGTTTCTGTGCTTTTTATTCGGCCCTTATAATTTGAATATAATTTTGAAATCTTTATAAGTGGGAAATAACTTCACACAATTATCGGATGAAATTTTTTCTCACTTCGCTTCGGTGGGAAAAATCTCCATCAAAAAAAAGTTAAGTTATTTCTCACTTTAGGTGAAGTTATTTCCCATGTGAAGTTAATTCCCGTGAAGTTATTTCTCTGCTTCCATATGCGACATGCAAACATTCCATAATAACCGTTTTAACTACAAGCATACTCTTCATCAATCAGTGCCTGTGTGTGACACATGTATTAGGATTAGGATACTTCCACGATTGATGAAGTTTTGCAGTGTTATTTTATAAGTTTTATTAATAAGAAAAGTTATACAACGGGCAAGTTCTCTATCCGTCTGCCAGCTTACACGTGTGTTAAGGAGATTTTTTTTTTTATTAATATGACTGTGCAGTGTGCATGTATGTATGTGCATATATTTAGCCTAAAACATAAAAACCATTCTTATTAAAATCATTCTGACCATGACAAGTGCAAAGATTAGTCAAAATCATAAGAACTGTTATTGAGAGTTATTTTACAAATATTGGATTCAGTAAACCCAAACCAAAACTGAATTAGCCTTTCATTATTGTAACCTAAAAAAAAAAAAACAGTTTTACTTAGATTTCTATGTTCTAGAAATAATTTTGAAGCCAATACAAATTTATTTTGCAAGAAATTCTTGTGTCTAGAGTATTTCTTCGTCACATCAAAGAATGATGATACAACTAGTTTACAATTTGGTTTAACGTCTTTACCTATTACGGTGAAAAGATTCTTCTTCTCTTAAACCAATCTAGGTTGTAACGTTCTTTGATGACTAAGGATATGTTCATGTTGCAAAACAAATATATGTTAATGTGATATTTGACTTGACAACTTTTCAAGTTCAATAAAACAGAAGGCGAATACAAGTAATCTTTTAATTTCTCAAAACAGTTAAAAGTTCTACAAGTCCAACAACCTGCTAAAAGACCATTGCTACATAGCACACATGTGACTAGAGCAAGTGACCGTATACTGTCCAGTTCTTACCGTGTAGGTACCGTAGTAAGATTTAAATCATTGATAAAAGCAGCTAATCTAAACAAGTTAAATTGTGAATCCGTTGTGGTATAAAACGTTAGCGCCCTGAATCCGAAGAATGTGCCTCAGCGATGCCATGTGCAGTTGTTGTGTGTATATATGTATATGTCAATGCATGTAAAGAATGTAGATGTAGATGCATCGCATGCTGCCAGATCGGCTCCTCAAATTGAAACTTGAGGCTTTTTGTGTAGCTATCGTATAAATGATGATGATACAGCTATTGCATTTGTTGACTTCGGCTTGCTTGCTGCCTGCCATCAGAGCCACTGCCGCAGTTATACACTGTTTGTGCCACCATGGCACTAGATAAGTGGTGCACACATGTTTATGAACTAAATGTTTTGTTCTGGATAGATGCTGAGATACTATCATCATCATCATCATCGAATCGAACTGCTTGGTCGTCCAAATCATACAGTGGGGCATAATTTACTCAGATATGGAAAAAAAAATTAAGATGTTTTTAAAATTTAACGTTAAACTTTATACTGCGTTTTCATTATTAAAGCAAACGAGGTAATTTTGTTCAAAATTTCCAAATTCAATTAAAAATCATCTCACTGCCCATATAAATTCAAATTTCACAATGAAGTAATTTCAATCAAATTTGCCTGAAATTCGGTAGGAAATTACGTAAAACTTTTATGAACACACCCAAATGGAATCCATTCAAAGTGGAACCCATTTAAAATGACAGAATTCAATGTAAAAAAACAAAAAAAACAAGCGTTTGACAATCTGGATCTGGACCTTCAAACAAAATTAGGAAATTTGAAATGTGATCACATTTTTGTAATTTGCCGAATTACCTACCTCATTTTAGCTCTAATGAAATTGCAGTATTAGTTAAAAAAATTTTAGTTAATAGATTTCCTAGAATCGTATAAAGAGCTTGCGTTTCTTGAAGCTTACACATTTTACTTCAATGATATTGGAAGATTTTATAGGTATTACAAATACATAGGTAATAGGTTCCTACTTTTTTCTCGAACTTTAAACTTGGAAATATGTAATTCAATCCAAAATTTTTGTGTATTCAAGTTCATGATACAAAAGTAAACAAAAATATTGAAAAAAAAAAAAAAATTAATTTTGTCTGAATATTGTATCATCACTCCCCCACTGTAATTTTTCGTTGCCCACTTGGATCCTTTGGTACATGTGCGCCACATCCCCAGATATGGGAATGCTGGAGCAAAAATATAGGAAAATAGAAAACCCATTAATTGCCAGAGGAGAGCACAACGGCAACATCAACAGTACCTAACAACCAAAACAACCGGTTGGATTGGATCACTGTAATGTGTCCGATTGTTCCTCACCAAAGAACGGACAAACACATAACCAACGAATAAACGGACGGACAGCTTGGACACCAGGCAAGCGACTCCGACTAGAGTTTTTCTCTGCAACATACGTGCGCCAATTTGATGGCGATGATCACATTCGCGCACAAGTGACTTAAGTCCGTTAATATCTAATGAGTTTTGTAATTTGAATTTATTTTTAATAGCACGTTGACCGTTGCCAACGGTGAGCTATTATTCGCAATCCAGGGTGGTAACTACTGCTGCAAGCTTCAAGGTTTCGAGATTTTCCAGGCTCGAGCTGCGTTCATCAGGTTTTCACCTTAATTTAAGTTGATTGTTTGTAATTCTAGTGTTCATTGGGACATTGTATCTTTAGCTGGGTGGTATTAAACAGCTCTTCCACAGCGCAAATGCAATTTTGATTAAGGAATTGATTTCCTGTTGGAATAGAGAGAGCCACTCGCTTTTCTTGATGGGGGATCACCATTCCACTACTTCAAAACCAAAACACAGCGGCACAAAGCCATCCAGGAGGTGTTCTCTTTCGTTTGACTGACGAATCGCGAATTATATTTGATTTGGCGTGGTGTTGCTGATTTCCTCATACCTACACCTTAACATACATATAATAGCAGTGCTTCTGTTTTTCACTGACATTTTAAGGTGCTATTTATTTCGCTCCCTGTCACGTTGTAACTGTAGTAAAACCGAAGTGATGGATTATTTTTTGTGAAGGATTTGGTCATGGCATGATTACATGAATCACACCACGTCCAGTCAAAGATATTTGGCGATACAAAAAATTGGAAATATATAAAAAGATACAAATCAAAAAATAATAATGTACAATTACTGATTTTTTAGTACAGGAAAAAAAAGTAGACCTTTTTTGGATTGCATTTTTTGGACATTAAAATTGCGCTTTTTAAGAAAAAAGTTAAAAAAAAAAAAAATAACTTGGATTTAAAAAAAAAAAAAACAATTTTTTTTCTTTTGAAAATTTGATCTTTCAAAAATGGACGTAAATATGATTTTTTTTTCGAAATTAAATTTTCAATTCAACATAAATAAATACTTACTCAAAAATGGTGCACCAATTTTTTTTCTACATACTTTTTAAAAATTTTTATAAATACAAAATTGATTTATAAAAAAACTGTTCCTACGATTTTGAGTTTTTTTTTCTTGTACAGAAATCGGATGGTGTACCTACTTCATTTTCTTTCGAAATCAGATGAATATGTTATGCATGTATTCAGAATTCAAAATCACAGTGTGATCGTACATAATAGCAAGTTATAGTGCAACTCAGTCGTCCATATTATTTTATTTGTTTTGTTCTGTCTTTTTTTATTATTATTTTGTTAGAATACCTACCTTGAGTTTTTTTAGCAAGAAAAGCAAAGAAACCAGCTGTTTTTAAAAATTTGGACTTTTACAAACAAAAAATAAATTTTATAAGGTTATTTAAACTGAGATTTACATTATTTCAGCTACACTACATTATTTTACTATAGGGATTAATTTGCTGAGACTTTTTTCTTCATTTTCACGGCAAAAAATATTTTTATTAAACTTTGTATCTCGTTGTCTATTAATTGCAAAAAAGTGATTTTCAAATTCCTTACCCTATATAGGGTTTTGAAACCTAAGTATTATTCCCAAAAATAGTAAAATGCTTAATGAATTTACCGCGTTTGTTTCCATTTATAAGTACTCTATATTTAAACGAAAAAATATATTTTTAGTAACTACCCACTTTTCAATTGAATTTAGGATTTAGGTCATTACTTTTTATTTACTAATTTCATTATATTAAAACACAATTACAGTAAGACCCGCTACCTACCCTAAGACCCGCTTAAGAGAAACACCCGCTTATCTGAGACACTTTTTTCATCCCCGAGTATTTTTCGACCAATTACCTTTGAAACACTCCGCTTAAGCGAAATTCGCATAAGTGAAAAACCCGCATACCTCAAACATATTTTCAGTTCAATTTTATATATTTCATTGAAAAAGAAAAAAAAACTATCCAAAGTGAAAAAAAGAAAAAAATTGAATTAGGTACCCAGAACGAAAAATTTGCTGAATGCTTATGCCCGTAATATTCACGGCGTTTAAAATCGGTTTAGATTCAGAAGTCGGTTTAAAATTTTTAAGCCGACTAATCGGTAATATTCACTCACTTAAACCGACGTTAACCAAAATTTTAAACTGAAAGATCGGTTTAACTACGATAAACCGACTCCAACTTAAACGAGGCATTTTTGTGTCGTTTAGGTACGGTTTAAATGGTTTTAGCTAATATTCAACATTTTATTGGTTTATTCAGTCAGTGCAAAATATTCAATCGTGTTATTTTCGGCGATGATGGCTATTTAAACTCATCATATTTGTGCACGTTATTCACACATCGGGGTAGAGTTGACCAATTAATCAGAAAGGGCTTATATACCGAGAGCTGGTAAACGATTTGATCAGTGTTTTATATCGCATGATATTTGTGAGCATGATATTTGTATACCGCAGTGCAAACTACATGCCATAGAGCGATATCGCGGCCCTAAGACCAACGTAATGCACTTTCAAAATTCAAAAAAATTAGTGAAGTTTAAGTGTATTATACCGCTCCAAGTTTTGTGAGCATAATGTTTATATGTGTCCAAATTAAATGCCATGGTCTGGCAGCGATACCGTGGCCCTAACATCTCCATAATGCACTTTCAAAATTCAACCAAAAAAATCAGAATAGTTCGTGGTTACTGTCCACACTCAATTTCATCAACTTGACAGTAATACCTCATACCTAGCACCACTACATTATAATGCATTTTCAAAATTCATTAATGCAAAAAAAAAGGTGTTTGGGCTGCGGTATTGCTTTTAGGTATGGAATTCAGTTGCCATCTTGCTTAATATAATATGATAGATATTGGAACCGAATTAACGACCGACACGGAACTGCAACCAGATCAAGACGAATTCAACTCCCAACAAATCGTCCAAGGAATGTTTGGAAGACGCAATGCGTGGACGTTATTGTTGACATTTTTTCCCAACGTAAAACACGATAAAGAGGAATGAAAGACATTTCTAATGCTTATTTGTGTTTGACACGAATTAATTAATTTATTTTATTTAAATATAAAATGACAATTCAAAAAATAAATGTCAAGAAAAGCCTTTTTTAGTTTTTTCATACTTGCGATGCTATGCGACGGTCGGTTTAAATCACAAATTTAAACCGACGTAAACCGAATGGAATTTTTTGCTTAAACGGAGTGAATATTACCGATTTAAACGAGATTTTGTCGTTTAAATTCTATCGGTTTAGTTCGGTTAAGTGTAGTCGGTTTAAGGGCTTTTAAACCAAGTTTTAAACGGCGTGAATATTACGGCGGTTAAGTTTCTTCTTTATTCTTCACAAACGTTTACATTTTATATTTTATAAACAAATTGCTTTGTCCTCTCAAACAAAAATCCGAAACAACATTTTAAATGGCTGAAGAGGTATACCTACGTATTTTGACATATTTATTGAAAAGAAAATTAAATTTTCAAAATTCAAAGATAAAAAAAAAGATAAACACAATTGTTTTTAGCATTAATTCTCCGCTTAATGGAATTTTTAGATCCGCTTAAGTGAAATAAAGACTGTGACATTTTACAGTTTCTCTTAAGCGGGTTTTTACTGTACTATATTTCTTCAATTTCTAAGTGGTCATAGATTTGTACCTACCAGAAGAGCAAGTTCGTGAAAGATAGTAGTAAATTTTATTTTATATATGAAGATTTTCAATGTACACTGGGGCGTATGCGCACTTTTTATTTTTTTTTTAAATATATGCATGTTATACTTAAATGAAAATTCGATACAACACTTTTCTATCAGAAACATCGTTTACATCAGTTTTGAAATGGAAATTCAACCGAACTTACATGTTTTTAAATCATTATTCAAAAACTTGAGGGTGATTTTAAAACTGACTCGATATAAGTAGATAGGAAAGAATGATAAATAGTTAAAAGTTATTGTAAGTTGGATGTAGTGGTTTTTTGACCTGAAATACATTTTAAGTTATTTTATTAAATAAATAAAGACAAAGGTATTTCCCCCAGTTCTATACATTTAATTCCTTATATTTTTGTAAAATTAGACTGTAATCTCGAAAAAAAAAATCGTCAAAGATAGGTTTTGGTAAAGAGCTTTGTTTTAATGCCTTCTCACTCTACACAAACTATTCTTGTTTTATAATTTTCTTAAAGTAAAAATAATTCAACAGCTACCTAATAACTGGCTGACGCGACGTATTTCAGAAGTAGAATTTGTATTATAAGAAAGCTCATACAAAAACAGGTAGGTACCTAAACATACCTACAAAAAAAGTAAACATAAACTGTATTTTATTTGGTTTCTATGTGTGACTTTATTTTCATTAAAAAATAAAGGAAACGTAGATAGGTAATTTTTTTTAGTGGAAACAAATTTTGAAATTTTCAAAAATAAATAATATTTTCGTATTAAGGTTGTTTGCCAGATAATTGATAAATATAAAACAAAATTTTTGTATAACCTCAACTAAAAACAAAAGTCTTTCATAATAGGTAGGTAGGCACCCACGAATAATTTATTTGGTTGTCTTACTCGTTGAGTTGTGATTCTTACGGCCAATTGAATAAAAATTTGATACGTGGTTCATGAATTTTAACTCACCAATTTTGGCGGATTAACTGAGGTTTAGCGATGGTTTAGGCATGTAAAGGGTGTCTGGCGGGAATTTTTCAAATTTAAATTGCGATTATCGAAATACTAGCAGGTTGAGGTAAACAGGAGGGGTATCATTCAAAGGGCAGGATTTGCGGAATTGTTAGTCGTGCGTTTGCGGTGGAGCAATATTTGAAGTGCTGTGGTACGTGCGCGTCGCGCTTTTTGTACTCCAAACTGTCGATTTTAAACAATGTAAACGTTTTTGATGTTATTCTCTAGAGTTGTTGGGGCCATATTTGAACCGCCGAAATCGGCGAATTAAATTTCCTGAACCACGGGTTAAATATTGAACCACGTTTGTACAACTGGCCCTTAATACATTTTTTTTTTAAGTTTTTAAAATAACGACAAGGCGAAGACTAAAAATGTATACCTTGATAAACAAAGGTCGTTGAAGCTAAACATTTTATACACTACGCAAGATAGAATATCCTCCACCACCTGTTACCTGTTGTCCTATATTATAACCTCACAGCCACCGACACACACCCAAACACTCATATCACCCAATGCACAATCAGCAACACTTACACTTTTCTATATCACACAAATAAAAAAACTTAAAAAACTTTTGACAGCGATAAACGAAAGGAATTAAATGTCTGACAAAAACACAACTTGACATTTGCTATTTTCTTTTCATTTTCTGACAGTGACATTCCGTTTTTCATTCGTAATAAGCTTCAAGCTTATTCCAACTCTTATTACATTCTTTGTATTACATCGACAAATCAATTTACATATTTACTAGACCGCACTGCAAGTTTATTTTTTTTATTTTATTTATTTGGAATTCAATTAATAATTTCAAACTCACCAAATATTGCAAATATTGTGTCATCTCTCAACTTACAAACAATTATTATTACTTTTTGCTCTTAATATTATTTACATACGTACGAACTACGAACCCGAAGTTATGCACGTTATTTTGTTTGCCTCTGCCTGCGTTTTGACACTAACTTTTGAGTGGAATTATGTTTGCAAAAAAAAAAAAAAATGAGTGAAATAAATTTGTACCTATTGAGAATTGGAATAAATAAGAATTTGGCGAGACGACAAGTGGGCGGAAAGTTAAACAAAAGCCACCACAAAGTAAAAGAAAAAAAAAAATAACTGCAAGGGGATAAAAAAGCGGCGCTCATTCATACTTTACATTTCACTCGGTATGGCCTGGTATCAGTTTTTTTTTTGGGAATAAATTCTATCGTTGGTTGGTAGGTAGGCACTCAAAAAAAAAAAAAAAAAAAAAAAGATGAAAACAACAAGAAAAAGAAAAAGCCGTAAAATTTAGCAAGCTGACAAAAAGTGTTGTCGTGTTAAATTTGTTTGCAGAAGGTACAACATTATAAATGGGAAAAATATTACTAATGTTTTATATTATCTTGTAGGTACCTTCATTAAGAAATATTAAGAAATAGACGAGACTAGAAAATGTTAATTTATAACAGTTTATCAATTGTGGCTTGTGGGTGCAATAAATGCCTTATGGCTGCGGAGGCAGCGTTGCCGCCCAAAATAAAATTAACGTGCCATATTTTCTAAAAACAAAACGTGCCAATTTTCGTGCCATATGAAAAAACCACAAATTCTTCTATTTTGTTGACAAAAAATGTAATCGAATTTAATACAACAACAAAAATCCAAGAAAATCATTTGGTCTATTCGCGCATTGTCACAAAAATATGTGTTCTGTCCACTTTTTATGGAATTTGGACCAACTTTCATTAGGTTTTGTTGAAATTTGCTTCATTTTAAGTTAAATAATGGAATTAAAAACACGTGTCACATTAAACATTTTCGTGCAATTGTGCCACGAGGAAATTATAGTGCCACTTCGGCAGAACTAGGTATTATAAACTGGCAGTTCCATTAAAGTTAGGGTGGGTCAGATAAATTACTTGCGATGTAGGTATTTATAAGATTAATACATTCATACATAATGTATCTAATGAAATGTCATGAAATTTTGGAGATTATGATAAAAATGAGTAGTAACCGTGGCGTGATGGTTAGTGCGATGGACTGTCATGCCGGAGGTCTAAGGTTCGATCCCCAGCCTCGCCACCTATTTATTTAAAAGAAAAAACGGCTACTGCCTCTTGCGAGGAATTGACAAATCCTCCAAAAGTATCTTCTGTCACAGAAAAGTGCCGCTCGTTAGCAGTTCGGATTCGGCAATAAACTGTAGGTCCCCTCCATTCCTGCAGACACGCACACAGGAATGGTTGAGAGTTGTAAGTCTCTAGGCCTTAGTTCTTCATGAGCTGTTGTGCCATCAAATTTATTTTTTTTATAATTATAAGATGCCCAAATGACTTATAGTTTTTGAGAAAATTGAAAATAACCTAAAATATTTTACTACTTATAAAATGAAAATAACATATTTGAAGCAACTTAAACAACGTATTGAAAGCGATTAAAGTTATTTTAGTTATTATTGATTTTTTTCAGAAAATAAATAAATAAATAATGAGTTATTTAGGCATCTTAATTTTGGTCTTTAAAGAATAAAAAAAATAAATAACATTAAATTTTAAAAACAAAACAAGTGTTAAATAACGTTAAATTAAAAAAAAAATTGTTTTCAATAAAAACGATAATTTTTTTTAAAGTTTTGAGTTTGGAAATACATTTTTCAAGGACTGTCACTTGAAAAAACGTTATTTGAAAAGAAAATTGAAGATTGAATTCCTGGCTTTGAAAAAAGGTGTAGGATTTTATTTCATGTATTGCCGTTGGATTTTTATGAATCTTTTTCTATTTCAAGTCAATTTTTTGAAAAATTGTCCCTCCCAATTAAACGGAGGGACATAGACTACCCCCTTCAAAAGATTTATTTCTTCTTTGACCAACTTATACGCTCTAGTATTTTTATGCATCTTGTGCCAAGAACAATTTTTTTAATTGTTCTGAAAATTATAAGTAAGTATAGATGGATACTTGTTGTTATAAATTTATTATTGCTAAATTTTGAATATCTGTATTTTCAAAACTGTTGGGTCTACAGTCTAAATAGATTATTCTGGGCTCAAATTGAAGAAAATTTAATTACCTTGAAATTGTAACGCGAAGTTATAGTCCAACAACTAGACCTTTTGGGTTAAAATTGCTATAAAAACTGCAAAAATTTTGTGTTTTTTTTTGGATTTTTCACCATGATGCCTTCGTCGCTCGAGTTCGAAAACTTGGGTTTTTCATGAGGCCAATATCACAAACGACTCAGCAAAAAATCAGAACTAACGGACGGATCTAACGCAAGTAGGTACGTCCTCCTATGAGACGACAAGGTTACGGGACTAATTGTATGTACGTATGTTGATACCTACATATTTTCAAATAGGTGATCATGATCACATTTTGCTCTATAATTTTAAGTAGGTATAACCCCTAACTTACACTAACTAAAACTTTTAAGTTTTATTCAATAGCTAGGTATTTGAGTTGTTATCCGGAGCAGTATGAAAGTGCTCACGGGCTGTTGTTTGGAATAAATGTGTTTAATATGCTCAATATAATGTAGGTACAACCATAACTACTAAAATTCAAAATCGAAACAATCATTTTTTAATAAAGCGAAATTTTTTTTAAAGACTAAAGCAATATGTCTTAGGTACTATGAGATTAAATACGCGAGTTGAAATTCGCCTAAACATCTTCAAATGAATACACCAAGCCGATGCGACGACGCTTATTCATAAAAGACCATTTTCATACCATTTTATTGATGCATACAGTTGTGGCATTCATGTTACTCGACTCGCATCCACATAATTTCTAACAAGAAAATACCTATCAAAAGGAAAATAAACGCTAAAAAATCTACTAAACTTTAGTTTCGAGAAGCTCCAATTAACTTGAGTAGAATTTTCAAAAGCTTCATGGGTACATATAAGTATAAGCAGTATAAGGCCTAAAGTAACTCAAAATATAAAACTTAACTTTGAGAAGCCTTTGCTTAACTACCACGCTTAAGGGATGAATTTGAGTAACAAAGCAATTTTGTTCTTTCTTTTCTGCTTTGGTTTTTAGTTATTGTCCCATAAGTAGGTGAAAGGGTCATTTTTTTTTTATTTCAAACATAAAAATGTGTAACTTTATAGTCAATAGTTCCAATGCCAACTGTCTGGGATTTATTTTTTGTATTCATATTCATAAGGAAAGCAAAGTATACAAAATTACAAAGTTATTGTATCTATATATGTATGTACGCAATATGTTGGTGTGGTACCTACTATCTGTTAAGTGGTTGAACTAGGTACATTACATACAATTTATTCATTTATTTATTATTTAGGTTAAAATAAGTTGTTAAAAATTGTTCAAAACACGTCAATGATTTGAAAAATAAATATGCCAACAGATTACATGCGTATTGGTTTTGTTGCATAGTTTTAGGTGGACTATAATCTACTAAAAGTAGGTAATATTTATTTTTGCCAGAAGTTGTGTTACAGTCGGTTAACCAAGAAAATCATTTATTAGTAAAAATTTTGTGATCAAAAATTTAGCTTTTTCTAATTATTTTTTTATTTTAAATAAAAAACTGATCTTTGAATAAAATGAAGAAAGAAAATAGAGAGAAACGCCTGTTAAATATAGCTATAACTAGATACATTTTCGAAAAAATCAAAAAGAAAAAAGAAAAAAATGATCAACACAAAAACTACGTAGGTATACAATTTTATTCAGTTTCATTAATTTAAAATAGTGATTGGAATACAGTGCAGCCTTCATTCATTTGCCTTGTTGGAAAACTGCTTTAACTTTTCTATTTTTTTTAAATTGACTCTTAATTTTAAAAAAACTTTTTTCGATGTTGAACTTTTTCTTTTAATATTTTTTATTTTTCTTGAAAACTACATAATTATTCTATACTTAAATGGCTAGAAGTGTTTATTTCTTACTAAGTGAAGAATATAGTACCCTTAGTGGACTAACTCCCCCGGGATTTATTTCAATGCATTGTTTAAAAATAAAATTCGTTAAATATTTTATTTTTTTAACCAATTTAAAAACGTGTGAATACTTTATTAAAAAACAAGAAATTTATGGACTTAGGAAAATTTAATTAATTTAACTGCATATTTGAATAAAATTAATAAAATAAAAACTGTTTTAGAATTTAGGAAATCAATTAAGTTATATAAAAAAATTTAAAATAATAAATGTATCTACAGTACATAGTCCCTCGATATTGTGAACTAATTAACACAATGTTTTTTTTTTTGGATTTTAGAGGGATTCACATTACTGGAACTTTTTCAGTGCTGAGAAACAGATTGAAGCAACAAAATGTACCTACAAAACTAGCAGGAGACGCTCTCTTCACCGCAGTTGCATTCAAAATGTCCAGACAAATAACAGTTAATAAAGTACCTAATATCGAACGTAAAACTAACAAAAGAAAAAAGAAAAATATAAAAAAAAATTACATACATACTACTCTAAATAGTGGACAAAAAAATCACTACATCGAGATTTTTCTTTGTTCACATTTTTTTTTAGTGATTAGCAAGAATATTCCAGCTGCAATGCGTTTACAGAATTGTGGACTGACTTTAAGGATATGGGCGATTCTTCGATATCAATTTCTAAATTACAATATTTTTTAATTTTGTTGATAAGAACGCGAAGAAGAAAAACTGTATTTAAAAAAAAATACAAAAAATGAGACCTAACTTAGAAAAAAACATGTTTTTTGCACTTGGAAACATTGTCATATGAACAGTCGGTATGAACTGCATTTATCATAGCTAGTAACAGACGTACTAAATAGCTTTTAGTGACAGTTTAAGGGTATGATTTACTTGTTAGACTTATGGTCACAAATGTCGTTTAACCGTTTGCACGCAAGTTAGTAATTGTTTTTAGTTTTTTAGCATTATTGATTACAAATATCCATTGTAAGTTTGTTGCACCCGCGATATAAGAGATATAAAAGCTTGTTTTTTTGACAGAAATAAAGTGCTTACATTTTGAAACTTTGTAAAAGTAAGAAGAAATCAAACAAAAAACTAAATCAGTCTTAATTAGGAATAAATTGTTGGTTGAACTAAAAAAAAACGTTGATTCAAAGAAATATTAGAAAACACTAGAATAAAATGCTGAACTTCATGCAAAACACAGCCATTTTGAAATCTACCATTGAAATAGACATTTGGACGATATTTGGAACCAATTAAACGTTCAGTGCCTACGAAAAAATTCTATGATTTCTGATGTATCTGCATCCTCTGTATCGGGAGAATCCTGTCCCATATTAAGTAAAACAAAAACTTCGCGTTTTCCAGTTTTGTATTGAGTCAGAAGATGTTCCTTTAAATTCTAAATGTCCAACAACACGTCTCTTGAACCCTCAATATTACCAGCAGAGGTAGGGTCGGATTTACAGCAACAAAGGCGGAAGCCCCGGCGCCTCCACATGTTGAGGGCCTCCACAAACCGTGGACTCGGAAATTTCATAGCTATACAAATTTGTATTTTTAACAAAGTGATAAGCAATTAAATATACATACATACATATACAAACCAGGAATATTTTCATTCTGTATAAACTTTATATACTTATTTCATGATGGAATCCAAAATTTATATTCGAATCTTCACACGTTTCTCTCACTGACTTAATTATAAGTTTTATTCTATTCTAATAGTGATGTAATTTTATTTTTTAATGTCAAAATATAAAATTAACAATAAATATACATTATTTGAAAAGGCCTCCGCTTTTTTCATTGCACCGGGCCCCCATAACACTGAATGCGGCCCTTGGCAGAGAACTGCCCTGAAACCCGTACTATTTTTACTGCAGCTGTCTTGCCAAAAGATATTTGCGCAGGTTTGTACGTTCTCGTATAGGTTCGGCAAACATGTAACACAATATCACAGTACACATATAAAAGGTTATCTTCCGAGTTTTCATTTTTGTTCAGTTCTGCGCATGTCTTGTATTTTGTTTTTGTAAATTGTGGACGAGGGTCACTGCGATTCGGAAACACTTGTGTTTTGTTTTTGTAAATTCTGACAGGCAGGTCACTGTAATTTTCGAAGATGCGCAATATATTACCTTCAATATGTGTACTGTGACACAATATATCGTTATTTGGGGCTGGTGTCTAAGCAATATGGATGAAGATGGAGAGGTTAAATTACAATTTCTGAAGACAATTATTGACTGTCGATATTTCTCTTAAATAAAAAATGACATAGCATGTGCAAATTAAAGACATAATCGTAAAGTTGGAAGCAGCAGAGAAAAAGATTGATGGCAATAACATATACCCAATAATTTCGGAAAATATTGAAGAATTTGAAAAAAAAAATTATAATATTAATAGATTAGGGTACTGACTAGCAATAAATGCCATTTGATCCCTTGTTAAGTTCCTTTATATAGTTTTACTGATATACATAAATATTCATTAAAGTTAGACGCGTTGCACCCGCGATGTTGCACCCCTGATTGCTTAAAAAGTGTATAATACGTTGTTTATGTTTGTTTTCTATTTTTATTTTTATAGTTGATTGAATCAAGGTCGTTCCAAATATGTAAAAATACCCTAGTAAGTGTTTCACAATTAACAGAATTATGTATTTTTGTACTATGATCTAGAAACTTGAGGCCAATTCTGTTGCACCCCCGATCGTTCTTTATAAAAGAATCGGAAGTGAATAGGTGAAAATGTAGTCCCTGAAGTAATAATTTTATTGAAATATCTTATTATTTTATTTCGTAATTATACTTCAAATGAGTCTACATGTTGCACCCGCGATAATGGAATCGCCTATATATTACCGTTTATTTATGCATATTGTTTACCCAGTCATGAAAGTAGGTATACTTAAACTTTCATGTTGATAGTGTATTCAAACTTTTATGACATATTGTAATTGTGAAAACAAATTCAGCCAAATTCAAAGATTTTTTTTTTCTCAAAAATTAGTTTTTGTGCGGTAAAGTGTAAGGATATTGAACGTTTAAACATTGATTCGAAAAACTGCGAGGTACGTGCAGGAGGCCGTCAAAAAAACAATTATTTATTCGGAATTTTGAGTATGTATTAAAATCAAATGTTCAAAGACATTTCTGGAAAACTTTTTGTCAAGCAATATGGAATGGCCAGAAAAAAAAAAGGAGAAACAAATTCATTCCTATTTTTGTTATACATATTACTCTAGAAAACCTTTTTAGCTTCTCTCTCGAAGTAGTGAACAATCTCGATAAAGTGAACAGGCCTGGTTTTTATTACTTTACTATATCGAGCGTCTACAGTAATATTTAATCACACAAAAGGTTTTAAATGCTTGCAAAACCTAAAGTGTTGAAGGCCAAATAAAACCCTTTTTAAATCTATATCTATTACAGGTCACTTCTTTGTAATGTTAAAGTTCAATATCCACTCAACTCCAAACCAAACTGACCACCAAACATACATATATTTTAAAAGAAAAACACAAAAATCGTTTGCCCTTCTTTGATCTTAAAAGAAAATCATTTAAATGAAAAATTGCACTCTCCAGGATTACACAAAAGAAAATAAAAAAAAAAAATTATTTACTAAGGATTTAGTTTTTTATTCATTCAGTTTCAATTTCCTATTCAAATAGATAGATAAATATTTTCAATCGGATTTATTGCCTTTGGAATGAAAACCCTATTTATAACCAAAGAATCTTACGTTCGTCGTCTTTTACCCTTTTCGAATTTTTTTCCACTTGACAGTGTAATCGAAAGAAAACTTGAAACACAGCTACAGAAAGCGTTTATTGAAAAACTGTAGAACTGTGGCACAACTGCTGTCACCATCATCGTCATCGACTACATTACCACTCAAGTGATGAGTACCAAAAGATATGCAACGGCAGGATGAAAGGCATCAAACTGTAGTTATCCTTGTTCTCTGCCACAAGGAATAAGTGTTTATGCAAATCAAATCGTCGGCTTCATTACAAGCCGTCTTGATCTTAAATCTGATCCTATGCCACATAACGAACAGAGAATGAGATTCTATATTGTGTCTTTCTTTCATTCATTCGAATATATAAATTCATATCCTTGCAGTTTTTTCGTGTCGTTCTCAAGCAAAATCGCTCTATTTAAGTCCTTTTTCACGCTCGATTAAGTTTTGGGGCCCACTTGTGTTCCGACCTCCTTCTGTCGTTTATTTAACTTTCCTCTCTGGGGGGGGGGGGTACCTACTTCTCAGACTTTGGAGTATATTTGAAAGCGATTCAGTTTCCACGAGCTCCCAAGGATGCAGAGTATAAGAAACTGGAAGAAAGGATATTCCGAACCACCAACTCTCTCATGTTGTAATGTAAACTCCTTCATGTGAAAATGTGCAAAATGGAAAATTCTATTAAAAGAACACGAAAGAAGTTTTTTTTTTTTTTGTTTTTTTGGGGGACTCTCAGGCACTATTAAGGTTTGCTTTTCACTATGCAAGTTCCACGACATATGTCCTCATTTTGACATTTGGTCTAAACGAAGCAGGTACACAATTTTTGTTTTTGTTTTTTCTTTTTTTTTGTGACCTATGACATGTCTCAATGACAGTAGTGATACCGTTGTCATCGTGTGCACGGTGGCGCGGCAACACGTCACCCGTAATCCTTGTCATTGGAAAACTTTTTTACCTCACAAGTGATTTTCTTTTCATCGGTCGTCCTTATGTTCGAAGAAGAAAAAAACTTTTACACATCAAGGATCACTCGAAACACCTTTATAACCCAGAAAAAAAGTAAAGTACTTTAAACTCTATGTTCTACCATCAAAGCCACTTTGGTTGTGGAAGGAAACAACAACAAAAAAAAAAATACGAAGGACGTCATGCTAACTGTTAAACGTCTGTGGTCCTAGCTCTATTGGCTAAATGAAAATGTTAAAGGACTTTTTTTTTTTAATGGAAGGTAAGGTATAGTATTTGGTAAACCTAGCCATAGCCATGCTTGAATACAACTAGCCTTAGAGAGGGAATTCTAAGAAAGTTGTAAAGAAATTGAATTAGGTTCAAATGTGGAAAGAGGTTTGACGATGCCTTCTGCATGGAATGCATTTTTTTTTCTTAAAAAAATGTTAACATGGAAGTTTAACAGGTAAAGCAATATGAAAGGTTTTTAGTTGTTTTGTATTACTTTTAAACTTATGATGTTTACAGGTAGAAAAGAGAAGCTATTAACTTTTACTAGGTAACTAAACGATTGGTATATATAGCATAAACGCTATACTTAGCTTTGATATCTTTCTACTTAGCCAATACTGATTTAAAGGAGTAAAGAAAAAAATATGAAAAAATACAAAACAATAAAATTTGCCTTCAAATTTATTACAAACATTTTTATGTGATTTTTTTTTAATTTCAAAGTTTTTTGTTCTTATCTTACGCGCATAACTCGGCTTAACATCATCGAAATTAGATGAAGATTTTTTTGTTGGATTTGTATTGAACCAGATAAACACACTACGAATATAACATTTGGAAAATTAGGCCGAAAAGGTCAGAAAGTTGTGATAATGCTTGATTATTTCAAATTTGTACTGATTGTTTTATTGCGAATGGACTCTCGAAATAAGGCCAATAGTGCGAAAATAATTGTTGGTTTTTTTTTTTTCAATTTTAACACTCAGAACTGTTAACTTGTGATGTACAGATTTTTAAATCTATAACTAATATATGTTGATAAAAAAAGTACGTATACGCCACAGTGAATCCGCTAATGCCTATTTTGTATTATTTATTTTAAAGGGTCTGTAAAGTTATACATAGGTTCTAAAACTTTTGTATTTTTTATTTTAAAGGGTCTGTAAAGTTATACATAGGTACTAAAACTTTTGTTTTTTTTACATCCAAAAAATATTTTTTTGAAAATATGTATTTGTATTTAGTATTATTATTCTTACTTGATAGGACCTCCTAAGTAAAAATTTTTATCAAAATGGGTTAAGCGGTTAATGAGAAAATCGAAAACAAAAAAAATAGTTTCTATGGCAGGTACTGTTAATAACGGTTTTTGGTATTTTTTTTCATCAAAATGTAGACCATACCACTACTAGTACACACAAAAAATTTAAAAAAAAAATCGTAAGAGCCGTTTTTGAGATAAATAATTTTTTTTAAAACGGTTGTATGGCAAGAGCACTATTACTTTTTGAGCTAAAAAAATATTGATTTTCTCTCTAGGGAATCACAAAAAAATATTATGCTCCATGTTTGAAGAAAATCGCTTCAGGCCTTTAGGCTGTAGGCAGACATACAGACAGACAGACGGAATTGCGGGACTAGCGTTGCCAAACATCCCGGTTTGCCCGGGACGTCCCGGATTTCGCACATAAATTTAACTGTCCCGGCGGGGCAGCTTTTATCCCGGGTTTAAACCAGAATTCATTGCAAGAACATCATCTTTACATTTTTATGTTTCTCAAAAGAATAACTGCGCTATGATATAGATTTAACTTTAAGTAGAATGCCATTCTGGCAACTTGACAGCTGTCACTTCAAATTGGAAGAATTATTAACATTCGTTTGGTTCCAAAAACTGCCAATTTCTTCCAATTTTAGTCCAAAATTAATATAAAAAACTAAATTGGACATGTTTAAAAACTAGCAGTCGTATTTATTACATTTTTGACTAGATAGACAGTGGAAATATGTCTTGGAAATATGAAATACTTGTCGAATTCCATGCAACCAAAAAATCGAGTCTGTTTAGCAAAAACTCACTTTTTATAGACAAAGTAAATTTTTCGTTTTTATAGCAAGATCTACGGGAACTTGCACGAACGCTAGGGCGCTACATATATTCAAAAGTATTCGTCGTTTGTTTAATGTCCATTCATCCCTGCTTTATGCCGAATTAAAAATGCTTACTTTATAATTTTGACGGCTGTCAAAAGTTACTTCTTTTTTTATGGTGAGGAAGATAAGATTTGTTTCGCAGTGCGAATTAAGTAAGGATATGTATGAATTGAATTTAAATCGAGCTAAATTTTGTCCGATGTTTAATCTTTGATTCTAATGAGTTGTACACGGGAACTTCAAAATTAAATCTCGGATAAAATTTTGAATCGAAATTTTATTCGAATCGCACCAGGGGCCTATTTCATAAAACTATTAGCCTTGTACTTGTAGAATTGTAGTTACAAGCACAAATAAAGTATGGAGTTGTACTTTTTCGTTTCATAAACATTTTCATATACTTGTAGCTAGGCAAATTTTGACTACATGAGAAGCGATTTGACTTCTACAAAACTACAAGTCCGTAACTAAGTTACGTAAATAAATAAACAATTGATTTGTTCGTACTAGCTGTGTGCCGAATGTGCAAAATATTGAAATTAAAATTAATGTAATGAATCTGCTGTTTGGCTGAGAGAGCATGATTATAACTACTGTCGCATTGCAGGGATCGTGGTCCTATTCTCCTTAACAACTCCTCAATAGCTGAAAAATTTGTACAAATTGCATTCTTTTATTTTTGTCAATATTATAACTTAAATTATTTTTTTTTTTTAAATAGAAAAAGATAGTCTGTCTTGAGTCCAAAGGTTTCAATTATGACGATCCGATTAATAGTATAAGCTTTTTTACCAAATTTAAGATATATAGTCTTTTCTTTGAGATTTCTTTTTAATTTTTTTTTTATTGTATAAGACCGTTAATAGATCAAGATCACAGGGCCGCCATTCAAAAATAGTGTCATTTAATTAAAGCCAAGATTAATTCTTACGAACTCTGAAACTGGGGAACAGGGAGGTAAAGGGGCGTAAATTCAGGAACGTATCGTTGCCGAATTGATTTACAACCACTTTCATCAAACGTACATAAATGCATCAAACTAGCATCACTTTGTGGGTAACGAGTTCATCATGGCAAACTTGCAACAAATTTTGAGCAAACTGCAAGCAAACGAGAATCAAAAAAATAATCCTGATGCGTTGTTGCTGATGCAGTTGCATAAGCATCAGCTGTGTTGCACAATGTTGTATAAGGATTGGTATCATCAACTTATTTTGACACTGCCAGAAATATACAGTGGGGTTTAACAGAGGATTATTCCCTATTTTTAAAAATCAATTTAAGTGAAAAATCACTATGTTTAACCACCCTCCCCTACCAAAGGCCTAGAAAAAAACTTCCCAAACCTTTGTGTTTGATATCCACATCACCCTCATATTTGCTGTTAGCTCTTGGACTATTAGTATATATTTCTTTTATTCGCCCTTGCTTCATTTATTCCATTTTTCGAGACCATTATTTAAATTTTTTAGAAACACGTTAATGAAGCAATAAATTTCAACTGCAAATCAGCCAAGATTTCTAAAAATTATTTAACTTATGAGTCTCTTTACTCTAATAATAAATTCACTTGTAATTACAAGTCCGTTACTAATAATTTTGTACGCAAATAGTTTTATGAAACAGAAAAGTTCGCCACACTTGTAAATTTACTTGTAGCTACAAATTTGAGATACTTGTAGATATTAGTCTATTTAAATTTTTTATGAAACGGGAATTCTCTAATAAATTACAAACTACAAGTGATTTCACAAATAATTATTAGTGTTGTAGTTTTATGAAATAGGGCCCAGGACTAACCAAATATGTACCTATGAAACATTTTCCGTAGTCAAATGGAACAGAAAGAAATTGCCTTAAGTTTGAGTCCGAACAATCCTATTCCATGGTGTAGTTACCCTGAACACAAGAGCTAAAATAACCATTTTTTGTTTATAAATAAGGCAGTCAATATTTTTTATATAAAATAATTTATTAATTTTAATATAATGAGGTTTTATTTTGTCCCGGGATAAAATTGAAATCCCGGTATTTTTCTATATTTTTGTATTTTGTCCCGCCGAGCTGTGAAAAAAATCTGGCAACCCTATGCGGGACCCACTTTTTTCGTGTTCTCTATCATCATAATGCCAAGTTTGATTGTTATCTCGAGCTCGATTTTTTGCACGAATTCATAACTTGACCTTATAGTACCTTTACCTATAAAAAACACCACGTAAAGCGCAAAACTACTCTATATGAACACAGCCATCGATATGTAAATGAATTTATCAGTCGCACCGACATCTAAAAACAAAAACCACCAAAATTCCAACAGCAAAAGGCCAGCCTTGCCGCATGAAAACAAAATTATCTTGCCACATTTGCCATTTTTCTGTATGAAAAAGACCAGAAATTTTAATTTTTTTTTTTTGAAAAAAAAAAAATCAATATTTTTGAGAAGTGAACTACAACAAATTTGTTAAAAGAAATTATTTGCTCTATTCATGTATTGTCAAAAAATATCTTTCAAATTGTACGCAATTTAGACCAGTTTTTATCCGACTTCGTCAAAATCGCTTTTTTAAAGTTATAAGTAATGAAAATAAAAAAGTGTTTCATATTGAACTTTTTCGTACCACTTTGGCAACGCTGATCGAAACTTTTACATTCAGGAGAAACTCTAGCTTTTAGGTTGGAAAGTTCTTAAATTCAAGAAATTCCTTTCTAAATGATTGTGCTATCATTTTAAAGAAAGTAGGAAATTGACAAAAGAAATGTTCTCATGCACTCTTGTTTCATTCAAATGAACAAAATATAAAATCATTCGTATCATGTCATGGAGAGTTCTTTATTTGATTTAAAACATTAAAATGAACTAATTTTTAAATTTTTGATTGTTCCACAAAAAATATAGAAAAGTTAGCTACTTTAATATTTAAAATTTACACCTCACATATTTTCTAAATAAACCAACTTAAATATCCTGAAGCTACGTATTTTTCTCTCCCTAAAGAGTATGTGCTTGTTTAAAACACACATACAACCATACGTAAGTATAATCTACTTCTTAATCCTTAACACTACTTTTCGTTAAACTTCAACCAAAGAAATTAAATTTTCAGCTTGGATGAACTTTTGGTTGAAAACTTAATTAGTTCGCATTATTTATGTATGTTGTTTGTGGTCGCTTGGTTGTATGGTTTTATTTTGTAATATCTTTGCGGAATTATTTACAAAAAAAAAACACTGAAAACGAAGTCAAAAGTAATATACGAAGGAAGCTAGTAGGTACCTCTACATCCTACACCTAAACCTGATGATTCTTTCGCTTGAAAGCTATAAATTCTCTGTTGATGTTATAAAGCCAAACATACACACACACACACGCACACATTTAGCATAGGTTTTGAAGGATTGCTAATTTACTTTTTTTGAAGGAAATTACGAAGACTTCTCAGTAAAAGTGTTGAAAGTAGGTACAACATTTTTCAGCAAGTTTTTACTTACATTCCCTCGAGAAAATTACCAGCACATATCCTTTGTGTATGTTTGTCTATCAGACGTGTTTTGGTGTGCAATTAATCACTTCTACTTCTACGTCCTTACGTACTAAATACAGCACATCAGAAACGTATATGGGTATTGAGTATAGGTACCTTTATACGGCTGCAAAACCATTTTTGGTGTTGTCGCGTACATACAATTGCATCAACGGCCTAAAGTTAGTGTGCATTAACCTACCAAAGCTGGGGAAATGGTTCCAACTTGTGGCTTTATAAGAGTTTATTAGGACGCAACTCAAATGACCTGGTGAATAAAAAACAGGTTGTAGTCTTGTAATTGTAGGGGAGAAAAACAAAATTGCACAAGAAAATGTCAGGTAACACTTAACTGGCTGAACAGAATGGTGACGCAGACGGAGCCGGAGCTGGAATAGCTGTCAAAATATTAAATACACGCAAATTCAATGTTGCGAACACAACGGAACGTAGACGCAGACGGAAGAGTTCACCAACTTTTAACTTTTCACGTACGGCACTTTTGACGTTTCAAATTGTATAGAGAATAAAAACAACTTTTTGGGTCGGAAAAAAATATTGTGGTTATTTGTATCGCGAAAAAAATTATTTATTAAAAGGAAAATTATTGGAAACAAAAAATGTGAATTCTGAGCTTGTACACAAGAATATTCTTTTGCTTTTCTTTAAAATGCTTTCAAAGCTGTACAGCTCCATTGTGGACATGTAAAAAAAAATAACATACGACACTTTTTGACAGCTCTTCCAGTTCCGTTTGCGGCTTCAGTTCCGTCATTCTATTCTGTTCAGCCAGTAAGTGAAAAACAGAGTGGCGTGAAAAAAAAAAAAATTAAAATCATGTTGCAGCAAAATATTTTTTTCTCTATCTCAGTTTAAAAAGTTATCTTCTCCTCGCTCTCTGGATAAATATTTAAACTCTGAATAGCTCTCACGTCAAATTTATAGAATTTCTAACGAGAAAGCGAGTCAAAGCGTAGTGTTTGTTTATTTTTCAATGTGTTTTGTGTTTGTTGTGTTGGTGATTCTGAAAAAAATATTCTTATCTGCTTGTTATTTATTTTCCGTTCGTGCAATTAAAAAACGATAAGTTCTTATTTATTTATTTAAACTGGGATAGTTATCCTGAGTTTTATATATTTATCCGTTCATTTGGAGCAAGTGGCCCTTATTTAAGCAACAACGAAAAATAAAATACCATTTTTTAGTTCTTTGGACTTTTTGAATTATATTTGACTTAAAATGTAGCTTCATTGTTACTAATAAGACTATACCACTACTAGTGCACATTTTTTTTATTTAAATCGAAAAAGAATGATTGTAGTAGCCCGTGGCATAATGGTTAGCGCGTTAGACTGTCATGCCTGGGTCTGGGTTCAATACCAGCCCCTTCCACCTTAATTTTGTTTTCAGGGCTACTGCCTCTTGCGAGGAAATGACAATTCCTCCAAATCCTTGTCATAGAAAAGTGGCGCTCTTAGCCATTCGGATACGTTAATAAACTGTAGGTCCCTTCCATTCCACACAGAAATGGCGAAGAGTTGTAAGGAAATAATTATAAGATCCTCTGGATTCCAATTTTAATAAAAATCGAACGAGTCGAAATATTGAGTTTTCAAAAAAAAAAAAAAACTTTATTAAAAATATTTTTTTTTTTTGAAAATTGTATAATACAATATTATAAGAACTTTTTCAGATATTCTCTCAACACAAAAAAATTATAAAAAATCAGTTGAACTGATGTGCTCGTATATCTTAAGAACAAACAAATCGAGTTAATTTTATTATACATAAACGTAGTTTTTTAGTAGAGTTTGTAAAAAGAATTCAAGAGACAGTTAAAAAAAAAAAAAACTACACGAAATTACAAACAATATTTGGAAAATATTTTCCGGTTCGAATACCAACCACTGATATTATCTGTGGGATAATTTTAATCTACACCCAATGCCATAATTATTAATTGATAAGATTTGTAAAAAAAACTCAATTGACGGTTTTTTTTAGGCAAAAGAAACTGCTAAAAATTGTTGAAAAATAAATTTGGTGTCGTATTTAGAGCAGAGAGCCCAACTTTGGTCTTCCCTTAATCAAAACTTAAATCCGTATGTTTAATTTAGTAGATGCATAAAATTACGAGTTGGTCAATTTAAGGTTGGTTAAATGTAAATATATTTAAAAAATTATTAGCTTAATTATCTCAACTCGGGTTTTTTTTTCACTTTTCATTTGCGATATATACATACCTACAATCTACATACATAGGTACTATATGGCAAGTTTGGATTCGTAAAAAAATCGAACTCGATGTTGATTAAACTTGAAATTACGATGATAGAGAAGACGAAAAAAGGGGGTTCTCGCAATTCCGTCCGTTTGTCTGTCCATTCGCCTAGAGCCTAAACGCATAACTCGATTTTATTCGGTATCTAGCGTTCTTCATTTTTTGTTTATGACTGAATTTAACGGTACGTGCCATATAATTTCTTTAAGCAAATTTGAAAAATCTTATTTTTCTCAAAAATGACTACACACAAATTTTTGTAAAAAAAAATTCAATAAATTTTATTGGGTAAGGACTACCTTTTGGTGAAAATAAAACTTTTGAAAAATGGTTTTAAATGGTACCTCCCATACAACCAATTTTTTAATTTCCTTTTTTCGGAAAAGGAGTTAGCTGATTTTAATAGTTTTTTTTTATCGATTACTTATATATAAATAGCCTTAAATAAATTTTGTGGTACCATTTCCTCAAAAAGTATGTGACCGATTTTGATAAATTGTATATAGTTGGAAAGCCACAATTGCGGAGATGTGCAGAATATACTTCAGACACGCATTTACACACGATGTTATTTCTGTTTTTGTACTGTCGAACACTGCATACTTAAAAAAAAAAGTTTTTTTCCTTCAATATTTTGAAACTAATTTCGACACAGGGCGAAACTAGTCTTCTAAAAAATTCAAATATAGCATTGTATACCAAAATTTTAAGTTTTTTTTTTTTTTGATTTTTAAAAGAAGTTACAACTTTTTTTTTTATGAAAACCAAATATTTTCATTTCATCATTTTTACGAAACTTTGTACCGAGTGGTTTTTTAACATTATCTAGAATATTTTGAACAAAATTTTTTCTCAGTCAAAATTAAAGGTACCTTCCATAAAAATGTTTAAGAACGAACCGTTACAGAAAATCATAATTTTCTCGAAAAAGACTCATACGATTTTTATTTTTTTTTTGAATAATAGTACGGTCTGTCATTAATCAAAAACAAAATTTGCAGTTAGCCATCATTATTAACAGGACCTCCCATAGATCGATTTTTTTTTGTTTGGGACTATTATTGCCTGTACAACCGATTTAAATTAAATTTTTCATACAAAAGATTTTTAAAAATTTTATATCATACTACATTAATTTTTTATTTTTTTTTTTTGAAAATTCGATATTTCAACAGCGGGTAGATGTTTTTTTTTCGAGATTTAAATTTTAATTTAACATTAATTTGTTCTCTTAAAATTTTTACAAAAATTTATGACATTTGATTTTTTTTCTCAAAAGCTAAGATTTGTTAAAGAAATCAGGGCCCTATTGCACCAACAACTTATCACTCAACACTTTTAGCTAATTATAATAAATCGTGGTACAATTTTGATGTAGCGTAATGAGACAATGCCCGCGGAAATAATTTGTGTTGGCCTTATATAGGACACAAGGCCCATATGTATTATGTGCGGGGAAATTATGTCATCCGTCGCTACAAAATCGTGTCACGATTTATGAAAATCAGCTTAGTGAGTGATTAGTGATAAGTTTTTGGTGCAATAGGGACCAGATGGTGTACTTTTCTCAGCTCTAAAAGCAATTTAGGAAGAGTTTTATTTATTTCCATATATTCTTTAATGTATGTATATAATTAATATTATTAATTAAATGTGCTTATAATGCACTCAATCTTTAAATTCAAAGAATCTTTAACTACAAGAACAAGTTCGTGCGTTCATTTTATTTTTAATAGCCGCACACTCTGGTTATAGTATTATTGCTATAACTATTATTATTTTATTATAATTTACTTTAGAATTGAAACTTATCCATTTATTTGTAAAGGATGCATTACTAGCTGGATTATTTTTTCTTTAAGTTAAACCCCTCAAGTTCTGTGTATACAGCCTTGAGTATAGAAATACTCTAACATCCACTTATCATTTAATCCACATACATAATATACCTGATATAATATGGGTGGTGTCAGAGATGAAAATACAATTAAAAGTCATTTACAATCGAGTGCATTCCAGTTTGCTGACAAAAGCTGCTTTTAAGTGATTTAAAATGAGGCACTGGAGAGATATTTGTCTTTATCCATACAGCCAGCCCCTAGAATTTCATCTATCGGCTACGGTAACGATGGTCCAAGGGTTCTAACCAACTTTGAACTGGATTCCCTGCGCACTCTTACATCAACATCCGAAAATACAACAAACCAATTTTCTGATGCATCTAAAGGATCCTTTTTGAGGATGCATTTTGTGTCCGTCCATTCCATCAGGCCAAATGCAATGCTGGCGAAGTTAGAGAGCCATGAGTATTACCCGCGTTCCTATATGGATCATAGGTATAGGTAAACCTACCTATAAGCTTTAAAGTACCTCGGGATCAGTCCTCTTTACGATGGCGTTGTAGACGACGATGATGACGACTACAACAACAAGAACGATAACGACAACGGCCACGACGATGAAGGAAGGACGATGAGGACAAACGTTACTTGTTGATGCCTTGAGGTGGTATTTCCGATTGGTGTTTCTGGCATTTCGTTCCGTTTAGGAATAACATGTGACTTACTTTACTATTATTAGGTGTTGGTCTTTCATTTCCTTTTTGCAAAAGGTTCCAGAGGTTGCTCGGCTTTAGGATTGTAGGTAGGTATGCTTGCTTGTATATGCAGAGGAAGACCCCTCTTAACATAACACACCCAATAGCACACCAATTCATCAGTGCATTTCGGATGCATTGAAGAAAACTGAAACTAAATTGATATCCAATCTCAGGTTGAACAAGCAAGTGGAATCAATGGGAAAGTGTTACATGCCTTTGGGTGTTGTTGTCATTTAGATGTTGTGATATTTGGTCTGAGTCTGGGTTTGAGTTTGATTGTGAGTCTGAGTCTGAGTGGTGCATGGCATTACAAGAATTTCTATTCCCAGTTGATTGCTTAGCAATTGCATTTTAGCAAAGAGCAAGAGCACTCTCTTGTTCCTTGCTTTCTGTATGATATGCGATGGCACCTCTTTGCATTGGCACATCAATAGATAAACATCAAAGACAATAACTCAATATGTAAATTCGATACGATTCTAATTAAAACCGGGACTTTTAAAGACCAGAAAGCTTTGGATGTCAAAGGAAATTTTAATTCATCGTCAATGCAGTGTAATTGAGTCCTACAGAGGGGATTTTTTGTACTTTTTATTTAAATTTTTATTATAAACGATGGCGATGATTCATGTAACCGACAAAAAGCAATTGTTAGGTACACTTTAAATATACCGACAACTTATTGAAGAAGTTCAAAATTGTAGAAGTTCAAACTTCTAAAACAGTGACAGTTCAACACATTTCTGCAATTGTAGCTGCCAAAGTGACACTTGGATTTAGTATGATACTAAAAAGATAAAATAGAAATTTGGCAATTTTAACTTTAATAAAATGTTAAAAAGATAATACGATGCTAACTCGTTTAAAATTTGGGAAAGCCCATTTTTAACCTAGTATCATACTAAAAATGCTTTAACATCATACTAAATCGTCTAAAATTTTGCGCCATTATATTTAAATACATCGGCCAAGTTAAGATTTCAGTATTCGGTCAAAATCAAAACCACTTATCAGAAGGATTCTTTACCAACAAGTCAAAGTACGATTATTTGAAATAAAAGGCTCTAAGAACATGCCCAACGGATGGTTAAACGTTTTTTTACACCTTTTATACCACCTGATTTAACATATAAAATATCTTGTATCCTGCAGCGCGATAAGACTAAAAGAATCGATTTGATTTGCCAGGCCATGTGGTCATGGCAATATTACAAAATTAATCCCCCATGGACATGTTTTCAACAACTATACTGTACTCCTACTCTGGACCTCAGTGCGGATCTGAAAGCTAGTTTTTCCTTCCAGGAAGGATTAGAAAAATGACTTCGTGTGGAGAGGCTTTGACACAACACTATCTTCACTTATCGTTCAAAGATGGAGTGTGGAGTTGGTTCAGGTGTCTTTTCTGAATCTCTGAATATTTCAGAATCTTATCGGGTACCAACTTTCGCTAGTGATTTCCAGGCGGAATTATTTGCAAGACCCTAACCCGTAATACTGCCATCCTGACAGACAGTCAGGCAGTCGTTAAAGCAATTGCAAGCCTAAATGGAAACCTCAGGGTCCCTCTTATCTGGGTTCTAAGGTCATTGTGGCATTGAGGGAAACGAGCGGGCAGTCGAACTGGCCAGTCAAGGATCAGCCTTTCATCTTCCTTGCTAGTCAACATTCCTCTTGGATTTATAAAGGGAAATATATTCTCAATTTTTCTTAATGAGTCTAACCCGTACAATTTACCTTATATGTAGACCCCAGACGACTTTTTCTGGACACTGGCCGTTCGGCGAACATGCGGCGAGGCTGGGCAGTGGGCAATACTCGCTGTCGTAACTGTGAGGACATTTCCTTTGTAAATGTCCCGCTCTAGGCAGAATGGGAACACAGTCATTTGGAAAGGCCTTTTTTGACGATCTTAATTAACTCTCCGAGCTGAAGATCAAAGACTTGATCTCTTTCCTCAACGCGACAAATCCCTTTTATAATTTCGCTTAAAATAAGGTCATCACACGAGTTATGGTATCAAAACGGCGCTTTTCAGCGCTAATTGGGTCACTGGGCTATAGGTTGCTCGGGGCTGCCATTTCTACCTACAAATACTTTCGAAAAAGCTGTAGCATATTGAATTTTTAGTAATTTTGATTTTTTTTCCATTTAAGTAAATTTTTCAGAAATTGCCCCTCCCTGCCTCAGGCAAAATAAAAAGCATGAATTAAGGGACACCCTGTATAAAATTGTAACTAGAATTTAGTTTAAGGTTTTATATTCTTAAAAATCAAATTCTTTTCCTGATTTTTTTTCAAATAAGACCTTTTGTATTGATACGTAGATACAGTTTTTTTTTTTTAATTTAAAGTTGACTTTAGTCATCAAGCAAGCTGTATTGGAAATTTTTTTCTTTAAAATTACTTAAGTTCTAACGAATAAAGTACTGGAATAAAACAGTTTTATCAAATTTTAAAGAATTGAGTTATTAATTCGGTATTTTCTTGGAATAAAATTGGTTTTTCTTTATGTAAAGGATTTCTTTCTTATAATAAAAAAAAAAAAAATATTTTTTTTTGTAATTTTTGCAATGACCTTATTGCTATTCAATTCATACCTCAAGAATTTTCAACTTGTTACTTTCTTTTTTTAATATCAAAGTCTACGAGGGATTTCCTTTTATTTGCTTTTACAAATGATGTAATTGTTGAGGTTACAAAATTTCCATGAAGTTCTATATCATCAATAGGATGTCATATAATGTATATTTTGAGTTTGAGTTTGCTTAGAGATTGATAATAATTTATGACAGAATTCAAATCAATTGAAGTGAATTATCAAGAAATATCGATTAAATATTTGCTGTTACATACATTTATGAAAAAAGTGAGATACATACGTTTGTTTTCTTGGGTTTACAAATAGGGACTGGTCGGTGTTGACAAACTGTGGTTGCCGTGTTGTTTTGGTAGCATCTCTGTGAAATCTGTTCTTACTTTTCAAATATGCCAGATTACCATGGCAACTTACAGCTTCCTGTTTTTTTGAAATTTATTCTTTTATTTCTTCTGTTTTTTTCTTTTTTTCGAAAAATTTTCAAAACTATAGCTTTTAACTGATACCTAGCAGAACAAAATATGCTTCAATAATTAAATTGACATTTTTGGACAAAAAATGTTAAAGAGTCAAAAATACAAAAATAAATATTTTTTTTTATTTTTTTTGTTTTGGATTAAAAAAAAAAATATTTTCAAAATTTTTAAATGCAATATTGTTAAACTACTCAGAATCACTAGATTGCAATATTTAAACAAAATTGGTCGACCCATTCAGAATATGCGCGAATAAATCGAAAATAAAAAACTAAAGCATAATTTCTCAAAAAACATCAGGGCCGTATATTTTCCCATTGCGAATTTTTGGGTAAAAACCTGAGACTCAGTTTTCTTACAACTTTTTTGGTAATTACAGGTGCGAAGTTTATTCAAAATCGTAGGAGTCGTTTTTGAGAAAATTTGAAAAAAAAAACGAAATATTTGTAGGGAAACTACACTTGCGAGCAAAAAAATGGAATCACTCCGTTTCGCCTTTTAAAAGCAACAATCTCTGGGGATATGGATACAATATTTATGCTTAAATGTTAATGGTCGCATTTTAAAGCTTGAACTTCAATTTTTAAATTGAAACAAAGCTGTTTTGTCGAAAACGTGACTTACGGGGGAGTGTTTTGTATGATACAGGCAGGCATTTGAATTGAAGAAAATGTGAGCTGGTTTTTGTGACTGATGGTGGTCGAGGGGAAGTTTAAGTGCGGTTCGGAACATCTCCGATATTCTGCTGCATCACGTCGTTACTTATGCTGGATGTATTGCCAAATATTTCGTACTAATGCAAGACAACACTCGATGCAAAACTGCGCGGGGAATAGTCGGATTTCTTAGGGAAGTTGGTATTGCCATGACGGACTGGCTGGCGCTAAGCCCAAACTTAAACCCTATCGTCTATCGAGCATTTGTGAGACAAGCTTAAATGAAGGGTTAGAGCCAGAAATCCAGCTCCTGAGACCATTAAAAACTGAAAGCCGCACTGGTAGACGAATGGGAAAGAATACCGCAAGAGACAGTCAAGAAACCCGCATCAGATCAATGAAAAATCATTTAGAAGCTGTAACTAGAGCTTGGGTGGGGTAACACAAAAAATTTCGCTTAATTTTGTCGTAAATATTTAATTTTCGAGGTACTACCTGTATTAATTTCACTTTATTTTATCTTACATTCTTCAATTGCAGCGATTACTCTTGTAATCTCGAAGTGTTTGGTATGTTTTTAACCTTAAGTAAAGGCTTATTGTTCCAGCGTTTTAACGATACCATAAACATTTATGCATGTCAATTACATTAAGAGCTATTATTGTTTTACCGTAAACCAAGAGGATGATTCCATTTTTTGCTCGCAAGTGTATTTATATGTTCTAGATGAGCTTATTCAAAAATTCGAAGCTCCACAGATGCTCGCACAAATGCACAGACGCACAGACCGACGACGCGACGGACGGTATGATGAAAACCACTTTTTCGGACTTTTCCATCATCATAGTCCGCAGTGTCAAATTTGATTACAACCTCGAATTTTTTGTGATTTTGTCTGCATTAAAAACAAAAAATTTAATTTCACAAATAAGTATACATATAAAAATAATAGCTGAAATTCAATTTAAACCCAATTCTAAATATTCCCTGATAAAAAACTACCCTGGCGACCGACGCATTCTTTCGGGAGTAAAATACTCCGATTCTGAATTCCCCGGTTGATTTTTTTTTACCCTCGATAGTGAGTGTGAATTCTGAATGATACAAACAGCTTTTTTCAGTATTTGACATATAAATCAAATTGTAGAAGAAAAATAATTTATTCTCGGAGAAACATTTCCCCGGGAATTTTCATTAAGAATTGGGTTAATTATTTTTTTAAAACCGTTTGAGTCGTTTTCCAAACCAAAGTCCTTGGAGTTGTAAAGATTAAATAAGTACTTTTCGAATATCTTACTTCTCGTTATGATTGAATCATCACTTTTTAGTCTAACTCGACAAAGTCCTCTTCTGATATCCTTCTTAGGATACCACATTCCATGAGAACCTTCTTACAAAGTAGATTGAACTTTTTTTATTACATGATTTTTTACACAAACATATAGTTATATCCAGGACTAAACAAAGATATAAACTAGGACTTACTTCAACATATCAAATCCCTTTGTTAAGATGCTATCTTTATAACAAATCACATCATTCTGATCCTACATAATCCTTAAGGATAAAGTTAAGTGAAAGGACTTTCATTTCTCACATACAGTGCAAGAATAGGTAATAATTTATATCCAAAGGTTACTCATACTACTAGATGTAGGTACTTATGTGAGTGTCTGACCCAGGGAGTGAGTGTAAGGGAGAGTGGAAACAACTCTCAGTTTACAAATAATTTTGTGGGCCTGTCAATTTGAATTCACAAGTATATAGATTGAGTGCAATTTATTTGGTATTCAATAGGCTCAGGTGTCATATCTGAAAAGGATCATCGCACACATTATTGGGCTGCATATCATAAAGTTCTTGGATACTAATTCCTCACTTAATAATCACTTAATATAAAAAGTAAGTGCATAGTAAACTGTTCGTAGTCAGTACTTTCAATCCATTTTATCGTACCTATAAGTACATATATAAATCAGTGAAAAGATTTATCTAAATCACAGAAAAAAACATAAATATCACGGAGATAACTCTTTTTCAAACGAGGATTTTGTGTCAAAACAATCGTTGAATTCAATTTCATTTTTATTCGACAATAGAGCAACAAAAAAAAAAACATTAGAAACACATGAATAGGTATTTTTACAGGACAAAAGAATAACGGGTATCTGTATCTACCTGTTCAGCACTTCAGCAGCAAAAAAAAAAAAAAATAAAATCTCTTCCAAATCGAAGCTATAGTAAGCGAAAGCACGCGAAGAATAGCGTTGACGTTAAAAAAAAAAGTCTGCAATGACGTGCAACACATGTTTGCTGACTCTTGGGTCTGCCAATGGAAAGAAAGACCTCAGCATGGAGGGAAAGGTGAAAAAGTATTTCACTTATATAGATTTATAAAGTACTTGATTTATAAGTTTTTCCTCACTCACTATTTTGTGTCCATGAAAAAAAAAAAAAAAAAAAAAAACTTTGGAGGACACGGCAAGGAATCGTGTTGAAAAAGTCAGAATATCCTTTTACTTATGCGGGGACATGCGGTGAAGATTGCATGGAAGTAAAAGCAACTTCGAGGTGAAGTTATAAATTTATTTTTAGAAGGGTGTTGTGTTTATGTTTTCAAAAGAAATTTCCGGGTTGGAAAATAAGTTACTTTGATTTAAAATTTTTAAAAATAATGTTTGTTTTGATTGGAAATATTAAACTGCCAAAAAAAATTGTAGTAAAGAAAACAAGTATCAGGATATAATTCCTTGATTTCCAAAGTCGTAGCCAGACAAATATTTCCGAGGGGGGAAGGGGCGTATGATTTTTCATAACAAAATGTTTAATTAATTAGTACTATGTATAATAAATAAATAATAATAATAAAATAATCTTCGGTCCAACTTTCCATTATTATTTACATACATTAAATACCTTCTACCTTCGCACAGGGACTAAATATTACCATTTAAACAACAGCAACACTTCTTTTTACCTTTTTTGAAAGCCAGAAATGTATTCTTTTATTCTGATTTTAGATCAAATTGCTTGATTTTTTTTAATAAAAAATTGTGCCCACATTGGTTTTTTAGGAAAAATGAAAATAGACAAACACAAAATAAGCAAATACAAAAGTGCTTGAAGTTATGAAATTTTCATAAAAATAAATAATTTTCATTTTATTTAAAATTCCCTTAAGATACGAACACTTCACTTAAATTTTTGTTGTGTTACAATAATTTTATTTTATTTTGTAAAAAATGGTTCCAGAACGATACCTTTTCAAAATATTTTATAATCTTCAAGAATTTGAAAAAAAAAATTAATATTATTTAAGGGCTATTTGAATTTTTTGAGGTTATTGATTTTTATCTTTTTAAGAGGGGCGTTTAGAAGCCTAAAATTTTTAGGGGTGATGTCTATCATAGATTTGGATTTTTGGTGAAAAAATGAAACTACAAACTTATCGTAAAGCGGATGAAGTTACAGTTTTATATATTTTAGCACAAAAATCACTCATATGAGTAAAATTATCAACATATAGGGAACGCGACTAATCCTCGCCATCAACATGATCGCAAAACCAAATATCCGCAGCGACAGGTCCCGCAAACAAAATCTTCCCAAAGGCAAATATTCATAAATATACTCTTCTAGGTGATAGATGTGCGCAAGACAGTTGACCGTGGTATTTTATCGCAGAGCTTTGAAACTGGCAACAATCAGGTAAAAGGATGTAAGATTTTCTTTTGTGGAGTGCCTTGGGAATTCGGTAGGTCCCACTAATTTGAAAAGGCTTTCCTACAAGGGATGTACTAACAATCTTTGTTGAAGAGAGTTTAAAGAGAATATGTGGTATGGGGGAGATGTTTACACAAATACGGGTTCGGATTCGAAAAATGTTATATTTGGTGTTCCTTGAGCTCCTTAATCCCCCAATTTTTAAGCAAGGCCCTTGCCACCGCGTTATAGAACTTAGTATTTTTTATTAGCGTAAAATGTAAATTAACGCATTGAAATTTCTTTTTATTGATTTTCTGACCGATCATGAGGGTATCGCATCTTAATACACCTCGACCAAATTTAAACCGCATGCCATCACTTTCGACATTCTAATACAATACTCGCACCGTGGTCCTGAGTTAATTAATCCTCTATTTACAAATCAGAAGCTAAAAAGGTCTTATGAATTAAATCATTCAATTCATAAATCACAAAGATCTTGTGAATTGAAACTCATTCAATGAACTCGTTCAATTCACAAATCACAAAGAGTTTTTTTTTTTAAATTTGGAAGTTGAAAATAACTTATGGCTTATGTATTGCTTAATTCATAAACTCGCAACCCTGATTTATATATACCTATCTTTTATGCATTATATATAAGGTTTTAAGCTTATAAAGAATACTAAAGAGCTAAGCATAAGCAACTCAATTTAAAGTAGGTATAATAACTATGAAGTAATCTTCCAGTTTCTTAATGTAGGTATCTACATATTATCTTTTGTCTGGCGAAAGTGTAACTACATAAGTTCAGAGAAGAACACTATTTACACAGCGAAAATTTTACAGAGGAATATAAAACAGAATATTAAAATACTTACAGAAGAAATAAATAAATTTACAGAAACCAACCTTTCAAAGGAATGTTAGCCAAAGGCAAAGGAGGTTTCATTAGGGATTATGAAAAGGTCATGTTACAGAAGTCATTTTTTGGCTTTTTAACGATAATAATGTACTATACCCATTTTTATTTACTTGCGATATATAGGCACTATATGGCAGGTTTTGTATTCGTAAAAAAAATTGAACTCGAGATAAAAATCAAACTTGACATTACGATGATAGGGAAGACGAAAAAAGTGGTTCTCGCAATTCTGTCCGTCTGCCTGTCTGTATGTGGACTCGCCTACAGCCTAAACCCATGGGCCGATTTTAATTAAACTTGGTATAAAGTGTTTTCGGGACATTACCCTGACACGTTTTTTTTCCTTTTATTTTTAGCACCAAAAATAAGGTTACCTGCCATATAATAATTTTTAGCATTTTTGGAAAGTCTTATTTTTCTCAAAAATGGCTGGACAGATTTTTCTAAAAAAAATCAATAAATTTTATTTGGTATATGCTACCTTTTTGTAAAAATTAAATTTCCAAAAAATTATTTTAAATGGTACCTCCCATAGAACCATTTTTTTTATTTTCGTTTTTCTAGAAAAGGAATGAACTGATTTTGAAAATTTTTTTATTGAGAATCTTTTTTTAATTGTTATGTGTACCAAAATTTTTCAAAAACTTTTTTTTGGATTTTCAAAAAAAAAATCAAAATTTTTTTTATTAAAAATTCGATATTATAAAAGGGGTAGATAATTTTTTCAAAATTTAATTTTTAAGTTTACATAAATAAATACTAAGAAAATTGTGTACCAATTTTTTCTCTTAAAAATGTTTACAAAATTTTATATATAAAAAACTTATTTAAAAAAAAAAAACCGCTCCTACGATTTTAATTTTTTTTTTCTCCAAAACTAAGGTAAGTTAAAGAAATTAGATGGTGTACCTACTTTTTTTAGCTCTCAAAACAATTTAAGGAGACTTTTTTAATAAATTTATTTCGAATTATGTTGATTTTTAACAATTTTGCAATTTAAGCTCCCATAAAAAAATTATGTACACTCAATCTTTAAAATTCGAAGAAACTTTTACTACAAGAGCAAGTTTGTGCGATCCAGTCGTGCGTTTTATTTTATAAAATTTGCTTGACTGTTATAAATGCCACACACAAACACATACATACATATACGCATATGTTTGGTTGTGGAGCAATAGTACCTAATTACATTTCACTCGAAATATTATCTGCAAAACCATAAAAGCCTGTCATTTATATGCAAAGCATTTATCTTGTCAAAGACAATGAAAACCGATTACAAAACTTATATACCTCTTATATATGTCTACAATGCCTGAGGATGTTAACTGGACATCACAAGATTCTCCACACAAAAGAACCTCAACATCACTTTAATAAACGATATTATGAGAAAAGCCATTACGGCTGACCACCAAAATTATTATTATATAAAAAAAATAAAATCGAACGAAATGTATCTGCAGGACTTTGTATTAAAAAACCGTTTTAATCTTCTCCATATATCGAGGTAGATATTTTTTTTTTTTTGTTTGTATTAATTTTTGAAAGAGGTAAAGGACAATATGCTCCTGTTTTCTATATATGTTGGTACTTCCTTTCGTATGACTATTAAAAAAAAAATCATTTTCAATTTGTCATATTCGAAATATAATTTCCTTTACTCAACGAAGAAAGGCAAAAGAATACAAAAATAAGAAACTCTTTGACATCGAAATAACAATTTATATAAAATATTTGTTGATATTTTTATATAGAATCTCTTGTTTGACATATCCTTTAAATTTAATAACCCTCAGGGTCTTCACACATTATAACAGAAAACCAAAAATGTATCTTTTATTACACACATCTTTACTTATATACCACAGTCAATGCACACGAAGCTTAATAATAGCATCCTTGCCACAAATCAAATTTTTAAAATTGAATAGAAAAACAAACTATTTTCGCGTCTAGTAGAACGTTGACATTTTTCAATATTCAATACATCCATACCTACATGTATACTTAGTAAAAGTATGTACATATATTATGTTCTATTAGAATAAGCTGATATGATAATAGCCCTCTTCTCATCCAAACCTTGTCGCTTTCATTGAAACGAAAAGGCAAATTCTTCCTGCGGCGTCAATTGTCTTCCTGTTTGTGTATTGATATAGCCATCTTGGGTTTTGACAACAAACGAGATAAACAAAATTTAGAAGGAAGCTAAGGAAGAGGGTAATATTCAGGAAGAATATTTGGCAATTTGACAAGTTTAAGGTGATTCAATGACAATGCAGCAGATTAATGTAACGAATCTTCAGGAACATTATTGAAATGATATCAAAATAAATTATGGAAGAATTATTTTGCAATAAGCGTGTTATGGCTTATTGGAGCCTAATTGTTCCTTTATGATAGTCGATAGGTATTGCGAACGGTAGAATTCAATTGAATGTAATTTAGATATGCACAATGTACATACTCTATACTCGTACCAGGTGAATGTGAATTTCGTTATAGACCGAGAGCCAACGACAAAAAATGTCAAGTCATTTAATTAAGAGGCATCCACCCATAAATTTGAGAAAAACGAGAAATTCGGCATTTTTCGAAAAGAATTGTGAAGTCAATACAGCACGTATTATAAAAAAATAAATTAATTATGAAAGAATGGCATTTTAACTAGAAAAACGTCTGGCCACTTTTTTAATTTTTTTTATTTTTTTCTTATTTAATTTAAATTTTGCGGTTGCCTCTTTCGAAAAATTCCTCAAAACTGCTCCGTTTCAGCAAGGTTTAAGAGAAATTGAAGAGGAAAACACATATTATATTAACGTCAGCTTACAGGTAATGAATAGATCTAGGAAAACGTATGAGTAGATTTTTATATTTGGGTCCTATTTTTGAATAATCATCACTTGAAAAACGTCAAAATTGCCCATTTTCTAAAGCATTTTTAAATGCTTTCTCTAAATGACATAATGCTTTCTGAAATCGTTTCGATAAAAAAAAACAGTTAAACAAAAAGTAACTTATTATTACAAAATAACACATTATATAAAAGGCTTTTTTTTTTATACAAAAGTCGTTACTTTTTCTAACTGGCAGTTTTTTAGTTCATCTTTTTGTTGTAAGGCATGTCAATAGAAATCCTTTGGGCCGCTAAACAAGAATCAGCTTGTCTTCCTGTATTTTGGTGTGACCGACATATGTAAAATTTCATACAAAGTTTTAAAAATAAAAAAATCAACTCATTTGCGTAATGACCTTTAAACCTTAACCGAAATATAATTTTTTTTGCCGCCATTTGTTACACGGTACTTCCACAAGTATCAGCGTTAAAATTAAGATACAAATTCATTGACGAACCCACCGGCAGACATCTTTAAATGTTGAAAATTTGAATTAGTTACCTTGCCTTTGTAAGAGGACGGGGTATTAAGCATAAGATGCGACAAAAAGCTTGGGCGTGTATATGATGGGTCAAAACAAGAAAAGGGACTCTATCACCCCCATCAAGGCGGGAAAGGCAATTTTCTAGAAAATTGATTTGAAATTGAAATTAAAAGGCATTCATTTTTTGTTTTAAACTATTGACTATTTTCTATAATCTCCATACGAAGCACTCACACAGTTAAAAAAAATCAAAAACAATCCAGATTCGTTTGATTTACCTTTTATCACAGTTGACCTGTGTTTTGAACCCCATATCTAAAATGGTTGAATTGAAAACCACCATTCGAAAGCAAATTCAAATTATTGTTTCAGTTTCAGCTGTTATTTTAACGGTTCCGGTTTTCTATTTTTCACAAAAACTTCGTCACTGCGTTATGAACAAAGTGTAATTGCAAGAAAATTGCGTTTCACGTTTTTGCCAGAAAGTTTGCAAAGTTGGAAATAATGTTTCAAATTTCTTTATTTTTGTGTTACCCATGTGCAGCTTTCTAATGTTTCAACTGATTTTGTTAAAAATTATATAATTTACGAATTCCTTGGATGTTTAATATTTTTTATAAGTTTTTCAGGATTTTTTGGTCACACACCAGGTCACAGTTCCTCGATGTCTTAAATGGCCAGTGCTATTTCAATTTATATCAATTTTTAAAATTCGCACTTAAATATCGCTTTCAAATATTGAATGAATTTTCATAAACGTAAACTCACTTTGCCTATTATCTAGATAATCCTTTTTTAACCTGACAGGCAACTCACACAAGTTATTGTCATATTAATTTAAATATTAAACTATGTATGTTTTTTGTAAAACTACTTTGGAAATAAAATTATTTATCTATCTATTATTTATCTATCTGGTCACACTCTTTGGAAACACTTTTTTCAAAAAGATGTTTGCAAGTGTGATAAAGATATTGTATTTTTATTTATTTAAAAAAAAATTTAAATTCATAAATAAATTCAGTTTCAAAGTCAATTAATAAGTTTAGGTAATAACCTCATATTTTATATTTAATAAACTACCCCTGAATAAATCGGAAAAAGTAACGAAACGTGGGAAGCTTATGAAATAAAGCTTGTGTTTGGCGAAAAATTGAAGTGTTACCAAAAAAAATGGAAATTTCATAAAAACAAAAATTCTATCTCTTTTACATTTTTATCTTTAATTTAGCTGCATCAGGTTTTTTTTTAGAACTCTGAGCAGAGCATGAGCGAACCCAAAAAGCTCAGAGCAGAGTGCGTTCATAGTAATCTATTTGTACATACATAGATAGATTTTTACAGCAATAATTTATGATTGTTTTATGGACGGCGACGACGCTATATCGCGTCAATCCTTTTCGTACAACAATAAATGATCTCGCGGATTGTTTTTGCGAGCGGTTTTTTTTTTAAATTAATTTTTTATGTATAAAATTTTGTAAAAATTTTTAAGAACAAAAATTGGTACACAATTTTTTAGTATTTATTTATGTTGAATTAAAAATTAAATTTCTACCCGTTTTTGAAATATCGAATTTTCAAAAAAAAAAAATTTGAATTTTTTTTTTTTTTAATCCAAAATTTGTTTTTTTTTTGAAAATTTGATACGCAGTATGATTTCAACTTTTGAAAAGCTTTTGTATAAATTTTATTTAAATCGGTTACACACATAATGAGATAGTCCAAAATAAAGAAATGGTTCTATAGCTAGCATTAGATGATATGTAAAAACCACATATTTATGTGCCTCTTACGTCATTTTGACGTCAGGACGATGTTTTTCGGTTGCATATCGTCTAATAGCCATAATTGTGTGACTCGCATATGACACATATAATTATGTGCACAATATGTTGAACCAATTACACATAAAAATATGTGCAAATTAGCATTTCGTCTAATCGGCGTTTACATATAACTTTTTACATACAATTAGCTTTTTACATAAATATGTGACTCTCAGAATTGTGTAAACTTCTTAAAAATCTACAGCTACATATTTTTGTATATGTGCGATATGTGATTGGTATTTAAGATGTCATTTTGAAGTGTTCTTTGACCAGCACATCGAAACAAAAAATATTTTGAATTTAAAGAAACTATTTCGATCATAGTAACGCGAAAAAAAAATATGTAACTTAATATAATAAAAAAATATATTAATCGGTATTTCGTACGTTACATAAATGATAACCATTCCCACATGAAGGTAATACGAATTTTCAAATTTATTTCGCCCTAACTATGAGAGGGATTAAAAGCTCTGGTGTGAACACACCCGGTGCCCTTTTCACAGCCCACAAAAGTGGAAGTTGCCTGCTAGGCGTCACAGACAAATTATGCATCTGTCGTGTATTGTGTACACATAAAATAATAATGTTAATGCTCGACATATAGTGTAATCAACACAAAAATATGTAATATTTTGTATGTGATCATTTTTTACCACACATATGCAAAACCCAAAGGCACACATTTTTATGTAAAATTGTGTAGAATTTTTTCATATCGTGTAATACTCATAATTGTGGTATGCACGAATTTGCTATACATGTGAGATATGCAACTCATTTGACAATTTTTCTTTGACGTCATGGATACACAATTGTGTAGTTTGTACACGTCGTCTAATCTAAGCTTATGAGAGGTACTGTTAATAATGATTAACTGTAAATTTTGTTTTTGGTAGATCGTAGACCATACTAATATTAGTATATAGAACAATTTTAATCGAAATCGTAGGAGTCGTTTTCGAGAAAATTTATATTTTCTGTAAAGGTTTTTTAAAATGTATATGGAAGGTACCGTTAATTTTGACTATAAGAAAAAGTTTTTTACAAAATATTTTAGATAATGTTAAAAAAACCCTTGCTACCAAGTTTCATAAAAATCAACCAAGTCGTTTTTGAAATATGTGGTTTTCAAAAAAAAAAAATTGAATTTTTTTTTGAAAATCCAAAAAAAAATTTTGGTATACAAAACTATTAAAATTTTTCAGAAGATTCTCCATAAAAAAAAATTATCAAAATCAGTTTATTCCTTTTCTAGAAAAACGAAAATAAAAAAGAATGGTTCTATGAGAGGTACCATTTAAAACAATTTTTTGGAAACTTAATTTTTACAAAAAGGTAGCATGTGCCTAATAAAATTTATTGATATTTTTTTTTTTTTTTAAATCTGTCGAGCAATTTTTGAGAAAAATAAGATTTTCCAAAAATGCTAAAAAAAATTATATGGCAGGTACCGTTACTTTTGGTCCTAAAAATAAAAGGAAAAAAAAAGTGTTAGGGTAATGTCCCGAAAACACTTAATACCAAGTTTAATTAAAATCGGCCCATGCGTTAAGGCTGTAGGCAAATCCACAGACAGACGGACAGAATTGCGAGACCCAATTTTTTCGTCTTCCCTATCATCGTAATGTCAAGTTTGATTTTTATCTCAAGTTCAATTTTTTTTACGAATCCAAAACTTGCCATATAGTACCTACATATATATCGCAAGTAAAAAGAAGCCTATTGTTGCTGACTAAAAGACCATGTTCGAGTGAATATTTCTTTTTTTTTTTTTTGGTATGAAGATGAACTATAGAAAATGAACAACCGGTTTTAAAGACCGTTAAAATCTATTTAATCAAAAATAAAATAGTGTCTCAATAAATAAAATTTTGTTGGGTCAACAATAAAATCGTTAGGTACAATTTTTTTTTTGTATCATTGATTAGTGAAAGAATATTGTTGACTTGACCCCATAGGCCCAAGAAATTTTTGAAACGGTGCGAATCATATATCTTTAATACATGGATCGGCATCTTTTCACAAAGCATTTTTGAAGGATAAAAATGTCCAAGTTTTATCTCAAACTTTTTACATGAAAAGTAATGATGTCACTATTAATTCAGCAACCCACTTTATAATTCAAAAAAAATGCTTTATAATTCTTTTTAAAGATATGTACTTTCAAATTGATTAAATTAATTTACTTTCAATCAATCAATCAATCAAACTATTATCTGTTCCTCTTGAACAGACAGAATTTTCAAAGCTGTAATTACATCCCTTAAACCTTTGTTATATTATTATATTAATAACTTCTTTATTAAACCATCAAGTAGCCAATCATAATCTTAACTCGCAAACACAATCATCAAAATACCACAAACCAAAACTATAGGCATAGGGGTATAAAACCAAAACTGCAACAAACTATTAATAATTTTTGCCTGGAAATTTCCTGAACGCAAAGAATCCTAATCAACTCGGTGCCATCTTGACTTCCGTGTCAATAGCAATGCAAAATTACTATTGAGATTACCAATCGAGATCTCGAATTGATGAATGAGCACTCCTGGTCATTTGCAGAGGCATAATATTATCTATGACTTGTGTGCTCCTTCAGGAATCATGACCTCTATTATATTGCTTTGTTTAGTAACCGTATAGGTGCATACATACCTATATAGTCTTTCGCACATATTAAAACCTAGGAGAGGGTGGTAATGTGGTAAAGTGGTTTTGCACTCCTATCGTTATTGTACTACTTAAGTTTTGTGTGAGAGAAAGAGATAGAGAGAGTCCTGCTTCTGATTCGAATCTTTAGCCTTTGGCAATGAATATAAGGCTCAGGATTGCCTTACACAATCATCGTCGTCATCATCAACATACTTTGAATTTAATCGATTCCTTATTGCCGCAATTAATTGCCAGATTCTCTCTATCTCCCTCTCATAGTCAGTCTAGGAGGTATATGGCTGTCTAATGAGCACATGTGTGTGCTGTTCCTTTGGCTATCATGTGTAGGTACTGTGAAATTCCAATGATTGTATTAGAACAAAATACAAGAAGTACAATATTGGGACGACTGAGATGTGAGAAATTGCCTACTAGCTACAGCATCAGGATGTATAGACGATAAAGACAGAGATAAGTAATTGAGTGTCCGATATGTAGACGTTTTGGATAAGAGTATATATATATATCTTCTTAGGATGAAACCAAATCCTTAGAGGTTCCTCATTTGACCAACAGCAAAAGCTTGATCATGGAATTTTCTATTTCTCTGTGCAATCATCACTTTGAAGTTAGAATCGGATATAATATGGTCAGAAGAACTATTGTAAAATCCACATATATGTACATTAGGTACACATCTGTAGAGATATCCTTAATTTGGAATTTGATACTTATCACAAAATCCTTTTTGGTCTAATGATTTCCTTTAAGCATATTGCACCACAATAATATCTTAATCTGTTTAATTCACTTCCCGTAAAAAAGTTTTAGAAAAGATAGAATTTTTGGTTAAAGATACATATTAATAAGGACTCTTTAAAAATAATTTTAGATTGTTCATTTGTTGACTTTATTGTATCCAAGTTAGAACTGAAGAGCCGTGGGAAATTTTCGATATACATAAATCCAGTGCAAATTAAATACCATATAGCATTAATCATCTTAAAGAAGTGTGATAACATTGTGAAAATTTTTAACTGAACATTATTTTCTGTACTCTATTCATACATTATTCAAAGCAAAATGATAATTACTTTAGAGGTTTTTTTTTCTCTGCGAAATTGATTAAAATCTTTTACTCGCTTTAATAAATGGCTCAAAGCGAAAGAGTCAAGTGAGAGGTAAAAAGTATTTTTTTCTATCCATACTTGTACATCCTGAATCCTGCACCTTTAGCACACACACACACATACATTTAAGTTAAGAGTTTCGGAACGCATAGCGGCCATGCCACCATAGTTTGAAATTTATGAAGCTTCCAACTCCTCTATTAGCCATGTCACTAGCCCTTGTTCGTTTGCTGGTGCTCACTGGCACCACCAACCACGCTCTGTGCTACGCCACCACCGCTGAACGCCGCTGCCAACCGCCATCAACCACAAGGTTTAACGCTAAAGTTTGTCCTTAAATGTTACTTTAAACGTTATGCACGCTGAGCAGAGAGTGGGCTGCCTATAGTGAGCTTAAGAGGTCGTGGTTTTGGTCGGCAGTGCATAGATAGGGGATGAAATGTGTGAAGTTTTAAAAAGTTTCACTTTTTCAATGGCGATGGACGACAACATAGCACGTAGAATTACAGTTTTACACTGGAAAGTGAAATACCATGCATACTTATATTCACTCTCAAAGGATATAAAGGATAGTAAAGGCGATTTTAGAGATAAAGGATGCTTTAATTATAACGTTTAATGTAATTAGCGGAAAAGTGGGATGTGACCGAAGGAAGCTGTAACAGAATATATTTAATCAGGTGTGAAATAAATTAAAAGAAAGTGATCTATTTTTATAAAATTTGTGCTTCTTTTGATATTTATTGTTTTAATTATAATGATGAATTCTGACCTTGCCATTGCATGATTTAATAATGTTTGGTTGAGGTAGGTACCCTACACTTTTATAGCCCTGTGTCGAAATTCGACACTTTTAATTTCGCAAACAGTTTGTTTGAAAATATTGAAGGAAAAAAACATTTTTTTTTTTTAATATCCACAGTGTTGGACAGTACGAAAACAAAAATGACCCACATTTGCACATCTCCGTAATTATGGCTTTCCAACCATATAAAATTTATCGAAATCGGTCAAGTACTTTTTGAGAAAATGGTACCACAAAATTTATTTAAGGCTATTTTTATATAGATTAATTGTTAAACTATAGACTTTTGTATATGAAGGGCGTACAGAACGCCCATAGGCGTTGCTTCCGTCGTCAACGCGCCGCCGCCGTTTTGGATTTCTAAAGGAGTAGCGAGTGACAGTGGGAGTGGTGAACAAGTGGCTTGGCGATGGAGTGGCGGCGAAGTGATATGAAAGTGATTTAACGAGCACTGCCGTGGCAAAATACGTGCACCAGCTCTCGGTCTACAAATCAATAATCATAAGCATACTCGTATGTAGTATAGAAAAATCCACTTCGTCAACACTCACTTACCACTTGAAAATAAAACATGTTCGAAATATGTGGCAGCAAATTGGCACCGCACCACTTGCAAAATATCATGCCACCTCCACTGAAATTTGATGAGCGCGTCTTTATTTAATTACATAGACTTTACCAATTCCAACTGCTACTTAGTACTTAGTCACCTCGCCACTACCACCCCACTTCATCACCCCACTTCAGTGACCGCCTTGCCTTATAAGGCCAATATACAATTATAAAAGCTTCAAAAACCTTGCAGGAATTCTAGTAAAATAATATGATGGTACTTATCCTCCTTTCGGTGCTACAAAAAATGCTAACTCTTTAGCTACTGGCGCACATCTTTATCGGATTTTTAGCAAATAATTGTGTATGGTTTAAAATGCCTTGCGGCCCTAAGGCAGAATCAAATACCAACACATAATTAAATATGTCGTTTGATCCAAACAGCTTTCCGAATACGGCGACCGACGGCGATGCAAGAAGTTCCGCAATTGTTGTTAAGGGCCTGACCAGCGTTGCCGAAGTGGCACGATCGTGCTTTTTTGACACGACATTTTCCTCGTGGCACGGTGGCACGAAAAAGTCGTTTTTCTATTTCCATTATTTTACTTAAAATGAAGCAAATTTCAACAAAATTTAATGAAAATTGGTCCAAATTCCGTAAAAAGTGGGCATGACACATAATTTTTTGACAATGCACGAATAGAGCAAATGATTTCCATTGATTTTTGTTATTGTAATAAAATTGATTACAGGTTTTTCCAGAAAATAGAAGAATTTGTGTTTTTTTTTCATGTGGCACGAAAATTGTCACGTTTTTTTCAGAAAATATGGCACGTTAATTTTATTTCAGGCAGCAACGCTGGGCCAGACCCATAGAATCCGTCACATGCGTTGCGGCAACAGATCCGTTGACATTGACTTATGCAACGGATAGGGGTGACCCAATGGATACGTTGCGTTGTTTTGATAGCTTAATTCAAATTATTAAGTGATGCGTTCGATTTTTCGAGCCTATTGCGCACTGAGGAAGGTCAGCGCATTTCATAAAGCTTAAAAGTTTTATTTTATATCTCTTGTATGCGTATGCTGGACAAACGTCACAAAACTAACAAAATATTTGCAGAGTTATCGCCCTTTCTTTTTTGTGTTTTTCCCTATTGTTGCAGATTTTCACGATAAAAAAAAATGGCTAAATTTTTGTCAAAAAAAAAAAAAAAAAAAATCATTCATTGGTGGTCGTAGTTTTAAAGTATTTGAGGAAAGGAAAGTCGTAATTTCTTAAATAAAAAAAAAAATTATACCATGATTGAGACGACATGGGAAATATTAAAAAAAAAAAAATCTGGAACCTTGCTATGGTTGCAAGGTTATCCGTTATTCACTGGACACCCTGTATACAAGTATTGGTTTCGTGTAAATTTCGAGCTTGCAATCGCTACACCTCCCGATCGTCTATGCGTCTTAGATCAGCCATACAAATATGTATTTCGGTTTTTCCCAAATTTTCTCAAAATGGGTCCAACGATTTTTTATTAAACTTCGTACCTGGAAAAACTAAAATAATTGTAAGAAAACTGTGTTTCAAGTTTTTGCCAAAAATTCCGCATTCCGGAAATATTAGTGTTTTACTGTTTTTTTTTTTTTTTTGAGAAAATGCGTTATTTTCGAGTAATTCGTGTATATTTTCTGAATTGATGGACCAATTTTGTTATTGTTTTGTAATTTGGTGCTTCTGAGTAGTTCAAATAATACTCGATTTAAAAATTTTGAAAATAATTAAAAAAATTATTTAATAAACTATATTAATTATTTTTTATAGTCTAAGCTCGAATTATAAGAGTAAGGAAGATTACCTTACATAGCGAAGGTTTTTATTAAAATGTCAACATTAATACAACCATGCACTACTGCATACCTATATAACAGATTAAGTATATGTATAAACATGGAAATTTTCGAGTTTAAAGGATCAAAACGCTTGCAGCTTTTTCAGGTGTGTCAAACTCCTATGATATCACTCAAGTTGTGTTAAATATGCTTCTAGCAAATTAATCATCGAAGCATGTTAGCCCTCAGAAAACCACACATAATGTATGTGTCTGTATATGTATACTACATAGTTAAAGACGACAAGATATTCGCTTTAATAACCTCACCGGACTAAGCAAATATTAAGTGTAATCATCAAGCTGTAAATAATCCAAACGTGTGTTGGCGGTGAAGCGGGTCGCTTAATATTAAATTAATCATTCAATTAGAAAATTCCATTTACAATTCACACAACAATTGTTGTTGGTATTGTGTGTATATGGTGTTGAGTGAGTGCATGTCTTCAAGGGTTTTCGACCTGCTGACCCCACGTCAATTCCCTGTCAGCAATAATTAACTCACAACTGCCTGGATGGTTGGAAGTTGTATTTTCGTTTTCCATATTTTTAAAATTATTTTTTTGTTTCCTCAAATATATATAAAAAACTGTGTGTAGGTGGGCATGAGTCAAAGACATTTTAGTTTCGTTCCAACTTTACTCTTGGTAAACTTGAAATAACAATTAACAAACCCCAAGTTCTAATTGTATGTTTATTAGCACCTCCTTTGAATTGCTTGAGGGAAATGCATGTTAATGAAAATAACACAAATGCAATTAATTAGCATGCTTGCTGTGGTTCAAAGGGTACCTCGCAGGAACTATATTGCCCCTCCGTTGAATCATCATCATCATCATCATCATCATCGTCATCATCAACCTAAATAATCGAAGCGAAATTCGCAGAGTATTTTAAATTAAAACTTTCACTCGTATATACCTAAAACCATGTAAGGTATGCTCGCGTGCTTTCTTCTTCAAATATGAATTTCAAATTAAATTTACTTTCGGTGTTGCCAAAGCATTATAAGAGCTTTTAGTGTGGTAATTAATTTTGTAAAGTTTGTTTGCATCCCTGTTGGCTGATCCATCAGCGATGCGATGTTATATCGGTGATGCAACTAACTGACTAAGTGCATACATAATGTAAAGGTAAACATTGATTTCTCAGAAATTGCAATGAAATAAATAAAAATGTGTAGGTAACGTCCGAATTTTAGTAAAATGTTGTGGTACTAATAGTACCTCGACTTTCTCCTTAACTGCTTAACCGATTTCGATCAAAATATTGGCTGGAGGCTGGGTGTGACCAAAAATGAGTTTTTTGCAAATATCTCAAAAACGGTTTGTTGGAGAAAAATTTTGTTCCTCATTCTGGTAGCTGAAGTGTTTTCCTATAACAATAATCTGTTGATTTGTTGAAAATTACATGAGCTTTAAGATTGGAGAATAATATTTTTCTCAAGCACAAACCGTTTTTGAAATATTTGCAAAAAACTCCCATTGCCATGACTTTTAGCCCCTTTTTCGAGATTTTTGGACTTTTCGATTTGCTGTAACTTTTTAACGGTTAATTTAACAAAAAAAGTGAAATGCTAGTTTTGTTGTAAATTATATGAGCTTCAAGAATGGCGACTATAATTTTTTTCTAACATAAATGGTTTTTGAGATATTTGCCAAAAACACCCATTTTCATGACTTTTTGCCCACTTTTTTTCAGAAATTTTTTGACTTTTCCATTTGTTGTACCTTTTTAACGGTTAATGCTATGAAAAAAGTAAAAATACATTTCTGTTGGAAATTACATCAGTTATAAGGATGATGAAATAAATTTTTCTAATATATATTTGCCAAAAACTTCCACTTTCACGACTTTTTGCCCCTTTTTTTTTAGAGATATTTTGACTTTTCGATTTGCTGTAACTTTTTAAAAGTTAATGTTACGAAAAAATTTAAAATTCATTTTTGTTGGAAATTACATAGGCTACAAGATTGAATATGTAAAATTTTTCTCTAACACAAACTGTTTTTGAGATATTTGAAAAAAAACTCCCATTTTCATGACATTTTGGCCCCTTATAAGAGATTTTTTAACTTTTCATTTGCTGTAACTTTTTCAAGGTTAATGCTACGAAAAAACCGAATAGATCGTTTTTATAGGAAATCGCTTCAGCTACCAGATTGAAGAATAACATTTTTCTCTAGCACAAACCATTTTTGAGATATTTGCAAAAAACTCATTTTTAGACCCTTGGACCCCTTTTAACTGACCTACCGGTCATCGGTCATCGCGCAACAGCACAGCAGAACTTATAACTAGTTTACTGGAGCCTGAAGGAAATTAATTTCTTGAATTGACACCTGAGCAAATGTTGAATAGGGGGATGGGCAGCATAAATATTAAGTCAAATATTTATTTCGTTCTTTTATTTATGCTTATAATTCATCTTTTCAATGTAGTTTTCCAACAGTAAACAAACGGGTTCTTACTTCTTTACGATTGTGACACAGGAATGCAATTTTGCTCAAGCTATAAAAATAGCAAAATAGAAATAGCACTAAGTTCACAGGTTTTCTTATACGATCCTGCTAAAATTTAAAGTATAACATAACCCATATAAACCTGTCAAGGATTTTCTTTCAAATTGGCAACACTGACCTCCTTTCGGGTTTGTAAACAAAACTATACGTTAGGGTAATAATTGTCAAAGTAAAAACAGGTATACAAAAATTTCAACCACTCATCAGGACCTACAAACAGTATTACTTACACGACAAAGTTCAGAATGAAATGCTCTTAGATGTCCTTTTGGCAGGATCTAAGTATCCTTAATTTGTTGTCGTCCAAAACAAATGGCATTGGAGTTCTGTCGTTTATGCATGTCCTAAGTACCATTCGCAAATACATGAGCGACCTATACCTGTGGTTATTAGTGAATGTTAGCCATGTTTTTTTTTTTTTTTGCAAGCTACAAAGTCGTGTTTTTTTTTGTTGGAAGGTATTTCACCTATCTTTGCAACGACTACGATGTCCTGAGGGTATGAAGATTGGTCTCGTAAGTTGTTTTACATATTTTCTTTTTTTTTTTTTAATTTCTCTTCTTGCAACCAAGAATTTTCGGATGAAATGAAAATGTAAAACAATTTGCAGGAAAACTTCACACATGCAATTTGTGTGCCGTGCGGTGCCAGGAATGCAAAAGTAGAGGCTCATTTCACCTCCTCGTATAATTCTATTTATATATAGTAAAAGGTGGATTGGCTTTATTGTGGAGCTTAGAATGGTCATCAAGGGCATTGCATGTAGGTACACAGTGGTGTCTTTTACTCTAATACATAAATGTTGAGTATCAACACACAAGGCAATCATATGAATGAAGTTTATTGCTTAGTTCTTAGAATTTAGTTTTTTGGCATTAATCTGGGGAATACATAGGAAACAACTTGCTCTATAGTAGATACACGAGTGTTTTTGAAATTACTTGAAATATCTATAGAAAGGTTTTTTGAAACTTCGTTGTCATATTGTGTGTGATTGAGCAAGGAATTATGTTGAACCACTGATCTCTATAATACACTGGATAGCGCATCCATACAAGAAAGTTGATGCCATTTAAGAATTGTTATATGTTGAGTTGCCTATTTTTTTTGTATAACAGTATAACTGTATCACAAAATTGGAACTAAAATATTTTAAATTTACTTTTACAATTATTTTAAATTACAAAAAATCAAATTTACAAACAAGTGATGGTTCTTTTGCTTTTTTTTTCTTAGAAATTCCACTTTGGTTTTTGCCTCTCTTCGGTTGTAGTAGAATTTTTGAGATCTCAGCATCTTGAACTGGCCTTCTCAGCCTCACTGAACATACCTAAAGTGTTGAGTTGCCTACGTACTTGTCATCTTCAATTGGAAGTAGAAAAACTGTTATACTTTGTAGAGAATCCACTATCCAGTGTATTATAGAGATCAGTGTGTTGAACAGTTATGTAGAAATTGATTTCCAGAAATAAATAATATGTCGTAAAGCTTTTCGATAACATTAATTCTTCGTACAAGAAAAGTCTTTAAGCTGGGTTTTGTATGAAATCGATACCTTAAATTAAATTGTTTAATAAAAAGAGGATTATAGGAATCCATTTAAGTGAAATAAGTGGTATTTTCATTAACATAGTGCCCCATTGGGCAATAAGTCTGATTTGATCTTCAAAAAATGACTTGTTTTTTTTTTTTTTTTTTTTGTATTTCCTCTTAGCCTAAAGGTTTATATGTTTAACCAAAGTTTGCTTAGCTGATTAACTCAGCATTAACTTTTGTTTTTATAAAACAAATGAAACATAACCTGCATCAATTATACTAATGTGTATTGTATATTGTCTATACAATCCCATTGCCGTACGAATATAATATTAAAAGATACAAAAGTATGACCTTATAGACTTTTATGTTCCAGGATAGGTAATATAATTTCCTTGAACTAAACATCGTGACATAAAATAATAAAAAATCTGCTTCATCAAATATTTATCAAATTTTAACGGAAATGGGACGAGACTACTTTGAAAGCACCCGAGACGAGACCGTATTTTTGGTACCGAAATTCGCCGAGAGTCTCGCTGGTCTCGGTGGTTTGGTTTCGGTTTTCGCTAGAAGAAATACTTTTTAATTTAATTATTTTTTAGTAGGTACGCATGTTCAATTTTTATAATATTCACAAGTTTTTTTTTGCGAAATATAAAATATTCTATGCGCGTTAAAATATCGAACCACATATGTACATAGTTTTATACTCAGGTGCACTGCGAATATCCAGAGAAAAATACGTATACATGTCATTGGAATAGAAATCGCTCATTTTCAGACTTTGTTTTCCCCGACGGAAAAAGGTTTTCTGATTTTATTTTTTGCTCCGAAAAAAATTGATTTTAGACCTTTTGGGTGACATTTAATGTGCCAATAAAGTAAAAATCGAAGATATTGAAGATACGAGTTTAATATTTATTTCTCCATGTTGGTCTCCGCCATTTAAAACTCACGAGTCTGTTTTATACATTTTCTTCATGCTTCACACAAGACTCCACACCCCGCTTTTTTCTTACCAACAAACTGCCGAGATATCATATCGTACTCTATCTTTTCTAAACAGGCATCTTACATCTCTTTACCACAAAAAAAAACACGAAACAAACAGTTAAGGATGACACCAAGACCGAGACCGAGACCGAGACCGAGACGAGACTGGCACATTAAAATTTTCACGAGAAAAAGGCGAGATCGAGATCGAGACGAGACTTGGTTAGGCGAGACCAAGACCGAGACCGAGACGAGACTGAATTTTTTCGATTTTGACGAGACCGAGACGAGACTAACAAAAGTCTCGCCTGGTCTCGTCTCGTTGCCAGCAGATTGTGCATTTTATCTAAGCTATGAAATTTTATCATAATTTTATTCAACAGATTTTACAATATGTAATAGATATACCTTGTGATTTAGTACATACGTATGCATAGAATTCTTGTAAGCAAATTTGTAGCAAGAGACCGATAAGTGCTTCTTACATGCAACATTGCTGCTGAAATCTCTATAAAATACCATTTTACATAAAGCTGTCAAAATTCCTTGTTTCACTTTTTTTTTTCGTTACATACAATATAATGTAGAAGTATCGTGTTTTTATTTAATTCATTTTTTCTATTTAAATATCATGAACCTAAGTGCAATACCACATTTTGTGTGCATATACTTATCGTGTTGACTTTTAAATTCATGTTTTTATATAATTTACTTGACGTTTACGTGGCTTTGTGTGAAATATTTCAAAATTAAATACAGATTAGGGGATATCAAAAGGGCACTTTATGCAATATTACTTACACGAAACAACTTTTCTGCATAACCTGTTCCTTGTCACCTTAGGGAATTTAATAATAATTGCACATAAGGGAAATAGTACGCCTTCTAAATTCTATGCCTGCGAGTTCGATAATAATAGAGCCAAAGCTAAAATCAACACGATGTATGCGGTTCCACTTAAAGGGTATCTAACATTTAATTTTTTGAACTCAGTACCTATCTCGATTTTCGTTATTTTTCTTTTTTTTTAGCTCATTTTCCTTGCATCACATCAAATAGAATTTTCTATGGTTCCAGGTACATAATTTCACTTAGAATTTAAAAACAATATTGGTTCCATTCCGTGCAATAAATAGCTTAAGATTCTAATCAAACAAATAATACATAATTATTATGAAAATAATACGTATTGGAGATAAAACCGAAAAGCATTTTGCAATAACCACCGATACCGTGGCGTCAGTACATTGCTATATGGTTTTTCCTATCGAAAATTACAGACTTGACAAACTAAATTGTTGGATAAATTTTCTTGAATCTTAGTTTATAAAATTTATTAATATCGCGGGAAATAAGATTTCAAGCAAATGCTTGGGAGGGACTATTAAACTAGTTGAGAAGGTTCTTGTTTGCAGAATTCAACAAGAAGTGTCAAAAATAGAAACATTACCTTAAGAAAGTTAGTCCAGAAAGAAGAGTTTTATGATATGAAAAAAAGGCAATAGAAACGAAATAAAATTTGTTTTGATCCTAAAGAATGGTGAATTAGTCAAACAGCTGATGCCACAATGACAATGAACATTCTGCACGAACGATTTGAGGGCATGGTGGTTATCCTTATCTCATACATAGGCGACGACATGGTAACTCTCGTCTTATTTCTTAATTAATAATTTGGGGAGCCAAATTAAAAAAGAGGAATCCAAAAAAAAAAAAAAAAATATACCCAAGGGGAGATCAATTTGGTTTGCTTAGATCAAAAATCAGCGCAAATTTACAGTTGGATAATTGTGACTGTAATTTTGCTCGAACAACTAATCGCTTCAAAAGATATTGTACATTTTTTGTTTGTTTTTTTTTTTTTTTTTTCGAAATTCATCAATTAAGAACGTCAAGCGAGTACTGTACAAAATTTTTTTGGGGCTTCCCTGGGTACGGCATTATAATAAAACTAGCCGACCCGTGCTCGCGTTGCTTCGCATGCTTTAAATATACTTATTAATATGAGTAGGTAAAATGCTTCATGAGACTAACCGCAATTATATATACACATAGTTCCATATGCTTTCCGTAACCAAATAAAGAATTTTATTTTCTCTCACTGAAACTGTTTCATGATGCCAAATATACTATACATTTCCTTTTATAACTATTTTTTATTTTTTCCCTTGGACGAAAACTCCCTTAGACGGACAACAGTGTTGCGACCGTCACTGTCCGGCTAAGGGAGCTTGCGCTATATGTTATTCCTTACTCCACTCAGTTGAAATCAGTAATGTTTCATTTTCATAATCTTCAGCAGCTTTAAGTAAACCTTTTTTTCATGCTGCTTTCTACTGAATGCACTGCCCATTTTCCTCTCAAAATATGTACATTTATGTAACACTTCGGTTCACTGCAGAAGAAGCAAAAAATAAACACACTGCGCACGGCAGTAGTGTTGTACGGTTGTACCCATACTTAAAATATGTAGGTATGTATGTAACATTTTAGTTCGCTTAAGAAGAAGGAAAAAACTAACACACTACGCATTGGCCGTCGTCGTTACAAAAAGTCAACAATTGAGTGGAATTAAAGGAGGAATAAAAATGTCAATGAGTGGATGAGCGAACAATTGAGTGGACAGAGATTCAGAAGCAAATACACAAAAGAAAATGCATAAAACACCGAACGATAATGAAATGGAACAAAGCAGCAACCCAGTCATTGCGATTGAATCGAATTCATAGATGCAAAAATACAAAAAGTTTATAAATTTATAATTTGTAAATAAATTTATTTCTCAGCTTGTAAGTACAGTTAAGAAATGATTTAGAGCTTAAAATTTGCATAAAACTATTGACTTTATACAAAAAATCCCATTTTTGTAAAATATCAAGCAGGTTTAAAAGCATAATTGAATATGTTGGTCAACTTCGACAAAAAAGTGTACGAAATTTTCTTAAAAGTTAATAATCTAATTCAACAAATATATTTAACAAATACAAAATATCTATTTACATGCTTCAAAGAATAAGGAAAATTATAAAATTTGTTTCAAGTAAATCGGTTGAATACTTTCTGATAAAAATGCGGACAAGCAAAATATTTGTTTCGTCTTTATATAATAGTAATGATAAAACACTTGCCTCAACACATGACATAAGTTTAATTTAAAAATATAATAACCATCTAGGTACTTTAAATTGGTACATAAATACATTATATATTTTATAAACTTTTAAAAAAATATCTTTGGATTAAAACTTCTCAAATTAACACTTTTCTTGACTTTTTTTTCCTGCAAATTTATTAATTAAATCTTCCATAGCAAAATAAGATTTTCGTTTTCCAAGATTTTTGGCTTCTATGGACAAAATTGATAAATCCGATGACGTTCCAGGCCCATAGAAGTTCTGAGGTAATTTTCAATTATTATAAGCTTCTTTCAGCTGTTGCTGTTTTTATTTTTATTATTTCGTTTGAAAACTATAACAATTTATCTGGTTCTAAGACTTCGAACACACTGCTCAGATTATAGAGTCTCTGAAATCTATGTTTAGTTTGAGTAATCAAAAAATCTACGCAGCAATAATACACATTGACTATCGAAAAGACACATGAAAAAAAATTGGCTATAAGTACGGGCCTGACTAACCGATTTCTGCAATTGCAAAATTGATAAAAAAATACATCTATTTCTTAAAGGTAAACATTTTACTGGTTCGATTTTAATAAGTATTTTTAAAATACTGATTAGTTCATGAGCTGAAACATAAATTTACATTTAAAAAAATAGTTTTTTATTCGTTTTTGTGATTGCAGAGATCGGTTAGTCAGACGGTTATGAAAACACCCTACACTTTAAATAATAATCGACCTAGTTTCTTACCCAACTCAATGCAAATTTGTTTACACTTACTTGTCGGGTGCTCTGTATCTTCACGAGCCTCTATATCTCGGGAGCCCCAATATCTCGGGGGCCCTGTATCTTGATACAGCTGATACAGCGGTAGCTACGCCCTTGTCTGTTACTTATAAAAAAAGACTAGGAGGATGTTGCTATTATTTTGTCTCAAAACTTTTTGCTATGAAGCTGCAGACATATGAGTTGCATTTTTCAAAAGCGCCGATGGTAAAGGTGTCCTGAAAACCTTAACCTTCACTGAAGCCTTCCTATCAGTCTACCCTTCCTGAACCAAAAATGTAATATCGGAATTACCGGTTTTGTATTGAACATGCGAACTATTTTAAGGGGTTGTTCGAAACATAGTAAAATCAAAGTAAAAAATAGAAATAAAATTAAATTAAACTAAAGTTATGCTTTATTTATTATTAATTCCCGTGTTTTTTTTTTTGGGAAAGCTATAAATTTGGTGGTTTTGTTTTTTGATGTTGGCGCGATAGATAATTTCCTTTGAATCTCGATGGCTATGTTCATAGAGTATTCGCCCGTTTTTCATGGTGTGTTTTTCCATTGGGCAAGAAAATCAATCTTTTTCTGTTCTTTTTTGAATAGAAGCATTTTTCGGCAGCAAAATTACCAAATTTCATTGCATCGTTCACACAACACATAAATTAAATTTTGTTTGAAATTTCAAACTAAATTTAGTGTTGATAGAAACTACAAAAACAAATTTCTATTGCAATTAAGTAAAAGTCCCAAGAAACACACATTTTATTGCTCTCTTTTTTCTATTAACAAATTATGGAATGAAATTTTACTACCTGAGAAGAGTAGGTACACTTCACTCTGATAAAGTAAACTCTCTTTTCATCGTTTCGTTTTTGTGGCAAAATGAGTTATTAAGTGTGTTTGTTTCACATTCATTCTGTTCCAGGAAGATTTTTCAGTAATCTTTTAGATTACAAAATCTGGAAATCTTGTTGATTCCGATGAGATTTGTTGGTTTTTGCTTGAAACTTAAATTTTGATCAACTTTTAAATAACAATGGAAAACCACATACAATTCAGTTAACAAATCATGTTTTTTTATCAAACAAAATTATCGCCCAAAACTTCATTTATGATACATAGATGACATTTTAGTCCCATTTCACACGAAGAAACTGAGTTTCCAGTTACTTCCGGTCTGGATGAGAAAGTGAGAAAGTATGAGGGGTAAAAAAAAATCTTCCCGGTCAACGATTTCAAGTGATTTTTTTGAAATTCCTCTTCACACTACGTTTGTGTGCGTTCACCCAGAAAATCTCGTACAATTGTTTATTCGTGTGCAACATTTAAGAGATTTTTAAGGAAATTAAAAGGTAGGTAGGTAGAGATGGCGGCCCCGAGCAGCCTAAGCTCGGTGACCCAATTAGCGCTGAGGAGCGCCGTTTTGATACCATGACTCGTGTGACCTATATAAAAAAGAATCGGTGTTATAAGAGGGATTTACGGATCAAAATGCCAGGCTAGGCAGATTGTTGGTTTCAGAAGTCCATTTACCACCTACTTGTAGTCTATGGATTCTGACGGGGGAAATGGTGTAGTAGTAGGAAATTAAAAAAGTGCCAAAAAAAATCTCCAGAGACTTGTTTCCACGTGTGAACTTACTTTGACCATAATCTACGAACAAACCCCCTTCCTAAAGTATTTTTCGTTCTTAAAACCCTTTCCCTTTATTGCATAGCAAAATTTAAAACAAAATCCAAATCGTTATTAAAATAAATGTTGTTATATTATTTAAATAATGTATTTAAATCAAATAAAAATTGAATTTAAAATTATTGAATAAAATTAAATTTTTATTTTTACATAAGACAACACAACATGGAGACAACACTATAAATCTTCATGAACATCTAAGCCGTAGTTTCACAGTCGAAGAAACCGACACTTATGAAAATGACTGATGCTAATTGTCAGAAGGCAGATTAACCTGTCAATGGCACTTAAGTCTCGAATGTTTGTCACTTAAGTGCTACGCACGCAGACTATAAAACTGAGCCTTTAAATTCGTAATATTAGGCATGTTTTATTGGAAAAGCTATCCATAGTACAGTACGATTTAACATGCATTACCAATACAACATCGCCAGTATGATAACGGCCGATAAGAAGCTAAAGTAGAATCCTACAACTGTGGATAGGATTTTGCAAATTTGTCACTTTACTCGCATAATTCTCGCAAAACCTGCAATTATTTCATGAATTATTTTATAAAAACTAACTTTTAAGACTTTTTTTTTATTATCTCGAAAATTGTCAAATTAATTTAATTTTCATTTCGGCACATCTTCAATAGTACCAAATGTGAAAAATAAAAACCAAGCTACTGCCGGTGCGTTTTATTGAGAGTTTCTTACTATACTATGTACAAAATTCCCAATAAAACACGCCTATTGTAATATTAAGAATTGACCTTTTATAAGGATAAGTTTCTTTTCGGATTGTATATATTTTTTTTTTTTGCAAATATGCTACAAATGAGGCTCTAAACAAACTAAATTAGTTTGAAAAACTTTAACTTTGATTACAAATATTCTATGGCTAACCAATTTCTGAAAATATTTGACCTTTTTTGACCAATTACTTGGCCTTTCAGATGGCATTCTTTTTTTTTTTTGTAAGGTACATTGATCCCAGAGCTCAGCTCACACATTAAATTTTGTAATGATTTTGATTTTCTTATTATAAATTAAATTTAATACACTTTTAACAAAATAACCAACAAGTGACAAGTTAAGCGTCTATTTTTTTTTTGTAATAGCGAAACTTGAGAACAAAAAGATCAATCTTAACAATTTGCTACTGAGTTAAAGTATTTCATCGGTCCCTACGAAGGAGAGTTTTTTTTTTTTTTTTGTCAATTTGTTTTTATTGGTTTTGAAAGAAAGCATTGTTGTGTGAAAACACTGTCAATTCAAAGCTGCTGGTCACTTTTTGTTATTGCTGTGTGTACTGTGTTGTCTTTTGTTGCTATAAAATAAAAAAAAAATAAAAGGAGAAAGACCGACCAGCTACAATTGAACAACTCTTCCGGTCATCTTTGAAGATTTCATCAAAATATAATGATTTCTTAAGTGCACCATCACAATAATGCTGGCATTGTTGTTATAGGTCTTTTAGATGATTTTCCGGTTTCTTTTGCGAGCTCAATTTATTTATTTCCCTTTTTTTTGCAACCTCATTTGTAATTTAATAAATTGAAAAGGAAGATCGAAGATAATTTCTGAAAGGTGGCAATCTTTGGGGTCATCACTTGGAGATTTTAATAGCTGTTGGTACTAAAATATACATTTTCTTACAATTACTTATTTAAAAATGTATTCCAGCTTATTGTTAGCTTAGATAAATAATGCCAAAGAACTTGTATTACTAATATTTAAAAAAAAAAAAATATATATTATTTAAAATTGCACTTACCATTTTTTTGGAGAAAAGATATCGGTCGTGTGTTGATTGAAGATGTATGATAAAAAAAATATACATAGTTCTGCATTTATAAAAAAATCTACATGATAGTATACAAAGTAATTTAGTTGTTTAGTTTTACGTTAGGTATGCAATTTTAAGAATTTAATTTTAACTTTTTTTTTTTGGGTAAATACTATATAGCATAATTTAAATTAACCATGACTATTATTAATTTTATTGAGTGAAGATATTTTAAATATATTTATTTTGAATGTTGCAAGATTCATGGGATGCATTTCAGAAAACTACAAAATTTTACATTCTTTAACACATACCCTGAATTTATTTCTCTCGGTATACTTTTATATTTGTACTTTCGGTTAAAAATACCATTTTATAACGTGCTCTTTAAAAATTTTAACTGTTGTTAATTTTGTTATTACATTATATACTTTTTTTATATTACGAAAAAAAAATTATTGTAAGATTTAAAAACGCAAGAAACTGAACAAATTCTATCACTATTTTCTACTTAGTTTTTAGGTTCTTTATTTTTGAATTTATTATAAGATTATTTTTGTTGTTTTGCTGAGATTTTGTAAAATTTTTAAAAATGTTTAAGTATAGTATTTTTTATTTTATCATGATTTTTATTCTATTTTATTTTTAATAAAAAATATAGTTATAATAATTGTAAGTAAAGGGTTTGGCAGTGTATAAAGACACCAAATTTTCCCTAAGAGAGTACAATTTAGAATTTTAGCTTTATTTATTTTTTTTTGTTTAGTAGATATGTACTAAAATGTTTATAGTAATAATTTATTTTAAATAGGATTTTTAGACTAAGTTATTTTTATTTATTGTTCGTTATACGTATTGAAGAGTTTGAATTAGTATTTTTGTATGTTTATTTATTGTTATTAATAGGAATATTTATTAAAAATATTTTTTTTGAAAGCCCAAAGGTTAGTATACGTTTTTTGATATGATGTATTTTAAATCTAATAGTATACATAAGTTTTTATAGTACAAGATGTTACTTAAGCATAACAACAAAATTTAACTTTATATAATTTGTATATAATAAAAATGTTTATTTTATTTAATTTTAAGAATTAAAATATTTAAATCTACGTTTCTGGCGTTTCATCTTACTTATATTTTTATACAACTATCGTTATAGTGGGCGAAAATGTCCAAATGGTCCGCGAAGACCGTTCAAAAAAGCTTTTTTAATCTTTTTTTTGTGAATAAAATTATTTAAAGTAAAAATAGATATTTATAGAAATATTTATGTAAAAAAAATCTTATTAATTGTTGATTGTAGAATTTTACGTTATTCCTGTAGTCAAATCTTTACGAAATAGAGTTGCCATGTGTTGAGTGTTGATATTTTTTGTTGTTGATTGAAGATATGTGCATATATATATTTTTTTATATATTTTAAGACGGAGTATGATTTGGGGCAATTTGTTTATGTTTTTTTTTTTTTGGTTTCAAATTTTTGACGGGATTTTTGTTGTTGTGTTTGTTGATGATGTTTTATTTTTTCGTTGAACATTACAACGTAGTTTGTATACATTACCTTGGTGGTGGTGGTGATGGAGGCGGGGGCGGCGGCGGTGGTGGTGGTGGTGCCGCTGCTGTGTCGGCACTTCTTTTGTTTCCTGTTGTTTGTAAATCGAGGGCAAATGGAGTGACTGGACTTTCTCGCGGTCGCATTGTTGTGGGCGGACCTCGAAAAAAATATGGATTGCCGAAAAAATCCGGCGATGATGGCATCATATTAATATTCGGGTATCTGTAACGAAAAATTAAGAAGTAAAAAGTTTAGTTATTATTTGCTTAATTGTATGAAAATTTTGTTAAACTTAAAAATATTTAAATTTGATCATTTACTTGGCACAATATTGAAATTGTGTTTTAATGTTTTTTTTCTTCAAACTTTCGAGTTGAAAAAAATCAGTTTATTTTTAATAGTTATGTATATGGGTAGGGTTGCCAGATTTGTCTCTCGACGGGAAAAATGACAAAAATAAGGAAAAATACCGGGATTTCAATTTTTTCCCCGGGACAAAATAAAAACTCATCGAACGAGTATCTAAATCAAAAAAATCTTTACAAAAAACAGCAAATATTTCCAGGTATAATTTTCGTTAGCCTCTGTGCGAATTGGATTGAAAATTCGAAACAAATTTTATCCAAGATTAAATTTTGAAGTTTCCACGTATATTTATATTCACCGCCAAAAAAAATTATCTTCGGGTTAAATTTAACACGATTCGTACCCAGACATTAAATCATAAATTCGCATTGTGAAACAATACTTATTTATCTTTCTCATTATAATTGCTATTTTTTAACAATTTTAGTCCGATTTTAGTTTTTATATTAACTCTGGACTAAGATTGGAAGAAATTGGGAGTTTTGGAAAGCAAATGAATTTAAATGTTTTCCAATTTGAAGTGACAGCTATCAAGCTGCCAGATGTTCTACTTAAGTTTAAATTTAGATCACAACGCAGTTATTCTTTTGCAAATATTTTAAGATGTTTACACTCAATATTATTCTGTGAGTTCTGGGGCCTATTTCACCAAACAATTTTCACTTTTCACTTTGCAACTTTTCACTTTTACTTTGCAAATTTCGTTTCACCAAACGCAAATTTGCAAAGTAAAAAGTTTTGCTAATTTGAACAAATATTGTACTTTTCATTTCACCAAACAAATAAACTTTGCAAATTATATTTAGAATTTTGAAAAGTTTTTTCAGTAATATGCAAAGAGAAATTTTCATTTTGCAAATAAGCGTTTTTTATAATAAGTTGTCGGAAAATAATAATAAAAAAAATTCCATTTTGAGAAAGAAGAAGTAAGTAATAGTGATCAAAGAGTAGTAAAGTTAAAGTTGTACAAAGTGCGTACAATGCAGTTTGCTTAAGTCGTATGTTGGAAAATATCATCTGCAGTGCAGCCGGCGCAATAAAAAAATCGAGGTTATGAAACAGACAGAAGTGTCTCAAATTTATCAGATGCGCATGACGATTTTTAAATACAAAAGAGGATATTGACCATCACCTAATGCAGTGTTAATAACACTACTCTAAGAACAAATTCTGCAGAACAGAGATTTACCAGGGGTCAATGTCAATAATTTTTTTTTTAATGCATAATTGATCCAAATATCAATTTGGATCAAGTTTTACTTTGCAACTTTGCAAAATACGAATTTAAATACAAAAGTTCTTTTTTTAAATTGGTGAAACACTTTTACTGTTTACTTTTCAGAAATAGTCTGAACAATTGAAAAGTGAAAAGTGTTTTCACTTTGCAAATTTTGTGAAACACTTTGCAGGAAATTTTTTTTTTTTGCAAAGCTGCAAAGTAAAAAGTGTTTGGTGAAACAGGCCCCTGGTCAAATCCCGGGAAAAAATCTGCCCCGGTGGAACATTTAAATATATACCTGAAATCCGGGACGTCTCCGATAAACCGGGAAGTCTGGCAACGCTAGCCGCATGGGCTACAATTTGGTAAAAAAGAATCAAAATTTTTTTTTGAAAACTCAGTGTTTGAAATAATAATAATAACTAACTAAATTAAAAAAAAGAATATTTTTAACACATAATATCTTATAGGTAAATAAGTAGCTACATATTTCATACAACTGAAAAGTACTTTTTTCTGAGAGAAACACTTTTATTTTGGTTTTTCCAAGTTTGATCAGCTCAGGTCTATATTATTAAATTAGCGGAGTATCCTTTTTTGTTTTTCATTGCATACCATCCGGTTTTCAGCAAAAAAAAAAAGATTTCACCTTTTTTTTAAAGTAAGTACTAACTTTTAATTTTTTTTTCAATTTCTCAAAAACTAAGATACATATTAGCATCCGGTTTTCTGTTTTTTATTGAAAATTAATAAGAGCATTGAATTTTGAAAACAGTACATAAAATTTTGAAAAAAATTGGGTTAAATTTGTTTTAAATTTTTTTTTCAAAATTTCGAGTTTGAAAATTAATTTTTCAAAAACTGTTCATTAACACAACTTAACTTAAAACAAAACTTGAAAAGAGATTTCTGGCTTTCCAAAAAGGTAAAGCATATAGCATTCATTGTAGGTTTTACCGTTATTAAATATTTTTTTTTCTGTTTTAAGTAATTATTTTTATAAAACTACCCCACCCGCTTAAACGGGGGGAAATAGACCCCCCTCCCGGCATCATTGAAATAATAAAATTGATTTTTAAAGATAGTTTTAAAATATATTAAATATTTTTTGAAGCAAACAACTATGTGAATAATTTCCTTCATTTTGATACCAAAATGTCATTAATTTTCTTTCAATAAGTGCCCCAAAATGCAGAGTCAAAATTTTCAATGATGATTTTCAATGAAAGCGCCTTAAACATAAAATCGATCATTTAAAGTTTAATCCGTCTCTATTACAACAGTCTCCAGGCCCTAGAGTCTATGAAATTGAATTTTAGACCAGAAAACATTCCATCAAATGGTTTTCCAACATCCAGAAAATCAAAAGTTCCTGTTATAATTTTATTTTTATCTGTCAGTTGGCTTTTTGTTCAAATAATGTCCTATGTCACGCAAGCTGTATACCAAACAAGAAGTTCATGTAAAGCCCTGAAGTGCATTCATGTGTTGTACCGCGCTCTCTAACGAATTCCGAATTTGTCAATTGCATTTTTTCCTTCTAACTTAAAAAAAAAAAAAAAAGGAAGGTATCTAACAAAAAAATTCCATTTGGTCAACATGTGCGTTCGAGCTTCGAATGCAGTGCACGTTGGTGATTTTCTATTTAAACCTTGACCAAAAAGTCTCTAAGTTTCAATTGTACATTGAGGAAATGCATACAAAAAAACACAAAACACTTTCTGAATATAACGGTGTACAAAATATGACACCGTGATTCCTATAGTTTCTCTATTTGCTGCAGGTGCATTGCTAAGGCCTGGCTGATGGAATTTTGAAGTGCATCAATGCCTGATTCCGGTGTCCAGACCACTGGCAGTGGTTTAGGTTTCAGTTTCAGTTTCAATATGTGGATTTGAATTAATAAAAAAAGGATAACTTAAATCTTCACAAAATTCCACTGCAATAAGGAGTGGGTGCAGTGAATGCAAGTAGCACAATAAACAAATCACTCTCAGACCAACAAAAAAAAATATGCAACATGAAAAATTTAAAAAGTAGCATTGCATTAGTTAGTTTACTTATTTATTTATAATATTTTTTTATATTATTTAGCAAACAAATGGTAATATGTATATTTTGTTTCGTATTCATCAAAAATAATATGAGTTCGATATTGAACAATAGCGGGGACCTGTTCATGTATTCATTGTGCCTAACGAAGCGACGATTTTCGTTAATGGATTCCAATGAATACAAACGGCCGTCGTCATCTAGACAAAATTTAAAAAAACAAATATCTACATATAAAAATTTTTTTATATAGTACTTGCATGCATGATGTTTTTTTGAACAATAATCATCGGGGAAGGGATTAGCTCTAGACTTATTTAATTCAATAATAAATAAACCATTGAAATTTATGAAATTTCATTAGAATAACAGGAAAATATAGTTTTGATATGTTTTAATTTAGAAGATTATTTTTGTTTTCAATTTTTGTAATTCACTTGAACTATTTAATTATTTAAAGTTTGATAAAAGATTTTTTTAAAAATTATTTTAAGGGTTAACATGTTGTTTTTTTTAAGCTGGGAAAAAGTATCGTTGAATTATGTATGCAAAACACAATGATGAAACAAACTATATATAATACTTATGGGGGTTCATACTTCATACTCGAGAAATGGAATGTTTGAAAGTCCAAAACGGGAGGATAGACGTTTCAGAAATAATTTGCAATAAAACAGGATTTTTGAAAATCGACATTTTAACGAATCGATAATTTTTTTTTTCGATTTTCTAATCAGTTGATTATTTTTTTTTTTTTTTTGTAGAGATTATAAAAATCGACACCGTGAAGTCGATATTTGTAAAATCAACATATTTTACCCAACCCTCCCAATAAATGTCAATAATATTTATGAATTTTATGTTTTTGCTTTTTATGTTTTTAAGGAGTTCTTATAAAATTATGAAATTCTAACGGCCATATTGTTGGCTTTCTTCAAAGCTAGTTTTGAGCAAAAACTAGTTCTATTCAGGTTTGGAGTTTTAATTTGTGTACTAATTTTTATTACTTTGACATCTAATTCAAAATATTCATACATAGTTTGACATCTAAATCAAATCAGTAATTTTTTTCGAGAACATAAAAACTCGAAACTCTAACGGCCAATTTCTTCACAAAGTTCTAAAATTAATTTAAAACTCGATCCAGTAACTCTCGGTTTATCTTTGGAACTTAGTTTTAAAAACATTTAGAACTTGATCATTTCTTCACTTCTAATCATTTCCTTAGAACTCGGTCTAAGATCATTATTGAGTTTTAAGTACTTTAGATCTCGGTTTAAAGAAACGAAGTTCTAGTGTATATTTTAATACTTTTGTAGCACCCAGTATCATTTTCTGACAATCTATCAACAAATATTTAAATATTTGTCAGTTGCATTTTGCTGGATACTTTTTTTTGTGAATATATTTCTTTTATTTTGCTCATTAATTAAAACACATTCTCATTTTTGCTGTGTCAGTTTTGTTTGTATTGGTGTTGATGTTTTTATTTTCAATTCTATGTTGTGTGATTTCGCGCGTATTGATTTTTGAAAAATTGGTGTTTGCAAGTAGTAAATATTTTTATTAGTCCGATAGCTCGCATTAGATCTTTGACGTGAAATGAACCCAAAAAGATAAATGTGCATGCGCATCAAAGTGCATCAAAAAAAAAAAGAAAATGGTAACGGTTCCAATGTCCCGAATCATTGATTATGGATGTGGTTCTGACAAATAGTTTAGAAAAATGGCAATTACTTAAGATGGGCTTTGAGCACGCAATACTACATGTCTTTTGGCTTTCTTTCATGAAACAAAAATCTGGTGCGAGTTCACAAATCAAAACTAACAAAATGCACAGTATAAAAAAATGTTATAAGAACCACGAGAATTAAAAACAACACCAGCAGTTGCAACTAAATTGGATTCAACAAAATTGCCCACTTACTTAAAATTAATAAAAAGGATAACTTTAAAACAATATATTTACCTACATAAATGCTATATAAGGTCATTCCAAAAACACCACAAAGATCGTGTTTTTTGTGGCTTCTGCCCGGGATTAAGATTACTCAAAATGTCTCAGATTCAAATTCGCGCTCTTCAGTGTCAAGATGCGAACGGTTGTCATTATAATTCGTTTATTTTGAGGTAAATAGTGCTTTAGATGCCTTTTTTATCTTAACCAACAACGGCAGCATTAATGCATTTCTGTTTCTTTCCTCACCAGGAAAATATAGTGGTTAAAATCTTGTAATATGTACATAGGTACACAAATTTGTGTTTTGTCCAGCATATGCTATCTGGTTATATGGATTTTTCACCGCACACGAGAAGGCTTGCACCTAAAACTAAATTTATCCCAAATTGATTTGAATTACCTTTTTTTAAAGTCGAATCAAAATTTATAACCAAATAGTTTTTTGAAGAAATAAAAATGTTGTTAAACCGAGTTCTAAGTCTCTAGACCACCGAATTCGAGGGTCCAAGTTTATCGAAGTTCTATCTCAAACTGAGATCCAAATCGAAGTTCTAACGCGTTGAAGAAATGAGTTAGAACTCAATCAAGTTCTAATTTTTCGATAAACCGAGTTTTAGGAGTTAGAACTTTGTCAAGAAATCGGCCGTAATAGAACTAGTTTTTTTAGTAAAACTAGCTTTGAAGAAAGTCAATAATATAGCCGTAAGGGTTGATTGATAAATTTTAAATTTGAATATTTTGTAAAGAGTTTGGGTTTCTTTAGTACGCCTTAAGTACCTACATAGATTATGTATTATGTATATTTATTAATGTTACCATTTTAAGTATAAGACTTCGGTAAACAGTGTTGCCGACGGCAAACAGAATGTGAACTCTGACAGTTTGGGGTTAGTAAAAATTGCCATGCAGCGCGAAAAGAGTTCGTTGAATGGATTTTGGAACAACAACAAGTGGATTCTGATTTTTGGAACAAAATCATATTAAGTGATGAAGCTCATTTTCATCATTAATCGTCAAAATTTTCGCATTTGGGGTTCAGAAAACCCACGAGTAATTGTTGAGAAACAAAAGCATCCATAACCCGTGACTGTTTGGTGTGGATTTTGGGCTGGAGGGGAGGCATTATCATTCTTCTTCGACAATGTGGCTGGTCAGGCAGTAACAAATAATGTTCATTATCGTAACATGATAACCCAGTTTTAAGTGCCTAAATTACAGGATGTGGGATCTTAGCACCTCATATATGGGATATTCGCAAAAAAAAGTATGTTATCTAAAAGATAAGATAACAGCTATTTTCATAAATTGGTCAGGCTTAGAAAATTTTTAATCCAGGGTTAATTTTTTTCAAGGTCACCGGCGATTTTTTGCAACTCAAGCATATGGGATATTGGAAAAAATATATGCATTTTATTATGAATTTTTAAAATTTATTTTTTCCAAGGTCGTAGAGATTTTTAACACCTCATTTGTGGAATTTACAAAAAGTAATTATGCCCTCTGAAAGTTTACTGAATCTTAATAAAATATCAGCTGGTTTCAGAAATTGGTCAGGCATAGATTATTTTTTATAATTTTTTATAAAAAAAAATTCAAGGTAAATGTTAATGACCTTTCATTTTTTTTGTTAAACTCTCATAACTAAAAATAACATAACTACAGCTTAACAAGTTCAGAAACTGCCTGACATTTTATAAGTATTAAGTAACCTTTCAGATGGTGATTAATCATTCCTTTTTCGTGACCTTTTTGAAATTCAAATTTTCAAATCCTAAGTGTGCTTTATGTCTTTCTTAAATTTTTGATTACAAAATATATTATTTGGTACCTTTATATTTTTTTCGAATATCCAATAAATGAGGTGCTAAAAGTTCATGTGACCTTGTAATGACATTTAAAAAACTTAAAAAAAAAAACATTAAAAAAACTATGTCTGACCAATTACTGAAACTACTTGACCTTGTATAATTGTTTATCTAAAATTCCACTAATGAGGTGCTTAAAGTCTTTTACTGTGACCTTGAAAAACACTTTAAAAATTAATTTAAAAAAAACCTATGTCCGAGCAATCACTGAAAATTACCTGACTTTTTTTCACTGGCCAGTGCCCCTTCAAGTGGTGTATTTTTTTTGTGAATACCCTATAATGAGGTGCCAAAAATCGCGGGTGACCTTGAAAAACTTCAACCCTGTATTACAAATTTTCTAAGCCTGACCAATTTCTGAAACTACCTGATCTTTTACTGACCTTTTAGACTGTATACTTTTTTTTTGCGAAAATCCCATATATGGGGTGCTAAGATCCCGCAGCCTAAATTACAAGATGTGGATGTGACCAACATGTGGATTCAACAAGACGGTGCTACAATTCAATTACTTCATGAGCCATTTCCTTAATCGTGTAATAATCGGCCGTTTTCGCAATCAGAATTGGCCATCCAGATCTTGCGATTTAACGCCATTGGATTTTTTTAGTTGTTTTTTTTTTTTAATTCAAAGGTCTATGCAAACAATAAACAATTAAGCTCACGAACACCAATGTCTTGAAAGAGGAAATTAGGTGTATTAATGAAATTCAGCCACATTTATGCGAAACGGTCATAAAAATTTTCAATAAAAGAGTAAGTACTTGCCAGCAAAAGCTGTGGCGGCCATTTATCCGATGTGCTTTTCCATACAATTTAACCTCAATCTGTATACTCTATGAATCAATAAAAAACTTAAGCTTTCTGATTAAAAATTTGTGTTTTCTATCAAGATTACATTTTGCGTGCATTACGGGACACCCTTTACATAGAGCTGAAATCCAAACTTTGGATCATCAAAGCTTTTTAGGTTTGCCGCCATCTTGAATAAAGGAACTGACCAGTTTTCCGCGCATAAAACACGTGTTTCTTTTCACAACAAAATTGGCTCGTTTAATTTTGAATCCCCTATTAATATAAGATTAAGATGAACAACGTAGAGATAGAATTTATGCCTGTAACACAAAAGGGTGTACAGTAGAAATTTTTCAACTTTAAATTGCTATTATCGAAATACTAGCGAGTTGAGGTAAACAGGAGGGGTATCATTTAAAGCGCAGAATTTGCAGAATTGTTAGTCGCCACAAGTCACTGGTCGGGAGCTCACCGCGCGTTTGCGGTGGAGCAATTACGTGCGCGTCGCGTTTTTATGTTTTATGAGGTTATCTAACGGTTAATTTGGTGAATTAAAGTTATCCGCTCGCTTTCACCAGCTCACATACCAAAACATTACCAATCACAATCAACTTTTATTAAAAAGTACCAAAAACTGATCTATATAGCCTACTCGAGGTTTATTCATATTATCAAAAGAAAAGATCACGAAAGAAGGATATTATTTTAATTAATAACTATTTAAAATATAAAACGGATAAGAATCAATGACAAGTTACTTGAAATTTTTTTTGTCATAGACAATAATTTTCTTTGGTCTAAAAAAAGTACCTTATTTATTTTCCTGATGGAAATTCCGTACGGAAAACAAGTTTTCTTCAGGAAATGTTTTTTTTATAAAACAAATATTTCTTCCAAAGAAAATTTTGTTTATGAATTAAATATTTCAAGTGATTTAAAATCAATTCGTCTCCTTTTAGTATTCCAAATCGTATGATAAATCATTAAATTGTCAAAAAGAAACTTTTTCCTGATGCGTTTTCCTGATCGCTATCGCCAGCTCCTTAGGTATTCAAAGTCAACAATAAAATATCTTAAAGGTCATTAAACTCTATTGATCAAATTCTGACTCCTTATTACATTTAGCCACTATAAACACTAAGGGCAACTTGCACAAAACAAACGGATAAATACATAAAACTCAGCATGACGATCCCAGTTTATTAAAAAAATAAATAAAAACTTCGCGTTTTTTTAACTGGACGAACGGAAAATAAATAAAAAGCGGATAAGAATATTTTTTTCAGAATCACCAACACAACAAACACAAAACACAATGAAAAATAAACAAACTCTAACGTTTTGACTTGCTTTTTCGTAAGAAATTCTATAATTTGACGTGAGAGCTATTCATTTCATATTTATCCAGAGAACAAGGAGAAGATAGCTTTTTAAGTTTAAATAGAGAACAAATATTTTGCTACAACGTGATTTGAATAAAATCAGTCAGATATAGCTCTCTATTATTTATAAACCAGATGTTACTGCTGTCAGAAAACTTTTGTGCAAGTGGCCCTAAATATATCAGTATAACTATAAGACCAAACACAATTTCAAAGCTTTACCAGGCTATGTCACAGGATATTGCTTTGCTGTTAAATAGCATTCGACATCCAGTCAGAGTGTCAGTCAACAAAATTTGACCACTTTAATTGGTATAATACTAAACGTATGTTCAGCCATTAAAAAAGTATTCATTTCTACATTATGGAAATTATACTCGTATAGGCGACAGAGAATATATTTTTTACAATCACTCGGCCAGATGAACGTAACCGCACAACTTTCATAGAATTTTGACGACTGTGATTTCCTCTCCGAGTGCAGTGGAAAAACGAAAGTAATGAGTTTTCAATAAAACTAATTGAAAAGTGCAGCTTTTCATTCGCATGAAATATTTTATACCAACTTAAATACATATAATAGTGATGGGGATGGGGGGTCATCATTTCAGGATGTCCATTTGATGATTTTATTTTCTCATTTCGACAAAAATCCCCTCAACCATTACGGGTTGAAATATCAACCGAATACATTGGCAGTGACACCGATATACCACCATTCACAATTTCTGCGAGTTCATTATTGGTTCGCGCATCAGCGGCTAGATCGAAAGCGAGGAAAGTGCCTTCCATCATTTGTCCGCCACCTTTTGTGTTTTTGGCCTTTTTATGTTTGCATAAACTACACCGCGAAGGCACAGTTTCACGATGATGAATGCTTTCAGTGTAATCATATATTATGTAGGATATGTCATTTACTACGATTTTTGATCAAAGTAAATGTACCTTTTGTGTCTTTCACCATTCATCATTTTGCGTGCGTGGTTATACGATTTAGTCATGGTGCATTATTAAGAGACGAGACATATCCTGCCAGTCTATAACTAACAACAAACAGCGTTTCACATTTCAAAAAGGTCAATGTAAAACGCATTTATATGAAAAAAATAAACTGCAGTGCATCATAGCATCTAACTTGCAATACGAATATATAATTCGTTGCAGTAATATCGATGATGTTTCGCTTTTTTTTAAGTGCCGAAATTCTCAGCGTTTTTGAGTTTAAAAGTTTTTTGTGTAATTTTTTTTTTCTTGTTAATAGGTACTACTAGCGGATCCTGACGAACTACTTCATGTATGCAGTTATAGGGGTGTTACCAGCAGGCAATCAATTTGTATCAATTGGGTTGGGGTCGAAATACTGTAGGGTCAAAATACTGTTTTTAAAATACTCTATTCCAAAATACTGTATTTCAAAATACTGTAATTCAAAATTCTGGTTACACGAAATTCTGTATGGTCAAAATTCTGTATGGTCAAAATTCTGTATGAGTAAAATTCTGTACTTCAATATTCCGTTTTTCAAAATTCTGTATTTAAAAAAATTGTTTTTATAATGTAAAAAAGTGCGCACTTGTTTACATTATCAAAATATTTTTTTTAAATACAGAATTTTGAAAAGCAGAATACTGAATACTCACTCATACAGATTTACTTAAATACAGAATGAACATTGAAAGTTTGAATGAAATGAAATCTTATATTACAACAATTTTAATTGTAGGTACTGTCTATCAGTAGCGTGGCATGGATGATTTCAAATGGTAAGTCGAAAAAAAATTAGTCACCCGAAAACGTATAGGTAACTAAATTATGAATGTCTACCTTAAATTGTCTATATCGCTGTCCCCGCCATGATATAAGTTTTGATTTACAATTTTTGTATAGAAAAAGTCATAAAAGTTTAATTTTACAATAAAATAAAAAGGTGTATGAACTGTATTTTTTAAAGAAAAATCTACATGACTTCCACAGTAAACTTCACACAGCAACGCAGCGAGACACATACGAAGTTCTTGAAATAAGACGAAAAAAAGCGTGTTATTTTTTCGAGTTAAAATTAATTTTTTGCACAGAAAACTACCCCTACCCTGCTCAATGAACTTCATACAACAGTAAGACATAAAATTCTCTCTTCTACAACTTCATACCCCACAAAAAACACAAATAGAACTTTAAAAATTTTTCGCTGGATAGAACAAGCTTGTTCTGTCATTTATTTGTATTAAAACTCCCGAAATAAGACACAGAAAACCGAGTTATTTTTTTGCTTTCTTATGGAAAAAAATAACACGGTTTTCTTCGACAAATTTAGGGAATTTTCTAATAATTTAGATTAATGTTGCTCGTTTTTTAATAAACATGATTGAGATTTTCAAAAGGTAACTCGATAGGAATCGTGTTATATGGACGCCACGCCACTGCTGTCTATACATATATTTCTATTAAATTGTAAGGTAAACAAAATTCGGAAAGTTGCTACACTCAAGCCCCATTATACATAAATGTATTATTTATGGATACATGAAATTTGGTCATAATGAAAACTTACCCAAAACAAAATATAACAAATATCCCCAAAATTGGTGAAATTACCCCATTTTCAAAATGAAAAAATGACCCCAACTATATGAAAAAAAAACCATTTTTCATACTGAAATTTAATCGAAAAATTAAAAAAAATGAAAAGAAGCCCTAAAACAATGAAAAATGACCCCAATTCATAAAATATTATCAATTTTTTGTTGTTGTTGCTTTTATATAAATTTTGGGGAAAATTTTTATTTTTTGTTTGGGGCTATTTTTCAATGAGGCCAAATTTCCTGTAGCTATTTTGTACCTTTAATTGATCATATTAAGATGTCAATGTAAAACCTTCTCAAAATACTCAAATTCTATAATCATGCAATTTTGCAAATATAAAACATTTCAGACTTGTACCAATATTGCTGAAGAATTCTAAGTTTCATCGTTAAATTCTACAATTTTCACATATCGCGGTTTAACAGAAATATATTCACGAAAATAGAGTTAATAAAACGTTGATTACAAATAAGTCTTTTACTCGTTTTTAAAAAGATCGTACCTGAATGAATTTTTGTACAAGTAAATGCAAAAAATTCTATTTTTACTTGTACGTGTTTAACAATGATATTGTAAAAAGTTTTTTTCTTCAAAATATAGAACTTGGACATAACCAGCATTTTGGAAAACAGAATTTTAGACTTACAGCATTTTGAATAAGTATACAGATATTTGGATATACAGAATTTTGAAATACAGAATTCTGAAAAACAGAATTTTGGTCGTACAGTATTTTCAAAAAAAAGAAAAAACAGAATTTTGGTCATACAGAATTTTGATAGCCAGAATTCTGACCCGCTTCCGTAGCAATTGCCCATGTAGAAAGACTATTCGAAAAAAAAAAAAAACAATTCAGAAAGTACGCAATTTATTGTTATCACGACTTCCTGACTTTTCCGACCTAATTTTTCAATTTTTAGCTGAGTAGTACCTATGTTGAACCATATCAATACAAATCCAACAAAAAAATTTCCATCCGATTTGGATGATGTTTAGCCGAGTTATATGTGCGTACGAACAAAAAACTAATTCAGAAAGTTTGAAATTTCAAGATGTTTTCACGATATTCTATCTTTGTTGGTCGAATTTTCTAATTTTCGTTCGAATTTTTCAATTTTCAGATCTGTATTAAACCATGTTCAATCTGGTTTAATCCAACACAAAAATCGTCGTGCAAATCAAATGATGTTAACCCGAGTTATGCGCGTAGGTAGGAACACATTTTGAAATTTTAAGGTGTTTTTACGATTTTCCTACCTTTTCGGTCTAATTTTTTAATTTTTGGTAAAATTTTCAAACTTTTGGCCCCGTTGTGAGTTAACCCAACAAAAAATCCGCAACCAAATCGAATGATGTTTAGCTGAGTTATGCGCGTACGAACACAAAAAGGGATTCATTTTTATATAAATAGATGTTTGTATATTTTAAAAATTACTGATTGCGAATTGCGATATTAAAAATTGTTGTTATTAACTAAGACATTGACTTTTGACATTAATTTTATAAAATTAGCTTAGCTAGTTTGTTTTGTTTTTTAAGTGTTTTTGTTTGATGTAAATGTTAACAAACACGCATATTAAAGTCAGTAAAATTTTGACGCATGTACCGATATACATATAAGGATTTGCGGGGAAATTAATAAATCTCCTTATGTTTTTTAATTTAATAATTTATATTATTAAATTTAATATTTTTATTTATTAAATGTATAAATTTAAATTCATAAATATAGGTTCATAATAGGTTAAGGGCCACTTGCACAGAAGTTTTTTTGACAGCAGTAACTCCTGATTTATAAATAAATTAAATTATCTGACTAATTTGAATCAAATCATGTTGTAGCAAAATATTCTGTCTCTATTTTAAGTTTAAAAAGTTATCTTCTCCTCGTTCTCTGGATAAATATTTAAACTCTGAATAGCTCTCACGTCAAATTATAGAATTTCTTACGATAAACCAGGTCAAAGCGTTAGAGATTGTTTATTTTTCAATGTGTTTTGTGTTTGTTGTGTTGGTGATACTGAAAAAATATTCGTATCCGCTTGTTATTTATTTTCCGTTCGTGCAATTAAAAAACGATAAATTTTTATTTATTTATTTAAATTAGGATAGTTATCCTGAGTTTTATATATTTATCCGTTCATTTGGAGCAAGTGGCCCTAAGTAGTTTAATGTTAAATTGATTTAAATTCATTCCAAAAATGTACGTATTATTTGCCAAAAAAATATTATTTCTATTATTGAAACCATAAAAAATCAAACAATTTTTACCCCGGTCTCACTATTTTCAAGTCCTTAAAATACTGATGTGGGAAACAGAATAATACCAATTAAGTGACATTTTTTTTTTAACTGACATAATATCCTTCAACAAATATTAGCTCTTACCATTTAACAAGAGTGTGTGGTAGATTGAGGGTTTTGTCAGTTTTGAATTTTGTCTTTGGTTATCCTTGAAAAGGGTATTTGTCGAGTGTCCTTGCAATCAAACTTAACTTAAAAAAAAAATGCAAAAGAAAACTACTTGTTTGTTTAGCTATTGTTGGTAAGAGAGCAAATATTAGTAATGGTGGTAATCTGATGATGATATATAGGGAAGATTTTTTTTTTTTGTTATTTTATCCAATGGAATGTAGAGCGACCATCACAAAAGAAGAATGTGGACATATTAGCATAATACACATGCATACAAAATTAACGTAATATCTTGGATGATTGTAAAAGTTTTGTTTGTGTAACTTGATATTTATACGAGTAGTTTCATGTAACCGAAATCATTGGGTTTTTAAAATTACCTGCACTTCATTAAATTCAGTTTTATAAAATTAATTCAAGTTAGATAACTACTTCGGAATTAAAAGGAAAATATAGCTAGTTCCAGTTGAAAAATATTTCTCAACATATTTAAATATGTATAAAAATTAATTGGTTTTTGTTCAAACGCGCACCATAACTAATAGTAAGCTAAACGTGTGTCGTCACCCGATTTGCAAGAGTATTTTATGTCGGATTTGTATTAAACCAGGCAAACCCCACGAAGCCGAAAATAGAAGATTTCGACTGAAAAAGTCAAAAAATCATTAAAACCTGAAATTCAATACTTTCTGTTTTTTTTTTTTTTTATTTGTATCCTCTTTTTAGGTCCTCCGTCCTCTTCAGGTGTACTATGTTATTCCGCTTAGGTTGTTGTGTCACCAAACATGTGCCAATGTCAACAGCTCTCGTGACAAAAGTACATTGAGGGGCCTCCTCACCAAAAGCATGATGCTAAAAGTCCGGAAAGAATTGAACCATAGAACCATAGTGGACTAACTGATTTTCGCTTTTATTTTTAAAATGACAAAACTAATATTGATTCAAAATATATTTTAACGGCCTTTAGTCCACAAAAACTGGCGTTTCTTCCCGGCGATCGCACTCATAGTTAACTAGTTAACGCAATTTCTGTTAAGTTCAGTTCATCTTACACAGATTTCATGATGAATATCAAGATTAAAATTCCTAATCATTAAAGCAGAAAGTTTTATTTCAGTAGTATACATACATAAGTAGGTATAACAAAAAAAAAAAAAAAATTTGATCGCACAACACCTCACGAAGAAATAGGGCCTAGTGAATTTCTCAACCTTTCAACCATTCCTGTGTGCGTTTCTAAAGTAAAGCACTGAAAAAGCTAATAAGTCGTAATAGTAACTGATAACCATGGTACAATAGATATAGTGGAAACAGTAAAAATTAAATATTTAAACGTGATTTTTAAGTATTTAGAAATACTGATTTATTTGGGAAACATACATACTTTTTAAACGATTACAATTTCACACTTAATTTTACTTAGAGAATTCTATAGGCCACACGAAATTCGGCCCCAATGAAAAACGACCCCAAACAAATAATAAAAAATAGACTGAGGCATTTTTTTCCTAATGAAAAAAACAACAACAACATATAAAAGTGGGGCCATATTTTCATAATGAAATTTAACCCCAAAATGAAACATGAAAAGAAGCCCCGAAAAAAAAAATATAAAATTACCCAAATTCACAAAATTTAATAAAATACAATTGAGGTTTTTTTTTTTTTTTTTAAAGCCAAAAAAAACTGCAAAAGAAACTGCTAAAAATTGTTGAAATTTTTCTTGTCGCATATATTTAGAGCAATCATCCCAACTTTGGTCTTCTCTTGATTGCACAACTGATAAGGTTTTCGAAGGTTTTTAATTGGTAATTACATTATAAAAAATAACATCGGGTGCTCCATTTTTCATTGGGGCCAAATTTCATGTAGCCGAATTCTAAGCTTACGATATTTATTCAAATATTTATGAATTTAAAGATTTGTTGCATTTATTATCAAAAACAGATTGCTCCATTCATTAAAAATTTTGATTTCATTAACATTGGTATGTATGTATTTTTTTTTTTTTTAAATAAACCTACTCTCCTCCTAATCAACTTTGTTTATCTACATGAAAACACTTAACTAGTTTTTAAAAATACTAAGTCTTCCAGATTATAATTGACTTTTCCATGATATGTATATCATAAAACTAAAAACTACAAACCATCAAAATATTAACATGTAATTACAAAATTTAATCTAATACAAAAAAATATGTTATATTACTTACAATATAAAAAAGTACGTATACGCCCCGGTGCACCAATGTTTCCCATACACAAATTTTCAATTTATTATCATTCTTCCATTTAGGTGATCATGAATTAAAGACAGAACATTATGAAATAGCTCAGATCTGGATTGTTAAATAAAAACATTTCTAGCAAACAGAAACGAAATTTGACAACAGTTTCTGTTATAATCTCATTCAAAAATCCATTAGAACTAATTTTGGCATAGGTTAAATGGGAAGCGGTTCAGAATTCTGGCTATCAAAATCCTGTATGACCAAAAAACGGAGAAAAATGGAGGCGGAACAAGACAGCATACTTAAAAGCGCTTATAAAAATGCTGATGCTCCAAATGCATTTGATAAACAAACAGCACATCTCTACCTGTGACGTCAGTGGTCAGCAGTAGCAGAGTACGTAGTGTACACAGCTTCGAAGACTGAGCAAATCTGATGCGCGGGTTCAAATACCGCATGATGTGTAGAAAGTTTTTCAAATAAAATTGGATTACAGCTCAGCACCACTATAATAGCCATTCCACACTATCCCCCATCGAGTATTAATACATGTCAAAAAAAAAGTGTGATAGAATCACTTACGACTGACAAATTTGTTTGAAGAAAATATTTTCATATTTTGCTTTCACATTTGCGTCCAAACAAATCACCATAACCTCAAACCCCCAAGTGGGATAGAATGTGTAATGGTTTTAGAACCAATTCTAAAAATTTTCATGTATTAATACATGTCAAATTGTGTGAGATGGACTGTCAAGTCATGTGGGATGAAATTTCATATTTTGTCTCCACACTATTATACATGATTTACTTCCCACTTTTTTGACATGTGTTAATACTCAGTGGGATAGTGTGGAAGGCCTTTATAGGAGACTGATGATAGGGCTTGGCACCCCTTGAAATAGCTATATCTCCAGCCAATACAGAAATTTGAAAAGCAGAATATTGAAATACAGAATTTTACTCATACAGAATTTTGATCATACAGAATTTTAAAATACAGAATTTTGTGTAACCAGAATTTTGAATTACAGTATTTTAAAAACAGTATTTTGACCCAACAGTATTTCGACCCCAACCCGTCAATAGCAAATAGTGCATGATTGAGTCGCACGTACTTTCTCTTATATTCGATTAAAAAGTTGTTTCCAAGCCGGATTATAAACTTATTCATTTGATTTTAAAAGAAATTAATTCGATATGAGAGCTTATGTTTTTTGCCACGAGCAATACACATTTGAGCACATAAGAGTACAGAGCATGAACAACATGCATACCTAGATCTTACAGTTTTTATGTTAAAGATAATTTAAAGTGTAAGAAGTCTGTTGTGAACAGAAAGCAAAATTATACAGAATTTACACTATTGTCACCATTTTCAAAAAAGAACAGTTCAAACTTAGACTCGTTTCTTGATGGACTTCTTATGACATAAATTATTGTAAAACCATTTTACTATAAAAAGTTCATAATAATTAAATTCTTTCGTGTCTTTTTAAAAATAAAATCGCAGACAAAAAAAAAATATAAGTACTTACAAACTTCAAGTTTTTTTTTTTTCTTATTTTAATTAGGAAAAGAGATAAGTTTTAATTGTTTCTACGAAGTAGGTCCAGACAAAGAATATAAAAGAAAGTTAAAAACAAAGTCAAAGATCAACGATGCTTGCAAGTTACTTTATGCCCTTCAAAATATATTTTAAACAAAAGTGTAAATTCAGAAATATGATTCAATTCTCAATTCGGAGAAATTTATCTAATTAAAAGTGTAAAGTTTCAATCATCTGCACAAGAAAGTCTTTGTAGGAACCTTTGCCTACTTAACTTACAGAAACGAACAAAAGTCTGCATGGATTTGTAATAATAATATTGTTCAATATTGTAAAGATCTAAGAAAGTCCATTCGCATAGTCTGGATGTTACTCTTCAAAAAAAGTGGGTCTTTCGCAAGTTCTTCATGCTCCAACTCAACTGTGTTAATTTTCATAGAATAATCTATTCCAGCATAACAACCTTTTTTCTCAGAACTCAGAAGATTGAATGGACGCGACGTGGCTGGTGGTTGTTGGTTGTTGGTTGGTGGCCAGTAAAACCATCCCTTTGCTACCCCTTAACGGTGCTTTTCTGTTTTCTATGTCATCTCCTAGAGTGCATAGCAGTTGCTTCACAGAAGCAAACGGTATAACATTAGCATTTGGGGATGTCTGTTTGCACGCAAGGGTTTTCTTTTCGCAGAATTTTATAGTGTGGCACAGAACTCTCGCAAACAGACATCCTTCTTTTGTCCTCTCACCCTCTTTGGAGAACCATCGTCGTCGTCATCCCTCCCATCTCCATTGCAAACTCCCCTCTGCCGCATTCCGGATGCGGATATGTGCAGTTACCTAAGTAGTTCTTCTCTACTCCTCGTATTACAAACGAAAGTAGATTTTTCCCTCTCCACAAAAAAAAAAAATCCTTACTTCTCCCATCTTTGTCTTTTATTGTTTGTCTGTCTGTTTGCGTCTACCTACTGGTGTCTGCTGTGTGCGATTTGACTGTCTGCTACAAAACCGAAGCGAAAAAAAAAAAATCAGTGTTCTACTTTTTCATAAAAAAAAAATGTATTATTTAAACTAAAAGCAAAAAACAGCCTTCGTCCTGAAAATCTGTGGAGAGGATAAAATGAGGTATGAAGGGGTCTTCACCACAGAGCTGATGATTGCAGATATACCTACCACTACCAGGAAAAAAATGTTTCTAGCCTCAAAGAGCATTTTTAGTCCTTTAAGCCCTTTGACGACTGCACAATAGAATATCTATGAGATCCAACTACAAATAATATTAACTAAAACCGATTTCACTTCCCATTTAACCTGTAACCATATCAGAGAAACATTTATTTAAATCCTATTTTTATTTCAAATTGACAAATCCTCAAATTGTGCATTTAGTCCATTCAACGAAGGAAAACTAAATGCAAAAAATCGTTTTTTTTTAAGTCTGGTTTATTTTTTAAGGGCAGGAGTTACACCCTCATGTCGAACTTACTTAAAGTTTCCAGCTCAGAACCGCGAGATTAACCCTGAAACTTCATGGGGAGGGGGTTAAAAGTGCAATTTTGTAGTTTTTTCGCGAATATGATTTCCAAAACCAAGGGTTAAAGGCGGAAAAATCTACACCACAAAAATTAAATACCTAAACAAAATTTCCAATTAAAAAAATTTAATTCATATTCTCACATAAAGGAGATGCAGGGTGTAGAAATGTCTTCAAAATCCAAAAGATCTGTTATTACTTAATATTTTTTGATCAATTCACCTAGAAATAAGACAAAGTATATATTGATTCATGATAATTCCATTGACGTGGTGGGAGCGGGAGAGCAAAAGGTTAAAGAAATTGGTGAAGGTTAAAATCTATAAATTTAATATATTTGATACAGTTTTTTTTTATAATATTCAAACGCAAATCACTGTTTCTTTAAAGGTAGGAAGTAAGTTTATTAAATATATGCATGAACATGTGCTATTTGCGTGCTATTATTGTGTGGCAGTTCCGATTTTTGTGCTAGCATAGTTTTGTTTTATGTTTTGCTAGCTTTATATGGGTAGCATAACTTTGCATAAAAAAAACTATGCTAACACAAAAATCCTTCCGCACAAAATAGCACGAAAAGAGCACAAAATTTTAGTTTTTATTTCATCTGATTATGCTAAGCGGCTTAGAAAAGTTTTGCTAGCTTAATATTAAGGTAACATATAGATTTACATAAAACCAAAACTATGCTAGCACAAAAATCGAGACTTTCACATAAAAATAGCACAAAAAGAGCACAAAATTCTAGTTATGGTTTCAATTGATTATGCTAATGTGTATTGTATATGCTAGCTTTATAGACGTTTAGATTTATGTCGTTCTTTTTAGTGCAGTTTTTAAAAATACATTACATATAGGTATAAATACCTACATAGCAATATTGAGCATATTTTTAGGGCCCTAATAATTTTTTTTTTGAGCATATAATTACTTGTTAAGGGCATATATATGTAATTGATTTTTAAGGGCATAATTATAAGCGCTTAAAACTGTTTTTAGGGCATATTTTTGTTTGCCCTAAAAGGTAGAAACTAGAAACCTATAATGGTGTCTAAAACAGCTTATTACGTTTTAATTTATTTGTAAAAATTGTAAAGATTAGACATTTGTTTTGTTTATCTAGCAAACGACGAACTCAAATAATCCTCAAATAATCCTCAAACAAAAATCAGAACAAATAATTCACTTCCATTCAAAGTATGTCCCCTTTCACACGAAGATACTATACCTTATCCAAATAAATAAGGCAGTGTAGGCAAGATAGGACGTTTGCCTCTCATTCTGGCTATAGTGAATTGCATAAATCTGTCCTTTATTAAAGCTCTCACAGGGTTGTCGTATTGTTTATTTTGAATGGACCCAAATATGAAAGAATGGTATGCAGGGTTACCGCCTTTTTTTGGATAGAAATTTTCATTTAATTGTTTTATTGATATAAATTAAAACACATTTATCTTTTTCCCCACCACCATGAGGTAAGATAATACACGACTTAAAAATACAAATTGCACAAAACTCTAAAAAAAACACACCTCTTGAAAAATACACGAGTGAAAATACAAATTGCACAAGTTAAAGGACGATGAAGAAAAGAAGTCTGGTACTGACGAAGGCCCAAAAGAAACAGTCAACACTTGAAATATTCTTAAATTTATTTTTAATATACACTTTGGTTAAATGTTTATTCTTTTATTTAACCTTTGTAAATATTACTTGAATTATAATTTATTGCACACACATTTTCAAAAAACTTTACAAACGATTCTTAAAAAACTACCCGTCTTAAAAACATAAATTGCACAAAACTTAAAAAAAATACACTTTTTAAAAAAATAAATTACATAAAAATACTTTACTTCACATTAATTGACCGCTACGAAAATCTACGCAAATAATACTCTTTCAAAGAAAACAGCTTAAAATTTTGTAACTGCATTTCAACGTATTTTCCACACATTAAACGAAATGCAAAAGATGAAAACACTCTACGATAACCCTCATCATTAAAAACTTTTTTTAAAGCTCTAAAACCAAAAGCACCTCAACAGAAACACAAGGAAAAAAATCTGAACGAGTTGCCAAATGGACATGGGTAACCCTGAATGCACATCAATATTTTATGGGGGTTGAAGTTGAATAGCAGCAGCAGCCATAAGCCACAGCAATTCAGTGCGCACTCAGATGTGCGCTCGATAGGACGTTGTATCTGCGTCAGATGCTATCAGAAATTTACGGGCGGGCAAACACTTTTTATGAAGGAGTTCTTTCAATTTAGTATGGTGCTAAAATATGGTGCGCTACTGATTTTGAAAAAGCTCTCCCATAAGACGTGTACTGCCAATTTATGTTGGATAGACCTTAGTTGCCGGTGATTTTTTTGACGTTTTCTTTAACTCTCCTTAACAATCTCTTGTACCTTTCACACGCAAGCAACAAAAACCCGGAGATTTTCTTTATTTTCCTTTTAAACTACCTTGGTTGAACGCACACAAACGTAGTGTGAAGAGAAACGTCAAAAAAATCTCCTGAATTTGTTGACCGGGGAGATTTCATTTCCCTCTCTTTCTTCCTGCCCTTCTCGCCTATGAACTAATTGTTGCCGGCAACTCAGTTGCCCTGTGTGAAAGGGGACTAACGACAAAATTACCCAAATTCACATACAACATATATAACTCAAATTACCTGAACCAGTCATAGAGTGCCGAATAACAAAAATTTCCTCGTAGGGTGTTCTCCTTACTTCAGCGAACCCAGCTAACCCAAATTCACATACAAAAAAATTCAAAAAAAAAAGCACAATAAATCGTTTTCCCTTATAAATCTTTATGCATTGGTGTTCACCTTCATCAAGCGCACCAACAAAGCCCAAACAAACAAAATGTATGTTGTTGGTTGATCGTCGCCACGACTCGGTTGCAGTGAGGGATGATTTTTTTTACTTAAAAAATCATCAAAAATGTCGATAGAACCTGACTAGATTGTTTATAACTTTTGATTAAGTGGGAGGATTTATTTCATAGAGGTATTTAAAGAAAGGTAAGAAATCAACCCATTTCCTGATGTACATACATTTATAACAGTTCATATAAAAAAATATAATTGAGGCGCCTTAAACCCAAAATTGATTATTTTTAAATCACATTTATCGGTAAATGTGATAAAAAATTTCAAAATTTTCAACAAATATGTGCTACAATATTGTGCATCTAACTATGTTGAACAAATAAGTTTATGATTTTATGGCGGTCATTTTAAGAGCGCAGCGAGAAATTACGATTTTCAACGATTTCATTGAAAAAATCGCTTTACTTGACTTATAAAAAAAATTCTTACCTCAGAAATAATTGTCACTTCCTTATGAAAGGGGTATCAAAAAAATTTCAATGAATTATGCATTTTACTAATTTCACAATAGTACAAAAACTCATTTATGTACATATAAAAAATCTTAAAAATTTCAAATAGAATGTATTTTCAATTTTCTCAAAAAACTAGAAGACATAAAACCATTCGGTTCCTTGTGTTCGATTGAAAATTAATATACGCATTGAACACAAAAAGTTAATTTAGCACTTCATTTCACAATTTTGGAAAAATTGGTCTACATTTTTTTTTTTTTCATTTTTTTTTATGAAAATTTTAAGTTTTTATGCGAATTTTTTTAAAACTATTGACATAAATAATTTAACTTAAATTTAAGATTAAAGAACAAATTTCTGGCTGTCAAAACCGGTATAATACTGTATAGTAAGTGTTGCCTTTATTTTTTAATATTTTTTTTTTCATTTTAAGTCATTTTTTCTAGGCCATACCTCCTAAACGGGGCTAGGTAGACCCCCCAAAGCTAACGTAGGTACTCTCCCCGAATGAATATTTTTACTGCAGAAAAAACATAGCGAACAGCCTACCAAAAGCACCACGGCACCTCACTGGTCTCCATGGTTACTCAATGAGTGAAATCTGTAAATTTTTTTTTTGTTTTTTACTAAGTTTTGCACTAAGTTTTTGTTTAGTATTGAATGCTTTTATTAATTTTTAGTCAAACGCTAAAAATCTGATGGTAGTGTTAGTCTTTGGACCCTATCGGGAATCTCCCGAAGAATTTTGTTTCCCACAGAATATTTTCTGCTATCGTGAATCTTCCACGGAATAAATTTCCCTCGAACAAAGATCCAATGCAATGACAGCTAAATTCCTCCGGAAAATTTATTCCCGATACCAATAAATTACGAAGGAAACTTTAAGGTATTATTCACGTTCCCAATGTTTGAACGAGACAAACAATCCCTGGGAAATTTTTGTTCGCGAGAACCCCCTTTTAGTTTTTGAGAAAATTGAAAATAATGAACAAGACGTCTTATTTTTTAGAGAAAAGTGATAGTTTTTTTTACTTAATTTCGAGTAAAAAAAATGTTAAAATCAAAACTGACACTAAGATGATGAAGAAGTTCGAAAAACTGGGTTTCGCCATATGATCTAGTAGTACAAATTTTAGAATGACTATAGCAAAAGTATTGCTTATTGAATTTTTCATGGACTCAACGAAAAATTAGCTTATTTTTATAGATTTTTTTTTTCGTGAAATTATACAAACTTTAATTAAAATAAAAAATTCACTTCGAAGTAAAGAAAAAAAGTGTATATGAAAATTCAATGAATCTTTTCATTGGGCTAACGAATTTTTGGTTGAATTTTATTTTCAGTGCATAGCCAAAGTTTCATGTTTTTGACTGGTGAATTTGTCATAGGTGTTTGTCATTCAAAATGGTAACTAGCACTTAAAAATATTTATTTAGTTATCACTATTAAAAATAGCTTAGAAAAATATTCAAAATAAAACAGAACTAACCTTTTGGGTGGTAAAATTGCCAGTAAGTTCTTTTATATAGGTAACCTTTTTAGGTTTTGATATTTGGTGAGTATTGGTATTGGTAGTTGTTCTGAATGTATCGAGTGACCGAGATCAGTGGAAATTGATGACGCCACATTTGAGGCAGCATTCAACAGATGGTGTGACATGACATTTTTGTTAATTTTTTTATACGCACTAGACTAAGCAAGTAGTACAAAATTTCACGACAGTAATTAAGAATAAACTATCTTAAGGTAGCTGCAAATATGCCCTTCAAAAAATAAAATAAAACACCGTATTTTAATATAATTTGAATTTCTAATGATTTGATGATGATTAATGTAGATCAGCCATGGAAAATAAAATAATAGGTATACGGATCAGAGTGACAACAGCGTTATTTACTCATATCTTTTTTCTGTCTGGAAACATTTGCAAATTGAAATAGCCGTCTACCTGCCAGATTAAAAACCAAACTTTTAAAACCTGAAACGTGATTCCGATAAAGAGCACGGTCACGTGTTTTGCATGTTTTTTTTTTTTTTTTGATAAATCAATTCGACAAGAAAAAACGGTTAAGTTATTTATTTATTATGTATTTTTTTTTTTTTATTGATATTCCTAATTTTATCTATGCTCGTTAATTTCTGTGACAAATTGTTAACATTTTTGCAAGTGCATGTCATATTTGTAGTTTCAACTCAAAAATGTAAATAATACATTGTCACTAATCATTTACAAATGTGTGTGGCTGATTCATGCAGTATTTCTGTGATTGAGTACTTAACTATAAAGAAAAAGGACGATGTTGTAGCCGAACAAACATTCCCCACATCATGTAAATAGACAAAAGGAATACTTTGCGTTGTCAGAAGCATTACAACACACTAACAACGGTACACACTATAAACTCACTATTTTTCTTTTATCTCTGTATCGGAGGAAAACACTGGAAAACCGTCATATATGTTGTAGGTATGGAAAGAGTTTTTTTTTGCTGTTGCGTCTCCATCAAAAGGGGATGATGATTGTAGTGGAGAAATTATAACAGCACAAGAAAAAGAGAAAAAAAATATAAATCCTCTAAATGGGTGATGTACTTTGATGATGATGAAGATGATGGAGGAACTGGGGAAAACCCCACGTCTGGCCTCGGAGAACAAGTTAAAAAAAAAAAATGAAAATAATTTAGTCTGGCCCAGAAACGTTCCATCTACACGATTAAAGTATTTTTTTTTTTTTTTAGTTCATTCTTTCCTTTGGATTAACTTTTTTTTGAAGGATTTTAAGATTTGCTTTGTCCTGTCTAAATTGTAGTGCTTTCGTTTAGTCTTGAGTCGAGCGAAGTACATGGAAGAAGGCGTTAAAAAGCTGGTCAAGTTATGAAATGGCATTTCGCGACTCTTACCTCTTCTGATCCTGCTTATCCTTGCAATGCAACGTAGATATTCATCGTCCTTAAGTTTCTTTTCTTAATTTTCTGTTTCTTTTTTGGTGTTGAAATGTAAACAATGAATGTTGTGTGTTTGTGCGGGATTTGTTTTCGTCCTTTTGTGTGTTTTTTTGGTGTTGTTTTGTTTTAATTTACAACGAAAAGAATGAAAAATAATGAAAGTTTAACTCGAAGTCGGAATGAAATGGTTGGGGGCTGCGACAGCAAGCTACAGATTGGGTCATTTTAATTAAGCGCATTAGGAGCAAGTGGTGGACCGAATACCTACGTTGGTTTTCGAATTAGGGGTATTATTTTTGCAATTGTTTTTTGTGCTGTTAACAGAATAGGAAGTCCTTGGGCAAATATTTATTATGTATACCTATGTTTAGTCAGGAAGGTATAGAAAATGAACGTTGTGAAAAACAAAAAAGTACCAAAACCGAGTGTTATGGCTAATTGGGTCAATTTAAGGGCATTATTTTGTTAATTAATTTTGAGTGGATACACTTTATTAAAAAAAAAGAGCTATATGGGTAAGGTAGGTATTATATTAGCTAGAATTTGAAAGCCTTGTGCATTGATTGAGCAATACCTAATCAGATTATATGAAGTTGGTTTTATTTTACTGTTCCTCAAATTCTAAGGAAAATAAGTTTTTTTGCGTATTAAACCTCCGAAGATTTCCTTGAAATGTTTCTTAGTCGGAGAAAAAGTGTATTGTCAAAAAATATTTACCTTCAAATTTTTAGCATTGATTATTATGATAGGTCCAATTTATTTTTTCTGGGGTTAAAGAGTAACCAGTTAATTGAGAAGAATATGTTTGCTTAAAAACATGCTGAGCATATTTTTTCATCAATTTAACAATTATGCCAAAAACAGGTTACCTAACTTTGGAGAAAAAGGCTTAAAATCGAGCTTATAATGACGATGGTAATAGCAGTCGCTATATAGGCCATAAGATCGGGCGAAGTCATACGGTCATTTGTAACTGTGTTCGAAATATGGAAAGTTATGGAAAGAACTGTAAAGCTCAAAGGAATATGGCAACAACACCTCAAGATCGACGTGCAATACTCTGAGAAGCCTCCAATTCAACCTTATCAGTCAGCAAATTTACTGTTAAGACAAGAGTAAAAGCCATTAAATCAACTGTTTTTAGGATTATTCGGAAAACCACTCATTTGAAGTATCTGAAAATTAAGAAAAAAACACCAATTAATGAAGCTCGTCGAAATCAGAGCCTTAGTTTTGTGAAGCAAAAAAATCAGATGGGATAGAGAATGGCATCAGGTCGTGTTTTCTGACGGAAAGGAAGTCAATCTGGATGGTCCTGACGTTGGTTATAACTTCTATTTCCATGATATAAGGAACGAGGAAATAACCTTGGATAGAAGACACAGCAAGGGAGGTGGTGTAATGACATAGAGAGAAGCTTTTATGGCATAGCTCAACTGGATTTTTAAGGCTCACGAATGACAGCGGAAACCTATAAATGCATACTGGAGCGAGTCTTTCCCAAGTTTACTGAACTGTTTGGTGGACATAGTTCGATTTTCCAGCAGCATACAGCCCCCATACATACCGCCAGTTTAACTAAGGGCTAGATTCAGGGTCAGAATGTAGAACTTTTGCCTTGGCCGCCATACTCACCGGACTTCAACATTATGGAAAACTTTTGTGGTTGGGTCTCGCGGGAAGTTAACGAAAGATTTCATTGGACTATTTGGGTTCCCTTTATGACTCACTGCACTGCCACCGCAGGCCTTTGGAGGAAATAGAAAATTCTCGAGGTAGCACTCACTAAAAATTTTAATGATACAATAATGTCAATCAATGAAGACTAAATTTAAAATAGAACCATTAACAGTTTTTTTTTCTTTTTTTACTCTAACACCATAATTTTCGATGTGTATTTAAAAAAATGACATAAAAATAAACGTTGATTTTATGACCAAAATTGGTCAAAGCGCTAAAATCCTATCAATCTTTCATGAAAGTTAAAAATTTTTCCTGGAGGGTTTTTCAATTTTTACAATGCCAGAGGACACATCAAACATCGCGAAAATCGTAACTGACTAAAATTACGGAGCACTTCCCAATACCTTAGAATTTTAAGTTATTTCACACAACGGTTGGCCTTGTGGTGCATAAAAACTAAAAAATCGAAAATTAGGAGTTGTCCATATAGGGTTTGTTGGTATCCGCCTACCAAATTTTTTCCAAAAAGCCATTTTTGGGAAAAAACAAGATTTTCTTTAAAGAACTTCCACACTATCCCACTGAGTATTAACACATGTCAGAAAAGTGGGAAGTAAATCATGCATAATAGTGTGGAGACAAAATATGAAATTTCATCCCACATGACTTGACAGCCCATCTCACACAATTTGACATGTATTAATACATGAAAATTTTTAGAATTGGTTCTAAAACCATTACACATTCTATCCCACTTGAGGGTTTGAGGTTATGGTGATTTGTTTGGACGCAAATGTGAAAGCAAAATATGAAAATATTTTCTTCACACAAATTTGTCAGTCGTAAGTGATTCTATCCCACTTTTTTATGACTCGATGGGATTGTGTGGAAGGGCTATTGACGGCTAAAAATCTTTTTTTTACAGGTGAAACTGCTAAACGACTAAGTTAAGTACTCCCTCTTGCGAGGAAGTGACCTGCACATCTTCTAAGAGTAATTCTTGTCATAAATAAGTGCCTCTCATATTAGCCGTTCCAATTCGGCAGAACACTATATGTGCTTCTCATATTAGCCGTTCCAATTCTGCCAATAATATGCACACAAGAATGATTGAGAGTTTCAAGTCACTACGGTCTGGTTCTTCACGAGCTATCGTTCCACCAAATTTATTTTATTTTAGACCAACGCATGCTGGGTAAACCCACTACATATAACCCATAGACTACCGTACAAACTCCGCTGAAATTTTCAGCCTGAATTTATTTTTTCATTATTTAACATCAAAAGCAAACATTTTCTAATACATATGTACATATATCAAAGCCATAATGTAATTTTTTCAGATCACCAAACTCAATTTTTTTATATTTGAATTTCCTACTTATTTAAGATTGTAAAACTTTTCAGAAAAATTCCAATATTTTAGGGGAAGAAACTTAAAGAAAGCTATATTTGTACGCGCATATTTGAGTAGGTTATCAAATGAAATAAAAATATTTTTTGGCATCTGAAGTAAATGTGCAAGTTTGCAATTTCGTTCAATGAACGAAATTTTAATTTAAAATATTTCATTCTTTCGTAAAATTATTAATTTGAATACACTTTATTTGGCTTACATCCAATTTCCAATAATGTAACAAAATGTTTAACTTTTCTATGTGCAGTACACAGAGATGTGTAGAGTTTATTTCCAATTTGAACATACAAAAAAACTTATGTTCTGATTTTAATTTTCATTCCCAAAAGCCAATTCCGTAAGCAAAATAAAACGAAACAAAAAAAAATTATAGAAAATTAACTAATTAACTACCAAGAGCTTTTTATTTCTGACAAAAAAAAAAAAAAAAAAAAAAAAAAACAAGTAAAAACTGAAACCAAGTTGTAAAGAGGATTCAAATAAAAAGTACTTTCGAGTAAGTTTAGCGTAAACGAAATCTCTGTTTTGCTTTGAAATTGTGAAATTGTTTTTGGCCTTTGATCTAACGAAAAACAAAAACTACAAAGTAATATTTTGCTTGTGACTAAATAAAAAACCGAAAGCCCTTTGAGTCGGGCGGGCGGTCGGCGCGGCGCCATCGCCATAAAGACTCAACCTTTTACTTTGCACTTCACTTAAATATTGAAATAGGAATAGGAATTTTTTTTTTTCATAGGGTCAGTGATTCCATGAATTTATGGTATCCTTCGTTGCTTTGAATTTTAAATTTTTCCTTTTGATACATTTTAGGATTGCAAAAGATACTTCATGCGATTTTCTATTTTTATGATTTACTAGATAGATTTTAATCAGTGAATTACATTGAGGTCAAGGCAATCCTTCCGAGAGAATGAAAGAGCAACAAATACAAGTTCTGATAAGGCAAAGTCAATTTTAGCGGCAATTTTCCAAAAAAATAAAAAAAAAATACCACAACAGTTATATGTACATACTTTTAAATGCAATCAGAAAATCATGTTGAACGATAAATATATTTACAACTCCCGCAGGACACACAACTTTTGGAATCGTTGAAGTTTTATTAGTTGCACTTTGCAATGCTGAATTCATTTTATAGACCTTGTTTTTTGTCAACTACTTCCTGTTTTTTCTCCATTTTATTGGTTGTTTTATTACTTACATCATTTTATTAACTGCAGTAGTAGATTTTAAATTCGATTACACTTGAACTGTTTACATTGAATTGTCTGTGGACATGTGGTGTCTATATTCTGCATTCTTGAATATTTTATGGTTTTTTAAAGCTTGCTTAAAAATAACTGAAACGACTGGTCAGATTATAGTGAGGTTTAATACATTGAAGTAGATATTGTATACATATAGGATCAAGTGTGATTAATAAAACAAATTGCGAACAAACATACTTTCACATTTTTAATATCAAAACAAGAGTAAGATAGAAATAATCTGATGGGATGATTACTTAAAATTCTTAATTCTTAAGCAAGATTCTGAAGGCTATCTAAACGAGATTTAAGAGAAGTTTAATACAAATCATGTTTTCGTTGTATTTAAAAAAAAAACTTGGGTTTTGTTTAAAGTTCAGTTTGTACCTGCCAAAAATAATTTTTAAAAATTTTTAATTCTTAAATTCTGAACAGTAACAGTTATCATTTTTTTCATATTTTTAAAGACATATTATTCACACTTTGGAATCGATATGGAAAATAATTTCTATACGATAGAATATTTTTACATCCTATCGAGTCAAGTCTGGCATGAGTATCGGAACTTTAGTGTGAATCTAATAGGGTAGCTAGCAGCGGCGTGGTGTCCATATAACACGATTCCTGTGGAGTTACCTTTTTAAATTCTACCTTCCAAAATTGTTTATTAAATTACGAGCAACATGAATCCTTATGAATTATCATACCTATATACCTCTTTTTGTTTATACCTAGACTCGCACTTAATATTCTTCCCCATCAACCAACCCAACCAGGCAAAGTCAACCACTCTGCCTACACATATCATTGTGCCTGTCGGGTGTCGATTCACCTATTCCACATAGCCACCCCGTCAAGAAAGTCAAATCGATCAAATCAAAGGGTATGGTATGTTTCGCCAGAATTTTTTGGCAAATTAACGTTTCGCGGTGGTAAATTTCGACGTTTCTCGTTTCGCATTTTTTTATTTAGCATTTTGTTATTTCGCAATTTTCGTTTTGGTTTTTTATATGATATGACAAACCATCATTTCGCAATTTTCACTTAATATTTTGTTTGATTGGCATATTTAGGTTTGGCAATTTTTTATTTGGCATTTTGTTATTTGGCTTTTTCTTATTTGGCATTTTATTATTTTGCTATTTTTCATTCAGCATTTTGTTATTTTGCTTTTTTTTATTTGGCAATTTGATGTTCAGCTTTTTTTTATTTGGCATTCGATTGTTTGGCAATGTTTTGGCTTCCATTAAATTACATGCCTTAAAATTTCGCGCGAAAAAAAAAAAGTTGAACAGCAAATTGCCAAATATAAAAAAGCGAAAAAACACTGAATAGAGAATATAAAAAATATAATGAACCTACGAAAATAACTGCCCAATTGCACAAAATATTTAACGACTAAGGCGAAACAAGAAATTCCAAATGAATTTTGCCAAACAATGGTGACCCCAAATCAAAGATACCCGAAATATGTCCGGTTATAAGATTTCTAGCTAGATGGAACAAATTGCTTTTCATTCCTTTTCTTCCAATACCATTCATTCACATACAAAATTCATCATATAACCCGAAGAAATTCCTGTTATTTTTTTGCTTAAGTATGTTAAAAAGATAGCATGGACACCTCTCTGTTCAATAAAAGCTTTCTTATGCAAAAAAGTAACATGCATTTCTTAGAGTTATTTTTTGAATTTTGCATATACCACGCTGCGCTGCTATGTGAAGTTTATTGAGCAAAGTCAGAGAGGTTTTTCTTTGAAAAATTCAGTTTATTTATTTTTTTGAAAATTCAAAGTTGAAAAATTGGCTTGTGTATATCATTGCGTGAAAATTAGACAACAATACACGATAAAAGTAAGTTAAGTTATTTAGGTAGGTACATTTGGGGGTGACTAATTTATCTCTTCGACTTACCACTTGAAATCATCTACGCCACGCCACTGGTAGCTAGACACTTGAGGGCTCAGGGAAGAGTAAAACCCCATTAACAGTTACAAAAATTGACTTCTTTGTTAAATAAATAAAAATAGATTTTTGTGTTTTCATTCATATATATCTAAAAATTATGTAATTTCAACCATATTTGCGGACAAAATAAGCTTGGAGATTACGTACAAATTATACAAATGCATCTCAAACTCATTTTCGGCTATCATTGCAAACGTCATACCTGAGAACTTCTGGAACTTTACTGATGATAAATTTAGATAAACTTACATAATAATGAATTTGAGAGTTAATTTAATTATCTAGTCGACCTGTTTTTGGATTTTTTTTTTAATATTTTCTTTTCGTGTTCATTTTGCACCTTCAAAATATGAAATTTTAAATTAAAATTGTATCGTCATTTTTATTTCACAAAAAGTTAATTTGTTTTTTAGGTATTAGGTTAGTTATGCGTAAATTTTTTTCCGACGTCTAATAATTCATAATGGTCCTGCATGAAACCAAGGATTTTAAAAAGTATGAGTTGCCGTTTAAGCTGGTAATTCTCAGCAATAAGAATGGATTTGAAAAGAAAAATTTTGAGGTTGCTAAAACAAAAAATCAAACTTTCTGTCTGACCACCCGTTTAGGCTCTAGCTTTGAGGATCATTTCCTTTTTGAACACCTATACCTATTCCTTTTGGAAATAGCACCTACCTAAACGTTGAATGTTATTTTTGAAATAAAAGGCTTTCATCTTAGAAGGACTGTCCTATTGATTACAACATACAATACCGTAGATAGCGATGAAAACTATGAATAAAGAATATGTTGTTATTTAAATAAATATATAACTTTTTTTATAAGTTGAAAAAGTCAAACATATTTAAAGAATAATAATTTAGTTCTTTGGCATTTTTATTACTAGCTTTACATGTGTCCTTCCTGAAAATTCAAATCGAAACTTTGCTTTCGAGAATCTGTTTTTCAAAATTCAGATTTACCTTTAAAAAATTCAGGGTTTCAAAATTATTTTTTTTTTTTTTTTAATTCGGTTTTACAAAATTCTGCTCTTCAAAATACAGAGTAAAATCAAATTTTCTTCATTCTATTCATTTGTAAGCAAGTACCCTTAAAAATTCAAATCGCAACAAAGAATTTCATTTTATCCAATAAGAAAGAAGCGCGCGCTTTTATTACATTTCTGAAACATATTTTTTTTTGCAGAATTTTGTTAAAGAGCCGTTACAAATTTGACCACATCCTAACTCAATTTCGGCAATATACAGTTTTTGCGATTTATCAAAAACCATAATTTAAAGAATATTTTTTCCTTTTCTTCTCAGTCAGCAGCGAAAAAAAAATGAGATTTATTTCGAATCGAACTACATTTATTTAATTAAAATAATGGTAAAATGCCAGGGGAGGGCAACCCATGGATTCTGAAAAAAAAAAAAAAAAAATTTTACGAAAATAGTTCTATTTTCCAATAATATCGAAACAAGAACATATTTTTTGAAGAAAGTTTCTTAAAATATAAATTTTATATTTTACTGAAATAAATCTAATAATTGGACATTAATTGTGGAATTATTGGTTAAAAATAGACGTTAATAGCCTTTAGCGTCTCGGTGAAGGTGTGGCGATCTCACGTGGACTCATCAGTTAACTAATGAGTGGCCTAGGGGTGGTGGGAGCTGGCAAAATCTGGGTTTTAACTAAAAACCACACGAAAACAGTTGTATTTGTCATACGTCCCTAGTAAAAAATAAAACATATATTGATAAGTTCTTATGTTCCAGAGTCAATGGGGGGCAACTGCCCCCTCTTGCCATCCCCTGCGGACGCCTATGGCTGCATTATCTCAACAAAATTTTGAAACTCCGAAAATTTAAAATAGTTGAGATGATGCAGCATTTAGTTTGTATTCAATGAGCACTTAATTCTAGAAGGAGATTTTGGCCAAAAAAAAATTCAAGAAGGTGGCCAAAATGGTCGATGAAAGTAAGCAGAACACGGAAATTGACTTGACTGTTCTAAGTTTTAATATTTTTAAATCAGGATTTCAAAATTTTGTTGAGATAATGCAGCAAAAGTTCGTATTCAGTAAGCAATTAACGGAAACGCAGATTTCGGCAAAAAAAACAAGAACTTTTCTTTTTTAGTTTTTTTGAAAACCGTAAGAGTATTAAATTTTTTTTCTTTGGCATTTAATTAGCATCTAATTACGCAATCATAAAACCTTTGTTCTGCTAATCTTGTTCTGCTAACTCCAGGGAAAGCTTGTTTTTTTTTTTTTTTCGAAAAAGATTCCTATGATGTTGATAAAAAATTAAAATTTGTTCGATTTAAATTATTTAATATAATTTTTTTTGTTTAAACAAGAGTTCTAAATAAGTAGAAATACATTATATAACGTCGAATTTTTTTGAAACAAAAATAATAAAAATTAAATTTAAATTTTTTGAAAACTCCATATTTCAAAAATAGGAAGATCATTTTTTCCGAAATTCAAGTTTTAATTTGAAAATTAATTCAAAATAAAAATTGGCCTTTCATTTTCTTTTTTTTAATTCGCTGGTGATACCAATTTTATACTTTGGCATACATAATTAAATCAAAAATAAACATTTTTATCATAAACTATTTGTATGCCTTTAAAACTCTTCTAAGAATAATAAATTAATAAAATTCTAATTTCCATTGCTTCATCATTATTTCTAATACAAATTGGTATCAAAAAAAGTCCTTTTTTTCCAGTCAAAGTTTTACTTACTTTTTGAAAAGTTTTCGCGGCCAATTCACTATTTACTGCGAAAAAATGTTTTACTTCACCATTCCATTGTAGTTTTACATCGAAAAAAAAAAGAAAAAAAACTATGTGAATCCAGGATAAAAGCACGTGCATGCTTGGAATACAAATTAAGGCGAAGAACTCAAAGCTCATAGATAGAAAATAATATAGAAGAATAAAGTATGAGCCCAAACACAAAATCATGCAAATGCACGTCTTCTCGAGACCCGACCTTATAGAAAACTTTCACTAAAGTAAAAAAAAAAAAAAAGCATTATAATAAAAAAAAATTATAAGAATCCACTGCACACTCCATTGAAAGGAGAAGCACGCGGTTTGTCTGCTCTATTTTCTTTGCTGAAGTTTGAGTCTTCCTCCCTGATGGAATGAATATACGACATTTTGCTGAAGAGATATGGGCAGGGCATCGGTTGGGGGCGATGAGGCGTGGTATGAAGCCTCTTGACAAAAAGCTCAAGTCAAATGATGAAAATTAATGGAAAACTTGTTTAATTTCCATGTTGGTGGAAAATTGACTTGTTTCCCTAGAGAAGGATCTATAATGCTTCTTAGTTAGGAACGAGGAAAGAAATAGTTGAAGCTGGAATAGTTGAAGCTCCTTCACACAAGGTACCTATACTTGTATATATGTATGTCTTAAAGGATGAGATTTTTTTGTTATCATGTAAAACAACAGACGTCAATTGTTTCTCCGGCTATGCATAAAAAAGAATAAAGTTAACCACATCCTTCCGACAGAAAAAATTGCCATTTCTGAACTCGCAATTTTTAGAGACAAAGTGTTAAATTCTTATCGTAGCCACAAGTGATTTAAGCAAAACCTTTAGGTAAAACCAACTCTTCAGCTTGTCCTGATGGCTGTGAAAAAAATCCACATACGCTAAGTTTTGGTGTCAACGGTAAAATGTCAGCATAGCATATTTATTCGCAACTTGTTATATAATAATTAATTCTTCATTCATTTTGTTGTGTTTTTTCTGCACTTTATTTTAGCTTTCTCTCCTTGTGTCAAGATAAAAGTGAGCTAAGCATTTTTGAATTTAATTACATTGGAGACCATCGCGAAAAGTTTATAATTTGATTTAAAAATTAGAAAGTTTTAATTATATTCATTTGTATAGTTTGCCCTTTTAGAGTTGTCATCATGTGGGTTTTTCCGGTGAGGAAGAACTTTTTTTTTTTTTTTTTTTTTTTTTTTTTTTGATTTAGGTAGCAACGAGGTGAAAAGGCATAGTGAATTCGCACTTATGTGAACTCATGATTGTTGGGCCAGTTGTTCATATAACGGAGAAGTTCCTCATATTAAAATCATTGAAATTCTGGTGGCAAATATTTTTGAAAAAAGTTGTTTATGTATTATTTATTATTTAGATGCAAAAGTAAATTATTAACTTAAATTTAAAACACTTCCGGTCGTATAAATAAACGCTGTCTATCTTTAGACAGCCGTCCAAGTTATAAATAAACCTTTCTAATTGTTGCTAAAGTGGATTTAACTTTTTATCTAAGTTTTGAAAACGAAATCGATTGTCTTAGACTTTTTTTTTTAATTAAAAAAAGCATATTACCGACCGTTTCAAAATACTTACTGTTCAAACAGTCAAAAATTTAATAAATACGACTAAAATTAAATTTGGTGGCACAAACGGCTCATGAAGAACCAGGGCTTAGCGACTTACAACTCTCAACCATTCCTGTGTGCGTGTCTGCAGGAATGGAGGGGCCTAGATTTAATTGCCGAATCCAAATGGCTAAGGTGAGCGGAATTTTTCTTTGACAGGAGATACTCTTGGAGGATTTGTCACTTCCTCGCAAGAGTTAGTAGCTCCGAAAAAACTTAAAGTGGAAGCTGAAGCGGCTGGTATTGAACCCCAGACCTCTGGCATGACAGTCCAACACATTAACCATTACACCACGGGCTAATACGACCGTTCATCTTTAAAAACTCACGTGGATATAATATTCAAAAACCTGGTCAAGGGTTTTTCAAGTTCCATCAAATTTGAGAACTGGAAAACAAGGAGTTGGTGGTGGTGGAATATTCAATATGTGGCGAATTGAATAATTTTGATAGAATATTCCAAAATCAAATTGATTTAACGTAAGCGATTTATGAATCCTTTTCTAGCCAAAAAAAACGTCACGAACCAGTGATGGAAATCGACCAGATAGTACCAAAATTTTTCCAATCGTGAATTATACCAGGAAATCAATATTTTGTTAGATGTTGCCATCGTTACGCGCCAGTTATAGCTTTCATTGAAACTATCATCATTGAAAATTTTAATGATGAGGTTCCAAAATCAATGATTATTTTGATGCCAAAATAAACCTTCTGACTTAGGTAATTAAGATATCCGGTCACCAAAAAATATCATTTCAGTATAGAAAGTTGGGCCGAAATGTTATTTTGTTATGGCAATAATAATGTTAATTGAGTCGTTAACTTCATATTGGCAATAAAATAATCACTGATTTTGTTTTTTTTAAGTACCTCAAAAATTAAATTTAAAATTTTCAATTATGAGTTTCAATGAAAAATATAACTGGCATCTTCGATGAAGATTTGTTTCGAGTATTCTGCCATCAACCCCTTGCAGCCATATTTATCTAGTTTTTGAACGAGAAGTATAGAAGCATTTTATTATTCTAATCGATATATTTTTTAAATTTATATTTATGTCAAAAATTCTGAAAAATCTTACGTGTAATAAATAATTTGAGATATGTACATCGGAATCATGGTTGGTATGTTGTTGAATTTTGTATTTTTGGATTTATAATAGACTATTTGACCCATGTCTGGGGAATATTTGATTTACTTGTTTTTTTTTCGCGGAGAGAATTTTTTAAAAACTTTTTTTCGAGAGAAAATTTTAAAAGTTTTTTTTTTCTTTAAATTTACATTTTTATTAAATTTTTGTTGTCAAATTTTTGTTAAAAAGCGAAAAATTCATAATATTTTTCATTGTATTTATATTTATATATGTTTATTTTTTTAATATTTGGTATTATTATTAAATGAAAACCGAATTTTCAAAAAGCGTTGACATATTTTTGGACAAATATGTAATTTTTTTTTATTCACGAGTATACAAGATGTCCCCCAATTCGTGGACTATGTTTTGAGGGAATCATCCCTGGGATCATAAAAAAAAAAAATTGTATGGCGGAACAATTCTATCTTCCCTCTCTACTTTAGTTTTTAAGAAATTAAAAACAAACTTTTTATATTGGTTGTTTTATTTTGTTAAGTTTATAACGCGAAAAAATTTCCGTTCACATTTTATACAATTTTTTTTTTTTTAGTAATTTTGGCTTTGAAATTTAATTTCTCAAAATTTATTAATTTAAACAACATGAAATATTAGATTTTAAAAAAGTTATATTTAGCACATCATTTTGTTTTTAAAATATTTTTTTTCCATTTTCATAAAATTTTTCAGAAATTGCCTGAAGGGGGAAGACGAATGTTTCCCCTACACAATTTTTTTTTTCTTGGAATGATCCCAAGAATCAACCCCTAAAACATAGTGCACGAACTAAAAGACACCCTATATAAGTGGTTCGCATTAATTGAAATTGATAATAAATTACCTACTCCGTAAATATCTCCGCAAATATGAAAATTAAAAAATTGATTATTTTCCTTAATTTTTTAGTTCCGAAAAAATATTTTTAATTCATACCCAGCTATGCAAAACTGAGGCCACTTCCTACCGCATCAAACATATACATTTGAAAGGTACATTTTTGAGCTTTTCGATCATCTTAATTGAAATTTATATGAAAATCTCGATTTTTTTGCACGAAACAGAATGAATTTTATCAGAATTAAACCAAAAAAGCCATTGAGTGATTGGTTGAGCTCAATTGATGAAAATGTTAGTAATGGCATTTTGCCAATAATTGAAATAGTACTGAAAGTTGAAAAGTGGTACTTACGTACTGGGAAAATTAATTAGTACAAAATTTAGTACAATAGAAAGCCTTTTTCAACCGTGTCACGAACTATTGTAAATTATTTTTTTTTTTTGACATTTTAGATACACACATGCACCATCTTCGATGTTTTCAGGGTCTTCCAAAATGTTAATCTTCTCAGCATTGTATACCACTTTAGGTAATTTCGATATTCTTTCACTTCGGCGTATGATACTCTTGAACCCGTTGAAGAAAATGAAGAATTGGATGTTGCTAAGGACAAGACTGCTCGATGTAAGATGGTCTTAGCTATCGATAAAAGTCTCTATGTTCACGTTAGGAATGCAACAACATCCAAAGAAGTTTAGACAGCACTACAAAGTCTTTTCCAAGACTCGGGTTTAGACAGACGCATTGGGTTGCTTCAAAAACTATGCTCTATTATATTGGTAGAATGCTCTTCTGTAGAAGTTTGTCAGCCAAATCATTTCGACAGCTCAAAAACGATGAATGGGTTGGAAGTTTATTGCTGAAAGGACTGCCAGATGAATATAAACCAATGATTATGAGTATTGGTAGCAGTGGAATCAAAATAAAAGCAGATTCAATCGAAATGAAATTGTTGCAGGATGTAAAATTTGATTCTACATCCAACACAGCCTTTATGTCCAAAAAAGGGAGCTTTTCAAACTTTCACAAAAAATAAAGCCTAAACAAGAAAGGCAAATCTCGCTGATTTAACTGTGACGGCGTTGTTCATTTTGCTTCAGAATGCCCATCCAAGCTTAAAGAGCGAGATTCCAAGTCAACTAAAAGCGGTTCATTAAAAATTCGTTTCAATATGATGGAAAAATTGTTGTTTTTTTTTAATACCATTTATGGGGTGTCATTAATTTAAAGCTGGTCTCTTGATATATTAACACATAAGCTCCCACTTATTCCCACGGTTAAATAACATAATACCATCGACAAATCAAGAATCGTTCAAAAAATACTTTCCAGGAGTCTGGAGTAGTCCTTGTTTCTCCATAAATAAAAAATTAAAACCGCTAGAAAGCAGATCATTTTCGCTCTGCCGCTCAAAAATATTACTTTTCTCTCAATGTCCTTGCTATTTTAAAGTGAATTAAAATCAGAATTCTCGACACTGATAAGTTTTTAAATGCAGCATGAAATTGTATTAAATATTTTCGTTGTCATTGTTTTCTGATCTGGGTTGTTTGCAAAGGCGTTCTAAAAGTTAAAACACTATGCGTACCTATCTAACAGGCTGTCTACTTTTCAGTTTCGAGCATTCACCAATTAGAATAATTGTCCTATTTTCAATTCGTATCACGCTTAAAATCACTTTGTCGAATACAAAAAAAAAAAATTCAAGTTGTTTTTAGGATGTTTTGTTAGACTCAATTGATTCAAATTCCCTACGGGTGATCACACTTCCTTAAAAAAGGACGAAGTCTGATGATATTAATGATGCAAAGCTAAGTGAATTGTTCAAAAAAGAACTTCCTCTCTTTATAAATTTCATTCAAAAGGGCATCTCTGACCAACACATAAAAAAAAAAAAAAAAAAAACTGCAACATAATTATCCTCAATTGAGCGTAAAAATTAAATTGAATGCGATTATTTTAAATGAGAAAAATGAATCGAATAAAAAAAAAGTTAAATAACAAAAAAAAAAAAAAAAAAAAAAAAACTTTACCGCATTATAATATTGGTGAAAGAAAGCTTGTTTCAACTAACTTTTGCCAAAAAGGACAAAAGAAATAGCCCTGAAATTATTTATTTTTTTTTTTTTTCGTTCTTCGGCTTAATTGAGTCGATGACCATCGTCAGTAAGAATTGAATCCCGCAAGGAATTACTTAAGCTTTTTTTTTTTTTTCGACAGCGCATATATTATTTATCTGCATTGAAATTGCTGCTACGCGCGTCTTTATCAACTGCTCTGCCGGGATAAAAAAAGGAGACACGGCAATTTTTTTTACTTTACTTTTTATCAAAGGAATCCATAAGTACCTTGCAGTGGCACTTCGATAAGCTAACCCATTCATAAGTGCAGGAACACAAAGTGAATAGAATCAAATTGAAGCTGAAAATGCTTTTGAAATACCTACATACACACACAACGCAGTGGAATGCTGTTTGCATGTGGACAAGGAGTATCAGGGATGTTTTGCAGCTAATTACTGATAATAATTAACTCTCGAGTTGTACTTCCCATTTCTCTTGAAGGTCCTTTGAAGAAGATGACGAGGGAAGACAATGATGGGGTGCACTTTTGTGCACTGCACAGTACAGTGCACAGCCAGGGATGTGAAATTCATGTCCCCTTTTACATGATGTTTGCTCACGTACTTACAGCACGCATATAAACGTGATAAGTTGGATATGATAGGAGACAATTCCCGTGTAGTTTCCTTTCTTACTTTGATTCTTGCCGCCTTGGTGTTGAGGGTTGAGGAAGTCCCATGAAGAGATTCTCATCATCAGTCAGTCAGCAGTTTGAAGCATCATCAGCTCTATAAATGTCGTCTTTCTTTGTGTCTTCCTTTTTTCATACTATAGCTTTATTACTCTAAGTTTGTCGCTGAAGCCAATTTGGTCTTGGAAGGGGACAAAAAAGGGTTTTGTTTTAAACCTATTCGTGGTCTGTGCAGACATAAAATATGGTGGAATATAGGCGACTTAAATTGGCTCTTAAATTTTCTAACTACATAAGATGTAAGAATAAATAAAAACCGTTGTGCTTCCTTTGTTGTTTTTTTTTTTGTTTGTTTTTCGAAAAATGTTTGCTTCGCAAACACACACAACCCTTGCCTAGTGTGAAGGAATGCTTTGGTCGTGAGAGTGCGAAAAGCAAACATTGCTAACAAGCGGAGATTTTACAGTAGAAAGTTGCTAAGGAAGTGTTTTATGCGATAAAGATAGTCTAGAGATGAGATGAAAGAGCTATATTGTGAAGACAAAATTTTAATATACATACCTATTTAATAAAGTTTAATAAGAAAATTTGTAAACCTATTCGATTTATTGCAATAAAATTGGCAAGAATAATTAATTATGTTAAAATTTAAAGGAAAGTGCAAAACGGAAAAAGTGAAATAAAATTATGTGTTTTTTCGAATAAGGAAGGTACATACCTATATAATATTTCTTTACGATTAAAACTAAGTAATAGAGGGTGAAAAAGCGCGTAAAACTTTCCACAATTAATTTCTGCAGACCTAGCAAATTAATCGCTCAGTTTAAGACTTTGAGAATTACGATTGGAAAATAATTCAGATTTCACAGATTTTTTTGGCATATTCGGCATTAATAATTTAAATACTGAACGCAATCTTCTGCCAATAAATATAGTGTACTTTGTAGTTTAACAGTTCTAGTTAGTTTTCAAAAACAAAGTTTGAAGTGTTTATGTGTATTTTTGCTCGTGGCTGTAATTTTTAACTTCAGTTAGTAAAAGCAATTTTATGTATTTATTTTTTTTTTACATGAGAGAGATATTTTTTAAAAAGCGTTTTTAGCCATAAGTCTTTTCATCAAACAACACAAATCTGTTCAGGTTTCCTTTATCCTTTTTTAAAACAAATTTTTAAAATAAATTTATGACACCGGAGAATATTCGTCGTTTTGCAAAGGGAAGGACACATTCGGCACCTGACTAAAACACATTTGCCTCATCTTACGATGGTGCCTTGAAATAAAATATTTTGACGCAAATTAAATATGCAGCATCTTCAGAAGAAAGTGAAAGGGACTGATTCTAAAACTTGAGTGTTTGTAGAACTCTTAATTGAAGACATTTCTTTCCTCAACAACACTGAAGAATAAAATTAAATTGAAAGTAGAGATTATAAATCCAACAGCAATATATTATCGTGGTCTTGCAATAAATATTACTTTAATAACTTAAGAACTTGTTTAACTGTATTACGTCAAGTAACGACATAATTGTGTGATTTGTTTTGAAATAAGTTTTGTGAATTTATTGTGTTGCGATTCTTTTTTGTGATAAAAATAGTGTTTTATTTAATTAAATACTAGCAGGCCCGTGCTCGCCTTGCTTCGCATGTTAAAAAAAAAAAAATAACTTTATGATTGCAAAATACTTTTATGTATTTGTTTTTTGGTATTTTTTTTTGTAATACATATTTTGATTGTTTTTTGGTAAACTATTGTAGATTTTGAAAACTAAAGTAGCCTATGTCCATCCTCATGTTCCAAGCTGTCGTTCTACCAATTCTCATTACCATCAATTAGGTATTTTCGGAGATTAAGAAGAACAAACAGACAGACAAACAAACTTTCGCATTTATAATATTTATAGGATTATAATATCTAATATTTAAATGATTCAAATAAATTTAGTTTTGCAGTTTTGATCCACATTCGGCCAAATTACTTTTTTCTTAAATTTTCCTTAAATCTTAAATCAGGTCATATAAAAAACTTCTTTATTTTATTTTGAATTTTAAATATTAACGTTTCATAAATTGTTTAAATTTTCAATGCTCTTAATAATTTCGTAAATATGGAACTTTATGTTGTTGAAAAGCTGAATAAAAATTATAGATATTTATTTGTGGTGTAGTCTCCATGTTCTGTGAATGTATTTTAAATAAAATGAGAAAAATTTAAAAATAAATTAAATTAAAAATTTTCCAACATTAATTTATTAGTTTAGAAGAGCAATGCGTTTCCGTTTAAATAGATATTTCCCAAATTTTTTAATACATATTTTAATAGAAAATAATATCGATAATTTTGTACTATAAGCATTATAGTTGCATTATAGGTTGCTTGCAATTATATAGTTAACGTTCGGGAAAACTCTGCTCATACAGTACATCAGATTTACGATGTATGTAGCTTTTTTTAAAAAGAAAAAAATATATTTATTTTTAAGAGTATTTTTAAAACAAGTAATAAATGATCATTTACAAAGTAAACATTCGATAAAAATAATATCATAAATCGTACCATCTTTACATGACCACCCCTTCCTTGAAAGATGATATAGTTTGAGCAAAAATGTCTTTTGAATTAAGCAACTGTGAGATTACTTCAAATACTAATTCATATTCTAATTGAATAAAGACCAATGTAAAGTCCACAAACTGAAAAAGAGGACTTGTTAAAAATTATATAAAAAATAAAAGTACGTATACGCCCGAGTGTACCAGAGTTTTATGGTTGGTTTTAGATAAAATGAAATTTAAGACATATTAATAGCAAATTTTAGGCTAGTTATACCTAATACAGTGGGCTCTCGTTAACTTGAACATACGATACCTTGAACATTCCAATAACTTGAACAAATAATTTTTCCCGTTACGCATTCTATAACTTGAACAAACAATTTTTAAGACTCGATACCTTGAATTTTTGCCTTAAATACTCTATAAGTTAAACATATAAAACATTTGCAGACTCTGTAACTTGAACAAAGTTTAATATTGGAATATTTGAAAGGTATTATATTGTTAAAAAGTGGAAACGATTTTTAAAAGGGGAATCCCAGGCAATTTCTTTTGATTTTATTTATAAGGTTTTATTCGGAACCGAAAGTAATATTCATATTTATTTTGTATTTAGGATATGATTTTAATTAAATGTGAAAAAAGGGTTTAAAGAAACAAAACAAAAAGCTGCAATAGTTGAAAAGAAAACTCAGTGCTAGGTACATCTTACTCAAATCAAATGCATTTGGAAGGGAAAATATGCAGTTTTCAAATTAAAAAAAAACATTTACCTACACAAATTGCAGTTCTCCAGAATTTCCGAGAATCTTCTTTCAGAAACGTGCTGAACAAAGCTTAACAGTATAAAATAATATTTTTTTCCTAGGTCGTATTAAAAATGTATCATCTCAAATTATTAGGCTCGTTCCTTTCCTTTGAAACTCTGTGATTTTCTGTGAATTCATATAAGAAAAAAATAAAATTGTACTGAAATGCACAGAAAATCACAGAGTTTCAAAGTAAATTATTTAAAAACAAGAAAACACAATTTTTCTATCTTGGTCCAGTAACTTGAACAACCCTATACCTTGAACCCCCCTGGTTTCGTATGTGTTCAAGTTAACGAGCGTCTACTGTATTTTGAAAAAAAAAAATTTAATCAACTTTAAATTTATCAAGTTCGAATGATCAACATTTCTGAAAAAATAAAATTTAGGACTATTTTCCAACTAAGCTGTTTTTTTTTCTTTTTGATATATGTAAAAGCAAAACATGTGTCATTTTTCTTCTATAATATCCATAGAATTTTTTCAATAACACAAACACATACAGTGAAAGCTCCTATTGCGGACAACTCCCTTAAACGGACAAATTCTCACGACCGTGGATCTTGGATGTAAATTCCATACATTTTATGATACGTTAAGCGGACACTCACTTACCCGGACGCGGACAAGAAAATTAGCCGTGATTTGTTAAATTTGTTAATACATTTCCTTACAATACTATTTATTACTTTTTCCCTTGGACGGACAACTCCCTTAGACGGACAAAAGTGTTACGACCGTTGCTGTCCGGCTAAGGGAGCTTTCACTGTATTGGGTTAGGTTTTGTGATTTTATTTGATGACTATATTGATCCCATCATATTATGATCAAATATTTCGGTGTGTTTTAGGGCCAGTTTAATAGTGCATACTTACCGAAATAAACGTCTTTTTATGGGAGACTTAATTGTCACTCATTCAGATTACTGTGCAGTAAGATATTGAGACACTCGCATATTGTCTACTTAAGTGCCTATTCCTTCAATTGTTAACTAGGCTAATGATAGTTTCATGATTTAAATGGTCTCTTAAGTTTTGTATAATGATCAAAATAAATAAATAAATAAAAAAATAAAAAAGACCACATTTCGACCACTCTACAAAATCTTTTTTCCCCTGTCCAATTCATTTAGACTTGATCTATGTTCAATATTTATTCAAAAAAAATTTCCCACAACAAAGAGTTCCAACGATGTTTCTACCTACTTTATCTATGAAATATCAGAACTCAATAAAGGCCTAGATATGTTAAACTTATGACTTCACTGATAAGAGAGCTCAACAATAACCGTTTCCTTTTAATATGCCAATATTCCTCTCTTCTGACAAATTATATGTTAATTTGCTATCATGCCGTTACATACATATGCGTGCGATCAACGAGGTCATCCTGAACATCATCATCACCAACCATAACAACCCATTTGCCATTTGGTAAGTCCTTTCGGATATTTTAAGGACCTCTGTGTTCTCAGTCTCGTCCTTTGAACAAAAACCACACACGATGAGAGAGATGTAAAAAGTAAAGTAATGTTCTTCCTTTCATTTACTGTTTTTTTTTTTTTTATCGGCCACCATATGAGGGCATATTGCAGTCCTTTTCATAACGGATGTCAGATTTTATAGCTTTTTACAGTCCCTTTTCTTCCATTATTACAGTCAAGCCAGTCAAGCTTTCCTGTCCAATTATTAAATTTCATTTTAAATATGTATATCTGGGATAAGAAAAAAAAAAAAAAAAACTTTTAAAAGGCAACTTAACTGCAATCAAGTACTGCCGTCCGTGTCGGCTGCCTGCAGCCTGAAGCCAGGGTATATTATCAACCCACGTCTTTTATCTCGCATTTCCGGCGGGCACGAATTCTCACAGCACAACCCAAACTACACGATGACCCAGTAGGAAATTTCTAAAAATTCAGTGCTGAATAAGCTGCTTCTTCCTTGAGGAAAAGAAGCTGCACCCGCCACTTTTGTGCTCTTTTCTCTGATGAATTTAACATGGGCATGTCATTGGCGGTAGGCACATGCCACTTTCTCGATGAAAATTCAACAATGAAATCACTGGTTCGGTGGAAGTTGCTTTTTCACCAGCTTGGAATATGATGAAAAATATGATGAATATTAAACAGTGAAATCACTGCATAAATGTAACACGCTGATTCATCTGCTTATTTTCATCGATGAATAATGTGAAAATTCAATAGTGAAATCATTAGGTAACTGAGAGTTGCTTATTCACGTACTTCTTATTGCCTGAGGAAAAATGTGAGGAATATTCAGTAGTGAAATCATCAATTACAAGCGAATTGGTTTTTCACCACCTTTTTCAAAAGTAGAATGTACTCCCCTTATTAAAATAAAAACTGATTTAATTTATGTGGTACCTACCTAATTATAATCTTTTTATTGCATTATTATTTACATTATATAAATTAAAATAATTACAAAAAATTATTAATTATTACAAAATTATTTATTGTGGCTCCTCGAGTAACCTAGGAATAGAAAATTGTTCAGTTTACAATAATTCATACATATGTAACTATAAAGAGTTACTAACCTTGGCGTTATTTTCCACATAAATGTAACACCCGCTTCCTTCCATAGAAAAAGAACAACTAACTTGAAATGAAAATATAAAACAAAAGAAGATTTCCAAAATGTTCAACAAGCCAACAAATAAAGCACGCGCCACAAAAGAAATACAGAATAAAGGAAAAAAAAATTAAACGATCACGTGATCATGGCATGTTGAATTGAAAGGGTACATATTTTTGCACTACAGAAATCATCACATTGTTCGTACCAAGAAAAAGAAAGGGCAATTTTTAGATTATCGTTACTTTTTCTCGAGAAGAAGGTTATATAAAGCAGACGACGCGATTAAGAATTAAAACTGAGAGAGAATGAGAACTAGAACTGACTACTTTTCATTGGAAAACGTCGACTTTAATTCAACATCAATTTCATATTTGTGGCCAAAGTAAGCCAAGGAGAGTTTTCAGAACTCTTTCTCTCTCGCAGAGTATCCTTTACAAAGCAGACGAGTGGATTTAGAGAATGAACTGATGAACTTATGCATGACTTTTCGTCAATTGAATCATCGCTTAATTTTTCTTTCCTCTTTAGCAACTTTTAATTCCGTATTGAAATCAGTTGGATTTTTTGAAACAAGTAAAAGAAGGGGTTGTTTGAAAAAGGTTTCCAAGTGCAAAGCAGATAATGTGATGAAAATCATGAACTGCTGAAACAAAGCATTACTTTTTACTGATGTAATCAGTGCACACTGTTTCGCCTATGAAGTGGTACTTGAATTCAATGATGAATTCAGCTTAATTTTTCATTGAAGACGAAATTTCCTGCTGGGGATGGTCCTTGTTGGTGTGTAAGTGTGTGTGTGTGTGTGTGTAGTTTAGGGTGACAATTAAAAACTTAAATAAGGGTAACAAATAAAGGACGAAATTGAGCGCTTACACTCAAATTCAACAGTACACATCGCGCTAGTTAGTTGATGATGGTATAATTGTTGTATAGCGCCCTCTGGCCGAATTGTTAATTCGTATCGGTATGCCTTTTGTGCCATCTGCATCTCCCAAGAGATTGAAGATATTTTTTATATCTAGCTACTTCATTTCTACTTTTATGTCAAACGTGTACTTTTAATATATAACTTTTTTTTTCTGTTTTATTATTTTTTTAAGTTTTTGCTGTTTGAGTTTCCGTAGCAGTATCAAAGGATCATCTGGTGTCCTGCCTGTGCATCTTAATATGTTTTTATATTTATATGCATCTATCTATTTTATATTTTAAAGGATGCCCATGTATAGAAACAGGACATTAAAATTCACTTGCTTTGCTTTTCATTTGTTTTGTTTTCGTTTTGCACATTAACTACTTTTATCCCAGTTGAATCCTTTTCTTTTTTTTTTTTTTTGTGAATTTTAAGTGAAAAGGATTTTCGCACAACAAAAGAAAACAAAGAACGTACACACACATTTTGTATGTCTGTAGATATAGAGGAGTGAGAAAATGTATAAATTTGCCGACGCCGCCACTGTTGTATACCATGCTCTGTGATGGCTGCAAGCCATCAAGGATGTGTGAATACATCGAAAAGCGACAAATTTGCCATTTCAAAGGATCCAATGATGGTATCAGTGGCATGACTTAAAAAAATATAAAACAAAGGTAGGGGAACATAAAAAACAATTGAAAAAAAAAAAAAATATCCCAATTATCCTTGTTATCGCAAACCCAGTCGCATCGCAGGGAGCATGATGATGAGTGAGTGAAAATATGATACATTGTGGCTGACTTTATACATATTTATTATTTTTTCTTGTTCATGTGAAATACTGTGATTCATTGCAGCATAATACCATTTACTTCCCTTGGGATGGCCAATGCGTTCTGAACTTTTTATTTATTTTATTTTTTTTTTTTGGCAGAATTTACAAAGGTTTATGAATTAAAACGAGCAAATAGGAAGCAAAACCCCAAAACGATGAAATTTTGGTGTGTGTCATAATTTGTCAGGACCCAGAGCAAGAAATCATATTTAAAAAGACAAAAAGAAAAAAATACGCAATAATGCGGTACCACCATAATACCAAGCTGATTATTTCATAGAACCAAACCACCTTTACCCACATCCTTATCATCAAGGGGGTCCTTTTTCGGCGGTGCGCTCGGCAGCTCCGAAATTACAAACCTCTTGTGGGTGATTTACAAACATTTGTGTAAGCGCTGACGTACACATATATTTATACATATATCAAGGGAAAAATCTGCCAAAGGAACATTAAGACAATTGTGCAAATTCAGTGTGCTACAATTGTGGAAGAATATAAGACATGAATTCAGGATATGTGTTAGCCCCAATCTGGAATATACCGAGGAAATAAATGTTGTCTCTTCATTTGTAAGGATTTTCAAAGTTAGGAGTCGTTTTGATGCAATACGGTTGGCAGTTTATTTGGCTTTGGCTTGTGGTATTGCAAATTGATTTTTGGCCTTAAGTGGGTATTGACAAGTTAGTAATTTTAACCGTTCTAAATAAATATCATATATATTTTCGTTTAGATATTTATACATAGTCAAGTCACAAGGTAAACAATTTAATTGTACTTGCTATTTAATCTTCCACATAAATTTCGGCTAACAGTAAAAAAGGGAAGTCCATGTGTTGTGTATCCTTATCATTTAAGATTATTATTTTAAAAATTCAAATAAAATATAAAAAACCATCAAATCTTTTTAATTTCTTTAAATATAATAAAAAGAATTTAATAAAATAAGTTTTGAATTGAATTTACTTAAATATTTCCAAAAGTTTTGTTTTTGACTTTTTAGGTCGTTTTGTCTTTAAGTTGACGATAGTATATTTTTATGATATTTGGGGTTTCTTTTATGGTAAGTTTCGGAAGAATTTCTAATATTGCAGATTGTTAAGTTGCCTAAACATTTCACAAATCACAAATCCACATTCCATCCATTTTCAAAAATCATGATTGGCTATGTGATCTGTCAGAAAGCTGATGTTGACTCAGTAAAAAAAACAGTAAAAATCTGTTAAAAATACCTAACTCAATTTTAAGGATATCTCTTTTAGGCAAAAACACCCAAGATAAAATCATCCAAATGAATTTGGAAACATTTTGCACCACCAAAAATCTAAGTATAGAAATTCTAATACAAATATAATGCAAATATAATTTTGACCCAAATTATGAAATGGAAATATATTTTACATTTTAATTGACATTGGGGAGGATTTTTTTTTTTTATTAATTCAGTAAAATAAAAAAGTGCGTATACGCCCCAGTGTACCAGTGCAAAAATACGGCATATTGATGCATACATACTATAAAGCAGCTCATGAGTAATGTGTGTCGAATTAACATGAAGTTAGAATGACCACCGTTTTCAAAAAAGTTCTCCCTACAATGACTTTTTGGCACTTAAACAACTCCAAAAATCGGTTTCAAATTTTGTGATTTTCGTTTTTGACACTAAATTAAAGTAGAAATTTGTAAATTGAGAGGTTTTTATCGCACTAATAATAGAATGATATAGAATTTGTTAATAAATTTGCTGCTTATAACTAAATGGTATTTAATGCTTCAAAGTTGGCACAGAGCATTTTTATGTGATTCTGAAGAAGGGAAATTCGAATTTTTAATTAAGCTCATCTAGAACAGGTAGCGCCATACAAATCTTTCGTGTTGTTTTTTGTCTTCAAATTTTATATAAAATGGCTCTAACGACTTTTATTAAAATTCGTAACGTAGTTGTAAGAAAACTGCATTTCAGGTTTTTGCCAAGAAAACTGCATTTCAGGTTTCTGCCAAAAAATAGCATTGCGGAAACAGGGGATGATATTTTTTTTAAGAATAGGCCATGTTTTCGAGTTATTTTCATATATATTTCATTATTATTTTGCAATCTGTTGCTTATAAGTAGTTCAGAATATTATCACATTAAAAAATTTTAATATAATTTTTAAATACAAAATAGAACTTTAGAATTTAACAAGTTTATTTAAATCATTGATAGCTCATTTTTTAAATATCACCAAAATAATTTGGAGTAAGAAAACAAAAACTTACTTGTCATACCCCCGATTCCCTTACGAGTATTTTAAATTATAAAAATTCTGGGAATTTTTATTAAATTATTGTTATTGTTAATGAAGGCTTCTTCGATGATATTTTTGTAATGCCTTAAGCTAATTGTTCAGTTCAATTGTCGTTTCATAGAAGGGACACCTAGCATTAGATCTGGGGTAAACAAAATGGGAGGGGGGGATCTACATTCCCCCGGTTAATAGAGAGGGGCTACAGAGATAGTTCTGGGTTCAATTTGAAGAAAATTAAGTAATTTTGAGAACAAAGAAAAAGAAGTATAATCTGAAACTGGTCCATCAGTTAATTTTTTCCAAAATCTGAAAAAAGCGCAAAATAATCGCCGATTTATGGATTTTTTACAATGTTGCCCTCAGCGTTTAAATTCGAAAACTTGAATAATTCCTCAGACCAATATCATAAACAATTAATAGTCCAGTCATATTAGCCATTTGACTTCGGAAAAATCGCCGGAAAGCTGGATTTTGGTATTCAGCCTCCTTATCGTGTCCTTAAGAAACTGTAAAAAGTCCCCATTGATAGGAGTGTCGCTAAAAATTTCACGGGGGGTTAAAGGCCCACCAAAATAGTTTTTTAGCAATATCTCCCTAACGGTACATTTTTTAACATGTTTTCTGTACAAGGTACCGTTAGGGAGATATTGCTGAAAAACCATTTTGGGGGGCCTTTAACCCCCCTAAAATTGTTAGCGGCACTCTTATCGATGGGGACTTTTTACAGTTTCTTAAAAGCACCATCAGAAGGCTGTATACCAAAATCCAGCTTTCCGGCGATTTTTCCGTAATTTGGCTGTTTTTATGTCTAATATGACTGGACTATAAGCAAAAAATCAGAGCTACCGGATTTGACACAAGGTGCCTAACTTTTTGGCGAAAAAGTCACTGGTCTGTAAGAAGTAAAGTAGTTTCAATTTGTTTTTGCAGATTTCTCAAAAACTTGAAAACGTTCAAGCATCTGGTTTTTGCTGCTTGACCAAAAATTTTATAAGAGCATTGAATGTTAAAAAGAAAAAAAAAATACTTGGGAAAATAAATTTAAAAAAAAAACAGTCAAAACAAAAAAATTATGATTTTTTTCAAATGTTTGAGCTTGAAATTTAGTTATTAAAAAATTACTGACGAAAAATTTTTTTTTTTAAAAGAAAACTCAAAAATGGATTCTGATTTTAAGAAGAGGTACACAAATTTATTCCAGATGATGTGGTTGAATTTTAAAAAGGTATTTTTCTATATTTCAAGTCAATATTTTGGAAAATTGCCCCTTTTGACCATATTGCATTTTGCGCTCTATTTCGAAAACTTGTGTTTTTCATTAAGTCAATATTATTGTAGTAGCCGTGGCGTGATGGTAAGTGCGATGGACTGTCATGCCGGAGGTCTAAGGTTCGATCCCCAGCCTCGCCACCTATTTATTTAAAAAAAAAAAAAACGGCTACTGCCTCTTGCGAGGAATTGACAAATCCTCCAAGAGTATCTCCTGTCACAGAAAAGTGCCGCTCGTTAGCCGTTCGGATTCGGCAATAAACTGTAGGTCCCCTTCATTCCTGCAGACACGCACACAGGAATGGTTGAGAGTTGTAAGTCACTAGGCCCTAGTTCTTCATGAGCTGTTGTGCCATCAAATTTATTTTTAATTTATTTTAATATTACAAGCAACTCGGCAAAAAAATCAGAACTACTGGATCTAACGCAATCGGGTTGGACTATAGCTGTAATTTAAATCTGTATTAATGATTTAACCTCTAAGAAGATACTGAAGCTAATATTGAAAATACACCTCGCTCTTGTTTCGAGAACATTGCGTTTAGGTTCTTAAGTTTACATCATGTGCTGTAATTTCTGCTCCAACTGTACATTACAAATTATTCAATCCACTTGTTACTGATAGGTATGGCTTTTTTCATTTTTAAACAATCATGTCATTGGCTTATGACATTGTGTTAAAAACATGGCCCGACAGAACTGTTTAAGTGACGTAAATCACCCTGGCTTTCAAAATGCAAACTAGGTCCTTACTCAGTAGATGTGTATGTATATAATGGCATGAGGAAATGTATTTGTTTACCCTGTCAGAATTTTACAATTTTAAAGGAATAAATGGATAAACATCATAAACAGAAGACCATTGATGTTAACGAAATGAAACTTCAGCCAAATAATACATTGCTGGGTAGGGTATTGTGTTTAAGCCCCAAAATGTTATAAAGGTCAACGAACATATTGATACTTTTTTCTATACAGCTAAGTTAAAATAACATAAAATAAGAGAAACTTTAACTTTCGAAATGGCATTGAAGGAAGCACTATCTGAACTTGAGAAGGAATAGAGCAATAAAATTTCTACCAAAGTAGAGTTGGCCGACGGTACGGCGCGGCTACTTCTATCCCAGCCAGAATAATCGTCTCAAGCTCACATTACAGCACATATAAGTATGTATAGAAAAAAGGAGAAATGACTATCTAGGTACTCATTGTAAGGAATATGCCAGCACGTGACTCTTCGGCACAATTTATTACATTATTTAGTGTCAACAAGCTGTTAGTCTGTTGGACAGAAGGATGTAGCAAATGCAAAGCAAAAGCAGTAGGTAGTAGATAGGATAGCAAAAAGGATAGAAAGGCAAAAATGCAGAAAAAAATGTAAAGGAAATTGTAAAGGACAGAATGATACAGACGTAGGTGTTAAAAAGTAAGCACAGTGATATTTTTTGAAATGTGATGATACAAAGTAAATTTATTTATTTTTCGGGATTTTTTTTATAAAATATTTTTTAAAAATCAGTTAAAAATTTAAATCAAATTGAATCAAGTTTGTTTTATTTTGAATATTAATTTTTAAGAAAGAAGACACTCAAGAAAAGGACCTTAGAATTGTTAAATCTTGAAAATGCGTGTTGCATGTCATCAGCGATGCAAACAATAGTATGGTGGTTATTATATTATATTTTAATCACATATGCCCCAAAGAGAAAAATGTTCAACAGTCAGTCTGGAAAAGATTTCCTTATTATCCTTTCAATTGTTCATTGAGATAGGTCACAAACCTCTGTCTGTATGATGCCTTATTATTTTTTTTTTTTTTTTTATAAAATTATACAAAAATTACGTTTTAAAATCACGTTTTTATTTGAAACTTGAGAAAAATACATGCTAAGATTATGTATGAAATTGTGTGTGATAAAAATAATGATAGAGATGATCCTCTTAAAAGAACGCAACACGTATTCTTGCTCAAAGGCTACATTGTAATGGCTTACGATTGCAATTAATTTTTAAAATTCCCGTATATTTTCCTATACACCTAGGTACCTTGGATTTTTTTTTTTTGTTCTTCTTTTTTTCTTTTGAAGCTTGAACAAAAAAATTATTTTTATTATATTAAAATCCGTGCAACAACGTGTTTTTAAACAATAACACGACGAGGTTATGTCGGAGACAATCAAACGGGGAAATCGCAACTTATATAATGAGGTGAACTCCTTGTTGACGCGTTTATTTACAATTGTCACATTGACAGGTTTTTCATCTTAGGTTTTTATTTTGTTCTTGTTTTAGCCAGAAGCTATTTGGATATAATCCAGATTTAGGGCTCAGTGAAAATTTCCTTTGAAAAATTACCAAGAATTTTGAATTTTTGTCAGTTAAAATCAAATTACTGACCAACAGTATAATTCTTATAATTTCTACAGCCACATATTTGACAAATACATACACTTCTCCAAAAATCTATTTTGAAATGGAACTATGTATTAAAAAGAACGTCAACTTTTTTTTGAATTTTTAAAAAAAATATTCGCAACCCTTTTTTACACATTTTTAATTCTATGTTCCATATTATTTTTAAAATATTTTTCACTACCTTTAAAAGGAAACCCATTTTAAAAAGCACATTTTCTTGAGTTTGAAATTTTATATGTGATCCATTTGGCTATACAAGAATTCATAACGCTTAATGGAGACGAGAGAAAGAAACGCCAAACAAGTAAATTGTTCTATTTGTGTCTTTTTGCCTCGAACTCTACTCAAGGATACTCTGGCTACTTCAGGTTTTTATATTATGTGCGTTAAAGAAGTGCCGTTGTAGAACAACAATATAAAGATTATTTCAAATTGTGCTCCGTAAATTGAACAGCTAGGGCATACAAGGGGGCGTGGCAGTCAATAAAGATACTCTTTCATTTGAATGATGTCTACATAGTTTTTTTTATTTCTTTTGCAGTTGGAATAAATGGACTGCTTATTTTTGGTATTTTTGGGCTTTTGAAGGATTCATCTGTTGAAATATTGAAATTAATATTTTTTAACACAAAAACGAAACTTCAAAGTAAAAATTAATAAAATTATATGAGCGATGAACTGTTTAAGGCAGCGAGATTTTCTAAACTAGGCTAAGCTATTCCGATGGATTTTAAATCAAGTGCTTAATTCCGACAATAAAACTTCCCCATAATGGTTTCTCTATAAAATTCTTTAAGAGTCCTTTCAATCTGTTATTATTTCCTATTCGCCACAATTCCGACTACTTCTTCAGGCAATGTCTTAGATTGACTCTGAAAAATTTAAGGGAAAGCTGGAATTAGGTATGCAAATTGTAAAAAAGTCCTCATCGACATGAGCTTACAATTTTACATCAGGGTGTCAAAAGCCGCCAGTATAGTAGGATTTTACATGAATTACAAACATACATATCAGGATTACTCCACAAGTAGCACATAATTACTTAAAGAAGGATTTAAGAATTCAATAAGCTTTACTTACAATCTTCTTAAAAAAAGATTTATGTTTACATTAAGTAGAAAAAAGCACAATTGGGCGGTCCAATGGAATGAATTGAGAAGCTCAATTGTTTATATCCGAATAATATTCTTCTTTGATAATTTCTTTCTTCCTCTTACATAGGTATTAAATTTTCTTTGCCTTCAAAAAATCTTCATTACGACTTCTTTGCTCTTTCTTTAAGTGGAAGCCAAAAAATTACATTGATTTAATTTTTGTTTTATTTTTTTTTTATTATTTTTTCTATTCAATTTATTTATTTGTTTTGGTGTTTTTGTTTTTCTTTTCTGTACTTTTTTTTCAACTTTCAAGTATTACCCACTAAAAAACTTTTTCAGAAGGATTAAAAAAGGTTTTGAAAATGTGATGTACTTTTTACTTTAGCTCGCCCCTTGCCAGGGTCGGTCGTCCTGAAAAAAACACGAAACTTCAGAGGAAAAAGGTCTAAAATCTTATTCCAAAATATTTATTTGCAAAACAACTCTTAAACTTACAAAAAATTTCAATTCAATTTACGGACGGTCTTCATTCAGGTAAGCGGTATTATGGTCTGACTTACGATTGGTGTCGATCGTTTTTGTTTACGGGATCTCGGGTAACGGGTATCTGATGGTTTATTGTTTCTGGTAGTAAATAACCTAGTCTCTAAGGAATCTGAAAAAGAATCTGCAGGTACTACGCCCCTGGTGGCAGTATTAAACAAGTACTTGGGCCCTGGTGGCACTCGACACAGCAGGCTTTTATCTTCGAACTAAGATCCCATACCGTTGGTGGGGGGAAACTTCAGTAAGAAATAGCTGGAAAATCTCACCTATATAGGTGTAGCTTTCAATGAAACCCCTTACCTCTGGTGGGGGGAAGCTTCAAGAAAGTAAAGAAAACATAAATGATCGAACCAAACTAACAAATTAATATCGTATGACTTTTAGTAGGCAAGGAAGGGTAATTTTCGTCCATCCGAGTAGTGTTATTCTCTGTAAGAAGTGAATGTTAACTGTAAAACGACGAATGCAATTATATATAGTGAATTGAATTACGCTGTAATATACAATTCTCGCTGGCTGATTTGTATTATTACCATAGACATAGAAGAATAGAACGCTTCGTAACATACCACTCCCCCTTTGGAGACGAGAACCCTCTCGTCTTGAAATTTTTGTGGGTGAAAAATAGGTCCTCTTGTTTTAAAAAAAAAAATTGAACAAAAACTTCAAAAACTAACTTAAAACATGATTAATTCATGAAAATTTAATTAAAAGGTCGTCTCGGGTTGTCTTGTTTAAGCTTTTAGAAATCACTCTGTTCTTCGTCCCCTAATGAATCAGCCTTGGTTTTATAATCCTAACTTCTACTCTTCTGAAGCGACGAGAAAAACTAAAGCGTTGGCGTCGAAATTTCGAATTATACTAGCACCGCGATTAAGGAAAAGTCAATGGAAGAAATATTTAAGAATGCAGAATGATATATATTAAGTTCTTGAAGAAAATACCTAATATCAAAGATCTTAAGATTAAATAAAGAAGCAATAATTTGGCATACCAATAAAAGTAGAAAAAGAGTCTTATTGCGTAATTCGTAAAATTAATTTAAATAAATTTGCAATGACCATATTGGTTGCTATCGATTCCATTCTACTACAAGAGCAAATTCGTCGATACAGTCGTACAATTATTTTTTTACTTTCGTAGAAAATGTTTAAAAAAACTCAAATTTTTCATAATCATATTCTAAGGCCCTGTTTTTCAGAGTGTTAACTCACAACAAGAGTTAGTTAATTATGGAAATAAATTTAATATATAAATAAAATACAAATTTAACTCTAGTATTTAACGGTCTCCAATAAATAAACTCAAAAAGCAATTTTTCTGTAGAAAATCGACAACATACTCCGAAAATAAAACTTCAAAAGCATCTGTTCAGTAAATCCCAGAGTTAACTTATCAAATTTAGTGAGCTTACTCGGGTTTAACTTTAATCTCGAAGCTAAAAAGCTGGTATAATAGGTTTTTGTTTGTTTCTTGTGAGAATATGGGTTTAAATATCTGAAACTAAAAGTCAAGAACATTATGGATATCAGCTTATATAAATTAAACTACATATAATGCGTGAGTTATTTGTGCAACATAGTTGGCAACCACGTGACGGTGACCAGATGGACCAGACGTCTACAATATCAGATGTCAAGACAAAGGACCCAAGAAGGGAGTCAAAATCCTTTGAACCCATAAAGCGGGCCATCCGCAAGGTAGGTAGTGTTGCCCAGAAAACTTTTGACATACTTAAAGCTTATCTGGTCCTACATTATGAACATTTTTTTGATGCTTAGGAACTAGAAAGAAATCTTCCTCAAATTCAAGAAAAAATAACCTAAATATTATGGACTTTCTGAGTAGATACTGAATTTTTTCAATAACAAATTTAAAAAAAGTTTTTTTTTTTTTTAAAATGAACGCGAATTTGTTTCATTCAATTAACTCTTTAAAAAAAATATCAACTATTTCTCAGTTCATTTTTGAACGGGAGCTTTCAAATTGTGATTAATTTTCGCTACAATTCTTGATCTAAAGCTCATCGCGTTACCGTAAAGAATAAACATTTTACGCTAAACCAAAAAATGTAAAATTAATCACCCGAGACAAACTTACAATCAATCGACACAGATCCATCTACACTTTACCACCACACCCACATAAAGATTTTAATATGCAATAGACTAGCATAAAAGAAGTAAAAAAGAAATAATTACTATCAGCCAACAGGACTTTAGTAAATCGTTTATCCTTCCCCACTTTATTTCTTTTGAATATGTATGTTAAACTAGTATATACGACTACGACCGATGAGTACGTATAGTATCACTTTAGTTTTGTTTATTGTAGGGTACAAACCCTTGGATTCTGAATACAAAGACGATACCGGCACAAATTTATATTTTAATTTTAGAAAAAAATAGTTCAAGGTCTCTTACAGAGGGAGTGCACTTGAGCCAAAGAACGAACGTGTAAGTACATTGTACATGGAAGGTATAGGTAGACATAAATTATGTAAAAAAACAAAAAAATAAATAAATAAAAAAGTATTAAATGCGTCACATTTCCGTTGCATATATGACTAATTAAAAAAATGCATAAGTGCGATACTGTGATGCACAAAGTTAATTTTGATAAAAATAAATAAATTATTTATTTTTTTGGTTGATAAATCAAATTTATATAAAATTAGTGGATGAAAATTCAAAAAATGGCCCCTACCGCCTTCCCTGTTGTAATGAGCCCTATAAAATGTATGACATTTTTGTAGAGAGGTAGTAACAATGTGGAATATTATTTTTCAAAATTCTGAAAATTTTCATCAACTTTTATATTTAGAATATTTTTTTGTTTATAAACTGATTAAATAACCTCCATTGCCTCTCTTGTTAGGTTTATGCCTATAAAATTACTGGCAGAATTTTAGGCAGGGGTTCAGGGAATAATTTTGCATAATTAATTTCTCAAATTTCTAAAATTTTACATCAACTTTTCAATTTAGAATTCCAGGAATCGAATTCAATTGCTCTCCCATTACGTTTTTAGGGTGGAAGGAGGTACCCCTCCTTAAAAGTTTTTAAACACAATTATAGTCTGACATTTTATCTTTGTTTTAAGATCAAGCCTAGTACGCAGTTCGGGAAAAATTATGCACGATAAACACGATCAACTATTATTTATCGATAATTTTACAAAAAGAAGAAAAAGAAGAAAAACATTAATTTTGCGCAATTTTTCCAAAGTTTTTGTAGAAATTAGAATTGTAGAGATAAAATTATTAGCCGTGGCGTGATGGTTAGTGCGATGGACTGTCATGCAAGAGGTCTAAGGTTCGATCCCCAACCTCGCCACCTATTTATTTAAAAGAAAAAACGGCTACTGCCTCTTGCGAGGAATTGACAAATCCTCCAAGAGTATCTCCTGTCACAGAAAAGTGCCGCTCGTTAGCCGTTCGGATTCGGCAATAAACTGTAGGTCCCCTCCATTCCTGCAGACACGCACACAGGAATGGTTGAGAGTTGTAAGTCACTAGGCCCTAGTTCTTCATGAGCTGTTGTGCCATTAAATTTATTTTTTTTTTTTTTAGAGATAAAATTTGTCTTTTCCCGATCTGCGCACTAGGCTTTAGCCTTGAAAATCGGATCACTACAACAAAAGATATATTTTTGTTAAAAAAAGCTTAACTTTGAAATTTTCCACAATTTTGCACCTAACGGGAAGGCCACTGGTAGACTACCGAGACCGAGAGCAATGAACCATAAACACACTTTATGCATTTTTTCCGATTTCTCGACTAAATTAAAATTAAGATTGCGAGGCTTTTGGTGCACGTAAAATATCAAATGAAGTATCAAAATAATCGTTGTTTTCCTGACATTGGAATAAGAAAAAAAACAAATTAAACCATGCATGCATTGATAAGATATGAGCTCATAGAACAAGGCTTATAATATTGCCGTTATCTCAGCTCAGCGGTACTTTAGGAACTCAATTTTTTTAATTTAATTTTGGATACATTATTTCTTTTATCTGTAAAAAATTCAACAATAATCTATTGACCCACTAAAAAGATAAAAATAAAAAACACAAAAAAAGCCATCTAAAAATTATCTGGAAGCGCGTCCACTTGGACGCTCGTGTGACCATACTAATTTGCGACAGAAGATACCCCTCATGCCGTTTTACAATCTGCGCGGCATGAGAGTCAAACAGTCGACAAAGTTGGACGCGCGGACGAAACTAATAAGTGGACGCTCGTGTAACCATTCATAAGTTTTCTTGGTTCTCAGGACGTACTTCCAAATGGACGCGCTGAAAAAGACGCTCATGTGGCATTAACCTAAATGTTCTGTAATGTTATACATAGGTACTAAAAACATGTAGGTAAAGATAAATAAAGAGAATTTTTTCACCTCTCTCACTTCTTATATCCACATGTAATAGATAGGTTAAAAGGTCCCAAAAAAATGGAATTATAAAAACTTATCAGTGTGCAACACGTTTGGCTAGATTTTACTTATGGGTCATAACATTCGGTTATTTCCTTCTTCACCTGATGGTAAATCCTCTAGAAGTACACCCAAAGAAAAACTGGTGTAAAATTAACCAAAATCGCGTGTTAGATTACCTATGCTCTTAGGCCCGTTTAAGCTTACTTAGTTTTAAGGTAATCCAACCTAAATTGCTTACGTAAATTTAGAGATAGTCTGAATGTGTAAAATTGCCTTAAAAATATGTTATTTTGTGCAATATTGCCTTAGGTAATTTTACCTTTAACTAGGGTAGTTTTAACCAATCTATTTACCTTATAACAACGTAAAATTACCTTAGAGTGTGTGGTGTGGTAGAATTATGTTTGACCTAAACAAAAATTAATTTGTGTCAGATACCTAAGGTAATTTTACCATACACTAGGGCACTTTTTACCAATTTTTTATCCTAGCAAGTTGTTAAACTGCCCTAGTATCTAAGGTAGTCTACGAAATGTTTGCCTTAACCCTAAGGTAATTTATGTCAGTTCCCTTGGGCAATTTTACCCTACACTTGGGTTTAGTTTTTACCCTAGGAAGGTGTAAAGCTACCTGAGTATCGAAGGTATCCTACCAAGCGAGCTGCTTCTTTTTATTCTGAAATGTATACAAATTTATTTTATTGAAAAAGAACTTTTGCTTACCTGGAGGTTTGAACCTGAGACCTTCCACATGCCAGCCGAATGCGCTTCCATTGGACCAATTCGCAATACGGAGAGGCAATGTTGAAACTTCATCTTTTTACCTATACCTTACAATTTTGCCTGTCTGATACGTCAATCTGTTATACAGGTAATTAAAAAAAAAGTAAAGTTCATGAATTGATCCCGAGAAATTTGTAATCGGTGATTTTCTAATTCTCTCCCTGTACGCACCAGATTTATATAATTGAAAGGAAAATCACGTTATATTTAAGGCAGAATTACCTTAGTTCTGAGGTAAAGTTACAGATCTTTTGACAATTCTAAGGAAAATAAAACACCTATGAATTTTAAGGTAAATTTACCTTAATTGCACTACCTAAGCCATGCATAAATTGTCATAGTTCTTAGGTAGAACTATGCTTTTCAAACAAAATCCATAGAAAAATAGTTACCTAAGAAATTTAAGGTAAATTAACCTAAACTGCACTACCTAGGTCGTACATAAACTGTCTTAGTTCTTAGGTAGAATTATGCCTGTCAAACAAATTCCATCGAAAAATATTTACCTAAGACGTTTAAGGTAATATTACACAGTATTTTTCTCTGGGTGTAGGTACACATTTTTTTATATTACCTATGTAATAGACTAGACAATGTCTGTCTGGTCAGCTAGTTTTGTATAAAATATTAAACCTATATGTCACGGTGCCCTGGGACCGAAAGGTAACTGTATCTGTTTCGCCGAATAATATCAGCTCGTTATGACAACGATTCATCAGTTAAGACTTTGTGACGATAGAGGAAATAAAGAGTAAGAAGCTTTAGTTTTGTTTGTTAGAAGTCGTTCGTTTGGGCCACTGGGTTGAAATCAATGTTCGGTATTGTATAATCTGTTTGAATGTGCTTCTCAATAAAGTTTTAATGGTAACCCGAAGTGGCCCCCTTTGCAGTTATTGCACTACTTTAGTCGTACAATACTTTTGGCCGCCATTTCTATCACAAAAATATCGAGTGCGGCTAGTGAAAAGAAAGTTTCCAGGGCTGCAGTTGGTGTAGTTGTCAAGGCACTTTTTGTACCAATACAAGCCAGTCTTAGAATTTAGGTAATGGCTTCATGATTGGTTGTTGGCCACCAAACCAAACATGCGTATGTCAATACGTAAATTGTAGCTGTACCATATGCTTATTATGTGCTAACCACAGACATAACATTGATTGATTAAAAAAATTTATCTGCATTTCTTTCCAAAAACAGGTAGGTATTGCTTTTGCTTTTATAGAAAACATTTTCATTTATAGCTTCGACGTTTTATTACATCACGAACATTTTACCAGAAAAATACAAGAATCATTTCAAACCGAAACCGAATCACCGTCTGGATAATCACACACATAAAAAAGTCATTACATCAACTCTTGCTGCTTAATAAACCCTCTCATATACCCCCCATTGCCCCCTCTACTAAAAAACCAGTGCACTATAGTAGGTATAGGTAAATATGGATAGATATTTTCCTATTCACCTAGTTCGTTGAACAATGCATCCGACCTTAAATTCCATTTGAAGAAAACTTTCTCAAACGAGCTAATAAAATGCTGAAAATCCTTTCACAGCAATGAGAAGGTATTTCCTATTCGTTCCACGTCGTCCGTCGTCGTCGTCATCGTCCAAAGAACGAAAATCAATTCGTGATATCATCCGACTGCCCATGCCTGCTTCAACCCAACCCCATCAACATGTCCACGATGACAAGTTTCATTTTCTTTTACATTCACTTCCCGTGCCAGATTCACTCGTTTACACCTGCTGACACCCGCCCAAACTATGTCACCTTAAAAACATCCTGAAATTTTCTCCTTTAACTATATTCATATGTATGTATGTAGTGTTCTATAAAGGTGCTGTCTTCTTTTACAAAAGCATCATGAAAGCAGTGCAATCGATTCTTGTGCATTCCAAATGCTCAAGCCCATGCTAAATCTCGGTCTTAGCTTTTTAGCTTTACCTAACCTAGTATTGTATGCCATTCGATTTGAGACTAATTGAAAAGGATATCTCATTCTCTCGCTCTTTTACTAACTCCTCGACTCCTCGTCCTTGCTCCGCAGGCGAAATGTTTAATTTCTGAATGCTCATTGCTCAACCTGCTCTTTAGCAAGGTAACGTGTTTTGACTGCCTTATTAGACGACCACAATCGCTAAGAGCACAACTAATCAGTGTACACTTGAAGCTAATAACTGTTTGTACCTTTGTCCTTACATAACTTGCACTGACAGAGAACAGGCGGGCGCGGCGCGGCGGCAAGGGAATAGCTTTGGTGCGGAGATAAAAGGCTGAAACCGAGTCCTGAATCAGGATTGCATACAAAGGCGGTTAGTAGACGCGTCGATGAGTGACGATTACAAGTGGTTAGGGGTTTTGGGAAGAGGATACATTTGTTTTTTTCGTTTTTTCGTTATAGTGTTGGCTGATGGTGTCGAGTGCTGACAGAAAAAAAAAAAATAAGCTGAAGTGGTAAAAAATTCTTTGCGCCTTTGCATATCTGTCTACTGTTCTCTTCCTCTCGCTTCTTCCATCACCTTCATATGTCAGCCCTCTCCACTCACTCTCGAGTGCATATATGCAATAAGCTTAGTAAAACAGGAAAAAAAAGACCTGTCAACTACTGTGACTGTCTGTATGCTTACGCTTGTATCTACAAAATACACATATGTATATTTACGACCATCAGGATGCAGGATGCTCCGGATGCAACCTCGGATGCACCATCTAGGTACTCCACTGGCGTTGTCGCCGTCATCGTCATCGTCATTGCGGCACTGTCATTAAGTCTGTGACGAAAAACGAGGCTAAGTGGTCTGGTAAGTCATCATTATTACAAAACTTACAAAAACTTTTATTGTGTGAAATTCCCTTTGATGTGTCCCGGCCCGTAAGTGGGTAGTGAATATGTACCTAGACAATATCGACATCGTTTTGTAGTGTGTACTGACTTTATATTTTGTTTCGTAGATATAAACCGTTATTATATAGCCTTACTAATGGTGTGCATGTAAAAAAAAAATATCCTACTGCGGACTACTTTAGCTGCGTAGAAACCTACCTACTTCGCAAGTTTGTATGCCAATGCAGTTTTTTGAATTTTCTTAGACCATAACTTATGGTTTTTGTTTTTCCATAAAAGGGTTTAATATGGAAACAGCTATCTGTTATCGTTGATGCATAATTTTTGACGTGTTGTGATGCTTTTTTTCGCTAGGCTCAGGTAAGCTCGTCGAAGTCCAGGGTATTCCCGAAGAAAGCAAGTAAAACTCGGGTTAAGAAAGTAAGAATTCTAACCATTTACCAGATTTAACAAATAAATAAAATAAATTTGATGGCACAACAGCTCATGAAGAACTATAGGGCCTAGTGACTTACAACTCTCAACCATTCCTGTGTGCGTGTCTGCAGAAATGGAGGGGACCTACAGTTTATTGCCGAATCCGAACGGCTAACGAGCGGCACTTTTCTGTGACAGGAGATACTCTTGGAGGATTTGTCAATTCCTCGCAAGAGGCAGTAGCCGTTTTTTATTTTAAATAAATAGGTGGCGAGGCTGGGGATCGAACCTTAGACCTCCGGCATGAACAGATTTAACATGTAACTTTATTTCAACAAATAATTTGTTTACAATTTTACAATTTCATTATTAACTTATTCTAAATAACAGCGTGTTTCATATACTACAAAGTTAGTTTGTTATGAGCTACAGGAGTAAACCCAGCCTACAAGATTCGCTTGGAAGAAGTGAACCTGGGGAAAAACGGTAGGAATCTAATTTCAGCCTCTGGCTAACCCAAAGAAATAACAAGTGGCCCGCTGCTCACTCGAAAGCAAGAGGGGAATTTCGGTAGGAATCTGATTCCAGCCTCTGGCTAACCCAAAGGAATAACAAGTGGCCCGCTGCTAACTCGAAAGCAAGAGCGGAATTTCGGTAGGAATCTGATTCCAGCCTCTGGCTAACCCAAAGGAATTACAAGTGGTCTGTTGCTCACTCGAAAGCAAGAGCGGAATTTCGGTAGGAATCTGATTCCAGCCTCTGGCTAACCCAAAAGAATTACAAGTGGTCCGTTGCTCACTCGAAAGCAAGAGGGGAATTTCAGTAGGAATCTGATTCCAGCCTCTGGCTAACCCAAAAGAATAACAAGTGGCCCACTGCTCACTCGAAAGCAAGAGGGAAATATCGGTAGGAATCTAAAGGCTGATTTCCAATGCCGCGTTGGGCGTCGCTTTGACAGATTTTTCTTTCAACGCGAAAGCTCACACATAGCAATTTAAGCAAATTGTTTACAATGACGCGTTGGGTATTATGTTATGATTTAGCACCTATTAGCATGTACACAAACCAACGTAACAGAAGCTACCTTAACGTTAAAGTTGAAAAAAATCAACTTCAGCGTGCGTTTTGACAGTTAAACTAATGGTCGAATTCCTTTCAACAAAAAAATCGATTTATTTAGAAGAAAAAATCGGTTTTTTTGGACAAATTTCTTTTATTGAAAGAAAAAAATCGATTTTGTTTAAAAAATAATGGAATAGTTTGTTGAAAGGAATTCGAAATTATAGTTATGTAGGTTCATTTTGATTTTCAGGTTCTCTTCAAGTCGTCTGTCATGTCGACGCGTTCGTAAAGCTTGTAAACGTATACGTAAGCGTCTCTAACGCGGACGCGCCATTGGAAATCAGCCTTAATTATAGCCCACTACTCACTAAAGCGAGAGGGGAATAACCACGGAATATTTTTAGGACCAAACTTTAGACTCTGCTCTTCTAATTCGCAAACTATAAAACCTCAAGTCAATAAGCTTCGAATTTTTGACATTTCATACATGCCCTTGTTATATTAGCGGTAACGACACACTATGAATTTATTGTAATAATGATGAAGTGAACATAATTACTTTCAGTGATGACGTCGAGTTTGTTGATTTGGTTCTCCGTGGCAAAGCGATATCAGTATGTGGTGATAGGTTTGGCGATTGTGAGTTTAATTGTAGGGTGCTGGTGGATATCTTTTCTGCACAATGGATGACGATGTCGGGTGTTGATGGCAGTTCGGCCGGCGGCGGTGATTATTTATATTAAATTCGGGGATTCCCAACTAACAAACTCTCCGGACCTTAGCTCTTGAAATCTGAAAAAACCTCCCATAAGACTCTTTTTTATCTCATATCTATACTTAAGAATTGAGATCTTGTTATAATACTCATATTCGTCTAATAACAATTTTATTATAAGGGATTAGCATTTTTTAAATTTCAAAGTACTTAAATCCTATATCTAGATCAATTTAAGTCTTTTAAGTTTCTCTTTATGAAACTAGAACGCTAAACGTCATTTTTAGCCTTTACAATCCCATAACAACTCATAAATAAGAGCTCAAGAGTCGAATGGGAGCTAAAGTTTTTAAATCTCAATCGAACTTCTGATTTAATTGAGTTATACAGAAGTGCGTTCTTTTTCCAAAGAAAGTTTGCTTCTGTTCATGTTTCTATCGGATACGCTATCAGCCAGAAACAAGTGGCAAGTTCATTAATTGGCAAACACCATGGGTATGAGAATCAAATAATTTGCATGATATCTTTAAATGCTGTTGCGTTGGTTGTTGTCATCAATTGTATTTGCCCGAAGGGATTAAACTAATATCACACTTAATTTACTTCCAAGAACTATGATGTCATAATATCATTGTTTCAAAATAGAAATCTACCTTACACAATTAACGATTTTTTTTTTCATACATCAACAATAGTTAGAATGTATAAAAAAAAGAACACGTCGCAGGTATTTGTTTTTCGTAGTCGCATAAGAGCATTTGAATGCTCATAAGAAGTCGATTGTTTGCTAAACGTCAAACTGTAGTCTCATAAGAGTATTTGAATGCTCATAAGAAGTGTTTTGTCTTTTAGCACTCTTACTCACTGTCTGAATAATAAAGGTCTCATAAAGACGTTTAACCAAGAGTTAAATCATCGGTGAACAGCAGCCATATTTTAATATGAATAAAAAGTGTTCTCTTTATTTTTAGGGTTACCTTAACATAAAAATATGGTCTTAGTGAAATATTTTGTGGTTTTCTATTGTGACTAAAATATTAAAAATGTATTATGTGTATAGGTAATTATGCGCAAGTTATGTAAACACACAATGGTTATAGTTTTATATTTAAAAAGTGTTCGGAAGTGTTAGTTGCATACAGAATTCAATGAACCTCCATGTTTGAATATTCTTTTATATTGAGTATTTCTTTAATACTGGATTTACCTAATGCAATAATAGTATTCTGATTAAATCTATAAATATATTCAAAAAAATGCGAGTTAATTTTTGTCAAATAGAGGCAGCAGAATATTTACGCAGTATAAGAGAAATTGCAATATTTAAAGCCAGTAGAACTGTGTCAATCGTTCATTTTCAAAGATCGAATCAATCAATGATTGATTGCTTCAAAGATTCGGTCTTTTCAATCAATCATTATTTCAATCACTATGGTCAAAGATTAAATCGTTTACTATGTCAATCAGATTGATTCGGTCTTTGATTGTGATACGTTATAAACATGAGTTTTTTGCAAATATCTCAGAAACGGTTTGTGCTAGACAAAAATTTTATTCAACAATATTATAGCTGAAGGCATTTCCCACAAAAATGGTATATATTATTCTTTTCGTAGCATTAACCGTTAAAAAGTTACAGCAAATCGAAAAGTCAAAAAATCCATTAAAAGGGGCCAAAGGTCATGAAAATGTGCTGTAACTTTTAAACGGTTAATGCTACGAAAAAAATAATATATACCATTTTTGTGGGAAATTGCCACGGCTACAAAATTGTTGAATAAAGTTTTTCTCTAGCGCAAACCGTTTCTAAGATATTCGCAAAAAACTCTAAAAACTATTCTTGCTGTGCGTCAAAGATTCGGTCTGTTCAATCAATCATTATTTCAATCACTATGGTCAAAGATTAAATCGTTCACTATGTCAATCAGATTGATTCGGTCTTTGATTGTGATACGTTATAAACATGAGTTTTTTGCAAATATTTCAGAAACGGTTTGCGCTAGAGAAAAACTTTATTCAACAATTTTTTAGCTGTTGCAATTTCCTACAAAAATGGTATATAATATTTTTTTCGTAGCATTAACCGTTTAAAAGTTACAGCACATTTTCATGAGCTTTGGCCCCTTTTAAGGGATTTTTTGACTTTTCGAATTGCTGTAACTTTTTAACGGTTAATGTTACGAAAAAAAAATTGTATGCCATTTTTATGGGAAATACCTTCAGCTATAATATTGTCGAATAAAATTTTTGTCTAGCACAAACCGTTTCTGAGATATTTTCAAAAAACTCATTTTTATGACTTTTGACCCCTTATACTGACATAGCTGTCATCGGATCGGTGAGGAACTCTCTCATTGTTTTTCTTTTATGTTTTTTAATTTCTTTGTGTGATCTGTGATGTGATTGAGAATGAGTGGAATGAACGAAGCATATATGCGTGCTTCGGTCGTTTATTCAAAAACTGAAATGATTGACGTTGAGATTGATTGTTTCGGATTACTGTGATTGCAATCAATCATTCATTTTGATGAACGGGTCACAAAGACCGAATCAATCACGATTGACACAGCTCTAAAAGCCAGTTGTTCTTGTCTTGTTGGCATAGGTATTTCAAAAAACTCAAACGATTAAATCATAGATACCAAAAAAACAACACATTTCTGTTATAAATAATAATAATGACAGTAAATGGCAAAACAAAAAATAAAAAAAAAAATTCTCTCTTAGCAAGATCTAAGCAGCTTTACAAAGTGGCGTACGCCATCCCATAAGAAGAATAAATATACTGCTATAAGTATGAAGAGCCTCTCATAACTAGGCCATTCAAGGCTTTTAACAGTCTTGAAGTTCTCTTCAAGAGTGATTTTAGCTCCCTTAACTAAGTCTCATAAAGCTTTTGGAGCGTCTTATGAGAGCAAAAATGTTACTTGGGTTGGGTTCGGGGTTCGAAAGTGTAACGCTTCGTTACAGTCTTTGTTTTGCAATTGTCTTTTAATTGACCTCCTATATGGTCCCCTTGGTTTTGATACCCATAGCTTAATGAAGTCATTGTCAGAGTCTACAGAGAGCGCCTGAGCGAGAAGCTCTCCACATTGCATTCATCTGACACAAACGTCAACAACCAGTGGTCCCAGTGCCGCGACTTCATCAAAGAGGTAGCCGAAACAGCCCTAGCGAAAGAACCATGGTATGAAGATGAATGCGTGCACCGGAAAAAAGTGAGAGAATGTGAAAATGCTGCAACGTAATACAAGAGCAGCCAGGGAAAAATATCGAGCCAGGAGAATGGAGGAAAAGAAGGTACTGCGTAGAGGGCATAAGCAGCCTCCCAGCTAAAGGATATCGAAAAGTCGTGCAACCGAAACGAAACCTCGAAGTTCTATAAAAAAAAATCAAAGCTACTGGCTACTGGTTTTAAGATAGGGGCGCAGGCTCTTAGAAATAGCGAAGACAACCTAGTCACAAAAGCACAGGGAATAGTAGATGTGTTTAAGCAGCTCTTCAAGTACATAAGGGATGTTTTGATAGGATGCGTGCATCAAATCATCAACCAAGTATGAATGGAAGGTAGTAAGCCCAATGATTGGACGATTAGGTCCATATGCCCCACCTAGGTAGAAATGGCGGCCCCGAGCAACCTAAGTTCGGTGACCCAATTAGCGCTGACGAGCATGGTTTTGACACCATAACTCGTGTGACCTATTTATTTAAAACAGTATTTAAGAGGTATTTGCGGGTCAAAATGCCAGGCTAGGCAGATTGTTGGTTTCAGAATCCGTTTACCACCTGCTAGTGGTCTAGGAAGTCTGATGGGAGACATGGTGCAGTAGGTACTAGGTTCATCTTAGAGCCATTTCGTCCCGTAGAGGAAAGAGATTAAGTCTTCAGCTGGGAGAGTTAATTGAGATAGTCAAAAAAAGGCCTTTCCAAATGACTGTGTTGGTGTTCCCATTTTAGCTAGAACGGAACATTTACAGAGGAAATGTCCCCACAGCTACGAAAGCGAGTATTGTGAGGGATGCCCAGCTTCGCCGCATATTCCCCGATCGGCCAGTGTCCAGAAAAGTTGGCAACGACCCTGCCTATATCTTGCCTGGGTCTGCAATCTGCATATCAGGTCAGTTGTGCGGGTTTTGCTATTAGGTGGACCAAGTCTTTCTAGATATGACGATGTTAGCTTTACTGCGCCACCTACGGTTGGATTCATTAAGAAAAATTGAGAATATATTGCCCTTAATAACCCCAAGAGGAATATTGACTCTTTCCGCAAAAGAGTTGTGAATGGACGATCCTTGCCTGACCAGTTCGTCTTCCCGCTCGTTTCCCTAAATGCCTCGCAATGACCTAGAACCCAGTTAAGAGAGACCCTGAGGTTACTATCTATAGGCTTGCGAGCTCATAACGACATTGTCGAACCAATTTGGAAAACGATAATGGCGAAACAATTGCTTCGACGGCTGCCTAAATGTCTGTCAGGATGGCAGTATTACAGTTCTGGTTAGGGTCTTGTTTGAGTATCCTGCATGCTTCCCTAATTGGAAATAACTCTGCCTGGAAAACACTACCGAAGTTGGGTAGCCGATAAGATTTTGAATTATTCATAGATTGGGAAAAGGCGATCCTATGTCTTGTAAGAATTATATCAAAAGTCTTTAGCCGTTTTGCAAAACTTTTATCGGCAAATACCATTGTAGGTTCCGCCCGGGCAGATCGACTTTAGACCAAATCTTCACACTTCAATGAGTTTCAAGTCGAGACCCACCATCTCTTCATCGAATTCAAAGCCGCTTATGATAGCATTCATCGTCAGGAGCTCTATCTGGCGATGGTCGAACTCGGGATCACGGTAAAACTGATCCAGCTATGTCACGTGACATAAGATAACACGCGGTGCTATGTACAATTGGAAGTAGATCTTCAGAACTCTTCCAAACATGTATAGGGTTTCGATAAGAAGATGCGCTATCATGTGACTTCTTCAATCTCGTTCTGGAGTGCGTATAGAGTAGGTGTTAACACGGAAGGCATTATTTTCAATAGATCTATCTAACTACTTGGGTATGCGGACGATAGAGACATCATCGACCGCTCCCAATTTGCCGTTATATGTAGAGTCCTTCAGTCCAATTGAAGAACAGGCAAAACTTGTTATTCTTGAAGTAAATGAGTATCTGCTATCAACAAACAAACGAGCATCTGTCCACCGCCTTGAACAAAACGTCACTATTGATAGCAGTAACTTGGAGGTAGTTAAGGAATTCATCTTTTTTGGAGTAAATGTAAATTCCACAAATGACACCTTAGTGGAGATTCGTCGAAGAATTACCCTAGCAAACCGGTTTAAAACTCCTCAAGCGTAATACGAAGTGCACGCTATAGAGAACCCTTATATGTCAGCCCTGCTTTATGGCGGCGAGTACTGGACGATAAGCAAAAATGGAGAGCTGATACTTCGTTCTTTCAAAAAGAAAATTCACCCATTTATTTGCAAACCAAAACAGCAATTAAATTTTTTTGCGTAACTAAGTAATTAGTAATTAGCAACTAAGTAGCAGCTAATTACCATTATCCTTTTTAATCCGCAATAAAGAAAGTGACCTGTTTAGTTTATACACATTCGTTTAACTGCCTAAACAGAACAGACTACTTCAACTGGAAGAGCTGTCAAAAAGTGTCGTACATTATTTTGCTTTGAAAGTATTTTGAAGAAAGACAAAACAATATTCTTGACGCAAACATTTGTTTTTTTATTCATAAAATTTGAAACGTCAAAAGTGCTGTACGTGCAAAGTTAAAAGTTGGCGAACAATTCCGGATGCGGTTGCAGCTCCTTATTCGGCTACGCTGCGTTGTGTTCGCAAAATTGTATTTGTGTGTATTCAATAGTTTGACAGCTATTCCAGCTGGCGGTCCTGTATCTCCCACCAGGAAGGTTGGCCACACCCTTTAATTGTGGCAAACAAACAATATGGTGTATAATCTTCAATTTGGAGACTCATACAAAAACTATCAAGTTTTAGCAACTGGTTATGTACTAATTCATAATAAAATTTTCAGTTGCAGCTCCGTTTCCATTCTGTTCAGACAGTAATGGATCCTAAACGCATAAGATATCCACTTGTTCAAACTTTAAAAAAGTACTAGATGAATATTATTTTGGTATGTACATGTGTGTTTGAGAGTAAATTTTGGCGCCAAATTTTTAAATTAATTTTAATTAAAAAATTATTTGTTTGATATGTAAATGTAAAAGTGATATTGTATAATATTTAAATTTTATACAATCAACGAAAACCGTTAAAATGCCAAGTTTTTAATAATACATTACTATATTGTGTTTAAAGTAAAAATAATTAGTGATATAGTTGCGTTACTAAAATAATATGTATGTACATACATTAAATTCTTTTTAAAATCTCTTAATAATAATAAAGCTTTGAGTTATAAAAAAACACTATTCTCTTCGATAAATTATTATTTTATTAAATAAACCTAAACTTACATCATGTGGTGGTGCAAAATCCTTTTTTCGGCTATTTTAATCACTGATACACTGATAAAAATTCTTAGAAACAAACCCCTCTATTTTATTTTTAAACCAATAACAACTTGTTGAGTATTTATTTATGATGAATGCCACTTTAAGATTTTTCACTTAATATTGTATTTTTATTTTGTTTGTAAGTTCTGTTTCATTATAGAAAAATATTTTATTTAAATAGATACTCCTTGATGTTTTCAAGTAAAAAAAAAACAACCAAGAAGACGAAAACAACCGCGTTACACTTCCTTACTGTGCATTCCCGCAGACTGACTGCAGCATTTGCACAGGAATATGAATAAAGTTAACTGCATTTTATGGGGGAAATAGAATTGCTCCTTCTGCCCGTGCCTGTAGCTTGCAGTTACCACCCACTGTCGGTTGCACTACCATCATCTTCCGGTGTTATGTAGGCGCAGGCAGGCTTTAGAGAGCTTTTGCTTTTTATAGACAGAGAGACACAACCCACCATCACCTCACCACCCGGGTTTAGTACTCATTATTATCCTTTTCCTAACAAGCAATACACACAATAAAGGAAACAAAACTCAAAGGCGAAGGCGGAAGAAAGAGTCCTCGGCGGGCGCGAGGCAGAGAGAAACTCGGAGGAAGCAAGAAAGAGAACGAGCATGAAAAAAAAAAGAACTTAAAAAAAGTACTTAAGTCGGAATCAAGAAGGATACCGCCGCACACAGCCTGCCCGTGTCCAACACACCCGCCAGCTACCACCCTTGTCTTAGATCTATATAGGCAGAGTAAAGCACGCGCTATCTGCACACAGGGGAGGACGGCTAAGGACGAAGATTGTGACGATGACGCTGATGGTGATGGCGTAAAGGACGACGACGACGGCGATGAAAATTATGAAGAGGCCGTCAGGCGGGAATTCACTTTGATGTTACACTAACATTGTTTAGTTGGTTGCAAGGTTGCAAGGATACTATAATACTTGACGAGGTGCTCTTCAAGTAAAGCCAAAGGCTAATCTTTAACACACCCACTCCATGTGGTAGGTATACTGTACTCGGATATAGGTGTCTACGTCCACCATGTGTGCCACATTTTACATATATGTATGGGATGAATGTGGCATTGTGGTTGATGTTGGCTTGAAGCTTGGGTGGCTTTGTAAATGGAATACATCCAATTGTTGGATCAATTCACTCTTGTAATGTACCTTTGCATCTTTTCCTATTGTGGAGGAATCTCACATTTTTTTTTTAAGGTTTTTTTTCCTTGCATCCACGGTAGGTACTCACCTACTTCTGATGCGCTTAGGCTTCATCTTCTTCCTTTTTGTATATGGTCGTTGTCGTTTCCTCTTTTTCCGCAATACTAAGCTTGCATATCCTTTTTTATTATGATGCATGTGTGTCTACGATGACGCAACGTCATCATGGGACGCCTGAAGGACTCGCTTTGATTGTGCCGCACCAAGTAACAATTAAAAGTAAATAGGCGCGTAACAAATTACAATGCTCTCTTCCATATTTTTTTTTTTAAATGAAAGTGCTGATGGTATGTTGCGGAGATCGTCTGGATATTTATACTAGAATCTCAGACCGGTTATAATGAACGTTTTAAGGCAAGGAAGTTCATTGGCGTTGGCTATATTAATAGACAAGGCAGCGATAAAGGGATGATGAAATCTGACAAGGATACTTTATGCGGGTGTTTTCCGCATGAGTGTACGACAAGTTGTTTAAAGTAATGGAGTCTGGCTAAACCGGATGCAATTTATTTTTCAACGTAGAAATAGTCTTTTTGATTTTTTCTAACTATAGCGTAAATCTTGTGCAAAGTTAATCCAGTTAAAAAAAAATAAAACCTTAAGGGCTTGTATTGTAAAATAAGTGTGGTTCAGCGCAGCGTTGGTTTAAGATTTTACAATACATCGATTTACATATTCCATTCTTTTATTTGTTTTTCAAGTTAAGTTGTTTAAATGAACAGTTTTTTTGAAATTAAATTTCAAAATCAAAATTTAAAAAAAAAAAAAATTGAGAACTTTTTTTTAAAACCAGATGTAGGTAAATTGAAAAAAAAACGAAAGGTACGTTTTTTTATTGCTTGTTTGTTTTATGTTCTGATGTGTTTTTTGCTTTCCAGCCAAGGTTTCGCTCGCCGGTCTTGCCAGGGCATTCTGAAGAAAAACACTAAACTTCAGTAGTAAATGTCCTTATTACCTTATAACAAAATCTTTAGTTTTTGATGTTTTTTTTCTAAGGCTGAGGTAATCTCGTCGTTGTCCAGGGTATTCCCGAAGAAAGCAAGTAAAGCTCGGGCTGATAAAGTAGAATTCTGACCATTTACCAGTTTTATCAATAAATCTTTATTCATAGGAAGAGGGGCTTACAATCTTACAATTTGACTTCAACTAAATAACATAGTAATTCATTTACGACAAAGCTTTTATAGAGCTACATGAGTAGACTCGACCCACGATATACTCTTAAAAGAAGCGTATCAGGAATAAACGCCACGGTAGGAATCTGATTCCAGCCCAAGACTAGCCCAAGACTAACTCAAGGCAAATTTACTTTGACCGACCCACGCCCCACGGTCTCACTCAGAAGGAGCAAGGTAGGAATCTGTCAATCTAATTCCAGCCCAGGGCTAATCCGAGGGAAAAGCTACTACGTAGATTTTAATACCAAATAGATTAACTCTAAAAGATACACAAATATATTAAGTAAAGCAACCTGAGGTGACCAAGAGTTGCTACAAACAAATATTCGCCAGAACCTTGTGCTTCAGTATTTCCAATTCGCAAATTAAGAACTACAACTACAGCGAGTCAATAAGCTTTGGGTTTTTCATACGTCCTCTTGTCATATTTCTTGGCAAGAGGAAGTGTGAATTCTAAAACTCACAAACGAAATAATTTTATTCTGCATGATGACGTTGCACTACTCTGTATTCTTGAACATTGGTGTGCATAGTGCTCTGCTTCTGATTAAGATTCAGTATTCAGTGCCCAGTGGGTGGTGGGTGGCTGCATAATGTTTGTTGTTGCGGTGATGATGAGTGTTTGATTTATTTGATCGGTTGGTGTTATTATGGTTGCATGGCAGTACGGTGATGGTGTGCAGTGTTGGTGTGCGGTGTTTTTTGTTGATATAGGGTGCTGGTTTATTATGAAACTTTTCGGTTGGCAATGATTTGCTGTAGAATATTCTGGTAGGTGAGGGATAAAGTGTAACGCTTCGTTACAATTTCAACAACTTTTATCCTATATAACAAATAATAATTAGTAGGTATTTTTACTTATTGTTCGGCGGTTATACTAAAGTTTGATCAGCTAGCGGTCATCTAGCTCAATCTGGATATCTCATAAACTAGTATTTAGTTGTTGGTATTCGGTTTTCTGGTATTCTGGAATTTAGGTAGACGGCGGCAGCGGTAGGTTAATTTCCTAGTGATAATAGATCGTGCGGGTACTACGCCCCTGGTGGTTGACGGAACGGCAGGCTTGTGCACTCGTAAAACAATAGGGTTAAGGCCCTTAGTAGCACAAGATCGTACAGGCACTTTGCCCCTGATGGCTTATGGAACGATAGGCTTGCCCACTGGTAGATCGTTAGGATTAAGGCCCTTAGTGGCACAAAATCGTACAGGTACTATGCACGCCCCTGATAGATCGTTAGGGTTAAGAACTCTAGTGGCAAAAGATCGTCCAGGTACTACGGCCCTGGTAGCTTATGGAACGGCAGGCATTCGCACTGATAATACGGTAGGTTGATGCCCCTAGTGGCTTTCAAATCAAGCTGAGGCTTATAGATCGACAAGTACCAATACAAAAGCTCCTGTTGGCAATCAGAAAGCGCTTAACTTCGGACAAAAGACTCCTTATCTCGGGTGGGGGGAAGTCAGAAGAACGAAATGTTAGAACTAACTAAATGACCGAACTGACTTTACTCGGTCAGCAACGAAATCGAAACTGATTCTGCAATCAAGTTTACTATTGCCTTTATAACTTGAGCGTGACCGAAAGGGTGACTTCCTACTAATCGAGTAGGTCCCCATATATGTTATTCTCTGGTGCAAGTGAGTGTGAACTCCATTAAACTGAATGAAATTGACAACATGTGTGACGTCAGGTGTTTGTGAGTTGCAACACAATTTTTGCTTGATGGAGGAATGTAGCATGGAACGTTTCGTTCAGTCTGTTAATGACGACAAATAATACCATTCATATTAAATTCTATTTAGTTTGTCTTTTTTTTTTGGGAGAAAAAGTACGATTTTCACATCTATTTTTCAGTATTTGACTAAGAAATGAAAGATGAAATGAATATTTAAAACAACAGTGGCACTTAATAAAGCAAAATTATGAAATAAATAAACTTTAAAAAAAGTCAAATTTTTTTTAAACATTTTGTTTTTGAGAGGACCATGGGCACTTTTGTATGGACTTTGGGCTCACTTTTAATATTGCTCAACAGTGATGAAAATGTTTAATTAAAGCTTATGGAGTGTATTTTATTTTATTATAATGGCGACTTAGTGGAAATCGAGCGCAAAAATGATGTTTTTGTCTATTTTATAAAAGAAAGTATTTAAAATTAAAAAAAAAAAAAAAAAAAATATTTAAAAAAATTGCAACACTTACTAAAAAGTGTTTTAACTTTTTTTAAATCAAGAAGTCTGTTGTTTCATACCATTTTTAAATCAACTTATTTCTGTTTATCGTTTTCGAAAAAAAAAATTTTCCAACTTAAAAATGTTTAAAAACAAAAAATTGAATATTCAATGTGAAGTTGATTTAAAAAAGGAAGGAAAGAAGAGATTTTCTGGCTCTCACTTTTTAGTAAAGTGTTGCCGTTTTTTTTTATAAATTTTTTCCATTTTAAATATTATTTTTTGGCATAAGTATTGGTAAACTGAACGAGTTCCCCGCAGATCCGATGTAATAGATTTTTTGACTTTTTGAATTGCTGTAACTTTTCAATGGTTAATGCTACAAACAAAAAACAGAAGAGACCATTTTTGTGAAGAATTGGCTAAAAGATTACAGAACAAAAGTTTTCGGTTAAATAAACCGTTTTTGAGATACTAAAAAAAAAACAAAAAAAAAATCATTTTTATGAACTTTGACCCCTTTTAACTGACCTAGCTGTCATAGCATCGGTGAGGAGTTTTTTCAGTTTGCAAAGAATCTCATTTACAATATCCATGCCTAATTTCAGCCACTTACTAAGTTTTTCCTATTTTTGGCATTTTTTAATCTGTTCTTACTGGGCAACACAATTTTTTCCGAAGAACCAAAGTACACTTTTTCGATCTTTTTTTGGTGTGCTGAACTTGAATCTGAAGTTAAAAGTATTCTATCACATCACGTTTTTGAGATAATCCCATTTGATAAAAAAATAATTTTTTCGCTGTTTTTGAGGTTATATCTTTTATCGGGACGAAATTTGTTTCCACATAATTCATGTAGGTAACGGTTTCTGAAATTTGGAATGGCAATATTTTCATAAATTAATGTTAAATTTCCTTTGCCACCACAGAAAACAGAGTAGCCACGGCACTGACCTCTCCAAACAATTTGAACCACTGTGTACCGCCAGCCGAATTGGATTTAAGTCAGCAATAATTCATTTGTTCTTCATACATCGGGCATAATTTTTTTAATGACTTCACTCTATACACCATAATGTAAAATTAAAACGTCCAACTTATCTTATTACAACATTTTCGCATTACAATCATAAACCGGTAAACTTTTTAAACTCCTTTTTCAATCCAATTATTAAAATAATTTTTTTTTTTTTTCAAAAACAAAAGAATTAAAATAAAGTTGGTAAGTTCGAAAACCTTCGGAATAAAAAAAAAATCGAAAAAAACTATATATCTCGACAATTCTTCAACCGAAGATAAATTATAGCAATGGCTTATAGAATTTGTATCCAAATTCAATTTGCCACATAACTAACCATAAACTGGGGAAATTACACGAAAAAAATCCTGAGACCTAGATATGAAAAAAAAGATGCAAAATTGAAACGTAATAACTTTTAGTTGAATCAGCTCTATACAACAATAATATAATTCCAACCTATTTCTATTCACCTATCTCCGCCAAAGATGAGTCTATCTAGTGTAGGTACTGAAAACTTATTGCGAATAACTTTTTAATTGAGGAGGGCGAAGTTCAACTTGGCTTTAATTTTTTTTTTAATTCATTTTTTTTTTCTAAGTATTAAAAAAAAGGATGATTTGCCTGAGAAGGTTCAACTTGGGAGTTTTACAAAAATATTCATCCTTTCGCTACGTAATACAATGGAAAAAGAGAAAAAAAAGTATACATACCTACATTGTTACCGCCATAAATTTGTGGGCCAGAAATTCGATGATGCTGCTATTTTTATTCAATGGTATATTATTCGGAGATGAACCTAGTGTCTTGTGGCCATGGCCTCTAGCAAGTGAGATTTCTGTGGGCGCGCCGCGCCGCATATAACTATTTTGTGCTAACTTAGGCAAAAGGCGCAGTGAAAAACAATTTCAACGACAGCCACCGCGACTACGACGCCGACGACGGAAATGAGAACCATTGCCCAATTACATTACACAATGGGGCCAAGGGTTGCAGTGTGCTATATATATATTCCCTTGACGTAAATTTAACTGCTATTCAACCATAACCGACAAGAGGGAAATTGAAATTGAAGATAGAGGTTAGGACACAAAAATTCAATACAGACTATACCTACCGACGCGAGGACAAAGATGCCAAAGGACATGTTCCCGAGGCTGTATAGATTTAAAATAAAACTTAAAAAAAATTTGTGGCTTCCTGATTTTTAAAATTTTATATTCGCATACATTTAATTTATTTTTAATGTAAAGCTATGAGGTATGTAAAATTGTTTGGAAGAAAAGCTTTTTGTATACGAATTTAGATTTAAGGCACTTCCAGCTAGAAGTTGGAGGCGGCTGATGGTTATACAAAAAAAAAAGAAGTTTTTTATAACCCGTCCAATTTTCTTTCAAAATAAGATTGAATCTTTCTGTCAGAAATGTCTTAAGATGACTGTAAATATTATCCCAGAATTACTAGCCAAAAAATGTATTTATAAGTCCGTTACTATGTCACACGAATAGAAGCCCGTGGCGTAATGGTTAGTGCGTTGGACTGCATCTTCTCCCGAAAAAGGGAAAGGACAACTCCAATCCGGCGAATCTCCAGCCGATAAGTCTTTTACCGAGTATCAGCAAGGTATTCGAGAAAGTTATAAATAGAGCTCTGTCCAAGTGGGCGGAGGACAATAATATCATACTGGATAATCAGTTCGGATTTAAGGCGAAACATGATACCATTCATGCCGCGTGTAAACTAGTTTCTGATATCCAATAGAACAAATCTAAAAGACAGTGTACGGGTGCCAGTCTGGTTGATTTTGAGAAGGCTTTCGACACCGTATGGCTAGAAGGACTTTATATAAAGCTGACCAGACTTGCCATAAGTAAACCGCTATTGTATATGCTTTATAATATGCTCAATGGTAGAAAGTTTGTTGTCAAAAGTGACAATGTAACTTCTGCCAAAATCTTCGAAGTTAAAAATGGTCTTCAACAGGGAGCGGTGAACTCGCCGATTCTATTCAGCATTTACACCAGCGATCTGATAGGTAGTCTTACTCAGGCAATTGCGTATGCCGACGATCTATTTGCGTACAGTATTAAACACACCAAATTTCATATTTCTAACTATTATACTTTGGAGGTAATTCATGCTCAAAAAACGTTGATTTTGTCACTGACCACTCATTCATCAAAACCTAAAGGGTACTTCCCGAAGTCCTAGAAAGCTGAAATTTTGAATGTAGGCTAGAATTTATACACAAACAACAAAAAAAATTAAGAAACTTGAAAATTTCACCCTCCAACACCCCTAAAGTGGGGGTGCAAAAAAAATCACTAAAACAACAACAACAATGAACACAAACAACACAACACAAAAATAAAAAAGAGTTGGCTATGAAGAAATTAGAGTTCTCTACCCAATAGTAATACAGTAAAACCCGGATAAGTGCTTATCGCATAAGTGCCTAACCCGCCTAAGTACCTTTTATTTTTTAGAACCAACATTTTGAGGATTTTTTCATTTAAAACTTATCTAATAAGTACCTTTCGCTTAACTGCCCTCCCCGCTTAATTGCCTTTTATTTTGTATATACTTTTATTGGAATTTACCTGAAAAAATTCTTTTAAGTACACAATTAAAATCAGTAAAAAAAGACAAAAGCTTCTTTTTGTCTAGCGCTTCCTTTTTAAAAGGTTACCGATACAAGTCAGTTGATGTAATGTTATTTTTAAAGTAACATTTAACATTTTTTTATTAGCATTTTATTTTGTTTTTGTAAATATAGAGATAAGTGCTTATGCGCTTATCTTTTATAACTGCACAACCCGCATAAGTACCTCTCAAAACGAGGCATTTATGGTGACGCACTTATCCGGATTTTACTGTATATCGCTCCCTCGTTTATTCATAAACGCCAAAATCATCACAATTGCATCATAACATTGCACTAGTATGCGTGTAAACACACAATCCAGTGCAATCATATGAGTTTCATTAACTGTGGTGAAACAATAACAGTGCTGAAACCTGAAACTCATTAGATTGCACTAGTATGCGTGTTTAAACGCTTTTTATTACTGCAATTTATTTTTTTTTAATGTGTGACATTATTACGCATACATGCATACATGGTAAAAAAGTTAATTGTTGCACTCCAAGTACCTTTTTACATTGGATTTTAATGAATGGCGCATCCAATGAGACGGGTATATTTTATATGTGTGGACAAGAGCAGGGCAGATTCCATCTAAATTATGCCGATGCACCAGTTTCAATAAATAATCTCCGATTCAGCCAGGCCGGGTCACACAGAACGCGGGCCGACGCACCGGCCGGTCGTCAATACTTCACCATGATGGAAGGAAAGAACGCGACGGGCAAATTTTGTATGTAATTTTTTACAAAGACCGCCGGACCGCGCTCTGTGTGACCCGGTCTGGATTTTTTTTTTTTGTGTGAGTGAGAGATACATGGATCTTAGGGGTGTGAGATAGGGAAGAGTAGATTAAAATGAAAGCGTTTTTTCTTTTTAATGTAAGCACGGGGATCATAATAATGAATGAAAACATGCTTTATTTAAAATCCTACATCGTGGTCAAAAAGTATGGCTTGGACGTATAGCAGTCGTTACAGTCTGTCATGCAACTTCTATCAAACGGCCAAGCCATATTTTTTGACCACGATGTAGGGTTTGTAGAGTTAGGGCTTAGAGTTAGGCCTGGTAGAGTTAGGGGCTTGGTTCTTCATGAGATATCAGAACTTTTTTCACAGCGAAAGCGTTATGTGCATGTGAGTCTTGGAGACCTTTTTTAAATGAAATATTTTTGGTGGGATCATTTTTACTTATTATTCAAATAAGAAAAAAATTAATAATCCTTAAGGAAAATAACTTATGTACATATATTTAAAGCTAACAGATGGGCAAAATTAAAAACCATGAAGATGGAAGACGAAGTTAAATATTTTTAAAACGTGCAATGAATCAACCAGTTTCATCAGTAAATCCCATTTATATTTTACAAATTTTACATTAAATACCATAAGATAAACTCTTTTCATCCGGCTATGAAAAGGAAAGGTCTCTGAATGAGAAAGTCTCGCATCCCTGTGGCAAAAAGACCATCTGAAATCCCCCTGATTATATAGTATCCAACCAAAAGAGGGATTCTTTAAGCTTGACGCTTAAAATTAATTTTTACTCTTCATTCATTGATATTTTTTTTTCATCTTACTTTATACCGTTTTTACACCATGAACTAATTTATAAACATTTTTTTTTCTCTCCGATCATTATTTATTCACTTAACACCGCGCACAACGACACCGCCGCCGCTGTGAGTATACATGCATACAGTTAATGAATAGCAGGACAGTCAATCACATCAAAAGCGACAAAGTATTTTTTTAATCCTTAAACCAAACACCAAACTTGTGGTGAATGAATTAAAAAACTCTCAGGATACGAAGAGAAAGAGAAAAAAAGACTTTTGAATATAGAAAGTGGGCAATCTTTACAAATTTCCAGCACTTGTAGGACAACTAATTATGATATAGCTTAGGTGACGATATGCTGATATGATGATGATATTTATCAGTGCAATGTTGGAGTGTATGATATTTTTTACAGGGTGTCCCGGTAAGAATGGTCAAAATTTATTATGGCGATAGGCCAGTTCATGTAAATAAATTTGGTGGCACAATAGCTCATGACGAACCAGGGCCTAGTGACTTACAACTCTCAACGATTCCAGTGTGCGTGTCAGCAGGAAAGTAGTAGCCGTGACGTGATGGTTAGTGCGATGGACTGTCATGCCGGAGGTCTAAGGTTCAATCCCCAGCCTCGCCATCTATTTATTTAAAAAGTAAAAACGGCTACTGCCTCTTGCGAGGAATTGACAAATCCTCCAAGAGTATCTCCTGTCACAGAAAAGTGCCGCTCGTTAGCCGTTCGGATTCGGCAATAAACTGTAGGTCCCCTCCATTCCTGCAGACACGCACACAGGAATGGTTGAGAGTTGTAAGTCACTAGGCCCTAGTTCTTCATGAGCTGTTGTGCCATCAAATTTATTTTTTTTTTGTGTCAGCAGGAATGGAGGGGACCTACAGTTTATTGCCGAATCCAAACGGCTAGTGAGCGGCACTTTTCTATGACAGGAGATACTCTTGGAGAATTTGTCACTTCCTAGCAGGAGGTAGTAGCCCTGAAAAAAAATTAATGTGGAAGCGGCTGGTATTGAACCCAGACCTCTGGTGTGACAGCCCAACGCACTAACCATTACGCCACTGGCTAATACTGCTCAGTTCATGCCCTCTCAGAATTTAGTACCTTGTTCTTACCGAATTATAACATTTCTCGAGTAAAGGCTGTTTGTTTGAAACTTGTACGAACGCTTACTTTGAATTAATTTTTTGTTCACACAGTCAATTATTGATTTTTTTATTTTTACACTCCAACATTGGCCAGTAAAAAGACCTATTTTGTGCATTAAAATAATTTTCATTTTATACGCCCTTATTCTTAAAATTACTAGATAAACTCATAGTTTGATCAAAATTAATTTTATACTTCAATTTTTGAAAGAGCGTCCTGAAAAAATTCGTATGACTCAATATTAATTCTTACTTTTTAAAAAATTGCCTTGTTCTTCTAGTTTTTCAAAATGCATAAAACTTATTGTGCGTGAAGTTAGCACTGCCATTTTCGATTTTCAAAAAAAAAAAAAAATATTGTGCTGCGTTGCGCCTTAAATATTTTTTTTCAAATTCGCAAATCTTACGAATTAAATTTTTTTAAAAATTAAGTTTTTTGAAAAACTTAAAGTTGTGCTGTTTTGTGCTCAAAAAATGATACTAAGAACCGAAGAGATAAAAAAAAATTCGCATATTTGCAACTTTTACAAGTAAACGCAAATGTTGCGAAGCACCTAAACGTAAATTAAGTACCGCCATTTTGGAATTTGGAATATTTAAAGGTTGTGCTGTATTGTGCCCAACTTGTGCTATTTGTGCCATGAATTTGTTTTTTTAAATTCGCAAATTTGCAAATTTCAGAGCCAACAATTCATTTTGCAAAGCGCGAAGTTAGCACTGCAATTTTTGATTTAAAAAAAAAAAAACTAGGGATGTGTTGTACTGTGCTCAATTTGTGCTGCGTTGTGCCGTTAATATTTTTTTCAAATTCGCAAGTTTGCAAATTTTACAGATGAAATTTTTTGCAAAACTTACATTTTCAAAAAAAACTGTGCTCTTTTGTGCTCAGTATTGTGCTGCCAAGTGCCGAAGAGATAAAAAGTATTCGCATATTTGCAGCTTTTAGAGCCAAAAATTAATTTTTCTAATTGTGAAGTTAGCACCGACATTTTGAATTTTCAAAAAAAAAAATGGATTGTGATGCTTATTTTGTGCTGCATTGTGCCGTAAATATTTTTTTTCAAATTCGCAAAGCCGAAAATTTTACGAAAGAACTTTTTTTAAAATTCAGTTTTTCTAAAAACTTAAATTTGTGCTGTTTTTTGCTCAAAAAATGATACTAAAAACCGAAGAGATACAAAAGAAAAAATCGCATATTTGCAATTTTAACAAGCAAACGGAAATGTTGCGAAGCACCTTAGCGTGAAGTAAGCACCGCCATTTTTGATTTTCAAAAAAAAAAACAAAGGTTTTGCTGTATTGTGCCCACCTTGTGCTATTTGTTCCGTGAATTTGTTTTTTAAAATTCGCAAATTTTTAAATTTTATGGCCAAAAATACATTTTGCAAGCGTTTTTTTTTTTTTGATTTTCAAAAAAATATTTTTTTACTTTGCAAATTTTAAGAATGATATTTTTTGCAAACGTGCAAAAGCTCCAAATATGCGAATATTTTTTTTATCTCTTCGGCACTTGGCAGCACAAACTGAACACAAAACAGCACAAGTTTATATTTTTTGAAAATCGTAGGTAATTTTGCAAAAAGTTTCATCTGTAAAATTTGCAAACTTGCGAATTTAAAAAAAATATATTTACGGCACAACGCAGCACAAGTTGAGCATGGCAGCACAAGTTGGGCACATCGCAGCACAACAATTTTTTTTCTGAAAATCAAAAATGGCAGTGCTTCCTTCAAGCACATTAAAACTGACCAAAGCTAGCCCTAGATCGAGAATTATAACCATGTAAATCGAAATAAACATGGTTCGCGAAAACAAATAAAAATAAAATGTTTTGTTTTAAATCAAACTTTATTTCTAATTAAAATTCTTTTTTTACTACTAGTAACATCGTGTATCAATTGAATGGCTAATTTCTATTCTCAAAATAACATAAATAGCAGTATTTTACTCTTTTTTAAATACCATCCATGCATACTATTGAATAAGCGCATTTAAGCTGTGTGGACATAGATTTAACTAAAAAAAAAATATATGTCCATTCCTCTATTCCTGCAAACACGCACATAGGATAGGAATGGTTAAGAGTAAGACCCTCATTCTTCACGAGCTGTCCCGCCACCAAATTTATTTATTTCTCATTTTAATACTTTTCCATTATTAAATAACTTATTATTACCTAAACTCAGTTATCCAGAAAGAACAAAATGTCTAAGCTCTCCAGTGTATAATGAACAATTATAATTTGATAATTTTAAGTATTTATACATATAATAGTGCGAACTTATCCCTTAACTCCTGAGCAATATAGGAATAACGTCTATCCACGCGAAATTAGAATAAACAATTTTAACAAACATTCAAGTGGACTTCATTATCAAGGATCCTCTTAAGTTGTTCTCCCAATTTTCCAACAAATCTAATTCGCGTAATATTATTTGCAATTAATTTACCTGAAGCAATTTTCGACTTCAACTCTTATTTATAATTACTCATAATTGGTGCAACAAAAGTGTGACAGTGTCCTTACCTGTAAGAAAAAGAAAAATGGTATTTAAAAACTATGAATAAACATCAGAAAATTTCTATTTAATATTTTACTTAAACAACATTCTTTGGCTCAACATAAATTTTGAACTTGTGGCTTGAAAAGTTTTCTTTGTTTCTTCTTCTTCTTCACCAAATCGGATTAACTTATTTTTTTTTTTTCCTTTTTTTTTCGAAAAATGAAAAGTTGAAAATGTTCAACTTGTTTAAATGAATAAATTATAAGATTTTCTTGGCCCATTATACGGGATTATCCTTGGCCAAGGAAAATTAAAATACGATGGAGAAGTCTGTATGAATGTTTTTATATATAAATTGAGGTATCCCAGGAAGTAAAGTGACCGATACTAGTTCAGATCCTTGAAATGGAAGTTCGTTTGAGAATTACAAAACATTTCAAAGAGTGATTTTTTGAATTACAAATGCAAATTCAAATGTTTTTTTTGTTTATTATTAATTATTTGTCGCAGTATTTTTTAATTTCCTGATTATGATTATGGAAATGCTCTTCACACACAAATCAACATATACACGAGTGCGGATAAATAATCAAAGCCAAATTGATATTACATTTTAATTTCGTTACAAAAACGTTCCCCATATGGAAATCCCAGCAGAGTCAAGTCCAATTTACTATACCCAAGCCTAGGCCTATACAATTAAACATCAAAAGCACAAATCACACGAGGCAGATACCTACATATGTACATGGATGTATGAAAACAGAAAGACTATGCATGTTGGCAACACCAATCCAATTAACAAGGCAAAGTGACGTTTGGTGTAAAATGAAATATGGCCTGGCCAACCAGTGTCACCCATATGTTGGTTTCAAAATTGTTTCAAAAACGAGGCTACATATAATTGGGTTATATTATATTCTGGGGCCGAATGCATTTCCGGCCAAAGTTGTTGTGGCAAATTCAAGCGCATAAAAATGTATCGCATCATTAAAAAAAAAAAAAAAAAAAAAAAAAATATTAGCACAAATAAGTAATTAAGAGCGCGGCAACTTTTCAATTAACAGTTAATGAACATCATACACATTATTATACCCAAATATAATGGCCATTTCAACAGATAAACTTTTGCGATTAACACGTTAACAAAATTAATATGGTGGAAATAAATTGGAATAATTGAGATATGGTGTTAAAGGGAATTGGGACCGGGGCCAAGGCCGGGGGCACTGCGTTCGGTTAATGTTGTTAAGGTATATAATTAACGCTTTGAATGTGCTTTAATATTTTAATCATGGAAATTAACTGAAACAGATTATGTAAGTATATTATTATTCTGAAAGCAGCTTTTTTTAGGTTTTGTTACTGAACAGCTCGGTAAAGTACCTATAACTTTAAAGAAAATCAAACATTCGATATAAAGAATTTTCTTTTTATACGTTTATCAAATGCTAGCAAAATTAAGTGCTCCAATACTTTTGGAAGTGCTCTATTCGAATAAAAAAAATTTCAAAAAATAGTTTTTTACAAAAAATAAATATTTTAATAAATTTTTTTAATTTTTTTTTTATTTGAATTGAAATTGCTTCTAGTTCGTATTAAATATTCCATTTTCCGAAAGATTTTTCAAGATCTGAGGCAAAACAAAAATTATACAAATTTCCCACATAAAATCAAAAAATCGCATTTTTTTCTGGAATATTTTTTTAATTCGTAGAGCCCTTAGTAGCTCGTTAATATGATAAGAAACCATTTTTTTTTCCTGCGTTTTATTAACTAGTTTTCGAACTTGCAATCAAATTAGCAGAATATTAATTTTTTCCAAAAGTACTAGAGCACTCAATTTTGTTGTTGCGTACGTGGCAATGATTAAGCACCTAATGATGACATCATAAAAACTTTGTTCTGCTGACCTTGCTCAACTAACTTGTAGGGCTGTGTCAACCGTGATTGATTCGGTCTTTGTGACCCGTTCATCAAAATGAACGATTGATTGCAATCACAGTAAATCGAAACAATCAATCCCAACATCAATCATTTCAGTTTTTGAATAAATGACCGTCGACGCACGTATGTATGTTTCGTTCATTTCACACATTTACACAGCCCTAAATCCACAAATTTTGGCACATTTGAAACCTGCCAAGATAATCGTGTTCCAGTGGTCCTAGAGCGTCAGCCGCGACACTAGGTAATATCCACCTCCTAAATCGATTCGCGTGCTTCGGTTTTCGATCCGACGTAAAAAATTTATGGCACATTTGACACCTGCCAAGATAATCGTGTTCCAGTGGGTCCCAGAGCGTCGGCCGTGACGCTAGGTAATATCCACCTCCTAAATCGATTGGCGTATGTATTCCGTTTTTCGATACGACGTACAAAACTTTTGGCATATTTGACACGTGTCAAAATAATCGTGTTCGCCTTGTAAAATGATTTGATTGAGAATGTCTAGAACGACCGAAACGTATATCGTTCATTTGAAAGTTTTTTTTTTTTTTATTTAAAAGACAAGCATTGCGCTTGTTGATACACCCATATTTTTAAATCTGAGGACATGGTAGTGCAACGGATCAAGACTAGCCAAACCTATCTTTTCCTCGAAGAGGTTTTTCGTATTTTCAAGCCCTCAGAACTTCGGCCTGGAACATGTTAGAGAGCTCAAATTTTCGAAGTAAAATGCATTCAGCGGATTTTTAAAAGACTTTATGGTGCGTATTAATATAGTCATTTGCTAAGCTCAGGTTTTACTAAACTGTTTAATACCTGTTGCTGTTTAATACCTATTAAATCAATGAAATGAATACATACTTATAGGCCATTGACATTAAAAATATATTTAATTTCCCCGCACCTAATTAAATAACTGAAAAGATTTTTGTTATAATTATTTACTTCATTTTTGTTTAAATAATTTATTGTATGACTAGCAGACCCGTGCTCGCCTTGCTTCGCCTGTTTAAATAAATAACTATCTGATCGTAATATTAGTACGAAAAATATTTATATATTTAAGTTGCTAACTAATATAAGTTGCTAACTAATATTCGGTTAGGGGCCGGTTATAGCGATCAGAAAAAACGCATCAGAAAAAAATTCTTTTTGATAATTTAATGTTTTATCACACGATTTGAAATATAAAAAGGATACAAATCGATGATAAATCATTTGAAATATTTATTTCATAAAAAAAAAATTTCTTTGGAGGAAATATTTGTCCTACAAAGAACATTTTCTGACAGAAACTGGTTTTTCTTAAGGAATTTTCATCAGAAAAATGAACAAGTACTTTTTTTTGGAAAAAGTATTTCCTCCATTTTTTTTTTTATGAAATAAATATTTTAAGTGGTTTTTATATCGATTTGAATTCTTTTTATATATAAAATCGTATAAAACATTAAATTATCAAAAATAATTTTTTTCTGATGCGTTTTTTCAGATCGCTATAATCGGCCCCTTACATGCCCGAGGAATAAACAATATAATGAAAATATCGAATTTTTCAGTCAAAAAAAAAAAACAAAAACAATCCATTGAATATTATAATTTTAACGACAATTTTATTTATATTACTTTTGTATTTATTTTTGCTGTTTTTATATTTGAATATCTGACATTTCATACAATTTAGCACTTTTTTTTATTTTAATTATTTTGTGGTAAACTGTTGTAGATTTTGAAAACCAAATAAGCCTTTGTCCATCCTCATGGTCTAAGCTATCGGTCTACTAATTCTTAATACATTCAATTTTTTCGGAGATTAAGAAGAACAAACAGACAGACAAACAAACTTTCGTATTTATAATATTAATAGGTTTATCGGTGACTCATATCCATCGTTAAAAAAAAAATATACAAATTTTGAATTTGAAACCTAAATAATTTGACCTTAATTCAGTGCGATTTAAAAAGTTTAAGTAAACAAACCTACATTGGATTATCGTATGATGCAATATTTTGGCTCTTGTGATAAATAACCAAAAAGAAAAATAACTTCAAAAATACCCTCGAACGTGGTCCGTATGTAATATTTCAAGTTATATTGAACTGGTGCAAGTGTAAACACATACCAATAAGAACATATACCCAAGTGTTATGAAGTAAATCGTAAAATTTGACATTTTGCCAAAATATTCTTGAACAAAAAAAAAAAAAAAAAAAAAAATAAAGAAGAAAATCAAAATAAAATTCGATAAAATCATTTGAAGTATCTTTCTGCACATGTATGTATGTATGTATGCTGGCACATCCATACATATAATAAAAACTAGTTTTACAAACAACCAACTGCTTTTTTTTTCGAATGAGTCAATATTTTATTTCTTTTGAATGTTTGTGTGTGTGTGAGGTGAATTGAAACTGCCCTCTCACTTATAGTACCACATAAGAAAAATTTCACATTATCATGCAGCAAGGATCTATCTTGAGTACACAATTGCAAAAATGGCAAACACTTGCAACAGATTTTATTATTTTTTTTTTCTCTATGAAGCTTCGGAGATTCTTATACATCATAATCTTGTAAAAACCAATGGTTAAGTTTTCTGTAAAGCGCATCTCCCAAAGGGGGGAGACACAAAAAGAAGAACATACTCGTATATCTACAGAAATCATAATCTTCTTAAAAGAGTTCTTCATCGATTGTGTAATACACTCAAAGCATATGAAAGTATATATTTGAAATGAAACAAAATTTTATTTAATTTAGATTTAAAGTTACTTATTTTGATAATAAATTTACAGTTATGACTGCAAACGGTTAGTCCAAGTCATCAAAAGTGAATCACCCCGTTTGATCATCTTTTGGGTTCCGACATGGATTTGTCGTCTTTCATGATCAAAACTCTTTTCAAAAAATAATCCTTCATGATAGGTTAGCATCGCATTAATCGATTGACAAATTTAAAATAAAAATTTGGCAATATATCTATTAGTCCAGTAACCTTGTCGTCTCATATGACAAGAGGGCGTGTTTGCGTTAGATCCGGTAGTTCTGATTTTTTGCTTGGCCTCATGAAAAACCCATGTTTACTGAAAATTGTACTACTTGTTGTTATAAATTTATTATGGCTACATTTTGAATATCTGTATTTTCGAAACTGTTGGATGGTTCAGATGGTTCTGGGCTCAAACTGAAGAAAATTTAATTATTTTGAAATCTAAGAGCGAAGTTATAGTCGAAAAAATAATCCTTTGGGGTTAAAATTGCCAATAACTAAACAATTTTTTTTTTATTTTCGACGATGATGCGTTTGGCACTCGAGTTCGAAAACTTGGGTTTTTCATGAGGCCAATATCATAAACGAATCGGCAAAAAAATAACAGAACTACCGGATCTAAAGCAAACGCTGATGTATAAAGTTACTGGACTATATGGTATCTCCTAAATAATTTGCATGAGCTTTGAAATTTAAAAAAAAAAAAACAACACAAACATATATTTGCCAGTAAAACCTAGGGTCTTATAAATTAGGCAATGTTAGAAGGAATAGAAGGATAGGATAGATTTTTGTTGGCACAGTGGACTGAGAAATAAGGTTTTGATTATCTCTTTAAATCCCAGGGGTGGTGTTCAGTTGAGGGAATATAGAAAAGAATGCTGCCTAGACTGGGGCTCGAACCCAGACATCCAGGTTAGCAGTCAAGCACTACTTCCACTGCGCCGGGGCCACCCCCGAAGGTGGTAGAATTTTAGTCTCAGAACAAATTTCACTGAATAATAAAGACGAAACATTCTGACAAGTTACAGCGTCGAGAAACGTGCGTTTGTTTATTTAGTGATAGGGGCTATTTTTTTATGGATGGGAACATCAACACGCTAAATTGCTAGAATTACGACAGTTCCAATCCACAGGAGGTCCACCAGTTGGCATCCGCATAACCCAACCCAACCCAACCCATTTCAGTTTCTTACCTTATAAATATTGATATCAGCGTTGCCGCCCGACATAAAATTAACGTGCCATATTTTCTCAAAAAACGTGCAAATTTTCGTTCCACATAGAAAAAACACAAATTCTTGTATTTTCTTGAAAAACCTGTAATAAATTTCATTACGAGGTGTAATACCATATGACAAAAATCAATGAAAATCATTTGCTCTATTCGTGCATTGTCAAAAATTTTGTGTTTATATCCACTTTTTACGGAATTGGGACCAATTTTCATTAAATTTTGTTGAAATTTGCTTCATTTAAAGTAAAATGATGGAAATAAAAAAACGTGCTATATTGAACTTTTTCGTGCCACCGTGCCACGAGGAAATTATAGTGTCAAAAAAGTACGACCGACACGACCGTGCCACGTCGGCAATGCTGATTGATATGCTGCAAGTCTTTCTATGTATAAAGTTTCTATGACCCTTTCCTCGAAAAAAAAAAAACATTTTATAGAAGTCTTGTTTCAAAAACTGCTTCTTTAAAATTGTTAGAAAAGTAGATGAAGAATCTTAATCAAGGCTTGTATACCTATTTTGGGATATACATATACCTCTATAATAAAGTTAAAGAAGATAAATTAAGCTACAATTGTATAAAAATTATATAAGGTTATAAATTTGCTATCCGTCGCTCTTTATAAGGCTTCTGTTGCAATTTTCTAGAAGCTTTATCGAAGGTTAGCTAAAACATGTCAGATTTTTGTAACAAATCATAAAATATACACCGAAGGGAACCGATTCTGTAATGTTACACATTAAGCCATAGATTTAATAGAGAGCAAAACTTAATATCAAGGTTCCGGTTTGTTTAATGAAAGTTTATAAAAAGGCTGATTAAGTTTTTGCATCTTCCAAAATTATACATAAGTATCTAAGATGGTGGAACTGGTAGAGTGGTCAGCTATTAATACTAGAGTTCCGCTTTCGATCTTTAGATAAATATACAAAAAAATTATTTCCAATAAATTAATTAATAAATAATCGTGATACATGATTTCAGATTAAAAATTGAATAAATGAGTAGAAATCACTTCATCAAAGTATTAAAAAAAAAAAAAAAATTAAATAAAAATTTTGTTTCCATTTGTTTGTTCAATCTCTTTAACTGCGTGAACAGAATGAAGACGCAGCTGCAGCAGGCACTGCAGCTGGAATAGCTGTCAAAATATTGAACACACATAAATTGAATGTTGAAAACCCAATGCAACGTAGCCGCATACGGAGCTGCAAACATAGACTGAAGAGTTCGCCATATTTTAAATTTTCACATGCAGCTCTTTTGGCGTTTCAAATTGTATGAAGAAAAACAAAACAACTTTTTGCGTCGAAAAAAAATATTGTGGTTATTTGTGTCGCGAAAAAAAAATTTATAATTTATAGGAAAAATATTGGAAATAAAAAATATAGATTCTGAGCTTGTAAACAAAAATGTAGTTTGGTTTTTCTTCAAAATACTTTCAAAGTTGTACACAGCTGCATTATGTGGACATGTTAAAGAAATAACGTACGACACTTTTTGACAGCTCTTCAAGTTACGTCTGTGGCTCCAGTTGCAGCATTTTACTTTATTCAGGCAGTTAGAGTTGTATTATCCGCTTCTAAAGATGCGTCAAGATGGCGGGCGCCGCCACAGACGAAATTCAAAAAATTTAATGATGCAGTAATAAGGACCAAATTAGGTGCTAATTAAGTGCGGCACTGTTTATTTAAGTGCTCTTTGATTTAACCTTAACAGTTCAGCTGAAAATCCTAGAACGCCCAGAAAAGAATGGTATTAAATGAATGGTATCAAAAGGGCTTGCCAATAAGTCGCAAGCTACCTGTGACCTCAAAGCCATCGCTCAAATTCAGCCTGGTCTATGCGCCAGAGTAATTGAAAACTGAATCAATCCGATGCATCTTTCCCAGTAAAGCCGCGATACTATTTGGAAGAGGTCATACACAATACAAAATTTCATTGATATCCCTTTCAAATAAAATAATATAAATTAGTTGATATCTTGCACACAGATTATTCAATTTTAACATCTTTGCGTCCCTATTAGAAACTCCTTTTTAGTAAAAAAAAAAAATATCTTATTAGACTTACTGCCTGAACAGAATAGAATGCTGGAACTGGAGCCGCAGACCGAACTGGAAGAGCTGTCAAAAAGCGTCGCACGTTATGTTTATGGAGATAGAATCTATAAATGATTGTATTATGTTTCAGAACATACTGCTCTCTTTTGAAGAATGGTGTCGGAAAAATGATCTGCAGCTTAATTTGAAAAAATGTGCGGTTATGACTTACAATCGATCTCTCCATCCTATAATATATACCTACAAGTTAGTTAGTCAGACTCTATCAAGAGTGAATGAAATGAAAGATTTAGGTGTGATCTTTGACACGAAACTAACATTTGATCAGCATATTAATAAAATTATTTCTAAAGCTAATTCAATGCTGGGTTTTGTGAAAAGAAATTCAAAAGACTTTAAGGACCCGTATACAGTTAAAACTTTGTATTGCTCTCTAGTTCGCCCTCTTTTAGAATATTGTGTTGTTGTCTGGTGTCCTTACACGGTAAATCACATAAATAGATTGGAGATGATCCAAAAGAAAATATTACGGTTTGCGCTTCGAAATTTTTCTTTAAATAATGAAGCCGTTTTAAATTATAAGAAAAGGTGTCAGCTGTTAGGCCTAGAGTCCTTGGAACGAAGACGAGAGGAGTTCAGCATAATTTTTATTCGCGACGTTCTTTGTTCATCTATTGATAGTAAATATCTTTTATCAAAAATTAATATATATGCTCCTGAAAGGTCTTTGCGATTAAGACCATTGCTTCTTGAATTGCCCCATACCACTTCCTATGGCCAAAGAGAGCCAATTTCTAGATGCATCAGTATTTTTAATTCATTTTATTCTAATATCGATATTAGCCTTAGCAGAGATACGTTCAAAAAGGAATTAAAGTTGATTTTTTTGCAGGTAGATAATTAAATTGTTCCTGTTCTTTTAAATTTGAATTATTAGCTTCTAATTGTAATAATATATTGTTAAATCTGTTGATACAAATCGTAGATTGAAATAAATAAATAAATAAATATGTTATTTTTTTTACCTGCCCACAATGCAGCTGTATAGCTTTTAATGTATTTTGAAGAAAAACAAAAGAATATTCATGTGTACAAGCTCAGAATTCACATTTTTTGTTTCCAATAATTTTCCTTTTAATAAATAATTTTTTTCGCGATACAAATAACCACAATATTTTTATTTCCGACCCAAAAAGTTGTTTTTTTTTTTTTTCATCATAAAATTTGAAACGTCAAAAGTGCCGTACATGAAAAGTTAAAAGTTGGTGAACTCTTCCATCTGCGGCTGTAGCTCCGTATGCGGCTACGTTACGTTGTGCTCGCAACATTGAATTTGTGTGTATTCCAGCTCCGGTTCCAGTTCCGTCTCCGTCACCATTCTGTTCAGCCAGTTACATAACTATTTCACATTCTGTTCCTTACATCTGGGTGAAAAAGCTTTCACCTTCATATCTATATAAAAAAGGTTGTCAACTTTTTTTAACCATTTAGACATAGGTAAAAAACCAGCTAACACTTATAATATAACTGAAATTTTTGTTGTACTAATACACACCAATATAACGGTATTTAGCACAAATGTAATGTGTTTGTACTTTGTACTACAATATACCTAACTTTATCAAATGTTTAACAACAATAAAAAAGACAAAAATTACATTCCCTGACATTTGCCATAAATCCTTTTTCAAAACAGGAAAATTCAAATAAAACATTTCCACAAAGGCTTATTCTGCTGTAACCGTTTTGTAAGTACAAACAGCATTTATTGTTATATACATGTGTATATGTGAATGAAACAGGGACAAACCTTAAACTCTAAACTTCTTGTGGATAGAGTATTGTTTTTATATTCCTTGTGCTGGTGCCCTTTAACATTTTAAATATAGCTGTTTCATTTTCCTTCAGTGTTTTTTTTTTATTTGCAACTACCGTACCGACGACGTGCAACGTATGCAAAGTAATACAGGACGTTTGAGAGAAGGAGTTTGGTGGTTAAACTGCACTAGCTGTTGCGTCATCATCATCATACCAGCTAGTACCTATACTTTTAGTTTCGCGCTAAAATCACATTCTCCAGTGTGATATTAAAGAACACTTTTTTTTCCAAAATCTAAACAGTAAACAAGAAGACAACAACAAAAAAAAACAAAAAAACAACAACAAAAAAATAGCCTTGGAGATGGAGATTGTAAATGCAGTTTATAGAACTGCTTTTCTGGCTTTTTCAAAACTATTCAGACACAAAGCACAAAAGTCCTGTAAATTATTAAAGTGAAAGAGGCAGAAATGTGGCATATTGTAAACCGGCTAAAAGTAACCACTCAATAGACGCCAAAGGGGTGAGTACTACAACAAATGCAAAGGAAAACACAAAAAATTCCATGCTTGTAGCCTCTGGACGTAAGGATGAGAACTAAAAATGAACAAGGCAAAGAGCCTTGCAATGGTCAGAACGAGTTTTTGAATTGAAATATATCTAAGCAAAAGTATAGCGGGACCATACAAAGTAAAAGTTAAAAAAAAAAAAAAAAATAATAAACGAAGGACGAAGGAAGAATAGAATAGAATTGCTTATATTAAGCTGAGATTTACACATGTGCATTTAATAAGAATTAAGTTGTAACGAATTATTGAGATTTAGAGTGTTAGGAAGTTGATCTATAAATTTGCAACACCACCGTGAAAAAGATAAAAAAAAATTTTTAAGCCTTACAACTTTAAGGGTCTGTTTCACAATGTCTGATTAAAGTTCCAATTAATCTACATACATGGAACTTATTTGTCACTTTAAAACCGCATTTACGTTTCACAATATCTGAATAGGTCTAAGTGGCACTTAAAGTTCTGAATATTTTACAGGCCGGTTGAAGTTCCGATTAAAAAATTAAAATGGCATTTAAAATATCTACAGCTGCTGTCAGTGCGACTCACACAACAAATACATAAATACATATGTATATACATACATACATCAAAATAAAGCTTTGGACTTACGGATATTTTGTGTAACAGAGCTGAGAAGAGGTCGTTTATTTTGCGTTAAGACCCAGATTACAAAGATTCAGGGCAATATACCGCCCCTAACAACACAAAAAAGCACTTTTAAAATGCAAAAAACAAAAAAAAAAACTGTTTTAAACCGCTCACATCCATGTATCCACGCACAATTTCTAACAATTTAAACCGTATTCGGGCCTCTGTCTAGCTCTCGGTCTGAAAAGTTTAATTGAAAATTGACAATTTTAGAATTATACTAATATTATTTGATTGAACATTTTCATTCAGTCAAATTTTTTGGAACATAAATGGACACATAAATTTATGATTGTGAAACGCAAAGTTTTTTAATGAGAGGATTTAAGTTGCGGATAATTTATGTGTCGGATAGTTTATGGGGAACTTTAATCAGACATTGTGAAACAAACCCTAAGATTGTTTCTGTTGGTATCTTACTTTTTTTTTTTTTTATTTTTTAATTGAGGTATAATATATAATGAGGTATATATGAGGTATAATATATAAATAAATAAAAATTGAGGTATAATATATAAATACTTTGGTTCCTCGGAAAATGTTGTAACCACTTGGATGGCTTTTTAAAGTTTGTATAGTAAATAATGAGAACAAATTTTAGGCGAAACTTTTATTCATCAATTTTATTAAATATTGGTGCCAGAATTTCGATATTATATGGAAATAATAATAAATTTACAATAAAAATAGAAAAAGTTTTGCTGTTTGAATATTTGAGCTTGAAATCAACTCCTATTCAACTCAGGCCTCACCTTAGGTGTGGCAAAAAGCTAAAGCATGCAAGTTGAGTTGAGACAAGACTAAAAATTGTAATAGGAAATTTTTTAAAAAAATCGACTTAAAATAAAAAACAAAAAAATTATTAAAAACAACAGCAACACGAACAATTTCATGCTATACTTTTTTTTAAACCAGAAGTCCATTCTTTTATTTTGTTTGTAATTAAAACTATTTGAGAGAATAGGTTTTGCAAAATTAATTTTCAAACTCAAAATTTTGAAAAAAATGTGTTCAAACTAATTTTATTCAAAATTTTACGTTTTTAAGTGGTACTTTAATTTTTAATATTCAATGCTACTATTAATTTCTAGTCAAATATTGAGAAGAAGATACTCAAGCGTTGTTAGTTTTTGAAAAAATTAAAAATAACGAGAGGAAAAATTTTCTAAAAGATATTACTTTAAACAAAAAAAAAAAAATTATTTAAAAAAAACGGTCATGCTATACGTTTTTGTATAGCCAGAAATATCTTCTTTTATTTTCTTTTCAAATAAAGTTGTTTTAGGGAACTGTTTTCAAAAATTTTCAAACTTAAGTTTTTGAAAAAAAAATTTTAAAATTGTGAACTGGTTTTGTTTAAAATTTTACGTTATTGAGTAATATTTTTGTGTTCAATATTCAATGCTACCATCAATTTTTAGTCAAACACTAAAAACCACATGTCAAAATATTTTCTAGATTTTAAGAAAATTGAAAATAGCAAAATTGAGTTCTGCTAAAATTCGACTTCCACCCGTTATTTTGTTGCTCCAAAGATCCTGTTTCTACTGATAAAGTAGTAGTAGATTTGATTATTTTCACTTTTCTCAAAAATTAAAAGACATTTAAGCATCCGATTTTCAGTTTTTGACTAAAAATTGATAAGAGCATTGAATATTTAAAACAAAAATACTACATAATAACTTAAAAATAAACAAATTTGATGGCACAACAGCTCATGAAGAACTAGGGCCTAGTGACTTACAACTCTCAACCATTCCTGTGTGCGTGTCTGCAGGAATGGAGGGGACCTACAGTTTATTGCCGAATCCGAACGGCTAACGAGCGGCACTTTTCTGTGACAGGAGATACTCTTGGAGGATTTGTCAATTCCTCGCAACAGGCAGTAGCCGTTTTTCTTTTAAATAAATAGATGGCGAGGCTGGGGATCGAACCTTAGACCTCTGGCATGACAGTCCATCGCACTAACCATCACGCCACGGCTACTACACATATAACTTAAATTTTGAAAAAAAAACTGGTTTAAACTAAATTTTTTTTTCATTATTTTTTTAAAAAATTTGAGTTTGAAAATTAATTTTTAAAAAATTGTTTTTTTTTTTCAAATAATTTGAATCCAAAAAATAATAAAAGAACGGACTTCTGGCTTAAAAAAAAAGGTACAGCATGACATTTTAAGTGTTTCCGTTATTTTTAAATGATTTTTTTCTATTTCAAGTCAATTTTTTATAAAATTCCCCTCCCACCTAAAGGGGGGAAATAGACCACCGACTCGACTCAACCTAAACGCTCTTGTTTTTTGTCACATCTAAGGTGAATCACCCAGTATATTTTTATAATAGTACTGATAGGTGGGAATGAAGAAATATGAATTATATTGGCAATATACAAACATGTTGTTTTAGTGGAGAAAATTTTGACCATTCTATACCTTTGTGTAAAGTTAAACAACATTAATTTAAGATTTTATTTAATAGCGGTCTAAAAATAATAAACTTGTTGTTGTTTTATTTTCCCTAATACCAACCATAAAATGGTGGGTACACTCGGCCGTATACGTACTATTTTTTTTTTTTTTTTTTTTTTTGACGTTACGTTGCTTCATGTAAATTAAAATATTATTATTTCAATATTATTATTTCAAGTTTCTTAATTGATATGTAGTTGTCCGTGGCGTAATGGCTTTAGTGCGTTGGATTGTCACGCCACAGGTCTCACTCGAAAATAATGTCAAAACATACATACATATAGGTATATGTGTAAACATGAATATTTGTATATGATGTATAAAGTACATAGCACATTACGCATAATGCCTCTAAGACTGTCACAACCAGAATGTCTAGTAATACTTTTTTGTGTTTTTTTTTTTTCAAATATAAAACATTTCATGTAACATGCTTTTTTTTTTAATTTTCTTCAGATTGCAAAATTTTTCTCTCTTCTATACAATGCAAAGCTAGTTTTTTGTGTGCTTCGATAATCAGTAGTAATTTTATATTCCCTAAAACTAACGATAAAACAGTAGGTACACTCGGGCGTATACGTACATTTTTAAAATTGAATTTTTAGCTAATTTTTTTGCATTTATGTTTGTTGACGTTCCGTTCCTGTATGTAAATTAAAACTTTTTCCCCGCACCATATTATTTTCGAAAAATGCTAGAGCTCCAGGAATCGCAGTTTAGATATCTCAACAATTCAACATCAAAATTCGTATGGATGTTTGTTATTGAACGCACAAAATATATTTAATGCAACCTAAAGTAACATGTTCAGTTAATGTAAAACGTAGAGTGTGACACTTAATCTGCTTAAATATTTGCAATGCCCATGAAGTGGACCCTACCGCATGCATCATAAATATTCTCACATCAAAAATTGGTCATGTTTTCTCAGTGGCGTAGCGTGGGTTTTTGCCGCCCGGGGCAGAGCCAATTTTGCCGCCCTTAGCAATTTTTGTCTGGGCCTTTAATTTTGGAACAGCTACTTAACTTACCTTTGTTTTAATTTAATTTTTTATTCACAGATTTATTATATTTATTTATATTATATTATGTAGATAGAAGTGTCTAATCGGGTGATGTTTGCTGAACACAGTGGTCACTCCTTTTCATGGAAAAAATTAGTACCTTCTTTCCTAAAATTGAACTAAATTTACTCCGATTGGAGTAAGATTCCAATGCTGCTCATGAGAAAGAAGACAAACGAAAAAGCTTTGCACAGGACACACACAGAATGAAACAATCATTTACTGTTCCAAATCAGAGTCGTTGTCGATCATTGTCATTTATTTATTTAATTAACGCTTAGTACAAGCAAACTTAATAACTAATACAATTAAGAAAAACTTAAAAAAAAACTTCACACTTCCTTATGGCGCAATACACATCATCTCAGACACAACAACAACAACAAAAAAAAAACAGGAGAAAAACGTGTATCATTGCCGACAGCAAAACCGTGGCGAGAAAATCTTTTATATTATGTACCTACGTCCTACGCACACACGCGGAACTTTCAGCTCGAAAGGAAAAAGTGTATTTCCGAAAAGGACAGTATACTTTTTCACAATTACAATTTGTAACAAAAGTAAGCTCGGAATAGTTTGGTTGATGTGAATGAGGAAGCATTTGTAATTACATTACGTAGCTTTATTTTTATTGAACGTAAAAGCAGTGTTACCTATCGAAAACTTTTAAATAATTTATCTGGACTGATAAAATTTATCCACAGAAAAATGTAACGTAATGAAAAAAATAGAAAAACATAACATACAAAAAACATTTACATGGCCTGTGCCTTCTTTGCACCCCCCCCCCCCCCCCTCGCTACGCCACTGTGTTTTCTGCACATAGATAAAGATGGGGACATCCTTTTTTTTAAGTCAAAAATTTATTGTAACCAGCCTAAAAGGCCTTAATAACTGACAACTCTCAACCATTCCTGCAGGATTGGAGGGAACCTACAGTATTCTTGGGGAATCCAAACGGCTATGGTGAGCAGCACTTATTCAGGACAAGTGTTACACTGTTGAAAATTTGCCACAAATTACCCATAACTATACCGTGTAACTGATATTTTCTTGTGTAAATTTTGCACGCAACAACTTAACATAACTTCTTTTTATATACTTAATTTTTGCTTAACATAGCAATGAACATTTGACTAGGCAGACAGTGATGCCCCTATTATTCATGCTTTCAGCTTTAAGCTGATTTTGGTGTCTGTCATGAGCATGACCTTTACCAGAACATAACAAAGGGTATTTTGGCGATTTCCTCTGTGGATGTTGGTCTTCGGGTCTTGTACCTTAATAAATGCGAGAATTAAAAAAAATACACAAAAATCGGAAAAGGCCACATTGGGTTAGCGGGCTAGACATAGGTCACAGGTGATCTGATGAACTGAGGGGAGTATCGATATTCAAAACTGTAGATAAAAATTTGTATAAAAAGAAAAATTGTAAATACTTTTATTTTTTCGAAAACAGCTTTTTAAACATTTTTGTAACAAAAAATGCTATGACACTTGGTTTTTATTTTCTTTTGAAAACAATAGTTGGACAGAAATAAACATAAAAAGGCTCAGAAAAAAACCAGCCCCAGAGCGGAAAATAAGTAAAACAGACTGTGCCTTAGGCACATTACTCTGCTTCTGGCCACCATTATTTCATACAGATATCATCGGATGACATTTCGACGAGGTTTTCCTGTAAATAAAATGAATTCAAATTTTATAAATAAAAATGAAATATTTTATTTACATACTAGCAGGGCCGTGCTCGCTTTGCTTCGCATTTTTAAATAACTTTTTGATTGTAAAAGACATTTTTTTTTCAATGTTTTTTAATATTTTTATCTTTTAATATTTCAAACAATTTATCACTATTCTTTTATATTTTAACTGTTTTTTGGTAAACTGTTGAAGATTTTGCAATAAAAAAAAAAAACTTCCATTGGCGTTATGACAATGTAATATGTAGCGGTGACGGTGATATACCTATGTTATTAAATTTGGGCTTTGTAATATTTTATTTTCTTATACATATTTCGGGTGATGTGCCAGTTTTTGGGTTCTATTATAGATTTTAATTTCGAGGTTAAGACTTTGGGCGATGTTATATATAAAGGTAGGTATATATGAATGTCATAACATTTAAATTTATTCATTTGTTTTTTTTTTTTTTTGGGTGGTAGAAAATAAAATAAAATAAATCTCTTAAATAAAAAAAGATTTATCAAAATTAGAAATAAAAGAAAAAAGAATGAAAATAAATAAAAAATAAAATAAATAATAATAGAAATAAAAGCCAACAAAACTTTTTTTAATCGGACTTTAAGTATGCCAATTTCAAATCCTAAAACCAGGGCAGTAAAGGTGTTTCAATGTGATTAAAGTTCATTAACTTAATGCCTAATTAAAGGATATGAGCTACCTATGAGCTGCAAAATGTCATGCGTTAGTAATTCATGACTGGAGTAAAATATTTGAGAGCGTCAGGAAAGTGGCTTTAGAAACTTGATCAAAATGCTTTTTTTTTTTTAATAAAAGAGATGTAAGAAGTCACTTTAGAATTAAATAAAACCGGTGTATGACAGACTGGAGTATAAGAAAAGTGCCTCCAACGAAAAGCTTAAAGTATGCAGATGAAGAGCCCGTAGAAGTTATGGAAGCAATGTCTTCTGCGTCGATACAAACCAAGCGATTAACCGGTTATAGTATGACAAAACAACATAAAATATACCATTGTTAAAAATAACAATTCAAAAAGAAGAATTTTTCAAAAGATTCGTTAGATAAAGTTCATTCACATTGCTCAAGGCATATGAAATTCTTCAAAGCTAGCGACACTATTGTACTGAACTTCCAAATAACTGCCTTAAGCTGTAAGGAATAATGTACCCTATATTACAAACGAAAGAACTTATAGAGTAAAGCGGTCAAAAACCCTGAAAAGGGAAAAGTTTTGTTAGGCCAGACATACTTCAGACTTCTGATGAAAGGTTTGAAAGAATATAAATATGTATAACTAATCGGAAAATTTCACTTATGCCACTGCACAATCTTTACAATTTCTCCAAGTCAAAGTACTACGGAAGTCGTTGGCCGTATAGATATGATAATGCTGAACGGACCAAAGGACAAAAGGCAATAAGTTAGTGAAGCCGGATTCACTGAAAAATTCACACTTAAAGTCATCAGAGTACCTATCTATACAAGAAAAGCATCATTAGTCCTATTCTAGTTTTTTTTTACCGTCTTTGAGTGTATGTCTGAAGATTAAGTTTTTTTACAGTGATATAATGAACCAATTTAGTAAAAATAATTATGAATGCAAGACATTCTTCATATCCCTAACAGTTTTTTTAAGTTCAACAAATATGAAATATGATGGCATCAGTCCAAAAAACTAAGGTAAGTACCTACACCTTGTCCATTCTATGATCAGCCTGACGGCTACATGAAATTTGGCCCCATTGAAAAATGGCCCCAAACAAAAAATGAAAAATGACCCAAATTTCATGTAGCTGACACATTAACTAATGATCACAGTAAAGTGAAGTACATGAGGGTAAAAACCAAATGACTCAAATATGACTTAGACCTTCGAATATAACTTATTTGAAAAACACTTTTTATTATTATTTATTATTATTTTTTTTTAATACTACGCAACGATACCATGTCGTTAACAAAAATTTACAGATTTCACTCATAGAGTAACCATGGGGACATTGAAAATGACTTTACAATTTTTACAAATTAATTAAAACGTAATAAGCTGTTTCAGACACCATTATAAGTTCTGAAGTTTCTAGGTGTAGGTATTTAATATCACTTTCCATTTGGCAAAAAATAAATCTTGTTAATTTTCTTTAACTAACCCCATCATACTTTTTTTTCAACTAAAAAGTTTTTTTTTTAAATCTGATATCAAAACTCGCATACCTGTTAGGAAACAAAAATATGCCCTAAAAACAGTTTTAAGCGCTTATAATTATGCCCTTAAAAATCAATTACATATATATGCCCTTAACAAGTAATTATATGCTCAAAAAAAAAATGATTAGGGCCCTAAAAATATGCTCAATATTGCTTGTAAATATATTCTATGTAGGTATGTATACCTATGTAATGTATTTTTTAAAACTGCACTAAAAAGAACGACATAAATCTAAACGTCTATAAAGCTAGCATATACAATAGGTATACACATTAGCATAATCAATTGAAACCATAACTAGAATTTTGTGCTCTTTTTGTGCTATTTTTGTGTGAAAGTCTCGATTTTTGTGCTAGCATAGTTTTTATTTTAATTTTTTTTATTAAATAAAATCGTTCTAGTCGATTTAACCAACTCAAATAGGTTAATTTAAAAAAAAAAAAACTCCAACCCAAATTTCCTTAATGCCAATTTTTTCGCAATAACCTGAAATTATGTTTTAATTTTTTGGTAATGCCTACCCTATAGACCCTTATTATTTATTGAATAAACATTAGAAGGCACTGTACAAGTTATGATTTTAATGAAAAATATACAAAAATACGACAAAATATGCACGTTAAACGTAAATATACAAAAAATATGCATTTTCGACGAAACATGGCGCTTAAAAGAATACATTATATTCTCAATTTCTTTAAGTCATGTATTATTTTTTTTACATGTATTAATACTCGATGAGATAGTGTGGAATGGCTATTGCAAAATTGATTTCTAATCTAATCTCGTCTTAATAGTGTTGCTAGAAAAAAACATGCTCTGGCATATTTTTTGTTGTCCTACATATTACATAGGTATATCGATTTCAAGTAAGCTCTACTCCTGCTTGCACACTCAACTGCATCACTGGCCTTTCTTATAAGACCGCATTGTATTCTGTATGGAATAAAAATAAATACATATCATTTTCATTTTCACAAAATCACAACCTACCTTACCTACCTCCTTAACTATGTAGATGCATACACACATATACAGCATACAAAAATCTGGCAGTTACCTATCCACGTTTGTTGATTGCCTTGTCTGTTCATTTGTTTTCTTCTGAATACCTTGTTGTTGTTTTTTTTTTCTCTTTTTCATGACCATTCTCCACTGAAGCTTGCCTGTTGACGACGAACAATACTTTTCTTTCTTCGTTTTTTCCCCGTATACCTTCGCCTAGTGTAATTCATCGCTTGTGCTCGTTTGTTTATTTTTATCATTCGAGTAATGTTTTAGTAACACCAACCAAAAATTTGATAGTTGTCCCCCTATACGCTGGAGTTCATTTTTCATATTCTAAATTCATGTGTTCATTTCAATCATTTCGGTCATTTCTTTAGTAACACCAACCAAAAATTTCGTTGTGATGCCCTATACGCTGGAGTTCATTTACGATTTATTGAATTTATTTCATTTAATCATTTTGGTAACACCACAACTCTCTCAAAACGATCCTATAAACATTTTCAATGTTAAAAAAATATTTATATAAAATTCGTTTATCAATTTTTTCTACATCATAAATGTCCTACATCTTTATATCGGAGTAAACACGTATTTTGTGTCAATGAAATCCAAAATAAAAAAGTTTTCAGTGCCCCAAATAAATAAAAGATTAGAATTCGATTGAAATCATTCGAGCGTGGTTCTTCAAATTTCTATAATATACAAGTGAATTAGTTATAAAATAATTATCATAGTTATTTTATTGGAAAGAATGAGTAAACAGAAAAGTTTTTTTTAATTTCGATTTAACTAAAAAAAATCATGATGAGGTCAAATAGAAATTCAGAGTTTTTTTTTGTTTTCATTTTTTTTTGTTTAATGTTGTTCACACCTGATAAGTTTTTGTTACAAAGTTACAAGAAATAATATTAATAAAAATAGTCAAAACTATTTTTGAAGACATCGACAGAAATGTTCGAATGGAATTCCATTTCACCATTATAATACATAATTATACCATGTCAAATAATTTTTTTTTGGCGATTTACATGCGTGTAAGAATTTTTTCATATTGGTGGTAGTCCTTCACTGGTGTCTTTCCTACAAAAAAAAAATACTCTTTCACCAAAGATATTTTTGTATGGCATCTTTTGTTACATTATTTAAATAACTAATTACACATTTTTTCCAAGATTCACTAACATACCGTTGTTTCAAAGGTTTTTAGGAAATTAAAAAAAAAAATTCATCTACTTCTATATCTGTATAAAAAGGACTAAGCAAATAATTTCAACTCAAAAAGTGCCTTCGTCGAGAAACGTTGAAAAATGGAACAAATCTCATGCGCCTTGTTTCAGTTTTCATTATTTCTCGACCAATTTTATCGATGTAAGAGTTAAAAAACGTGGACACATGACTTAAGAGTAACAAAGACTCAGGGGGACCTCCAAATCTTGAGACACCTACCAAACGACTTAAGCGATTAAATATAACTGAAATGAATTTTTTTGCACTATCAACAGTCTGTGTTTTTTGGTAAAATAAGAAACAAAACAAACGTTCTTATGGATGAAAAATCAAAACCATGAGTAAGGTATTAAATTTGCACTTCCCTCACGCCTATTAAAATTTTTAGATACTCTTTGGATTCTTGATTCTTAGGTACATATGTCAAAAACATTTTTCAAGTAAATATAGTTCCAGTTCTGTAAAGCCGCATCCACACAAATGTCTCGTGTGGTGTGTTGTAGACTGAATACACTATTCAAGCGTGCCGTCTTACAAACAGATATTTTTTATTTTTTAATATATACTGTTTTCAAGAGCATTCTCTTGCGCGCCATAGCGTGGTATGACGCAATCGCTAAAAAAAAGATTTCGACACAACACACCACTCCACAACACATCACACGATATAAATATGGATCTACGCATATGAAATACATTGGAGCGATAGCGACCGCCACACGAGACATGTGTGGAGTGGATCCGGCTTAAGTTTATTTATTTAAGTAAAAAAAAAAAAAACAATTATAATAACAGATGAAAAAAAGACAAAATTCCGGCATATTTATAATTTTTTTTTTTTCAAAAATTTTTCAGAAAAAATGGTAGATATGTGATTTTAACACAAAAAAATAACTTTTTCCAGAACGGTTGTATTCTGGAGGTAAAAAGTAATTTTGATTTAGCCTCGGTTTTCAGTGGTTTAGGAGGCAGGTCGAGGTAAAGACAGATAGATATACGGACAAAAATGGGGACCCACTTTTTTGCCTCCCCTATCAAAAGTTTTGATCAAAATTCGATTTTCTTACAAATCCAAAAATTTGCCCCGAACACTGAGGGAAAAATGCATTGTTAAATTAAATACAATCATATTTAATTTTAAGTTGCATAAAATTAACTAAAACATATTCAATTTTACGTTGGAACGCTGTTTATTCAAAAAGACAATTTAATTTTTTTTAATTTTACAAAGTCGCAACCTTGTTCTAAAGTAAAAGCGTATTCATTTTAACATGCAATCCGCATTTAATTTCCCTCGATGTATTTTCAAAGTGAAACGTATTCATTATTACGTTGCAATTCACATTAAGTGCGCTTGACTTTGTTTCAAAGTGAAATGTATTCATTTTTACGTTGCAGCATACTAATGTAACTTTTAAAGTGCGAACAACGTATAGTTTTAAAGTTCATGTAAGTCAACATTAAAGATGGATTCTTTTTCATTTTTGAACTTCTTTTTTTATTATTTGTTAGCTTAATATAAAGAATTTTGAGAGCGCGTTGTAATTTTTCGAGGTACCTTGCATACATTTGTGAAGGAATTAAACGCGCACTCAAAATTCACATAACATATAACCAAAACAAAATTTCTTTTCCTATTTATTTATTTAGTTCATCAGATTATCAATACGAAACGATTCATTAAGTCTTAATAACAAACGAATAATCAACCACACATGTAAAATTTATCGAGCATGATTATATTATGCATACATATATCAATTTATATTAGTTATTTATCTTACACAAACCAATACAAACAACAAGCTGTTTAGCAACCATTTTGAAGTTGGAACATGGTATTTTCAAAGATGCATTTCAATCTACGATGTTTTGATTTGATTTAATGATGATTACACTTCTAATCAATAAAGAACGTAGTTGTATCAAATTTGTGTTTAAGTACGGAAACACTTTGAATTAAAGTCTTTCCACTTTTATTCAAATATTTTCGGTGTTAGCGCCAAATCGTTCCGAAACATATTTGAATCAAAGTGGTTTTCATTGATTTTACGTTCTTTTTTCCCTCAGTGTAGTACCTTTGTATAGCACAAGCTAAAAGACGAAAAGTTTGATTCATATAATTACTCATCTAATTATTAGCTTTACATACAGTAGCAGTAGATATTCCCCGTTTAATCGCAGCTCGTTTAATTTATTTTCCCGCTTAATTGACCGAAAAAAATGCACTCGAAAATTTCGTGTATAGTACCCAAGTAAAACAGCTTTTTACGGCTAATGGAACCACCCGGATAATTGATCGATAAATCTGACAAAATGGTCAGTATTGGTTTCATATTTCATTGTGTTTTTCCGATTCATAATTCCTTTTGTCTGATATTTATTTATTTATTTATTTTCTACTACATATTGTAGGACATTGTCCCTTATTTATATGCTTAGATAATATAAAATACAAGAACGAAACAAACGATAAGGTGGATTTTTAAAAATTTACTACAAGTTAAAAGAATACCAGAGTACTATATAGTTAAATTTAAATAATCGCAAGAAAATCATGTATAAATACGAAGACATAATTATAATAATAGCTTTCATGTCTATAATTTGGACCAAGGAATGCTCAAGAATCGGAAGTTTATTATCAAAAAGTAGCAGATACCAAACGCTTGAAGTTATTAAAATTATAGATAGATCGCACTTGCCTCGAAAGGCCATTCCAAAGTCTAATGCCACGAATCAGAAATGATGATGCACCTCGAGTACTTCTGTGTCTTGGCAAGCAAATTCTATTAGAATTGGATGTATTCCTTAAAAACACAATTTTACTGAAAACATATGCTGGAACTAATTTAAAGATTATTTTATGAAGAGTGGTAAGAACTTTAGGTGAAAGCAGCTGGTATTGAACCCAGACGTCTGGCATGACAGTCCAACGGACTAACCATTACGCCACGGGCTATTACAAACAGTTTTATCTTAAACTCCTAAATTCACTTGAACCTCAAAATCATGAAAAATAATACAATAATGATTTAAATTTTTAATTTACTATCATACCCATCTTGAACAATTAGATCTCGAATTTAATTAGCAAAAGGCCTAGATTTCAGAAAATAATCAAACAAATATTTTAATTTTATAAAATGAAAATCCTTTATATAACATTTCAACAATAAGTAACGCAATAACAATAATTATTGACTCTAGTAGGTTAGGTTAGGTTAGCTTATCGGGCTGATAGAGGATCTTGTTTCTATCACACTTAGATCAATGTAGATCCCTTGTGATACCCTGGAGGATTGGACACTCCAAATAGTTTAACCTATAAATTTTCATGGATTATCTAGCCATCTAGAGGCATTAATGAATTTCGACAATTGCACACCAGAAAAGTTGGATAGCTCTTCCAAGTTATTGAAGAAGTAGTTTCCTAGGTGCTTATTTCTTAGTTGCGAGATTGCTGGGCAGTGACATAGGAAGTGAGAAGAGTCTTCTTGTGCTTCTTCATCGCCACAACCTCTGCACAGATCATCCGTGCTGAGCCTCAGTTTTTTCATGTGGTACTTCAGCAGATTGTGTCCAGTTATTGTACCTACAAGTGTGTACAATGATTTCTTATTTAGCGTGAGGATCCTATCTGTCTTCCCCTTGTCGAAACACGGCCAAAGTTTTTTGGTATTCTTGCAGGAGTCGAGTAGGGTCCACCTTACATTAGTTTTCTCAAGAATTTTCTTTGCCACAGTCTGTTTGAAGGTGCAGATTGGTGCATATACGTTTAGGTCTGCTCGGTTTGGATCAATTGATGATCCAATTTGTGCCAGCTTGTCTGCTTTCTCGTTATCTGGAATTCCTATATGGCCAGGAACCCAACAGAGCCTTACTTTGTGCTGCGAGCCAAGAACCTTGAGCTCTTCACGGCAGCAGGAAACAAGTTTTGATTTTATTTCGATGGCAGAGAGTGCTTTTATGGCTGCTTGGCTGTCAATGAAGAAAGTAATCTCGGCTGGCGGAATCGCTAGCATTGCCAGCCGTTCAGCGGCCTTCGTTACTGCCAGAACCTCAGCTTGGAAAACACTACTGTCGTCTGGGAGTCTAAAGGAGCTGGCTAAGTTTAGGGTTTGCGAATAGAATCCCGCTCCGACTCCACATTCCATTTTAGACCCATCGGTAAAGACTGCTACCGTTGAGCCATGCGGTTGAGTGACTTCCCATTCCTGTCTATCAGGGATGTCGGAAATGAATGGTCTAAAGAAATCTATAGTTGGGGAGTAATATAGTCTGTGCAAACATTACTACCTATATATTTGGTTAAAATCTGAGCGTGGCCAACTTGACTGTGTTTCCAGACATTTGTCTGGCTTAGTCGTAGTGCACTTTTTGCTGCAGATTCTTGTACAAATAAGTCAAGAGGCTTGAGATTAAGAATGGCTTTAAGCCCTGCTGTCGGGGTGGTTCTCATTACTCCTATGATCCCAATACATGCCATTCTTTGTACTTTGGTTAAAGTTTTAAGATTAGTAGCCTTTTCTACTCCATTCCACCAAACTATACAACCATAAGTTAGTATCGGTCTCACTATTGCCGTATACATCCATAGAATGATTTTTGGATTAGGTCCCCAGGTTTTCCCGAAAATTCTGTTACAGGAGTAGAGGGCAAACATTGCCTTCTGAGCTCTTTCTTTGATATTCATATTCCAGTTAAGCTTTTTGTCTAGGATTACTCCCAGATACTTTGCACTATCTGCAATCTTAAGTTGAATGCCGTCAATTGATGGAATTGACTCTAGTAGTGGAAATAAAAAGCGTTAAAGTTTTTAGAATCCAAAAAAGAACAAAATTTGGAGACATCGAAAAAATCAGTATACTGTTTGGAGGTTGCCTTCGGACACTCGATTGAGACACTATAGGGATCCAGTTTATTCTTCAACTCGGAAAACTTCATTAATCTAGTGAAGACTATGTAATTCAAGTAACTTTCCGTTTATGTTTAAAATGTCGTTAAATTGGTAAAGTCAATAATAAATCTCGAAAACCTTCACCTTACAAACCACTATGTTTGCTAGAACGATACTTCATTAAGTTTTTTAAGTTTGGTAGAGTTAAGCTTGCTTTTACTGGTACATATAACCATAGCCTTAAACTTTTAATCTTTAACCAAAATATATCTAAAATAAACCTAAACCTCCTTAGCATAATTATTAATTTAAGTTTTTGTACCTTCCATCTTCCTACATGAAGTAGCTATGTAATTATTATAAATTTACGAGACATCTAGCACGCGGAAGCATGTTACAAAATTTTCTTCTTAAATTATTCATAAATCATTAATATCGCACATCATCGACATCGTCTCTTCATAAATCTAAAAACATGTCGAAGCAACAAAACCTAAAAAAAAAAGACATTTGTGTATAACAAACAAAACAGGAAATTTTCTTAACGATTATCCTTGCAACTATTTTAATTTGCTGAAGCAAAAAGTTCAACACAAACACTGGTGCAACCGCATAAAAAACTCTCTTTCGAAAAACTTAACCAGAAACCAACTTTGTACAATGTGTGTGGATTTAACTTTAGTCCTTAATTTTTTTTTTGCGTTGTTTTCTTACTTTATTTTTGATGAACTATATGTATACACAACCACCATCATTGGCACATCATCATCCTCATTCATCGGCAAGGCTTATCCTTTTAAGCTATTGGCTTTTTGGAATAGTATAGGGTGGTTTGGGTAAAGGCGGGGGTGCGGTTGGCAAAGGGCTGAATCGGTGTGGAACCTATATGATGTGTTGTGTGTCAATGCTCAGCTCAGCCTCTGCAACAAAGAAGACTGCATAATTTATTGTGGATCATTAATGGTGTTCATATTTTATGACATTGCGGTGCGGTTTGGGGTGTTTTACTTTTAACTTCTTTTTATTCCCTTTTTTTTGTTCTGTTTTGTTTTTGGTTCTCATCATTTTATGCATTTTTTGATGTTTTTTGTTTCCTTCAAAAAAAAGGAGGAATATTACCATTCCCCCCTTTGTCATCGGCATGCACATAACTTCATCACCGCAGCAGATGCATGTTTTATGTATGTGCTGCCATGCGACCTGCATGGCATATCGTTCCAATCAGCAGCTCTCTGTCACAATTACCACACCCACTTTAGTGTTGTCAAACAAAAGAAACAAATCCAAAAAAAAAAAAAAAAATTGCAAAAATTTACGCAGCATGGCACGCAAGGACCAAAAGCATTGCAGGAAATTGATGGTTCAAAATGTTCCTCTTTCGAAGCGGGGAGACTTTGGGATTTCCAACACGACAGGAAATTACTTGGATGAAGAATTTTCATCCAGAGCGCAATTACTTGCAATTAATAAAATGTTTTTTTTTTTTTTTTTTTTTTTTTTTTTTTTTTTTAATTTATAAATAATAAATTAAAAAGGAAAAAGTTAAACCTTTGTGTTTTCACTATGGGATAGAGAAAAACAAAAACATAAAGAAAGTCAGAAAATGAAGACAAAGAATAAGAAACAGGTGAAGTACCTACTTAAATAGAGATGAATAAAAGTATAAGAAGTCATTAAACGTGAACGCAGCACAGTGGCGTAGATAGCTTTTGCGATGGGGGAGACAATCAAATGCACTATTTTTTGGAAGTTTTATTTTCAGCTTTTGTGATAAAAACAAACAAGTACAAATTTGTTACGTTCTTCTTTTTGTTTTAATATAAAAAACTTCCTAACAATTATTATGGAAAAAGGTCGAGTGTTCGTACGCTGTGAATAATTTTTTTTTTTTTAATATGAAGTTTTCTAAGTTAGCTTTCAAATTTTTTTTTTTTGAATCACGGGTCAGTCAATCTTTATTTTTCTTACGAAACTAACAAAAAATATTTTTAGATTTGTGATTACGATATTTAGGATTACGTTAAAAAAAACATCGCAATATTTGGAAATTTGTGACCACAGGACCTAAAAATGTGGCCTAAGGTATCGATTTTCATTATTTTCCTTTATGCTATCAATACTTAACCAAGCGATATGAATTTTTTCTTATTTTTTCTTGTTTGCTCACAATTATCTTGTGTTGGCGCTCACCAGCCAAGGATGGAATACGGCCTCAACCAACAAGCCCCTCCAGCCACATCGGTCCCTAGCTAGCTGCCTCCAGTTAAGGTCCGTCAAGATGGGTCCACTACAACGGAATTTCAAAAAATCTAATGATGCAGGAATTAGTGGCTAATTTAAGGCTAATTTAGTACCCCAAACCCGAAGGAGCCTCAAATTCCCTTCACCGTTTAGAGAGCAAAAACTGATTTGATGACGTTAGCATGCTGTCAAGCTGGGTGATGACGTCATCAAATCAGTTTTTGCCCTCTAAAGGGTGAAAGGAATCTGAGGCTCCTTCGGGATTGGAGTACTAAATTAGCCCCAAATTAGTCCCTAAATCCTGCATAGTTAGATTTTTGAATTTCCGTTGTGGTGGACCCAGCTTCACGGACCTCTCCAGTTACGCACTCCAAGTTGGTTGAGGTCGTTCTCCACTTGTGTGCGTCACCTAAGGTGGGGTCTTCCTGTGCTGCGCAGACCGTCAGGGGTAGATTCGTAGACTTGTCGGGCTGGTGCGTTGGTGTCCTTATGTACCAGCCATCTCAGCCGCTGTATTTTCAGCTTTTTGACCAGGTCGACGTCGCTGTAAAGCCCGTAAAGCTCGTTGTTAAATCTTACTCATACTCCATCGATACAGACGGAACCTAAAATAACCCGAAGAATCTTCCTTTCAAAGCACCCAAGCAGATTCTCATCCGTTTTTGACAGGGTCCATGCCTTTTTTTTTGCCCATATAGCAGGATAGGGATGATTAGGGTCTTATATGAGGTCTCTTTGGTTCTCTGAAAGAGGGTTATTTCTTAGCCGGAAGAAACAGCGATTGGCAAGAGTAATTCTTCGTTTGATCTCTGCGATGATGTCATTTTGCGATGTAATAATGGAGCCCAGGTAGAAAAAGTTCTTGACGGACTTCGAAGTTGTACTTATCCATCGTGACGTTTTGCCCAAGTTGACGATTGCTTTATAGATGAGAGCAAATACTTCGTCTTGTCCTCATTAATAGCCAAACCCATTTTCGCCGCCTCCGATTCAATACTTGCAAACGCGCCGCCGGTAACAGCTCTCTTCGTTCTCCCAATTATGTCAATATCATCTGCATAAGCAAGTAGTTGAACAGACTTTTGAAAAATTGTACCTCTGTTGTTGACTTGCGAGTTGCGTACAATTGCTTCAAGAACGATGTTAAACAGATTGCATGATAACGTATCGTCTTGCCTCAAACCTGTGTATTTATATATTGACAACAAAATCGAGAAATTATACACAGAAATTATAAAAAAAAACATAATAAGTTTTTGACGAAAAGTCGGTTGGTAGGAAAACAAATTGAAAATAAATGGCATTTTGCATGAAAAATTAAAATTTAATCAGCTGGTCATCTAGCGGTTGATAGGTGCATAACTACTTTGCTCATCTACTCGCGCATGAGTAGATGGTAGTACTAGATTATTCTTTTCAATCTGCTCAAGCGTATTTTGAGTATTTTGCCAACCTCCAAAGGTACACGGCTAATTTCAGCAATTTTTTTAAAGCTTTATAAATTCCAGAAACCTTATCTTCTTCTAAACCAATACTATTAAGTTCATCGCGTAAGTTGTTGATGAGACCCATAGCTTCAACCATACCTAAATAAATTAAATGTTGTACGCAAAAACACACGTAGTGCTTTTCAGCACCTTGACCATTTTCTAATATCTGATGTACCAAACACAAACAAACAACTCTTGAATGAGTCCCAAGCATTTAACCGCACTTCAACAAAAACAACAACAAGTATTCTATAATACCACCTACGCCACTACCACTACCGCCACCACAAACTATCATTCGCACACAAAAGACAAAACCATCATCATGCATTTTGAATAAAACACAACAACAGCCAAAAACAAACATATCCTTTAAAATTAGATGTTTATGGTCAATGAGATTATTTTCTAAAGAAACTTTCTTAAATATTTTTCCTCGGTTTGTGCATATGATGTGTTGAGGTTTCGACCCATACCATTATTATACCAGAATGATAGTTGTGTACTGCATGCATATATTATGCATATAACCTAAGAGTACAGCTCCCGCATTTATGGATGCCCGCAGCTACCCATCACCGCATTGCATTGAAGTGTACAGACACCACTAGTGTGATGAGGTCATAATTGTCGAGGTTTTCGAGTGAAACCACAAAATTTCCACTTGCATTGTTTTTCAAAAGAGAAAATGGATGAAAATGAAAACAAACATAGAAATAAAATAAAAAAAAAAAAACAACTAAAAAAAGAAAAACAAATATGTTTCCGCCACCAACTATACAACTATTTCAATATTATAATATTTGGTTTTTTGTTGTTGTTATTTCACATGAACACATGTAAATGTATATAACTTGGTGTTGCCACATGATGAACAACTTCCTGATGCTGAAGTTGAAAGTTCCTGTAAAGTTTTCGGATGATGCTCAGTTTTGAGATCCTTTTTTAATTCAACATCAACTTCATGGAGTTGTTTGGTTTGAGGGTATTTTAATGTTTATCTAGAGAATTGCTTCATCAATAATAACATGGTTTTTAAGAACTTAAGGAACACATGAATAATTTGGTAGGCAATACTGAATACTTTCCTTAGGAAAATAAATGTTTTTTTTTAACATGTTTGATAGAATTGTTAAAAGTTGGAGTCTTTTACAAATGAAAAATAAACCCTATATTTCAAGATCGGTAACTTACAAAAAAAAAAATTTATATTTAATTTTTCATAATTTGCCAATTTTCGTAAGTTAACGCCTTAGTGCCAGTTGTATAATCGTGAGTTAAGTATTGATCAGTGCGGTTCAGGACTTTTAATTCACTGATTTCGGCAGATTAACAGAGGTTTAGAGCTGGTTCAGGTATGTACTTTGCTATTATCACATACTTGGACCTTGAACCGTCGTTGAACCTCAGTTACTCCGTTGAAATCATCGAATTGAATTTCCTGAACCACGCGGTTTAAATATTAAACCACGTTTTTACAACTGGCCCTTAGTCTGTCTTAGTTTAGTTTAGATTAGTTTTAAATGACGCTCGGGTGCCCATTCCTATAAGTTTTCTTGGTTCTTAGGACGTACTTCCAAATGGGCGCGTAGAAAAAGTCGCTCGTGTGACATTAGCCTAAGACAATGGTGGTCATTTATTTGGATTGATGAGTCCAGATTCGTAGTTTGCGCGGGTGTCGAACGCAAACGTATGTGATAAGGAATTCTAAAGAAGCCTTTGCCAAAGACTGCCTTATAGACAAACTGTAAAGTTCCTAGCATCAATAATGGCATGGGGATGTAAGTCTGGACGTGGTATGACGTATGAGCAATTAACATTCTGTTAATGGAATGGTCAATGCTGAAAAGTACCAAGACATCTTAAAAATGCAGCTTCTTCGAACAATGCCACTCCTTTATTCGAGTGAGGGAGACCATGTTTTCCAACAGGATGGTGCTTTTTGCCATACGGCTAGATTGACACAATATATGGCAGCCCTGGATCTTTCACAAATCGAAACCGTTTGGCATAAAATGAAGCAAAAATTGCGCCAGGAACCAGATAGGAATCTTCAAGACTAAATAGCCAAAATAACAAGTACTTGGGAATCTTTTCGGCCCGAAGAGTGACAAAAATTAGTCAATACTATGCCACAACGCTTAAAAGCCAAATACAATGATTTCATTTAGGGGTTTTCTTTTTTTTTTATGCCGTTTTCTATTTCAAACAAATAGATTGTTATAAAAATATGGAAATATGCATTGAGTTTTTCATTGGAAAGAATTAAAGAATCAGCAATTTTTTGTAAAAAAAAAAAAAAAAAAAAAAATAAAATAAAAAAATAAAAAATATTTTTCAATTTTCTCATAAACTAGAAGACATTTTAGCATTTGATTTTTAGTGTTTGACTAAAACTAAAAGCTGTGTTTTGGACATAAATATTTTTTTTTTTAGTTTTGAGTTTTAAATTTGATTTTTAAAAACTGTTCTGGCTTTACAAAAAGATATACAGCAAATGTTATCGTTGTTTTTTAATAATTTTTTTTTTATTTTTATTCAATTTTTCAAAAGTTGCGAAAAAAAAAACCTTTATTGAACGATTCGGAATGGTGGCGGCGATGCGCTGGTATAGGAAGGTTAACTTAATATTTAATGGAAATCAAAAGGATTTATCGAAAGGATATTAGAAGCTATGCACCTGTAAATATGTATGTACTACATACAGTTACATAATTATGAGTTCTCAAGAAATGTTAAAGGCTTTAACTTGCATCTTAACGTCCATAACATTCTTCCTGTCATCTAATCGCTTTCCGTTCTACATAATCATAATAGCCACCATTTAAAAACTGATTACAAAGTAAACCCTCAGAGCCTAAGGTGATTTCGTTTCAAGTGACAGTTAAGCACCATCATTTTTGTCTTGATTCATAAAATGTGCCCTAAAGCAATTTAATTTGCTTTCTGTTTTCTTCATTTATATTTATCTAAATGATAAGTCAGCATTTACCAGTAAGTATGTACAATGTAGGTTCTTCAAATTTTGCCTTTTCAAACAACAAAAAAAAAGGATCCAAAACACATCATGTGCATCATAGACAAGACTAAATTATTATGTCTTCCACTGTTGCTCCATAAACAAGAAAAAAAAATATGCAAAAGGCACATTTACTCTTCATATAATTCAAAATAATACAAAAAAAAAAAAAAAAACTTAAATGTTACAAGTTGACTCATACACAAAGGATAATAATAATATAAAATGTATATGTATGTGCATCTTTTATATGTGTATACTCTCATAACTTTTATGTCAAAGTTTACTTTGTTAAATTCGTTTTCAAGCTTACCAGTCTTTCATCTTTTCTTGTGTTTTTTTTTTTTTTTTTTTTTTTTTTTTTGTAAAGGATTCATTTTACCTAGCTACTGAACGAACTTGCACAGAAAATAAGCTCATATATGCGTTTTAAAATGTCCTTGAGTTTAGAAGGATAAAGTAGGGGAGGAGTCTTACAATAGAATTATAAACATATTCATATAGATATAATATTGTCACACATTTTATTCTTTGCTGGCAGCCAACAAAATGGATGCATTTTTTTTTATTCAAAGTGGGTCCTTTTTTATTATTTGTTTGTTAAGCGTTACGTAATGAATTTTTATTGGAATCAGGTTTTATACTTTAACCATCGTCAAATATGTGTAAAATAAGAAACTTGCCTACTTTTTCTTTACTTTAGATGGCCCTAACAAACAGCCCAGGATGATCTATGGTCCAAAAGCCCCTCTAGTCAGCTCGATCCGTAGCAAGCTGTCTCCAGTCAAGCAAGTTGGTAGAGGTCGTTCTCCACTTGTGTACGCCATCACTTAAAGTGGGATCTCCCTCTGCTACGCAGACCATCAGGGGTAGATTCGAACACTCGTCTGGCTGGTGCGTCGGTGTCCATACGTTCCACGTGTCCCAGCCATCTCAGCCGCTGTATTTTCAGCTTTTTGACGAGGTCGACGTCACTGTAAAGCCCGTAAAGTTCGTTGTTGAATCTTCTCCTCCATACCCCATCGATACAAACGGGACCGAAAAACACCCGAAGAATCTTCCTTTCAAAGCACTCCAAGCAGGTCTTCACCCGTTTTTGACAGGGTCTATCATTCTGCCCCATACAGCTGGACCGGAACGATTAAAGTCTTAAGGTCTCCTTGGTGCTTTGAGAGAGGGCTTTACTATATTCAAATGCCTTCTTAGCTCCAGGAAACAGCGATTGGCAAGAGTAATTCTTCATTTGATCTCTGCACTGATGTCATTTTGCGATGTAATAGTGGAGCCCAGGTAGAAAAAGTTCTTGACGGACTTCGAAGTTGTACTTATCCATCGTGACGTTTTGCCCAAGTTGACGATTGCTTTATAGATGACAGCAAATACTTCGTCTTGTCCTCATTATCAGCCAAACCTATTTTCGCCGCCTTCTCTTCAATACTTGCCATGATGTCAATATCATCTGCATAACTAAGCAAGTAGTTAAACGGACTTTTGAAAAATTGTACCTCTTTTGTTGACTCATGCGTTGTGTACAATTCCTTCATCAAAAACGATATCAAAGAGGTTGCATGATAACGCGTCGCCTTGCCTCAAACCATTCTCAAATATTTTATCGACAAGCTTGATGTTCCGGGTCTAAAACCAAACTGATAGGAGCTAGCAATCACACAGCACAACTGACAGGATTACTACTTCATGTTGACGGAAATTTTGGACATCATGCGTGTAAGTTAATGGATACTCTTTTTAACAGCGAGATATTGCCAATTTGTTATTCAGAGACACATAACTTTGTATAAAATTTCGGCGTTTTTCCCATTCTCCATAAGAATAAGTATTTAAATGGAAAAATTCTGAGATAAAGTTGTTTGGGATTTTGGCTCATTATAATACAAAGCGCTCACTGAAGTGTTGACGTAGTGGAGGGGTAAAGGAGTAGCAGTGGAGTTTTGAACCAGTGGCTTGGCGATGGAGTGGCGGCGAAGTGATATGAAAGTGTTTTAACGCACACTGCGGTGGCAAACTATGTTCATCAGCTTTCGGTCTATAAGTCAATAATCACAAGCATACTCGTATACAGTACAAAAATCCACTTCTTCACCACTCACTTGCCACTTGAAAATTAAACATGTTCGAGATATGTGGCAGCAGACTGGCACCACATTACCTGCAAAATAACATGCCATTGCCATTTCATTTTGATGAGCGCGTCTTCTTTTACTTAATTACATAGGTTTTACCAATTGCCACTACCACTCCACTTGCCTTAGGCAAGGCGCTCACTGAAGTGGTGACGAAGTGGAGTGGTGACTATGCGGCATGTGGAATTAATAAAACCTGTGTAAACAAATGAAGACGCGCTCATCAAAGTGTAGTGGCGGTGGCAAGATATTTTGCAGGTGGTGTGGTACTAGTCTGATGCCACATATCTCGAACATGTTTAATTTTAAAGCGGCAAGTGAGACGTGATGAAGTGGATTTTTGTATTGCAGGTATATGCTTATGATTATTGACTTATGACTGCTTAAAAATAGGCATATCCCTGCTTGATAATACCCGATAGGATTATTGCGAAGGACATTAGAGGTAAGTAATACAAAATTATCTTTTTTGGAAAAAAAAAATCATTTGCACCATACGTATATGCTACCTAACTGCACGTTAGATCACTCTTATACCACTTCGCCACCACTCCATTGCCAGTACAAATGTTCACCATTCCATTGCCACTCGCTACTCCATTACCACTCCACTTTGACCCCACTTCAGTGAGCGCCTGGCCTAAGAGGGAAATAGCATCATAACAAACTAAAGCGCCGTTTCTTTCAAGTTTTAAATTTGTTGCCTTAGTAGCTTTAGTAGATGCATTGAATTCAAACGAATTTTTTAATGACTGGAATGATTATATTTCATCGGCCCCTGTAGTATTTTCACCATCAGGTTCTTTGAGAGTTTGTAGAATCTAATTTTTAACTTTTTTAAATTTGTCTAATAGAATGGATTTTTGGCTACCTTTTATCCTTGTAGCTTCCCGTTATTTATCATCGCCAATTTCCATCAAGCAACCAGCGGCACAACAGCATTGGTTCCGAACCTATATCATTAGGTCAATAAACAGTTTTGTATGGAATCGCAATAGGGATACAAAAATAGGAATGTACTAATTCCTGTCTGTTACCAATATAATTAAAACGACATGAGCTGGCAACTTCCGAAACCTTGTCAAAGCTTATATTCCAAAAACTGATAACCTATCGCATATAACAGGGAAGAGATATTGAAGAAGAATTTATCAAAAGAGGTTCAGGAGAAGAAGAACTTATTAATTTGAAAAGGCAATGATTTTTTCTGTCGTTATAATATACATATATATACAAGGTATAAAATGTATAACGCGTGAACGTATCGTTTCGAAATTTAATCAACCCTAAACTGTTAAAACTCAAACCTTCATGAAATTTTCTGATGGGATTCCATACCAATCCGCCTAATCTTACTGACACATCAGCACAACGACGCGTTACTAAATAAAGGTATGTTTATAAAGGATGTTTGATTTCCCCCTTCTTTTTCGCACGCCCTCCACCGTGGCGTAGATAGATGGAAAATTTTCGCAGGAAAATTGTACAACCACAGAGTACTCAAAAACTGCAAACTATTTTCGGAAATTTATTAGTCCTTCATCACACTGCTTCTAAAATGTTGTCTGTGTGGGCAGGGCATGGAATGAAAGTGGTAGAATGCATAATCCCTAAAATGCAGTTGTGTTGCTGTGTGTTTATATATACACACGCAATCCTCAAACGAGCCATATTATGATGATAATGATGATGACGGTACACGCATTCGTGAAAAGATCCAAAGTGTTTTTGCAAAGAGGCTTTTCGGAAATTTTGGCAGCAAGGAATTTCAAATGCAATTTGTTGCAAAACGGGAAAACGGTTGAGTATTTACTTGAACCTGCCTTTCCCGTCACCGTGTCGCATCGGTACTTTGTTAAATAACAACGTAACACCTGATGACACATGTAAGGCCACTGTAAACATACCTTAAATCCTGGGTTAGAAAGCAGAGGATGATAGTCTAGTCATTCGTTCTTTGTGTGATTATCCGAGTAAGTGGTTGGGTTGGGTGGATTGTTTGTTGATTATATCAAAAAGTTCCCTGGTGCACACACATTTGCATTCGGTAAGCGAGATTTGGTAGATTATAGCGATTGAGGAATGGTGACTGCGTGAGATTTATAATTATGTTAGTTTATATTTGACAATATTTATTGGTTTTTGGCTAGAAATTTAGATGATAGAAATTTTTCTCTTTAGAACAGAAATATAGCTTTCCGGAATTTTAACTTGTTGATGAATGTGAACCCAATAAAGGATTTTTATATGGATGTGCACCGCTTACCGTACTAGCACCGAAAGTTCAACCATCCGGAGTTTCAACAAATTTTTTTCAAACACTATCATTGGGCTTACATAATGCATTCAACTTTACTTTGACGACAAACGCACAAATCGAAAACCAATGAATTGTCATAAATTTTTAATTTTTTCCAAAATTCATACCTGGCCAAAAAAGTCCAGTTACATAGGAGGGATACCTTGCGTTAGATGTATTTTGCTTCAAATTTATTCATATAATTATTTAAATAGTACGTCCAGCCCTCGAAATTCGAGTGCATATTATACATTGTCTTTTTGAATGAATTTAAAAACTAGTATGAACCTTGTATGAATTTATATAATTTTTCGTGAATCTACGCCTACATATTAAAACCTATATTTTTTTTTTGTTATACACGGCGATTTTATCAATGTGCAATGCGACCAAACGGTGCAAACAAACAGCCAACTCCACTGACTTTGTATTTTATCTCGCTCTCACTTTTACCTACCCAAACACATGGACAATTGTGTTGAATTGTTTTGTGGTTGTTTCTTTTTCTCTCATTTTTGTAGGTATTTTTTCATGACTATTCTCCGCTGAAGCTCATCCGTGGACAATGAACAACCACCCCATTTTTGTTTACAAATATTCTCTTTCTCACTCGTCTCTCGCTCGCTCTTTATATGAAATTTTCTTTTGTTAATTTAACTTATTTGCGGTTAAATAATCTAATTAATTTATATTTTGTGCACTTCTGTGGCACAAAACCTTTCAAACGGTATATAATTTATATGCCTTCGGCCTTTGTAGACCGCGTAAATTGTACCACAAAATTCGTGTTTGTCGTTTTATAATATGATGATGATGATTCTTATGTAGCCGTGGCGTGATGGTTAGTGCGATGGACTGTCATGCCAGAGGTCTAAGGTTCGATCCCCAGCCTCGCCACCTATTTATTTAAAAGAAAAACGGCTACTGCCTCTTGCGAGGAATTGACAAATCCTCCAAGAGTATCTCCTGTCACAGAAAAGTGCCACTCGTTAGCCGTTCGGATTCGGCAATAAACTGTAGGTCCCCTCCATTCCTGCAGACACGCACACAGGAATGGTTGAGAGTTGTAAGTCACTAGGCCCTAGTTCTTCATGAGCTGTTGTGCCATCAAATTTATTTATTTTTTTTTGATGATTCTTATGTAAAAAATAAATTCGCAATAAGTTACGTGCAAACGATATAAAATTTGTTAACTTTATTAAATAAAATAAAAGGATCACATTATGTGGATTTAAATTAAAGTCTGACCCCCAGTTTCACAGTCAAAGTTTAAACTTAAGATCAGCTGAATCTGAACTCACGTTTAATTTTAAAGTTCAACTCCTTGGGTTTCACAGCATAAACTGATCCTAAGTTGAATTAAACGAACTATATTACCTAACTACCTTACCATTTTCTCTCAAGCCTCAGCACAATTCTCTCATTTTTGTATTTCTTTTAAAGAGGAAAGAGAAACAAATGAGCGAAGAACATGGGAAATATTTGTCCTGTATGGATGGGAGAGTTTACATTTAAACGGCAGAATGCAAGCGTTTAACTTAAACTACAGATTTAACTCAGTTCAGATTTAAACGTACACTGTGAAATTGAATTAAGTGTTTAACTCAAGTTTAAACCAAAAGCAGGGTTTAAATTCTGAAATTGATTTGAGGGCAATGGAGGCCACACCATCTGATTGCAAAAACTAATATGTATTAGTTTTTGAAAAAAAATTAAATATATTTAAATTAAATAAATTTAAAAACCGCGCATAATATTTTGTTAACATTTAAAAAAAAAAAAAAGAGAACGCCATTTTTAAGTACCTAGATCTTTATTAACTTTGAAAAAAAATCACCTACTTGCCTGTTTATTTTGGAGAATTTTAATTTTCATAACGGTTTTCAAACAGTTGCCGTTAATTTTTACTACAACAATAATTTTTATTTAAAATATTTTAGATATTATTTTTTTTTTAGATTTTTGGTAATCTACATGCAATATAACTTTTAAACTTTTAAAAACATTCTTCATCTATACTATTATATAAAAGAGTAACTTTTTTTGGTTGTCAGTCTGGCTGAATGTATGCACTAAACTCACAAACAAACAAAAAAACTCTTTTAAAAAATAGATATAATACAAATTTCACTTATCTGGTATGCTATAGGATACAGCAGAAAAGAAAATTTTTGTTAAATACCGAATAATAAACAAATTAAAAACTTACCACAAAAAAAATCGTATGGAAATTTTCTAAAATCAAGCATGTAGGTATTTTCCTTGCAAAATACTGCTTTATAGATTTTCAACTCACATTTACTTCAAGCTCAATTATTTATAAGGAGGAGTTGTTTTGCCATGGAAAATTGCCTTTTGTGGCATGTGGATTTGACGATAAATCGTCAAATTCCATATTTTTGGTGGGCTGATTCCTGGAATCGGCTCAAAAAAAGAGTTTTTTTTTTTTTAGGTAGGGTAGTATTTTTGTTTTTTTTCTTTTTTTATTTTTAGGGAACATTTTTGGTGAAAATTAAGTGGTGGGTAGTAAAAAATCTTCATCGAAAAAAAAAAAAACGATTCAAGCCATGTGCAGTATAATGTGCCTTGGTAGGTGGGAGCGAGAAGTGAGTTTTGTTTTCACCGGCGACGAATTGTGTTGATGTTTTTGTGTAATAGGGAAAAGTTCAAATAAAAAAAAAAAAAAAACATCAACGGTAGGGATTTTCTCTTTAGTAAGAAATAGTGGTATGTGAGAGGTAGGTATAATATTTGCAGCAAAAATAAATGTTTACTACTGAAATTGTTTGGTTTGGTGGTGGGTGTTTGCTGGATATGGTAAATGGAAACGAACTATAGGCAAGGGCGTGCACAAGGAGGGGTAATGGGCATTTAATGCACCCCTAATAAAAATTATTTTTAATTTTTTTTCTGAGTAAATTAAACGATCTCAAGAGCGCACGTAAATAGGATGGGGGATGCTTATATTACATGTAAATCGGCTTAGTTAATTCACAACTTGAGTTCAATTTTTGGATTTTAAGGTAAGACTGAAATTGGTTGGTTTGGCGGTGGGTGGTTGGTTTTTTAATACTTTATTTAGGTTAGGTACAAATTTTTTCATGAGAATAAGTGATGGTGGGGTGGTAAAAATATGTATGCAGGTTTTTTGGCAGTGAATTATTCTTCATCGTCAAGAAATAAAAAAAAAAACAAATCAAACCATGTGCAATGTGCCTTGGTAGGTGGGAGCGAGATAGTGAGTAGAGTTGACTGTTTTCGCGTTTCGCCGTCGACGAATCGTGGTGATATTTTTGTGTATAGGAAGGTATGGTAAAACAAAACAAAACATAAACAGTCGGTAGGTATTCTCTATAGTGTAGTAAGAAATGATTGGAGTAGGTATAGGTATGAGTAGGTAGGTATAATAGGTATTTGCAGCAGAAAAAAAATGTTGGTTTATTAGCGGTGGGTGGTTGGTGATGGTGAATAGAATCGAACTTATTTAGAGGCAAAGGCGTGAACAAGGAGGGGTGAGGGGGCATTTGCACCCCTTATACAAATTATTTTCATTTTTTTTTTCTGAGTAATTACACAATCAAGGACGCACGTAAATAGGATAGGGGGATGCTTATTACATGAAAATCGACTAAATTTACAACGTGAGTTCTAATTGTTGGATTTTAAGGTAAGACAGAAATTAGTTGGTTTGGCGGTGGGTATTGGTGAAGTTAAATGGAAACGAACCTATTTAGAGGCCAATGTGTGCGCAAGGAGGGGTAAGGGGACACTTGAATCACTAATACATTTGTTTTTCTAATTCATTTTGTTGAGTACCTACACAGTCAAGGGCGTAGGTAAGCAAAGGTGATGTGGGGGTGCTTATTACGTTCAAATCAGCAAAATTTACACCTTGAGTTCTAATCATCGGATTTTCAAGGTTCGAGATTTTAAACGAAGATTAAATGTAATGTGGGAACACAAGAAGACAAGAACGTGCGCAAGGAGGGATCTGGTTTCCAGAATCGGCTCAAATTTTTTTTTTTTTAGGTAATACCTACCTACCTAAATATGTATTTTTATTTTAATAGGTAGGTACCTACTTTATTTAGGTAGTAAAAGTGGTAAAATTTTTTTGATGTTGATAAGTGGTTGGTGGGGTGGTAAAAAATGTATTCCGGTTTTTTGGCACGGAATTATTCTTCATAGACGGCAATAACCCTTGCTGGGAAAAAATGCTTCGTTTTAAGAATATGATAGGTATATGGTAGAGAAGAAGAAAAAATTTATCTTTTCATTGATAAATTATTAATTTCTTTGTCAAGTGGTTACTAACAAAATTCACGGTCGTTCGTTCCTTAGAGGGTAATGGGAGGTAGGTATAACATAACATACAAATAGTCTGATTTTCAAAGTTGTCTTAAAATTACACTATAGGCAGGCAGGTAGGTTCATAATTAGGTGCATTACATTTTTATTCAAATGCAAGCCCACACAACCCACACACATAATTTTAGGAAAATAATTGTCAATGTTCATTGATACGTGTGGAGGCTTATTTTCAATGTTACCTGACAAAAAAAACGTCAATGCTACCTGACAAGTAACATGGATGGTGTGTAGCGCTCTTTAAGCTGAACATTTTTCGAGTGCTGATTTTAAATCATCTTTTTGGTCGATATTTGGTTGTCAAAGGTTTTACTAAAGAAGACCCGGGCAACGCCGGGTTTTATCGGCTAGTACATGAATAAATCAAAATCATTTTTTTCGTTCTTCGTTTTCGAGAAAAGCGAAAATAAAATAAAATTGTGCTATATGGATGTAGTTTTTAAAAACAGTTTTTGGAATTTTTTTGACCGAAAAGGTAAATTGAAACAAAAAAATAAGGATTTCCAAAATTTATACCTATACAAAACAAGTGAAAACTCCAATAAGCGGACACTTTTTTTTCTCGAAAAGATGTATTGTAACTAACGCAAAACTGTGAAAAAAGTGGGCAGAAATTGCTGTTTTCGTTTCCATTTTGATGAACCAACCAATTTGTTTTTAGGAATTTGATCATTCGGTATGTGAAAACAGTTCAATGGATTAATTTGAAATCTTACAGAAATATTGGTGGTCTATAGTTCTTTAAAATAATTTACCAAATTAAGTCCTGCAGTCAATATTTGTAAAGCAGTAAAAGATTTATAAAAAGTCTTTAAAAAGTCGTTTTTTTTTTCTAACTTTTCTGAATGTAACGGTAAGGAACCAAAAAAATATATCGTTATAAAGTTTTGAAAAAATCTTGTAGATTATTAATTTTAGTTTTTGAAACTACCCTTAAATTTTCCGTGTCGTTATTACTTGTGAAGATATTGGTACTCAAAATCAAAAGCCTGTTTTTTCATTCAAAGCCATATATATTCTTCCGAAAAAAAATTGTAGAGTTACTATAAAAGATGACCTTAAAGCTGAATAAACATATTATCGAAACAAAGCATTGAATTGGCTCAAAAAAAAAAAATTTTCATTGTTCAAAAAAAAGAAAAATTTTCGGGTCGTACTGCTTCTTATATTTAGCAATAACGGTACCTTAAAAAAATTATTTGCTTAAATTTCTGAATACAAAAAATATAAAGCTTCAGAATGCTTTTTGTTTCATCTCAATACGACCACTTTTCACAGAGATACAGCTCTTCAAAAAACACTAAAAAAAAGTGATTTTTATTTTGTTCCCTTAATTGTTTTGACAAGTATATATATTGTTTACGAAAATTCGTGCTGTCACATCTCGATATGCGCCTAGCCTTAGCTCAGGTAAAAAACACTTAGCAGAAAATCGCTCCAAATTTCCAACGAATGGCAATAAGCAGCACAGCTCTAGCTCCTCAAAAATTGTGACTAGAAATTGATGGGAAATCTGTTTGTTTAAAGGTAGCATTCTCTTTCCCCCAGTTTACATTGGACGCCACCCGTGGGACAAGGTTTAACACCTTATTTCTAAGTCCATTGTAAAAAAATCATTACTATCCTTCTACTCCTTGTAACGTGCCGTGCAATAAAGGTTACATTTAAAAACATTAGGTCTTCAGTGCCGTAGCGAGGTAGGGCCTAGGGACAGCTTTGCCCCCCAAGCGTCAGAAGTTTATTGTGGACTACTATACGCGTCAAGCAGATGTTGTCTTTGAGTGGGTATAATTTCTATTCTAATTTCAACTGCATTATCGACTTCCCTGGTGAATTCCAATTTTTTTCTAAATAGATGTTAAATTTAGAAAAATCTCTTCCCCCCCCCCTTTTTCGCAATTTATTTTTCTCAGATATTTATATACCATCTAAAAAACTAAATTCTTCTTATTGAGAACACAGATGAATAACTACAACCTTATTTTTCGCATTTCCTTATTACGTAAATTTGAAAGAACGGCATAAATGAATGAAAATGGCAAATGCGTATACGATGGCGATGGTTTGGAAATGTAACGCAAACGCTCTATATTCTTGTCCGATGCACACAAATTGGGAATTCCATAAAAGTAAATATTTCCAAATGGTTAAATAAAATTCAACAAATCATATAAAGGCGCATATAATGAAAAACAAAAATTCCAAAGTCCATCATTCACGTGCGAAGTATTCAGTGGTTTCAAGATTCCAATATATTTCCAAGGCACTGCTCTATCTGAACAAAAATAAATTCCACCAAATTAACAGCAAAAATTATAATCCACAATCTCGTTGTGATATTCTTGTTGTATTATGTTTGTTTGAAGGCTCAGTCATCCCACACCACCTTCAACCAGGCATATTTTAGCTTGTTTTTAACGCATCCCAATCTAATGCGATGATAATCGTTCCATAATAAAATATTAACCGATGCAGAGTAATGCGAAGGATGCACCATCAGAAGCTGCTATAGGACTGACACAGGAATCGGATGCATGTGAGAATTGGCCTCTTTTGCAACTTCATCATCATCACCATCCAGAGAGATGAGCTTTGAAATTTTTAAGTCTTTGCATACCGACTCTTGACGGATGTGTATAGTAAATAACTTCGCAGCTCTCTGGCTAATGCTGACAACACTCCAACTCAACTCACATACTAAGCTTTAACGAGGTTAGGGTTTATTGTTTTTCTCCTGACCAAAAATTCCACTCCATGTGGTAATTACAGTGGGCACACATGCTCCGACCAGTTGAGCAGTTGATGATGATCACACCCATAACACCGTCGGCAAAGCGTCCGCCATGCCACCGTGTCGTCGTGGCCGTCGTCATCAACGTCAACTCTTCCACCACTATCATTATTATCATCATCACCATCTGAACAATGGTTCTAGAGATGAAGCTGGGGCTGACATGGATAAAACGGTACACCACTGCTGTAGCTTGTATCAGAATTAACAAGGAGCCATACCCTCATATTCCATGACATGTAATCCATCCGCACTCCGCAGGTTGATGAGAAAAAGGGACGAGCATGAAGGAGAGACATAGGAATTAGCCACGTTTTGAAGTTTCGGACCTGGGCAAAAGTTTTGCAATTTTACGAGGTGGAGTCGTATTATAGGTAGTAGAGCATAGCTCATGCTAGAATTCTGTAGATGGAATCCCAAATGGAACGTGTTGGATGCACATATATGTAGATAGACGTTGTTTTAGCTCATGTGTGTGTTTAAATATGATTTTACACGCGGGACTATTAGATGGAGAAGGATTTTGTTGTTTAGGAATCTGAGGATTACGCGCGTAGTCGCTAGATGTTAAATTAATGGAAATTCCGGAAAAGCCAGGTCGTCTGCGGGCAAAACTTTGTTGTGGATTAAGCCCTTCGCTTCGGGTGCCTACTAAGGCGTTGCATTAAATAATTATCCATATATAACTAGGATTAGGACAAATAACTTATATGTGATATATATTTTAAAATCAAGTCGTTTCTATATATAAAATGATATCGTTTAAATTTGAATGAAAGTAATGCAGCCGTGTAAGGGATAGGCTAGACTATATTTCTGGTTTACTGTTTTTGAGAGCATGACATGATAATTCATATTTTTCCAGAACATACAATTTAACTTGCTTATATGTTGTTCAGGATTAAGTGGTACTTCTAAAAATGTAGATTGCAGTTAGCTCTAAGCTCACTTCAAACAAGATCTGAATTCAGCTTACCCTGTGTAAAACTCAACGTCAGCGGGTACCAAGTAATAGGGTAGGTTGTACCCGTACTAGGAAAAATAAGAAAAAAAATCCATCTCGCTTGGCTAAGTAATAAAAATAAAATAAATTTGATGGCACAACCGCTCATACAGAACTAGGGCCCAGTGACAGTGACTTAAACTCTCAACCATTCCTATGTTGTGCGTGTCGGCATGGAATGGGAGGATCTACAGTTTATTGCCGAATCCGAACGGCTAATGTGAGCGACACTTTTCTATCACAAGAGATAATCTTGGAGGTTTTGTCAATTCCTCGCCAGAGTCAGTAGCCGTTTTATTTTATTATAATTTTAAAAATTATTAGATGGCGAGGCTGGGGATCGAACCTATACCTCCGGTTTGACAGTCCATCGCACTAACCATCACGCCACGGCTACTACGCGGTAGTTAAGTAATAATTGCAATATTATGAAAAATAATGGAAATCTTAACTCTAGCCCACATTTTTAGATACTGTAGTCACAAATTTTAAAATTTTGCGTTGTTTTTTTATTTACATCCTTAATAACTATTCTGGTTGATCGCAACTCGCAATCACAAATCCAAAAATAAATATTGTAAGTTTCGTAAGAAAAATAAAGTTTGACTGAGTCATGGCTCATAAAAAATTTTGTAAGCTTACTTTGACACTTCATAATATTATTTAAAAAAAAATATATACTTTAGCATCCTCAGCAAATTTTAAAAAAATTACCAAAATTTTATCAAGATTCCAAAATGGTACAACACTTGTTACTTATTCATTCGTAAGAAATAATATGATTGCTTTTTTATTTTTGAAAAACGACCTCAGTTCACTTCATATAATTTTTACGTGAATAATGCTTTTTTGTACTTAAACATCGGTTATACCGATTTGTATGTAAGATAAACAGAGGCAGAAGAATAAAACATTGTTTGCTGTAAATTAGAGTGAGACAGATCTACTTACAATACATATGGTACGCTACGATCTACGTTCCTGCTTTTACTCGCAACTTCTCGTTATCGTGCACTTTTGTTTTACCCTTACAGCTTTTCAAAATTTTTCAACAGTAAATTTTAAACAACAATTATAGCATAAAAAATGCATAAAAATATTGTAGCATATTTATAAGTTTGGGTCAATAGAAGAAGCAAACCGAGAGGGTGTCTAGTCTACGTCACCCCCGTTTAATGGGGTGAGGCAATTTTCCGAAAAACTAACTTGAAATAGATATAATAGACCCTTCAAAATCCAACCACAATATCTTGGAATATGACATATATACATTTTCTTAAAACCAGAACTCCATTCTTGAATTTTCTTTTTGAATGAAACTGTTTTAATATTCAGTTTCTTTGATTTTAAAACTCAAATTACTCGTATCAAATTCCCACAGAGTTGCGAGTTCGGAAAAAATAATACATACTTTTTGAAAATCTTTATTTTGTAAACTATTGGGGCTACAGAGATGGTTCTAGGCTCAATTTCGGGAAAATTGGGTTGTTTTTAAAACAGAAGAATATAATTTATATTAACCAAAAACTGGTCCTTCAGGGTAAAAATTAACAAAAGCAGAAAAATGAGAAACATTCCAATGGCCATCAAGCGCGAAAATTTCTTTCGGGTAAAAAAGTCCACTCGATTGTAAATTGTAAGTACATATGTAAGTAGTAAAGAAGTTTCGATTTTTCTTTCAGATTTCTAAAAAATTGACACGACAAGGATGGAGAAGTCCGAAAAATTTGTTTTCGCAATATCGTTCGTAAAGTCTGTGCTTCCGTGCGTCGACTGTAATTTGAGCTAAATCCTAAACGATTGCACCGATTTTCTTCAATTTCGGTACGGAGCATTTTTATATAATTCCATCGAGGCGAATTTCGAATTTTTGATTTCGATATAAAATAGAAATAATTCGAACATTTTTTTTTTAATAATACAAATTCTATATACCTACCTACTACTAAAAAAAATCGGTCAAGTAGAAGACTTAAAATAAATTAATTTGGTGGCACAACGGCTCGTGTAGAACCAGGGTCTAGTGACTTACAACTCCCAATCATTCCTGTTTGCGTGTTTGCAAGAATGGAGGGGACCTATAGTTTATTGCCGAATTCGGACGGCTAAGGTGAGCGGCACTTTTCTGTGACAGGAAATACTTTTGGAGGATTTGTCACTTCCTCGCAAGAGGCAGTAGCCCGGAAAAAAACTTTAGGTGGAAGCGGTTGCGATTGAACCCAGACCTCTGGCATGACAGTCCAACGCACTTACCATTACGCCACGGGCTACAACAAGTAGAAGACTTAGCAATATTTATTTTTTAGGCTTGTTGAATTATTGATTCAAAATAGCTTTTAACAGCCTTTAATCCATAAAAATTGGCGTTTCGTCCTGGTGATCTCACTTAGACTCATTAGTGTCGACTAGTGACGGCCTTGCCAATACGCAAATTCTATTAAGTTAAGTTCAATTTGTATGGACTAAAGGCCGTTAAAAGCTATTTCTAAACAATAATTCAATGATTTTTGCCTTTCAGTCTGACCATTATGGAATTCCATAATCTATCTTCATTTAAAAGCTCCTATAGGGTTGCCGTAGTGATCATTTATAATTGCTGCAAATCATACAAAAATATCGATAGACTTTTTTGAACAACTTCTGTTTTATTTTTACCAAGGTCGTAAAATTTATTGGTTAAGTCTCCTGTTTTTTCTCTGAATCTGTGGTCTTCAAAGAACTTGAAGCCATTTTTAGTGTAAATTTACACAGTACAAAAATAATACCTCCTCAAATCTTAAAAGTAAATCTTTATTGAACTGCACTATTTTTCAAATATCATACACGTAAACCTTCTTTTTTTTTATTTGTACCTATTTTCATAAACCAAAAACTATGAGCACTTAAAAATCGAAATTGCACTTAAATATTGAACCGAACTTCATCAAAAATTCGCACGAATAAAAACTCTCGCTAAAAGACAATAGCCAACAATTTTATAACTGCATTTTGATTTTTAACCATACATAAAAGGAAAACCTAAAACATTAAAAACACCAATTGAACAGAGTATAGTAAAAATGCTAGTTGATTCAAATGCAGTGCCTACGTTCTGTGACTCTCACATCGATAAAATTGGTCGAGAAACAATGAGAACTGAAACAAATCATATGAGTTTTGTTCCATTTTTCACCGTTTCTCGACTGATTTTTGCTATGTGAGAGTTACAGAACGTAGGCACAGTTATCAAACAATAAAACCTACACTTAATCGACATGATCACATGAGCTTCAGTAGCGCAGTACTTAGTGCACTTGACGCAAGGGCGTTTGATCTATAGTTTAATCCCCCGTGACGGCAAAAAGTTTTTTCAAATAAAATTGAACATACATAGACTAAGCGCCACTAAAAGGAGTCTGATGATCGGCCTGGCGACCGTGAAATAGCTATAACTCCAGCCTATAAAAATCTTGGTGGTAGCTCACTCAAGTTGTTGTTTTCTTATTCAAACCTTCAATATTAAAATGATGATAGTGCGAAATCCTTGTAGCCAGCACTGCGCGTATCTAGGCGCACGGTAGTGCTCCCCCCAAGACGAGCGGTGAGCACTACCTATATTTTCTCGAAACGTTTCGTCGTTTTTTCAAGCCCTTATATCTTCGGTATGGATAGAGCTAGAGAGCTCAAATTTTCAGGATTAGATGTACATAGTCCATAGATTTATTGCAAAATGAAGTCTGCCATACTAAACTTCTATGTGAAACGACTAAGCCATAATTTTTGACACACGATTTAGGGTTTGTAGAGTTAGGGCTTGGAGAGTTAGGCCTAATAGAGTTAAGGGCTTGGCTCTTCATGAGATCTCATAACTTTTTCATAGCGAAAGCGTTATGAGCTTGTGAGTCTTGGCGACCTATTTTACATGAAATATTTCTTTGGTGGGTGTTATTTACACAAAAACCTTTCGAAACAGATTATCATTATCCCGTCATAGTCTCTGTGTTACGACAGGTCATTGTACAAGACATAATCGTACCTAGACGTTGTTACAGATCATTTTACAAAACACATAATCTTACCATCACGTTGTTAGCAAAATAAATGCAACTGTTTAAATGATGAATTTTTGTGAATCATTTTATTTAATCCCTTTAAAATATTTTCTTTAAGTTCAACTCTTTTTTAGCTTTAATGTTTACAGTCTAGAGAAGATACAAAAAATAGTACCTATCTATACTATTATATAAAAGAGTAACTTTTTTTGGTTGTCAGTCTGGCTGAATGTATGCACTAAACTCACAAACAAACAAAAAAACTCTTTTAAAAAATAGATATAATACAAATTTCACTTATCTGGTATGCTATAGGATACAGCAGAAAAGAAAATTTTTGTTAAATACCGAATAATAAACAAATTAAAAACTTACCACAAAAAAAATCGTATGGAAATTTTCTAAAATCAAGCATGTAGGTATTTTCCTTGCAAAATACTGCTTTATAGATTTTCAACTCACATTTACTTCAAGCTCAATTATTTATAAGGAGGAGTTGTTTTGCCATGGAAAATTGCCTTTTGTGGCATGTGGATTTGACGATAAATCGTAAAATTCCATATTTTTGGTCTTTGGTGGGCTGATTCCTGGAATCGGCTCAAAAAAAGAGTTGTTTTTTCTTAGGTAGGGACGTAGGGTAGTATTTTTGTTTTTTTCTTTTTTTATTTTTAGGGAACATTTTTGGTGAAAATTAAGTGGTGGGTAGTAAAAAATCTTCATCGAAAAAAAAAAAAACGATTCAAGCCATGTGCAGTATAATGTGCCTTGGTAGGTGGGAGCGAGAAGTGAGTTTTGTTTTCACCGGCGACGAATTGTGTTGATGTTTTTGTGTAATAGGGAAAAGTTCAAATAAAAAAAAAAAAAAAACATCAACGGTAGGGATTTTCTCTTTAGTAAGAAATAGTGGTATGTGAGAGGTAGGTATAATATTTGCAGCAAAAATAAATGTTTACTACTGAAATTGTTTGGTTTGGTGGTGGGTGTTTGCTGGATATGGTAAATGGAAACGAACTATAGGCAAGGGCGTGCACAAGGAGGGGTAATGGGCATTTAATGCACCCCTAATAAAAATTATTTTTAATTTTTTTTCTGAGTAAATTAAACGATCTCAAGAGCGCACGTAAATAGGATGGGGGATGCTTATATTACATGTAAATCGGCTTAGTTAATTCACAACTTGAGTTCAATTTTTGGATTTTAAGGTAAGACTGAAATTGGTTGGTTTGGCGGTGGGTGGTTGGTTTTTTAATACTTTATTTAGGTTAGGTACAAATTTTTTCATGAGAATAAGTGATGGTGGGGTGGTAAAAATATGTATGCAGGTTTTTTGGCAGTGAATTATTCTTCATCGTCAAAAAATAAAAAAAAAAAAACAAATCAAGCCATGTGCAATGTGCCTTGGTAGGTGGGAGCGAGATAGTGAGTAGAGTTGACTGTTTTCGCGTTTCGCCGTCGACGAATCGTGGTGATATTTTTGTGTATAGGAAGGTATGGTAAAACAAAACAAAACATAAACAGTCGGTAGGTATTCTCTATAGTGTAGTAAGAAATGATTGGAGTAGGTATAGGTATGAGTAGGTAGGTATAATAGGTATTTGCAGCAGAAAAAAAATGTTGGTTTATTAGCGGTGGGTGGTTGGTGATGGTGAATAGAATCGAACTTATTTAGAGGCAAAGGCGTGAACAAGGAGGGGTGAGGGGGCATTTGCACCCCTTATACAAATTATTTTCATTTTTTTTTTCTGAGTAATTACACAATCAAGGACGCACGTAAATAGGATAGGGGGATGCTTATTACATGAAAATCGACTAAATTTACAACGTGAGTTCTAATTGTTGGATTTTAAGGTAAGACAGAAATTAGTTGGTTTGGCGGTGGGTATTGGTGAAGTTAAATGGAAACGAACCTATTTAGAGGCCAATGTGTGCGCAAGGAGGGGTAAGGGGACACTTGAATCACTAATACATTTGTTTTTCTAATTCATTTTGTTGAGTACCTACACAGTCAAGGGCGTAGGTAAGCAAAGGTGATGTGGGGGTGCTTATTACGTTCAAATCAGCAAAATTTACACCTTGAGTTCTAATCATCGGATTTTCAAGGTTCGAGATTTTAAACGAAGATTAAATGTAATGTGGGAACACAAGAAGACAAGAACGTGCGCAAGGAGGGATCTGGTTTCCAGAATCGGCTCAAATTTTTTTTTTTTTAGGTAATACCTACCTACCTAAATATGTATTTTTATTTTAATAGGTAGGTACCTACTTTATTTAGGTAGTACAAGTGGTAAAATTTTTTTGTTGTTGATAAGTGGTTGGTGGGGTGGTAAAAAATGTGTTCCGGTTTTTTGGCACGGAATTATTCTTCATAGACGGCAATAACCCTTGCTGGGAAAAAATGCTTCGTTTTAAGAATATGGTAGGTATATGGTAGAGAAGAAGAAAAAATTTATCTTTTCATTGATAAATTATTAATTTCTTTGTCAGGTGGTTACTAACAAAATTCACGGTCGTTCGTTCCTTAGAGGGTAATGGGAGGTAGGTATAACATAACATACAAATAGTCTGATTTTCAAAGTTGTCTTAAAATTACACTATAGGCAGGCAGGTAGGTACATAATTAGGTGCATTACATTTTTATTCAAATGCAAGCCCACACAACCCACACACATAATTTTAGGAAAATAATTGTCAATGTTCATTGATACGTGTGGAGGCTTATTTTCAATGTTACCTGACAAAAAAAACGTCAATGTTACCTGACAAGTAACATGGATGGTGTGTAGCGCTCTTTAAGCTGAACATTTTTCGAGTGCTGATTTTAAATCATCTTTTTGGTCGATATTTGGTTGTCAAAGGTTTTACTAAAGAAGACCCGGGCAACGCCGGGTTTTATCGGCTAGTATGGTATACGATAAAACTGTTAAGTCTCACAACAACCATCAGCTTCTTGTAATCTTTCTTTGGCAAATTGCAACATAAATTCTCCTCGTAAAATTCCTTGAAATTTTATATTTGCCTAGAAAAATAAAACCAACAACAATTAGCTGGGCTCTTGAAAAAAAAAAAAGGATTCTGTCAGGCTATATTGAAATTACACTGAAAAAGGTGCATTAACTTTGTTTTCCTCTGCGCACTAGCACTTCCATCACAAAGTAAAAGTAATATATCTTGCATTTGTGCAAGACATGAATATTTCCTTGATGGGACTGTAATGAAATTTACTGAAACAAGGAAGATACCATCATCGCCGTATAAACTGGCATAGTAAGATACAGTCGTGGTGGGGTGTAATACCTACCGCTAAGCGAAGTGAAACTGCCACCCATAACTGAATATACTTTCTGGGGTAGGATAATGATCAAGTTGACGGACGGAGAGACGCGACGTGGCTTTTGTGGTTGAAAGGAAGAATGCGGTCTGGTCTGGTCGTGGTGTTTTCCACGACAGCAAAGAAGATTTTAAGAACGACATCGTGATATAGCTAGCTATCGTCGACGGTCGTTATTATAAGAATCCGTGTGTTGTAATGGAAGCACATGGGAAATATAGGCTGACTTTGCTGACTAGACGACAGAGAACAGTGAGCCGTCCATCGTAGGGAGAAAACTTTCTTTTTTAATGTTGGCTTGCGGCTGATTCCTTAAGAATATTTCCTCATTTTCTGAATAATTCCGATGTTCTTTTATATTGCAGTGAAGTGAATTTATATACGTAATACAGATATAAATGTTTCTATACGTATTACTAAAGCATTTTATACCACGCTAGTAGAAATTTACAGCCACTCGCAATTCGCAGAAGTATAGTTTTTGAAAGATTGCTTCCCCACCAAAGACCGCAAAAAAGTCTGTAAAAGCAGGAAAATGCTGACAACATTAAAAAGTGAGTTTAGTTAAGATACATACAACTTGTAAAAAAGGTTTGCTGGTTTTTGTATATGAATCCGAATAATTTGTAAAATACATACGATACGCTCCCTTTTTGATCATCTATAATTGGTTTGAATCAATTTTATATACCTACAAGACCTTCTTTTAAGTACGATAAAATTGCATGTCAGTTTTCAAAAAAAAAAATTGGGTTTTTAGCAAAAATGCCTTTTTTAGAAATTGAATTTTTAACTCCTATAGTTAATAAATACCTATTAAAAATTGGGTCACAATTTTTTTTTATTTTTTTGTCGAAAAAATGAAAAAATGACTAGTTTCTCGATTATAACTTCGCTTTAGTAGATTATAGTCGATGACCTTTAACATATATTATACTATCGTTAATAATATTGGGATCAATAATTACTATATTAAAAGTATATCAATGATGACGCGATGTATCACGTGAAGGAACTTTTCAAGGATTACATACTTTGTCAGTAAATCGCCAATAACTAAAAAAAAAGCGTGCAATTTAAGCGGTTTTTTCCATTTTTGACCATGTTGCGTTCGGCGCTCGAGATCAAAAACTTCTAGCGCAAGGTCTAATGTAAAAAGTCACTGGACTATTTAACGATTTAAAATTCTTTTTATAAATTAAGATTTTTATAATAAGAATTTCGATTAGGGAGGGGGCAAAAACACATTTCATTTTATTTTTTAGACAAGGTATCGGTTGGTACAAATTATAATAATTAGGTAGTGAAAAAAAAAACTAAATGATATTTTTAGCTATTTTCTTAAGAAATATTATTTGGCTTAGGCTTAGCGCTTAAAGCCCTTCCACACTATTCCATTAAGTATTAATACATGTCAAAAAAGTGGGAAGCAAATCATGTATAATAGTGTGGAAACAAAATATGAAACTTCATCCCACACGGCTTGACAGTGCATCTAACACAATTTGGCTCGTTTGAAAGCAGAACGAATTCCGCTTACAGCGCTTACATCACCTAGGACACTCCAAGTATTTATGTAAACAATTAAATTATTTTTGATAAATAAATCAGTTTACAAAAATACTAGATATTCTTTTTTATTTCTTTAGTTAAGGCGATATTTTTTATAGATTTTTTTATTTATTACATCAAAATACATTTTTTTCTGTTTTCATTTTTGTGCGATTTTTTATTAGTTTTTGGGTGTTTTTGAAAATATGTTTTTGGGCTTTCTTGCATTTTCCAAGTTCGCCCAAATGTTTTAGGTGATTCTTCATTTACATTTTGTTTGCCAAAAATATTTTGGGTGATTTTTCATAAAAAAAAAAAATAACTGTTTTGGGCGATTTTGCAATTAAAATTTTTGGGCGATCTTTCATTATGAAAAATCACCCAAATAGTGTAAAATGAAGAATCGCCCAAGAATAACTTTGGGTGAATTCTGATTTTAAATATTCAGTGGGATAGTGTAGAAGGGCTTTTAGGTCTATTTTCTAATTTTTAATTTTCTTTTTTTTTTTTTTTTTTTCTTTTTTTTCTCTCCATTTTATGGCTCTATCTGCTATCCAACTTTGAAAGCAAATACAAAAACATCAGTATTTTTATTAAGAAATGCACAATAGAATGTTTAAAATTATTGTAAAACACTGTTTTACAAAATCCTGCAAATAATAAAAAAAAAAAGTTATACAATTTTTTAATTTTTCAAAACTTTTTTTTTATTATTCGCAGAACATTAGCTGCGTTTTATTTTCTTCGGATCTGGATCAGGATCATTTTACAACACGTAATACAAAAACAATTCGGGATCCTGCTCTCTATCTGGATCTATTTCGAAGATCCAAAAATGAATTCTTACTTTGGCGGGTAGATGGCTTTTAAGGTAAGGTAGCGTTTGTTGTAGTGCAAAGAAAAGAGACGGGAAACAACTGAAAATAATTAAAACGTAAGTAAAAAAGAGATGGTTCTATAACACTGCTGTCATTGTGATCCATATCGTTTTATTTTCAAGGGATGATTCTGATCCAGATCCAAAGATAATAAAACGCGGATATTGTTAAAAAGAATTTTGAAAAGCAGAATTTTGACAAACATTATTTTCAAAAGCAGATTTTTGAAAGCAAAATTTTGAAAAGCAGAATTTTGTTAGCAGAATTTGGAAAAAAGAATTTTGACCCAGACAAGCCTCGAAACATACATAATATTCAGTAAAAACTCTGTTTCATCATTTTGACTGAAAAGGTTAATCTTTACAGCTTGTGCATTCATATTAGGGTGTATTTCCCAAACTCACTTTTTGTGTGGATCGAATGTTTACGGAATTTATGAACTTTTTACGTTTTTTTTTTCCTCCCGAACAACTGCACATATTTATAATTTTCTTGTTGATTTTTTTATATGATCAGATCATCCCTTTAAAAAACATCATTCAAAGGTTATGGAATAAAAAAATCTATAGAAAGTAGTTTAAAAATTATTTCTTTTTTATGTACGAGGCACAGGTTAATGACAGAACTTGTTTGCAAATAAATTTTTTGTAGGGCATACACTTTTGTTTTAGGGGATGTCTGATCAAAAAAATTCAATTTGGCAAATAGCGTATAACCCTAGTGTATTTAATAGTAGCTAGTTAGTACAGAAATCTACCAAAAATTTGTATTCATTGCTTATTTTGAAGAAAGTATTGAAACTTTTTGTTTGTAATGACGAACGACATGTTTAAAGAAAAATTTTGACATCGAAGATATTTTTGAAAATTAATATTTTGCATTACTGAACAAAAAAAAAAATGTAGGAAATTGATATTTATTAGGGGGCAACCGCCCCCCCCCCCCCGCCCTCCGTACGCCCTTGGTAATAAGCAATGAGCAAGTTCATGCACCCCAGTCGTGAAGTTTTTTAATCTTTCATTCACTCATTAAACTCGTCTGATGCATACAATCTTACGAAGCCCATCCCTTTAAGAAATGTTTCCTGCTTAATTTAAAAATCGAATATCCAATGAAATTGCATTTCGATTGATACTTGATCCTTTCTCAATCATCGCTTTATACTTTACGCACCTCCTTCAAATTTTGTACAATAAATTTACATCAGACGCCATTGTGTCATGTCAATCATAATTCTTAACAAAAAAAAAACGGAATTTACAAAAAAAAGATTTTTTCTTGTATACCTATACAAAATGGGGTACATCAGCTTCCTATACTTGAAAAATGGCTGCAATGCATTAATGTTTTTTTTTTTTTTGTTTATAGCAAGGGCATATTAACGTTGTGTCAATGCTCTTTGAAGATATACCTACATTCATATAAAATAAAACTGTGCTAAAAAAATGAATTTGGCATCACGTTTAAATTACCAGATTTATTTGCAGGGCATTTGCACACGATTGTATTTAAGCCACTTGGTATCAACTAATTAAGGGAGGGGTATTTGCATTGCACAACGAAATTAGCACTGCTCATATAGTGTTTAACAAAGGACGCTTAAATTCCCATGTGCAGTATATGCTCATATATGTATACATATGTACATAGGTAGAAACTCCTAAAATAAAATGAGGATAAAAACCTACTGCGACACCATTAAAATAAAAGAAGGAAAAAATCATGAATAATAATTCGTCAATTGAAGGGAAGAACCTGCACCAATGTCCTTATGAAAAAAAATAATAAAGGAAAGAAACAAAAAAACAACGCCTTACATCATGGTCGCTCCTGAAACGTGCCGTTTAAAAAAAAAATCCATATGAATAGAAAACCCTTCGATAAAAAAAAAAAATCACAAACACACAAGACAAGATTGTCTTACAAAAGTCCCTACAATGATGTAAAAAGCAGACCAGGACAGACGGAAAGACAATAATCATCACGACTAAATTGGAGCTGGTGACAAATTGTTCCTTTATTTTCAGTTTTGTCTCTTATCCAGTATCCAGCATCCTTTGTCTTGGTCTTTTGTTCGTTTCTGACATATATTCGAGGGATTACAAAAAAAAAAAAAAATATATTATCTTTTGGGTTTTTATTAGATGAAGGAGTTGAGTTTTTTTTTTTTGTGATTTTTGGACTTCAACAAATTTTATATAAGAAATAAGATTGGTTTCTGGAGGGATGTAATGTAAAGTTCGTGGTAATTATCAACCGTTTAACCGTCTTCTCTATCTGTGGTGTGTCCTTTTTTTTTTTAATACTACTAATCCTGGTTTTCAATAATCCACAGCATTCCTTTTCTGGAAAAAGATTTTTGAACTAAGAGAAGCTGATTTTATCTTTTTCTATCATTCTTCTTCTGTGCATGGAAGGACATGGCTATCAGGAATGTCACATGGACTAGATTATTTGTATTAATTCATTAAAATCACCGATGGTTTTTGTTTTCTGTTGATAAAGCTTTACAAAGTCAGTTGGTTATGCTATCAAGAATAGAGTAAATGTAACCAAAAGGTTAATTACTTCATTCTGATATCAATAGAGTGGGGGTATTGAAAAAGGTTTCTTGACTACCTTTCATCACCTCCTTTTTGCAGAATAAGAATGAAGATACATGTGATATTTTATCTTTATTCAAAGATCTTAATCCTTAATATTCGACCAATACAACTGAAGATAGACATTTTTTAAGAAAAGATTTACGATTTAGTTCTTAATTTAATTTTTTGAGCAAAAAACAGCACAACTTTAAGTTTGTAGAAAAACTTAATTTAAAAAAAAAAAATTCATTCGCAAAATTTTCAAACTTGCGAATTTGTAAAAAAAAAATATTTACGGCACAACATAGCACAAGATGAGCACAATACAGCACATCCATTATTTTTTTTGAAAATGAAAAATGGCAGTGCTAACTTCACGCTAAGGTGCTTTGCAACATTTGCGTTTGCTTCTAAAAGTTGCAAATATGCGATTTTTTTTTTACTCTTTGGTTTTTCGTATAATTTTTTGAGCACAAAACAGCACAACTTTAAGTTTTTAGAAAAAATTAATTTTTAAAAAAATTTCATTCGCAAAATTTGCAAACTTGCGAATTTGAATAAAAAATACTTACGGCATAACATGGTACAAGATGAGCAAAATTCAGCACATCTATTACTTTTTTTAAAATCGAAAATGGAGGTGATAACTTTACGCTTCGCAAAATGAATTTTTTGCTCTAAAATTTGCAAATTTTGAAAAAAATATTTACGGCACAACATAGCACAAGATGAGCACAATACAGCACGTCCATTGTTTTTTTGAAAATTGAAAATGGCGGTGCAAACTTCATGCTAAAAAAAATGGATAGCCTCTAAAAACCATACGCTTTGTACGATTTTTTTTTTAAAGCCGGCACAAGCCAGCACAAGTTGGTCACATCGCAACACAACCATTTTGTTTACGAAAATCAAAAATAGTGGTGCTAACTTCACGCACATCATTTACATCAGTTTTTGTGAAGTTTTTAACAAATTTTCGACCTGTCTTTGATTTACTATGTTTTCTGTTTGCCAAACTTATAAATAAGTCAATTTTCAATTTTCCAAAAAATCGACTTGAAATTTAAAAAAAAATATTAAAAAAACAACGATTTTATTTTTTGCTTTACCCAAGCTTTGCTTTTGCTTTACTCTAGCTCTTTGGTGCACCTTAATACCGAACACCCTGTATAATAACCAAGCACTAGATGATTTTTAGGAGAAAGCCTTTGTACTTGTGTGAAGAAGAAGAAATTAATTGATACCGATTTGAGTACTATAACTTAGGGCTATGGTATCGGTACTAGCGTTAGGACTCTGTGAAGAAATCGGCTATTAGTATTTTTGTGAAGAAATTGGGCGTTAAAGGTAATCTTAAAAACTAATAGTAATACTCTTTTTTGAGTTTGAAGGCCGTTTTTGGCAATAGTTTTATTGCCTTTGTTTTTGCTATGATACTGATATTTTAAGTGCTTTTATATATCGGCAAAAAATTATTGAATTATTGAATATATGTATTTATATCGTTAGAAAGAGCTATTTCTCTCCTTTTTAGAACCGTAAATAAACTATAAATCGAACGAAGCATGGCCGAGTTAAAAATTGTTAACAATCAATTGAGATTTTAAGGGTATCGAAAATTTTTTAAGTATAAGGCCAGATTCACATTATAGTGCCGATACCGATACCAGTCTCGATACGATAAAATATTTTCATATAAAAAAACGATAGTATCTAGAATCAATAGTGTGAATGTTTTCATTGTCTTGTGTTACAATATTTTATCGTATCGAGATCGATATCGGTATCGGCACTATAGTGTGAATCAAGCTTAAGTGCGTGATGCACTTGAATAGGTCTACAACGTCTACTAGGTACGTACGTGAGTTCATAACTTCATGTAATTTCTTAAATTTTGTAGCGCAGTGTATTTAAAACAAAGCTTCGATTTGAAATTAATCGTCAAATTGGCAAAAGTATCCTCACATCAGGATGGACTCGCTCCGATGGTATCCAACACTCTTCAATGTGAAAGTATGTTAATTGTTTTTGAATATTGTAATCATGATTATATACTGTGGCTTAAACACTCGCTGATAATTATTGCAATATGACCAAAGAAAATCACATTAACGTCCAAGAGTCTGCACTCAAAGGAAAACTAAACCAACTGTTTATAGTAGATGAGGTTGACCTTTGCAATCATTTAGATGGCCTACCGACAAACGTTGATATGGTGACAGTGGCGGTGGCGGTGGCGGCCAGCGGCGGCGGCGCGGCGGCAATGATGAGTGACTTTTGAACAAGGACATTACTATATAACAAATCCAATTTTATACAATCTTTTCTAATGGACTACATTTATATAGGAGTGTTTGAATTAAGTATGCATATACAACACTAACCCAAATGATGCTATAGCACTCAATTAAAGGTTTACATTAATTCAGGCCCGTTTCATGATTTCAGGAGTCTCCATCAATGCGCGTAGAACACATACCACAGCCACAGCATATTATAGGCGCGCACAGTGAATTAAATTATCATACTAATCGATGGTCATTAAGCGCCCAATATTTGGCCTAAAATCGATAATTTACACGAAGCTTAATCGAGAATTATAATAATCACACAGAGAAAGAGAGAGCGAGCATATGTATGTCCTTCGAATGAAATTAGAGTTGTGGTGTGAGGTTAAAGGGAAGTCTGATGGCATCGGCCATCCGCCAAAATGCAATTAAACGCACTCCAACAACGTAACGCCCCGATATCCGACATTCTAGTGAATCCATTATGTGTACTTCTATATAAATACATAGAGAAGATCCGTAGCTTTAAATAGCAACTGAATGAAAATTGCATCCCAACTATAGTATTATGGCCGGACTACCATAATGTTTTAGCCGTAAGCAGTGGACGAGAACGGTCTTCAGGGACTTACTTTGATAAATACCTTCATAGTTGGGCTTAAATTCGGCTTCAGGAAAGAATGGGCAGCGTTTATAATTTGGGTAAAAAGGATAAACTGATGTTATTAAGCTAAAAGATTGAATGATACAGAAATCGAATGAGAGTGTTTTCAAAGATAAGGCTTGATTCGATGACAGAGTTTCCGTGTAAGCTTTTTATATAAAGTTTTTCTTTTTACAGGGTAACTACGTTTTCATGAGGTTATTTTTAAAATTACAGAAAAATTGGTCACATCTGAAAATTTCCTAATTTCTTTTGACAGTCCAGACTGCCAGTCACTTGTTTTTGTTGTTTTATTTTTATTGAGTTCTGTAATTTTAAATGCGTTTCGTCCTTTAAATGGATTGCATTTGGGTGCGTTCATAAGGTCTTAAGGTAATTAAGAGTAAATACTAACTCATATAAAGTTACAGTACCTGGGAGACCGAGCTTCGCTCGGAATTTTTGAGTTTTCCTTGCAAAATGTTACGTATAGCTTATACACTACAGAGTTATACTATGCGGAATTGTTGGTTTAGTAATATCAGACACATTTGATTAGATAGATAAAATACAGATAAGATAAATAGACAAAACATGCAATGCTCACTTTATTTTTTATAAATAAGAATTAATATAGTAAAATAATGATCTGAAGGTTTTATTATTTTGTTTGCATACCTATCTAAATACATTGCAAGTTGTAAAATATTAGCCACACAAAAACTTCATCGATACCGTATAAGTCATTTCAGAGAAACCAGGAGAATCTGAGAAGTATTAAGAGTGGATCCCATTGAACAATATGACACTGAGTGAACTTTTTTAAAACCACATCCTATTTTTTTTCTTCCTCATATTAATAATAAGAAAATTTCATCCAAATCATTTGAATCAATACCAAGAAGCCAAGATATTATGAAATTGGGTGGGTTTTATCAAAGCCATTTTATAAATTTTGTGTCGCTCATAAGAACAAACCCTGAAAATTTTATCCAAATCGTTGCAGCCATTGCCAAGCACCAAAACATAATGAAAAAATGGCATGGCAGTGGGCGTATTTTACTTAATCCATTTTTTATTTTTTTCTTTCTTTCAAAACTTCCGAAAAAAATATAGAGCAGTTTTTTCAAAAAATTAATAAATAAGAAAATTGGAGTTGTTTTTCGACTCACAGAACCAAACACTGAAAATATAATCCAAATCATTAGAGAGTGGGCGTGGCAGTAGGCGTATTTTACTAAGAAAACTTTCCTATTTTTCTCCTTGCTCAAAAAAAAATTAAAATTTCATCTAAATCGATTAGGTAAGTAGTTTCTGAGAAATTGAGTAAAAGCATTTTACGAGAAAGAAGGGGTGATAAGAAAAGTGCGTGTCGCACTGAGTGGATTTTAATAAAACTTATTTTTAATTTTTTTATTGTTCATTAGAACAAACTCTGAAAATTAAATCCAACTCGTTGGGACCGTTATCGAGAAACCAAGAAATAATAAAAAGTGGGCGTGGCAGTGGCTGGATTTTACTAAAAGTATTGCCGGAATGGATCAGATACGCATTTACTGCGCAAACGGCGCATCCAAATCTTTTTAGTTGCTTCGATTTAAAATATTTTTTTTGCGTTCCGAAATGTCAAACCAAAAATTAATAAAAGTGAGCGTGTCAGTGGGCGCATATTACTTAAAATATTTTTTTTTAAATTTTGTGTTTGTTGAAAAGAAAAAACTAAAAATTTCAATCAATTAGATTGATACATTTTCTAGTTAGACCAATTATTAATAAGAGTGGGTGGGGCAGCTGGCGGATTTTAACCAAAACGAATTTCAAAATTTTGTTCTCGTTCATGAACAAACTCTGAAAACTTCATCAAATTTGTAAGGGACGTTTCCGAGAAACCAAACATTAATAAAAGGGGGCGTACCAGTGGGCGGATATAAATAAAAATGTTTTTTTTTCTGCTCAAAAGAAAAAACTCTGAAAATTTTAATTAAATCGATTGATTCGATTTCCAGTGGTCGCATCTTACCCAAGCTTCGAAATTTTTTTCGTTCATAAAAACATATTCTCAAAATCTTATCAAATTCGATTGAAATGTTTCCGAGAAACCAAACATTAATAAAAGTGGGCGGGGAAGTGGGCGGATGTTACAAAAAAAATTTTTTCTTGCTCAAAAGAAAACACCCTGTAAATTTCAATCAATTCGATTTATTCGTTTGCGAGAAATTGAGAAAATTAAATAGTTTTCGAGAGTAAAAGAAATGTGAAATGTGGGCGTGGCAGTGGGCGGATTTTCATAAAAAAATTTTTTTTAATTTTTCCTCACTCATTAGAATAAACTCTGAAAATTTCATCCAAATCGTTAGAGCCGTTTCCGAGAAACCAGTTATAAATATATATATATATATATATATATATACAAGAATTGCTCGTTTAAAGTAATAAGATGTCTAATCTTCTTCTATATATAGTATTAAAATGAATCCCTTTTTGTGTTCGTACGCGCATAACTCGGCTAAACATCATTCGATTTGCATGGGGATTTGTTGGAGTTTGGAATTGTATTGAACCAGATTAACACACAACGGAGCCGAAAATTAAGAAATTCGAACGAAAATTAGAAAATTCGACCAACAAAGTCAGAAAATTGTGAAAGCATCCTGAAATTTCAAACTTTCTGAAGTAGTTTTTTGTTCGTATGCACATAACTCGGCTGAACATCATCCAAATTGAATGAAATTTTTTTGTTAGATTTGTATTGAATCAGATAAACAAACTACGGAGATAAAAATTAGAAAACTAGGCCGGAAAATTCGGAAAGTCGTCATAACAATTGGAGCTTGCTCGACTTTCAAAAGGAACATTAATAATTTAATCAATAAGATGTGGAACGAAGTTCGCCGGGTTAGCTAGTTTCTTGTAAAATGGGTATTTCCATCAATAACAGATTTTTGAAGGCTGTGAAAATTACCCGAATGGAAATAAATAAGTCATAATGTTTCAATTTTCATCAACGGTTTCATCTGGATGAGTGAATTTAACTTGTTTATGAGTCGTGACATTTCACTTGTAAATATACATATGTATATACATCGTATAAGGTGTATAAAATAACCAAAATTTATCTTCAATACGGTATTTAGTTGCTCCAGAGGTCCTATTTCCACTAAGTAAGATGTATGGTAGTTATTATTATTTTCAATTTTCTCAAAAACTTAGAAGATATATGAGGATGTCCTTCCTGAGGATTTCCTTACCAAACGAAACGCGTCGGCTGGATAGACAAATAAAATAAAAAGTTTTAACAACCGTGGAACAAAATAGATGCAAGTGTTTCATTTCAGGTGACGTGAAATAACGCCCGACGAAATGAAGACACAGTGGCTTTACTTCTATTTCTAAATAGAAACAAGGCCTCATTAATTGTGTGGCCTAAGTTTCATGTGACGTTTAAATTCATGTAAAAAACTATTTTTTTACCTTTTCTACGTTTAAGTAGGTAAAAAACGCCTATATTGGTGTAAAAAACGTAAAAATCGCGTAAAAAACTCGTAAAAAAGGTAAATAAGAAGTAAAAAAAAAGTAAATTACTAAGAAAAAAGAGAGAAAGTGAGAAAAATTATCACTATCTGCCAAAATTTAAGTAAATAAAGAAAATTTGCAGTCATTCAAGTAAGTTGAATTGTTTATAAAGTGCCAAAAATAGTATTATTAAGGCTACTTCCTGTAAGAAAAAGCATTTTTTTTTTAATTTGGATAGTTGAACGAGTAGTTTCAGATTAGGCAAAATCTTTTTATTGAAATCGAAAGATAAAACAATTAATTACAGCATTTTAGAAAATCTGTTTTTATAAACATATCGAAAAGAAAATGAAAACCCAAAAGATTTTTTAGAAACCGCACAGAATAATCAGCTTCAAGCATATTTAGTTTTGAAGCTATAATCAATTTTGATTATTTTCTACGCTTTATTTTACTTTTTTACATTTTTTACATAAGCATATTGAACATACAGCAGGTAAAAAAACTAACGTAAAAAACGTAAAAAAAAAAAACTATGTAAAAAACGTAAAGTAAAAAAGTCGAACAACACTGAAAGCTCTGCAAATAATCAAAAAAAAAATTGCGTATGAAAAATTTAGTATGAAAAGCTCTGAAAATAAAGATAAGAAAAGCTGTAAAGTTTAAAAAATGATTTTAGATAAACTAAGTTTCAAAAGCAGATTTTAAAAAATTTGTTTTTAAACTCTTTTCAAAATTCTGTTTTTTATTTCAAATTTGATAGCAAAGCACTGCCAAATAATGAAAATAATGGAAACTTTATCATATTCATACATATATCTACATATTTTGTTCTCCATATGGTCTTACTTTTTCTTTCATAAATGTGGCCCTATTTCCATACTTGAATGTGGTCTTTTTTCTATGATACGTTTGGAAATAAGACTGGTCAGTGGTCGGGCGATATTTTAGTTTTTTACATGGAGATAAGGCCACATTTTTAATGCCTAGTTTCGTCGGGCGTTACTTCACTTCATCTTTATTTCAAGGTACAGAACGGTATTGTTACGGTTACCGTTGTTTTTTAATATTTAATATTTTTTTTTCAGTTTAGTCAATTTTTTTTAGAAAATTGCCATTTTCAAATAAAGGGGGGGGGGGGTGGATGAATAAACCCTTACTCTAACCAACCATTGGTAACAGATGTCCAGTTTTTAAATAATAGTTTTAATTTTACGCATGTCACTGAATCGGAAGTTATTTTTGCCATCAAAGAAGTAAAACCTTCTTCTATTGGCTCTGATGGAATTTCTCTAAAATTTTTTAAATATGTGCTCCCTTTTGCAATAAAGTCTTTCACTCACATTATTAATCATATTTTAACTACTTCAGTTTTCCCTAGTGCGTGGAAATCGGCGATAGTTCATCCTATTCCCAAAAAGGTTCGAGTTGAAATGAAATGTGAAGATTTTCGTCCGATAAGCATTTTACCTTGTCTTTCAAAAATAGCAGAAATCATTATAAAAAAGCAAATGGTTTTTTATATTGATAATAATAATCTTCTCACACCTTTTCAATCTGGATTTCGCAAGCACCATAGCTGTAATACAGCTTTATTAAAAGTAACTGATGACATACGTGAACGCTTTGATAAAAATGAGATTACATTTTTATGTCTTTTGGATTTTTCGAAGGCCTTTAATTCTATTGATTTCAATATTCTTCATAACAAACTTATTGTTCAGTATGGATTTAGTTCATCCGCCGCATTACTTATGCTGAATTTTTTGTCTGGAAGGACACAAAAGGTAAAGACGAAAGCTGGGTGTTCAAGTTTTTTACATATACCTTCGGGTATCCCCCAGGGATCTATTTTGGGGCCATTGCTCTTTTCACTATTCATCAATGATATCGTTTCAGTTTGTAATTTTGTTAATATTCATATGTACGCCGATGATGTACAAATTTATATTTCGCGACGTATAGGGCTTCTCACTGATGCTGCGTGTAGATTGAATGAGGACCTCGAAAATATATCTCTTTGGGCTAGGCAAAACCGGCTTACACTTAATCCAGATAAATCCCAATGTTTAGTCATATCTAAATCTTCATTGGAATTCAGTGACCTCCCAGAAGTTCTATTAAATGATAATATCGTCCCCTTCTGTAGAAAAGCCCGAAATTTAGGTGTTATTATCAATAGTGATTTGTCAGCCTCTGATCATATAAATTCTGTCATTGCTAGGGTTTATGGTGTGCTTCGCCAACTTTGGTCCAGTAGTAGCTTTACCCAACTAAATATTCGTATAAGATTGGCTAATGCTCTGCTGAGACCGATCCTGTTTTATGCAGAAAATATATTTCCCTATCCGGACTTTAATGGCCGTCGCAAACTAGAGCTCGCTCATAATGCTGTTCTCAGATATATCTATCGTCGCCGTAAATTTGATCATGTTTCGGATATACGAACAAACCTTCTTGGCTTTCCCTTCCAGACGTACACCGATATTCGTAATTGTATCTTTCTAAAAAAACTTTTGGTATTTAAGAAACCGAAATATTTATTTGAAAAAATTCGTAAATGTAATTCTGAAAGAACTGGTAATTTATTAATTCCTCAATTTAATTTTTTAAATAGCAAAAGGATGTTTTTTGTACACACTGTGATTCTATGGAACTCGCTCCCAACTCAAATTAAACAGACCGAAAACCTTAAAGAATTCAGTATCCGCTTAAAAATTCATTTTTCTTCCTTCTAAAACTTCTTTGCTCTTTTCCTTATCTCTCTATCTCTATCTTTTTCTTCCTCCTTTTTTACAATTTATATTATTAGAGTCTTATTTTTCTTTTTAAAATAATACGCTTATTTTTTGTTTTATTTTTGAATTTGTATAAATTTTTTGAATTATTATTATGATTTTTTACTATTCTACTTTATATTTAACTTAATATTACGAGAATTGTACGTTATAAGATTTATCTTACTGTACACAGCCACATTATAAATAAACTTGAAACTTGAAACTTACTCCCAAATGATTTTTTTTGTCGTCTTGACCCAACCTACATACACGCTCTAGTTTTTTGTCACAATCTTGTATAATAGCTGTATACCTTTATGTTTCTTAAAAGGAACAATTTTTCTAAGCTTAATTGATAAAACCCTTGGAAAAAGTCATAAGACCGAAATTACTTGTTACCCAAACAGGCCCTGTATTTCTGTATATATGTATGTATATCTTTGTGCCCTAATAGGATTTTTAAAAACTTAAAAAAAAAAATGTTGAAAAATATTTGTTTAATTTAAAAATTTTAAAATGAAGGTGGCTGTGAGTTTGAAATAGTGAATTTGTGAAATCCTAATTTAAATTACTTGATTTCAAATTTGTATTTTCAATTTGAACACCGCAACTGCACAAGCAACACACAAGTTTTTATTTCAATATAAAATGCCACGAAGTATTTTTTCACAAAGATATAACCTGGAGAAAATAAAAATGAATGCGTTTCTTGACGGTTAGAGATTGCTTAAAAATAAACATCAACATACAAATTAACTCTGTTTATTTTTCAAAACCCGCAGATATCTTTCGGAGTACTTCAATTTTTCCAAAAATAGGTAAATTTCCGCAATTAAAAAGGAAGTTTCAGCCATTAAATTGTGAGAAAAATGCTTGGGGAAGTAAGAAGGACAAAAAACTACTCAGATCAAATGATTGGTAAGTAAAATAGAGTCGAATAGATTTATGTAAAAATATTTTCAAATTAAGGTATGACAGTGACCGGATTGCCATAACAACACGATATAATTTGGAAACTATGATGGGCTGTATTTTGATGGACAGACACACCGAAAGTGCCAGTAAGAAGCAACCATATGCTAAAGATCCGCCTAAGCCTGTCAATACAGTAATAGGAAGCCATTTATCCACTGTAGAAGTATCTAAACCATTGACTAAGAAAGAAGCAGAAAAACCCGCAGCAAAGCCTAATTTTGATGCAGCTCCGATAGAAGCGAAGAAATCCGACGGTTTTGATTCCGACCTGGAGAACTGTCCTATTGATTTGAAATTTTTTTCGGACAGCACCAAAAAAACTCGCCGTTTGAAACAACATAAGACCTACGAGTGTGAGCATTGTCAGAAGACATTCGATCGTCCTTGGGTATTGCATGGACACATGCGTTTGCATACGGGTGAGAAGCCTTTTGTTTGTCCCAAGGAATCGTGTCAGAAGAGATTTGCAGATAGGTATGTATAATGACAGTGACATTTCTTATCATAATCGTAAAATATATTTTTTTTTTTCATTGATATAGATCAAATTTGCGAGCACATCAGAGAAGTAAAGGACATCATAATTGGTCATTTCAATGTCCACAATGTACGAAATCATTCAGCCAACAAAGTTATTTAAATCGTCATAGCTTGCAGGCTTGTCGAAAATTTTTATCTCATCACAAAAAATGATTATTTTGTTTGAGTTTTTTTTTCTGTTATGCGTTTGTAAACTTTTTATGCTTGAATATTAATAAAGGATAATGAAATGACATAAAATGTTATCAGTCAGTAAAAAAATCTTCTTTTAATCAATGTTTTAGGCTAGGCATGGGAATTATTATTTTTTTTTTACAACAAAGTGGTTTTGTTTCTCGATCTTTTTTGAATAAAAACTCAAAAAATGTCAAATCTGGGGCCCTACTCTGTAACTCGTTCCAAAATTTCCCGTAAACGAATATTTTGTACTCTCTATTCTAAAGCCGAATGAAATCTAGTACTTTCGGATTGACAATTCCGAAAGTGGAATTTAAATTACTTCTTTAAAAATTATAATTTCTTCTTATCCGCCTTGTTTGTTATTCGTTTTGATTTCTTTATTTGACAGATCTCAAAAGAAATAATATTAGACTCGAAAAAATAATCCGTAAGTGGGAATAGTATTAAGTACTATTTTTTGCATTTCGAAAGTTTTACAGAGTACCAATTCAAAAGCGGAACGAAAATCATTTTCGAATATGAATGGCTTTCGGAACGAAATACAGAGTAGGGCCCCTGGTAGTGGTAATGAAACTCTTTCAACAAACAGTAGGTGAAATGTAAATATGAAGCTGGCCTACGATTATTTAATCCGAATTTTTCAAATTTTAGAATTCTATATGCAAACCTGCATACATATAAGTATATGTGAATTATAGTGCACTCAATTTAGGAGATTTTTTGTTTTAGATTTTTTTTTAAATTAAAATTAATTTCGGGGCTTTTTCTTCATTTAATTTGGGACGATAATTATGTGCGTCAAGTTAGCACCACCATTTTCGATTTTCAAAAAAATAAAGGTTGTGCACAAACTAAGCACAAAACAGCACAAGTTTAGTTTGGTTAAAAATCGTTGTTTTGAAAAACATTTCATCCGTCAAATTTGCGAATTTGAAAAAAAAAAAAAACAAATTCACGGCACAAATAGCACAAGTTTGGCACAATGTACCACAACCTTTATTTTTTTGAAAATCGAAAATGGCGTTGCTAACTTCACGTTAAAAAATGTATAGCAGGATGTGCTCAGCAAGCACCCAGGATTTTTTTTTTAATGCGAAATACGGCACATGGCAGCACAAGTTGGGCACATACCACAACCATTTTTTTACGAAAATAAAAAATGACACATACGATAATTCCATTTTTGAATCAGACCAATTTTTGTTATGTAAAATGGCTCAAGTTTTTTGGTAATTTTTTATTTCTTACTTAAAATTAAAATGATGTCATTTTTCATACTAAAATTTATCCACAAAATGAAAAATAAAAAAAAAATCATCAATTTTAAGAAAAATCACCATGATTCACAAAATTTAATCGATTTTTTGTTGCTTTTCGTATACATACATTTTTGGGGACATTTTCTTTTTTTATTTGGAGCAAAATTTAATATCATATGTTATGTACATATGTAGGTTTAAATTGAATCGAAACAATTTGTGTTTGAATGTGTTGTTTTCTTTTAAAAGGTATTATATGGTTATATTCTATGTATAATTAGTACATATTATGTGATTGGAAAAGTCTTACAGCCAATTTCTTAACAGAGTCCTAACGCTAGTACCGGTACTAGTCCTAAAGTTAGTACTCAAATCGGTATCAACTCATTTCATCACACCAAGTGCTAAGGCTTAGTCCTATCAAATTGGTACCGAGTGCTAGTTAGGAATTTATTTAAGCTTAATTCTCAAATCAGAGCAATAATTTTCATTTGGTTTGACTATTTCTTGCCTGTTGTTCTGAAGAAATAGGTAATAAGTGCGTAACGTTTAAATCTTAAATAATGAATGTCGCTTAACAAAAAATAACAGCTTTATCTTTTCGACCTATAGCCCACTAAACAAAACATAAACTGGTAATAAGTGCGTTAATTGTTAATTTTGATTCTAGTTTTTTTTTTTTTTTTTTCAATTTTGTGTAATCGGTGATGTTCTTGTGTAGAAAATGGATTTTGTTTTGAGTGGTGACAATTTATTTCGCGATTTAGAAGGAGAGGAAGTTTGCTCCGAAAGATATTGCTTAGTTTTGATAACTTCTTGACCATTGCTTTTTTTAAATTTTATTCGTTTTAAGATTTGCAACTTTTTAAAAATAGACATTCGATGCATAAAGCAGTTGCCGATTTTATGAAAATATTGGCAACCAAAGGTTGGCATAATTGCGACATTATTTGGATAAAAGCCAGCAACACCTTATGAATTTTACGGATTGCGCTTGACCATTATCGGCGAACTAAACGTTGTTAAAAAATGGAACGGAAATGATGCTCGGTAAAAAATTTCACCAACATTTGTATTGTGCGCACACATATTAAAGCCAGCGAATTTGGTAATCCCATTAGTAGGTCCGTGATTATACGCAAACACGCAAACTTAATTCAATGTATGTACTTCGAAAAGTCACAAATTTGGCGAAATCATTACCATAAACTCAAATTAGATATTCACATATTTTGAATAGGTAAGAAGAAATTCAATGCAACACTCAACAACTTAAAGTCGCTACCACCAATTGCTTACGAATTAATTTTAGATATTTGAATTCGTTTTATTTTTGTTTTGCCAAGCCTATCATTACTCTCCTTTTAGTGGTGCTGAGCTTTAATCCAATTTTGTTATGAAAAACTTTCTACATCATGCGAGATTTGAACCCACTCATCAGATTTGCTCAGTCTTTGAAGCCGTATGCACTACGCATTCCGCTCCTGGTGACCACTGACGTCACAGATCCAGATGTGAGGTTTGTTTATCAAATGCATTTAGGGCCATTTTTTTCACAATTGCTCAACTTGAGGCAAACTCAAAACTTGATCAACTCGAGATTTAACTATAACACGAGAGTTGAAACACAAATTTGAATTTCTTTATATTCACTTGTTTTTTTCTCAACTCCCCAGTTGAATAATATCCCTGGGATATTTGTGAAAATAAAACAGAACTGTCATTTTCAGTTTTAATTTTGATTTATTGTGTTATTAATTTGAAGTTTTTCAATATTATTTGTGTGTTAAATTGTGAATTGTGACATTATACCACGAAACGAAACATGGACAAATCGTCGGAGAAAATCGCGAATGCATTTACTGCCCAAAGAAATTGATGGGAAATTTCCAAAAAGAATTGCTTCGGAGCATTTCCTGATTTATTTTTTACCTTTAGTTGTCCGTAATCTGCTTTTGTTACAAAATTTAAATGACAAAACATCATTTTTATGTAAACTTTCAAGTTTTGCTCGGTTAACTTCTACTTTTTTCGGGAGTTAGAAAATCCAAAGTTGATCAACTCTCGAGTTGAAAATCGAAAGTTAAAAACGTCAACTTTGTGTGAATAAAAACAAATTCACAAGTTGAGAACAAAACTAATCAAGTTATGTTCAACTTTGAGTGAATAAAATCGGCCTTAGAGGATCAGCATTTTTATAAGCACTTTTAAGTATGTTGTTTTCTTCCGCCTCCATTTTTCTCCATACCATAGTTGTTTCACAAATTCAATGAAATTGACGGAATAAAGAATGTTCAAGTCTAATAAACTAACATTCTAGTATGGATTGGTCAGTTTATATTTCAGAGCGCTCAGTAATTTTCCTCTGTCACTTTGAAAGGGATTCCTCAAAAAAAAAAACACTTTCTTTCTTATTTGATTACTGCGACAAAAAATAATTGAGCAACAAATCCAAAAAAAACCTTCCTCAGTTTTTTGACATCGAAACTGAGGAATTTTTGTGGGGAATTGGGTTAATATTTCTGAGAATACAGATTCCTTGAGATCTCTGAAATATAAACTGGCCAAATAAATCAAAGACAGGCAAATTCTGTTGAGAATTTATTAAAAACTTCAAAAAAAAAATGATGTAAATGTTAAATAAATATCAAAATAATTTTGAAAATGCCCAAAATGTTGTCAAAATCAATGTTAGACCAGTTTAAGACGTATTAAGTTCCTAGTACCGCTGTGTGAAACTTAGATCGGGCACTAGGAATGTGAAGAAATTCTTCGGTACTAACTTTTCATTAGGACTCAGTACGAGCTGGCTTAGTACCTATGTGAAGAATTTGGGCGTAAGGGTTTATACATAATAGAAGGTGCCGTGACATAAGGCCATGCGACATAAGGCCATATTTTAAAATATGGCTGTATGACGCTTTCATAATGTGACATAAGGGCATATTCGAACAAATGGCCTTGTGACGCTTACCTAAAGTGACGTAAGGCCATTATGGCCTTGTGTCACTTTCAGATGCATATATTTCTAATTTAACCTAAAATAAAATCTGTAATGGCAACAAGGGTTCATTTAGATTTTAGAACTTTAAATCCTTTATTTTATGCTATTAACTGATTTCAAATGAAAATTCTTGCATTAAAAAAAATCAATGTAAAGAAAGTTAAAACTTTAGGTAATTATGTTGATAGCAGCATTTGTCCTCAAAAATGAATGATGAATTTTGGGTGTAAAAATTAAAACATCGCATGAATTTTCATTTTCTTCTCTTCGGCAAAATTTTGTCCACCAAATTGATCTCTTTTTCGGCAAATTTTTTTTCCGCTACGCCTTTTAGTGAAATAAAATTCGAATACAATATAGCGGAAAAAAATTAGGGTGAGAAAATTAAAAATTCGTGCAAATTTTTAATTTTGACACCCCAAACTGATCTTCTCTTCGGCAATTTTTTTTTTCCGCTATTCTTTGAATGAAGTAAAATTCAAATGCAACCTACATATATAGCGGAAAAAAATTTTGCCGAAGAGAATATCAATTTGGGGTGTGAAAATTAAAAATTCGCGCGAATTTTTAATTTTCACACCCCAAATTGATATTCTCTTCGGCAAAATTTTTTTGCGCTACGCTTTGAGTGAATTAAAATTGGAACACCCAATTTGATGTGAGATGTTCACGTGGAAAAGTCTCAAGGATTATGAATAGTGTTTTAAATTTCTTAAAATACGCTATTTAAAGAAAAAATACTTGGCAAAGGAAAGGTAAAAAAAATCGATAGATTTTTGCTTGAATCGTATTTACTCTTATAAGTTCTAAGTATTCCTATTATTATAATTTGAACCGTTGGCGTTAAAAATACTGCAAGGAAAAGCTACGTCCAACAAAACTGTCATTTTTTTTTCGTACCGCGAGTATCAAAATTGCTTTAATATGGTATTATGTCACTTAAAGAAAGTGTCACGATGCCATATTAAGATATGGCATTAAGTCGCAAAAAAAATATGGCATTATGACACTTCACCAAAGCGTCAAAAGGCCATCCGTTCGAATATGGCCTAATGTCACTTTACGAAAGTGTCATAAAACCATATTCCGAAATATGGCCTTATGACGCATGGCCTTATGTCACGGCACCTAATAGAATTGCTAAACAAAATAAGCCCTCAAAGTATACTCGACACAACATTCTTTAAATTCTCAGATACCTAAATAATCCTACATACCTATATTTCATTTAATATCTTGTAAAGAGAAGATAGGTCTCAACTTTCACAATCAATTGAAATTTGGATTTTTTTAAGCTAATAAAATACATTGCTGTTTGTAAAGTTAAAACATCAGAATTATTTAAATTACTTTATGATTTATGGTTCACTTTCTGAGACATTCGATTCCCACTCAATAAAAATGTATTTAAGTTTAAATGATTCGTACGTATATGTAATGTACCTACACATTGTATATGTTCAAATTATTGTATTATAAGCATCAATTGATATAATTATGTGGGAGGGTTTGAAATTCTCAATTCCCCACATATTTATTTTATTTTATTTTCAATAATAGAAAAGAAGATATTTTTGTAAACAAGTTGAAAGAAAAAATAATATAATCGAAAAATGTGTTGATATTTTACATCAATTTGGGTGAAATAGCCTTGGAAATATGTTTAACACCTTGCCTTGTTACAATGCAATCTGATTTTTCTTGAAATGGGACTAAAAAAAAAAAAAAACAAAATAATTGGGTTATTTTTTAAATCAATTCTTTTTTTTCGAATTGAACCGATATGATTTGTTTAACTCAAATAAAAATGCACCTTTATCTTGATCCACTGATGCGTATATTATTTTCAACTTCTGAATATGTAAAAAAAAACCCTAAAACATATGCAATAATATTCCGTATATGTATACTTATTGTCTAAGTAACTACCTACCTTAAAATGTTGTTTGCATAAAAATAATTGAATCAATAAGTGGAAGAACACGTAGTTCATGCGCCAATGCAGACAAAATTATCCGAAAAATTTTTCTTCAATAAAAACTTGTATTTGTAATATAAAATGGGTATGTACTATTTACTATATATTTGACAAGTTATGGATTCTTAAAAATAGAACTCGGGAATTTGGGTTTCGCAATTTTATTTGTCTATGTGAACGATCATTTCTATCAGCAATGGAAAAAAAATATTTTTTGTTTTGTTGAACGAGACAGGTTTGCTTTTTATAAAAAAAATGTTAAAGATTGAAAACACCTTTGCAGTGGTCTATATGTTTATTTACAGTTAAGTTTTCCGTCCATCGAATTCGTCATTCTAATTATACACATTAGTCATCCCATTTTTACATATTTTTTTTTTATTATTAGCTGCTTAAGGTGTACCGCACAGTGCCATTTTTACCATAGGGACACTAGGAACTTATGTCCAGGGTGATAAATTTTCAAAGGCGGCAAATTTTCAGAAGTTTGCTTTTCAATATTCTCTAATTTTTAATTCCATTTAATTTTTTACTTATGTTCTCTTCATTTTATGGCTCTATCTGCTTTGACAGTAGGTGTACATTCTTTTCCTATTGAGATTGTAAAAACCTCATTACCTGCATACGACACCCAGCAACCAACACTTTTATAAGCAACGATAATATGTTTCTGCGATTCTTTTTCGTTCCAGGAAATGATTGTTGTTAATTTTGAGCTTTCTAACAGAACAAATATAATATTATACAAAAAAGAAATTAAAAATAATATTATTTCTTTTTATAAATACATACAGTCTTATTTATTAGATTTTCGACCGCTTAAACAGAATCTAACTATTTTGAAACGGTCGGAAATACGCTTTATATATTAAAAAAAAAAATATTGCGTATTTATCAAGGTTTAAACAATATTTTCGTTGTCCAAAATTAGATAAAAAGTTAGATTAGAAAGGTTTATTTATAACTTGGACGGCTGTCTAAAGTTAGACAACGTTTATAAATACAGCAGATAATGTTCATTTTTATAATTAATTTAAATTGTAAAACACAACATAAAATTTACTAATTGTAACGAAGCGTTCCATGCTACACCCCTCCACCGCCAAGCGAGAATTGTGTTGCAACCCACAAACACCTGACGCCACCCGGTTCGTCATTATCATTCATCTCTATGGAGTTCACACTCACTTGCACCAGGGAATAGCCTATGGGGACCTACTCGACTAAAAAGAAGTCACCCCTTTCGGTCACGCTCAAGTCATATAGGCAATAGTAAACTCGATTACAGAATCAGTTTCGCTTTCGTTGCCAACGAGTAAAGTCGATTCGGTCATTGATTGCCACCAGGGGCTTTGGTACCTGCCTGCGATCTATTAAGCCTTAGCTTAATTAACAATTGCCACCAGGGCTTTGGTACCTGTCTATCCATCAAGCCTCAGCTTGATTCGAGAGCCACTAGGGGCTTTAATCCTATTGATCTACCAGCGCAATAGCCTGCTGTTCTTTAAGCCACCAGGGGCGTAGTACCTGTATGTCTTCAGACAACCCTGGCAAGACCGGCGAGCGTAACCTCGGCTGGAAAGCAAAAAGCACATCACATGTTTTACAAAATTCTGAAAATAATATAAAAAAAAAAAATATTTAAAAAAAGCGCGCGCTTCTTACTTTACTTTTACCTTTTTTAATATTTTATTTTTTTTGAGCAACACGTTATCATTAGCCGCGGATCATTTTTTAACACGTAATAAAAAAAACTATTCGGGATCCTGCTCTCTATCAAAGATCCAAACATTGATTCTTACTCTGGCGTGTAGATGGCTTTCATGGTAAGGAAGTGTTATTTGCAGTGTAAAGAAAAGAGACAGGAAACAATTGAAATAATTAAAGCGTAAGTAAAAAAGAGGTGTTCATATTACACTGCTATTGTGATCCATATCGTTTTATTTTCAAGGGATGATCCTGATTCAGATCCGTAGATAATAAAACGAGGCTATTGATATCATTATTTAGCAACTGTAACTGCAGCTACTGATTTTTTATTTTAAACGATGAAGAAACAAAAACTAGGGCGATAGAAAAAAATGTCTTGGGCGGCAAATTAATCAAAAATGGCTCTGATGGTACTGCAAGAATTGGATTCGTGAAAAAACCGTTAGATTTCATCAACTACGGTGACCCCTTGTTGAAAAGTAATTATAATATAAAGTTATAAATAGAAATAACGGATAATAATAGCACATATGCAATAAAAGTTCAGAGTGGCACTAATACTAAGACTATCAAAAATTATTCTGCTTTATTATAGCTAGTTTTGATGATAAGGATAACAATATACATTACTCATACCACATACCCACACGCAGTGTGTACGAATAAAATCTGAACATTGTACTAGAACATATTAAATTAAATATAATTTTATAGAATATTGTACTACAATACTGTTCCACTTCGAAACTTGAGTTTTAAAGCAACAACAAACATCATTTCTTATTCTGAAGTCAATGGGTACGTCCAAAGCAAAGAAATCTGAAATATCAGATTTTTTTATCGAACGCAAAAAAAATCTGAAATTTCAGACAAAACTCAAAAGCCACTGTGTCAAATTCCCGTATTCACTTATTGAATTTGCATAGAATCGAAATAAAAGAGAACTTTATATATTCGTAAATTGTTAATTTAGCATGAGCTTTGTAGATGAAATTTTATGTAAAAAGATTAGCAAAAGGTTTTTTTGTTATTGTGCAGTAAATTTATTATAACTTCAATGCAAAATTGTTCCACAATAATCCGATGAACAATTATGGGAATACTTTTCTAAGACAAATCATTCCTTTTATTTTGAGAGTCACTAAACAATTAACAAAAAGTTCTTTTAATTAAATAAGTAAATATTACAATTTTATTATTTAAACTTTATAAGCACACATCAACCACTAACCACACCGAAAATCATAAAGTTCAATTTTGATATGTAGCACTTCAGATCTTTTTACACTTCCCCCACCACAAATAAACGTAACTAAACGTAACTAAAAGTCATCTAATTTTTTATGACAGCTGGCCAATCAAAAGCTCCAAAAATTCAGAAATCTGAAATTTCAGATGTAGTTGAACGCACGGAATGCGTTATTCGTTAAACCGCATAGGTGTAACATAGGGTCTCAAACCACAAAAGTTGGGAAAGTATGGAAAGAAAGGTCAAAGTCGGGTTTTACTGTGGATTTTTTTTATTACAATATACAAAAAAGTTCGAAGTTAACTGAAAAAATAAAGAGACATATTGCACATAATGCAATCAACATATCTATGAATGTAGGTATTTATGTACTTATAAATATGTACGTGTAGTCCACATTTTAAAGTACTTTTTTTGCATTCATGACAGCGGACATCTTAAGGAAGTTATCGTAATTTACTCACTTTTTACTGTACACAAAATCATTTATTTTTGGGCAATACTGCCACTCTGCTATACTCTGGCTGCCAGACTGACTGAGTTCCATGTCTTTCATTCAATGTACATACTACATACATACATATATGTTTGTAGTTGCAACTTGCAATTCACCCAGAAAAATGTCCTGAACAATATCGAAAGTAAAAAAAAAAAGGATAATAGAAGGACACACAAATAAGATACCTACTAAGGCGATTGTTGGGCTGCTTACTTCGTTTATCTTATTTTTGTTTGCTGAGCATTTTTATCTCCAAATTGTTTGGCTCTTATATTTATATACTTTATACGAAGGAATAAAATTTAAAATGGAGGCAAAAAGGAAAAAAAAAAAAAAACAAAATAAATGACATCTCAATTTACAAATGGAATAATTTACATTTTTTGCTTGTTATTTAACTTCATGCAATATGTGAGCTGAGTATCAGTGAGCATGGTAAATGGCTTGTGAAGAAGTAATTTTGGTCTATTTAGGAAATGGTTGCAATCCAAATGTAAATGTAGAATATAAAGCAGTTTTTATTGTAATAAAAATAGAAATTCAAGAAAACAAAAAACGAAGAGAGTTCTAATGGTTTTTATGCTTCCTAGAGATTTAATGTTTAAAAATTAGCCAGAATGTACTTTTTTTTTACATTAAAAAAAAAAAGTTTTACTTTCTAAAAATTGTATCACCTGAACTTGCTCTTATGCATGAGTCTGGCAACTCTGCAGTCGATGGTTAGAGGTTTTCTATAAGTTTTATATAAAATATATCGAAAGAGCTTAACGAAAATATATAGAGAAAGATGAGATTGTATAAAGTGAATAGATTTGCCAGATCAGACCTCAACCGAAATGGTTGAGCCGAGAAAGAGCGTGCAATAAAGAAAAAGAAGTGGTTTTTTAATTTATTTTCCACTATAAAAATCTTGTGTTTTATTTCCTTGATTTTTGTTTTATTCTTTCAAGTTACTGAGCGATCGATACACCTACATTTTAATGAAAGAATGTTTAGAGAAAAGTAAAAAATTGATTTTTTGTTTTAATTTTTTTCAAAATTTTTATATGCAATATAATGTTGGTATTTGAAATACATAATTAAAAGGACTAACTGCTCAACTGGTGATAAGATCGTTGAGCAATTAAAGAGCACTATAAGTATACTGTATAACTCAAGAAATACTAAGAAAATTTTCTCAAAAATCGTCGAAAACAACTTCAAAAGTCTTTAAATTTTAAATTTTATTTCAAATTGTTTCAGTTCTCACAAAAAAAAATGAAATTTCAAATGAAATATCTAAGAACTACATAAATTAAATGGAATTAAAATTGACACCGTTTAAGAATAAAAAATAAATTTGATGGCACAACAGCTCATAAATTAGCAGAGTGCCTAGTGACTAACAACTAACAACTATCAATCATATGTATTCCTATTTTGAGGTGAGCGGTACTTTTCTATGACAGAGGAAAATTTCAGAGGACTTGTCACTTCCTCACAAGAGGCCAGTAGCCCTGAAAAATACTTCTTGTGTTTAGGTGGCAGAGGCTGGGAATCGAACCCAGACCTCTGGGGACAATTTTTTTTTTTTTTTTTTTAAGATTTTACTTTTAAAATACCAGATTGGGTTCTCATCCCGTCGATCCCACTTGCTATATCTACTCAGACTCATCCGTTAGCTAGTGAGGGCCTTATCAGTACGTAATTTTTGTTAATTCAGTTTATTTCTTACCACAGGGACAGGGCCGTAGCTAAAGTAGTATCAGCTGTGTATCTATCAATGATAACAGAGGACCCGATGAATTTTGTAAAAAAAAAAAAAAAACTGCTCATTGAAAGTAAAAAATAGGTACACAAACCGAAAAAAATACAGTATACCTACCTACATACTACCTTTTTTAAACTTAAAAAAAGTGAATCAGCGCAATTCTAAATATACTCCAGGAGAATAACTCCACAAAATTTTTTCATTTTGAATAAGGCAGTAGAAAAGAGGGAAATACTTTAGAATTGGACTGTCATTTGTATTATTGCTTGCTTAGATATTATGATTACCTACTTAAACTTGTTTTAAATCCGAAGAATATTCATTCGATTACGGGATTACAGAACTTGATTATTCCAGTTACAAAATGTGCATCATTTTAGCAGGTCACTTTTTTGATTGCAGATTTTTAAGCTGCTAACTTACTGGCTTAACAGAATGATGACGGAGCTGGAATAGCTGTCAAAATATTGAATCCACGCAAATTCAATGTTGCGAACACAACGGATCGTAGCCGCATACGGAGCTGCAAACGCAGACGGAAGAGTTCACCAACTTTTCACGTACGGCACTTTTGACGTTTCAAATTGTATGGAGAATAAAAACAACTTTTTGGGTCGGAAACAAATATTGTGGTTATTTGTATCGCGAATTATTAGAAACAAATATCGCGAATTATTAGAAACAAAAAATGTGAATTCTGAGCTTGTACACACGAATATTCTTTTGTTTTTTTTTTCAAAATACATTCAAAGCTGTACAGCTGCATTTTGGACAGGTAAAAAAAAAAAAACGTACGACACTTTTTGACAGCTCTTCCAGTTCCGTCTGCGGCTCCAGTTCCGTCATTCTATTCTGTTCAGGCAGTAAGTCGCTAATTAGTTACGCACAAAAAAAATTATTTCTCTGTTGGTTTGTGTTGTTGACGTCAACTTAGGAGGACACCCTTTTTTATCGCAAACGAAGCGATCAATTTTTTTCGCGTAACTAAAAGCAAATAAGTAATTTTCAACACAAGTTTTGTAGTTTTTATAAAAGTTATTAGGTAAAAACCTATTTGTAGATCAATTTTTCATGTTTTGGTTTTAAAAAGCAGTTAATAAGGATTTTTTGTTAAATAACTAATGATTTTAATTTCCCGTCCAGTACTCATTAATGCAAATAATTTGATAATCCGAATACCTACCCTTTTGAAATAATTTGTTCAAATTAGCGAGGCATTACTGTATTTAGAAATTATAGCGCTCTTGTGAGCTTTAAATATTTTAATAGGTATATTAATAAAAAAAAAATCATAATTTTATTGACTTTTGTCAATAATGTGATTTATTGTCATTTTTTTAAGTTGTGCTGTTGTTTAATTTTCTTCTTTAAAGCAATGCCCACTCCTTAATACTCGACACAAATAAATAAAAAATTAAGCTATAAAAGACAACTATTCTAAGCCTAAAATATGCTTGTATATTTATCTATCTAATTAAATTTACATCAGACCAACGCTACAAAAAATTACAGAGCATATTGTGTGTCAGTGAAAACTTTTCCATTAAAACATCGTATCATACACTCTTTGGAAAAATACTTCTCTTACTTGAAATTTCCATCTAATTAGATAATCCGATGCGACCCAATTAAAAAACTTGACAATATTGAAAATGAATTGACTTTATCCTGTGCCTGCATCCTGCCAATATACTTCTATCCTAGATACCTACGTACTGCTGATGCCACACTATTTTCCTTACCCACCTGTTTATTCATTGTTCATTGATTTCCTTTATTAGCCTAAACCACCAAAGGAAATCGCCATTCAGCTCTACCCTGGTGTTTGTTTCTTACACTCGTATATAGTCCAAAGCACAAATGTATAGGTAGTGATTGCAGATTTTCCTGCATCTAATTAAATTCTTTGATTCTTGATCCTTTGCACGCGAAAACTTTACAAACGCCGAGTTGAACAAAAAAAAAAAAACCAAAGCGATTACTTCTTTTTCTTTTTACATGAAAAGCTATCTTATTTTTGTATATATGTATGTATAGGTAGGTATATATGTTAGGTTGATGTATGATAGTATATATTTATCTTGTGAGCCCAACCAGCCATCAGCGGCATAAATTAATTATCTTTTATTTTGTTTGTGCATGGGTTCTTAAAATGGTCTTCCTTGGAAGCATATTACACAGAGATCGTAATTGCTATCGGTTTCACCAGAAAACCATGAAAATCGACCTTGAATATCGATTTATCTTTTATACGCCCAGTGACCAATTTAACAATCGAAAGCTCGGTCTACCTATTATCAAAAAAGGGACACAGCAGAAAATATAAGGACTTTTGAATCTGTTAATCAGGACATTTATTTATGTATTCAGAAATTATTTAGCTACCTACGCAAGGCTATTTAAAGTATTTAATGAAATACAATCAATCAGAAATTATATATCTCTGTTGGGTGCAGAATGCATTTTCTCCATCCCAATAATGTTTCACTTGTTGTATGAAATCTCTACTGATACCATGGTATCTATATCTACAGAAAGTTTATATGTAGTTATACCTATAGTTTATTTGTTAAGGTGTAATTTTCAACACGCGCTGTTTCCCACACCTTACCCCAATCCCTTCTTCGCACCTTATTTCCTGGAAAGCTTAACTAAAACCATTCAATCAACCCCTCCAAACGACGACGCCCGCTTTTACCGACACGGACGCCGACAAGATGCACGCCACTGCTATATAATCAAGTGCATAGGAAACAATAATCGAGAAAAGAGAGAAAATCATGGACATGCGACGAAGGACGAGAGTGACGGAAACGGGAAACGGAAGACGGGACATCTATAAAATCTGTGACACATAGGATTAACGGGATTGTATGTAAACTCGTCGGGACAACAGGAGGACTTTATATACCTCAACCTCGTCTAAATTCTTCCTCGTCTGTTGATGGATTTTGTAAAGAGAAATCTATTCTGTTGATATTTTGCCAAGAAAGAGTATTGTGTCGATGTTGTGTATTTTATTCAAAGAGTAAACACATTCTGGCTGAGTGTAAATTATTTATATGGGAAAGTTAACAGTTATGTTGTAAAAGTTGTGAATTTTCTCTTTGAAATGTTGTAAGCTCTTTACAGTTTTTTTCTCCTTTGACCTTTCTCTCTCTTTCTCTTTGTGAGTGGGGATGGGGATAGGATAAATAGTTTATGTAAGTTAACCACAATGCCAGACTGTTAACTGTTGGTTTGGGGAATGACTTACAGCGCGTGGAGGGCATGCTAGCCCATTATACCCAAACCAATAGTCTCCACCCAAAAAGTCTCAAATGCCAAAAGGCTAGATATGTACCTATCTGCATATATGCATAAAGTCTGCTGGGTAGGTTGTAGTTGTTGTGTTTATGTGCTCCGTTAGGATTTTTTTTTTGTGTCCCTTTTAAGGATTACAGAAATATAGAACGGAAATGTTGGGAGAAGCGGTCGGAGAGGGATTGGGGGTTTCTTAGGCGCCGAATGTTTGGGTGCTGTTAATGTCTGTAATGCAGATGATTTTTTGTTGTTGTTTAACTCAACAAATGCATGTAAATAGGTAGACCTACTGCATTTGTGTGCGCGCCAAATAAAAGCCCCCCTCTATCGCGTCCTTATTCTTTGCTATCTCTACGTTGTTGTTTTTATTACTTGATGTTCTGTTTTATGATTTTTTTTTTCTTTTAGAATTTACATCAGCTATATGACTATATCTGTACAGAAACCACCCATTATGACTTCGTCTGCTCCCACCGCTACCCTGCTACCACCGCATCCCAACTATGGCAGGTCAGGATGCCCTTTCGCCGACACACCGTTGCAAATTTTCAAACTAGGGCGACTGACGAATGATATGGGTTTTCATTAATATTTTTTTTTGTGCGCTCTTATATTCGTTTATATGCAAAAAAATAAAGGAAATGTTGAAGGAGTAAGAAGAAACTCAGTCAAATATTCATTGTCCTCTGATGTCCTTATTTAAACTTTCTCGGAGGATCTTAAAACCAATCTCTGCGGCTGCTGTCTTATGTTCTTGTTGTTAGATATTTAAATGTTTCAAAATAACGGCGATGGGTAAACAATATTACTTCCTTTTTACACCAACACAAGAGCGGGTCTTAATACCCATATGCACTCTGGGTACCTAGGTACGTATAGAGCGACAGTTAGTCTAGTAATTGGAAAGTTTTTGTCGTTTTAATTTTTTTTTTTTTGTCGTTAAGCCCATCTGAAATGGCCTCTACCCCTGCCTCTTTTTAAGAGCCCGCTCATTTCCGTCATGCGATGTAATAGCAATGAAAAGGCTTTTTTTAAAAAGCCCTTTACCCACCGAACCGACAGAAAAGCTGTCGCACATGCAGCAGAACTAGGAGCAGCCGGAGCAGGCATAGGGGAAGATACACAAATGTAGGTAGGTATGTACAGATGTATCGAAAGGATAACTTTATAGTTTCATCCGTTATAAGGGTGATTGTAAACTTATTTGCAAGAGTGTGAGTGCACGATTGGAAGTTACATGTTAGTCTGGCTGGTTGTCTGACTGTCTAGTCGACTGGCTGGCTGGCAGGATTGACTAAGTGTTGCTACCTACTGCTTCTGTGAATGTTTTTGGTATGGATATGGGCATTAGTTGGGAATGGAGAAAAATAGGCCTTCTGGGGGTCGGAATGGGTGTTTATGACGATGCTCCCCAAATGCATTCCCTATGGACTGACTGTTGTTTTTTTTTCCTTTTTTTTTGGAGAGCGAAGTATGGGAGTGTAATGAATATACATATAGAACATGTAAGTCTAGCACTGCGGGGATCACAGAAGGCAGCAGCAACGATGGCATGGGGGTTAACTTGGCTTTGGTCATGACTACATTACTCCGCTTTTCTCTCAGTCTCCGACTTCTAGTGGTTTATACGCCCAATTCCCTCTGTAGGTACCTACATATGGGGTGGTAAAAAGTCATGTTAATTTATATAAGCGTATAGGTATACATTTATACATATGTAGATACCTATATAGATCTAGAGTGGGTTATGATGAAAATGGTGCCAACTTGCAGGAGTTAGCATGGGAAGAGGAAGGATATCTCAGTGCCATCTGATGATAATTTTTTTACCATTCTATTTATTTTGTTTTTGTTTCTAGATTTTACAAGGCTTTTTTTTTGTTTAAGTTAGAATTTCTAGTGTGTGCATGGGATTGTTTGAATGTATATGCAATGTACTTTAACCTACTGCAATTCTTCAGTTGCTTATATACATACATATAGAGATATAGATAAGGACAGAGAGCATCAGACAAAACCGTGGGAGTAATTTGTTTTGAGATATAAAGGGTTAAGGGTCGATCGTAATAACAGCTAAGGGTATATTCAATTCATACCTAGAGATACCTACCTACTATGTAGGAATGTATAAACATACCTATATTTCTAAAAGAGCCGAAGCTGCACGGAAAAGCTTTTAGTTGATAGAGAAGAGGTAAAATAATGTATGTTTTCAAGCCGATTGCTATTCGAAGTAAGTGTGATTACATAAACCGGCTCATTGTCGGCTATAGATAATTCACTTTTTATTTAAGCTCTCAATTTGGGTGAGCAGGTAGGTACATACCTAGCTATATATATATAAACTTAAGGTTAATTAAGATATAAACTTAATTAAGTAAGTAGATACTTAGGTGGTTAGGTTCTCATAACAATATTGTTTTTGTGTGAATATTTAGGTATGTTTATGAAAGCACTTAGCTATCTTAAGATAATATTCTGCACACTGACCGCTTAGATATTCTTGAAGCATTTAATATTAAAGTTCTCCAATTTTACAAAAAAAAAAAAAAACCTGAATGGTGTGATTGTCATATTCCCAGGAGTCATAATTTTGTTTTTATTTCCTCTTGTGATTTTGTGAAAATGTAAAGCTACCTATCTACCTGCACACACAATAATTGCATTTACAACGCAAAATTTTTAATGTTACTGTAACAACTCCGAAATAATTTTTAAAAAAATTATTGGCCATTTTAAATATTTTGAAAATATTTTTGGAGACAATGTTTACGTATCAATTTTTTTCTAGGCACGGTAAAGATGATCCAGTAATTTTGTAAGTTTACTGCACAAATTTTTATATTCATAAAGCCAAAATAATCTTATTGCGCAGAATTTAAATAAGCCTAAGTTTAAACATACCTAAAATTTTATTAACTTCAAAGAATTTTAGTAAAATTTTTCATTTTGTTTCTCAACGATTTTTGATAGTATCTTGCTTTACCTATTTTATTTCTAAAACTGTAGTAGAGCACTCATGAAAATGTGAAAGTTGTGTCATTATTTTTTAGTTGCAAAAAAATCTAAATTTTTAAATATTTTCATAAATTAAATATGGATTATGTATAATTCTGGGGCTGCATTTTAACATTAATAACCCACATTAATTTATCTAACCACAAACAATATTTTTATTTTTGATTTTAGCTAGTTCTTGAAATTAATATTTATTTTTTTTATTTAGGTTTTTAATTTAATAATTATAATTTCATATATGTAAGAAACTGTTGAACAATTTTATATTTTTATTTAAAACATTTAAATACTTATTTACATTTTAAAGTTAAATTTTCGAGTTTTTTTTATTAAATAATGTAAACAATTTTCCTACCTTTGAGTATATCCCTCCAGATCGGCGATGTGAATTTTTAATTTATTTTACAATAACACTTTAAAAACTCTAAGGAAATTCAATTTCCTTAGTTTAATTTTCTATACACTTTCACTAATTAACAAATGTTTGAAAATTAATTTTATTGCATTTTTTTAGTTGACTTATGAATTTTACTTTTATACGAGAAAAATCACTATTTTTTTTTAAAAATTGTTTCTTTAATTTATAGAATGAAATATTTTTGAAAAATATTCTATTTTAATAAATTTATTTACACAGATAAAATTCACATTTTGCTATATGTAAGTATTTTTATTTATTTTTTAAACAACGCGCCAAGTTTTTTCTTAATTTGTATTTATTTTTCTAAAAAAAAACACACCATAAATTCAAATTTTGTTCAGTTAAAATTAAGAAATTGAATTCAAATTCAAAAATGAATTCTAGCCAATATGTATGGCAGAGTCATCACTATTTAATTACAGTCCAATAAAATTCTTTCTTGAGTTTGAATTTATTGAATAAAAAAGAAAAATCTTCATCTAACCACAAAATGTCACAGAAAACTTTTTATTACTTTTCTTGTCTTCACAAAATTTGATCCTTTTCTGTTGATTAAATAAGCATCTTTTTACAACACACACATTTCAAACGCACACACAATCACTAACTTTATCGACACTATGAATATCACTGCTGTCCTGTTTTCCAATCCAATGTAATGTAAATTTATTAACTGTACTGAAGTTAAGTGTAAATTTTGAATCTTACAAGATTAAATATTTGCTTGTAGGTTATCCCCTGTTAGTGATGGGATATTATAGGATGTAAGAACTTGGAATGATGATTATATAGAATAACAAGACTCAGTGTCAAACACACACACAAGAGATGTAGATTAAATTGCGTCCTTACTGTAGGAGCATTCGCGTTCAACTAAACAGAATCTGATTTCGGACTCAAATAATACCTGATCCTGTCTCTAGGATGGAATTTTATTATTATTTTCGTTTTCGCTGTTTTTTTTTTTTTTTTTTGTCGTGTCCTAGTGTGGGACTGGTGCTGGGTTTCACTTTGGTTCTATGTATGTTCGCTGTTGCTATTGCTGCAGGAGTAAGGCCGGGTTGGGTTTGGTTGGTTATGGTAACGGGAGGGGTGTAAAGAATCGAAAGGGGGGACTGAGACGGTTTTAGCAGAACACTACACCATGGTAAAAGGGCAATAACAGCCATGAACATAAACAGAGAATATCTAGTGCAGTGGTTAAGCCCATGCAATAGCATAAAAGCAGGAGAGGAGCGAGCTACTGCTATACACAATTAAAACACACAGAAAACTGAAAACAAAGTCAAAGGAACGGCAGCAACAGCAACAAATGAAGAAATCGAAGTGAATGTAAGAAACACACACACATACAAAGAAGTTAGTGCGCATACACTTGCAGCAAGAAAATTGGTTGCATACAGAATCCGGCCTTTATATTGCGCTCTTTAACATGTAAACAGCAGACTGTAAGCTAAAGGACCAAAAATGTTGCTGGTCAGGAACAGGCACAGGACCTATAAATGCATTTCACACAGACACGTAACGTAACATACATTATAACTGTGTGAAAGAAAGGAATGCACTCATATTGTGTTGGCTCTCTTTTAACGCCGCTGTCCCCAAAAAGCTGTTGCCAACTTCATCGTTATAGCTTCAGCAAGTACAAAATAACGACTGCCATACGATTGACGACGCCTCTTTCCAAAACAAAATGCTGTGCTCTCCATGGAGCCTTGCCACTTGCATGCAACACAAGTTAGTGGTGTAAAAGGAAAACTGTAAATGCAAGGACATACTAACACATGCAGAGACATGATGAAACAAGAGCATATCACAACATGAAGTCTATAGCAGTGGCATATTCTCAGACATTGCAAACTAATACACTGGCAACTTTAACAGTAGGTGTTTCTCTTTAAATTGAAACATGCATTCGGATGCATCTCTTATGCATCTTTTGAAATCGTTTTTTTTACTGTTTCTCTTTAAAATGCTTTAATTTTTCTATTTTAAAAAATAAATTTATAGAAATGTCACAAGAGCCATAAATCGTTTAAGCTTGAAAGTCTAGGAGCTAGAAAATGTTGTTATTTTAAGAATTGTATACAATAGGTAAGGAATACTCTACTAAATAATTACATTAAAAACAGAACCTTGATTCAATGAAATAACAAATAGTTAAGTTAAGTACCCAAAATACCTTACCTATCAACCCATTGTCAATAAACGATCTCGCATCGGGCGCCACTTAAAATGATGATTGAGCTTCAATACTGAAAATTTATCTGCTTTCCCCTTCGTTAAAACCATCAACTTTCCCATCAATTTATTTATTAATTTTCTTTAAAATACATTGGGCGCCATTTAATGATAATAAGTTTTAAAGACTGAACACTTATCCACTTTCCACTTCAGTTAAGACCTCCAGTTGATTATCAATTTTTTTATATTAAATTTTCTTTAATAGGTGTATTATCGCCAGTTAAAAACCTTGAATTGGGCGCCACTTTTCAATGATGATTAAGTTTAAATACTGAAAACTTATCCAGTTTCCTCAAATTTTCAGGCCTCCAATTTTCCATCAATTTATTTTTTTATTTAATAGATGTATTGCTTTAAGTAAAAAACTATGCATTGGGCGCCATTTTTCAATGATGATTGAAATTATACTAAAAACTTATCCATTTTCCCCTTCATTTAAGGCCTTCACTTTTCCAATTTAATTATTAATTGAATTTAATTTATTTATTAAATTTTTTTTAAGGGTACATACATAATAGTCCAGTCAACGAAGACTCAAAATCATAAAATAAATGAAATAAATCGTGTAGTCTGGATTATTTTTTTAAGTGGTAGGGGTGACCCCCAGGCACAACATACTAAAAGTCCCCAGCCCAGGCCCGCGAGCTTTAGACAGGAGAGGGGGGTAAAGGTCCCCTTTTGTACTATTTCGTAAATATTTTGAAAACCAAGAGTATTAGCGGAAAAGTTTACACTACAATATGTAAGTAAATTAAATTTTCTTCAAAATAGGTCTTAATCATATTTTTGCTAGGAGCAATACTAAGAGAGATATGGGGGGTACAAAGGTCAGAAAATCTGAAAAACCATGTTAATGCGTTAAAAATTTAACGTTTTTTGATGAATTTACCGTGAAATGATAGAAAAGGTAAATATGTATCGATTCATGATAATTCCATTAACTTGATGAGAAAGAAGGTATCGTGTTAAATAAGGTGGTGAGAGTTAAAATATCCTTATTTAATTTATTTGATACATCGTTTTTTGTGATATGAAAAACACTGTATTTTCAAACGTAAGAAGTATGCAATGTATTTCCAAGTTATTGACCAACACTTTGTGAAATAGTTTAAAGAGATATATTAAGAAAAAACTTGCTAAGGAGGGGGGGTCTAGTTGCCCCCACTTATCCGGGAGGGACCATTTTCTGAAAAAATTGGATCAAAGTGCATAAATAATCATTTAAAAACAACGGAAACATCTACAATGCTATACTATAGCTTTTTGAAAATGCAAAAACCTATTTAATTATTTCACTGCTAAATCAAGTAATTTTAGTTAAAAGTTTTTGAAAAAAATTGACTTTAATTCAAAAATTAAAAAAAAAAAAAAAAGTTAACTTATGATAATTTTTTTTCAAAATTTTTTGTTATAAAGTACTAGATTTTCGTTTAGTATTTGATACTGTTTTAAGTCCTTAGATGAACGCTAAAAACTAGATGGCTATAAGTCTTTTAGTTTAAGAGAAAACTGAAAATTATGAAAACTACTTCTTTTTTTAGAAAATTATTTCTGTAGAGTAATTAGTACATTGAAACGGTCAATGTTGTTACTAATAAGAAATTAGTTAAAAAAATCATGTAGTCTGGATTATCTTTTTAAGTGGTAGGGGGAGCCCCTAGGTACAACATACTAAAAGTCCCCAGCCCAGGCCATCGAGCTTTAGCCAGGAGAGGGGGGGTAAAGGTCCCCTTTTGTACTATTTCGTAAATATTTCGAAAACCAAGCGTTTAAGAAAAGTGTACAACACAAAATGAAAGTAAATTAAATTTGCTACAGAAAAGGTTTGTCCACTTTACGATAGATGAAATTTTAAACCCTACCTCCCCCCCCCCTCGCCTGATTACTTTTTCTGTTATTTCTGGGTAAATTGATCGATAAAAATTAAATTTGTAGAGAGTAATTATCGACTTTTTATAGACTTGTTGAATTTCTAAGCCCCAAATCTCCATTAGTATCACTTCTAGCGAAAATATGAATAAACCTTTTCTGTAGCAAATTTAATTTACTTTCATTTTGTGTTGTACACTTTTCTTAAACGCTTGGTTTTCGAAATATTTACGAAATAGTACAAAAGGGGACCTTTACCCCCCCTCTCCTGGCTAAAGCTCGATGGCCTGGGCTGGGGACTTTTAGTATGTTGTACCTAGGGGCTCCCCCTACCACTTAAAAAGATAATCCAGACTACATGATTTTTTTAACTAATTTCTTATTAGTAACAACATTGACCGTTTCAATGTACTAATTACTCTACAGAAATAATTTTCTAAAAAAAGAAGTAGTTTTCATAATTTTCAATTTTCTCTTAAACTAAAAGACTTATAGCCATCTAGTTTTTAGCGTTCATCTAAGGACTTAAAACAGTATCAAATACTAAACGAAAATCTAGTACTTTATAACAAAAAATTTTGAAAAAAAATTATCATAAGTTAACTTTTTTTTTTTTTTTAATTTTTGAATTAAAGTCAATTTTTTTCAAAAACTTTTAACTAAAATTACTTGATTTAGCAGTGAAATAATAAAATAGGTTTTTGCATTTTCAAAAAGCTATAGTATAGCATTGTAGATGTTTCCGTTGTTTTTAAATGATTATTTATGCACTTTGATCCAATTTTTTCAGAAAATGGTCCCTCCCGGATAAGTGGGGGCAACTAGACCCCCCCTCCTTAGCAAGTTTTTTCTTAATATATCTCTTTAAACTATTTCACAAAGTGTTGGTCAATAACTTGGAAATACATTGCATACTTCTTACGTTTGAAAATACAGTGTTTTTCATATCACAAAAAACGATGTATCAAATAAATTAAGTAAGGATATTTTAACTCTCACCACCTTATTTAACACCATACCTTCTTTCTCATCAAGTTAATGGAATTATCATGAATCGATACATATTTACCTTTTCTATCATTTCACGGTAAATTCATCAAAAAACGTTAAATTTTTAACGCATTAACATGGTTTTTCAGATTTTCTGACTTTTGTACCCCCCATATCTCTCTTAGTATTGCTCCTAGCAAAAATGTGATTAAGAGCTATTTTAAAGAAAATTTAATTTACTTTCATATTGTAGTGTAAACTTTTCCGCTAATACTCTTGGTTTTCAAAATATTTACGAAATAGTACAAAAGGGGACCTTTACCCCCCTCTCCTGTCTAAAGCTCGCGGGCCTGGGCTGGGGACTTTTAGTATGTTGTGCCTGGGGGTCACCCCTACCACTTAAAAAAATAATCCAGACTACACGATTTATTTCATTTATTTTTCCTTCGTTGACTGGACTATAAGTGCAGTATGTAAATTAAATAAATAAATTTGATGGCACAACAGCTCATGAAGAACTAGGGCCTAGTGACTTACAACTCTCAACCATTCCTGTGTGCGTGTCTGTAGGAATGGAGGGGACCTACAGTTTATTGCCGAATCCGAATGGCTAACGAGCGGCACTTTTCTGTGACAGGAGATACTCTTGGAGGATTTGTCAATTCCTCGCAAGAGGCAGTAGCCGTTTTTCTTTTAAATAAATAGATGGCGAGGCTGGGGATCGAACCTTACAACTCTGGCATGACAGTCCATCGCACTAACCATCACGCCACGGCTATGGAGTATGACCAATAAAAAATCTCGGATTGGGCGCCACTTTTAAATCATAATTTATCTTAAAAATGGAAAAACCTTAATTTTGGGCTTTCACTTTCCTGCTTAACCATATAAACTGTTTTCTAGTTTATAACTTTAATTCAAAAGCTTCAATGAAAATTTAAATATTAAATTCTTTAGGCCAATTACAATTAAAGTCAACAAATTTAAGGAATGGATTTGATTGCAACAAAGGGGTACGCAACATTTCGATTAGAGGGGGAGGGGGTAAACTCACATTAAATTATATTTTTTATTAAACATAATATCGATCGGAACAAATCATAATAAATTTAGTGAAAAAAAAACTAGAGGATATTTTCAGCTATTTTCTTTTTAAAAAAAAAAAAACCTTATTTGGCGTAGGCAGAATTTTACAAAAAGAATTTTTAAAAACAGAATATTGAAAAGCAGAATTAAAAAAAAACAGAATTTTGAAAGCAAAATTTTGACAACCATAATTTTGAAAACAGTGATTCATTGATTGTAAAAAAAAACTCCGTTTCAATATTTTGACTAAAAAGATTAATTATTTAAATAGAGAATGAACATTGAAAATTTGAATTAAATGAAATCTTATATACAACAATTTTCCTTGTACTAAATTTCTATTATTTATTTAAATTGTAAGGAAAACAAAATTCGGAAAGTTGCTACACTCAAGCCTCATTCTACATATTATTGAAATTTGGCCACAATGAAAAATTACCCAAAATAAAATATAGTAAATATAAACAAAATTGGAGAAATTACCCCGTTTTCAAAATGACACCAACTGATTGAAAAAAGCCATTTTCTATAGTGAAATTCAACCGAAAAATTAAAAAAATGAAAAAAAGCTCTAAACAATGGAAAATTACCCCATTTCATAAAATATTATCAATTTTTTGTTGTTGTTGCTTTTTATATAAATTTTTGGGAACATTTTTTATTTTTTGTTTGGGGCTATTTTATGGGGCCGAATTTCATGTTAGCTATTTTTTTACCTATAATTTAAAAATATTAAGATGTTAATGGAAGACCTCAAAATACTCAAATTCTATAATGAATTCTGCAAATAAAACATTTCGGACTTATGCTTTTTCATGCTATTTTTTTTTTCTCCCGAACAACTGCAGATATTCTGAGTTTTCTTGTTGATTTTTATTATACAGGGTGATCGGTATAAGATGCACCAAACTGCTGGAGCGAATAGGTTGGGTTAAGACAAGAAAAAAATCGTTTAGGCAGGAGGGCCAATTTTCTAAAAAAATTGCCTTAAAACAGAAAAAAAAATATTTAAAAACAACGGTACAATTTAAAAGGCCATGCTATACCTTTTTGGAAAGCCAGAAATCTCTTCTTTGATTTTCATTTTAATTTAAGTTAAGTTAGTAAATAGTTTTTGAAAAATTAATTTCCAAACTCAAAATTAAAAAAAATTAAAAATGGAAAAAAAAGTTTCAAACTAATTTTTTTTTAAATTTTATGTAATTAAGTATAATTTTTGTTTTCAAAATTCAATGCTCTTATGCTGGATGCTAAAATGTCTTTTAGTTTTTGAGAAAATTCAAAAAAAAAAAACGAAATCTACTTTACTACATATTTTGTAGAAATAGGATCTTTTGAACGACACAATAACGGATAGAAGTCGAATTTAAGGAAAACTTACTTTTGTTATTTTTTATTTTGTTCAAAAACTAGACTACATTTTGACATCTAGTTTTCAGTGTTTGACTAAAAATTTATGGGAGTATTGAATATTAAAAATAAAAATACGTAAAATTTTGAACAAAATCAGTTTGAACACAATTTTAATTTTTTTTTGCTTCCCGTGATATTTTTTGTTGGCAAAATTTGGATGTTTAAAATAAGGTATTCTGAGAGCACTCGTACCTACTAGAATTGCTTTTGTTATAATTTGTTACATTTGACTACTTGTGGAAATTAAACCATTGACAGATAACGTTTTTCTTCTGTCAGAATAACCTTATAAGATTTTTGAGATAATATCAGTGCATTTCTCATCAAATAAAAAAACTGTTTTCTCAGAACACAATTTTTCCAGTTCAAAATTACCCCCATCGACCCTTTCTTCCGTTTCATATCCGACAAGTCATTACACTTATTGATTCGTCAATTTGTTTAAGAATATCTACATTTTCTAAGCCTGGATACAGGACTTATCAAAAGTGTTGTTCAGCCTGAACTAAATTTTCTACCTAACTACCTATTTTATTATTATTAGAAATCAAATTGCTTTAGTTAAAGTCCCTGTGCCAAAACATTAGCTTTGAAAAAAAAATAAACTGTTGTTCATCGTTTTTTTTTTTGTCTATCAATAGAATAATTCATAAAGCACTGCTAGCTATAATCAAATCCTTGAAGGCCAAACAAACAATTAAAATTAATTTCATGGATGGTACCTATCCTATTCAAAGCACGTGCTTTGTAGTTCAAAATATTGTGCAGATATCTGTTGTCTGTAAAAGCGGAATGCTTGCGAAACAAAATGGAATAAACAAAACGAAAAATCAAAATTTAGGTAGCAAAACAAAAGAAAATATCAAAATAGAAATTACTTTCGCCCACCCCTAATACAACATACACGCACGCACACACTATATGATTATATTTGAATTGGACCAGCACGTGTTTTCTTTATCATCCTTCCCTCAGAAAGTCTGTTTGTTATGATTTCGTAATCCGTTATATAGCCATCTCACTCGCGAGCTAAAAAGCCTCCCCCAAATAAAAGAGCCATCGTCCTTTTGATGCAATGGATATGAATTGCATTTGGTGTCTAGACATCATGTGTTCCGATTCCAGTTCGGTCTCATGTTGAATCAACTTCGATGTTGTGTTGCACATCAAAAATCAGCCCCTACCAATTCAAGATAAATTTAAATTATTCTCACTAGCATCGCTATATCAAAGGACTTTTTCTCGAAAACATAATTTCATGACGTGGCGATGGGATGCCGTGATGTTTGCAGAAATGCTCTCCTTCTGGGGAATATTTTTTTTATTACTAAAACAACCCTTACGACTTGGTGGCGTTGGTGTGGGCGTTTTTACAGCTGCAAAGGACGACGAATGTTCTGCCACAATACAACAACGATTGCGCTCCTCCTCCCGACCTTTGATGCTTTTCAGGCTCTTGTTTTGTTGGGTTAACCTCCCGGAAAAAAGAACACAAAAACAAAAAATCCAGTACAAAGAACTGGGGAAGCAGCGAATGTTATGTTGTGCGGTTGTTTTTTGTCTCTCTATGCAATATGCTTATTGCGCATAAATTGGGAGGGAGGTAGGTATTACGTTGACAGCACTCGGCGTTGTTGTTGGTGGAGATGCACCGATTTTAAGGGTAGGACTTGGATACACACCCCTAAATATGATGGAACTGACTGCACTATGCCCATTTGACCTCGGATTTCAAGTTGTATAAGGGTGTAAGGTGGTGTCGTGATGCTATATGGGTGTACCTACTATGTTAACGACTGACTGATAGTGTTGGGCACGATGTTTATGGTGTAAAAAGTAGTTTTTGTTTTATGTTGTATTGCCTCTGGTGTTTCTTTTTATTTTGTGTCCTCGGAATATGTTTCTCTCCACCCATCGAACTTGGAGCGATTGTTGATGTTGCAGACACATGCTGCCGGTGGAGGAGGGCATCAACTGGGAGAGGGGAAATTTGTTTGTTTTGGTTCTTTGGGGATTTTTAGATATTATGCTAAAGCATATCGATGTTGACTGTTCGGCAGGTCAGGTCGACTCGTATAATGTATGGAGGACGTCTTCTGCCTGTTATGAAGCTTTAAGACGAAAGAAATTTATTAAATATATTTTGTATTTGTGGAAGCATTAAAATTATTAAACTGAATTATCTGATTTTATTCCTTGTTTTCTTCTTGTGAAATCGAACTTAATCTAAAGTCGTTTAAATAACCAGAAAACGGTTTACTGAGGTATTTTATATGCTTCAGATTTTAATGAAAAAATAATTATAAAAATCTCAGTGTTTAACATTTTTATCAAAAACAAGGTTTTTAATAGATGCATTTAATTCTAAATGGAAATTTATGAAAGCATTGCAAACTTTAAGTCAATTCTCAATAATTGTGTGAGTATAAAGGAGACGCGGATCCAAGAGGGTCAAAGTTGACCGATGGTGATTTTTCAATAATGTAATCTTCTATATAATATATAAAAATGAATCCCGTTTTGTGTTTGTACCGCTCAACTAGTAGATATAGAAGAAGCATTCGGTTTTCTGTGTTCGATTTAAAATTGATATACGCATTGATCACAGAAATCAAGCCAATTAGAACTTTATTTCACAATTTTGAAAAAAATTATTCTTATTTTTTTTTATATTTTTTTTAAATTAAAATTTTGAGTTTGCATGCAAAATTTTCAAAAACTATTGCATTAAATAATTTAATTTAAAAAAAGGATTTAAGTACAGATTTATGGCTTTCAAACCCGGTACTTCATTTTGTGTGTTGCCGTTGGTTTTTAATAATTTTTTTTAATTTGAAGTAATTTTTTTCTAAAATTGCCCCTACCTCTAAACGGGGCGAGATAGACCCCCTACCTGTAGTAAAAAATGATTTATTAAACCTCTTTATAAGAATCCATTATTATTTTGCGGTGTCTGAGTTATCGTACTCTCCCCGCCCGTGGCGTAATGGTTAGTGCGTTGGAGTTCGACTGTCATGCCAGAGGTGTGGGTTCAATACCAGCCGCTTCCACCTTAAGTTTTTTTTTGTTCGTACTACTGCCTCTTGCGAGGCAATGACAAATTCCCCAAAAGTATCTCCTGTCACAGAAAAGTTCCGCTCACCTTAGCAGTTCGGATTCGGCAATAAACTGTAGGTCCCCTCCATTCCTGCAGCCACGCACACAGAAATGGTTAAGAGTTGTAAGTCACTAGGCCCTGGTTCTTCATAAGCCGTTGTGCCACCAAATTTATTTTTTATTTATTTATGGATTGTTTTACTTCGAATAGACTCTCACAATAAGGCCAATAGTGCACAAATTGTTGTGGTTTTTTTTATTTTCAATTTTAACACAATGAAAGTATTTTGAATTGAATATTTATTTTGTATCCAATTTATATAGGTATCTTTTTGTTGGATTCGTTTCGTATTGAGACAGGTAAGTACACTACGAAGCCGAAAGTTGGAAAATTTGCCCAGAAAAGCCGGTAAATCGTAAAAACCATACTTTATGAATTGGGTTTTTGTTAATGCGTGCATAATTCGGCTGATCATCAACCGATTCTTATAGGAAGAGACATTTAATAAGTCTTTCTAAAAAAATTGTAGAACTTAGGGTAGTTATTCATATCGGTATTTGTAATACCAAGAAACGCTTAATATATATAAATTGTGTAACGAATTTAACCTGTTCGTCAGTGATTAAAGACAAAAAAATATATGTGCCGAAGGAAGTAATGAGGGATAGTTAGAGATAAAAAGGAACCAAGTAAAAGAGATCCATTTCGCAATCGATTTCAATATTGTTAAACAACAAACTCTGGCTTAACTCTAATTATATAAAATAAACTGTAAAGCTGTGAAGTACAGATTTTTAAGTCTAACTAATGTATGCTGATAAAAAAGTACGTATACGCCACAGTGACCCCGTTAATGCCTAATTTGTATTATTTATTTTAAAGGGTAAACAGGCAAAGAATAATAAAAAGGAATTTTTCACCTCCCTCTCTTCTTATATCCACATGTAATAGATTACAAGATCCCAACAAAAAATGGAAATATAAAAATTTATTATTGTACATTTGGTTATTTTCTTCTTCATCTGATGGTAAATCCTCTAGAAGTAGGTACTCAATTTTTTTAAATTATATATTCCAGTTCGAATTCATAGCTAAGACAGGAAAACATCTGTCGGGTCAGCAAGTAAGCTTATAATTATTTACGAAAAATTAAAAAACATTGGGGGTGGCCCCGGCGCAGTGGAAGTAGTGCTTGACTGCTAACCAGGATGTGTGGGTTCGAGCCCCAGTCTAGGCAGCATTCTTTTCTATATTCCCTCAACTGAACGCCACCCCTGGGATTTAATGAGATAATCAAAACCTTATTTCTCAGTCCACTGTGCCAACAAAAATCTATCCTATCCTTCTATTCCTTCAAACATTGCCTAATTTATAAGAGCCTAGGTCTTACTGGCAAATATATGTTTGTGTTGTTTTTTTTTTAATTTGTTAAAGAAGTATAGTGTAAGTATGTATTAAATTTATAAAAAAGGCGTATTTGTAACCAACGTGCTTTTGACTATATATGTATTCAGGAATATGTTTTAGACTAAAAAACAACGAAATGTTCCACCTATGCAATTCTAGAATTTAACAAAATGTTTTATTTTTATAAATTAGCCACCGAATACGGTTCACCGTCATAAGGTATATGAACAAATAAATATTATGAAAATGTTCGACGAGTTTTTCTGCACTTTTATTATTCTCACTTACTTATTCCCACGAACATGATAAGTAAATGTGTAATTTGTATGGGAATTCGTCTTCTACCTTTACCAGTGTTGTGCATACCATTATTGAGTATGAAAGGAGAAAAACCAAAAAAAAAAAAAACACAATGAGTTTTTTTGAAGTTTTTGGCTTTCGAGCTGTGAAATTATTTGTGCCTTCTAGAGAAGAGCAGAAATTACGACCTGTGATTCGAAAATCACAAGCACAACATGTGAGCGACTCACTTTTAACCTGTGAGTGCCATAAATGTGATTTTATTTTTTCTGTCTGAAAATCACAACTTCACAGCTAGGGTTTCAAAATCACAACAAACAGAAACGGTTATAAATCGCGACAACCAGAAAATGAACTGTGATCGTGATTACTTTATGAACTGTGAACATAAGCAAGACCAGAGAAAATCACAACAAGGAATAAAATCAGAACGAGAACTGTAGTCGTGTTTTTTTTTTTTTTTTATTATTTTATCGACTGAACTGTCGAAAACTTGAAGAATAGTTTAATTTTTAGCTAAAAAGGTAGAACTGAACTGTGAAATGTGGTACTGTGGTGGTATTTTACACAAGAAAAAGGGAAAAGTGAATTGAGCTTGCTCTGTATTTAAAGGCGCTAGAAAGCTGAAATTTTGTACATGATGAACTTTCTAAAGCATTGAGTAGGTAATTTTATATCCACCTACTGTCACGCCCACTTTTTATTTAAATTCAATTTTCCCGGCCCTTATTCAAAGGTGTTAGAAAGCTGAAATTTTGTATATCAACTCTCTAAAGAATTGAGTATAAGTGCTTTTGAATCTTCCTCTGCCACGCCCACTTTTTATTAAAATTAATTTTTTTTTTATTGAAAGCTTCTAGAAAAGTGATTAACTATATACATATACTTTGAAAATGTGTTGTTATCATGACATTTTCTTTCCACCATCAAACTCACTTTTTTTGGGTAAGTTGTAATTTAAAGCATTGCAAAATTCTTCACAAAAAAGATTTCTTACTCAAAATTCCAAAATGAAATTCCCGAAAGATGAAGCATTAAGTTTTTGTTTATGATGAACTTAAAAATCGACATGTAATAGTGTAAAAATATTTTCAAAGTGGCAATTGTACAATCGTGGTTCAAATATTGATCTTTGGTTCAGGAATTTGAATTCACCGATTTCGGCGGATTAACTGAGGCTCCAGCAGTGGTTCAGACAAATAATTGGCTATTACTTCGACATACTTTTGTAGTAGCCGTGGCGTGATGGTTAGTGCGATGGACTGTCATGCAGGAGGTCTAAGGTTCGATCCCCAGCCTCGCCACCTGTTTATTTAAAAAAGAAAAAAACGGCTACTGCCTCTTGCGAGGAATTGACAAATCCTCCAAGAGTATCGCCTGTCACAGAAAAGTGCCGCTCGTTAGCCGTTCGTATTCGGCAATAAACTGTAGGTCTCCTCCATTCCTGCAGAAACGCACATGGTTGAGAGTTGTAAGTCACTAGGCCCTAGTTCTTCATGAGCTGTTGTGCCATCAAATTTATTTAATTTTTTTTTACGACATACTCTTACTTAACCTAGAACCGTCATTGATTCTTAATTAATCCGGCAAAATCAGCAAGTTTAAATTGCTAACCCATGGGTTAAACATTTACGCACGATTGTACAACTGGCCCTAAGAATTTTTTTTTAAAAATCAGTTAAGCCGTAGATAAGAAAATTAGGAAAATGGCGAACGGCATGGGCGAATACCAATTTTTTGGATTTCTCCATTAAGATGTAAGTAGTGTAAGATTTGATTACAACCTCGAAATTTTTGTTTAACATATGAATCCAATGCTTGCCCTATAGAGCAAGTAAAAATATTTAAAATTTAGTAAAAGCGTATTTATTTATTTATTTTTTTTTTTTTTTTATCGATCTCGAATGGGCGTTTGATATTCGATATTTTGCGATTCGATAATTTGGAATTCAGGGTAATGTCCCACGAGGTACATAAATCAAGCTGTTCCTATGTAATTAATTTTTATTTGACTGAGAAAAATTGATTTGGGCCTCAAAAATATTTTAAACTTAGTAATCACAATCACAGGTTGAACTCACAGTGACAGGTATACCTGTGATTGAAAAATCACAGTTTAGCTCATCTCTAACTACCTTCAGTTTCAACTTGGGTCAGCGACTCCATCCTATCGTAGTTTTTACGCCTACAGTTTCGACTGCGGGATTTGGGACTCTATCCCATTCGAGACTAGTTATTTGTGATTTTATTTTTTACTTAGGCCAAGAGCTTTATTACATTCTATTTTTGTGCCTTTAGTTTTAACTGAAACGAAAATCAAATGTTCATTGAAAACCATTCGATTTATGGGGGCTTGGGCGTGTTCGGCAGAAATTCCAAAGCTATCCAGGTAGGTTTGTGTTATTGTACCTAATCCTTTGTGAAATAACAGCTGATGTAACAACAACTCAAGTTATCTGATATTTTTGGGATTAGGTGGGTTGGATGGCCAATTGGATTACCAACTGAACCCAGCCATAGATAAAATAGGCATGTTCAGAAAAATGAGATCTCAGAGTCCTCAGCAATCTTATTTACGTTCTTCAGAAAAATTTCTCAGTTTGGATGTCAAAATTCTGAGGAAATAAATTTTGGTTTCGCTTGCTCACTTTTTGAGAAATCCTCAGAGATCTAATTTTCCTGAACACGGCAATTGATTTTGAAAGAAAGTTTTAAGATAAGTGCTCTCCCAAACCAGTGCGAAACATTCTGTGCCAATCAGTGACGACTGAAGAATGTATCAAGATGACAAGATTCGCATCGCGCCATTATGGGCACCCTCATTAATCGCCATTGAATAAATAAATATAAAATGGGGAAAGTTTCGTCGTCGCTCCGAATGTTTCGCGTTGATTTGGGAGAGCATAAAATGAGATATTTTTTTTTAACGAACGAAATAACATTTATGAATAATAAGAATAACCTTCATTTCAGTAACAAAATGCCATTAATTTTCTTGCCTTAAAATAGAAAGACAACAATTTTAATGATGGTTTTCAACGAAAGCTTTAACTGGCACCCAGTGGCGTGGCGTGGATGATTGCAAATCGTAAGTCGAAATTGTCTACATCGCTTTCCACGCCATGATGTAAGTTTTGGTTTACACAATTTTGTACAGAAAGGGTCATAAAATTTTAATTTTGCAATAAAATAAAAAGGTATATAAATTGAATTTTTCAAAGAAAAACCTACATGACTTCCACAGCTAACTTCACACAGCAACGCAGCGAGACACATATGTATAAAGTTATTGAAATAAAACGTAAAAAAGCGTGTTATTTTTTCGAATTAAAATTAATTTTTTGAATAGAAAACTACCCCTACCCACAATACACAATATTTGCAACTCCATACCCCACAAGTAACACAAATAGAACTTTTAAAATTTTTCCCTGGATAGAACAAGCTTGTTCTCTTGTCTCTGGCCCATTTATTCGTACTGAAATTCCCCAAATAAAACGCCGAAAACCGAGTTATTTTTTTGCTTTCTTGGAAAAAAATAACATGGTTTTCTTCGACATATTAAGGGAATTTTCTAGTAATTTAGATTAATGTTTCTCGTTTTTAATTAAACATGATTGAGATTTTTAAGAGGTAACTCGATAGGACGCCCCACGCCACTACTGACGCCTCAGTCCGCAGAAATGAAGGAACAGGAGACTTACAATTTTCATCCGAATTCGAAAGCCTTAGATGAGAAGCACGTTTTTATGACAAGAAATGGATTTGTCACTTGTCACCCGTAAGAGGCAGCGGCGATATCATGTGTCCAAATGAATCCTCATAAATTATGTTCATTAAATTCTTTAAACTAAGAAGAAACATTTTCTTGTGTCTTTTCATTTGCTTTATGTGGTACAAATTTATTTTTAAAGTATCAAACGTCTATTAAGAAAACCTCTTCATAGTTATTCACAAAAATTGTATCCCTCTTCATTGATTCCTTAAAATATTTTTTTTTCTAGATTTCAATATGAAATTATATTCAGAAAGTTTTTGCAAAACAAATTGTATTAAATGAATTGGTCTCAATGAGAATAATTGATAATGAACATAAAAACCAACATTCACAAATAATATTGTGTATGTATATTTATTCCATCAGCATTCAGCAATTCTCATTCAAGTCATTTCCCTTTATTAGCGGCATGATGCACCAGGCAATTCTTGACAAAAGTAGAAGACTATACATTGCGGTTTCGAGGTACTATATATTGGCTCAGTGCCAAATTCAATTCATATTCTTACAATGAAGTCAATGCAAAATTGTATCCACAAATTCAACTCCTTGAATGATGAGAAATCCTTCTTAAACCAGGACGCACATTGCTCGTTGCTCATTCAATATGTCTTATGGTCTCCCCCTGCTCTATCTGCATTGTAATTGCATATTTTCATTAGAGTATTTTGCATAATAATATTTCGTTTTTTATTTTTTCTCAAGAGCAGCAATGTTAATGTTGTTCTTTTCAAGTTGTTGATTGCTTAAAGTTTTTTTTCGTTCCTTTCCGTTTCTTAATAAATTTTCAACTTTTCAATGAAAAGTAAGTTTTTGAATAAATTTTGTTCATTTTTGTTGAGAAAAATAGTTTAAGGGAAAATTAATATTATAAAAATAAGCCAACATACGTAACAAAGAATAATTCGTTCATTAGTGCTAAGTGTAACAGCCATATTTATTAACTCGTTTTAGAGACGGAGTAAGGTTACTCCGACTTTACGACACCTCTAATCCTAAAAAATGTATTCATAAAAAAATACATGCGGAATAGAGGCGGAGTAAACTTAAACTGGTACATAGGAGGAATAAAGCCGGAGTAAAGCCGTTTTAGTATTTATGTCATTTTGACATGACATCAGCATCGTGTGAAATTTACAAAAAGGTGTGCAAACGAAATCCCAGTTTTCAGACCGTTTTCTTTTATTTTGCCTATCATTCAATATAGATAGGTACTTGGTTAGATAAAATAAAACCAATAATAATTACTTTAAATTAATAATTTGTGGAAATCAGCCATGTTTATAATAACCAGAGTTTTAGATTTGTCATTTTTTGATAATATATTTTATAAATAAGAATTTGTTTGACGTGGCGTAAAGACGGAGTAAGTGCTTCGACTCGGTTTAACTATTCCGAGGTTGAAACGAGTATTATAGTGAAATCTATTAAATAAGGCTGCAAATGTCTAAGCTTTTTCAGGCAACGACTTTTAATGATTACGCGGGTTTACTGTAAATCGAGTTTGTTATCTGCGCGAAAGACCTGAATTTGAAGGCGAAATGGAAAAAATTGATTACATTGACGGTTTTTATTGATCAGGTTTTTTTTTTAAGCCTACCACAGAAATATTTTCAAAAAAAAAAAAAATCTTAACTAGGAAAATGTGTATAGTCATAGTAAAAAGGCAAATTTTCTGTAGATGCGCGATAAATAAGAAGGTGGTGTAAAATAGGGTTTAATTTATTGAGGGTAGAAAAGCTATATTAGGCGTGGTTTTTTTTGCAATCACGGAGCAAATTGGTCGAAAAAACAACATCGGGGATTACCGACGCCATCACAGAAAAAACATGGAGTTTTCATACAAACTATCGATAACATGTATTGAATTCATGCCGGTAACACAGTTTTTCTCCGTGCTTAAGTTAAGCACCGAAAATTTTCCGTGCTTAGCAAAGTCCGAATGGGCTTGGTTGTTGTTGCATTTAACACGTTAACTAGTGAGCCCCGACATCGTTTTTTTTTTTATCAAATTCCCTCCTGGCTTACAAAAAAACGCTGCTATTGTAAATGCTGAGTGTAGGCGAGTTGCATAGGTACGGGGCATTTAGATATTTGCTGGAAAATAATTCTGAGACAGATTTTGCCTTCAATATTCGAAAGAGTATCAGTACTCAAACCGAAAACCGCATTTTTTACAAGTACACCTGGTGTTATTTGACCGCCATCTTATGTTAGTAACGGTTATTTAGATTTTCGCACGCAACTTGCGTATTTTTGATCGTAGTAAAAAAAGTTAAGAAACAAACTTGTAGAAAATTTAATTCCCTACAAAAAATGTTCAGTAACTTTTTTCGATAATTGCTTCTGTTTAAAAGTTACAGTGCATTTTGGTGAAAAATTACATTTTTAAATTCGTCATAATTTCTTTTTTGTCACGAAAGAAAAATAATTTTCGTAACAAAAAATTGGCTATCGGAGTGCCACCCGAACGCGAGCATTGATAAAACAACAATTTCGGTTCGGGTTTCGTCTTCACCACGGACAAATTAGAATTTGATTGTGAAAAGAACAACTGTCTTGGCTCAGTAAGAAAACTGAGAAATGAGTCCTAAAAATTTTCCTCTTAGAAATCTCCGCCAAAGATATGAGCGCTCAGGTGAAATTTTTTGTCCCACTTAGAACATCTGAGCGCTAAAATATTTGAATACCAATTTACTTTGATATCAAAATATTACCTGATTTTGCATTTTAAATTTCTCAAAAATTTAAATTTGAATTTTAATTAGGCATGTTCGGGAAAATGACACCTAAGAGATTTCACTCCATCAAACAAGGAGCAAGCGAATGCAAATATTTTTGTCCTCAGTATTTTTTTTAAGGAAAATTGAGAATTTTAGCTGAGGAATCCTGTTCACGTAACTGAGATTGCTGATAGCTCGAAATCTCATTTATATGAACATGCCTATTGAACTTAAATATTTACGTTTGGTTTCAGCGAATGGGCCTTAATGTAAATGAACATAAAGGCTGATTTCCAATGTCGCGTTCGCGATAGAGACGTTTACGTATACGTTTACAAGCTTTACTAATTCGTTGACATGACAGATAACTTGAAGAGAATCAACTGATTAAAATTCGTTTCTTTTTTTAACAAAATCAATTTTTCTTCTTTCAATAGGAGGAATTTGTCCTGAAAAATCGATTTTTCTTCTAAACGAGTTTTTTTTTTTTAAAGAAATGCGAACATAAGATTTTGTCAAAACGCACGCTGAAGTTAATTTTTTTGTCTACAGATTTAGGTGTCGAGCTAGAGCTTAAATGAACACGGATGGATTTGCTTTGAAAAAAATTGTAAGAGAACTTCAAAAACAGTTTTTCTTTGATAGTTGCTATTACAATTTTGATCCTCTAAACCAGTGTTTCCCAAACTTTTGACATTGCCATACCCCTTTTAAAATTTTCGTAGCCCTGAGTTATAGAAATATATTTATTGCTTACTTTTGTAGTTCATAATTGAAATAAAAAATTTGTATTTTAAGGTATAAAGGTATAGAAGACGAAATGTTATTTTGTATAATGTGAACGCTTTGTCAAGCTTAAATTTCAGATTTCGGTCGTTTTCAAAAAATTCAAATCAAAGCCGATTTGAACAAAATTTATAATGCAGAAGTTGCAACCATCAAATATGCAATCGTCCTGCTTGCAAATAAACCTTTGGATAAACATAAAATAATTTGTGTTTTGCAAGCGCACTTGACATTTTCGAACAAAAGCTAAAACAAAATATAAATAATTCGGAAAAAAATCTATTTATTCAGTCTGTTTACTCGCTCGCAACTTTTAGCAATTGTCGCAAGCTTTGGTTTTTTTCTAATTATTTTGACAGAAAATTGACAGAAATTTGACAGGCAGATTCTTGATTGTATTGTTTGCAGCTCACACCTACCATATCTAACAAGAATTAAAGAAGAAATCATTTTATCTGTCTCTTTCGTCACCTCAACTTTTTACTGCATATACAGTGGGTTGCGAAATTAATAGGGACATCATTATTTTTAATGATTTTATTAAAGTTTATGAATTTAAGAGTTTTAGATAACTTTGATTGATTTATCCTTCAGTAATGCAGTCAGACTCTTGGCTTTGTAACAGGCTTCCGATTCACGCATAAAAATATAGGGTTCGCCATTCCGAAAAATTCTGTGGCCTGGGGTAGAAGTCGGCTTTATAGTTCTTACTTTTTCTGGCCATTTCTTCTGGTCCCTCGACAATATAAGGGCTTCCCGGATCTTTAACCTAATGGTGTTGTCTGCCATATTGCTGTCAAGAATTTAAGACGCCTTAACGTGGTTGAGGTAGGACCAGAACAAGTAATTAGTGAAAAGTCAGCTTCAACCCTAGGCTCAACAATTTTTTCAAAATGGAGAACCCTAATTTTGTATGTGTGAATACATTCCTGAAGCAAAAAGACATCCAGATTTTATCTTAAACTCCTTGAATACACTTACGGCTATATTATTGACTTTCTTCAAAGTTAGTTTTACTGAAAAACTAGTTCTATAGGGTTTTCGGGTTTTAAGTTTCTCAAAAGAAATTATTGATTTGATTTAGATGTCAAACTATGTATGAATATTTTGATTTAGATGTCAAAGTAATACAAATTTGTGAAAAACTTAAAACTCGAAACCGCTATAGATCTAGTTTTTCGTTAAAACTAGTTCTGAAGAATGTCAAGAATATGGCCGTTAAAATTCAAAATCATGAAAAATAATTATGTCCCTATTAATATGGCAACCCACTGTGTAGCTGCACCACAGTTGATGTATATGCGATCAAGCGACTTTAGCAAACATGCATTAACGAACAAAGTGCTAATGCAGTAGAATTTTTACTTGCATCAATTTCGAAGAAAAGACTTTTGCAGCGTTTAAAAATATGTTGCGAATTCATTTTTAAAATTCGAAAACGGCCTTTGATTTGGTGGGAGCACACATGCTAGCGGTGAAAACTGAATTTGCGTTTATTTCTAAAGCCCAGATAAAAGGTATAAAAGTATAAAGATAAAGGGCTGAGCGCCCTAGATATTTATTAATATGGGGATCCAAGACCTTTTCCATGGGGACGCTATCTGCAAGACGCTTTCAAAGGATGCAGAAAGCCGATGTTACTAGTATAATTGTGATAAAACAAAGCATTAATGCAAACTAATTTAAAAAAAAATTAAAATATTTTTCTATTTTTTTGTTTGCTTTTTTCACACAGACAAAGGACAAAGGACCCATAGGGGTACGCGCGTACCATACCTTGGGAAACACTGCTCTAAACAATTAGATCTGAGGTAGTACCTACTGTTTTTATGATAGCATCAAGCTGAGCTGATAGTGGTTGAAATGTTATTTAAATGAAAAATCTGCATGATGAGTTCTATTACAATCTCATGCCTCGAACTCCCCTTTTACTATTTTTTCTAAACATTAAAGCGAAACGATTTGCCAATAACAATCTAGAAAATATTTCAAATCAAACATCTGTTACATAAAAAAAAAACTTTGACCACGTTTCAAGGATTCTCAATGCTCCTGAAAAAAAAAAAAAATCAACAGATCCTTCTTAGCCAAGTGTTTTTCTTTCAAAAAGAACCAAACTATTCAGCTTGGAAATTTACACATAACGTCCGAAAGAAATTTCATGCGTTTGAAATTTATCCATCCGTCTCAATACTCAATGCAAAAAAATAACATCCTTTTTTTTTTTTTTTCTTAGATTGTCTTACTTCCTTGGACAAGAGAATGTAGAAAAATCCCAAAAAAGATTCCCTTTGATGAAAGGAGCTCACAAAAATCACCATACATATAGGAACTTAACGTATATATGCAACATCAAGAACACTGAATCGGTAACAATCCTCCTCCAGTGTGGAATTGTGGATACAGTAAGGAACAAACAATTCTGTCGACAGCATCAATTGGCTATGTTCTATGATAGGAGGATATACATTATATATCCTGTGTTCTACATCATGAAGATGCATCTTTGCATGTAGTTTTTCAACACAGAGACCAAACTAAATACTCCCAAGACGGAAACGCAATTTATCTTTCAGAATGTGGAATTAGCCTTAAGTTCTTATCCGGTTTCAAATCTTCTCGCAAAAGAAAGAACACACACACATGAATGTTTTTATGGCCGAGCATCCTTTTGTTCATGATGTTGCTTAGATTGGATGTAACCCAAAATTTGTAAATTGTTTTTGTCTCTCAATTCCAACACTCTTGTAGATAGAAGTCATCACTTGTTCAATTTTTTCCCACTGGGATTTCCGTTTTCTTCCACTTGAAAACGTTATCAATCTAAATTTTCGCAAAAGTTTGAAAATTTGACGCAAGGATTGGCATTGCTTTTTTAAGGACAATTATCTTGTCTTATTTTTTTTTTTTTGCAACAATCATTAAGTTCTCTGGTTCACTGTGTAAATGCAACTTAGCTAAACATTTTCAGCATCAAGGGCAACGGATTAAAAAATAAAATAAAAAAACGAATAGAATTTTAAAATATTATGTGGGTGGAACAAAACTTTTTCTTCTCTGAGCAATTACTTTTGATTGATCTGATTTTTTTCTTGTCTTTGGGAAAATTTATTGAGTTCCAGAGAGCATGCAATTGAATAATATGCAATTTTATCGTTTTATTTTTTATATGTTTGGAAGAAAAGTTTTTAGAAAAATTTGGAACTGATATATTTTTGTTCGCGTGGTAGATTAAAGTTATCTCATAACTTATATTACTTAATTTTTCCAATATTTTGGCTAAAGGTTTAATTTTTTAATCTGAGAAAGTGGCATTTAAATGACACTTGCTTTGAATTTGAAACTGGGCATTAAAAAATATATAAATATAAAAAATATATCACACCTAACGGATTTTCCAATAAAGGCGAGTCAATGCTAAAATGAAATAAAACAAGTCGTGACCTTAGGACAAGAAGGTTCTCACTGCACACACGTCTAAAACAAAATTAAAAATGACGGGAGGAGCAATTTTCTAAAAGAATTGACTTAATACCGAAAAAAAAATTATTAAAACACAACTGTAACCGTCACAACAGTGTGCTATACTTTTTTGTAAAGCTTAAAATCTCTGATTTTACTTTGTTTTAAAATAAAGTTTTTAAAAAATTAATTTTCAAATTTATATTTTTGAAAAAAAAATTAAAATATTGTGTTCCAACTCATTTTGTTCAAAATTAGAATTCAAAAAAGAAGTATTTTTTGATCAAAAAAGAAGTATTTTTTGATAAAATTGAAAATAAAAAAAATTTAGTTTTCCTTAAATTCGACTTTCAACCGTTTTTGTGTTGCTTCAAAGATTCTATTTCTACTAATTAAGTAGTAAAGTGAATTTCGTTCTCAAAAACCAAAAGACATTTTAGCATCAGGTTTTCTGTTTTTAACTAAATTCTATGTTGTTCGACTTTTTTACTTTACATTTTTTACATAGCTTTTTTTACGTTTTTTACGTTAGTTTTTTACCTGCTTTATGTTCAATATGCTTATGTAAAAAAAGTAAAAAATGTTAAAAAGTAAAATAAAGCGTGGAAAATAATCAAAATTGATTATAGCTTCAAAACTGAAGATGATGGTTGAAGCTGATTTCTGCTGATTTTCTTTTCGATATGCTTATTAAAAAACAGATTTTCTAAACCATTTCCGTCACTATAAAATGCTTTAATTACCTTATTGTTTTATATTTCGATTTCAATAAAAAGATTTTGCCTAATCTGAAACTACTCGTTCAACCATCCAAATTAAAAAAAAAATGCTTTTTCTTACAGGAAGTAGCCTTAATAATACTATTTTTGGCACTTTATAAACAATTCAACTTAAATGAATGACTTAAAACTTTCTTTATTTACTTAAATCTTGACATATAGTGATAATTTCTCTCATTTTCTGTCTTTTTTCTCAGTTATTTACTTTTTTTACTTCTTATTTACCTTTTTTTTACGAGTTTTTTACGTTATTTACGCGATATTTACGTTTTTTTACACAAATATAGGCGTAGTTTACCTACTTAAATGTAGAAAAGATAAACAATAGTTTTTTACATGAATTTGAACATCACTTGAGCATTCAATTTTTAAAACAAAATTAGTATTTAATAATGTAAAATTTTGAAGAAAAAAAAAACACTTTATTTTTTTTCAAGATAATATTGAGTTTGAAAATTAGTATTTCAAAAACTATTCTCTGAAAAAAAAAATTAATTTAAAAATAAAAAAAAAGGATTTACAAAACGGTATTTCATGGCATTGTAAGTGTAACTGTTGTTTTTCAATATTTTTTTTCTGTTTTAAGTCAATTTTTTAGAAAATTGGCCCTCCCGGCTAAACGGGAGGAGATAAACCCTCCTCTTTAACGATTTTGTTCTTATCTCGACCCAGCCTATATGCTCTAGCTTTTTGTCACACCTTAGGTGAATCACCCTGTATATACAAGAGTGGTACTTATTTGTTTACTTCGCGTAAATCAATATTTATTTCCCCTGGAATATTTTCTAAAAATAACCAACAAATATATGTATTTCAATTTGTTAGAGCCTTCTAACTGTTTAAGATGAAGTAAAGCAAAAATTTGAATCAAATTTAAAACAAATCCTTTGAATTCCTTAAAAGTTGTTCGACGTTTCCTTCTTTTGTTGGCTTCCTTATAGCCGGAATAGGTTCGCATATTATGTTTTTGTGATGTTCTTGGCAATCAGCTAAATTCTAAAATAAGGTCACCTGGCGAACCAGGCAAATTAACGGATGAATCGGGCATCAACTGACGAATCGGATAAAACAACAGACGAATCAAACAAATCAACTAGCGAACCAGGTAAATCAATTGACGAATCTGGCAATGGGATAATTATTTCATATTTGACCCTTTACTTCTAGTGGGGGAATTCTTTCAAATTAAATATGGCTCAAGAGGTCAAGACTTGTTATAAAATCGGTACTGATTTTTACAATCGATCGAAACTTTCGATTCACGTGAAAGTTCTATTCAATTTGCCTTAAATTATTTTTTTTGGAATCTTCAATCTTTAGAGTGCAAATCTGCACGTTTGTTTTCGGCATAATTGTAGCTAATCAGCAGCATCAGCAAAGCAATCAGTATCAGTAGTAAGCTGTAATTAGCGGTACGCCCATGTCATATAGGGGCATCTCACCGCTTGGTAAGTATTTAATGACAGGTGCGTAGTTAAGTAGGGGCGTAAAGGGTTCGTTTATTATGATCTCTGCAACCGGTCAGCTAGGTATTTCGTTTCAAAACACAGGCCCGTGGTATGCGGGGAGTATGTGTTGTAATGCTTCATAACAGCACGGAAAGACACATTTCATTCATTCTAAATTGCTTTAAAAATATTTTAGGTTAGGTTTCAAATGTAGTAGCCGTGGCGTGATGGTTAGTGCGATGGACTGTCATGCCGGAGGTCTAAGGTTCGATCCCCAGCCTCGCCACCTATTTATTTAAAAGAAAAACGGCTACTGCCTCTTGCGAGGAATTGACAAATCCTCCAAGAGTATCTCCTGTCACAGAAAAGTGCCGCTCGTTAGCCGTTCGGATTCGGCAATAAACTGTAGGTCCCCTCCATTCCTGCAGACACGCACACAGGAATGGTTGAGAGTTGTAAGTCACTAGGCCCTAGTTCTTCATGAGCTGTTGTGCCATGAAATTTATTTTTTTTTTTTTTTTTTAGGTTTCAACAAGCTTCCTATATAAATAGTTTGGTCGATATCGAAGAAGCCATTGAAGTAAAATTGAATAAAATGTTGAAAAATTGTATCACACAGTTTAATTATAGATTGACAAAGTATATAATTATTTACCATAAAGTGATTGAATTTAAAATAAGTGTCGACTTGAGTTCTCGAATTCCCGCACTAAGAAATATGAAAATAGAGCTGTAATAAACATCCCTATTTATACTTATTTATTTTTGTTCCTTTTTTAATAACACGCACGTCCTCCATTCATAATGCCTTTCAAAATATTGCTGTCAACTTTTTTATCCGTTTAATCGATTTAGAAAAAACATGGGTATTGACTTTCAACACCATGAAAGTGGCAGCTTTCCCTAAGGGATTTCCATCACAAGCTCCATTTCAAATTTACACTCTCTTGCACGTCCCGATGCATTTCTCAATACGAGTAAATATATTTTGTGCCGACACTTCCGTCAAGGGAATCATTGAAAAATTGTTCAACTACTTGGTACTCGTATACTCCTTGCGGCGGCGATGCCTGCCACAAACGGATGTAATGTGATCATATCGATATAAAGGAAATTGAGTTTAACATTGACAATAAAACTTACTGTAAAACTGTCACCAAAACTATTGCTTTTCCATAGACCCATAGCAATCGAATCGAGTGCAGTTTCCTTTAGGGTAATTGGCAGAAAAGTCTTCGGTGAGGTTTTATGATGTAAACTTAATCAGAATTTCTTGAAAGGCAGTAAATGTGTTTTACTCACACGTGTATCAAACACGTCAACAAAATTTTATGGTGAAACACAACAGCAGTAGTTTTACAACAAGCCAAAAGTTTATATTGACTTCCGAAATCGGACACTCGGGAACTATATGTGTTTTATTACCCATACCTCTCAACTATATGGATCATATTTTTAACACAGAATTCACATTTTGACAAAGCACCACATAACAGTTCAACACAGAACGCGTAAATGTCTGTGAGAATTTATAGAATCATGATAAAGTTGAAATTGTTTCCACCAAAATATAAAATACCATACAAAAGCAATAGCAGTTGGTGCAGTGGCTTATAAGGATTCTATAAACAAACAAAATACAGGAAGATATATTCACTATTCGTACAGAAGTTGTAAAGTAGATATATCTTCGAGCTCAGGTAGAAACGTGCTTAGAAATTTCAGTGAGTTTTATTTGAAAATACCATTTCTAGTTCACCCACCTGTAGTATATGCCTGTGGAAAGGTATCCAAAATTGTGGAAAAGTTAAACGATTGCATTCGCCAACTTCAATCGATACTTGAAAACTATTTACTGTTTGCTTGGTGCCCAAATAAGTTGGATTTGTGGGTTTGATTGTAACTTTAACTGATGATGAAATGGAATTTCGGTGTAAGGAATCCATGGAAATAAAATTCGTATTCGACAAACAAAAAACAAAAAAGTGAAATCTGAACTTCACACATTCCCCACTGGAAGTGGTCAGTGGTACTTGAAAGTACAGGAAATAGTTTTTGGTTTTATTATTTCTGCTCTGTGTTGAAGGATTAGTTGGGTCTTAGTTTAATGGGTCTAGAGGATTTTCTAAAATGCTGTAAAACCAAATTATGTGTTATACTTCGAGCTGAGGTATGTATTTTAATTTATAATTATTTCAAAAGTGTTGAATCCATGAGTTTATGAAGGTACCTAACTGATGGCACACAGGACGTTTGGCTGTGTAATGTTTTCATCCCTGTTTTCACAAAAATCAGTCATATATACAACACCTAGACACAAATTCGTTACTTTTAAGACCGAGCTCGGTTATGACATTTTTTAAAGAGATAGGACAATGTGGTATCAGATTGACTATATTTTTCCAGCATAAATTTGCAGTTGCTATAAAAATTGTACTATTTGTCCAACTTTCAAAAAATATTAATATATTAGATTCCATCATTCAAAAAATTAAATTTTAAGTGTTATTAGTTGAATGGCTTTCACAAAACTCATTTTAACAGGTGCAATTTAAAAAAAAAAAGTTAAAAGGAAAAATTCCGTACACATTTGTGGCAGAGAAGGTTTACTGATGAACAATAATTCTTTTTAGAAACAAACACCTTTGATTTTTTAAATCATGTTCAACGAAATCAGAAACTAATATTAACGATATTGCCTTTTACATCAATACCTTCAATTTCGTACGAAAATAATCCGTTACCGGTTGCCTTTATATCTCAGCACTAACTTTTGCAGTCCAAAAATCATCAATTTTAAATAAGTAAGCGAACATGCATTATATTTTGGGAATTTGGCTTGAATTGTTTGGAAAAATAAATTTATAAAAAATGTTCCACATACGCCACAGTGACCCAACTCGATAAAAAATAATTTAGTTAATGGTATTGCAAAAAAAAATAAATTTGGTGATACAACAGCTCATGAAGAGCTAGGGCCTAGTGACTTTCAACTCTCAACCATTCCTGCGTGCGTATCAGCAAGAATGGAGAGGATTTACAGTTTATTGTACAAAAACTATTTTTTTAAATAAAATTTTACGTTATTGAGCACTTGTTTTGTTTTTAAAATTCAATGCTATTATAAATTCAAAGTCAAACAAGATGCCCAAATGACTCATAGTTTTTGAGAAAATTGAATTTATAATAGCATTGACTTTTGAAAACAAAACAAGTGCTTGTTCTTATAAATTTATTATTGCTAAATTTTGAATATCTGTGTTTTCGAAACTGTTGAGTCTACAAAGATTATTCTGGGCTCAAATTGAAGAAAATTTATTTACTTTGAAATCGTGGAGCGAAGTTGAATTCGAAAAACTAATCCTTTGGCGTTAAAATTGCCAAAAGCTGAAAAAAGCGCGCAAATTCCGCTTTTTTTTTTATTTTTGACCATGATGCGTTCGGCGCTCGAGTTCGAGAACATTGGTTTTTCAGAGAGAGTAGAGGCTAAGATCATAAACGAGTCAGCAAAAAATCAGAAGTACCGGAGCTAACGCAAACACGCCCTCTTAGGCCAGGCGCGCACATGCAACTAAACAGTTTGATTTCGATTTTGAGCACAATGGGCAATATCTGTATGGAAGTGCGCGCCAGTTTCACGGTTGCCACTTAAAAATAAAGTTTGTGCCCAAAATTTAAAATAAAAATGACCAACTGTAGCTAAAAATGACCAAAAAATTTGAGTCCGAAATATTTGAACCTCTAAACACAGAAAACAATGAATTCATCACATTTATTCTAACATATTTTTATTACACAGATGACATATTACATATTTTTATATTTATTAAGTCTAGTTTATACATCAATGCGAAGTAAAATTAAAACCAAAATGAAATATCGCGTCAAAAGGTGTACAAAGAAAAATTAATTTAGTTTTGAATTATATTTATTTCGAAACAAATTTCTTCTCCCTTTTCGCTTTAACAATTGTATTTAATTTTATCGTATTTTTCACGCCTGGGAAAAAAGCTATTTTTTTGTATGAAAACTTCGCTTCGCTTCGATTTATAAACGAGGCTTTAATAAATAAACAAAACGAATAAAAAACAGGTACAAACAAATTCATAAAGTAGGTACCTAATGAACTTAATAAATTAGACTAACATAAATAAATAAAAGTAACGAATCATAAATAAAAAAATATAAAAATAATAACTTCTCAGAGCATTTTAAAATGAGATCAAAATAAAAGCTTAATAAAAACAAATATATGTTCATAAAATTAATATTCAAAAAAATGACCAAATGGAATAAAAAATGAACATGCAAAAATAATGACCAAATTTGGTCACAAATGACCAAAGTGGCAACCGTGGCCAGTTTATGTGCGCGGACTCTCATATAATCCTATATTACTCAAAATCGTAACCAAACTGTTTAGTTGCATGTGCGCGCCTGGCCTTATGCGACGACAAGATTACTGGACTAAGAGGTTTCTTTTTATTATTATTAGGAGACGTCGGGAATCGAACCCAGACATCTGGCATGACAGTCCTACGCACTTACCATCATGCCACGACGGCTACTACTATTAATTAATTTTATTGCAAATTGTAACTAAAAATTAAAATGGACATGTCTGAATTATTTTGAAAAATAAGTGACCCACATAAATAAGAAATATTATTATATTGTAACTAAATACGAAGAAGGAGAATAACAAAAATAAAAGAAAAATATTTTTGTTGTTGTTTAGTTGACTGTATTGAACTTAATTCAAATGGAAGTTTTTTTTCGACCTTTATGCGTTTCTTGCTTTACAAAAAGTACAACATGCCGTTGTAACGGTTACCGTTGTTTTAAATCATTTTTTTCTGTTTTAAATCAATTTTTTTGGAAAATTGCTTCTCCAGTTATTTTTTATTTTCTCAAAAACTAAAAAATATTTGAGCATCTGCTATTCATTGTTTCACCAGAAATTAATAAGAGCATCGAATATTAGAAACGAAAATACTACTCAATAACGTAAAATTATGAACAAAATTAGTTTGAACATAATTTTTTTCATTACTTTTTCAAAATTTTGAATTTAAAAAACTGTTTTTCTCAAATAATTTTAATTAAAAACAAAATAAAAGAACGGACTTCTGATGGCTTTAAAAAGCAGTACAGCATGACATTGTAGGTTTTACCGTTGTTTTTTTAATAATTTTGTTTCTGTCTTAAGTCGATTAAATAGTCTGTTCTTCATTCGGTATCTTTATTTTTTTGGTGTTGCAAAGAAAAAAAAAAAGATTGTCTTTTTTTAAAAATATTTGCACACTAATAAAAACTTAAAATTAATAAAAAACCTATATTTAAAAGTGCAAGTCCTGAAAAGTCTCATACCTTCAGTTTTACCACTTTCCCTCTTACCCTTATAAATATATGGTCTTATTAATTAGATTTTTGGCTGTTTAAACTATGTCTAAGTATTTTGAAACAGTCAGAAATATGCTTTTTTAATAACAAAAATATTGCATTTCTCTAGGTTTAGACAATAGATTACGTTGTCTAAAGCAAGATAAAAAGATAGATTACTTTAGCAAAAATTAGAAAGGTTTTTTAAAAACTTGGACGGCTGTCTAAAGTTAGACAATGTTTATTAATAAGACCAATATATTCTAATTAATTCAGCGTAAAAAAATGATCGAAAATATTTCAAAAGAAAACACTGTTTTATAACCTGGCGCAACACTTATTAGAGCCGGGAAGAAAAAGGTCTAACAGAGGCCCTTGCGTTCATAACTCCAATATAACACAGTTTTACATCGTTCTGGTTTTTTAACTGAGAAGCTATTATTTGCAGTTCGGAAACATGTGGAAGTTAATAAGTTAATTTAATTTCTTTATATAAAAATTAAATCAAAATAGCCTTTTTAACTTAACGCTTTTGGCCTATCTTTCATTATGGTAAAAAGTTTTTTTTTTTTTTTTTGTAAAAAGTTTCAAGAGGCGACTTAGCGGATAGGCTTTAAAATTGTCTTTAGATTTATTTTCGTATTTAATTGCAGCCTATTTATTTAACATCTGAATATCGTCGAATCCTCTTTGTATGACTCTTTTCATTCATTAATTTTCAATTATTTTTTATTTTAAAAACTTCTCAAATAATTTTGAAAATTCTTTTCTTATAAATAAGAATAACTTAAGAAAATCAAATATGGTGAACATCGCGTCGGTGTCAAAAGTCAGTTTATACTGTAAGTTCCTCGCATTGTTTTATGCGTTTATTGTGCAGCACGGCTCCTATTAAACTTTTATCTTCATTTCAAATGCATTTTACGTATTAGAATTTAACTTATTATTTTTTTATGGAGTGAATTAACACTTATACATTTCAAAACTATGCAATAAGCAGGGCGTTTTTCCTTAAGTGTAAATTCAAGCCAAAGAAAAAAACGTATTCAGTAATATTTTATTTGTTTGGTATTTCCCTGCAATATGATGTTCGCATTACAATTGCACATGTCGACATCTCGTTTGACTAATCAAATCAGAAACCCAATAAAGAGTTTGAATCTTAAAAAAAATGTCAATCCAATTATGTACGTGTGTTCATTTAATTTTGAACTTCTTATTTGTGTGAAAAGAGAAATCAGGATATCCTTTTAAATTGCATTGCATATGAAAGAAGTGAAGCCACTTTCAAGCAAAAAACACCTTTGATCAGGTGTTATTTCAAAGTACATTTTTTCGGCTTCTCAAGTGTATGCATATTGCGTTTCAAGCATTTAGATTCGAAACGAACTTTCCTAGGTGCCATGGTTAACAGGAACGTGAGCCTTAACCAATTTTGTTCTAAGACTTAACAAAAAAATTGTTAAATTTTTTAAGAGTCCATACATTCGTACTCTGAAGACTTAGTAACATATGTGACAAAACCACTTGCGAAAACTGAAGGGTCATTTGAACAACTTCCTTAAACTTCTAGTTCAAGTTTAACCATTATGTTCTGAAAAATGTTTGTGGCATTATGGTTTGCGGTCGGTAGGCGAGGGAGTTTTGTTCAAATTTTAAAATAGAACACTATAAAAAAAAAACTGTCCTCAGCAAAAGTCTAAAAATAAAAGGCTTAATTCTAAGCATTAGAAAGTTCATTGGAGTTCAATCTTTACCTACAGACTTTCTCTGTCCGGGTGCCATTGAACCTTACAGAAGTAAAAAAAAAAAATCCATAAATAACGTTCGATGTAGTACGTGACTAATGTGACGTAAAGTTATTTATTTACTTAAAAGATCCAATGTGTTCCATCGCCGCCATATCATCGGTGCTATTTAGAAATATACCCTTCGTTTTAAATGGGGTTGAACTTCGCTGTCTATATGCTTTTAAACCATTTCCGATGGGAGAAAGCATCCTGCCTGCAATGACTGTGTGGGCTATGTATGGGTGGAACATCAAAGTGGCCCATAAAATTCAATTGAAGTGATGTTGAAATGCGATTGTAAATTGAACATTAAACTGCCCCATATAGTTGGTATTGTCACTTCCATTTGGAGATGTAAATTTTGATTAATTTCAAATGGAGTTTTCTCGTTGCAAAACGTTTATGGCTTAAAAATAGCGTGTACGTAATGTTGGTGTGAAAGGTCCTTATAATATTATTAAGCAACCCACCCATCGCCTGCCTGATTTCAGTGCCGCACCATGCCAGTGATGCCATCCGAGTTGGTTTACCTACTCCGGGTTAAATTGTAATTGTTTTGATTTTTCGGAAAAGCCTAATGTCAATTTATCCATACGTACATATATATAGCATGTAGGAGTAGGTTTATGATTTTAGTTGCGGGTTTAATAGCGGTTTTGGATGTATACCATAGATGGTTTTAGTTTATGCACGTTTTCATCAATTTCCTGGCATACAACTGTCACGAGTTAATTAGGCGACACATATCGGAAGTGGATTTAGAATTGAACAGAGGTGTCGGCTAAAATTGTTCCTGGCTTCCTATTCCTATATATTATAGTTGCAGGGCTTCTTTTTGACGTTTTTAAAATTGGGATGACAGTGATGGTCATGACGACCATGATGACCACTGTTGGTCACACATCCAACTATAAACTGTTTTATAAATATGTATGGGTATAGCAATAGTGGTTGTTTGGATTTTGATATATTGTGGTGAGTGGCCATTTAATGATTCTATTTTGACTAAATTATTTTCCGTTTTTGAGTACCTATCTAAATTGATGTTTGACTTTACATCAGTTAAAATGTTTTTGTTTATTTTAATGCCTTAGACAAATTTAAAGCTATTAAAAAAAATTAAATTTAAAAACTTGCTTGAATCCAGTTCTCTGGGGTTTTGTTGACATTTACGAAAAATGATTTAAGGAATATTTTCCACAGGAAGAATAAATTATACGAAAGCTTGCGCTAATCTTGTCGATTAAAATAACTCTAAACTTGTACTGAACCAAAACGTTATAATTTTCTCAAATAACTGACACTTCACACCTCCATGCCGAGGCGTTAGGCCGATAGTTACCAAACTTCAATGGTAAAATTACTGTGCCGCCCTATAGTTTACCAATAAAAGCAATAATATTTGTTATAATGAATCCAGGAAGTATATGCAACAAAGTATACTAATCTTGGTTGCTTTAAAACCCATGGAAAGAATATGTATAAAGCCGATATTCCAAGTAATTTACATCTTGTTTCATAAGATGGCATATTCATATTCCAGAACTCTAGTAAATCGTTTTTGGATTTTTTTTTTGCTGAAACGAAACTTAAATATTTATGTTCAACTTAAGCGCTTATGTTTCACTTTTTCCTCAGCGTAAACTGTCACATAAGCTCTTATGTTGAACTTAAATATTTAAGTTTCGTTTCAGCAAATGGCCCTGAATGGCGTAAGAAGAATTCCATATGGTATTACAATATTCCAAAATAGACCTCACAAACGCAAAAAATAGACATTAGGATTTACTTCTCTCAATATTCATTGTAACTGGCTCGTTTCTACCATAGTCAGTATTGGGGTACTGATCTAAGAGAACGTGAGTTGATGTTAATACTCATTACCTCGAGGAGGGCAGAGGAATCAGTTATACCAGACAACAAATATAATATCAGCCACTTCACGTCATTTTTCGAGAGATTGCAAGTTTATGAGCTGCAACCGATCATGATAAGAAGGTAAATTGCAGTTGTCAATCGTCAATCCAAGGAAGTCCCCTCATAGCGATACGTATAGAAACTAGAAATCTACGCTGAACAGCTTTGATTCTCCTAATATGCACGAGGTGATAAGGGGACCATACCTGGCTAGCGTATTCGAGCAAAGGTCGAACAAAGGTTGTATAAGAGGTTGTTGACAAAGCCAAGAACAGAGTTAGCTCTATAGTTACTATGTTGTCATAACAGGATTGGAAGTTAAGTTCACTATCACAGATAACACCCAAATCCCGAACGGTCGTTACTCTGGAAACAAGGACGTTATTTATATAGTAATTTCCTGGTGGCGGACAAAACCATTTTGGAAAATACGTAATTGTTTGGTATTTCCCAACATTGAGTTCTATGTTGTTCTTTTGACACCAAACAAAGAAATTATTTAGGTCATTCTGCAGAAGTAAGGCATCGTCAAGTGAAGAAACTAATCTAAAAATTTTCATGTCATCCGCATACGTAGAAAGTGTCGAATGCTTAATTACGTTTTCCACATCGTTGATTGATAGGATAAAAAGAATAAGGCCCAGATGACTCCCTTGTGGGACACCAGATTTTGCAATGAAAGTATTTGAAATTGAAGATCTAAACAACACTCTTTATTTGCGATCTAATAAGTATACGATTCTATCCATTGAACAAAACCAGAAGGAAATTCCAGAGCCTTTAATTTAAAAGCTATAATTTTGTGAGAGATCTTATCAAAGGCCTTGCTAAGGTCTGTGGCAACAACATTGACCTCATTTTTTTTCTAATGCATTTAAAGTATAAGCAACAAATTCTGTTAAGTCGTGTTACCTATAAGAACTTGGAAAATATTAAGGTTATTTTAAGACAAAAAATTTATGATGCAATTTTCTCGTTTTCGTTTCCTTTTTCTTCCTTTTTTTAAGAAAACAATAAATTGGGCTTTAAAAATAAAAACAAAAATTAGTACTTAATAACGTGTTTTTGTGAAAAAAAAAATAATACTAACATCAAAAAACAACCTAAAAATACCAACAAATGGAAATTTATAACAAATTGCGGGAAAACCGTTACCCTCATAGAAAAAAATTGTAAGGTGGGTAAAAGGTTTTAACTGCTTTTGTGTAAATACAAACAAAACAATTAGGAATAATTTCATAAAAACCGTTATAAGTCGAGAAGGAAGCGAAAACGAGAAAATTGCATCTTAAGTTTTTCGACTTAAAATGACCTCAGGAATTGTTTGCGCCTACATAGCCGACAACGGGACATCCTGTATAAATAAACACGTCTTAAAATAAATCATTAAACAATGAGATGGCAACTTACCGTGGTGTTTTAATGATTTTTGTTTCCAATTTGAGGTCGATCTTAACGAAAATTCCTCCTTCTGCCTTAGCAGGGTAAAATTGACCACCTTCCACATACACCCTTACCTTATTTTACATCTTATACAAAACACCCTGTATAGTTGGATACAATTTCCCTGTCAAATAGAAACTTTTCTGACGCGTGTTCTAATTTAAGTTTAATTTTAAGGAAGTTTAATTTGACCAGTTTATAATTCAGAGATCTCGAAGGAATCCGTATACTCAGAAATATAAACACGATTCCTCACAAAAATTCCTCAGATTTGCTGTCAAAAAACTGAGGAAGGTTTTTTTTTGGATTCGTTGCTCAATTATTTTCTGTCGCAGTCAATCAAATAGAAAGATATGAAAAGCAAGTGTTTTTGAGGAATCTTGTTTATATTTAATGCTCCTGCTCTTTTAAAGTGACGGAGGAAAATTATTGAACGCTCTGAAATATAAACTGATATCTATAAATTTTATTTTATTTACTCAAATTTTTGAATTGAATGACAGCACAAAAATAATGAAGTAATAAATGAAGTCCACGTCCTCATCAGTTGCAGTTTGAATTTTAATTTGTCCAGTATACTCGATTAACGGATACCAGATTCAAATTGAAAATAACACTGTGTAAAGTTCTGGAAGTGAAAGGTTCTGCAGAATCTGACATGGCGCTGTGAAACAATTTTAATTTGCAATCCCTATTTTCTGTATCATCATTTGGTGGCCGTGGAGCTGTTCGTGGTCTACCCGCACGCAATCTTCTCTTAAAAACAAACGAAGGAAAATCAACGAATTGACAAATTGATATTGTAACATGCACTGACGAAAATCGTGTGATATACACAATATCCTTCCTTCCACAAGTCTGATGTTCGGTTTTGTTTTTCATTTCCCTTTCTGGTGTTACTTTACTTATTTTTTTTTGAAAGGCCCTGTGTCGTATGCTTGTGCAATTTGTGAAACAGAGTTTGTAATTTAAATTCGCAATATTGATTGAAATGTTATTGGAATCGTATTGTTTTTTTTTTTGTTAATTGAATTGCACTTTTAATTTGCAACAAAACAGCAACGCCTGGGATTTTAATTAAGGTGTTATTGTAGTGTAAAAATGGTTAAATATTATGTTATGAGTTAAGTACCTAAGTACTAACGGACATATTATTGACTCGAAACCCCTTAAACTGTTTTGCCAAATCACCATGGACAAATAAAGTGTTCAAAAAAACGTACAAATGATAAAATTGTTTTATCAAAATAAGGGGTGTTCTGTTTGGGCAACGTTCCGTGTGCTTCGCTCATTTTGCGGTCGCTATTTGTCCTACCCAGATGACTATTTGGAGTGTAGTGGATAAATTTTAGTCCACTCTCTGGTTCAGTAAACCATCGACCAGGACCCAAGCATCGACAAAATGCAAAATGAGTTTGCAGGAGAATCCGAGGCAGTCAACTTCACGTCGGTCACAAGAACTCGGCATTTCGCAGACAACAACTTAGCAAAATTTGCATCGTGACTGGAGCTTGCACCCGTACAAAATTCAACTAACCCAGGAGCTAAAAGTAAACGACCACAGACAATAAAGTATGTTCGCTGAATGAACTCTGGAGCAATTGGAAACTGACCCTAATTTTCATTGAAAAATCATCTTCAGCGATGAGGCTTATTTCTCGATGAATGGGTACGTGAATAAACAAAATTATCGAATTTGGGACGACACCAAACCACATAAGATCCAGGATCGTCCAATGCATCCCGAAAAAGTCACTCTTTGTTGTGGATTTTGGGCTGGTGGCGTCCAGCGTTGACGAAGTAACACTATCGTGCTTTTTTGACATGATAATTTCCTCGTAGCACAGTGGCACGAAAATTTTCAATATGGCACGTATTTTTATTTCCAGTATTTTACTTAAAATGAAGCAAATTTCAACAAATTTTAATAAAAATTGGTCCAAATTCCGTAAAAAGTGGACACATATTTTTTGACAATGTTCGAATAAAGTTAAATGATTTTCTCTTTTGTATTATACCCCGTAATAAATTTGATTATAGTTTTTTTCAAAAAAATTAGAAGAATTTGTGGTTTTTTCATATGGCACGTTATTTTTTTCAGAAAATATGGCAGATTAATTTTATTTCGGGCGGCAACGCTGGTGGCGTCATCAGTCATATTTCTTTGAGAACAACGTTGGCCAGGCTATCACTGTCAACGGTGGGTGCTATTGGTCGATGATGACCAAATTCTTTTTGGCCTGAATTAGATGATATGGACACCAACGGCATGTGATTTGAACAAGACGGCCGGCGCTACGTGCCAACACAACTCACCGCACATTGGCCACTGATATTGTGCGATTTAACCCTGTTATTCTTTGTCTTGTGTAGTTTTCTGAAGTTGTACATCTTATGCAAATAAACTACAAACCACAGCGGCTCTCAAAGTCAAAATAATCCATGCCAACGGTCAAATTCAGCCTGATTTATGCGCCAGAGTCATGGAAATGCGAACCACCCAGAAAAGCCGCGGTGGACATTGGATCGTGTTATATTCCATACATAATGGCATCGATAGGCCTTTTAAACGAAATAAAAAAATTTGATGATACCTTACACAAACTTAGTTTTATTTAAATTTAAGGTTGAAAAGTGCTTCAGATGAATATTTGCATATATGTAAAATAATGATTTAATGATTTGTTTCATTTCAGCTTCTGTTCATAAAATGAAAAAACTATTAATTAAAAACAAAGAAGGAATTCATTCCATCTAATGTAAAAAATCATAAGTTTTATAAAGATTTAAATAAATCTAATGAGAGTTTTCATACATTATTAGAAAATTACATAAAATTAATGCTTTTTTTCATTTAAAAAAAGAAACTTTTCTTAGAATTAATGTCAGAGTTCATAAAATAATAAAAAAAAATATTGAAAACAAAGAAGGAATTCATACAATCAATGAAAAATATTATATGTTCTATAATTTCGTGCATACATTTCAAGAAAAATTTTAAAAACCCTCAGAAATATTACATACACTGAAATCTTTGAATTAATGTAAAACGTCATAGATTCCATGAATTTTTACATAAATCGTATGTAATGGTTCATACTTATTAAGAAAAATTACATAAAATTAATTACTTTTTTCACTTTACAATGAATTTTTTCTTAAAATTTATGTAGAGGTTCATAAAATAATTAAAAAATTCATTAACAATCAAGGAAAAAATTCATGAAACTGAAAAAAAAGCATTTAAATTTCAATGAATTCTAACTTACATAAAAAATGAAAAAGTTCTTATATTTTATGAATTATTGCAAGAAGTATAAAATCTATCGGTTTAGTTCGGTTAAATGTAGTCGGTTTAAGGGCTTTTTCCTTGATATCATGTACCTTTTTGGTTCAGTGTGAAAGACCCTTTACATATTACATATTATGATAAACCATATATCATAGAATTTTGGATTATAGAATTTTTTATTTTGACATAAAGTAAATTATCAACTCAACTCAAATTTTTAATAAATGATTTGAAAAAATATTGAAATATACAACTTTTCATTAAAAGCTAAAAAAAATTCAAGAAAATTTAATTTCAAATGAAAATCAAAACAAAAACGTTCTCTTCTCGTATAGGTTTAGTACAAATTACAAGTATACAAGTTTCATATTAATAAATTTATGTGTACCTACATGTAGAAGTTTTTACAAAATAAAATTCAGAAAAATTCTCATTCTCCTTCAAACAACTTCAACAACTAACTATGAACAACAAATCCAACTTCATATGCAATATGCATATCCGACATAAATTACGACTCAAGCTTGAAAATTATTAAATTTCTATTCGGATTCTTTTTCGTCCTTGACAACATCACATTCGTTGGTCTCTGAATTGCCACACGCTGCTGTACGACGAATATATCCAAAATTATTTTGACAAAAAAACAAAAAAAAGAATCCTCAAACGCTCAACTGCTGCGCAGTATTAAATGCAACAGATGGTCACTTCTGTCCTAGGTGAAGTTTTTTTATATAAATAGTGATGTTGCCGTTTTCTGCGTTGCTGATGCATTGCATATGCCTCTTCCAAAATAGCGAATATTCTTTTTCCACCAAAGACTACGTAGGTACCATCAGCGATAAAAAGTTGTTGTTAGTTTTCAAACAAAAACAAATTTCCAAAAAAAAAAAACACACATATTTATTCACGCTTTTCCGAGGCAAAAAAAAAAATTCTGCTCGAACAGCGAGACAACAAAAACGAGCGCACAAAAAGTCTGACAAAATAATAGTAAAATCCTTTCGGTAAAAAGGACGAAAGGAGCCAAAATGCAGCCATATAGTCGGAGCCAGAGCACAACATGATTCTATTAGTGGTTCTCGGGCTGTATGTGGTGTGTGCTGTACTCTGGGCGGGTGAAAAAAAAAATTTTTCCTCACCAACTTTTCATGAATTCACACATAATTAACTGGCGATGGCGTTGGTGGGTGCATGTCAGATATTTTTGTTTCACAGTTCGAGACACAAAAACTGACTGCTGATGGCAGAATAAAGGAGTCGGACATCATCGCATACGTAACAAATTTACATTAGAAAAAGAAATGAAACGTCCGGCTCCGAGCCCGTTGGGTTAGAGGAAGTTGTCAGCAATTTTCAGCACCGAATCATCTAATGGGATTAGATGGGATGTCGTGTGGCCCCATTTATATGTGTGAACGGGCATTAAAATTAATTCGGAAACTTTTTGCCGGATAATTTAAACAATTAAAGCAATTATGTACTTTAACTTGGGTTTATAAAATTAAAAGACATATGGGGGTTAAAGCAAAGCGCGCACCGAAGTGGCGACCGAGTGAAATGGTAATGGCGTGGTGACTAAGTAGTAAGTGGCAGGTGGCATTGCTAAAACCTGTGCAAATGCAAACAAATAAAGACGCACTCATCAAAGTGAAATGGATGTGATATTTTGCAGGTTGTGTGGTTCCAGTATGGCGCCACTTATCTCGAACATGTTTAATTTTCAAGTGGCAAGTGAGTGGCGACGAAGTATTTTTTTTTTTTTACTGTTATCTACTACTACTGTAATAACTGATGAATCGGTGACACCATACGTAGTTTGCCACCGCAGTGCGCGTTTATTCACTTTCATACCACTTCGCCAACACTCCATCACAAAGCCACTAGTTCACCACTCAACTGCCACTCGCTACTCCCCAACCACTCCACTTCGTCTCCACATCAGTAAAGTAAATAGCATCTATTTAAATGAAGGTATGTGTGTTGCAGAGTTGTAAAAACTGCAGTCTTTTCGGTACTGCAGTTAATTGACTAAAAAGTCTAATATTAATAAGTCTTTTAACTTACAAAAATACTTTAACTAAAATCGAGCAGTCAGTACTAATATTCCGACTGTGCAGTTAAAAAAAAAGTTAATTAACTTTTAGTTAATTAACTGCAGTACTTTTTAACTGCTTTTAGTCTTTTTAGTCATTAAAAAGTCTTTGTACTGCGATGATTTAGCTTTTAGTCAGCAAGTCTTTTAACTTCAGTCAATTAACTGTAAGTCTTTTAACGTTTTCTATAGTCTTTTAACTAAAAGGCTGTGAAATAAAAAAACTTGTTTTAGCAACAAAATAAAAGAATAGGTCTTTGGATTTTCAAAAACCTGTAATATTGTATTATAGGTACTTCGGTTGATTTTAAATAATTATTAATGCACTTTAAGTCAATGCTTTAGAAAATGGTCCCTCCCTTATAAACGGGGGGACATAGACCCACTATCCTAAATGATTTTTTTCTAAGTACATGTCTGAAAATTATTTTATAAAGTCATGGTCAGTAACTTGGAAAAGTCCATTATACTTTTTACCTTTGAAGAAACAGTATTTTTCATAGTGAATGCAAAAACTGTAGCAAATAAATTAAATTAGGAAATTCTAACCGTCATCGCCTGTTTTAACCCCATAAACTCTCTTCCAAATCATCAATGGAGTAATTTTGAATACATAATACTTACTTTTTCTGTTATTTTTGGGTAAAATTGATCAATAAACACTAAATTTTGTAGGCTAATGACCGATTGTTTAGATTTCTTGACATTTCTCCAGCCCGCATCTTCCTTAGTGTTGCTCCAAGCGAAAATATATATATAACATTTTCTGTAGGAAATTTAATTTACTTTAACTCTTTGGTGCGAACTTTTTCACGTAAGCCCTTGGTTTTCGAAATATTCGCGAAAAAACTAAAAAAGGGGACCTTTAACCCCCTCTCCTGGATTAAGCTCGCGGCCCTGGTCTGGGGAATTTTGGTATGTTGGACCTGAGGGTCACCCCCACCACTTAAAAAAATAACCCAGACTACACGATTTATTTCATTTATTTTTCCTTCGTTGACTGGACTAGATGGCAGTATCATGGAGAAGATGTTCTTGAATTCATACAGATATTTTGAGTGCTAGAACCAATTTTTCTTATTCCTAAGAGATTCCTAGACTGTTAGCACAATATCAGTATCTCTTGCCAGAGGATTTACAAAAAAGTTTTGCTTATAACGCGAGTGCCCTCCACTACCATCAGAACCCCATTTCCACGTAAATTCTAAAGTATATCACCGTCTTCTAACTGGTTTTCGAAAGTTTCAAGGTGTGCGGCAGACAAACGTTGTAGTGTCAAGTCCCGCAACGGCTGTAGCTTGACTTCACATAAGGTTTCGTTTCGGTTATGGTTAAAAAGTTACTCATTGGATAACACTCTTTTTGTACTTCTAAAATAGTATCGTAGGCTGGGTAAATATTAGCATTTCTTTCTTTCGCGTTTTTTTTTTAAGTTTTGTTTTGTCAGTTTCAAATCAGTTATAGGTAGGGGCTAGGGCTTCTTCAGGTGTATATGGTTTGATCGTATTCGGGCTTTCGGGGTCTTTAAGCTTTTTAAGAGTTTTCGGAGAACGCTAGACAACCCTTTTGACGACTTCGGCTTGAGAACGCTTTCCTTCTATTCTTAATTTAGACTCAACAGCAAATGATAATTCTTAGGCTGATCTTTCCATTAGTTTTTGAATTTTGCATTTTTTAGCTCTGTTTCTGCACTCTTGGAATTCCTTGTCCAGAGGTTGTTGGCACATGACTTTCAGGAAACGGAATTTGGAACTCTTTTTAAAGCCAAATCTCTTCAGCTTTTAAAAATCCTTCTGGAGACTTTTTTTATCTTTATAATTTTTAAATAGGTGTTATACGAAAATTTTGCTGTATTCGATGCATTTATTATGACCACCTTCTTCAAGAACGGTTATTGACTTTGTTGACATCACGTACTGCAAAACAGCACTTGCACAAACCGTTACTGACGACTTGAAAAGATTTTTACTATGAATGAATGAAAAAATTTCTTGACGTGCGTCGCCCTGAAAAGGGCGGATTGATACCTGTAAAAAAAAAAAAAATTGGGCTGAGCGGCCCAACTCTCTCTCACTTTTTTTTTATTGATCAAGAAATAAAAAAAAGTTAGCTTGTCACTATCAACACACACAATTTTTTCGCATATTTTTGTTTATAACTTTTCCACTTTTTGCCATACTTTTTGCAAAATGTCTTGAATGTAGTTAAACCTTGAGAATCTAGTAGAATGCTACAATAACTGGCTAAACAGAATATAATGCTGGAACTAGAGCCGCAAACGGAACTGGAAGAGCTGTCAAAAAGTGTCGTACGTTATTTTTTTTACGTGCCCACAATGCAGCTATACAGCTTTGAAAGTATTTTGAAGAAAAACAAAAGAACATTCTAGTATACAAGCTCAGAATTCACATTTTTTGTTTCCAATAATTTTCCATTTAATAAATAATTTTTTTTCGCGATACAAATAACAACAATATTTTTTTCGGACCTAAAAAGTTGTTTTTTTTTTTTCATACAAATTGAAACGTCAAAAGTGTTGTACGTGAAAAGTTAAAAGTTGGTGAACTCTTCCGTCTGCGTCTGCAGTTCCGTATGCTTTTAGGTGTCTCCAAAACAATTCTAGTTTTAGCATTTCGAAACCCTTATGATATGTTTGGTTTAACCTATTTGTATCTAAATGCAACGATCCTAATGTCCTAATTTAAAATAACTTCACGTCTCCAATGTAATCACAGTTTAAATTAACTCCCTATACTCATTTATTCAAGGACACGTTCAAAGAGCTCATCAAAAAGCAATTCCTGAAAATATATCATTTCCCAATTCTCATTACTGTTAACGCAAGTATTTTTCAAAAAACAAAAAACCACAATAGCATCAACTCAAATACCAAAAACAAACAAATCTAGAAAGGACTGTCGTAAGGAAGTTCGAAAATATGCGTATCATAAATCCATTCGTCTATCTATTCCTGATATTTCAAATCATATACATGAACTATATATATAATCATCTATGTATAAAGCGAAGGATTGTCAAAAAGAGAAAGATTATTGTTATCCTGTCGCCAAACCAGCCCAGAACATATTTATAGCACATGGAACAATCCTTCTTATGCGTCAACAGAGATATTGTTGTTGTTATGACTTCAATCTACACAGAATGCACAGTACTTCATGCATAACCTCTTAGACGCAGAAAATTCCACAGAGACCTGGCAACTCGTCCATGTCAAAGGAATTCAGAATTGTATCGGAACATCAAGCTCACTTGCAAGCCATTCATTAAAATCCTGCAAGGATATGAAGAATAAAATAACAGAAACAGGAAGAAGACAAGGAGGGTTTTATTAAAATATGCATTCAAATTCGAATCTATGAATTACTCAATACGAAAATGAAGAAAAGTGTGGAGTTAGTTTTTTAGAGTATTTTGATGAATAAAACCGAAAATAGGAAATAGGAAAATTTTGTTATTTGCAATACATATTTACAATGACACCAACCTTTTTTTATTTTCTTGGAAATAAGAAATACAAGTCTATAATGACCAAAACATTAAATATCTTAAGTACATCTATTTTTATAGTTTCACGTGAAATAGATTTAAATCATGGACTAGGGCGTTAACGTTCCTGTATCGAAAATAAATCAGCAATCTGACGAAGATAACAAAGTTATGATTCCTAGGCTCTATACTTTGTACATAGGTGCAACTTACATAATTAAATAATTGATTATTTACTTACATATTACATACACACATATCGTAAGAATAATGGCCTAGAAAGTCTTTAAAAGAACCTATCAATTTCGAAATTTGACACTTACAATTAGTGGTAAATTTTCTTTTCCACCAAGAAGGCCATTTACGACACGCCATCTATCGGACCATTATATCCACCGTTTACATTTTGATAAGGTGTTACAGCTCATCACCTAAATTAAAATGGAAAAAAGTATAATAAAATATGTATATTAATAGAGTATTGTTCATTTTATGTGACACGTTTATAAATAAAATGCAAAGGTTGGTCGCACAAACTTGCTATGATCTACGAACAGTGGTTTTTTAAGGTTAAAAAACCTTTTATATCATCTGGATAAAAGAAATAAATTATTAAGGGGAACCATTAATTTATATTAGCTATAAAAAACAGCAACGTTCTGCACCACATATACATACATGAAACTTACACTTTACACCGAAAGAAATTCATTTAAATCAACATATTAAATTAGAAATAAATTGATTTTTTTTTTAATCAAAAGTATTTTTTTTTTAATTTTTGATATAAAATGTTACTATAATTATGAGAAAATTATGAATTATCATACTGTTTTTTTTTTTTTTTTTTTTAAACAATGTTGTTTTTAACAATAAATTTAATTGATTTCTGATGATTATACAAATAATTTTATTTAAATCCTGTAGATAATTTAAAAATCCGCATAGTAAAAATTAAGTACAAGTCGACCTTGTTGTTTTGGATATCAATTAACGTTTTTGAGAAAATAAAACAAAATAGTTTTAACGTGGGACATGCTTTATTAACCACTTTTTGGAACAAAACATTTCACCAACATTTATTAAGTGGCATGGTAGTGACCAGCCAATCTTTCGGCACTACCCCTTTTCACAAGAACAAACTCAAGCGATTTTCGACCCCCCTCTTACTTCGGAACCAAAAATGTCAGAAACTTCAAACCAGAAACTTCAAGCCATATAGCTAAGCGAGGACAGGGGCCTCACCAAATTTTAACTCCTTACCATTAGTGGTTTCTGAGATATAAGACGTCAAAAATTACAAAAACTAACTAACTGACTCACTGACTGACATCATCAAAACTATGGGGCACTTCCCTACACCGTAGAATCTTATAATTTCGCCTTGTGGTGTATTATGTTACTGTAAAAGCCGAAATAATGAAATTCTAGAATTTATCGGTAAATCCTAGAGCACCCAGCATTACGGTGTATAAACATTGAGGTATGTAAACAAACAGTGAGGTAGGACTTACCGGTAAATTCTAGAATTTCATTGTTTCAGCTTTTTACGGTAACATATACAAAGTAAACAATCGTAAATTTGAGGTTTTCTATAGAGGAGGCGTGGTATCCGCCCACTTTCTTAAAATTGTTATGAATTATATCTTGAACTTCTGATTGTTTTAGAACGCTGAAATTTGGTATAGCGATATGGATTTTGCAATGCATGCTATAAGGAAAAATTAAAAAGTTTGAGTTTTATCATTCAGGGGGCGTAGAATCCACCAACTTTCTCATAATTATTATCAATTATATATGGTTTCGTGATTGTACTAAGAAGAGGAATAACAAAAATAAAAGAAAAATATTTTTGTTATTGTTTAGTTATGTGATTGTTCTACAATGATGGAATTTGGTAGGGCTGAGGTGCAAGCAAAAATTGAAAATTTCAGATTTTGTGTTCAAAAAAGTTCCAATTTTCTTGAATAAAATTAACTTCAGAGATGAGACTAATTTCTGGTGTTACGTTAAAAAGTAAAATAGGCTTCGGAATGAAGAGCAACACGAAAAGGTTTAAGAGGCTAGAGATGCTATTGGATGTTTAAAAAAATATAAAAAAAAGCAATGATATGATATGTGCATGCGCGTAGTTAAGAGGGGGGGGGGGGGGCAAGGGTGGCCAATGCCACTAACACCGTTTCAAAATTACGAACAATTTTAATAAAAGTGTTTTTTAAATTTTCTCTCACCGGCTTATTAAATAAAAATAAAACATCTGCTTAAGCACACTTAATATTGACGAGAGTAGAAAACCTTCTTAAATATGCATTTTTACAAATCTGAATTTAACCCCCTTTTTTGTTTCGTTACAAATATTTGCTATTTTTCTTGAGATTTATAGACAAATATCTTTAATATTCCAACGAAGAATTAAAAAAAAAATTGGGAGGATAATCAATTTATTGGCTTTAGATAATAAATTACGTAAAAACAAATTCGCTTCAACAGCACATGTAAACGTTGTACCTAAATATTACAAATAAGCAAACATAAGATAATGTCAAAAATCCAAAGAAAATTTGGTTACGTTTTCAAAAATACCCCGTAGGTACAGCCATGATCTTAAACTTGTGGTCAGCTTGCTGTCTGCCCCCCCTCCCCCCCTTCGAGGGAAAATCCCTAACTACGCCAATGGGTATGTGGTTGAAAAGCTCATTGCCTCAGCGGACTGTCCGTCGTATTCGATAACGTATACCACGCATAAGATTTATTTAATTCTGACGATATTAGTTCCTGCAAGACGGTGGGGGCAGACGGCGACACAGCGCACTATGGGATGAAATGGCATTTTACCGCGCCAAAAGTGGTCAAAAAAATGGCCTGCGATTTGCATGAAATTTTCAGAAATCGCTCTCAATACTTGACTATGAATAACCCAATTAATGGTTTCTGAAAAAGTTCATACAAAGTTTTGTTATCCATCTCTTTCTGGACGTGTATGAAAAAACTGAATTATAAAGACTAATTTGCTCCTTTTTCAAACTGTCGTTTTTAATTCTATAAATGAAAGAAAGTTGTAAGAAAACTTTTTTTCTGGTCCACTGGTATATTAATTATTGAAAATGATTAAAATCAGTAATATTAATTAACTGGTTGTGTAAATTTTTTATAATTTTACAGAAACAAATTTTGTTCCGCTATATATTTTGTAAAAAGCACGCCAAGATCCTGCAATCTCTCGCAACCTCAAATTTCTGCCTCTATTAAGTATGTCAATCTCTATATTACCATTATCAAACAAAATTCGTTGAAAAAACTTGACAGAATCGAAAGATATTCGACTTTTTATGAAAACAAACGTTAACCGCGAACATGACAACGCAATCACAAAGGTGATTCAAGAAAGCAGTTGGATATGATTTTTTTGATAAGTTTGTCTAGTGCCTAATTTACTCTAGTTTGGTTATTATTTTGCGATGGGTACTTAACATTTTTATAAAAAATAATAGATTCATGTATAAATATCGTTTTTTTTTTTTATTTATTTTTTTTTTTTTTTCAAAAATTAGAAAAAAAATGTGAAAAATTGAAAAATGGGTTTCAAAGTTACAGTTAATTACGTATTTTATACCTTAGACTTCGAGATACAAAAACAACTTTGTTATCCAATGTCCTGTAATCATTTATTTAAAATTAAATTCAAAAGAAAAAATTTAGGTTTTTAATTTTTAAATTTCTCAAAAACTAAAAATCGTAAAATAGATCCCCCCTTCCATATATTTTTTGTTTGCCTTGACACAACCTACACAAATACCCACATTCCATACTTTTCGCGGGCTCATTTCATCCCACAGTGCGGTACGGGGCTACTATAACCACACAACTCGTGAGAATTGTGTAAGAATATGGATACGAAGATTAACGATTTGGAAAAAACGTTATTAAAAAACTATACCGCATATTATTAAAATTATAAACTAGTCGAACTTTGTTAATTTTAATTTAATTAAAAATAATGTAGATGTTTTATTTACACACGACAGGCCACAGATACTTTCTTACCATCCAATTGCACTCCCCCAGAACCAAACCAGTTGATTTATACCCATTGATTCAATAATATGTATTTTTGGATTTTTATATAATTTTTGAAATAGCCACATGAAAACTCATTCACCATCTACTAATGAATTGAGTTATCATTAATCGAGTTCTAGGTATATGGATGGTCCTACCCCCCCCCGTATACTTCATACACTTTTGGATGCACATTGGGTTTGCATTTTGCGTCATCTAAAACGAAAACGAAAAGGAAATGTGTTGTTTGCTCGAGAATCGAGATGCTGCATCTGAAAAATGTCCTTTATGCATCTGTGAACCTTTGGAAAAATTATGTCTCTCCACCACATGGATAACAGAAAACGGCAGCAGGACGTTCGCTGATGGTTGCAGTAGTTCATAGTCGTTCATCACCGCTTCAATGAGAATTTGTCGCAACATTTAATCAAAGTCGGCTGCTGCCATTGAATTGATACCGCTCCTACCATCACCGTCACCGTCACCGTCACCATTATAGGATATCTCTGGAAAAACTAGGAGACAACGGACGTCTGTCCTTTTATACAACAGGTTTTTGAACGTTGCACAACCTCTGAAATTCAATTTGAAAGTATCTAAACTTGTACCTGAGCTCAGCATCACCAGTTCAGAGTGCAGAGTGTGTACGCCAATCATTTTTGTTTTGAAGTTTTTTATCTTTTTTATCTGTTTAGATTTTTGTGGGATAAATTTCGCTTGGTCTCCGTTGACCACAAAATCTAGCCAGAGGCTGGAAATCAATTTGTAAGCTGACCTAAGCATTTTCAAAATGTTGAGTTTTGGCTTTTTGTATGTGGAGTTTATATGGAAGAGGTACCTTTGGCCGGTCAAGTTTGTGGCTGGCTAATTCGCTGGTTGATTGCAGGAGTGTGGGGGGGAGTATATGTATATCTAGTCGTAGGCAAGCTTAGGCGTTCTGGAATTTTATCCGCAGATGTTTGTTTAGTATACGAACGGGCTGGGACTATGGGTGCGCATATAGAGATGTTTGTATCTCTGAGGGGAGCAGCTAATCTCTTTGGTGTTTAGAAAATTGTTCAGATTTAGAGATGGATCCCATGCCGGGTGACAATAATGATGAGGGAAGGAACTATACACACAAGTTGCAAGCGGTCATCATGGAAGGACGAACGAAAGAACGAAAAAAATACATGTGAGCGATGCGGAAAATGAGATAAATATCAAGGATTTAATCCGTCAGGAAGTGGAACGATGATGCGGATAGTCCTTGGACGATATTTGGAGAGGGCGAAGGAGAAGAGATCACTGATGTGTGATGGTCGGTATATAGGTATCTACTATATATACATTTGTGCAAGACTAAACATACTACATACAACATAAATGTATGTGGACCGCATTGACGTTGCGATTCTTTGCTTGTCAACTGACGATGATGAAACTACTGCTGATGTCGTTTCGTTGACGAAGGTTTTCTTTTTTGTTTCCTTTTTAAGGAAAAACTAGTGCGGCAGCATTTACTATAGCTACAACCTCTAGCTATATGAGTACTGTTTGATTAAATAGAGGTATCCGCAATTGCAGATACTTTTTAACATGACAAAATTGAAATAGGGGCAAAGGAATTTGAACGTAATAGGTATAAAGGATATATTTTCCATTTCCTGCACATCATGCAGAAAATGCACATAGGAGTAAAAAAATAATAAATATTGTTATTGGATAATTTTATATATTAGCTAAAGGCCAAGATGTAATTCATGTGATGTCAAATAAAACAATAGAAGTGGCCAACTTAAATCAATCCAATAATTTTATTAATAGGTACGACAGGAGCTGACTGAAAGAGATTGAAAATCGACTTTAAGAAAAATCCATGAAATCGATACGCTCAACCTTCTTATAGCTTAATTTAAGGCCATTTAAAGCATTAGGCTAGGTTAGGAGGGGCATGCCCAGCTCTGAGGCTGCTGCGTACACGGGGGCCTATTGGTCCATTGTGATTCCCTATAACAGAGATAAAACCTAAACTATCGGTTGACATAGACTGGTTTATTTACAAACTGTGCTTTCTATGTATTTTCTCAAGTTTGCCATTGAGACCTGCGCTAAATCGTCCAGTTCTTATACAAAACTGTTTCTAAAGTAACGGAGGCGGTTTGTTTGGGCAGTCGCACAGCAGTTGTTTAATGGTTTCTATTTCTTCATCATCCTGACAGCTCCTACAGAAATCGGGTGCGTAAACACCCAATATAGTGGCCATTTTGCCAATGGCACACTGTCCCGTTAGTACACCTATCAGGGTTCTAATGTTCTTTTTACTCAGCGATAAAATATACTGAGATTCCTTTTCATTAATTCTAAGGCCATAAACTTCTAGAGATGGCGCAATCGTTCCTGGATATTCAAGAGTTATTACTTTGCTCTTTCGTTATTAGGTCTATTTTCTTTTTGATCACGCCGATCGGGACGTCTGGTCCCGTATCTAATTGGCTAATACTGTCTCTATTTGTCATTGCCTTTCCTTACCAGTGCATCTGCTATGTCATTCCCTTCTATATTGCTATGTCCAGGAACCCAGCAGAGTTTGACTTGGTTTAGTTACTACTTTTAAACCATTAAACCATTTATAGAACTGCAATTACTTTCAGCATAATGGTTGACAATGTTTAATAATGACGATGTGGACGTAATTAAATTTCGAAAGACAAAAGTCTCAAAACAAAATATTTGTGAGCATTAGCATGGTGAGATTGAGACAAGAAAAGGGCAGTTGCTTTAATTTTAGCACAAAGCCATAAGTTTTAGGTCAAAAATCTACAATAAAACATAGAGTTGATTTGAGAACAAAGTTTTCAAATTAAATCACCATCAAAAATCATAGATAATAAAATTTCAGTTGAAAATAATTCAAGAGCCGCTTTGGGAAAATCCGAAGAAAAATGTTTTAAATAAAATTAAATAAAAAAGTACGCATACGCCCGAGTGAACATCAAAATTCTGCTTCTTTGTTTTTCGTACCGATTTGTACATCATCATTGGTTTAGAGTACAAATCAGGCTGTTTTAACTGTAAGCCAACGATAAAGTCGAAAAACTAAGGATTATGTTTGTTTTTATCGTTATAAATTTTTTTAAGAGATCATTTGAATGCTTTTATCAACTTATGATCAAAAATATTATGGAAATGACTAAAAAAATGCGAACTGTTTATGCTAGAGGTTATAAAATGATAATTTACCTTAATTTATCAAAAAACAGAAAAAAAAATAGAATCGACTTGATAAAATAAATTGGGGGAATCCACCTCACTCATCGATCTATATAGCTGTCTACCACAATGCAATTTTTATCGATTCGCACATAATGTCATAAGTCTTAATAAACTCGTTCTCACCGGTCGGGATTTTATTCGCCCTTATTTATTAGTAACTGTTACAATTTATATCGTGGGTTTGCTTTTTTACTTTCGTTACGAATCAAAAGTAATTTTGGCTTAAAATCTCCTAGATTTTGTTAAAAAATGTTTGTTACCAAGTTTGATATAATCGATACATCTGTTTTGACTGTAGCGGGAAAAGAATTGTGATACCAACTTTGTTTGTCTTTGAAAATCTGAAATTCGATTGCTTTATAGTATACGTTATACCTATATACAGGGTGATTCACCTAAGGTGTGTCAAAAAGTTAGATCGTATATGTTGGATCGAGATAAGAAAAAAATCGTATGGGAGTGGGGTCTATTTTCCCCCGTTTAGCCGGGATGGGAAATTTTATAAATAATTGCTCTTAATACAGAAAAAAAACGTTAAAAAAAAAAACGATTACACTTACAATGCCATGATATACTTTTTTGTAAAGCCAAGAATTTCTCGTTTTATATTTTTAAATAAAGCTGTTTTAGGGAATAATTTTAGAGTTACATATTAATTTTCAAACTTAAATTTCAAAAAAAAAATTAAAAAAATGTTTTTAAACTATTTTTTGTCCAAATTTTACGTTTTTAAGTAATATTTTTAATACTCAATGCTCCTATTCATTTCTAGTCAAACATAACAAGCTGAATGCCTAAATGTCTTTTAGTTTTTGATAAAATTGGAAAAAAACGAAATCTATTTTACTACTTAATTAGTAGAAATAGGATGTTTGTAGCAACAAAATATAATGGATAAAAGTCGAATTTAAAGAAAACTTATGTCGAATTTCTTTTACCAAAGAAATAAATCGATTTTCTAAACAGAACCAATTTTTTTTTTCAATATAAGGAATTTGTCCAGAAAAATTGAATTTTTCTTCTAAACAAATCGATTTTTTTCTTAAAAGGAATTCGACATTACATACTTTTAATATTTTACAATTTCTCAAAAACTTGAATAACCTTAGTTTTCTATTTTTGACTAAAAACTACTAAGGGCATTGAATTTTTGAAAACAAAATTTGTACTTAATAATGTAAAATTTCGAAAAAAATAGTTAGAATTTTGTTTTCATTTTTTTTTTGTCAATATTTTGAGTTTTAAAATCAACATTTCAAAAACTATTCCCTAAAACAGCTTTATTTAAAAAACAAAATAAAAGGGTATATCGTTTTAGGTGTAACCGTTGATTCTCAATAATTTTTTTTTGTTTCAAGTCAATTTTTTAGAAAATTGGCCCTCCAGCGAAAATAGACCCCCCTTCCCATACGATTTTTGACCACGATTCAACCTAGATGAATCACCCTGTATACATAATATAATATATCATAAGCACAAAAAAAAAAATTGAAAAAAATAATAAACATAAAGCTTATCTCTAATTTTTTGTACATTTAAAGTTATCTTTATGCGGCTGACAAAAAAAAACATTATTTCCTTAATACTTTAGCTTTATACTGCCATAAACAACGGTTATTCTTTATATATTATTCTTTACGTCTCAACTCAAGTTTGGAAAAAATGTATTTAACGTGGCATTATGATTAGTGCGAATAGGACTGTCATATTTAAGGCCTAGGAATTTAATGGAAGCACATGTCACATGCATTTTTCACGAGCAAAATATCTCTTGCAAGCAATAGACAAATTCAGTAAAAGTATCTTTTGCCATGAAAAAGTTCGGATTCAGAAGAAATTTGTAGGTCCGCTCCATTTTTGTAACTTTTCCAAGAAAACTGTTGATAATTGTACGGAATGAATTATGAATATTGAATATGTTGTTCAAAATTTAAATTTCAACCGGTAACTTCTAGAATTTCCAAATTTAAGAATTTTACTACAGTAAAATACTACAAAAATAGTCAAGGAGAAATTTTGGACAGCAATAAAAGTTCTACAAAAAATTTATTTTTAAATTTTATTTCACAAAAACCCAATCATAAAAATGATTGTGTTATAAAATTACCAAAAAACGTTCATTCAAAAAAATTTAATCGGCTGATCCATTGAAAAAAACAAAAAATAAGCCAGAAAACGTGTGCTACCAAAAATTTTACTGATAATAAGCCGTTTATTCAAATCATTCTACCCGCATCTATACAAATTTTGAATAAAAGAAGATAATACAATATATCATTACGTTTACACTAACAAAATTGCTAATATTTCTGCGGTAAGCAATTATTTAAAATATCATTTTAAGAAAAAAAAATCAAAAATGCATGATTATTTATTCTCTTTGATTTTTGTCTACCTTTTCCTTACATATAATAAACAAAATTAAATGGAGCCTATGTTATCTCAATATATGGGCACGTGAGCTGTGGAGATACGCATTAGTCAGCATGGGATTTAACTCTTGTTTCTTGTAATCAAAAGTAACTACGTACTTATTTCGAATAAGTCACTCGGGGAACCCTCCAAGATAATACCTATCACATGTTTGTAGACAAAAGAAATCGAGTCCATAACTAATCCTCTTCACATACTTTTTGTGCTAAAAAAAAGTGTATCGGTTCGACAAATGATTAAGCTTTGTAACTTCTTGCTCGAACGTGTCGTTTTACTGGCATTTTGGTAAAATACTTAGGGCCAGTTGTACAAATTTACGCTGAACCGCAGATCAACTAAACTCGAGTTAAATCGTATACCAGGTTCAACTTCAAATGCGTTGTACAGTCGTGGTTCAGGTGAGAGTTAACTGAACTCGAGTTAAAGTCTATATACTAGAAAAATTGAGTATATAATATAGCTTACGTCAATGTCAAATGTCAGTCGATTGCTCGATTTGTGAATTTATCGCACAAACATCATGAGTTATTTCACAAGGTTTGCTCAAATCATTCTTTTAAATGCCGAATTATAATGATAATCCTCAATCGAAAAAGAAAATAATACTAAAAATAAGATTGTGACGACACAAAAATTCCAAGATGGCGGCTCGGGTGTATAAAATAAGCATACCTTGTATCTGTTTATCGTGACTGTCAAAAAAATTCAGTTTGAAGTGAGATAGCATGTAAAGGTACAAGAAACATTCTACATCAAAAATTATAATAGCCAATCACATCCTTGAACCCTGGCTGACTCTCAAGTTAACCCGCCGAAATCGGCGAGTTAAATTTTTCGTGGTTCAGCGGTGAGTTAAGTCTTAAACCTCGATTGTACAACACTTCATAGCAGTTGAACTGAGTTCAAATCTTGAACCACTGCTGAACCACGACTGTACAACTGGCCCTTACAGGAATAAGGGTGAACAATAATTGAAGCTCTGAGTTTAAAGGCTGATTTGCAATGGCGCGTTCGCGTAAGAGACGCTTACGTATACGTTTACAAGCTTTACGAACGCGTCGACATGACAGACGACTTGCAGAGAACCTGAAAATCAAAATGAACCTACATAACTGTAATTTCGAATTCCTTTCAACAAACTATTTCATTATTTTTTAAACAAAATCGATTTTTTTCTTTCAATAAAAGGAATTTGTCCAGAAAACCCGATTTTTTCTTCTAAATAAATCGATTTTTTTGTTGAAAGGAATTCGAACACTAGTTTAACTGTCAGTTGATTTTTTTTCAACTTTAACGTTGAGGTAGCTTATGTTACGTTGGTTTGTGTACATGCTAATAGGTGCCAAATCGTAACATAATACCCAACGCGTCATTGTAAACAATTTGCTTAAATTGCTATGTGTGAGCTTTCGCGTTGAAAGAAAAATCTGTCAAAGCGACGCCCAACGCGGCATTGGAACTCAGCCTTAAGAAGAGGGTAAGTGACAACTTCGATTTTTTAATTTTTTTTTTCCAATGTAAAGACTACATTAAAACTTTATTTCCTGTGTGATTTGCCTTCTACGATCTCTGGTTTTGAATTGAGCTTGAAAAATGATATAAAGTAAGTAAATGCAACAGGGAAGTATTATTATAATTATTTATTGTATTATTCATACTAGAATGTCGGTTTATTAGACTTGACCATTCTTTATTCCGTCAATTTCATTGAATTTTTGAACAACAACAATGAATTAATTATATAGTAGTAGCCCGTGACGTAATAGTTAGTGCATTGGACTGTCATGCCAGAGGTCTGGGGTTCAATACCAGCCGCTTCCACCTTAAATTTTTTTCGGAGCTACTACCTTTTGCGAAGAAGTGACATATCCTCCAAGAGTAAGTATCTCTTGTCATAGAAAAGTGCCGCTCACCTTAGCCGTTCGGATTCAGCAATAAACTGTGGGTCCCATCCATTCCTGCAGACACGCACACAGGATTGGTTGAGAGTTGTAAGTCACTAGGCCCTGATTCTTCATGAGCCGTTTGTGCCACCAAATTTATTTATTTAACAACAAATTAAACGCTACCATCAATTGTTTACGAATTAATTTTAGGTATTTTAATTCGTTTTATTTTGATTGGCTGGAGATAAAGCTATTTCAAGGGGTGCCGAGCCCTGTCATCAGAGAAGTTTTAATAAAAAAAAAAAACTTTGAACTCTTGTGGCTCAAAATTTTTCATATGTAACTTAATCCCATCTTTATCTGAACGCTTCAATATTGTTAAAGTCCGAAATGGTGCAGATTTATCAAAAAAAGTTGGAATTTTTCAGCAACATGGGTTAAGTATCTAGGAAATAATTTATTTTCATAATTATTTTCTTACTTTTATTAACAGTTTTCTAAGACAATAATACAATTGTAATTTGAATTTTATGATAGAAGTAATATAAGTGATGAAGAATAACTAAAACAATAGAAAATGTATGTACGCATTGAAGTATAGGTCGCAAAAAATCTTCCATTTGATCTTTATTTTTTTATCTTAAGCATTTTCCAAAAAGTACCCTAAATTTGGATCGGGCCTAAAATTTTTACAGGGGTTGAAAGGGGTTGAATTTCAGTTTTTTTTTGCAAATTTCTCAAAAAACATAAGTGTATATTTAAACAGATGTGAAGGCAAAAGTTGTACCTTATTTAATTTTACAATAAAAATGTAAAAAAAAACAACACTTTTTTTCGTACAACCAACAGGTGAGAAAGTCATGCACAAAGTTTACAGTGTAGGTATACTGGATTAAGTCAGAAAAATTTATTGAAGTTGCATGTTTCGACAGGCAACATTTTTTTATCGTATTTGCTTGAGAACATCTCCACATTATATAAAAAAAAATCGGAAAAGGCCGCAATATTGAAACAGTTGGTCATTGGATTTTATTTTATAACAAAATGGCAAATGAAAAACTTGTATAAAATCAAAATAACCACAAAATGAGGTGTTTACGATCTCTGGTACTTTTTTCATCTTTAAGTCGTCAAAGTTCACCTGTATCTAATGTATTTGTATAGAATGTTTAGCTTTAAGACACCTATCCTGCCTCTCCTGTGCGGAATTTACTCCACCAAAAACTATGACAATTTTTAGAGGAGGGTTGGTGCAGTATATCTTTTAGGAATATTATTTTTCAAAATTTTAAAATAAATTTTTATCAACTATTGCATTTTAAAAATTGAAAATCACATTGATGTCGGATCACCCTTCTAGTACGAAAATTTGTACCCCTCCTCAAAATTTCATATATAAAGATAAAACCTGATGTTTTGGCTTAATTTAAAGATCCCAACCTTAAAGATCTGCTCACTAAAATGAAAGTTATTGCTTCGAAAGCCATGTACACTATGGCGTATGTGGACTCTATTTTTCAGATTTTTATTTGAATTTTAAATTTAAGTAATATAAAAATTTAAGTACATAGTTTGTTATGTTTGTTTATGCTTTGAATAACTATCCACAGGATTAACTTAGATGACCGAAGAAAATTGAAATGAGTTAATACAAAATCGAAATTTAAACAAAAATTACATCAGATAACATAATAATGTAAAAAATTTAATGAAAATAAAAAAATTAAAAAAAATGGTTGTGAGGTATTAGTAGTATGATTTAAATGAAAAAACGAATGAGTACACTGTGTTACAAAATTTAAAAAAAATTGCACGAACATTAAAACCTACAGTGAATTTAATCGGAAAAAAATATGACAAATGTAAAAATTCAAGCCCTACATTTTACAACAAAATGCACTGTAACTTTTGAACGGCAAATATCAAAATAAGTTGCTTGAAATTTTCTGTAGTTTTTAATTTTCTAGTATAAAAAATACGTCAATTTTCTTGCGAAAATCGAAATAATCTTAAAAAACAAGATGGCGGCCAAACAACAAGATGGCGGCCAAACAACGCCACGTGCAATTGTGAAAAATAGGGTTTTCGGCTTGTGAACTGATACCATTTCAAATATCAAAGGAAAAATGCGTCTTAGAAATATTTCCCATATGTAGTAAAATCTAAATACCCCGTACTCAATTGTATGTGCAATTGCAAAATTTATAACCGATTTTACAGAACAATAGATTATTTCACTCATTATGAAAAACACTAAAAAAAACAGCGATGCGAATGCAACGTCATACCTGAGAACGCCTGGAACCTAACTGATGATAAATTTAGATAAACTTAGTAATGAATTTGAGAGTTAATTGAATTATTGAAGTATTTAAAAATTTAATCGGAATTAAAATTTTTCAAAATAATGTTAACTACAGGTAAATAAAGATTCAAGTTATATTCTGAAATAATGTTGACGCAATTTATATGAGTTGCCTGCCTGACAGCTGAGATGAAAGCACTACGTTGCGTTTTCGCAACGCTCGCTTAATCCAGTAGCATTAGAACCTAAAAAAAAATATTTCCTTTCGTTGCTATTTCAAATCACATTGAACGGTTTTTTTTTTTCAAAATATTATGTGCTTATGTTTATAATATATCAATTTCTTAAGAAACATAATTTTTGATTGCATCCTATTCAACAAAAAAAATGAGTATTTTTTTTAGGTTAATTGTTTTTTTAATTTTTTTGTAAAGTTTTTGATTTTTATCTTTTTAAAGGTTGGTTTGAGAAACTTCAAATTTATAAAGCGTATAGGTTATTTTGGTCTAGATTTTTGAAAAAAAAAATTAAACTAAAAAAAATTGTGTTTTGATTTTTTTTTTATTTTTTGAAAAAAAAAATGTATTTTTTAGGTCAAGTTTTGTTTGCAGTTTTTGATTTTTATCTTTTAAAGGGTTGTTTCCAGAAACTCAAAACTTATACAACAAATACATAATTTTGGTCGTCATTTAAAAAAGATTAAATTTGTGAAAAATGAGTTTTTTGATTTTTTTTTCATTTTTGAAAACAAAAAAAAATTGATTTGGGACAAACGATTTCTTTTTACAATTTTTGATTATTATCTTCTTAAGGAGTAACTTAAGAAACTTCAAATTTATACAGAGTATACATAGGTTTTTTAAATTGATTTCTTCAAGCAAATGTTCTTTTATTTATAGTAAAAACCCCGTAATCAAACCTAAAGCGAATATGTTTTCATTTTGAGAATAGCTACATATTTTGTGGAGTGAGTTCAAGAAGATACCTATGAGCACGGTTGCCACTTTGGTCATTTGTGACCAAATTTGGTCATTATTTTTTCACTTGGTCGCATGGTCATTTTGTATTCCATTTGGTCATTTTTTTTAAATATTGATTTTATGAAAATATATTTGTTTTTAATAAGTTCTACTTTGATCTCATTTTAAAATGCTCTAAGAAATTATTTATTTATTATTTATTTAATTATGTTAATCTAATTTAATTAAGTTCATTAGGTACCTACTTTGTGAATGAATTTTATTAAAGCCTCGTTTATAGATCGAAGCGAAGCGAAGTTTTCATACAAAAAAAAATTGATTTTTTCCCAGGCGTAAAAAATACAATAAAATTAAATGCAATTAATTAAGCGAAAAGGGTAAGAAATTTCTTTCGAAATAAATATAATTCAACGGACTTATCTAAATCAAATATAAAACTAAATTAATTTTTCATTGTACACCTTTCGACGCGAGATTTATTGATACATATTTCATTTCGGTTTGAATTTCACTTCGCATTTTGATGTATAAACTAGACTTAATACATACAAAAATAATATGTCGTCTATGTAATATGAAGAATATGTTAAAATAAATGTGATGAATTCATTGTTTTCTGTGTTTAGAGGTTCAAATATTTCGGACTCAAATTATTTTGGTCATTTTTATTTTTAATTTTGGACACAAACTTTATTTTCAAGTGGCAACCGTGCCTATGAGGTATTGAAGAATACATATAGTTTTGTTAAACATAAACAATTTTCTAAGATAACCGCCTCTATCATCTAAAGCTTTAGGAAGGAAAACTTCTCTGATGTTTTCAATATTTTATTTCAATCGGAACTTCTTTCTAAAAAGTTTTCATATAAGTTCAATTCTAAAGTAAACTTTGTTCGGACTTTCCTGTGGGGCTAATTAGAAATTAATTTCATCTCAAGAAAGCCTTCGAGTAGTGCAACCAACAAAGAAGAAGTCGATACAGTCCATCGGTCGACAAATGAAGCAACTTATACACAAGTAGGTACTTTCTCTCACCTGTGTGGGATAAAAGTTTTCAAATAAAGTTTTTTGAAAATTTCATTATATCGTCCATCGCGCCAGCCAGCAGCAGCCTGAGTACCTATTTTCATTGTTTGATTTGCCAGAAGGAGAGCTTGATGCAAGTTTATGCATCGCTTAAAATCACTATTTGCGCCCCTTCGAGCCGACAAAGTCCGCAGGACTTTCACCACACACCTACACAGCTCCCGCATTTGAATGGAATACACGTTGAAAGACCGGCCGCAATGTAAATTATTAATTCCGCTATATTCCAGTTAAGTGGATGATTTATGGGGTAAGATAAACACCCTGAAATGGTCTGTTTGCAGTTCGGTGGTCATCTTCAATACGGTGCGCGGTTGTTAGGCTGCTGCGGGCAGTAGATGAGCATAAGCACCATATCCTATTGTTTGTTGTTGTCGAACGCCAATGTTCCTCTCTCTCTGGGTTGCGTTGCGTGTACCGCATCATTTTGGTTGAATCTCACTGATGTGCTCTTCTGGTATGCACCGAAACCGATTCAAACGTTTGACATTGGATTAAAATTGATTGATAAAGACGAGGATTTGTGACTTTGGGGTGGATAGTATGATGCTGTTTTGATGCATATGCTCTTGATATTGTACCTTAACTGTCCAGAAAGCGTTCATATCAGAATGTTAATATCTGCTTTTAAGTTATAATATTTTTGTTGATTTCTTTGTTCACATGTTTGGACTGTGTTCTTTTACATGCGATATAGTATAGGTAAGACCATATGAGAAGGGTTTTCTATTATCCTGAAATAATCGAACTTGGGTTCTTAGTGAAACATGCTACATGCCAGTATGATGTTAGTAAGCATACAGAATGCTATTACGATTATGATAGAATTTACGAAATAAAAATAGTTAATTTCCAGATTCTGTCCAAATTTTTGTCGGAATCTTTTGAAATGAGGTCAAGTACGAGAAATCCAGCACTTGGCAACGTGCTATGTGATTATTTGTATGAATATAATGAAAATGGATGATTAATTTGCCTGACTGCTCACTATCAGTGCCGTAGGTACTTGGTGTTGTTCGGGGGCAAAGAATTTTTTTCTAAATTTACCATCTATTCATGAAAATTTTGCCATTCACCCAGGGCAGTCAATAATACAGATATATAAATATAATAGAATTATTATACCCACTCACAGACAACATATCCACAATGAACTTTTTACTCACTTTCGTGGGTTACAAGTTCACATTTCAAACAAAATTCCAAAAGTTTTTTAAGTACAAAGGGAACAAGTTTAGAGCAGAAATAATAAACTATACAAATTTTCATTATTATTTCCGTTTTCTATTGCCTTTTAATTTCGTCCTTCTTTTTCTAGTATCGATTTTATATTGGAAAAACGCTTTGGTGGGCAAAGCCTTCGTTTGGGGGGTTGAAGCCCCTTCTAGCCCCTACGTTGCTACGGAACTGCGAATACTTGTGGAGAATTGTACCTACACGTGTTGTAAGTGAGCATGGGAAAGGGCCTAAAACTTTAAATTTCAGCCGAATACGGATGGCTGAGATGAGAAAAACGTACCCAAGACAGGAAATATTCATTAGTTTTCTCGCAAGATATACCTACTGCATCTGAAAAATAAATGTGTTTTAAATAGACTGAATTCGGGGGATAGCTAAGAAAACTCGCATATTAAAATCTCGTATTCGAAATCTTGCAATACCATCAAATTCGCAATTACAAAATCCGTATTCGCAAAAAAAGTGGAAAACTAAAATCCGAGAAACTTAAATCTCACAAAAATAATGAAATAATGATTTGATACATCTTGAACAGAAAATTTGAAAAAAACCGTAATATTTGTATAGCAGCTACCCATGCAAATCTTTCGTTATTTTTTTGACATGGATTACATGTCTTTCTCGGACGGTTGGGTGTGATGCAGCGAATAGAGGACCGTCACGAAAACATGTACCGCTCGCGCCCTACTGCTAAGTGACTGTTTGCACTACAGACATCCTAAATACCAATCGATAGATAAAGATTGCGCAAAGATTATAGGGGAATTGTTTTATAGCTATCGCCTCATAGTTTCAGGTGATGAGTCATCGCGTTTGGGGTAAATTGCAGCTAAATTAGGAGAACTCAAATAATTTTGAGCTCAATTTCTTCGGATATATAAGTGTCACTGACGTCATTGATATCTCATTCGAAAGGGTTTCAAAATACCCTCTTTCTAGCATATAAACCATAAATATACTCTGAAAAATTTTAAAGATACAGTCCTTTGAAACTGAGAATTTGCGTCATAAATATGTCTAAATCTGACACAAAACTGTATAGCATAACATGAACCTATAGTCCATTATTTCTCATTGATTTAAAAGCTTCAATCATGAAAAACTGACCAGTAGAAGTCAAGTTATGCGTCTCTTAAGCTAACCATATCGGTGTAAAATTTTCTTAAAATGGCCTCATCCCGCGAAAAAAAGAGTTACTAAAGGGTTTGAAAAAGGTCATCCTTACGCGTATTTCCCATATCGTAAATTCACGTTATAGCACATAAGACATGTAATCCATGTTCGGTAGGTGCCACAAGGGCAATCTACCAAGGGTATTTTTTATTAACTATATTGGCTGAGTTTGTGCTAAGAAATGGCTTAATGGTAAGCGCGAAGAAATCTCAGCTAATGATGTCTTAAGCAAAATGGGTATACTCAGGGGCGGATTAAGCCTAAGGCAAGAAATGCAACTGCCTAGAACCCGGCCTTGCATTGGGGCCCCGCTTGTCTTGAAAAAAAAAAAAAAATACAAAATTCTTCTTATTTTTTTAATGTCGAATTCCTGTCAACAAAAAATACGATTATTTTTTTTTTAATTTTCTGAAAACTATTCTCCAGTACAAGAGACACACTGCTGAGTGCGTGGTGCACTAGATAGGAGTTTTGCAGATTTTGGCTTTCGAGCTGTGAAATTATTTTATGCCTTCAGTTTCGATGTGAGCCGGGGAGTCTATATGCCCACAGTTTCGACTGGGGCCTGGGATTCAATTGTAGTATTTGCGCCTACAATTTCAACTTCGGCTGGGGACTCTATCGCATGAAGTACCAATCTATATGAAGTACCGTACCGTATTAGTTATTAAGACAACCGTATAAAAATACATGAAGTACCGTGTTATATTATTTTAAGTAAAATTAGTTTGTAAGATTATAAGGTCAAATAAAAATGTCGATTAATACAGTTCTGTACTCTTGAAAACAAACTGAGTTTTCTTTGCTTTCTTCGGTCTGAACCTTACCCGCTACCTCGGATATAGACAAAAAAAAAAGCATCTCAAGAAAAACACATTAGGGGTATTCACGATCCGGTTCAACAAGTCTAGTAAAATAGCAAATTTTTTTTTTTTTAGTAGATCGTGAACGCACTTTGTCTATTTCGTTGCAACACTGCAGAAAATACACACACGAACAACAGCTGACAGCAAGAATGACATTTAGCTTGCTATCAAATACACGTTCGCAAATTTTACACCGTTGTATTTTTCTGTTGCAATAGGGTTGAGGTATAGTAAAAGTGCAAGAGTGTTGTAAGATTGTATTCAGTATATTTTGTTGTTGGAGTGTAAGAAAATGTTACACTTTTGCACTTTTACAACGATACTAGTCAAGTTGCACCGGATCGTGAATACCCCTATTAATTCAAAGTTATTCCCGTATATATTGTGATAATGTCGACTGATTTTGTTATAATTTCACAAAATCTCACAAAAAATTAAAATGTAACCAAAATGAAATTGAAATAAACTTCCATAATATTTCTCGTGAGTCGTGACTCGTGAATGCCTCAATTTGCTTTCGTTTTTCTTTTCAAAATATATAGTAATTAACTAGCAACAGTTCTTCTACATCAAAATATGTATTTAATCATGTATCATATTAAACGAATTTTAGGTTAGTGTTAAGAGTGAATACACTGAACTTGACAAAAAGGCTATCAGCTAAATTCTAAATGAAAATTCCCGAGGAAATGTTTCACCGGGAATAAATTATCTTTTTTCCACGGGGGGATTCATAATTGGAGTATTCTACTTCCGAAAGAATACGTCTCCCCGGGAGTTTTTTTCTCGGGGAATATTTAGTAGCCGTGGCGTGATGGTTAGTGCGATGGACTGTCATGCCGGAGGTCTAAGGTTCGATTCCCAGCCTCGCCACCTATTTATTTAAAAGAAAAAACGGCTACTGCCTCTTGCGAGGAATTGACAAATCCTCCAAGAGTATCTCCTGTCACAGAAAAGTGCCGCTCGTTAGCCATTCGGATTCGGCAATAAACTGTAGGTTCCCTCCACTCCTGCAGACACGCACACAGGAATGGTTGAGACTTGAGAGTTGTAAGTCACTAGGCCCTAGTTCTTCATGAGCTGTTGTGCCATCAAATTTATTTTTTTGTATTTATATTAAATATTTAGAATTGGGCCGTATATTTAATTTGTTCCCTCTTGTCACAACGTATCGCTGTGAACCAGGCTTTCCGGCGTTTACTTATGCAAAAAAAGATCCAGACTGGACGCTGCCCCAGATATGCGAATAAAGCTTTCTAACATAGAAGTCCATTTTAAAACAATTATAAATCAAACAAACAATGAAACAGTTTCATTCTTAACACTAACCTTGAAAAAAATATTTTAAATACAAAAAAAAATAGTTTTGAAATGTGTTGGTTTTCATTTTTTGTTATTGTTAAGAGTTGGGGCTCCGAAATATATTTGGGCATTGTTTAAGGTTCCACAGCGTAAAAAGTTTAAGAACCCCTGTTCTAGATGACCTTAATTAAGAATTCAAATTTCTCCTCTAGGGTTACAAAAAAATGCCTTTTACAAAAATTTCTTTCTTCCTATAGAATTCAGAAAGCCGTATTTTCAAATAAAATCATGAGTCTCAAGACTCGTACCTCACTTATAAAAAATCCCCATTTTTCATATATCAAATGAAGTCCAAAAGTTACACACGGATGATGAATTCTACATCTATTGCCACTTATTATTTCTCTAAATAAAACATTAAGGCCAAAGTTGTGGCTACCGTGCAAATATTTGCAAGGCTGTAATTGAAAAAAAAAAAAAAAAAAATTAAAATTTTCCATTTACATCCACACTAATGGAACTACACGAACCAACTAAACCCTGAGTGTTGATGTTGCTGTTGGCTGTTGCACCATCGTTGTCAGTACAGCATCAGAGAGAGGGGGGCGAAAAACTGCATAAAAGGATATAATAACAATTTTTGGAATAGAAAATGAATACACCAACCAACGAAGTACATCAAATCCTGGCAGAGCACATATAGAGCAGAACAACCATACCGGTTCCAAACTGCAAATGGAAGTTTTATGAATTCGTTGGTTGGTCCTTGCATCTCTGGGAATGGGTTGTGGCTAAAGTACTGCAGTTTTTTATTTGCTACCATCATCTTGCTGCAGCCAATCCTTTTGAAAGTGGAAAAGCTAGTTCCGCCGGAATGCCAGAGTATCCTTTTTACGAAACGGAACATCTCCTCCTTTTTGTATTATTCATATGCACATTGCCGATTGGTGATGCTGTGGTTGGTAAGGTAGAGGTACCTACTATGTATAGGCAACTGCTGCATGATTCTTTAGTTATTAAAAATTAATTTCATCCTTTTTGCTGGAATTCAAAGTTTGTTGTATAGCAACACCAACACCATTACCTTACCTACAATCTGCCAACCAATGTATTCGCCACACCATCAGGATTTTCACTTCCAGATTTGTTTACTTAAGCCAATATAATATTTTCCTTGGTTTTGCCATAACCTGTATTTTTTCGCGCTTGCACTGGCTGCCAAAGGATAAGTTTGTACTCAAAAGGAAATCATCACAAGATAATCATGTCCTGGGGTATATGGAGCCAGTATGATGTTAGTAAGCATACAGAATTATTCAAAGGCCCAACCTATCAGTAAGGTCACCTGAAGTCGGTCTATAACAAAGTAGATGTGAGATTTTCTTTCAACCTTTATGTTGTCCTGTGATGGTGAATCTAATATCAGGGTAAATAGGCATACATTTTTAAAATGTCATTTTCGAAAATTGTTTTTTTTTAGGAACCTAATGTGTTGGAAGATTGCAATTTGTGTAAGATAATAAGCTAGTAAGGACATAAGTAGGAATACTTGTGAAGTTTCTTGTAAGAATAGGGCCTTCTTTTTTTCTTCTTAAACGATAGTTTCTACTCTTTTTTCGGAAAATCCATCAAAAATGCTTCTTGTTTAGGTACTTTTATACGTTTTATCAAGATTTAACTTTTGAATGACATTTTGAATTCTTCTGTAAGTACAAATTTCATATTTATTCGGTGTAATATATTTTAAGATCATGAGTGTACCAAAGCCATTTTTGTGTACTGAGAGAGCAGCCCGGGAGCTCTACGGGCAAAAGCGAAGGGAGGAACGCCGACTTCTCAGGAGGAAGAGATGGCATGCGAAGCGCGCGGTCGAGTCTATTGAGGACTGTAGCGGCAGGGGGGATGTCCGAAAGTCCTACCGAAGGGTGAGGCAAACTACCCAGGGTTACAAGGCTAGAACGGAAGGCTGCCGAGATGAGAGTGGGAATATGGTAGTAGACACGCAGTCGGTGCTGAGGATCTGGAAACAACATTTTTCTAGACTGCTAAACGGCGAAGATGGCCCAAATTCCGCTGTTAGACAGAACACTCCATTCAAACTGGACGATAATGCTCAAAATTTTCGTCCACCCGACTTAAATGAAGTGCGGTTAGCGATAGCCAAGCTTAAAACGTACAAGGCTGCTGGTGCGGATGGCCTGCCAGCCGAGCTATTCAAAGCAGGGGGAGATGACTTGGTAGGGAGTTTACACCAGCTTATCTCCAAAATTTGGTTGGAAGAAAGTAAACGTCGCATACAAAATCCTGTCATATGTACTGTGTGATCGCTTAAAACCGTTTGTCAACGATCTGATCGGCCCCTATCAGTGTGGTTTTAGGCCCGGCAAATCAACCGTCGATCAAATGTTCACACTCCGACAGATTTTGGAAAAAACCCAGGAGTTTCAAATCGATACACACCACCTCTTTATCGATTTTAAAGTCGCATATGATAGCGTAGACAGAGACGAGCTATACAGAGCCATGGCGCATCTCGGCATCCCTGCCAAACTCGTCCGCTTGTGCAGGATGACGATGGAGAAATCTCGCTGCTCCGTCAAAGTCGGCAAGAACACCACCGAACCCTTTGGCTTTGATGTCGAGAAAGGTTTGAGGCAAGGCGACGCGTTATCATGCCCTGTTTAACATCGTTCTTGAAGCAATTGTACGCAACTCGCAAGTCAACACAATTGAGATACAATTTTTCAAAAGTCCGTTCAACTACTTGCTTATGCAGATGATATTGACATCATTGGGAGAACGAAGCGAGCTGTTACCGGCGCGTTTGCAGTATTGAATCGGAGGCGGCGAAAATGGGTTTGGCTGTTAATCAGGACAAGACGAAGTATAGGCTATCATCGAGAAAGGAATCTCAACATCGTCGAATCGGGCAGAACGTCACGATGGATAGGTACAACTTCGAAGTCGTCAAAGACTTTGTCTACCTGGGCTCCACTATAACATCGCAAAATGACATCAGCGCAGAGATCAAACGAAGAATTACTCTTGCCGATCGCTGTTTCTTCGGACTAAGAAGGCATTTGAGTAATAAAGCCCTCTCTCAGAGAACCAAAGAGACCTTATATAAGACCCTAATCATCCCGGTCCTGCTATTTGTGGCAGTGGCATGGACCCTGTCAAAAACGGATGAGAATCTGCTTGGGTGATTTGAAAGGAAGATTATTCGGGTGATTTTTGGTCCAATCTGTATCGGTGGAGTATGGAGGAGAAGATTCAACGACGAGCTTTACGGGCTTTACAGCGACGTCGACCTGGTCAAAAAGCTGAAAATACAGCGGCTGGGACACATGGAACGTATGGACACCAACGCACCAGCCCGACGAGTCTTCGAATCTACCCCTGACGGTCTGCGCAGCAGAGGAAGACCCCACCTTAGGTGGCGCACACAAGTTTAGAACGACCTCAACCAACTTGGAGTGCGTAACTGGAGGCAGCTAGCTAGGGACCGAGTTGGCTGGAGGAGCTTGTTGGTTGAGGCCGTAGTCTATCCTGGGCTGTGAGCGCCATCTAAAGTAAAGTAAAGTAAGTAAGTAAGCTTTCGGTCGTAGGAAACTGTGCATGGTATTTCGGGTATTCCATCGATTTAAGTGTAGTTTGTAATTTAAGTTGTGAATGAGTTAACATATTTTTTTATTCTGAAAAACATTGTAACAAAAATATGTTGAAAAAGCCAAAAGTAGTCACTTAGCCTTATTAGCCTTACGTCATAGTACCAATTGTACAGATAGTGCCCCTACTCAAAATCAATTTTTGGACACATCGGCCTATATTTTATGTTCAAGCCTTTAGCTTTCAAATACTATTTTGGCAGCTTCTTTCCCCAGAATTCACGTTTCTACTAAAAATATTAATTTATATTTGATTTTTATTTTTTATTGTTTAAAAAAATCATTTTCAAGATTTTTAAATACAATACTTTTTGAACTTCTAAGAAGTACAAGATTTCAAGAGTACAACAAACTCAGTTTACCCATTAAGAATCGAATAACTCGAAAATTTTGCAATTTTCTCAAAAAAACTTCATAAATATATATTTCCGCAATGCTAGTTTTTTTTAGATAAACGTTAAACGCAGTTTTCTCAGAACCACTCTGTTCAATACAATATACACGATATAGCTATAATCAAAATCGTTAATGCCGTTTTTTAGAAAACTCAAAAAAGAAAAAAAAACAGGGGCCAAATCATCGAATCAGTGACCTCCTGAGGTCACTGAAATATTTCAATTATAGCACTACTGTTTACAGCATATTTTAAATTGAGCAGTAATGTCACTGATGCGGTAATTTGGCCCCAGGTCTTAATAGCTTAAGCCCAAAATTCGAATTTTCCTCATAGGAAATCAAATAAAAGTCACTTGCACCAAACTTGAAGTAAATCGGGTAACCCATTTAGGCTCTAGCTTAAATTACAGGGAACGTACGGACTCACAAACGCACATACGTACTGACGCACTGACACGCAGAACGTACAGAAACACAGATGCACGGACGCATAGGCGCACAGAGCGACACGGACGGACGTACGGCACAATGAAAACCACTTTTTCGGACTTCTCATCATCGCAGTGTCAATTCTGTTTACAACATCGAAATAAAGAACATCAGAATAAAGAACGCCATCGAAAAAATATGAATCGATGCAGAAACTAATCGCTGGAGTGATTTTCTTCAAAAATAATTTTATATACATAAATAAAATTTCGTGACATTAAAAAAAAAATATATTATATCTGGCAACCCTGCTAATGATACAAATATAAATCAGTGCGATTTCGGATGAAGTTAGTGCGTATAAAATTCAACAGATTTCATTTCTTTGCTTGAATATTGGTGCATATTATAATACAGTATGATTCAGTTCAAGCCCGCAGCGTAATGGTTAGTGCGTTGGACTGCCAGTATTTGTATTAGTGTGCACCTACCCCCCCCCCCCCTACCTTAATTAAATCCCGCGTACGCCACTGCACTATAAAAAAGGCGAAACGTTGATTTTTGGGGACTTTGTATAATGTTATAGAAGTGTAGAGCGTAATTCAATATCGATACCGATCTTAAAAATTTTATGAATTAATTTTGTTTGGCCTAACTCTATCTTTCCAGCTATAGAAGTAAATCGAAAGAAGATAATGCGCAATAATATGTTATTTATCGTATAAACCAAACCATTTATTTTTCTTTTTTTACTGACAAACAATGATGTAATAAAAGTCAAAACGTCTTTTTCATACTGAACTTTATTGTATTCAATCAATTATTTATATAATTAGTTCTTGAATAAAAAGTGCAAGTGTAGCAAGAAAACCTGACCTGGATTGTGTCACTCAATGTTCGGGCAATGCACTTGAATAGGTTCAAGCGGTGCGAAATGATTCGTCAGTAGGTTGCCGTTGAGTCAGCAACGACACTCGTAATTATTGAGGTCTGGGTTTTGATGATACACTACACCTCCCTTCTTTTCAAGAATGTTTATACATTGTCTGTGTCAATGGATGAACATTCTTCACATTATTTTGTTTACATTTGTTTTTTTTTTTTTTTTTTCGTGTTTACATTTTTTGTGTTTAAATTATTTATTTTTATATTCGTTAAATTTGTGCAATTTTTTTTTTTTTTTGTGTCACATAATTTGTAAAGTGATATACATATTTGAATCTTGCATAATTTGAACATATACATATATAAACAAAGATTGCATAATAAATTTTTTTTTTTTTTTTTAATATAAGGTGAATCATTATGTTGATTAACTTTGAATCTAAAATCGTATTTAAACTATATGTAGTTAGTTATTGTTATATGTACTATTATGTACATATTATATATATTTGTTGTAGGTACTACTTATTTATACATGTGTGCTATGATTTTTTTTTTTTTTCATTGGTTAATAGTTTATAAGTTTTAACCTATTTTTGTGTATTACAATATTTTTACTTGGTTGTTTTCTAATTTTGCCATTGTGTTTGTTGTTAGGTGATAAACTATAATTATTGTTCGTATCTATGCTTTCTACTCTAAAGGGACCCTTATATTTATTGTCTAACTTATGACCTGTGTCATCTTTTATCAATACTAAATCTCCTATGCTTATTTCCTTAGATTGTATTTTCTTGTCGTAAATTGTTTTCTGTTTATCCTTTTTTTTCATTATGAACTCTTTGGCTCTTTGTTGCGATACTTGTAGTCGGTATTTTAATTCTTTGTCATACGCATCGTAGTTATAGAGTGGAGTAATCTCATTCTGTTTGAGAAAATCGAATGTGGGTGGTGTTTTTCCGAAAACCAGTTCAAAAGGACAGTAACCATGCACGGTTGATGGTGTCGTGTTGTAACAGTAGCAAAAATATTTAAGATATTCGTCCCAATCGCTTTTATCAACAGATATGTAAGAGCGTACATATTCATTGAATGTACGATGGCTACGTTCAACTGTACCAAGTGTTTGATGATGATATGGTGTAGAAGTTTTGTGTTCAACTTTAAGTAATTTACATAATTCTTCAAAAATGCTGTTTTTATATTCTGTTCCCATGTCTGTTAAGATTGTTTTCATACAACCATAGACAAGGATATAGTTTTCAAATATTGCTCTTGCTATTGTTTTGGCGTGTTTTGTTGGTATTGGTACTGCAATGAGGTACTTTGTGAGGTCACATATGATGGTGACTGCATATTCATTCCCGTTAAGAGATTTGGGAAGAGGTCCGATTGTATCTATTTGAACAGTTTCGAACGCTTTTCTGGGTGTTCTTGTGATAACCATTGGTTCTCTTATGTGTCTATCAATTTTATTCTTTTTGCATTTTGTACAGTTGTTGATATATTTCTTGATATCCTTTTTCATATTTTTCCAGTAGAAATGTTGCCTAATTTTGTTAGTAGTACGCATGATTCCCGGGTGGCCTCCCCGAATTGGATCGTCATGGTACTGCATAATGATTTCGTTGATTTTTTCAACATTCGTCACTTGCGTTAATTCCGGAGTTAACGCTATTTCTATTCCATTGAGAACTTGGTTGCCTTTTTCTTTAAAATCATCTACTCGAGTATAATTAAACAATTTGTCTCCTAAAGACAATTGTATTTTTACAAGTCCTAACTTGCCGGCTTCTTTCATAAGCCTGACAAAGAACTGTCCTAAGTCAATTTTCGTCTCAACAATTAGGTTACTTGTATCTATATAGCTACAAATTTTCTTTCCTTTTTTGAAATATAATTTCGGTGGATTGAAAACGAGGTGAGCATGCTTTCTTACTTCATATTTGTTTAGCGCTTCGTATATTTTAAGGTTCTCAGTGTGACGTATTTCTTCCCCAATATTATCAGGTTTAGGCTTGTTCATGGCTCTAGTTGTAACTTTTAATATTTTACTGGCTTCTACTGAAAGTTCTTTTAAATCTGAAATATCTATACGGGATAGTGCGTCCGCTATATAGTTCTCTTTACCTGCTATAAACTCCACTACAAAGTCGTATTCTTCTAAATCTAGTCTAATTCTTGTGAGCTTAGAGGAAGGATTCCTCATTGAAAAGAGGTATGTTAAGGGTCGATGATCGGTTTTTACGCGAAATTTTCTACCATAAATATAAGGTCTAAAGTATGTAATCGCCCAATGTATTGCTGCTAATTCCTTTTCTATTGTTGCTTTATTCAACTCGCCTTTAGTAAAGGATCTGGAGGCAAACGCGATGGGTAGTTGCTTATCACCATACTGTTGGCTTAGCACTGCTCCACACGCGTAACCACTAGCATCTGTTGTGATACAAAATTCTTTTTCGAAATCAGGGTATTGAAGTATATTAGAATTAAGTAATGCAGATTTTAAATAATTAAATGCGTTTGTGCATTCTGTAGTCCATTCGAATGGTATATTTTTCCTGGAAAGCCTAGTGAGATGTCTAGAATATTCTGCAAAGTTAGGTATGAATCTACGGTAATAGTTGCAAAAAGCTACAAATCGTTTTGATTCATCAGAATTTTTGGGAATGGGGTATTTTTGGATTATTTCAAATTTATTTGGGTCGGGTAAAATGCCGTTACTAGTGCATTTGTGACCAAGATAAGTGACTTCTTCACCGAAAAATTTGCATTTGTCAGGATGAAGTTTGAGATTATATTTCCGGCAAACTGAGAACACGTCCCGAAGATTTTGGATCATATGTTTCTCTGAACATCCTAAGACGACCAAATCATCCATGTACAGGAATGCTTGAGATGGTGCTAGACCTGCAAATGCTATTGTCATCATTCTCTGAAATGAATTTGGAGCTATCTTAAGACCGTATGGTAACCTCTTGAAGCGATATGTGCCTGCGTCTGCTGTGAATGATGTTATATCCCGAGATTGTTTTTCTAATTCTATTTGATGAAATCCTGATGTTAAGTCTAGACATGAAAAATATTTAGCTCTACCTAGTTGGTCAAGAATATCGTCTATTCTGGGTAAAGGAAATTTATCTGCAATTAATTTTTTATTGATTCCTCTGTAATCAATTACTAATCTCCATCTTTTTTGATTTGAGCCTGGCAATGGCTTTTTAGGTACCAATAGTATTGGACTATTGTAACCTGAAACTGATGGTTCAATTATATCATCCTGAATTAACTTATTTATTTGTTTTCCTATTTCTTCTTTCTGTGTTTGTGGTAATCTATAATTTTTGATATAAACTGGATCATCATCTTTCATACGTAGTTTTTGTTTATAAAAATTATTAGTGGTAATAGGTTCGGATTCTAATGCGAAAATTTCAATGAATTCGGAGCATAATTTGTGAAGTTTTTCTTTTGCAAATATTGGGAAATTTTTATCCAACTTCTCTAATTTTGTTTTCTTATTTATGTCTATTGAGTGATATGAGCTACTAGCTATCGTGTAGTCTTGAAGATTTTCTGTATGAACTTTATAGTTTTCTATAATTGCGTTCTCATTCGTTGTATTAATTATTCTTACGTAAGGTTTATTTTTAGTTGATATTGTATTTGCAAAAAATACGCCTGGTGCTATTTCTTGGTGTGGTATTAAAAATTCGTCTTGTGAAACGTCTACATTAATTAACCTTATAACTTCTGACCTAGCTGGTACAGTTATGGTGTTAACCATAGGTGTGTTTGTCATTTGAAGTGCTAAGTCTTCGTGGTAATCACATGGTCTCAATATTAGTCTGTCTTGGTTGGAATCATAATCTAACAAACAATTATACCTTTTGATGAAGTCTAATCCTAGGATGCCTGCACATGGGATGGGAAAATCATCCGGTACTATGTGAAATTCATGTTTAATTAATAGTTCTTCTAATATTAAGCCTGCTGTAACTATTCCTAGAGATCTTATAGCTCCTTCTCCTATTCCACTTAGTTCTGTTATCTGAGATTTGTCTATTTTTATATCATTTTTAATCTGACCTTCCTTAAAAAGTGATATGTCAGCTCCTGTGTCTATTAAAAATGTTGAGATTTTATTATTAAGAGTAGATTTAGAAGAAATGTAACTGCTTAAATGCAGATTAAATATTTTATTATTTGCACTATTTATTGTTGATCTTGTGGTGGAGTTTGTTGGTTTTCCAGGTGCCCATTAACCTGTCTTACATTTCTTTGATAATTTGAATAGTTCTGTCGGAAATTATTTGATTGGCTTCTGTTATTCTTATTTTCATGGGCCCTATTAAAGCTGGAATAACGATAACGCCCTCGGCTACTACCTTGAAAACCTCTGCGATTGTTACCATGGTAATTACCTGGATGTCGCCTTATTTGTAGTATAGAATTTTGGCTACCAGTGGCCTCTGTGCAACTATTTGTAAATTTAGATACAGCTTCGTTCATTGATGTGAACGTACCTGCTTGCATGATCAATTTTACACTGTCTACAGCACAATTCTTCGTTATTGCCTTTACTGCAATCTGTGTTGCATATTTGGATGCTAGTTCTGAAGATAGTCCATCTGATATGTAGGCTCCTTCTAAGGACTTTGTAAGTTTTTCAATTTCACCGGTGTACTGGTTTGCTGTTTTACTTTTTTGCTGAACGTTCATTATCTTTGCAGTCAATACTTCTACTGATTCCCCTTTTACTTTACTTATTAGTGCATTTTTGATTTGTTGTAATGTTTGTTCACTGCTAATCAAATTCCTGGCTGTTCCTTTGATTTTTGTTTTTATTATAGAAACTGCAATGCCTTCATGAATTTCCTTAATTTGATCTAATATATCTATTGCGTCTATGAAACTTGCCCTATTTTCTATTCTCCCGTCGAACTCGGGTAGAATTGATGAAGCTATTTTTATGAAGTCTATTTTTGAGAGAGACATATTGGATTGTGAAGATTTTAGTTCCTGCCTATCTACTTGTTGTGAATTTTCTTCTGAAATTGTCAATATTGAAGCAAAGTCTATCGCTATGTCTTCGTAGAAATTAGATGGCACATTTACCTCTAGATTGTGCTTCGCTAAACCTTCTATGAGCTTATCTCTAGCAAAGACAAAAATTTGTTTTCCTTGAGCTTTGTGTACTGGTGTTAAATGTTCATATACCCTTTTCAAAATATGTACTATTTGATTTAGACTATCTAATATGCTTTCTAAGTGTTTTTGCACTGTCTCTTTTCTAATAAATATATTTTTGTTAATACACTTGTATGATTTTTCTATCTGAGCTTTGTGATTTTCTAATTCTTCTTTTATATCGGTCCACTTTTCCATTGGTTATTATTATTGAGAACAAAATCAGAAAATTTACTATTATAAGCTTAAGAATAGTAGTAGTACATCAATATTAATTAATTTTATTTATTTATATCTTTGAAATATTACATTGATATTTTTTCTTAAGATATTTATTGTGAGCGGAATATATTTTTAAAAACAATGAGGCTGCAGTTATAGCTATTAAGATAATTATTAACAACCAAATATCCTCCAAATGTCTAGTGTGGTCAACAATTTTTATGCTGTTAATGACATTAGCATTAGGTTTCTCAATTTTTGATTGTCCGAACCCCATCCTAATAGAAACAACTCAAAATTTATTTGATATCGCAGGGCTTTCACTTTTTTTTTGTTAGGCCTTCTTCTCTTATTTTTTGTATTTCCAGTTTTAACTTCTTCTTGTGTTCTTGGGATGTGGTTATGTTAACTTCGGACTTGTCCCTCTTGTGGTGAGGTAGGCTGCCCACTTGTCGAGGATCCTGTCGATTTCTTCTTTCGACATTAAAAGATTTTTTTTTTGTAAGGCAGAATTATTTTTCTTGCCAATAATTAGGCATCGAAATGCCAAAAAAATATTTGTTTTTGTTTAAACTGGCAAGATCGCCATGTAATAAAAGTCAAAACGTCTTTTTCATACTGAACTTTATTGTATTCAATCAATTATTTATATAATTAGTTCTTGAATAAAAAGTGCAAGTGTAGCAAGAAAACCTGACCTGGATTGTGTCACTCAATGTTCGGGCAATGCACTTGAATAGGTTCAAGCGGTGCGAAATGATTCGTCAGTAGGTTGCCCGTTGAGTCAGCAACGACACTCGTAATTATTGAGGTCTGGGTTTTGATGATACACTACAATGATAATTTGATAATTTTATTTGAAAGGTGCGTGCTTTCAATCGTCGATGTATTCCCAATAATAAAATCGAATAATAATAATAAATAACAATGAGTGAAAATAAAAATGATAAATAAAGAACAGACTGATAAAATACCTATGTATAGTTACTTTGATTACTGATGTCGTAATTTCAGTTGTTTTAAAGCTTAGCTGTTTTTAGCAATCAGAACTAAATCAAAAGTCTATAAGAGCCGTATAAAGTTAGCATAACAACTTTCGAAAAAGTTACTTTTGACTGTCTCGGAAATTGCAGTAAAAATGCCGTAAATATGCCGTGGAGAGAAAAAAAAAATGCCGCACCACTAGTTCTCCCAAAATTGATGTCATGCTAACTTTATAAATAGTTAGCATGGCAATTTTTTAAAAATTTTGATCAAAAGCTGTTATGGGATTATGCCATATCGATCAAATTAATTATCGTAGATATGCCGTGAAAAGAAAAAAATTGCCGCGACAGTGGTTCTCCCAAAAATGGCCAAAATCTATTATATTATATACAAATGAATCCCTTTTTGTGTTCTTACGCGCATAACTCAGCTAAACATCATCCGATTCGGTTGCGGATTTTTTGGTTGGATTTTTAATAAACCAAACTAACACACAACGAAGCCAAAATTTGGAAAATTTGACCGAAAATTAGAAAATTCGACCGAAGAAATATAAAAGTCGGGAAAACTGATAATTTTTAAAATTGAAATTTTAAAATTTTTGAAATGAAATTGTGTTCGTACGCGCATAACTCGGTTAAACATCATCCAAATTGGATGGAAATTTTTTTTTTTGAATTTGGAAAATTAGGCCGGAAAAGTCGGAAATTGAAGCTTGCTCCACTTTCGAAAGGAACATTAATAATTTAATCAGTTATAGGTGGAATGAAGTTCGCCGGATCAGCTAGTCTTCATATGAAGTTAGCATGACATTTCGCCAAAAATAACTTTTTAAATATGCCATATAGTTGGAATTAGTTGCCGTAGGAGGTAGGTATGTGTGAGTCTATTTAAAAAAAACAAAAAAAATGGTTTATTGTTGTTATTTTGACAATCTTATCGTTTTACTATCTTTCTACTTGATTATTTTAAATTTATACAGATTGTTTTATTCCGAATTAGCTCTCGATAAGGCCAATATTGCGCAAATTATTGTTGTTTTTTTTTTTTTTTTCAATTTTAACGTGACAAACTGTAAAGCTGTGATGTACAGATTTTTAAATCTAACTAATATATGCTGCTAAAAAAGTACGTATACGCCACAGTGACTCCACTCATGCTTATTTTGTATTATTTGTTTTAAAGGGTCTGTAAAGTTATACATAGGTACTAAAAATAGGCAAAGATCTATAAAGAAGATTCTTTCACCTTTCTCTCTTCTATAACCGCATGTAATAGGTTTCAAATGTCCTAACAAAATGGAAATATACAAATTTATCAGTTTGCAACACGTTTGGCTTCATAACATTTAGTTATTTCCTTCTTCATTTAATGGTAAATCCTCTAGAAGAAGTTAAACATTTTTTTTTATTATTACCTATTCCATTTATAATTGTTACATATAAAATTAAATGTTCCCAATAAAATAAATACCTTATTATCAACAAAAGATTTTTCGAAAGGCACTAAATTATGATTGAGGTAGTATGAATGTTGAGATGCGTAATAAATAAAACATGTTCCTTCATATTTTAGTAACGGCTATATTTTTGACTTTCTTAAGAGCTAGTTTTACCAAAAAACTAGTTCTATACGGGTTTCGAGTTTTAATTTTTCACAAACTTTTATTACTTTGACATCTAAATCAAAATATTCAAACATATTTTGACATCTAACTCAAATGAATAATTGTTTTTGATAAACTGAAAACTCGATGACCCTATAGAACTAGTTTTTCCTTAAAACTAGCTCTGAAGAAAGTCAATAATATGGCCGTAAGTAATTTATTAAAAAATATTTAAAACCAGATTTATACACAGAAAAAAATATTCAGAATGAATATAACTATGAAAATTTTAATAGATAACAATGTTGCTATTAGATAAAAAAATGCGATTGTTAAAATGAAAGTAATTGACGTGAAAGTATTTTTATATTCATAACCACTGTCGCGGCAATTTTTTTCTTTACACGGCATATCTACGGCAATTATAATTTCAAAGTTATTTTTGACCAAATTTTCAAAAGTGTCATGCTAACTTTATATGAAGATTTTGTATGAAAACCATTTTTGGCCATTTTTGGGAAAATCACTGTAGCGGCAATTTTTTTCTTTTTACGACATATTTACGGCATTTATAGAAAACTTCTGAGACAGTCAAAAGTAACTTTTACGAAAATTGTTATACTAACTTTATACGGCTGTTTATAAGCATGAGATTGTTGTTGTTTGATTATTTTTTTTTATATAAAATCAATTTCTTATTTAAAAAAAAAAATTGTATTTAAAATTTTACGTTATTAACTAGTATTATTTTTTTTAATATACAATGATGTACATATTTATTTTTTTTAAACACTGACAACTAGTGTCTTCTTATTTGCGAAAAATTTAAAATAACTAAATAATTTTTCCTTAAATTCGACTTTAATCCACTTTTTTGTTGCTCCAAAGATCCTACTTCCACCAGGAAGACTAAAGAAGATTTTGTTATATTTCATCTTCTCAAAAACTAGAAAACTTGTATGCATCTGGTTTTAAGTGTTTGATCAAAAGTTGATAGGAGCATTGAATTTTAAAAACAAAAAATAATACTTAATAACGTTAATTTAACGTTATTAAAATTATTTTGTAAATACATACTTTTTAATTTTTTTTTATTAAAAAAAAATAACCTTATTTTAGAACCCGATTTTTTGAAAATCACTTTGTCGATTTTATTAATCTTGTTTAGCAGATTTTCAACAAGAATTATTGTAATAGCGAAAAATTATAGCCGTTGCATGATATTTCGGACTGTCATTCCCGAGGTCTAGGTTCGATTCCCAGCCTCGTCTACCTAATACCTAATAATAAAAAAAAACCGCTACTGCCCCTTGCAAGGATTTGACAAAACCTCGAAGATAATTAAAGTGCCGATCACATTTACCGTTCGTATTCGGCAATAAACTGTATGTCCCCTCCAGCCACCGTCACAGGAATGGTGTAGAGTTGTAAGTAACTAGGCGTTAGTTTTATGTTGTGCCAACATATTTATTGATAAAAAATAATGATGCAAAATTTTAAACAGCCTGGTGTTAAGGTATTAACATGACACTACTTAACAATTTTCTATTTTTAAAGCTCTCTACTAAAATGTTCCTAGTCTTAAACACTTTTTAACTAGTATGATACTAAACCAATTTCCTTAGGGCCAGTTGTACAAAAATTTGATCCGTGGTTCAGGAATTTTAACTTACCAATTTCGGCGGATTAACTGTGATTCAACGATGGTTCAGGCATGTAATTGGCTTTTAGTGCATATTGGAACCTTGAACCATCGTTGAACCTCAGTTAACCCGCCGAAATCGGCGAGTTAAAATTCCTGAACCACGGATCAAAATTTAAACCACGGTTGTACAACTGGCACTTAATAAAATACAGCTGAACACGCTTAAAACAGTGACAGATCACACTATTTTCACAATTGTAATTGTCAAATTGACGTTTGGAGTTAGTATGATACTAGGTTTGTTCGTTGAGCCCTGAAGTCGCCCTGGGGTCGCCCCAAAGCGTTTTTTGAAAACCCTGAACTCACCCTAACAATCAAATTCTCTGTTTTTTGAAACCTGGGGTCGCCCTGAAGTAGATCTAGGTTTTTTTCTGGGGCGAGTTGAAGTAACGAATACACTCTGCCAAGTGACATACATTGTAAAGTATTTATTTTGTTGAAGATTCGTGATTGTTCAATGGAAATTAAATAAAATAGTGCACTAATTGACTAAATTAAATTGGAAAAGAAAATGGAAACGTTTAAAGTTGTTTGTATTCATTTTTCAATCGTATTTTAAGTTTTAATTATTCGAGTACAGGAATTCTTACTTGCTTTTAAAATGTCAACAACACAATTCAGAGCCCTAAAGTGTTTTTTGAGAATCGAAAAACCCAGGTTTCTTTGACAACTCTTGGGGTTGTCAAAAAAACCTGGGTCAGCCCTGGGTAAAGTTCAACGAACAAACCTACTATAAAAAGATAAAACAACCATTTGGGTATTTTAATTTTAGTAAAATGTTAAAAAGATACCTAATAGGATTCTAACTCGTTTAAAATTTGGAAAATCCTCTTTTTAACCGAACATCATACTACAAACGCTTTAACATCGTACTAAATCGTCTAAAATTTTGCGCCAATGATTCCATATAATAATTTGAAAATCTTCAAATAATTGTTCTCGAAAACGATTCCTACGATTTTGATCAAAATTTTTTGTGCGCTCATTTAAGGGCGATCTACCAACAAACAAGAAGAAATTTAACACTTAGTAAAATTACTTAACTCTCATAGAATCGTTTCTCTTATTTTGGACTACTTCATTATCTGTTTAAAATTCATTAAATTAAATCCTTAAAAAGATCTTATTATACAGTGAAAGCTCCCTTAGCCGGACAGCGACGGTCGTAAAACTTTTGTCCGTCTAAAGGAGTTGTGCGTCCAAAGGAAAAAGTAAAAAATAGTTATGTTAGGAAATGTATAATATACAGTGGCATCATGAAACTTTTTGGCACCTACAAGCCATGAAATTCATTCAAAACTAAAAATGAACATGAAGATACAAGAAAAAAGATACAAAAACAGACTACAGCTGCAGAAATAAAATCCGTTATGAATTTGATCACAGACAGTAATTTGGTGAAATCGCACCTATGTCGCTGTAAACCTGGAGGACCGTTTTTAATTCAGAATAAATTTATGTAAATGTATTACTAAAAATAATGGTTGAAATTTACATCCAAAAAAAAAGTTTTTGTCCTTCTAAGGGAATTTAATTTAACAAATCGCGGCTAATATTCTTATCTGCGTCCGGGTAAGAGACTGTCCGCTTAAGGCATCATAAACTATATGGAATTTATATCCAAGATCCACGGTCGTGAGAATTTGTCCGCCTAAAGGGAATGTCCGCTTAAGGGAGTTGTCCGCAATAGGAGCTTTCATTGTATTGAAGGTATATCAACATTTTCAAATAAATTTTTTTTTGGATTTTCTTCGAGATTGAACTTTTATTTCCAAATACTAGAAATTGGCCTACCAAACCATTTCTCAGTAAACAACTTCCAAAGATTTTTTTTTATCATTAATTCAGATTTGTTAAATATATATGTAAATCAGTAGTACATCTCGCTTTGGTGTCAAATTTTCAGATGTTGTGGGGGAATTTTAGGTAATGTGTGCAAAATAAGAAATCAGAAAGATTCAAAGTTTAAACCTGCCGAACAAGATATATATAAAACCCCTATTCTTCTTTATTTGTTGTTGCGCTTTTACGTACCTATACATAATCTAAAAATTATTTAATAATAAAATTTCCCAACACTGATTTGCCGAAAAAATAAGCAGTTTAAGTATCAACTTGAACTTGATAATAGGCTACTATTAATTGGAATTAACCCGAAAAAATTGGATTCACTGTTAGAAATAATAAGAAGCTTCGCGCTAACATAAGTGATATGGGGTGATTAAAGATGCCTATCTTGTCTAAATAATACAGATACATAATGCTCTACCTATTTGTAAGACAGAAAGAAAACCTAATTAATTTGATTAAAATCTGATTTTTTGTTAACTATTAACTATTTAAGTCGAACTATTCATTGTGGTGATATCAGTCCTTTCTCACATATTAAACGGTAACAACTGCTACAGATAAATTAACTCAGTATTGAATTTTGCTATTCAAAATACTCTTTTTTCTATATCCACAGGTTTTTCAAACAAATCAATTATGTTCAAAGTTTTCGTGTTTGTGGCTTGCCTGTTGGTAGCAGTCAATGCCTCAGACCTCGTCCGTATTAAAATACAGAAATTCCCATCAGCACTAAGGCAACTTTCCGATGTTGGAACTGATGTCGAAATCCGCCGTGCCAAGTACTTCCGAAAGGCTTCTCGAAGTAATCTAGCTCGTGAACCTTTGACGAACTACATGGATGCTCAATACTTCGGTGATATAACTATCGGAACTCCACCCCAGAAATTCAAAGTCATCTTCGATACCGGATCTTCCAATTTGTGGGTTCCATCGAAAAAGTGCAAACTAAGCAATGTTGCTTGTTTATTGCATAATAAATATGATTCTAAGAAATCCTCGACTTACGTCAAGAACGGTACTGATTTCGCTATTCAATACGGAACTGGCTCTTTAACTGGATATTTGTCTACCGACACTGTAAGCATTGGTGGTCTTGAAATTCAGGAACAGACATTTGCCGAAGCAGTTAGTCAACCTGGAATTGTTTTCGTTGCAGCTAAATTTGATGGTATTCTTGGTTTGGGATTCGATACAATTTCCGTCAACGGTGTTGTTCCTCCATTCTATAACCTCGTGAAACAAGGTATGGTTAAGGCTCCAGTGTTCTCATTCTACATCAAAAGAAACTCATCGTCAGCGGATGGTGGGGAAATAACTTTCGGAGGATCGGACCCAAGACATTACAAGGGTAATTTTACCTACTTACCAGTTAGTAGCCAAGGCTACTGGCAATTCAATATGGATGGTGGATCAGTTGGAGATGTGAAATTCTGCAAAAGAGGTTGCCAAGCTATTGCCGATACTGGAACCAGTCTAATTGCAGGCCCTCCATACGAGATTTACACCATCAACAAGGCTATCGGTGCAAAGGCAATGTCCGGACAATACCTTGTCGACTGCACTCGTATTCCCAGTCTGCCTGTAATAAATTTCAATATGGGTGGCAAGGTATTTTCACTTGAAGGTAAAGACTACATTATCAATCTCGGTCAAGGTATGTGCCTGTCTGGATTCATGGAAATGGATATGCCGACATCTGCGGGACCATTGTGGATACTTGGAGATGTGTTCCTTGGCAAGTACTTCACTGAGTTCGATATGGGAAATAACCGTGTTGGCTTTGCCGAATCTGTATAAACAGGAATATGTAATAAGTTTTATGTACCTATTTCATAAGTTGAAGAGATAAAGAATTTGTGTAGATATTTTAATCAGTGTTATGCACATATGTCTTTGGCGTTTTTTTTTAAATAAAAATATAAAATTGATCATTGTCAATTTTTGTGGAAATTTTGTTTGTTTGAAAGTATCACTTAAACTAGAACAAAAAAGTCTTTTTTATTATAAACCACTTTACGAAACTTACGGTACCTTTTCTCTGTTAATACTCAACGGAAATGCATGAGTGATATATCGTTAGAAAGGCTTTGTCCCACAGATGTGCTGAAATCAAAAATTATATACATATAATGCCGTTAGGGGCAGGTAAGAGTTATTTGAATTTTTTGAGATTTTTAATTTTTATATTTTTAAGAGGTGCGATAGGAAGCCTTAAATTTTGAGAGATGATGACTATTAGATTAAGATTTTTGGTGAAAAAATGAAATTTCAAACTTGCCGTAAAGCGGAGAAAGTTACAGCTTTATATATTTTAGCGCAACAATCACTCATATTCGAAATATATTATTAACGCAATAGAATAGTATACTTTGCTTAAAAGGAGAAGGAATTTTTTAATTTAATAATTACCTAACACAAAATTAGGTGTGATATTTTAAAGTTTTCGAATTAGCCTCATCAATAAATAAAAGATATAAAGTGAGATCAGTACAGTACTCACCCAGAAAGTTCCACTACAAATTTCATTGAGCGTGGTCACCGGGAAACTGCCTGAAAAATGTTATGAGCGGTGCGTTGAAGATTCAGTCCTTCTATACTCTGTCCAACAATTATTGTCAGTACAGAGAAGATAGGACGTTTGCATCTTAATTTGGTTGCACCGTAGTGCAAAAGTCTATCGCATACTAAAGCCCTTATCGCGTTGCCGTAGCTTGCATAATAAATACTTTTTCTGATCCTTAAAGCTTTAAAAAAAAATGATTAATTCTGAAAGCTCTTGCACACAAACTATACAAAAAGGAGTGGTTGATGTGGGTAATCTTAGCAATGGTAGCTCCAATTCCGTGGTTGGTTTGGTTACCTATTGTGTCTACGGTTCTGGGCGAGATAGGTCGTAAGGGATGTAGATATACGTCACTTAAAAAATAAATTACAAAAATAATGCCGTGGGAAGTCTAAGGTTTGGTTAGTGTAAGCGGCTTTTTTTATGGAGTGGCTTGGTAATTCGGTAGGTCCCACTGATTTGAAAAAAGTATCGGGGATGTGTGTAGCCCGTGGCGTAATGGTAAGTACGATGGAATGTCATGCCAGAAGTCTGGGTTCAATACCAGCCGTTTCCAACTTAAGTTTTTTCCGGGCTACTGTCTCTTGCGAGGAAATGACAAATCCTCCAAGAGTATCTCTTGTCATAGAAAAGTGTGGCTCACATTAGCTGTTCGGACTCGGCAGTAAACTGTAGCTGTCCCCTCCATTCCTGCAGACACGCACACAGGAATAATTAAGAGTTGTAAGTCCCTAGGACCTGGTTCTTCAAGAGCTGTTGTGCCACCAAAATTATTTATTTTATTTTATGGGGGATGTGTTTATACAAGTACGGGGTCGGACTCGAAAAAATGTTATCTTCATTGTTCCTTGAGCGATTTCAATGAAACTGTGACACAGGTTAAAGGATAGCTGACGGCTCTAAAATTTGCAGAAAATCAACGTCTTTCCTTTGGGGTATAACCAAATGCAAGATACACCAAAAATTTATTAAAAATTTCCTGTGTGTAAAGCTATCAAGATTTGTAACGGTTATTTAAAGTTTTTTATTTTATGTGGTCAAATTCAACCAATGGTATAAAGATTCTTTAATTAAAATACCACCAGACTTTGAATTGGTTTTAAAGTTGGTCATTGATGGTCAGATGATAATAATTATTGATGAAGAGAGTGAAAACATATGTAGGTATACCTTAAGTTAACAATGGCAAGATTTTTAAGTTTCTAAATCTGATATGCAAATTGAATGTATGCGGCCCACTATCTTTAAAAAAAGAATTTCAGAAGATTCTTTACTTTTCTGATTCAAGTTAAAGGTAGCTTTTCGAAATTTTACTCAATTGATTCCACATTTTTACTTGCGATTGCGATATAGGTACTAAAGGGCATGTTATGGATTCGTGCAAAAAATCGAACTCGAGATAACAATCAAAGTTGACTGCCTGTGTGATGATAGAGAACACGAAAAAATTGAGTCCCGCAATTCCGTCTGTCTGTTTGTCTGTCTGTATGTCTGTATGTCTGTATGTCTGTATGTCTGTATGTCTGTATGTCTGTATGTCTGTATGTCTGTATGTCTGTATGTCTGTATGTCTGTATGTCTGTATGTCTGTATGTCTGTATGTCTGTATGTCTGTATGTCTGTATGCCTGTATGTCTGTCTGTACCTCGGCCTACAGCCTAAGCCCCTTAAGGGATTTTCTTCAAACTTGGAGCATAAGATTTTTTGGTGATTCCCTAGAGGGGAAATCGAGTTTTTTTTAGCTCAAAAAATAACGGTACTTGCCATACAATCTTTTTAAAGAAAGTTATTTATCTCAAAAATGGCTCTAATGATTTTTACTTGCGATATTGTATAGGTACTATATGGCAAGTTTTGGATTCGTAAAAAAAATTGATAACAATCAAAGATAACAATCGAGATAACAATCAAACTTCACATTACGATGATAGGGAAGACGAATAAAGTGGGTCTCGCAATTCTGTCCGTCTGTCTGTCTATCTGTGGACTCGCCTACAGCCTGAACCCATGGGCCGATTTTAATTAAACTTGGTATAAAGTGTTTTCGGGACATTACCCCGACACATTTTTGTCCTTTTATTTTTAGGACCAAAAATAACGGTACCTGCCATATAATTTTTTTAGCATTTTTGGAAAATCTTATTTTTCTCGAAAATGGCTCGACAGATTTTTCTAAAAAAAAATCAATAAATTTCATTAGGTATATGCTACCTAAATGGTACCTCCCATAAAACCATTTTTTTATGTTCGTTTTTCTAGAAAAGGAATAAACTGATTTTAATAATTTTTTTTATGGAGAATCTTCTGAAAAATTTTAATCGTTTTGTATACCAACATTTTCAAAAAACTTTTTTTTTGGATTTTCAAAAAAAGTTTCAAAATTTTTTTTGAAAACCAAATATTTCGAAAACCATTTGTTTGATTTTTATTAAACTTCGCACTAAGTGGTTTTTTAACATTATCTAAAATAAAATTTCAATATTGTTTTTTGAAAATTCGATATTTCCAAAACGGGTAGATAATTTTTTTCGAAAATTAATTTTCAAGTCGACATAAATAAATACCAAGAAAATTGTGTTCTAATTTTTTCTCTTAAATATATTTAAAAAATTTTATATATAAAAAACTAATTTAAAAAAAAACCGCTCCTACGATTTTAATTTTTTTTTTCTCAAAAACTAAGGTAAGGTAAAGAAATCAGATGGTGTACTTTTTTTAGCTCTCAAAACAATTTAAGAAGACTTTTTTAATAAATTTATTTCGAATTATGTTGATTTTTAACAATTTTTCAATTTAAGCTCTAAAATGTATAATACTAGTTTAAACTTAAGGCTCCCATAAAAAAAAATATTTACTTTTAATACGCTCAATCTTTGAAATTCGAAGAAACATTTACTACAAGAGCAAGTTTGTGCGATCCAGTCGTGCGTTTTATTTAAAATTTTAAGTGTACTAGTAGTGGTATGGTCTATATTTCAGTGAAAAAAAAATTTACCAAAAACCGTCGGTACCTGCCATATAGAACCGTTTTTTTTTATTTTCGATTTTCTCGTTAACCGCTTAATCTATTTCGATCAAAATTTTTACTAAGGAGGTCCTACCAAGTGTGAATAATACTGCATACAAATATTTTCAAAAAAAAATTTTTGTATTTAAAAAAAAAAAAATTCAAATTTTTTTTTCAAAAATCATTTTTTAAAAACCGGGTTAATGAATATTTTTTTAAATAATGGTTTTAGCTGTATATCATTATATTCTTAAAAATGGCATACCAATTTCTTTTTTCTAAAAAATATCAAGAAATTTTATATATAAAATATTATTTTTTAAGAAAACCGCTACTACGATTTTAAAATTTTTTTCTGAAAAAATTTACATTTTTTCAAGAATTAAGATGGCTTTCTTCATTCTGAAATTAAAACATTTTAAGTACTTATTTTATCAATTTATAGAACGTATTTCATGTTTTTTTTCCGTATTCAAATTTCCGTTCTTCAATTTATTAAATGGATAAATACATATACATCTACACATAATTATGTATGTGTTTTATATTACAATCGATCTTTGAAATTCAAATACACTTTTACTACAAGAGCAAGTTTGTGCGGGGTCGTGCATTTTATTCTTGTATGTCTTCTATCGTGGAATTGATATTAACTTTCGGAAAAAAAGTCTGCAGTTGACAGATAGAAACTGTATGTCAAAACCTTCACTGAGCTTGAAGGTATAGTGGCTAAGAAAAAAGATGGACACCATTTGCTCTCTGAAATTTCTTACCACACATTTTTAGAGCTCTTGGGTGAAATTGAAGAATTGGGGCTATATCATTACCTTTTTGAGTTTCTAGGAATACTGGGATTCGTTTTAAATGTCAAACTAACTCTAGGTTACTATAGTTTGAATTTTAAGAATATTCTTAAAGCTAAAATCTAACAAAAATGAAAATTTAACGAAAAAATAATAAAAATAATTCTTCGATATTATTGGAAATCTTAGCATGGTGTTTCATTGTCATTAGGGGGAGGGGAAATCTTAAGCACCCTGAGCCCCGCCCTGCGTATTCAACTGGATGCACGCGCTATTTATTTTTTGCTGTGTCCTTGTTGTTAGTTGTGTCTTTTCGGAAAACGGGTGACTTAAGTGCATGCATTCATTAGGGCTATTCACGACACGATCTGGTGCAATTGGTCTAGTATATCATTGTTAAACTTAACTCCAACAAAAAAATATACTGAAGAGAAACTTGGAACACTTTTGCACTTTTACAATTGAGGCAACAGAAAAATACAATAAAGCAAAAAGACAAATGTAACTGCTACTTTCAGCTATTTCATGTGTGTGTATTTTTTGCAGAGTTTACAACGAAATAGAACAAGTGCGTCCACGATATACTAAAAAAATAAAAAAAATTCAATATTTCACTAGGCTCTTTGAACCGGATCTTGAATACCCCTATCAATATGTGCCATGGTATATTTTTCTAGATCAATTCTCATAGCGAACTGAGCGATAAACAATCCCAGCAATATTTAAAACATTAAAAAAAACTCGGGCAGGTTTTTTTTTCTTTTGGAGATTTCATATTGCATAAAAAATTCAAATTTTTATTTTGAAAAAATAGCGAAATCATAAAAGCACAAATCTCAGCTGATTCAAATACAAAAATTTGTACTTTTCAACTTAAGAAACACTTTCAACTTATTTCTGTTTAACAGCTTCAGCAAATCCAACACGGCTGTTGCCCAAATCGAACTCGGTGTAATACTTGCCAAGGAACACATCTCCAAGGATCCACATAGGTCCAGTAGATGCTGGCATATCCATTCCCATAAATCCAGACAAGCACATGCCTTCGCCAAGATTGAGAATGTAGTCCTTGCCTTCAAGTGAAAATACCTTGCCACCCATTTTAAAGTTAATTACAGGCAGACTGGGAATACTAGCACAGTCGACAATGTATTGTCCGGTAAACATAGCCTTTCCACCGATAGCCTTATTGATAGCAGAAACCTCACTGGTTGGGCCTGCAATTAGACTGGTTCCAGTATCGGCAATAGCTTGGCAACCTTTACGGCAGAATTTCACATCTCCAACTGATCCACCATCCATTTGGAATTGCCAATAGCCCTTGCGATTAACTGGCAAGTAGGTGAAGTTGCCCTTGTAGTGTTTTGGGTCTGATCCTCCGAAGGTGATTTCACCACCATCTGTCGACGATGTGTTTCTATTGATGTAGAATGAGAAAACTGGAGCCTTAACCAAGCCTTGTTTCACGAGGTTATAGAATGGAGGAACAACACCGTTAACGGCAATCGTGTCGAATCCCAAACCAAGAATACCATCGAATTTAGCCGCAACGAAAACAATTCCTGGCTGACTAACTGCTTCGGCGAATGTCTGTCTTTCAATTTTGAGACCACCAATGCTCACAGAGTCGGTAGACAAATATCCAGTTAAAGAGCCGGTTCCGTATTGAATAGCGAAGTCAGTACCGTTCTTGACGTAAGTCGAGGATTTCTTAGCGTTGTATTTGTTATGCAACATACAAGCAATGTTGGTTAGTTTGCATTTTTTCGATGGAACCCACAAGTTGGATGATCCGGTATCGAAGATAACTTTGAATTTCTGGGGTGGAGTTCCAATAGTGATGTCACCGAAGTATTGAGCATCCATGTAGTTGGTCAAGGGTTCGCGAATGAGATTGCTAGCATTAGCATTAACCATTCGGGAGTACTTGGCACGGCGGAATTCGACCTCAGTTCCTACATCAGAAAGTTGCTTCAAGGCTGAAGGGAATTTCTGAATCTTAATACGGATAAGGTCAGAGGCATTGACCGCTACCAAAAGGCAAGCCACAACTACGAAAACCTTGATCATGATTGCTTTTCTTTACAATCTGCAAATAGTATAGAAAGAAAAAATTTATTAGAATAACTGGATGCAAGACTGAGTTAATTTATCTGTTGCCATTACCGTTAGATATGTGAGAAAAGACTGAGTTCTTTGCAGCGATTAGCATGGCTTAAATAGTAAAAAAGCAATCACAGGAATTGAGATTAAAATCAAATCAATTAATTTTCAATAAGATTACAGCGTATCTTATACATACGCTTAACAAACCATTTGGAAGATAAGCATTTCTAATCACCACTCATGTTATTAGGTATTTGCTTGTTATTATTTCTGGCTGTGATTTCAGTTTTGTTCCAAAGTCATGCGATAATATCTAGAACGAACCTTTTACCCCATTCGAATTATCTAAGCAAGTTAAGAGTGGAGTCGCAACTCAACCCGGTTACTGATTGTTCAGCTAAAGTTGATACCTACTTCAGCTCCTAGCTTTATCTGTAAAGAGATTTTGGAAAAAATTACTTTTAAATATTGTACGCAAAAATTAAAACAAGAAATATTTGTAAATGATAGACAGGGTGGGCAAGGGTTTGAATTTTAAATTGGTTCCCATGGATCTATTAAAAGTTGTTTTCTATTTTATTTTTTTCTTAGAAAGTTTTGTTGCCCTTAAATTTCAATCAAATATGAAATTTCGTTATCACAAATTCAAAAACACATTACCAAACATGTCGTCGCCCGAGAATAGTTTTGTCGTATACGCCATTTGAGCATTTTTGGGAAATCGCATTTTAAGTTTCACGTTTGAATAAAAAAGAAACAAACCGATAGAATTTTCTGTATTTTTAATAAAATATTATGTGAAATATCTCATTTTGATTGAAGTATTCTAAGTTGTTGAGTCTGTTTTGGTTTTCAAATTATAGAGGTTTTTCCCTAAAATCATTTTGTCGTATACGCTTGAAAATGAGTACTTTGTTAGCACCCCATACACTTACGACAAAGTAAACGCGTGGAATCAAGTGTGAAGTGGAATTAAATGCAATAATTTTAAATTTAATAAAAAGAGAATTTTCAAAAGGTTTAGATATTATTATATTTTATAAAAAAAAAAAAATTAAAATACACACATTCTTAAAAAATAGTGAACATTTTGATGAGTTGATGACTAATATACAAGGGTATATGGTGATTCGCATGAGGTGTGACAAAAAGCTAGAGCGTGCAGGTTGGGTTGGGGTAAGGAAAAAAATTAATGGGAAGTGGGTCTATTTACCCCGTTTAGCCGGATGAGGCAATTTTCTAAAAAAATCGACATGTAATGGAAAAAAATAAAAAGGAACAAAAATACCTAAATTATCATGCTCTCCTTTTTTTTAAAGCAAGTTGCATGCAAGACTTTCATGCAAGTTGCATGCAAGTTTTTCATGCAAGTTGCATGCAAGTTTTCCACACAAGTTTTTCATGCAAGTTTTTCATGCAAGTTGCATGCAAGTTTTTCATGCAAGTTTCATGCAAGTTTTTCATGCAAGTTGCATGCAAGTTTTTCATGCAAGTTGCATGCAAGTTTTTCATGCAAGTTGCATGCAAGTTTTTTATGCAAGTTGCATGCAAGTTTTTCATGCAAGTTTCATGCAAGTTTTTCATGCAAGTTGCATGCAAGTTTTTCATGCAAGTTGCATGCAAGTTTTTCATGCAAGTTTTTCGTGCAAGTTGCATGCAAGTTTTTCATGCAAGTTGCATGCAAGTTTTTCATGCAAGTTTTTCGTGCAGGTTGCATGCAAGTTGCATGCAAGTTTTTTATGCAATTTGCATGCAAGTTGAAAGCAAGTTTGTAATAGGCTCCCCTTCAATATGATTCGTACTTCTTGTCTCAGCCTATCCTACATGCTCTAGCTTTTGTCACACCTTATGCGAATCACAGTTTATACATATAGTATTATATTTGTTAACAAAAAAAAATTAACCGACCGTTCGCGACGTCCGTGTCAGTGCGTCGTCGATGCTAACCGGCGACACCCACTAGACAGACAACAATAATGCAGGTATGCACTTCAAGTCACAATCAAGCATTTTTTGGTTGCGCTCAGTCGTGACAGTGTCGCGGGCTTGCGGATGTCGCCTGTTTGATCCGACGCCGCCCGCCGACCGACGCCTCACCGACAGCATGCGTAAACTTTAAAAGTCGCCTTTACTTTCATGTTTTTTGCATTTTTATGATACGTAAATCGTGCGCGGAAATAAGTCTTCAGTTTCATTTGAAATTTTGGGCGTTGTCTATTAAGCCTATACATGTACGACAAAACAGAGTTAAAAATTGTCGTATATGCCAAAATTTGGCGTATACGACAAAACAAAACTAAAGGATGGGTTACTATGTGGATATACGATAAAATGCATACTGAGTATCTCGGTAACAGTAATTGATAGGCGAAATCTATGATCACAGAAATGGAAAGAGGACCTTCGAAAACATAGTACTGCATACCCACTTTAAAAAATTGCATTTTGGCGTTTACGACAAAACAATTCTCGTGCGACGATGTTCATTTTATTACAATGTTAAACGATGAAAAAGATATATACATAAATTAATGTATGTTAGGGTGGTCTACTCTATTCCGGGGGAGATTCACGATAGCCGAAAAATTTTCGAGGGAATAAATTATTCCGAGGGAAACGAAATTCCTCTCGAGATTCCCTATAGGGCGCATTATGTGAACCCGATGGCCAATTGCATTGTTTATGAATAAGTAGCATGATTTTGTAGATGCTATCATTGTTTTTCAAACATAATATGTAGGTGCCCACATATTTTTGTTAAATAAACATTCATAAAATGACGGCTTTAGGGGGCCCCATACAATTTTGCTTCAGATTACGTTGGTTATGAATAAGTACCTAGCGTAACAGTAGATGTTGCCGTTGTTTTTCAAAAATAATATTTTTGTTAAATAAATTTTCAGAAAATGACGGTTTTGGGGGGCCCCATACAATTTTTCTTCGTGCATGACGTAGAAACATTATGACCGGGAGCCCGGTGCGGAAGTCTGGATTCGATTCCCAGGCCTTGCCACTTAAAAATGTTTTTTCATGGCTATACTGCCACTTGCGAGGAATTGACAAATCCTCAAAGAGTATCTCCTGTGATAGAAAAGTGCCGCTCACCTTAGCCGTTCGGATTCGGCAATAAACTGTAGGTCCCTTTCATTCCCACACACAGGAATAATTGAGGCCTGTTGTGCCACCAAATTTATTTTTTTTTTTTTTTTTATTTGCGAAGTAAGATTTGCGAAAAAATTTTCGTCGAAACGCTTGGCACCTGGCCAATTGAAGTGGCTCGAGCTCAATCACATGAACCATTCTTATTACCCATACAGTTTTTCCGCTTAATTTCGCTGACCATTTTGTCAGATTTTTTGATCAATTATCCGGGTGGTTCAATTAACCGTATAAAAAGTTGCTCTACTTCGGGGAAATCAATTAACCTAGGTGCAATTAAATGAGGAATACTGTATAAGCAAAAGCAACGCGTGTGATAGAAAAAATGGGAAACAAAATTTTTGGTTCATCCCATCAACGGGGAGATGTCCATGCACCGTGAAAAAATTCTATCCTTGAGGGCACGGAGAAAACATTCTCTCTGAGGGACCAGAGAAAATTTACAGAGAGTCTGAGTTAAAAGTAGGATCAACTGGCACCAGGAGGGGAATTATTCGAAAATACTGTAATAACACTATAGTTTTCTAACATGCTCAAAGCACCATTTTCGACGAGTTCTTGCCCTGAGCGAAAAATTTAAAACGCCTAATGTTGAACGCTGCAAGTTGTAATTAGGACTCACATATTTATACATTTTGATGGATCGCAAAGCTTTAAAATCAAAGAAGCATAAATGAAACGTTGAAGCGTATATATGTATTCTTGTTCATTCACATACAGAGCTTTAATTTGATTTTCAGTTCCCTGTTCTGCCATTGCATTGAAAAAAAATGCAAATGAAAAAAAAAAATCTTCCCAAACAAAATATAGAAACATTGCAACGTATCTGCAAAATTATTGCATAAAACCGAAAAACAAACTTTTTTATTTTCAATTCACATTTTCCTTGCAAATAGGACAAGTAAAGCAAATGCGCAATTATTAACAATGCACACATAAGCAAGCCGTCAAATGGGAAAAACAAATTTTTGCATTCCTCAAAAAAAAAAAAAAAAAACTTACGACTTTTCTATTTGCACTCTTAAAAAATTAAAAAAAAAAAAAAGAAGAAAACTTCACCCAGGCCGATTCCATACCGAACTTCTACTATAATTCGCACTCATAAAGCATCGGCCGTCTCTCCAGAGGAACGAAATTAATTTTTATGTTTCTTTTTTAGAAACTGCATAGATTGTGTATATCTAAGGCTTGTCTTGCTGCAGTTGCATATCTGTTAGATATTGTGATTCTGATGATGATGATGATAGAATATTATGCTCACAAGGACCTCGTAAATGGTCTACTATCATCATCCATTGCAGCATCACGGGACTCCCACTACCAATGGCTTGGTTTGTTGAAGCTGTTTCAGCCGGTGGCAACCTCAATTCTCTAAAAAAAGAAACTAATATACAGAGAAACGGAATAAGAAAAATTTGCTTAAAGGCATATATTTCGTCCGAAAATCATCACAAAATCAAAAAAAAAAATAAATAAATCTAGGGATGAACAAAAAAAAAAAACTTCTTCCAATTTTGGCAATCAGAGAGTCTAGAGTCATCCTAATTCTACGCGAACCATAGACCAAGTTCGTGCTTGGAGATTTTTTTGAGTACCCGAAACCTTCTTGCACATTCTAAATGGCATATGTGATGGAAAAATTAAAAACAAAATAAAAAAATGTTTCGGTTGCATGTTTTATGGCACTGCAATGCATTTAATGAAAATCTCTATGCACGACAACGTGTGTGTGCAAGGAATTGCACGGGTTCCCAAAAATAAAAGAAAAAGCCCACACCCACGCCCACACCAAACAAACTGACAACAGAGATAATACCCCATCGAACAATCTCGAAGGATGGGCTCCCGTTTGTGGTTTTGGTACATCTAAACGATGCGATATTAATTCGTCAGGACTCAGATGCACTGCATCTCATATACCTATCTACGTTGCATACTTTACAAATGCAACAAACAATATTTTTTTCTTTGGAAGGGGACGAGCGTCAAGTTTTCCTCGGATGAGTTAACATGGAAGGGTGTCAAAAATTAACAAATAAAACAACGTTCTTGCGCGAGCAATGCAAGGATCCCTTGTCCCTTTCCACAGAATGAACTGTGGTGTTGAATGCAACACTTTCCGAAACGCGACATAGCGTATGGCTTAATGCAACGAACGAACCAACGAACGAACGGACAGAGCAAGAATCACAAAATGCATGCTCTAGACCTTATGGAATGGATTAAATAATACCCTATGCCTTTATGCTCTCGGCCACTGCACAGATCTACGAAAATAATTTCTTCATTTTCATACAAAAATGCAAGTTAAAGTAGACTGGGCGGCACATTTTCGTGATGGGTGGGTTTAATTCTATCTTTTTTATTTTATTTACTTTTATAGTTAGGTAATATGCTTAAGCTTATTACTGTAACCAAAACAAGAACGCACTTAATCTAATCTGGTTTGAGTGACAATCTTAAAACATGAGCGAAAGATGTGGTGTATATATTTTCTATATTGAAGATGGAAATGTTTAACGTATAATCAATGGGAAAATTTTCTTATCTTAAAGTGGCTGATTAATGGTTTATTTTACTATATTAAAAACTAGATTTTGTCGATTTAAATAAGGATAATAATATAAAATAAAAATATTTATTGTTGCGATTTTAAACAACTAACATTAATATGCTAAAAGTGAGTTACCCGGCCACCACGCCATCCATGCTACCACCGCCTTAATAGGTAATTGTATAATGTTCAATCTATTATATAAAAATCTCGTGTCACAATGTTTGTGGTCATACTCATCCGAAACGGCTGGACTGATTTTTATGAAATTTGTTGTGTATACTTGTTAGGTATGAGAATCGGTTTTAAAGTGTATTTCATACCGCTACGTGATTAGAGTGACCATATACAGAAAAAAATTGTCTAATTTTTGTGGCAAAATTTTTATTTTTGTTTAGATTTGAAATACAAAAATACTTACAACCCCAAATTTTCAGTTTCCTACCACCTCCCCACATTTTTTAATCGTGATTTTAGTATTTTTGTATAAACAATATCCAAATAAATCGTCATTATTCGTTTTTCAAACAGAACCAAATTATTTATGTTTTTTACGTTTTTCAAACAGAACCAAATTATTTATGTTGTTGATTGACAGATGTATATTTGGTAGGTATAAGAATAGGTCGTAAAGCATATGTGCAGATCGTTTAATAGATTGAACCATCATACCGCTTGGTGATTAGGGTAACTATATATACTTACATACATACAACATTTTTTACGAACATTTTTTTTTTTTGTATTTTTAGATTTGAAATATAAAAATACCTATGACACCAATTTTTCACCCCAGTACCACCGCACCCCACATTTTTAAATTTTTTATTTTAATTTATTTTGCTACTTTATGATCAAAAATATACCTATTACTTTTTTAATTTTACATTAAACTTTTAAGAGATCAAACAATGAATATGGCCGTTAAGTTAACGAAATACGTACATTAAAGTAAGAAAATTAATGGGTTGATATTTTTTTATTTCTATCGGCGGTCATCGTCTACAGCGCTCCATTCCTTTTTCTGTCATTCCATTCCAAATATCTGTTTGATAAATCAACAAAAAATGGACCGTCGTCGTATTCGTCCTCGGAACGACCATTTTTCCATGGCGCAACGCCATCAAAAGACGTTCAAACCTTCACGTATTTGCTCGATATCCACGTGGAATTAGGGCTGGCAACAAGACTGAGACTAGTCTCGGTCTCGTCTCGGTTTCGGTACCGAGACCGAGACGAGACTACTTAAAAAGCACCCGTGACGAGACCGAGACGAGACCGTATTTTTGGTACCGAAATTCACCGAGAGTCTCGCTGGTCTCGGTGGTCTCGCCGGTCTCGGTGGTTCGGTTTCAGTTTTCGCTAGAAGAAATATTTTTTTATCGAACCACATATGTACATAGTTTTATACTCAGGTGCACTGTGAAAATCCGTTTTCCGATTTTATTTCTTGCTCCGGAAAAAGTTGATTTTAAACCCTTTGGGTGATTTTCTGAGGTAAAATTTGAATTTTGAGAGGTTTTTTAAACCATTTAAAACGGAGACATCCTTCAATTAATTTTGACAGTTCATGGCTTGACAAAACCAGTTGGTTTATTTTTAAAAATCGGGCGTTGTATGCAGGTACTCTTTTTTTAAATATTTTATTTGTTTTTATTATGAAAAAAATTAATTTACACCATTCTTAAAAATGTTATTTCAACTTAACTCAAAATGGAGCATTAAACTCAAGTGAAAAAAACTTGCGTTGAATATCAACGTCTGATCCAACTCGATTTGTTGATGCTGCATATAAAAGTAGTATTAAACTCTTAAATGCACTTGATAAAGATATAGGTATATTTAGAACAATTACGTGCATCCCAGTCGTATAGTTTTTTATTTTAGAAACCATTGTTAACTATTGCATGCATTTGGCCCTGTTTAGATAATATGGGAAGCATGAGTACTGACTGGCAAGTTTCATCGTATTTACATTAAAAGCTTTGATTCGCCTCAAAATATATTGAAAGAAAAACAAAAAATTTACAATTTCACTGTTTGAAACAACAACAAAAGAAAAAACAGACTCACGCGTCTGTTTTATACATTTTTTTCGTGATTCACACAAGACTCCACACCCCGCATTTTTTTTACCAACGAACTACCGAGATATCATACTCTATCTTTTCAATCTAAACGGGCGTCTTGTCTTACGTCTTTTTACCATCAAAAAACATGAAAGAAACCAAGGCTAAGGATGAGACCAAGACCGAGACCGAGACCGAGACCGAAACGAGACTAGCACATTCAAATTTTCACGAGAAAAAGGCGAGACCGAGATCGAGACGAGACTTGGTTAGGCGAGACCAAGTCCGAGACCGAGACGAGTCTGAAATTTATCGATTTTGACAGACCGAGACGAGAATAACAAAAGTCTCTCCTGGTCTTATCTCGTTGCCAGCCCTACGTGGAATCCATCCTCAACGGTGAATAAGTTGTGTCCACTGTTGTCGTACTTGAGGTAACCGGCCCGGTACAGCTGCATCCTAAATGGGGTCCGAAAAATTCCTAGAACAGAACTGCGGCACACAACAACAGCACACTTTCAGTTTCAAATTTAATATTTTACTTTCGATTTATACTTACGTTCCATTTCTTTGAGACATCCGCCTGGATGTCCTAACGACCCGACGAGACACGCCATGAAATGCTTGATTGCACCGATATTTTTGAAGTGCTATTTTTAGTACAGCGACATTTTTCTTCTCAATACCAGAGTTACGAACATTTTCACGTTTTGCTGGCATCATAGTCAAATCGTTTCATTCGTTCTTTTTGAGCGACAAACGATCTTTCTATTTTATCGACCAGATTCGATTAATTCTATTGATCGTAAAACATTCAAAACACATTTATTTTACATTAGTAATTTTTTATTTAACAACGAAAGTAATCACTAGAAATAATTTATATGGCAGAACAATGTTTGCCGGGTCAGCTAGTACCTATAATTAAATCATATTGAAATTTGAAAATGAAAACATGTTACGAGAAACATAAAAATGAGATTTATATATAAGGCAAGTTGCTCCATTCAATTAAAATAGTGGTCCACTCGGGCGTATGCGCACTTTTTTATTTTCAAATTTTAATACAATAGTACAATTCCTATTTTTGCACTTAAAGTTGGTTTATGCCGATTGAATAAACTATTATGAGGAATTATTTTTCTCCGTTGAAATACAAAGTTTGCGAACAAACGCTTATTCAATTTAAAAAGATCTCCTATCAAGAAATGTGAACATTAAAAATGTTTTGTTAAAGCTGCAAAAGATCCACTGCCACAGCCGCTGTTTAAAACAGCTGTGATTAAGATATTAATTGTATTCTCCTCAGATATACGACAACCATATCCTAAGTCAGCGGGGGAAACCACAATCTGAGAGTGCCGGCCGTAGCAAAGTAGTGTCTAGGGCGGTCCCCCCTCCGCTTTTTTCTAATATATGAAATCAATACTGGAAAAATAAGGAAAAAGTTAAAAAAAAACCATCGAAAACAGATATAATAAAGAAAAATATTTGCTTTGAACTCGTTTTGGCAGTGCCGTAGCTACTCGCGCAGGCCACTCCACGTCACCCCTCAATGAGACGAGGCGCTGGGGGAACACTTGCCTCAATCTCGCCATTAAAATCCTATCAGTATGGGATGTAGCCCCGCCCTGTTGGGACCAGATGTCTCCCAGATTAGTTGCTTCACTCAATTCTTTCAGCTCGGGTTCAAAAAACTCATCCAACATTGTCACAAAGCGCCTGGGAGACTGTCCGATAGCATTTCTTGCCAAGATGACATTTTCAGGAGTTCTTACAGTTCTGGGTCTTCCAATTGTCGAAGGAGTTGCTGTTGAACCAGTGTTTTCCAATGTTCTAGCCCAACGTCTAATTGCATTACCGCCCAGATACGTTGCCCTTAACAGGGGTATTGAAGTGCTGTCGGAAGGCTCTCTGCGTGGCGATAACAGAACGGCCATTTTCAAAAAAAGTCCTAACAGCAAACCCACGATGCCCTCCCGTCCAAACCATGGTTGCTACTGAAAACTAGATTCTCTCACTGCCACAACGAGACCCCTTCCTTTTTTCCACCAAAACCACAGAGGTCGAGCGTCAGCCGGTCAAAATCGATTCATACCATTTGCCCCACCCTGTACAAGCCGTATATGTGTAAACGCTACGATTATTTTGTGTGCCCTAGAGTGCCTAGACCCGAATACTTGCCAAACCGAAAGGAGTTCGAACATTAGTTTCATAGTCAAAACGCACGCTGAAGTTGATTTTTTTATATTACGTTCGTTTGTGTACATGGTAATAGGTGCCAAATTGTAACATAATTGCCCAACACTTTGCATAATTTGCTATGTGTAAGCTTGAAAGAAAATGTGTAAGCTTGAAAGAAAAATCTGTCTAAGCGACGCCCAACGCGCCATTGGAAATCAGCCTTTAGGTTTTATTCTTGCCGTTTTCATCGGTTCATACAGACCAAACCGAATAAATCCGAATACGTGAAACAAACTTTAATATTAATTAAAAATGTACAGTAATAAAATAATTATTTTCTTATTGAAAAAAGATTAAATTTTGTTGTAGCTTGACGACTTTTCGGCTTAACAATTTAAACTCAGCTACTTTTCCTCTTTACGGTTACTCTTCGATTAAACTAAACCTCTTACATAAGTTTCTCTGATAAAAGATAAAAAAAAGCTTTAATAAACAAAAATTTCAAAGAGTTTTTTATTTAAGTAAAGAATAATATTGCATACAGGTCAATGAAAATTATTTTTTTGGGCAGACTGCAAAGCCATGCTTATCGATTTTATGTAAAATAAATTTGTAACATAAACAAAGAAATATACAGGGTGATCGGTATAAGATGCAACAAACTGCTGGAGTGAGTAGGTTAGATTAAGACAAGAAAAAAATCGTATGGGAGGGGGGTCTATTTCTCCCCGTTCAGGCAGGAGGTGCAATTTTCTAAAAAATTAACTTAAAACAGGAAAAAAATATTTAAAAACAACGGTACAGTTTAAAATGCCATGCTATACCTTTTTGGAAAAGCCAGAAATCTCTTCTTTGACTTACATTTTAAACTAAGTTGTGTTAGTGAATAGTTTTTGAAAAATTAATTTCCAAATTCGAAATTTGAAAAAAAAAGAAAAAAATAGTTTCAAACTAATTTTTTTCAAAATTTTATGTAATTTAGTATAATTTTTGTTTTCAAAATTCAATGCTCTTATTAATTTCAAATAAAAAACAGAAAACCGAATGCTAAAATGTCATTTAGTTTTTGAGAAAATTAAAAATAACGAAATCTACTTTACTACATATTTTGTAGAAATAGGATCTTTTGAGCAACAAAATAACGGATGGAAGTCGAATTTAAGGAAAACTTACTTTTATTATTTTCCATTTTCTCAAAAACTAAATAACGTAAAATTTTGAACAAAATCAGTTTGAACACAATTTAAAATTTTTTTTTTTTTTTCAAAAATTTAAGTTTAAAAAAAACTGTTCACCAAACGAACGTAGTTTGTAAACAAAATGGAAGCACATATTTCTGGCTTAACAAAAAAGTATAGCAAGTCGTTTTAGCCATTACCCAGGTTTTGTTTTTTTCTGTATTAAGTCAATTATTTTAGAAAATTGCTCCTCCTGTTATTTTCAATGTTCTCAAAAACTAAAAGACATTTTATCATCCGGTTTTTTTTTTTTTTTGACTGAAAGCTAATAAAAGCATTGAATTTTGAAAACAAATTATACTTAATTACATAAAATTTTGAAAAAAAATTAGTTTGAAACTTTTTTTTCATTTTTTTTTTTTTCTCAAAATTTCGAGTTTGGAAATTAATTTTTTAAAAACTATTCACTAACACAACTTTATTTAAAATGAAAATCGAAGAAGAGATTTTTAACTTTCCAAGAAGGTATAGCATGGCATTTTAAATTGTACCGTTGTTTTTAAATATTTTTTTTTCTGTTTTAAGTCAATTTTTTAGAAAATTGCCCCTCCTACCTAAACGTGGTGAAATAGGAGGGTCCCATACGTTTTTTTCTTGTCCTTACCCAACCAAATCGCTCCATCAGTTTGGTGCATCTTATACCGATCACCCTGTATAACTAATCAGTCTATTTTTTTTTTAATTTCCGTTGTTGTGATAATTGATAAAAATGATCACTAAGCTCAGTAACCAAATAGCTTTTATACTTAGCAAAGTATGGTTACCTAAAATAAGTTTATTATCATTTAACAAGGGTTGCATATATTCTTTTAAATTTTTTCGGTGATTAAATCTAGATTACGTTAAAAACCAGATCGTTGAAAGAATTAAATAAATTAAATTTGGTCACACAACGGCTCATGAAGAACCAGTGCCTATAGTGATTTACAGCTCTCAACCATTCCTGTGTGCGCGTCTGAAGAATTGGAGGGGACCTACAGAATTAACTCTTTTTTTATTGAAAGTTTATTCTTGTATGTTGAAATATGGTAAAAAAAATAAATAGAAATTCGATTTGACATCTTTTCAAAATCATAAAGGTAAACTATCCAGGTTTTGGAGTTTGGACGTATGTATTTTGAAGTTAGAAGTCGCAAACTAAAAGAGTGATTAAAGTGAAGAAACTATGCTGACTTTCCGTTAGAACCAAGAACCAGAGTTAGTGCCTGGGTCTAGACTCTAGCTTGACTCGGTGCCAAACTGGCTAAGTACTTAGGTATGTGAAGACATTGGTTGAATGAGTTTAAGTAGATTTTTTTTTTTTTTTGAATTACTTAATCAATAAATTATCTTGAGTGTTTTATAATTTGGACTTAGGCCTCTTTCAAAATAGATAGCTTAAATATGAGAACATAATCTTACTCACATCTCGAGACCTAACCATACAAATTAATTTCGTTGATTTAGGAGATTAAATTTATTACTATTAATTATTTCGACATATGTTGTGAACAGATTTATTTAATTTTTTTTTTTTTTTTTATAAAATTGAGTTTTTATTTTGCAATACTCAGACCTTTAGCAAAAATAATAAAAGTCAAATTTGAATGCTTTATTTTAATAATGTGTTTTTTTTTTATGAATCCGCGTTCTTATTTAACTGTTAAAACACCATGAGACGATTATGAGTTGTTGATCGGCTTTCCAGATTTAATTTATTAGAAAATTAATAAAGAAGGTGTTTGTAAAAAATTTTAGTGGAAAGTTCTACGGAAGCTATTCTAATTCACAATTTTTAGCTGCCGGAGCTAAGCTCCATAAAAAAATATAAGTTAGTTAAATTTTATAAAACTTTAATAAAACTGGAATATTTTGAAGACCTCCACAAGGGCTACTCACTCTTTCTGTCTGAAACTCTTTTAAATACATATAGATTTCCATTTTCCCGTCGCACTCAAGCTCCAGAGGTATGAAGTGTTTTATATTTTTTATTTTTTATATATATAATCTAAAAGAATCATACCATTATATATTACTAGCTGACCCGACAAACGTTGTTCTGCCATATAAATTAGTTCTAGTGAATATTTTGATTGTTAACAAAAAATAATGAATTTATTATAAGTGCGTTTGAATGTTTAACGATTGATGAAATTGATCCAATCTGATCGATAAAATAGAACGAATGAAACGATTTGAACGAAAGTTTTTTTTTGACGTTTATGCTGCCGGCAATGACGGAGCGCATTTGTCATTCGATAAACAAATATGAAAACGTTCGTGAGTCTTGTGCTCTTGTGTTCTATTGAAAATATAAACACTATATCGGTGCGGAGTACTTCATCAATGCAATCAAATATTTCATGGCTTATCTCGTCGGGTCGTTTGGACACCCAGGGGGATGTTTTAAAAAAATGGATCATACCTAAGTATAAATCGAAAGTGAAATATTAAATTTGAAATTGAAAGTGTGCTGTTGTTGTATTTGTGTGTCGCAGTTCTGTTCTAGGAATTTTTCGGCAACGATTTTGGATGCAGCTGTACCGGCAGTGACGACAGTGCACACAACATATTGGCCGTTGATCGAGGATAGATTCCATGTGAATATCGAGCAATTACGTGGAGGTTTGAAAGTGTTCGGTCATTGCGCCATGGGAAAATGGTCTTCCCGACCCCGAGTATGATAACTTTTCATTCTTCGTTGATTCTCAAACGGATATGTGGGGGCGGAATGACAGAAAGAGGAATGGAGCGCTGTAGACTATGACAACCGATAAAAATAAAAAGTACGCCAACCATTAATTTTCTCACTTTAATGTATTTCGTTAACTCAACTGACATATTCAATATTCATTGTTTTGTTTGATATCTTTAAAGTTGTTATGTAAAGTAACTTGCTAAAAAAAATTATATTGCTTAATTCGTTCGACAGCTCATGCATCTTGCTGCCATTGTTCAGTGTAACACACACACATACTGACTTACTGTTGGAAAATTTTATTCGGATAATTTTATTTTTTTCTTGTAGTGGTTTAACAACGTTTCACAGTCACAAAACACGTTGTAATAAATTAAAATAAATCCTGCAAAATTTTGAATGCACTGCGTTGTGATACATGGAAATGCGAAATGTCGAAGTGACGCAATACAATACTTCACGTCAATGACTTGCACATGTATGGATGAAAGTTCGATGAGGCAAGGCAGACGACCTAAGCGCCATCTGTCATTCAACAACATAAATAAATTGGTTCTGTTTGAAAAACAAATGATGACGGTTTATTTGGATATTTTTCATAAAAAAATACATACATACACGATAAAAAAAAATGTGGGTGGTGGTAGGAGGGTGGAAATTTGGAATTATACTATTGTAGGTATTTTTTATTTCAAATTTCGAAAAAAAAAAAATTAAAATTTTTATCGAAAGAAAAGAATTTTTTTTTTCTGTGTATGGGCACCCTAATCACCGATTTGAAATATACTTAAAAACTTATTCTCATACCTAAAAAATATACCGAAAAAATTTCATAAAAATCGGTCGAGTAGTTTCGGAGGAGTACCACCACTTAAGCACCCTGACACGAGATTTTTATATAGGATTCAGGGCTTACAAGACTCTCAGAAAGGTATAATTTGGTTTCTTTGAGCAAAGTTGGTTAAATTTTCTTGGACCTGTGAAAATACATCAATTAAATTTTCTATGTTGACATACGATAAGTCATATACCCTATTTCAAAAGGACACCGCAAATGTTAATGACTGAATCTTCAAATAAATTAAAAGCAATGAATTGCAGTCATTTGAGGATGAGAAGACATGCCTGGCTGGTCTTTGCTCCTTATGTGGTGTGATGTGAAGAATTAAAAAAAAAGGATATTTTTGTGTTTCTTTTCTTGCACGCGTTAATGACCAACATGAAGAGCATTAACAACTAACACACTACAAAGCTCACTGTGTATAAACACTAGGGTTACGAATTGCTTTGACAAATTACCCTAATCACCACACCAACCTCCCACAAACAATTTACTCAACCCTAGCGCCAGCACCCTCGAAGCTAATTTTCTCGAATTAAAAGTGCACGCACATTGTGTCAACACGTAATTATTAAACAAGGAAAATGAAAACTTTTTGCCAAAGTCGTTGTGTGTGAAGGAGTTGAATCAAATAATCATAATAAAAAACATGTCGACGAGACGCGTTGTCGTATCGTCTCTTTCCGTTGTCGACAATGACTGTGGTGCTGCATCATTCATCATCACCAACTATGCGAATCGAGATCTTCTTCATTATTATTATGACACTCCCTGTCCTCTGATACTCTACAAATCCTCTTCATCATCACGATAATCATCTTCGCGGGCAGGAAGATAAAAATATGAATCCGCAAGATTGCAAACTCAGCGAGAAATTGGAAATTATCCTTCATAAAGGAATTAGAGCGTTTGCAAAAGGCGATGAAGATGAAGACGTTGTCGACGACATCGACATCGACAAACGAACTCTTGAATTGTGACTTTGGAAATTTGTCAAAGTTTCTTTTGGAGAAAGTTGAGGTTTTTGGTTATGGATACGCAATTTTTTTCTTTCTTATTGTCACACTCATCATTAATGACTTCAAGGACCTTTTTTTTCATTTGTCGCTTGCAATGCATAAAGATGGTAAGATGAAACGTTTGTCACAAAAATATATGAATTTTTCTCATAAGTCCTTGTAAGTTTGGAAGTCTATTTATTTTCCTTTGTGTTACAAACATAAAAACACTGAGTCGCAAATTACCTATGTTAGTTCTTATTCAAATGCAGTGTGCTGTAAGTCTATGATTTTGCTTACATTTAACTTTTGATGAAACACATAAAAAGAAATAAGGTTGAACTCTATTGTTCTTTAGTTTTAAACGAAAAGGAAGTCGTCTGGAAAATGTTTACAATCAAATGTTAATAAAAATCAAGTATGATTGTCAAGCTAACGAAAAAAGCCGATCGAAAAATTACTAGCTACAAAATTAGCCGTTAATTAGTTGTGATAATTTCGAATTTGTAGTTCGATGTTTTCTATGTTTTTTTGCTGCTTAGTGCTATGCTAAATTGATATCAACTTAGCGAAGCAGCACCTCAAAAAGGGGTAAAAACGTCTTATATCAAATTTTTTATTGCTCAATAATTAGACATTCATTAGTCCTAAATTATACTTGTGACAATTTCAATTTTGTCGTGCAATATTTTCTATGTTTTTCTATTTTGCAAAATTGTCAAATTGGTATCAAATTAGCAAAGCACCCCTTGGTAAAGGAGTACAAACTTCTTATATAGAATTGTTTATTAATTCGGCATTCGTCCGTCAGGTATATTATTTGTGATAAATTTCAATTTTGTCGTGCGATGTTTTCTATATTTTTTTTAATTTTTGAAGAAAAAATATAGAAAACATTGCATGAAAACTAACGGCAAACGGTAAAACAATAAACATTTCGATATCACAAGATTTTATACTTATTCGATGGGTGATTTTCAAACTTTATATGAAAAGTTAGCAGACCGCACTGGCGTTGCTTCGTAAAGTTTTTGAAATAATTTATTTTACTAAATAATCGTATCAAAACAGTTTACAATGGCCAAAATTTTACTAAATGCTTACGTTTTTCCGAAGATCAATGAGATCTTCAAAAATGGAAAGCTTTCTGCATTTTTTTTTTTTTAATTTCAATTATGTTTAACAGAAAAACAGAATTTTAGCACCCCTTTTTCGTTTTCTCTTAGTATTTGGGATTTAATTATTATTTTTTCATTTTTATTTTACAAATCCATGAATTACTCTAATACTGCATTTTCATTAGAGCTGAAATGAGGTAATTTGGCAAATTACAAAAAAAAAATGTTCACATTTCAAATTTCCTAATTTTGTTTGACGGTCCAGATTGCCAATCGCTTGTTTTTGTTGTTTTTTACATTGAATTCTGTCATTTTGAATGGGTTCTACTTTGAATGGATTCCATTTGAGTGTGTTCATAAAAGTTTTACGTAATTTCCTACCGAATTTCGTGCAAATTTGGTTGAAATTACCTCATTTGGAAATTTGAATTTTTATGGGAAATGAGGTGATTTTGAATTGAATTTGGAAATTTTGAACGAAATTACCTCATTTGCTCTAATGAAAACGCTTTATAAAATTCTTAAGTAAGCAAAAGAAGAAAGAAACAATATCCATACTTATGTAACTACTGTGCACCACTGTTATAAAAAAGTCGAGCATTGAGTGAAGTCAATGGTTTCATTGATTTACTTGCACTCAATTTATATATGTATGTATGTTGATAAATTTATGATTTTTACATTAATTTATTTCTCAGCTTGTAAATACATATACAGTTAAGAAATGATTTAGGGCTTAAAATTTGCATAAAACTATTGACTTAATACATAAGAAACCATTGTCCTACAATATCAAGCAGGTTTAAAAGCATAATTAAATATGTTGGTCCACCTCGACAAAAAAGTGTACGAATTTTTTTTTTTAAAGTTAATAATCTAATTCAACAAACAAAAACATTCCTAAAAAAATAAGGGAAATTATAAAATTTGTTTCAAGTAAATCAGTTGAATACTTTCTTAGATTACCGCGGACAAACTAAATATTTGTTTTATCTTTATAAAATAGTTATAATAATAATAATGGCTAGGAAACCCGTACTCGCAAACAGACAAAAAAAAACTTTCTCATCTATAATATTAATAATAGGATTAATTAAACAAAATATATAAAACATCGAACGAAAAAATTGAACTTATCACAACTAATTCAGGACTGATAAATGGCTAATTATTAAGCAATAAACAATAAAATTGTCCTTTTTTAAACTTTTTTTTAGAGTGTAGGTAATGTAGGTAGGTATAACAACATATCATAATACAACCCCATATTTGATTACAATACGATTTTATACTAACATGTTACATAAAAAAAAATTATTGATATTTTAAGCCGGATAGCGTTGTCGTGTTTGTTCACTTCACATCCATCCAAATCCAGTAGGTACCAATGTAGTGTTATTTTTCCATTGAATACCTATTTTTATAGCAACAGTTGGTAAGTGCATTTCAAACATTAATAAAATGTGCTTAGACACGCTACTGAACACAAAATACACACCCATCAATATACATGCAATATTAATGCAAAAAGTATTGAGTTCGTTTTAACACCCACCTTTTGAAAAAATCAGATTGCCAAAATCAGATTGTTGGCAATTTCCATTAAGCGTGCACGACATTTTTTATATCCTCCTTGAATCTGGATAGTTGAGTGCGGCAATTATTATTTCTTTTTTCACGTCTTTTGCATTACGTCGAGTCCTTCCTTCCACATTTTGAGAATAAGTCTGGTGGTTAGCCTTTAAGCCAGAAGTAAGGGTGACACAAGGCATTGACACCCTCAAGCCAATTAATCCACGAAACACTTCTTAAGTTTACATCAAATTGGCTTCCTTGCGAAAACACTTCAATTATCCTTTGGCACAACAACGGAAAAAAAAAAAAAAACTGAAACACATGTCTCATGCGTAAAAGTGAAGAAGGCAGTCAGTTCACAAAAGCCATCACGAGAAATTGTTCAGTGAAGTGCATTCTTTGAGGGAACCCTTTGAAGTATCTAACGTATCATTGCCCTTTAGATGGATCCGCTTTATAGTGACATTGCATTTACTCTTCATCTCATACATATTTTTGCCGGGATTATCTCATATTTGTGCGTTATCGTCAAGAAGTCATGAGATAAGTAGCTACACGCATATCGGTTGCCTTGCAAAATCTACTGTTTCCGCATTGTAATCGTCTTCTTAAATACATCAAAAGCGAACGTAGACGCCGCCGATGATGACTACAGCAGCTACTGCAACCATAAACTTCGCTGAAAGCCAAAGGAGAAAATCCCTCAGCTGGTAGAAGACACGGATGTTTTTGAACAAAAGCCAAGTAGAAGTTGATATATTCGTATAATCGAACTGAAAAACGAAAAATACAGTGAATAAGTAAAGCCACAAAAATAAAATTATTAAATTCTAAATAAAATAGTTGAAATTTAAAATTATTTTTCATTTGAGAATGTGGTGATGTTGATAACAAGTTTACACATTTAAAAGTTTTGATGATACTTTTTTGTCTTCACCTAGCTTATATTGTTTTTTTCACAAGATAAATCAAAACACTAGCATTGTACATTGTACATACGACTTAGGCTGGGTTCGGCTAGTTTGAAATAAGGGATTAGGAGGGGTCTATTTCCCCCTGTAAATTATGAAATTCTAGATTTCAATACTAGTTTCCAATATTCAATAATATTGTTAAGTTTTAGTCAAACACAAGACCAGCTGTCGTATTTATTAGATTTTTGACTAATTAGACAGTGTCTAAGTATTTCCAAATGACCTGAAATATGCTTTAAAAAGTATTGCATTTGTCAAAGTTAAGGTAATAGATTTTGCTGTTCAAAGATAGACAGAATGTTAGATGATTTTAGCAACTATTACAAATGTTTATTTATAACTTGGACAGCTGTCTTAAGTTAGACAACGTTTATAAATACGACTGCAGATGATTAAAGTACTACAGTTTATTATGAAAATTACAAAAATTATTTCTTTTTAATTTTTATTAAGAACTTAAATTTTTCAACTTACAAACAAATTTTTGTTGTTCCTTAAAGTCTAAAGAATAAAATATTCAATTGCCATATTCGCACTTCTTTCAGCACTTTCGTTCATTTGGACGCGCATTTTTTACTTTGCAGTCTGAACTTCACTCTCTGCACTTTTCATTACGTTGGTCACACTCCGAACTTGAATGCTTATTTTCCGCAGTTTTCACTCCATTATCTGCACTTTTTACTACACAATTTACACTCCGAGCTTCGCATTTGACTTCGTCAGTTAAATTTGATTATTTACGCATAAAGAAATCGAACTATGCGTAGGTACTCCACCAAACTGCACACTCCGCACTTCTCACTTCTTGTTTTGCAATTCACACTCCAAACTTTTTAGTTCGAGGTTCGCATTTTACTTCGCAAAGAACCTTTCGCACTCTTCAATTTTCATTTTGGTCTTTTAACTCCGAGCTTCCTGGGCACTCCCTAATTTCCACTCAACATTTTAAACACACGCTCATTAGGCGCTTTCAACACTTCCAAATCTGAACTTCGCACCATTAAATTTTTACTCCACACTTCCCACCCCGCTCACCTTGTCTCTGCAGTCATAAAACTTTAAAGTTGTTTTATTTTATTTTACTCCGTTTTAATAAAGACTAGTACGCTGCTAATGCGAAACGAAAAATCCCACACAAAAATGACACAACGAAAACACAAACGAAAAATTTCGTACAGCTTTTCGTTCTGCGGCACGCTGTTAGATGAGCGAAATCGATAATTATGTATAGGAGTATTTGATCATGTATTTTATATAAATTTATGTGGAAGATTGGGCTTAATGATCAGTGAAAATGAAGCAATTAATTAAAACAAACTAATTCATTCTTTTCCCGACGTTTCTCCGGTTATTTTCCGGCTTCTTCAGGGGTTAAGTTTATTATAGTCTTGAAATCGAAATACAATATATAATTTTGTTAACGTACTGGTCAAATGTTATTAATTGAAAAATATGTTTTACTGTATTATTTTTATGAACTTACTGTTTTGTCAAGATGTTGGATTACATAATTTATTTTTGTTATGAGGATCACAAATTAATTAATTAATATTTTAAATTTTTGAATTTTTAACAAATAAATTAACATTGAACACTAAAATAGACAAAAAAATATTTTTTTATAAAAAACTAGTATCACAGAATATTTCAAGAAATGGCAACGCTATATATTGCACTGATGTTGTCAACGTCTTCTTTATGATTCATCGTTTTATGTATCTTCTGCTGAATGTAGAGGCTTTCAAGAGTGTAGCGTGTATTGATGCGTCGTTCTCTGTCCAAAATTGTGACATTGTCAAAATCTGCATTGTGGTCGTGGTCCAACATGTGTTGCGAGAGTGCAGTCGTTGTTTTCTTCTTCCTTATGTCCGTTTCATGCTCTGACATTCTCACTTTTAATGCACGTTTTGTAGTACCAATGTATATTTTTTTACAGTCCTCATTAGTTTTTCCTTTTTTTCGCACAGAATTAATTGCCTGGACCGTTCATTGTGTGCAGAAAAGTGACATTATTGGTCGCTATTCGTATTTATATTTGTTGTTTCTTTCATCACAACATGGCTTTTTGTGATTTTTATGCGTTTGTATTTTTGTTGTTGCAAACGGAGACACCTTCAAGCGGTAATTTTTTGTTATTGTTTTCGTAAGCATTTCGTTGTCACGTTGGAGACCAACTAAAAATTTCGTTTCGCATCAGCAGCGTATTAGGCTTAAACTCAAAGAATTTTTTTGTGCAAATTCACCAATACCTATTTCTAAGATAAAGCAAGTAAAAAGCACTTGATTACCTTTGGAATAACTTAGGTAGGTAGGTAGAAATGGCGGCCCCGAGCAGCCTAAGCTCGGTGACCCAATTAGCGCTGAGGAGCGCCGTTTTGATACCATGACTCGTGTGATCTATATAAAAAAGAATCGGTGTTATAAGAGGGATTTACGGATCAAAATGCCAGGCTAGGCAGATTGTTGGTTTCAGAAGTCCATTTACCACCTGCTTGTAGTCTATGGATTCTGACGGGGGAAATGGTGTAGTAGTAGTACCTACTTAAAGAATCATCTTAGAGCCATTTCGACCCGTTGAGAAAGGAGATCAAGTCTTTGATCTTCAGTTCGGAGAGTTCATTGAGATCGTTAAAAAAGGCTTTTCCCAGTGATTGTGTTCTGATTCTGGCCAGAGCGGGACATTTACACAGGAAATGGTAAACAGTTTCCCTTTCCTGCTGGACCTGGAACCCAGATAAGAGAGATTTTGAGGTTCCCGTCTAGGCTTGCGAGCTCATCACGACATTGTCGAACCAATTTGGAAGACGAAAGTGGCGAAGCAATAGCTTTAACGGCTGCCTGACTGTCTGTCAGGATGGCAGTATTACGATTCTTGTTAGGGTCTTGTTTAAGTATCCTGCATGCTTCCCTGATTGCCAGCAATTCCGCCTGGAAAACACTAGCGAAGTTAGGAAGCCGATAAGATTTGGAAATGTTCAGAGATTCGGAAAAAACACCCGAACCAACTCCACACTCCATCTTTGAACCATCAGTGAAGATAGTTGTGTCGAAGCCTCTCGTCACGAGGTCATCTTTCCATTCCTGCCTGGTAGGAAAAATAACTTTAAAATCCGAACTGAGGTCCAGAGTAGGAGTGCAGTAGTCAGTGGCTGTTGAGAACATGTCCATAGGGATCAGTTTTGTAATATTACTATGACCATAACAATTCGACTCTTTTAGTCTTATCGCGCTGCAGGATACTAGATATTTTATATGTAAGTCGGGTGGAATAACTTACCTACGAATAAATGCTTAGCTTCTATCCCAATTTTCGTCAACCAAATTTACTTTTTCGTATTCGAATATCTGGCAAAAACAAAATTAACAATAAAAACAGATATATCATGATTATTAATTTGCATATGTGATTGTTTAATCAAGTTTTTCACGAAAAGAATTATTGTTTATTTTTTATCTCACTTTCCTCCTATTGGCATGGTACCTACCCATCATGAGTCCATAGGACTTCATTTGGAAATGAAATCAGTGTCCTTTTGAGAGAGAGATGTAAAAACAAAACGTACGTAACAATGAATACAAATTTTCTGAGTATAGTTGTTAATTTTCAATCTGTGGAGCAATCTGTATCTCGCCAATGCCTATGGCAATTGCATTTATTACAAAAAAAAAAAAAACTCCAAAGGTTTTTTATATTGTAAATTGTAAAAATCACCCCTTTTGAAATTCATCCCTGAAAGAGCGTTTCTGATTGAGGCAAATTATTTCCTGTTTTTTTTTTTTGCAAACAAAATTATAAAATTTTATACAGCTAGGTGTTTTTTTTTTTTTTTTTTTTTTTTGCCTAAAGAATACACGCGCGAATTGGTCCCCTGTCTAATTAAATTTGTGGATTGTTTTTATGCAGAGTAAAAATTTGCAATTCAATTCTGACAGCAATGTGCATTGTGATGATAGTGTGTGCCCTTAGTTTGGCAGGATATTTTATTCCTATATATATTTATATTCAATTTTTTTTTTTTTTTTTTCATTTCTTTCAGACGAAACGAATGAGTTTTAGTGCATCATTTTTTGTGTGCCAATATTGTGGAATAAATTATAGGAAGTATATTGTTGATGAAAACAATTTTAGCTTTAAATTTCTTTAAACACATCCAGGGAAGTTGCTTGAGCAAGCTTTTTCTTTTAAATTAAAATTAAAAAGAAACATATGAAGTAATAATGTCGGGAATCGAATGTATAAGAAGTAGATACAGATTATAAACTTTAGAAAAAGAAAAAATTTAAGTATCGTAAACACAATGCTTATATTACGTATTTTTAAAATTAAATTTATAAGGAATATAAACCGAACTATTTTAATAACTACTGAAGCCAAATAAAAGGTGTCGTCATCGTTAAAATCAAATTAATCATTTAAGTACCGCTTCTGGCCACGGTCTCATTCATATTAGGTCGCGTACCTTTTTTAGTGTTTTTGTAAAATAAAAACTTGGCTAGAGTATTTATGTATATTGAAAAATTCAATTTTTTAAAATTTAAAATTAGTTTCTTTTTTTGATTCTTATGGCCAATTTCATCAATATTTAATATGCTTTTAAATTTTAAAATGACGTATTTCGTATGGAACAAACGTCATTTACAGATTTAAAAGCCTTTTAAATGGATAAAAGGGCTTTATGAAATCGGCCATTAATCTTTTATTCCGATGCTGTCTCGCCTTGTAGCCAGCCCTAACTTTAAATTCGTGCAAAAAAAAAATTTCTCATTTTTTTAGATTTTGTGATCCTTACTTTTGAGCTTACTCAAAACTTGTTAACTTGAAGATGCAAATTAGCATTCAAAAAATTGTAGCTTTTTTATTGCCAATTTGTTGTGTAAGATTTTGTCCGCCAAGTTCCGTTTTATTTTAACGGACCGGAAATTCACTTTTTAAGCTTTAAATTAAAATAAATAAAATGCCCGACTGGGTCGCACGAACTTGCTCTAGTACTAAAAGTTTCTTCGAATTTGAAAGATTGATGGTAATATAAAACTTTTAGTTTATAGTAATTATATAACTATGTATTTATCCATTTAATAAATTGAAGAATGGAAATTTGAATATGGAAAAAAAAACATGAAATACGTTCTTTAAATTGATAAAACAATTACTTAAAATTTTTTAACCCTTATGTGTGTGACGAGGTACCCGGGTACCTTTTCAAATTTCAATGACCATTTAATTAATTTAATGGTAAGCTATAGGCACATGAGCTTATGAGAGCTCCTAACTTTATGTTTTGCAAATATTATCAATAATTGGAGGCTTGAAAGCCCAATGGGAAGTTCCCTGTTAACCAAAAATCTTTAGACACCTTAAACCGTGTGACAAGGTACCTGGGTACCTTTATATATTAGGAACGTTTTTAAGCCAATACCTTTCGATTGAAAATGAAAAAAACAACAATTCAGACCTATTGTTATTTTCGCCAGAACAATATTTCACCTTACAAAAATTTGGTCGCCCGAAATTTTAGAAACTATTGTGAGTTTCGCCTGAAAGAAATTTACATTTTGCGCCTAATTGTTCACTCGTTGGCTTACTAGAAATAAGTGAAAACAAAAAACGTGAATGGCATTACATTCCGACTGAAATGAATGTTCGCTCTAAAGGGGAATTTTCGGAATGTGAAATATTTTTCGGGTGAAACTCACAATAGGCGAAAAAAAATTCCGGGTGGAATGTTGTTCGGGCGAAACTCACAATAAGGCTAATTATTTCTTTTTTTTTTGTATTTATTTTTTATTTTATTTTTTTTTTAGTCACAATATTTAATTGACAGAGTTGAAGGCTTAGCTCCTTCTAAAACTTATTCCTACTATCTGTGAAGTAACAGTGAAAAACAATTTTGCGACGAATTTCGTGTGTATGCCTGCCAACGCGTTTCGTCTTTCCAGTGAAATCAACAAAATATTCTACCGTGCTCCCTTTTAAATTTAAGAAGTTTGCTTCAAACTCAAGAGCTTCTTGATCAACGTCCGAAACTTCACAATCTTCAGATGTTGGGGTAAAATTTTCTTTCTCAAATCGAAAAAGAGCACTTTGGTATTCACGGTTCGGTGCAACTGATCTAGTATTTTTTGCACTGTTGCAACGGTTTAATATATAAATAGGAAAACTGCGGTCGATTTAGGCTTGTTGCACCCGATCGTGAATACCCCAAAAATGTTATTTCAACTTTCAAGTGAATTTCATTGCATTTTATACGGTCAGTCATTTAATCTCACCCGACCGCGTATTAAAAAAAATAAAAAAACCCAAAAGAAGTAAAAAAACATGAATACATTATATTTGAATGGTTTTTAATATAATTATCAACAAAATATAAAATAAACCATAAGTATTCCTTTACAATCATATGAAGGTACCCGGGTACCTTATCACACGGATTAAGGTGTTTTTTTCTTCACACACATAAGGGTTAATGTCAGAATGAAGAACTCCATCTCAATTTTTGAAAAAATGTGAATTTATGCAGACAAAATTTTTAAAATCGTTGGAGCGGTTTTCTTAAAAAATAATTTTTTATATGTATGTATATAAAATTTCTTGAAATTTTTTAGAAAAAAAAAATTAGTATGCCATTTTTAAGAATATAATAATATATATATACATAAAAAACTAAAATTTCTAAAAAATTCATCAACCCGTTTTCAAAAAAATAATTTTTATATTTTTTTGAAAATATATTCTGATCAAAATCGGTTCAGCGGTTAACAAGAAAATCGAAAAAAAAAAAAGGTTCTATTGCAAACTTTTGTTAGTCTCGGTCTCGTCAAAATTTAAAATTTTAGTTTCGTCTCGGTCTCGGTTTCAATCGTAGTCCCATTCCCATTCTTATGTCCTATTTCATAAATGACTTTTAAATATTTACAAGCCCATTTAGCATTAAATAGGGTTATTAAAAAGAAAAACGAAACCTTATTGACAACAAATTATCAAAAATTAAAAAATTAACAAACAAGAAAAATAAAACAAAAAAACGTTATTGATCTTTTAAATTTAAAATTTTAATTTTTTATTTAAATTGGATGCATTTCGAGTCCGATGTGACTCATCTTCAGCAATACACTAATTGGCATAAAAAATTCGTGTTTTTTGGTAGTAAAAAGATTGTAAGACAAGACGCGTGTTTAGACTGAAAAGATAGAGTACGGTATCTCAGTAGTTTTTTGGTAAGAAAAATTAGGGGTGTAGAGTCTTGTGTGTAACACGAAGAAAATGTATACAACAGACTCGTGAGGTCTAAAATCAACTTTTCCGCAGCAAAAAATTAAATCGGAAAAATTTCGAATTTTCTGAGGAAAAATTTAAATTTTGTAGAGGTTTTTTAATCCATTTAAATCGGAGCCAACCTTCAATGGATTTTGACAGCTCATGGCTTGACAGGTAGGCAACAAACTATATTTGACGTTTAGATAATATTTTTTTCCAGAGAGGGAAACAAAGTCTGAAATATTAACGATTTCACCTCTGGATTTTCGTAGTGCTGAGTATAACTATGTATGTATATAAGTATGTATTTAGTTTGACATTTTAACTTGTGAATATTATAAAAATTGAACATGAGTACTGAAAAATAATTTAATAGAATAAAAAAAATATTTCTTCGAAAACCGAAACCAAACCACCTAGACCGCCGAGACCAGCGAAAAGCGAGACTCTGCGAATTTCGGTACCAAAAATACGGTCTCGTCTTGTGTGCTTTTAAAGTAGTCTCGTGTCTCGTCTCTGTCTCGGAGACTGAGACCGAGACCGAAAAGAGACCGAGTTCCGTTCTCGTTGCCAGCCCTACTTATTTTAGTGGAAACTTTAATAAATAGGAAATAATGCGAGCGAAACATTTTTGGAGCGGAGCAAATTAGAATTTAACTATAGCTACAAATTCAAGTAACAAAATTTTGTAATTCCACCAAAAAGTGTCCGCCAAAGTGAGGGACCTCTTTTTCATTCTAATTGTTAAAAACCTGTTGCTACCAGACGTCATTTTATAAGACAATCCATAGCCACCTTAAACTATTAAAAACTCGTAAGCCTTCTTCAAGCAATGCAATTCAATAAAGAACATTCTTCTTCGGGCCTACTTTAATTGAAATGTTATGTATGTATTTATTTTTAAATCACCGCAGAGTTGGTATTTTTAGTTATGTACATTGCATATGAACAGGCTCAAAATAATAAAATAATTGCATACTTCTTGGAAAAACAGGTAATTTTTCTTTCTTTACCTTTATGCTCGTTCCCAAGCCCCTTACCGCACCGCAATCAAGGGCGGATCCAGACTTTGAGTCAGGGGGGGGTCACACTTCAAAATACAATCACGTTTTGCGTTTTGCAATTGATGAACACAGCTATGGTTTGTATAGACTTAGAGTTAAATATTACTTCTCGTATGTAACTTTCAGGTATTTTTTGCTGTAAAGATAAATTTCTACATCACATTTTACAGAGGTCTGAATTTTAACTTGGAGTGCTATCTTTATCAATTATTTGTAATTGCAATGAATTTGCTCTTTTGAATCATGTTTGTAATGGGAGTTGGAATTGATTTTCATTTTTTTTTTGGTTACTACAAACAAAATTTAATTTTTAATATTTTGGAATGAAATGTTATAGAGGTATTCACATGTTGATATTTTCAACAGGGAATCCCAAAAACTGTGGAATAAACCATCCACTTTAACCTTCAATAATTTCGGAAGGAGTGCACTAATTAGATAAGAAGTGAAGGACATTTTTAAAGAAGAATTTCCTTTAAGTAAACGTCTCAATCATTTCCGTACGATAATCGGTTGTAAATTAATAAACTCAAGAAGCAAACAAAACAAAACTTCCTATACAATTTGTATGGAAAAAAAATAAATTAGCGATGAGCGACCTCTTCATATTAATCTAAACGGCTGAAATTTTACCAGGCTTATTATTTTACTAAACTCTAACTAAAAAGCTAGTGGCATTGAAAATCGAAGACAATTTAATTTTTTGAATCAGTCTAATATACACTCGTGTATTCGAAAGCATGTTAAATGTAATTTGTACTGTCAGCTATTATTCTTCTATAAGATTCTGTGATTTTGCTAGACTTTTCCTACAGAATAGAAAAATTTCGTTTACAACTTACTAAACAAAAATACATTTTCAAAAATTGACTATGCGTATTGCACCGAATCGTGAAGACATGAACCTCTAGTGCCTGCGTGAAAAATTGGATTAGAATATTATGATATAATCATTAACTAATATACCTACCAAAAAAAAATTTGAACAAAAAAAAACTTTGATTGTCAGTTTCCGGTTCTAGATTCGCTAGAACAAAAATTCGAAATTTAGCTTTAAGCAATTGCAAAAAAATGTGTACCTACTATATTTCAAGCAAATCAACCAACATCGGAACATTTGTTTGCCCGAAATTTTATGAGCAAACACATATGTATAGGTGTTTATTTTTCCAATCCCAGAGGAAATTTGTTGAAAAAATCGACATCGGGGATGATCGACGCCATTACAGAAAAAAAAAATAGATTATTCATAAAAACTTCATGCCGGTAACACAGTTTTTCTCCGCGCTTAAGTTAAGCCCTTACAAAATATCGGTGCTTAGCTTAACCTGAAGGGGATAAGATTTTGTTGCAAACAACATTTAATAATTGACGAATCCATTTTTTTTCGCTGTGTATTTGACTGCAACACTGAAAAATTGTGTTGGAAATACTGATACTTTTGATTTGAGATTGCGACTATCTTTGCGAACTCATTTATTTTTGTGTAAAAATTGTTACAATTTATTTTTGCAAACCTATTCGTAACTTCACAAATTGACTTATTATTGTTTTTATTATTTAGGTATACAAAAACCATGCTCACCAAATAGGTAAACAAATATACCATACGTCAAACCCTCTTGTTTTAAGGATTTTTTAAGGAGCCAACAATTCTCTTTCTTGTTTTGGTAAAAATAAAAACAATGTAGGTAGGTACATATACAGCAGCAAATAACAAAATGTTCTAGATGTATAGGGTTTTTGATATGGCCCAGGGGATAGTCAAGTTCTGGATAAGTTTTTTTGCATCTAAAGTCTCTTTTTTTATGAAACTAATCAGTACTAATAAGCGAATGGATATGGTCCAGGGGGGGTCATGACCCCCCCCCCCCTGGATCCGCCCTTGACCGCAATAACCACAATCATATAAGTCCTTTTGCACTGCTCCACCAACGTCCAACATAATTCATAACAAAACTCAAATCCTATACCAAGTGGACCTATACACCATCAGGATCAGAGTAGCACTATCCTTGACGAGGACGAAACCAAATTAAATCAATTTACATGAGACCGACATTACCTGAATTCCTAAATAAGTTCTAGGCCTGAAACCATATTGAGGACCACTGGACAGCTGGAGTTGCATATAGCCTTTATCTATGTGTGACAATGTGATGGTGACAAAAATCCTTCATGGTGTTTGGGGCGTATATAACAAAAAAGAACAAGGTACCTACAGCAAAACAATATGCCCATGCCCAATCTCCTTCCATCGACGACGACGACGATGCCGCCTGCTCTGCTGACCAAAACCGACGACGATAACGAATTGAGAGTTGGTTTCAATTTCCATTTTATTGTTTGCATGAAAAACCAAACCAAAATATGCGGTTCCAATTGGTTTCTCTTGAATATGTTTCATGTCCAGCTGCAGATCGAGAACTCTTGTTTCAGTTTCTAGATGTGTAGCTATAGGCTGATGGAATTGTATGGGAGGAGAGATTTTGCCATCTCAAAAAGTAGCTCCTCTTCATAGAGTAGTCTGTTAGATGTTTGTTTCAAGAGTTGGACCATAATTATTCACCTCAACTGGCCAACATTTTGTTTAAGCTTGGTTGACTCAATTATAGAGCAGGTAGATAAGGTAGGCTGAAATTCCTGTGATTGTGATGACGTCTTCGTCGATTCTTGTTATGATAACAAGAATAATGACCGGAATGATACAAATACAGAAATTGAGTACTTCATTTGTGTGTTCATTTTCGTTTTTTGAAAGTTTACTGTATGCGTTTGCATTAGTGGTGTAAAATAGCACTTTTAGTCTTTGATTTTGCAGCGAATTGTAGCTAAATTATTAAAGGCTTGGATTACATTATAATTTCATCATCTTGTTGATCAAATCGCTAACAAGAGTAGATTGACCCAGTTTTTTTTAGCGAATGTCCAATTCGTACCTCGGTATATTGAAAGTCATTCGTGCACTGCAAATCGTAATTTTCGCAAATCTGTTTGCACATCAACTGAATAGCCTAAAACCACTAAAGCATCAGAAACATAAAACCAATTCAAATAACATTAGATTTATAGGTTCATTTAAATAAATAAATTTGGTGGCACAACGGCTCATGAAGAATGAGGGCCTAGCGACTCACAACTCTCAGCCATTCCTGCGTGTCTGCCAGAACTACTAAAGCGATATTTTTTAGATGATTTTCTAGAAGGGAAATCCAATTCTTTTAAGCTCCAAAAATTACGATTCCTACCAAAAAAGTTAAATAAAAATGGTTTCTTATCTCGGAAACATCTCTAACAAGCTTTCCAATGATTAAAAAAAAAAAACGATTTGACAAACAATATGTGAAAATGCGTCGATGAACTGCTTAAATACCTAAAAATGGTGAAACCATTGCCCTCTTTCATAGGGTTACCTTTAGTCCCCCTTTTGGGGGGGATTGTCCTCCTTTTTTATCAAAAGAATTTTCACAACGGTAAACCTACTTTCATACGAGGAAACTGAGTTTCCAACAACTTTCAGCTCCCTTGGTGAGAGGGGCAAGAAGTAAGAGGGACAAACAAAATCTCCTCGGTCAATGACTTCAGGAGATTTTTTCGACATTTATCTTCACACTGTTTGCGTTCAACCACGTACATCTGCGTCAAAAATGCATTTGCAGAATGTTCTTAAACGCAAACTGCAAGTTAAGCCTTTTGTTTTAAATGCAAAAACAAATTTTGCTGCATGAGCGCTGTGTTCGATAATGAAGCTTGCTAAAGTCACGTGTTCAAAAGCATCAGCATCTAATGCGCTGCAGACTGCAGGTGTGCAGTGAAAATATAGAGGTGACGGAAATTTTTTGCTTTTTTTTCTAAAATATTTTTTTTTTCTGTTTGATAAAAATTATTATTATTAACAGTTCCAGAAAGGTTTTAAATAATAATTTTTGTGATAAAATTTTTTACCGGATTCGTTTAGTTTTACATCTATAAGGCCTATAAGGAGCGGTTTAAGGGTCTGGTCTTCCAGATCGAGGGTTGTGCGTCGGGGTAACTTCCCTACCACGGAAAACAGCAACCGTTCCGAAACAACAACAAGCCTCCGATATGGATAATTTTAATGTTAACGACCCCAGAAAACGAAATAAGGACAATGAATTTCGGATCTGCACGTGGAATGTCCGGACCTTAAACAGGCCACGTGCAGCCGAACAATTAGTTGAGAACCTGGATAGGCTAAAGGCTGATGCAACAGCCATCCAGGAAGTGCGATGGGATGGCGAAAGAGCATCATACGAAGGATGAAATCGTGTGACATCTACTTCGGCGAGTGCTGCAAGGACCAGAGTCACCGGCTCTTTGGATGTGGATTTGTATGGATTTGTGGGCAAGATTTAGGCACAAGATTTAGTCACAATCCGCATCAAAGCAAAATTCAAAAACATCACGTTGATCTGTGCCCATGCCCCAAGAAAAAGATGACTTAATCAATGAAGAATTCAACGATCTCCTCGAGAATACGTATGATGGGTGCCCCAAGTACGACGTCAAGATTATTCTTGGCGACTTCAACGCCAAGATCGGAAAGGAGGACACAGACTGCACGACAGCACTTCTGGTAACGGACTCGGGCTGATTGACTTTGCGGCGGGGCGAAATGCCATCATATCAAGCACTCGATTCCCGCACCTCAATACATACAAACGGACCTGGCCTTCTCCGGATCAACGAATCGTCAACCAGATTGAAAATGTTGCGATAGACGCCAGACATCTCATAGCCAGGATGTCCGAACGCTCTGAGGTGCCAACATAGACTCGAATCACTACTTGGTGGTAGCTGAAGTAAACAACACTTTCCTAGACTGCTACATGTCAAAGATATGACCAAAATTCCGCTGTTAGACATCAAATAACACTGCATTCAATCTGGACAATGATGGTCAAAATTTCCGTCCGAAATGAAGTGCGGTTAGCGATAGCAAAGCTTGAAATTTGAAACGTACAAGGCTACTGGTGCGGATGGCCTACCAGCCGAGCTATTCAAAATAGGGGGAGATGACTTGGTAGGAAGTATACACCAGCTTATCTCCAAAATTTGGTCGGAAGAAAGTATGCCCGATGAATGGAACCTCGGTATAGTATGCCCTATCCACAAAAAATGAGGTGCTCTGACCTGTTCCAACTACAGAGGTATAAGTCTCCTCAACGTCGCATACAAAATCCTGTCATCTGTACTGTGTGATCGCTTAAAACCGTTTGTCAACGATCTGATCGGCCCCCATCAGTGTGGTTTTAGGCCCGGCAAATCGACCGTCGATCAAATGTTCACACTCCGACGGATTTTAGAAAAAAAACAGGAGTTTCAAATCGTTACACACCACCTCTTTATCGAATTTAAAGTCGCATATGATAGCGTAGACAAACGAGCTATACAGAGCCATGGCGCATCTCGGCATCCCTGCCAAACTCGTCCGCTTGTGTAGGATGACGATGGAGAAATCTCGCTGCTCCGTCAAAGTCGGCAAGAACACCACCGAACCCTGTGATGTCGAGAAAGGTTTGAGGCAAGCCGACGCGTTATCATGCAACCTGGGGCCAAATCACCGCATCAGTGAGCTCTTTAGGTCACTGAATTATTTCAATTGGCACTACTCTTTACAATGTATTTCAAATGGACCAGTAATGCCAATGTAAAATATTTCAGTGACGTATGGCCCACTCGCCGATGCGGGAATTCGGCCCCTGTTTAACATCGTTCTTGAAGCAATTGTACGCAACTCGCAAGTCAACAACAGAGGTACAATTTTTCAAAAGTCTGTTGAACTACTTGCTTATGCAGATGATATTGACATCATTGGGAGAACGAAGCGAGCTGTTACCGTCGACTATGCCAAAACGTCACCTAACTGAATAACGTTAGTTTTTATTTTTAAAATCAGAATTATTTCGATATTCATACAGAACTTTTATTTTGCTTTTAGAAAAATGTTAATAGAATTTTTGTAATACAAAATTACCATCCTTCTCTTTACCTATACATATTTTAAACTCTTTTCAAAATTCCATTTTGTTATCCCACTTTATTATTTTTATTTTGTTGTGTATAAGAGCTGAAAGAAACAAATTGTTTGCATATCACATATAAACACAACAACCACCTTCAACCGTTTCCTCGACATATCCTCTAAAAATATGTCATTATCTTGTGTAAAGCGTATAAATAAATGAAAATGCAAAATACCCATTTCACCACCACACTTGACCATCATGCTGAACGAACAAACCAACCAACAACGGTCCAACACAATACCGTGTATTTACAATGTTTCGCCCACAACATATTCAAATTTCTGGATTTTTCCTGGACCTTGTTTTGTGTCAACCCATATATCCCATCCCATCACTATCACTATGGCCCTTTTGCTTCTCTCCCATATTTTTTTAAGGGAGCTTTTCTTCTTTCACGGATATAGCCAACAATGTAGGTTGTCGTTGGTAGTGCGGTGGCACGTTTCCCCGGCCAAACATACGGTCGGTTTTTATTTTTGTGTGCAGTTAATACGGCATGTAAACGATCCCTGCACTCAACGATTACTCTGTCGTCTGTGTATATACCGTTTCGCTGGTTAAGTGGCACTATGAATAGGGATTAAGTTAATCAGGATGCAATTTTCATGGAGACATTTTATTCATCGTTTATTTGCTATTTCTTACTTTTTGTTGCCAGCCCCAGCATCCAGTTCTAGAGAATATGGTGCTGAATTGGTGTGCAGAATACTAAAACCCCTTTTGCATTCATCGCCCATCATCATAGACTGACTTTTACTATGTCAACATAGCGCAAGAGAAAGAGACTGGTCGTTCTTATAACCTTTATTGTGCAGTCCATTGTTACATGTCTATGAAATTTTAACAGGCCCTTATATAGATTTTGAGAGCAGCTATAGCATTATGCCACCTGCTTGCATCTCTCTGTTTCTTTTGATCCTTGTTTAATGGCTTTATATTCCGCTGGGTTGATGGTATACATATATATAGTGATGATGATGACATGATTCTTGAATATATAGAGTTTTATTTGCATATTAGGTCCATGTCCTTTTAACTGAAAAACATAAGGGAGGTTTTGTCGGACAGTCTTTAAAAGTTCTGCTTCACATTAAATGCTAAATAATGCCTTCCAAAATATTTCTATGCATCTTGAAACGATATACAGAATTTATTCAATTTTTGAATTATCGATTAGAGACATGAGGAATCAGTTTTCGGTAATGGTACCCTTCAACCACTCATTAATATTATTATTGCGTTTAAATTAATTTGTTTGGGGAAAAGTCATTAATATGTTTTTTTTTTTAAACTTAGTCTTCAAGATTTAAGGCTGATTTCCAATGGCGCGTTCGCGTTAGAGACGCTTACGTATACGTTTACAAGCTTTACGAACGCGTCGACATGACAGACGACTTGAAGAGAACCTGAAAATCAAAATGAGCCTACATAACTGTAATTTCGAATTCCTTTCAACAAACTATTCCATTTTTTTTTTTTAACAAAATCGATTTTTTTCTTTCAATAAAAGGAATTTGTCCAGAAAAACCGATTTTTTCTTCTGAATAAATCGATTTTTTTGTTGAAAGGAATTTGAACATTAGTTTAACTGTCAAAACGCACGCTGAAGTTGATTTATTTCAACTTTAACGTTGAGGTAGCTTATGTTACGTTGGTTTGTGTACATGCTAATAGGTGCCAAATCGTAACATAATACCCAACTCGTCATTGTAAACAATTTGCTTAAAATGCTATGTGTGAGCTTTCGCGTTGAAAGAAAAATCTGTCAAAGCGACGCCCAACGCGGCATTGGAAATCAGCCTTTAAGATTTGGCTTTGCATTTCTAACCCTTCCTTTCATTTACACAATCTGCACAAGAAAGGAACCTACTTGTGCGTATGTGTACTTGCATCATTAGTATAGTTAATCCCCTGAAATACATGTGCTGCAATTAAAATTGCAAACAATCTAATCCCCGAAACGCGTTGTTCCCATAACATAACCTGGGCACAAACACTTCATTAGTGTTAACAGTGTGCGACAGGATGCCCAGAAGACTACATCATACCTCCCTCTTTCGGCTTTGTGAATAAATCCCCATCTGTCCAAATATTTGATTACAGACATAAATTGGAATTTGCCTTTATCAAACCACCACTAAACTTGGCTGTGTCTTGAAATGGACACAAAGGTTTAATATGTGCGGTGCATATACCCAGCGCATCATCCTCCGGGTTAATTTCTATATCTCCAGATGTGGGACAACACTATACTCGTATTCCTCCAACCATTATGATTAATTGAATTTTCCCTCAATTAGGCAATACAACGAAATGATTCATTACATACGAACATATTTTGAGCAGTCTATCAATTTCATTGAGCCATATTCACGACGCATAGTGTATGTATGAAGGTAGGTAGTAGAGGTGAAGACACCATCATAACATAAAATAAAGGACTTCCACCGCCACCGCCACCGCCACCGCCACGCCGGCCGCACCGCCACATTTCCAGAGCAACAGCAACACTATTCTATATACGTGGCGCGTAACTAATTGACGATAATTTACAAATTAGTGACCAATCAGTTAACAAATGAGCAGTTATTATGTGAGAAGATTTTCTCCTATACCAAACGATAAAACTTGCGGGTCTGGCCAAGCAAAAGCTGCTACATGCAACCTTTTGCATTGAAGATTATTTGCATAAATATACGAGAATAGGTTGCTGATGGCGATTGGACAACAATGATGCACACATTACACTTTTGGTCATTGAGCTCTTTCAATAATGTCCTTACGCCATTATGATGTGTAGACGATTATGAACTTGGCTGTAGGGTTTCCAAGTCTAGAGTTTGAGACCTAATTAGAGGTGACTTGAAATATGGTACTGAGATCTACTTTAAGTTGCTGAATTACAGTTAGCCCGAGGCGTAATGGTTAGTGCGTTGGACTGTCAGCCAGATGTCTGGGTTCAATTCCCAGCTACTGCCAACTATAAATACAAAAGGGTTTTTCAGGGCTACTGCCTATATGAAAAGGCAGGGTGACCAGATCCATACCCACGAAAAAGAGAACACCTCAAAAATTGGTAAGAATGGCTTCTGTTTTTGTTCTCGCACTGATGGAAATGTGCTGAGCAATTTTCGAATCTGGAAAAATGCATCTCAAGAATTTATGACTGCAGTCAACGGATCGAAATCCATAGTGGTGCATTAAAGTGTGGTGTGATAGGCGAGTGCACCTTCCGCTGCAGACACCTGGTCCTCCAATTTTGAATGTTTTGGAATGCAAAATTCTGTAATACTTTTACATGCACTCCCAGGTTGTATTTTATGTTTGTTTGATCTGTTTTTTCCTTGTTGTTGTTTGCCACAAATAATGAAGAATTACAAGACGGGCAAAAGACAATATATCGTTCATTTACATTTTTTTGCTTGAACATTGGGTAAATTTTTCTGCAGACCTACTCTCTTAAAAGAGGACGTCTGGTCAGCCGGCTTTTGCAGGGAAGTGAGAAATCCCCCAAGAGTATCTCCTGTCATAGAAAAGTGCTGCTCACTTTAGCCGTTCGGATTCTGCAACAAACTGTAGGTCTCCTCCATTCCGGTAGACCAGGCACACAGGAATGGGGGAGAGTTGTAAGTCACTAGATCCAGGTTCTTCATGAGCCGTTGTGCCATCAAACTTATTTTTTTTTTTTAGAATAAAACTCATTCCTATCTCGGGGTTGCCCTATTACACGTTGACTCTAGAGTCATGACTCTTTTCAAAATTGAATGAGTGCGAAGGAGAAAAAAGATCGGATTTCAGCTTCGCACCCGTTGAATTTCGAAAAGAGTCATGACTCTAGAGTCAACGTGTAATAGGGCACAATCAAAGAGTTTTCAGGCGTTTAATGCCGTTTTTTCATGAGTCGATTTTTCTTTGAATCCTACGGCTCGACGGGCAGCAGAAGTCGTTTGTCTGTCTACTGTAGGGCTTGCGACTTTATTCATTTGCGGCCAGCCGAACTAAACGTCTTCTCGAATCGATTTACGTCACACTACCTCGTCAAACGATAAAAATCGCCTCATGGAAAGCCAGCATCAGTGTTGCTATAATCTCAAATTTCATTATGCTAGATTTCAAATTTCATAATGCTAAATCGTATGGGAGCTCAAAAAACATCGTATGGGAGCTCGTAGAAAATTTTCCCTTTTACAAACTTATATTTCAAAGATTGCAAGAACAAAAACTTTTAATAAAGCACAATTAAAATTTATTATTTCATAAATAATAAACAATTTTCGACACCTGCAACAGCTATCAATGCATTCAAAATGAATGTTGTGGAGTGGAGGTACTTTATCAAAGTAAAAAAATTGCATTGAAAATTGGTTCAAACGCATGCAGAAATGTTTTGATCTTCATGAAGAGAATATCAAAAACCATATAAAGCCCTTTTCGATTATTAATATTTATTCTAACTTTTCTGTCTTTAAACTTAAGTATCAACCCTTTTAGGGCTAGTTTCTAAGTGCGAGATTAAAGTTAAGCCCGAGTTTAACTCCAGATTTACTTACTCTACAAATTGTTTTGATATTTTAACCTGCCAGTTTGTTACACCGATCCGCATGAATTCTCTATTGAAAAAGTGCTTTCTGAGCTAACTGTTCATACATTTAAGTCTAGAGTTAACTAACTCTGGTTTAACTCACCACTGAAATGCTGACCCTTAATGTTCTGTCCGAGTTCTTGGTGACAGGTTGTCACGGTAAGATTTACCGCGACAAAAATCGCTCTTTAATTGTCCACATCCTCGTCCCTTTCCGTTTTCTTTTTCTATAGGTGCTTGTTTCAATATACTGAGAGAGAGAAGGGCAGCAATGGTCCATCAGCCATTGTTTCACTCTCTCAGTACCTTGAGAAAGCAAAAATCGAAGTTGTCAATTTTGACACGAGAAGTGGATGGGTGATCCACTATATCATAATCGGGCGACAATTGGTCTCCAAAGATAAACACGATACTGACAGACGGGTGGTCTGCTCAATCAAAAAATAACATTACATAAGAGGCGCAGGTGACAGTTGGTCCCTGACGCCGAAGTTACTCGATGCGAGAATGGCTGTTTGCCCAACCTAACATTACTTATTTTATTGTACAAGTTGGAACGTTAACTGCTCGTCCTCATTCCCCAAAATCTGCACAAAAGGCCAACGATCTAGGTTAAATTTGCGTACTAGAAATAGCTGCCAACTTCTCTCCGAAATATAACAAAGGGGTAATTAATTTTTCACCAAGGTTTCACAATATTTGTTTTATTTAGTTTTGAGGGGAAAAATGTACGCGTTGAATTGAGTTTCCTTTTTGGTTTTCTGAATTTTTCTTTTCCAAAAATTAGTTGGGGATATTAGGTGGCTGAATGCACTCATCGAATTGCCGCCCACTGGAAGTCATGCTAGAGTCCGGCGAATTCGATGATGACTTTGCATAAAGCTGGGGCTTAAAGTGCGAGTAGGAAAGGTGAACGGGTTTGCAACTGCGTTAGCTCACTCACGCCAATGGGCTGAGTGTTGCTGAATGATGACGCGACCGAAACCCACGTCACTGATTGGCCGAAAGCACTGGGGCATTGGAAAAAATAAGAGGTCGTCCAGGCATGGTGAAAGCCTGGACGGACACTTCTTACCCGTCTTTTAGATCGAGCAGAAGATTATTTTTTGAAGCGAGAGAAGAACTATTTAAGAGAATTGGAAAAGGAAATTGAATACGATTTTGGCGAGTTTTTTTTAAATTTCGAAAGAGCAAAAGAAAATTTGCGAAAATTGTAGAAAAGTATTGTGGAAAATTGGAGGAGAAAATTTGGGAAAACTAATTTGGAGGAAGGAAGATTTGGCAGTGGGATTCAAAAAAAAAAAAGCTAAGTATAGTGGTTTCGATTTGGTAAATTTACCAATCATATTTTTTTTGCGATTTTTTTGTAGAGTTATTACAGCTCTAAATTCCTCAACTCGTTGGCTTTTTTGTTCCGTAAAATTTCCGATAAAGCGGAACTCGCGACCCGTTTCAAAAAAACCGTTTTTTTAATTCTTTCGGGACCTAGCGTTAACGGTCCAACTTATAAATCTTTAATTCTTTGTCCTCAAATTCTAAAAGATCTTGGGTTTTAATCCTACTGGTAAGGTTTCCCAAGCAATTTCATTTAATTAAAATAATAGTTCAAAAACATAAATATCTTCTTTTCTTTTTCTATCATAATTTGCTTTCACCGTCGGATTCGCTTCAGAAGGTTTGTAATTTCCTTCATCAAAAAAAAAATTGCTGGCGCCCTTTTTCTTTTCAGGTACTACGGCCCCGTGGCCGATATCATTGATCACTATTTGATAAACGAATCAATTAGTGAACCCACCCCTTAATTGAGCTAGTCGTGGTGGTAGCATCCCAAGTGCTACCTCCTGTTACACTTCGTTCGAATTCGAACTTGCGTTTCTTTCAATTCAGTCGTGCCGGTCGTCTTGTTATTTCGTCGTCGTTTTGCTAATTTATTAACTTTCAATTTAAATTACATTTATTCGGTTTCGGTTTCGTTTCGGAAAAAGTGTAACAAGGTGTCTTCTCTCGTTGACAAAATATATACTTTGTCTTGCCCTGATAGACCGTTTAACCATTCTTTTTCAGTTCTGCGTCTATACTCACAAAAGTACTGGCATTCAATTATATTCTTCCGATTATGTCAATATTATCGGAGGAGTATGGGAGGAATTGGACCAACTTTTGAAAAATTACAGTTCTAGTTTTGACCGAAGAATCTTATACTATTGACAGCGATTCGTCTTGTCTAATCAAGGGTTTGGAAGCTCTTTGCCAATCTTGACGAGCGGTATCCTTTCATCATCCTACACAAGAGGACAAGATTAGCAGGGATGTCAAAACTAGACTTTGCCTTTTATAGCTCTTCACTATAGAAATATAGGCGCAATCCTACGTGGCCTTAAAATCGATGGAAAATTGGTGCTTATCGATTTTCAGCTCCTCCATTTCCAAGATCTGCCATAATTTCGTTATTGCCTGGCCTAAATCCATACTATTATGCACCAAACAGATTATTATTGATGATGGCTTCAGTTGTTCACATAATACCTACGTCAGAAAAAGATCTTCCACACGATGTTAAAGAGACTTATGTATCTGGTGGAGTTTAGAGGATCTCCTTTCTGAAGCAATTCTGAGGTTCCATTAATCGAGCATGCTTTTCTCAGACAATATTTTGAAGATGATCTGGGTCATATTCCAAACCAGCTACTGTGAACAGATCAGGCCTCGGCACTGGCCGCGACTCTTTTCTTTTCATCGAGATCGAGTTTGGAATTGTTGGTCTACGTCGTCTAAATTGAATGTTGCAATCTTCCGGGTCAGCAGAGTTCTATTTATTGCCATTAAACAGATTGCAGAAATGATTTTTCCCTTTCCTCATCATCGATTGCGATTCTATTTTGATATTCCCTTGATCGTCCTTAAAGACTCTGATTTGGAACTTGTAGCCCGGAGAGGTTCATTTTACATTTTCTTAAAACTTCCGAGTTTAATTCCTGCTACTGCCTATATCTCTCAATCACGAATTTCTCTTTCTTTCTGAGAAACCAGTTGCTTGTCTTTTTCTTCACGTAGCTAACGATCAGCTCAGGCAGCGCTGCTCTGTATCATTGTATATAAAACCTATAGTACTATCATGGAGTCGTTTTTTTTTACGTTCGCCCTTCTCGTTATGAGGCGCTGTAGTAGCCACAAATTTTCAGTGCAAAGGTTAAAGACACAGCTATTAGAGCGAGTGAGTTGTTTATTATTGATACTGACAACAATAATGAGAGTAAACGAGATGTTTGTAATATCATTTGTCGTCAAGGCAACGACAAGAATTGTGAGCAAGAAAATAGAAAAACTTGTTTGTATGTAGATGTGAGCTTGTTTGGTTGTGTTGGTTTCGGTTTGATTTGCATGAATTTACGAATAGATTTTTTGCTTGCTTTTACAGATAGGTATATTATGACCTACATTTGGGTATTTTGTTTTTTGTGTTTTTTTTTTTTTAATTTTGGCGTAAAATAAATTATCAAAACAAACGTTTCCGCTAGTAAATATTTCAATTCGGGAATTGTGTAGCAATGTTGCAATGTTTCTATACCCATTGTCGCAATAAACCGATAAAAGGTATGCTCATCAACTGTGACGTCATCCTGCTGCAGGTGTAGCTACATAGCTAGGTACATGGTTGTTAGTTTTTTGTTTCTTTTAAATTTAATTTAGGTAAAACTTTTATAATCGTTTTGTTAGGTACCTTTCTACCAATTATTTTTCCTGTTTTGTTAAGGACCAAAAACAATGCAAAAAAAAATATTTTAGTCCTTTAGGAAAATCTTATTTTCCTCAAGAAATTTTCAAATAAATAAAATTGACTTTATATAAGTTAAGAGGTAGAAAAAAAGTTAACACTGCCATTATTAAAAGTAGGTACATTATTAAAACAGTTTTTGGTTTACAGAGAGACCGAGAGCTGCTGAACGATTTGCTCAAGGTGTTTTATACCGCTCCAAATATTATGAGCATGGTTTTTGTACCAGTGCAAACATGCAATCAAATTGGTGCTAAGACCACTAAACGCACCTTCAAAATGTAAAAAAGTTAGCAAATAAAAATCCAAACATAATTCTATTGGTCTGGCAGTGTTACCGCTGGCCTAACACTACCATTATGCACTTGGTAGTCCAAAAACAACAATAATAGTTTTTATAAAAAAAAAAAAAAATGAATTTGGTGGCACAACAGCTCATGAAGAACTAGGGCCTAGTGACTTTCAACTCTGAACCATTCCTATGTGCGTGCCTGCAGGCAAGGGCGTACGCAGGATTTCGATTAGGGGGGCAAGCTTACATTCCATTTTATTTTTTTAAACAAATTATAATAATTAGTGAAAAAACTAAAGGATATTTTTAGCTATTGTCTTAAGAAATCTTATTTGGCTCAGGCTAAGTGCCTAGATCTATTTTATATTTTTTCATTTAATTTTTTTTCTTCTCTGTTCTCTCCATTTTATGGCTCTATCTGCTATCCAGCTTTGAAAGTAAATAAGGGCTTTTCTTATAAGGATTTAAAAACTACATTACATGACATTACATTACAAAAAGGGTTTTATACCGCTCCAATTTATTCACTAGTACTTGGTAATTATCCAAACTAAATTCCATCAACATGTCAGCAATACCGCGGCTCTAACACCCCTATAATGCACTTTTAAAATGCAACAAAAAATAAAGTTTTTTTTAACCGCTTCAAATTTTTTCATATATAATTATTATCTGTCCAAACATAATTCCATTGGTCTGGCAGTGATTCGGAGAGCCTAACACTACAATCGAAGTATCGCATAAAAAGGAACAATTAAATGTAAGTCCTAGTATGTTACTAAATATTGTGATATACTATGTTGACCATCCGTCTCGGGTTTTCCGGGACTGTCCCGTATTTCTATAGCCTGTGCCGGTTTTTTTTTTTTTTAAGAAACGCTGGACGTACAACCTTTAAGGGTGTATACATATCTATGTATAAATGTACATAGGTACGTATAGTTCAAAAAATAACCTTCTCTGAAGTTTAACAAAAAATAAAAAAAAAATAATCTTTATTTGACGATAATCAGAATCAAGAAAATAATAATTCAAGTCTCTGAAATCAACAAAAAATTTTCATCCCATAGTTTTGTTTTTGTTCTGTATTTCAATATGCGAAATATAATCTTCAGCATAGCTTCAAAAAATAATCGTCATTTCATTATAAACACAAAAAAAAACAAAAACAATACCTCTGAATAAAAATATACATACATACATGCATACATACATAAATACATAAATTTTTCCCATGCCTTGTAAACAAATTTCAAAACTAAAAAGAATATTGGCAATCGTCGTTATGGATACCGATACAAACAGGAAAAATATAAAAAAAAAAAACAATAACAAATGTATGAGAGAATATAAAACTGTATAGCAATAGCTACTCACAAAAATAAGGCTTTTTTATATTCTCTCATACATTTTCTACCACACAGACAGAACTTAATCCTGAAGAAAAAAAAATCAGCACACTGCTCATATTAATAGAATGGCAAAAAAATCTTTCCCCCTTGAACCCTCAATAAATTCGTTCATAATGTTTTGCTTCTTCTTTTATTTTCATTTCCTCCATGTTATTATATTCTACACAAAATTTATTTTACGCTTTCCTTCTTGTTATTAAATTCTATACAAAATCGTTCTTTTTTTTTCTCCCTCGAACTCTAACACATTTAGTATACAGTGTTCTCGTTCTTCTATTCAAGATACAAACCCTGCAAAAGTATTCTCTGTATTAGAGCTGTGTCAATCGTGATTGATTCGGTCTGTGTGACCTGTTCATCAAAATGAACGATTGATTGCAATCACAGTAAACCGAAACAATAAATCCCAACATCAATCATTTAGTGCCATTTGCTGAAACGAATCTTAAGTATTTATGTTTAACTTAAACGCTCATGTTCTACTTTTTCCTCAGCGTAAACTGTCACATAAGTTCCTATGTTGAACTTAAATACTTAAGCTTCGTTTCAGCAAATGGGCCTTAATCTTTGACCAAATAATGATTGATTAAAAAGAATCTTTGAAGCAATCAATCATTGATTGATTCGATCTTTGAAAATAACCGATTGGCACAGCTCTACTCTGTATGACTGTATGCATATTTTTTTTAGCTAGATACCAGTAGCGTGGCGTGGATGATTTCAAATGGTAAGTCGAAGAAAAATTAGTCACACGAAAACGTATAGGTAAAATTATGAATGTCTACCTTAAATTGTCTATATCGCTTTCCACGCCATGATAAGTTTTGAATTACAAATTTTGTATAGAAAGGGTCATAAAAGTTTAATTTTACAGTAAAATAAAAAGGTGTATTAACTGTATTTTTTAAAGAAAAACCTACATGACTTCCACAGCAAGCTTCACACAGCAACGCAGCGAGACACATACAAAGTTATTGAATAAGACGAAAAAAACCGTGTTATTTTTTCGAATTATAATTAATTTTTTGCACAGAAAACTACCCCTACCCTTCTCAATAAACTTCATACAACAGTGAGACATACTAAATTCTCTCTTCTATACAACTTTATACCCGACAAGAAACACAAATAGAACTTTTAAAATTTTTCGCTAGATAGAACAAGCTTGTTCTGTTTGCTCTTGCTCATTTACTGGTATTAAAACTCCCGAAATAAGACGCTTTCTTATGGAAAATAATAGCACGGTTTTCTTCGACACATTTAATGAATTTTCTAGTAATTTAGATTAATTTTGCTCGTTTTTCAATAAACATGATTGAGATTTTCAAAAGGTAACTCGATAGGAATCGTGTTATATGGACGCCACGCCACAGCTAGATACATTTGGTGCTTGCCAGAACTTATCGTCAAAGTAGGGATTTTTTGTGGTGGTCATGTGAAACAGATAGTATAAGAAGTAGGCAAAAACTTATATTTTGAAATAATTCCTTTTGTTTCTCATTCACATATTTTCATAATTTTTAAATATTCTACTTGTAGGCTCGTTATAATGCGGCAACCCATAAACTATGTTCACAAATTGCAATGCTGGCTAGTGGCGCTAGTGCACGCACGGCGGACATGTTTAATTCCCGATACGCTGGACCAAAACAAAGGAAACTCCGAGAACAATATCTCGAATATTGTGACGGTCATTCTCTAATGTGATTACAGGACACGGTCCTTGTGCTGCACGTCGTCGGTCGTCGTCATCGTACAACACCCCATAATCGTTTGCCAGGACAGAGATTTGGACACAGATACATGCATGGAGCACAACTATACAATTTATGAACGAAGAACTAAGCACACGCATATTAAATTAGACCCTAGTTGCTGCTGCTGCAAGTTGCAGTTGCAGAAGCTGCATTAATTTCACAAGGCATTGGAATTACTGAAAGTCTTTCGGTTGGCGAAACTCAAAGTTTTGCTGCAATTATCACACTCTAGCTGGATGGTTAGTTGGTTGGTTGGGTGGCCTTTGTTGAGTTATTCGAGCACAAAACAAAAACTAGAAAAGGCCCTAAATCCACGGCAAAGTTTGCCGTTTGTGAAAGAATTTAAGTTTTTCAATTATTCAATTTTCAATCTACTGTTGCGAAACAAAAGGACCCACCAATCCACCATTAACAGGATGCCTTCGTTTTGTCAATATAATCATCATCATCATCTACAAACGAAAAGCAGTCTTCGTCCTTGTCGTCAGAGCGACTGAGTTGATGCCTTTGCCATCGTCGTGATGCTAGTTAATCAAATTAACTTTGGGCGAGGTATCCTTATCGGTTTAATTAGCAATTTAGCGAAACAATTATGAACCTTCGGTAAAGTTGTTGGTGCATTTCTCTCAAAAAGCAAAATGGTATTTTCTTACTTTTCGGAAGGGAGGGGACTTGCTCCCATCTATGATGGTCTGGTCGTTGCAGTAGGACTCTTGCGCTTAAAATATTATAATATTCTCTGAATTTTGATGTGTTTAAAACTCACAAAGTGTGGTCTTTTTGCTGTACCCAGGAGAGAGCTACTGGGATGAAAACTGAATTAAATTAGTGCCAAGGAATTACCATCCTTTCAAAGATGCTGCAGTGTTTTAAATTGGACTCTAAGGCTTTACTTAACGTGATTTAGATGACAAGACATTTTGTAAGCTGTTTACAATCTTCAAAACGATTAATTTCCGTTTTCTTGTAACTTTGTCAAACCAATTGCATGAATTGGATTTAAGATAGTTTTAATATAAGAACTTAAATATTCAAAAAGTGGTCAAAATATTTAGTACTTTATTTTACAAATGATTTGGCAGTGCTGTTCTAATAGAAATGCTTGAGTGGCTTTAATAAATTTACTACACATTTTCCTTTAGAATTTACGGGGCCTTTGGCCTAATCGGGCTTCATTGGTTTTCAAACATTTCAATAAGATAAAAGGAGTATATGCTGGATTCATATGAACGAAAAATTAACCCAATTTCTACAATTTGCAGTTTCAAAAATGATAAAATTAAATCTTTTGGCATAACAGTTTATGAAGTAACCAATGCCTACTGATTTATAAGGGTTGGGTACGAAAACCCGAATGCCAAAATCACAAATATGCCAAAAATACCGAATGCCAAAATCCCGAATAACAAAATCCCGAATGGCTATAAAATCCCTAATGCCAGAATCCCGAATGACAGAATCCCGAATGCCAAAACCCCAAATGAGCCATAGGTGCTAATTAAGTGATGCAATATTAATTAAAGTGCTCTTTGATTTGACCTTGAAATGCACCTTAACAGTTTACCCGAAAATCCTAAAACGCTCAAAAATTAATGCACAGTAAAAAGAATGGTATCAAATTAAAGGGCTTGCCAGGTCCTTTTCAAAAATGTACAAGTTAACCTTTTACCCCCACCCGTGGCCAAATTGGCTTGTGGAACCTAAGTGGATCTTGTGGAACTTGTGGCGGCGCTATCTTGACGTCAAGATAGCGCCGCCACAGAAAGAATTCAAGAATCTAATGATGCAGGAATTAGGACCTAATTAGGTGCTAATTAAGCGCCGCAATATTGAATTATTTTGATACCATTCTTTTCACAGTGAAAGTTATAAACTGAAAAAAAATAAAAATTCATTGGTTGCAGCTATATAACTTGCCCCTTACAGTCTTCCCTGTCTCTTGGTCTCCTATCCACCGGTGGCATACTTAGATCAGAGCACAGACTAATGACACCGACGGCAACATGTTTGCCTAATATAACGCACGGCAAAACGTCACGAAGGTGGGAATTTGTAAAATTTAACGCACAAATGCTTTACTGGCTGAACAGAATAGAATGACGGAACTGAAGCCGCAGACGGAACTGGAAGAGATGTCAAAAAGTGTCGTATGTCCACAATAGAGCTGTACAGCTTTGAAAGTATTTTGAAGAAAATCAAGAGAATATTCTTGTGTACAAGCTCAGAATTCACATTTTTTGTTTCCAATAATTTTCTTTTTAATAAATAATTTTTTTCGCGATACAAATAACCACAATATTTTTTTCCGACCCAAAAAGTTGTTTTTTTTCTTCATACAAATTGAAACGTCAAAAGTGCCGTACGTGAAAAGTAAAAGTTGGTGAACTCATCCGTCTGCGTCTGCAGTTCCGTGTGCGTCTACGTTCCGTTGTGTTCGCAACATTGAATTTGCGTGTATTCAATATTTAGACAGCTATTCCAGCTCCCGGTCCGTCTCCGTCTGCGTCACCATTCTGTTCAGTCAGTTATTTTCTTGCCTGTTGTTTTGTTGTCACTTGATCCTCTAACGACAATTTTATGTGCAGCTACTGCAATAAATCCTTCAATATGTGCACCTTAATCTATTTTCACATCTCCTTCCTTTAAAATGCAGTCAGGATCATTCTTCTTTGGTACAAAGTGACACACACACAGGTTGGAAATGCAATTCCTTTTTTTAAGACTTTTTGCTTTTTTTTTAAATTCAGTGAATTGGTTCAGTCACAGATTTCACTCATAGATGCATGAGCAACACAAAGATCGATGACTGCTTTTAATGTTCCATCAACAATTTCGCTAGCCAATTTATATTTGATCAATCCATTGTTGGCCATTATTGTTAATTTGTTCATTCTTTTATCTAAATTCGTAAGTAGGAAATTGTTAGAAGAATACTGTAATGAAAGTGAACCTAAGGCGAATGCCAGAAAAAAAATAAAACGAAAAAGTTAGAGATTGAAAATGGTTCCCGAGAGGGTTATTGTTTATCGGTTTTCTTGGTTTGTAATTTTCGTTGTTAAAGTTTTTTTTTTTATATCGCTTGGAGACTGAGATGAATCCAAAATGAACTGTGTCCTCGTCTAAATTTCTGCGGCTTTTTATAGCCCGTCACTGCCTTCCAGTGTTTTCCATTCCCCATTGTCGAATTCCTGGAAATTCCATCTTTTGGCGTCATTTCTTTCTATCTGTCATCTTATAAATCCAAAAAAAGTTTCTACAGCTTACAATAAATCAGCTTGATATTAGTTTCTTTCGTAATTGCCATGAAATTTGCTTTCGATTGATGTGCCTTACTCCTAGGCAAGTCAACCTTTCAATTCAGCCGTTCTATTAGTTAGATGTGGATTGTGGAACCGAATTGTTCGAGGTGATCAAATGGACGTCAAATCTCGTATGTCATTCTTCAATCTACATCCAAGTTTGCCGCAGACAACACCTCCAGCTAAGTTGTTTTGATAGATTTCCCCACTATAACCACCTGCAGCCGACCTTTTTGATTCGGTTTTGATTGCATAGTGGTGCAAACCATAACAATGGACAGGTGCTGCTCGATCCCCTGAGGCACCGGGCGTCGCGATCCCATCATAGACGTTGCAGCCTTGAAATAGCTAGATAAGGAATAAACAACTGGAAACACATTTAAGGAAATCTTTAATTTCTAGCAATGCATCTTCATTAAAGTCAGTGTTCTTGTTTTTGAGGTTAAGGGCGAGGCAGTGGTGAATGGGATTAAAATGACGTAGGTGTTATGTTAGACGTAGGTATCATGTATGATGTGGGTGTTATGTTCGTCACAATACTTTATATTTAATACCTGAAATTATTAAATTGGTAAATTTATTTTACTTTTTTGCTGGCCTTCCTTCTTCCACAGAACAGCTGTTGAATTTATAAAGGATTTTAGTTCGATTTGGTTACATATTTTGTTTTCGAAGTTCCGTAATAGAATTTTATAAAAGTTCGAACATCTTAATACCAATTATAAAAGATCTTTTATGCTGAAAGTCTTTTATGATTCATAACAAAAAGTTCATAGCAGAATAAAAGATTCGGCAGAATAGGCCTAAATGTCTATGAATTCAAGAAAAAGTTCTTTTTTTTCCGTCAATTTTTTTTTCGAATTAAACACAAGATTGAAGAATAGAATTGTAGCAATATAATAACTAACAACCATATTAAATTCTGCGCATATTGTAACGAAGCGTTACACTACAGCAACGCTACCCCCGTATACCGAATACAAATTATTTACCTACCGACACCGCCAATAACCACCATGCGCCAGTACCTTAAATAAAACTGACAGCAACAACAACCAACCGCACAACAAACACCAGCCGTCACCCACCACCCACTGAATCATCATCAACAGTAGCAGAGCATCGTGCACACTACTGCTCACGAATACAGATACAGAGTAGTACAACGTCATCATTTCGTTCGTGAGTTTTAGAATTCACACTTCCTCTTGCCATGGAATATGACAAGAGGATGTACGAAAAGCCGAATAATTCAAAGCTTACAACTCGTAGAAAATTCTAAGTTTATATTTAGAGCGTTTTCAAAGTAATAATATTCCAGTGATCTCGGCATATTTATGCTTTCGAATTTCGATCACTTCAGGTACCTTTCTTAGTACATTTTAGTATTATTTAAAGGAGCGCCTTTTTAGTAGAAATTGTTGATTTCCGTCGGAATAGCCCTGGGCTGTAGAAAAGTGATAAATTTTACTCGGATTAGCCCTGGGCTGGAATTTAGATTCCTAAAATCATTTTTGTCCCCGGTCGTGTGCGTGTCGTGGGCTGAGTTTACTCCTGTAGCTAAAATACACAGCTTTACTATATATGAAATACCTTGTTATTTATATTAAGTTTTCAACCATTGTACGAATATACACTTGTCAAAACAATTAAGGGAACAAAAAAAAATCACTTTTTTTTTAGTGTTTTTCGAAGAGCTGTATCTCTGTGAAAAATGGTCGTATTGAGATAAAACAAAAAGCATTCTAAAGCTTAATCCCTTTTGTATTGAGAAATTTTCGCAAATGATTTTTTTAACGTACGGTTACTGCGCAATCATAAGAAGCAGCACGACCCAAACATTTTAATTTTTTTTCCTTTTTTTGAACATTGTCATTTTCTTTGAAAATTTTTTTTTGAGCCAATTTAATATTTTGTTTCAATAACTTGTTTATTCAGCTTTAAGGTCATTTTTTTCGCCATTGTACAAATTTTTTTTCAAAAGAATATCTGGCTTTGAATAAAAAAACAGACTTTTGAGTTTGACTACCAATATAATATTGCAAGGAATGAGAACACCGAAAATGTATGGATAGTTTTAAAAACTGAAATTAATATTTTTTTTTAAAAAGGTTATAACGATTATTTTTTTTGGCTCCTCATCGTTACATTCAGAAAAGGTCTAAAAAAAAAACGACTTTTTAAAGACTTTTCGTAAATCTTTTAGTGATTTAAAAATATTGACTGTAGGACTTAATTTGGAAAAATATTTTAAAGAACTATAGACCACCAATATTTCTGTAAAATTTCAAATAAATCCATTGAACCGTTTTCATGTACCGAATGATCAAAGTCGTAAAAACCAATTAAGGAAACAAATTGGGTGGTTCATAAACATTGTGAAATTGTCATCAAAATGGAAACGAAAACAACAATTTCTGCCCACTTTTTCCACAGTTTTGCGTTAGTTACAATACTGATAAGCTTGGGGAAAAAAAACATTTTTTTCAAAGAAAAAGAATTCGAGCAAAAATTAAATATTTTCTTCAAAATTTTCAAATTTTAGTTGTAATTTTTTTTTTCTCGAAAATATGTTTTGCTTCCCCTTAAAATCTCATCAGTATTGTAACTAACGTTGTAACTAACGCAAAACTGTGGAAAAAGTGGGCAGAAATTGTTGTTTTCGTTTCCATTTTGATGACAATTTCACAATGTTTATGAACCACCCAATTTGTTTCCTTAATTGTTTTGACAAGTGTAGTTTGACAATAAAAATTATTTATGTATGAAAGTGGTAATTGGTTATTTCTCCCTTCTCAACTCGAGTTTTACTGTGCTTTCTTCGGGTAAACCCTGGATTACGACGAGCTTAAGCCTTAGGAAAAAAACATCACAATATTAAAAAGTAAAATTTGTATTAGAATTTTTGTTGTTTCCAACTTAAGTATGTACGTAGCTCTAAATATTTGTGCATTTTTTCTAGCAAAGAACACGAAAAAAGTCGATCCCACGATGTCATCTGTTCCTGGCCGTGTGGCAAAAACTGATGGAGCAATTTTCCTTAAAATTGACTCTCAAGGCTTCTGGTTTATTGTTGCCACTGCGGTTAAAGTGTCCCAAAATAAAATCTTTAAGGGGCACTACCCAACATCGCTATATAATAAAATGATTAATTCAAGCATTTATCATTTCTGGAATTTATAAATGAAGACATTGTCCGATCTATGTTGCCCAAAATTTTTCCCATCATCAACTTTAAATTTTATTCATATTTTAAAGAAATTTTTATTCTGGATTGGTCAAACGATTTTGTTAAAAAATAGACCAAAATTTATGTATATTTCGTAGAAAAAAAAATTCTCCATCAAAGGGCAGAAATAAACACTTCCGTCTACATTTCCTTTCGTCTAACGAGGCAATGAATGTTGTTTTTGTAAATGAAATGAACAAAGATAAGTGTGTTGAAAGTTCTTTTTTGTGTCTTTTAACATGAACAAAGAGAAAACACACACCTTCTGTTTTTATTGCTATCCTTTTTCAACTGACCCTTGATTTTAATAAGATATCAAAACAGTTTCATTAATTTCAATTCCTTCAAGTTCAAACAGAATTCCTTATTAATCCTTGACCACATAAGAGCCTGAGCCAGTGAATTCTTATCGATCCGTGTCGTCTTAAATAAGCAACACTGAAGTAGTTACAGTGCAAATCCTGTATAAAATAAATTGGATGCCAAAATTAAACACTTCACCCCCTTAAATAATATTTTTATTTGTAAAATAACTCCTCAGAAAAAAAATATGTCTGCAGGACTCACCCTGGCCCTTAATATGTACGTATAGGTGCCTAGCCTATAGCATAACTTCATTCACCGCATTTATCGTTCGAAACCGATTAACATATGCCACTCAAATGTGTGCATATTGACACTCCTTGTGGACATGTCGTTCGTTTGCGGTTGTGTTCCTTTCAAGTCGTCTGTGTCTGGCCACAATTGAAACTGAAAATTATATTTTTTGGCCTTTCGTTAAAAATACATCAAAAGGATTCTTGTAGGCTGACTTGTTTTTTTTTTTAGATATTAAAAGAATCGCCGACAAGATTAGAATATTATTTGAGTGTGGACAAGAAGTATGTTTGTAGGAATATTATAATGTATATCCTTTGGGTGGACAAGGACATCTTTCATCCGCTTCCATAATCTAAAATTAATAATAAAGATGCAATTGTAAGAAGGACATACAAATTTTGGGGGCCTAGCATAAGATGAAGAGATGGTGACACAACGACGACGCGACGACGACGACGGCTACTTTGAACTCTTCCTTTTTGCATGAAGATGAAGATGAAAGGAAATGTCCTTTATGTTGCTGGAGAGAGAATTTATTTTTTAAATTTTAATTGGCCAGCTCTCGTGGACATCATGCGGATTCGTTGAATAAGTGATAGCTATTTCCGTATATTTGGTTGAGCAGGTCCTTCATTTTCTTGGTGGCCTTTGTGTGGTTTTTGACAAACTATACTATTCAAATGAAAATGAATATCCTTTCAGGGAAAACTATAACCACCAACTGAAACCAGTATATTAATATTCAAACTTTAAAGGATCCCAGAACAGAAGGACACACACATTAAGTTATTGGTTATTTGGTGCCCATTTAAGGATATAGAATGGAGGATACATTTATTGCACCACATACCTACAACCGATACCTACGTTCAAGGGGGATCGTATTTGATTGTGCCATTTATTCGCTTTCGTGTGTTTGACTGTAAACAGGATAATGCACCAACGAGCGGGAGCGACACACACCGTGGCTATGGGGTTTTCTGATGTTCAAACAAAAACATCCTGCAGCAAGACACAAAACACACAGCATGGCATGATGGGAGTGGATTTATTGATATATGATCATGGTGTATCCCTCTGATTTTCGTGGGTAGCTGGATGGGTTTGTTTGCATTTGCGTGCTCTACTCATGCTCTTCGGAAATAAACGGCAACGCGGGGTTATTTGCAATACCCTTGGGGGTGAAACCTGAGCAAACCTCTTGTGTGCAGAGGCATCGAGCGACCAAGCAAATTACGGAGGTTAATACAACAGAATTTTCTATTTAACTACGTTAAACACTTATCGTGTGAGAATATCTTAACCCCGAAGACAAATAAAAATATATCATACACACACTACCTAAAAAAAATACAGATAAAATTAAAAGAATTCATGAATTATTATGTTTCTGGGCTTCAAATTTTGCTTGGATTTTCAGTATTGTTTTTTTTTTTTGTTACTTAAGAATTTACCGGCAAAGTTAAGAGTTTTGCAGCAACATTCGTCAAATTCCTACATTTTGTATTTTCATAATACTTTTCGGAATTTTTTTCCAGAGTTTTCTTGGACAATATCAGTAGGTACTGTTCCCCAAATGCTGTGATAATAGGCCAACATTTATTTTGACAACAAAACATTCTGGATTTTTACGGAAAAATTCTAAATTTTCCAAAATTTCCACATTTTGATGTTTTATAGTGACCCATGGCATTGTTTGTGTATTTGCACTTAACAGAAGTTTAGAGTTCCTATATATACCGGTCGGTATAACTGGAGTGGACATTTCGGAGAACACGAATATAATATTGATAGCATATGCAGATGATATTGCCGTTTTTGCAAAATCAGAACTAGAGCTGACAAAGTCATTGCAAGCACTAGACAAATATTTTGCAGCAAAGGATATCACATTGAATGCCGAAAAATCAAAAATTATGAATTTTTCCAAAAGAAAAAACCCAACTTTCCCGGAAAGATTCCCATAAAAAGTAAATTACATTGAAGTTGTTGATAATTTTGAATATCTGGGAGTTAACCTGAATCGCACTGGCTCATGGACTGAAACCATTAATATCTTCAAAACAAAAGCAAGAACAGCAGCGGCAATCACGGATAAAACTATGAGGAGTTCTTGTATGGAAAATTGGGATGGGCGAATCAAGGTATATGAAGCAACGATTAAATCAACTGCCCTATACTGTGCTGAAATATGGTGCCTGGAAGCTGGAGATAAAATTGAAGTAATCCAAACAACTGTTTTAAAGAAATTACTTGGACTGGCCAACAACACGCAAAGCAACGTAGTTCGCGTAGAAACTGGAACCCTCCCATTGGCATATGAAATAGCGAAAAGAGCTTTGAATTTCTGGGTGAAACTTTTAAATGTCTCCGATGACCGCCTGATAAAAAAGTGTTACACAGGAATTTTGAGAATGCATGTCAACAATCAACGCCCAAACTGGGCAACAAAATTTAAGGACCTCCTGTTAAATAATTTTCCGATGATATGGGAACAGCAGAACGTAGAAATTATAAGAGGTTCATATGAGAGCATTCTTGAAACCAAAAAGAGGGCCCTAATAGATGAAGATTTCAGGAAAGCAAATGGCTCAACTTCTTGCTGTTATTATGCTTCTTGCTTAATAAATACACAGGAGCCAGAATATAAGCCGGCTCTCTACCTGAATAGAACTAATAAACCGTTTATACACAAAGTCATAGCTCAGATTAGGTGTGCGAACAGGTATGCCCATAGGATCGTGTTACACGGTGATAAACACAGTTTTGACCCAGCAAACATTTGTATGATTTGCAATTTATATGAAGATGACACAATCGAGCACTTCCTATTAAGATGCCCCATTTTTAGTGCATATAGAAACTTTTTTCTGGTATCTATTAACTTAATAAATTTAGATTCCATACTGGCTGTCGAAGACCAAAATAATGCTCTTAATATTTATAAATATGTGGTAAACTCGCTCAAACTAAGAGCATTTATATTAAATGAATGATTAATTTTATCCAGGTTTCATATAAACTAATTAATCAAGATAATTTTTTACGCTGTAAAAAGTATTAAATATTTCTTGTACATATACATACCTAGCTATTGTTGAAATTGTATATTTATTTTTATTTTAAAAAATACATGTACATACCAACTTATTATTTTGAAATTATATACTGTAGGTATATTGTCAATCAATTTGTAAAAGCAAGTCTTATAAACAAATAAATTATATCTATCTATCTATATACCGGTCGGTGGGAAAGTAAAGAAAGAAGTTTTAGTATAATCGCAAGATATCATAAGATATTATTTTCCTATATTTACATATCTACATATGTACCTTCTTTTACATATAAAAATAATATGTTTTACATTTTTCTTCCTTTAATAAGGTTTTACCGCTATCCATATTTAATGCAAATCATGAAAAAAAAAAACAATTTAAACAATTTATTTACAAAAAAAAAAAATACGGACGCTAGACCAATGCAATCAAAAGTTGTAAGTTAAAAATTAAATTAGTGTAAGTTAAAAACTAAATTAACAATAAAATGCATACAATTTAACTGTTAGTTTGCTTTTTAAGAAAAATATGCATTTATTTGTTTTAAGATGCAGATAAGTTGTTGTTTATTTTATAGTAATATCAATCACTTAAAAAACATATTTTTTACACCAGCACCCTTCAATCAAACCCACATACGCCAACCTCCCATAATACACCGATACCATTGTGCATTAGAAAACCAAATCTACAAACTCGACATCCTCACTCGAAATAATTATTTTCATTACATCACTTTTAAAATTCACAGTTTGTCGTTACCGCAAATACGACAAAAGGACTCACAAAATGTCATCAATTCAAACCCTAACTGCCTGAACAGAATGGTGACGGAGACGGAACCGGAGCCGGAGCTGGAATAGCTGTCAAAATATTGAATACACACAAATTCAATGTTACGAACACAACGGAACGTAGCCGCATACGGAGCTGCAGCCGCAGATGGAAGCTAAAGGTTCGTTTTGTGGCACATTCGTGCATCAGTAAAGCTAACCTTTTTGGTCCTAAAAATATTTTTGTTTGTTACTCTGACTGGAATTAAATTCCTACCGTGCATAAACTGCCACTTAAGTGGCATTTCCAATTGTGCATATGGAAGCATGACCTCCTGCAGTATTTTGGCGTACAAATGCTGGTCCATATTGTCTTTAATCCAAAATATTGGACCCAATCTGTACCACGAAAAGCATCCCCAAACCATGATGTTTCCACCTCCATGTTTAACAGTTTTCCTGCTGAACTGCGGCTGGTATGGTGTATTCTTTGGACGCCTGACCCATCTCTTACCATCTGATCCCACTAAATGTACCTTACTTTCATTGGACCAGAGAATATTACGCCATTTTTTTCATTTTCTGGACCTATCCACGTAAGATGTTCTTTGGCAAATTGAATACGGTTTTTTCGATGTCGTTTTGTAAGAAGTGGTACTTCCTTTGGGCTTCTTCCGAAGAGATGGTGTTCTTCGAGTCCTCTTCGAACTGTCCTAGAAGAGACGGGCAAGTTCAGATCCATTTTAATATCTGCAGCTGATTTAAATGGGTCTATATTTGAAACTCGTTTGATTTTTGCGTCATCTATCAGTGATGTTTTTCGAGGTCGGCCTGTTTTTCTGTGGGGTTTTGTGGGCTGAAGCGCATTATAACCAAATGTCTTTGATCTCCCAATAGTTTTAGCCACCTCCCGCTGAGATTTTCCTTCCAGTGTGAGTTTATGGATCAATTCCCTCATGATTGTGGAACAATGTGAAGCGCGACCCATGATTCGTTTATTTAATTATTTAAATTAAAATAATTGTATCGTAATTTATTTTTGCAGTGCTATTTAAAAAAAAAATAATTAAATTCTTGTTCACTGCAACCATAAACACACAAAAGTCACCTGGTCTTATAGTTTTGTCCACACTTCATGGGAGTTAGTTCACCTTTGTTTAATTTTTTTCTTGTTATTATTTGTTTACGCATACTATTCAATTCTTGCAAGACAGTACCCAGTAGGAAATTTCTAAAAATTCAGTGCTGAATAAGATGCTTCTTCCTTGAGGAAAAGAAGCTGCACCCGCCACTTTTGTGCTCTTTTCTCTGATGAATTTAACATGGGCATGTCATTGGCGGTAGGCACATGCCACTTTCTCGATGAAAATTCAACAAAGAAGTCACTGGTTCGGTGGAAGTTGCTTTTTCACCAGCTTGGAATATGATGAAAAATATGATGAATATTAAACAGTGAAATCACTGCATAAATGTAACACGCTGATTCATCTGCTTATTTTCATCGATGAATAATGTGATGAAAATTCAATAGTGAAATCATTAGGTAACTGAGAGTTGCTTATTCACGGACTTATTATTGCCTGAGGAAAAATGTGAGGAATATTCAGTAGTGAAATCACCAATTACAAAGCGAATTGGTTTTTCACCACCTTTTTCAAAAGTAGAATGTACTTCCCTTATTAAAATAAAAACTGATTTGATTTATGTGGTACCTTACCTACCTAATTATTATCTTTTTATTGCATTATTATTTACATTATATAAATTCAAATAATTACAACAAATTATTAATTATTACAAAATTATTTATTGTGGCTCCTCGAGTAACCTAAGAATAGAAAAAATGTTCAGTTTACAATAATTCATACATATGTAATTATAAAGAGTTACTAACCTTGGCATTTTTTTCCACATAAATGTAACACCCGCTTCCTTCCATAGAAAAAGAACAACTAACTTGAAATGAAAATATAAAACAAAAGAAGATTTCCAAAATGTTCAACAAGCCAACAAATAAAGCACGTGCCACAAAAGAAATACAGAATAAAGGAAAAAAAATTTAAACGATCACGTGATCATGGCATGTTCAATTGAAAGGGTACATATTTTTGCACTACAGAAATCATCACATTATTCGTACCAGGAAAAAGAAAGGGCAATTTTTAGATTATCGTTACTTTTTCTCGAGAAGAAGGTTATATAAAGCAGACGACGCGATTAAGAATTAAAACTGAGAGAGAATGAGAACTAGAACTGACTACTTTTCATTTGAAAACGTCGACTTTAATTCAACATCAATTTCATATTTGTGGCCAAAGTAAGCCAAGGAGAGTTTTCAGAACTCTTTCTCTCTCGCAGAGTATCCTTTACAAAGCAGACGAGTGGATTTAGAGAATGAACTGATGAACTTATGCATGACTTTTCGTCAATTGAATCATCGCTTAATTTTTCTTTCCTCTTTAGCAACTTTTAATTCCGTATTGAAATCAGTTGGATTTTTTGAAACAAGTAAAAGAAGGGGTTGTTTGGAAATGGTTTCCAAGTGCAAAGCAGATAATGTGATGAAAATCATGAACTGCTGAAACAAAGCATTACTTTTTACTGATGTAATCAGTGCACACTGTTTCGCCTATGAAGTGGTACTTGAATTCAATGATGAATTCAGCTTAATTTTTCATTGAAGACGAAATTTCCTGCTGGGTACCGTTACCAACGCCAACAAATATCAAAACGAGAGTGCAATTGGTTTGTTTATTTTCAAGAGAAAGAGGAACTTGTTAATTGTCCCCTACTGGTCTTATTGTTTTGTCCATAACTATATATAAAAATGCAGTTCATCTACTCATTTCTTTCAATAAGCGCTTACTTTGCTTTTCCTTATATGTAGTTAATTACATACGTACTGCATTATTATGAATACTTAATTATAATAAATCTTTCTTTTGTAATAATTAAGAGCATATTAGTATTTCATTCTTCTTATCCTATTGATGGTTTTTGCGTTATATAAAGTTTTGAAGCAAACATTGACTAAATTTTTAATTACTTACTAGACATATAAATATTTATTTTACAGGATTTACATGCACCTATAACTCGTATTACCTCCCAAAGTTCTCCTGGTATAACAATAACGTTCATAATATCCATATTTAGAACAGATTCACAGAAAAATTTTGGCGTATGTCTGAAGACCATGACATATTAGACTATTTTGTTTCATTCCGATACGAACATTGAAAATATTTTGCTCTTGAGATTTTCTTGAGAAGAATTTTATTTTTTTCATTTGTTTACAAGTTAACTTGAATGTACATTTATAAGAGCTGTTTAAACTTTAAAGTATTATTAGGCAAGGTGCGCTTACTGAAGTGGTGACGAAGCGGAGTGGTAGTGGTGTGGTGATTAAGTAGCAGGTGGAATTGGTTAAATCTATGCAATTAAATGAAGATGCGCTCATCAAAGTTGAGTGGCGGTGTGGCATGATATTTTGCAGGTGGTGTGGTGCCAGTGTGCTGCCACATATGTCGAACATCTTTAATTTTCAAGTGGCAAGTGAGTGGTGACGAAGTGGAGTATGCTTGTGATTATTGACCTACAAACCGAGAGCTGGTGAACGTAGTTTGCCACCGTTAAATCACTTTCATATCACTTCACCGCCACCCCATCGCCAAGGCACTTTGTTCACCACTCCACTGCCACTCGCTACTCCTTTACCACTCCGCACTTCGTCAACACTTCAGTCAGCGCCTTGGCTTACATTTTTACTTGCATGCATAGCTACTAAGGCAGAAGGGTCAAAAAGAAAAAAAAAATCAACTCTAGCGAATATATTTTCCAACATTTAGCTACCTACATAAATGAATGTTTCAAAAACTTTAACATTAAAAACTTTTAATTTTTCGTCTTAGCGGTATTGAAAAACAAACTTCAACAGTTAATTGGTTTATGCTCTATAATTCCTAGAGGGGAACATATATATTTACGTGAATTTATTTCCGTTGGCATCCCATTCTTTTCTGTATAAAATCCTATATAACTTTCACCAAAAATCGCGAAAATGCTCCAAGGGTCATTCGCTGCTAATTTACTGCAGTTGTACAAGTTGCGAATTCCAAATGCACCTAGGGGACCGCACAAACATAGGTTTTAAGCTTAGCGCGGCTTACATTTCTATTCACGCGAATTTGGCTCGATTTCTAATGTTTCAATGTTGTTATATCCTGAGTAAGGATTTGTGAAAGGATGAGAGAAAATGCTACGGTATGAGAAACTAAATAGAGGGGGCCGGAGATTTAATCCGGGTAAAAGTGTCCTTTTATTGCTAATTTTCATATTCCCTTAATTGCTGTTTGCAAAACTTATAGCAGTAGCACGGTTGGTTTGGTGTTTATAGTATGTACATGTTTTGTTAGTGGCACGCGTGGTGATAGTGGTTTGTTGTTTGTTGCTACAACGTTATTATTTTAACAAAATTGTTCGGCTAAGCAATTTAAACGATCACAAGGGAGCATAAATAAATCGCGCACTACAAAGGTGGTACACAAAAATTTCGCGTGCATCTCGTAAATTTGAAAAGTTGCCATCATAAATTGTATGTTACCATTACCACCACGCACCGTCGGTCGTCAGATGTTCGCTGCATGGTGTTGTTATGCTGCAATTAATTTTAACTCATGCAAAAAATAAATACATATGTAGATGTACAAATATATAAGAATACACAGTTGTTTATGATACCTAAATTTAGAATAATTAGTAAAAGGTAGCTAAAACGCAACAAGTCCATTTTAATTGAAGTTAAAGACATTTTTTCAAGAACAAAATTGTTCTTAAATTTATAGATTTGTATAAGAAATCAATTAAAGGTGCAAGAGCTCTCAGGGAAATTAAGGCCTAGTGACTTACAATTCTCAGATATTTCTGTCTGAAATTTATTTATGTTGGGATTCAATCCTCAGAGACATCTAGCGTGATAGTCCACCGCACTTACCATTTCGTCAAATATGGGATAATAGGTATACAGGGAGTTTTGCATAAGATGCGGCCAAATAATAAGATGTGTATGTTAGGTCGAGGCCAGGTACGTCGCCAGAGGGGGGATTGAGGGGATGAAGCCCCTCCCGAAAGGATTTTAATGTAAGGAAATAAGATGATTTCAGAAATATTTTTTAATCCACATCGAAACTTGACTTATTTTAAATTGAATTTCGTTAAAAAAAAAAAACAACACGTTATAACCTGGAAACGTAATTTACTGAGGCCTTTTTTATATTAGAAAAAAGATACTCTGCAATTTTCCTTAAGCCTACAGATTAATAGAACACATCTTGTTCTTATTAGGATTTTAAAGGAACATTATCAGAATTTTTTTTTGTTTAAACTTTTTTTTTGTTTATTTTTTATCCAAAAAATTGCAATAAGGTTCACTTAAGAAGCTTATGTGTAGATTTATTTGGTTCTATTTATCTGATTCTATTTTTCAATTCTATGTTTGCTACTAAAAAAAAAAAACAAACAAATTTAAATTGCCTTGTTTAATAATTGATTCAAAATAGCTTTTAATGGTCTTTAGTCCATAAAATTTAGGATGAAACGCAAAGTTTTGGTTAAATTTATGAAGCAAGCCCCTTCCGAAACAAAATTCTGGCTACGGGCCTGGTCGAGGGAGGAAAAAGTCGTATGGGAAGGGGTCTATTTCCTCCTGTTTAAGTGGGAGGAGCAATTTTCAAAAATATGAGCTTGAAATAGACAAAAATTATTAAAAAAACAATATAAATTAAAACAATATAGGTGAAACTATGAACCACCTTAAAATGTTAGACTTTTTGTTTTAAAGGAAAAATAACAAAAACAAAATGTTGAAAAAATATTTTCCGCCAAAGTCGCACATCAAGAAAATGCACCAATCAAATATTCACCTCACACGTCAACATCCAGATAAATACTTCCTCCTCGAACAACGAAAATAACCAAGTCAATTTCATCTAATAGCAGTTATCCTTACTGCACCCGAAGGATGAATCCTCTGTCACCCAGGCATCACACAGAAATATAGAATAAGAGCATTCACGAGAAAATACGATAAAGTCTCATTTATCTAGTTACCACTCCGATAAAGAGCTCAATTTCCCTCTGCATAATTTATTAATTCAAGAAGCAGGCGGACAGTTTCTTTTACCAAACCGTGGCATGGCAAGCTTACTGCGATCGATGTCACTCCCTGAACAACTCAGTTCCTCATCCGCATCAACAAAACTCAGAAAAAAAAATGTATACGGTCTCCATCTTCACCATCAGTTGGGAAATATTTTCAAGAATTTATTACATTTCCAGCAAAAGAGTGCATGCATTGCTTCATGGACCGAAAGATGCAGTCCTTTGCTTTTCTTGGCAATGACTTCCTTTGTGCTCCTTTAAGTGATGTGATGACGACGACCGACGACTACTGAAGAAGTGTAGGGCTTCGTTCTGCTTGTATTTTATGTGAAGGTGCATTGTGAACCATGTCATCGGGTCGGAATGCAAGATCCCTTTGGGAGGACTAATCTAGTGAATTTTATTCCGCTTCCGCAGTAAAACGGAATAAAATGAAAGTCTGGGTAAGGGGTACACTGACTCCCAAGCATTTTACCTCATTGCTCTCACTATCACCCCAGTTGAATGCTGAATTCAGTCTCAGGTCTAATAAAATTCCGTGTTTACAATTTTATTATGAACGCGGTGTATTTTTAACGCTTGCGGATGGGGAATTTTCGAAAACCAGCAACAGTACACGGCGAATGGCATCCCTTCAAAGTTGTTATAAGTAATTGCACACTTCTCCTTGCCGGAGCAGAGCAATGCTTATTAAGTTTATTTCCATTCAACGAAATGGCTTCATTAATTTTGAAATTGGAAAATAATGAATTCGAATGCAATTCCCGGTGAGCTTCACAATACAAGCTATATAACAATTGCAAGCGTGCGAAACGAAAACTTTATTACTTCGGGGAATTTTATTCATTTTGAAGGTTAATATTTTTTTTTTTTTTGTGAAATTCACGTAAAAAATAATAATAAGTTTTGATGCGATACTAATTAAGTTATATGATAACTTTGATAATGTTGTTTTAATTAACTTTTAAGCTTGCGGTAATTTTTCTTTGAATTATGCATTCGTTTGAAGGTAAGAAATACTGTAATGAAAATTCTGCATTACGCATTAATTAGCCATAATTCATAATGTATATAAGTTTAACATTCACCACTTGGCTAACATTGATTATATTAACAATTTTAGTAATAATCAAAAAATTTGTGTAATAGGGGATTTTAATTTGGGAGATGTTAAATGGTCTTATTCTGTGTCTGAAAATTTGCTTGTACCTACTAATCTAACACGAGATATCGAAATAACTTTCATTGATCATTTGTACGCTCTAAATATATATCAAGTTAATAATGTGTTAAATACTTTGCTCAAAATTTTGGATCTAATATTCGTCCCTCATGATGAACTTAAGGCAACAGTAAGTGAAATGGTTCCTTACTCATTATTGAATAACTCGATTCACCACAAAGAATTATATATTGAGCTTCATGTTTATGTTTATTTAAAAAATGATAATTACTATGTTAATTCATTTAATTTTTCTAAAACAAATTTTATTGAACTCAATAATTATCTCGATAATGTTGACTGGAACACGGAGTTTCATAATCTGAATTTGTATAACACATTTAATAATTTTGTATGTATATTAACAAATGCTTTTAATTTATATGTGCCACGTAGGAACAAAAAGAATGTGTCAAAACCTCCATGGTACAATAAGAAATTGGCACATCTTAAAAATTTGAAAAATAAATCCTTTGCAAAGTTTAAAAAAACAAATAACATAGGCGATAAAAACCAATTTTGTAAATTACGTAAGGATTTGGCTGTTCTTAGTAAATTCTTACACAGAAATTATACATTGAGTATTGAGCTGGACATAAAGAGTGATCCAAAACGCTTCTGGTCGTTTATTAACTCTAAAAGAAAATCTATTGGCATTCCATCCTCTATGAATCTAAGAAGCAATGAATCCACAGATGTTAATAATACCTTAGAGCTCTTTGCTCAGTTTTTTGAGTCTGTGTACTCTAACTTAAGTCCCAATTTTATCCAGCCTCCAGGGAATATTCCTAAGGTGGATATTGGATCTATACATATAGAATACCCCGATTTGTTAAATGCACTTAACTCTCTCAAACCAAATTCAAATCCAGGTGTTGATGGCATCCCTGCCATAATCTTGAAACGTTGTTCAAATTCCCTTTGTTCGCCATTACTTCATATATTTAAATTATCGTTGTCAGCTGCGGAATTCTTAGACGAATGGAAGTCTTTTTTCCTAATCCCTATTTTCAAATCGGGTTCAAAAAAAAACATCGAAAATTATAGAGGGATTTGCAAGTTATCCGCAATTCCTAAGCTTTTTGAAAGTTTGGTAAAAACCAAACTTGACTTTCTTGTAAAAGAACATATAAGTGACTCCCAACATGGGTTTATTTCGGGGAGATCAACTATTACAAACCTTGCCTGTTTCTCTTCCTTTGTCGTGGAGGCTATCGAAAACAAAAGTCAAGTGGATGCTATATATACTGATTTTAGCAAAGCTTTTGATTCGGTTAACCATCGGATTTTGCTTCTTAAACTCCATGCCTTTGGAATCCACTCAAACCTATTGAAATGGATATCTTCATTTTTAATTGGAAGAGTCCAAAAAGTAAAAATTCAAGGTTGTACTTCACGGTCAATTAAGTGTACTTCTGGTGTCCCTCAGGGTAGTCACCTGGGCCCATTGCTTTTTATCATATTCATTAATGACATCGTTAACTATATCAGACATAGCAAATGCCTTATATACGCAGATGATTTGAAATTATTTCTAAAGATCACCTCTGTCGATGATTGCTTGAAGCTTCAAAAGGATCTCGACAATTTATCTAAATGGTGTAATTCGAACAGCCTTAATCTTAATATCAAAAAATGTTTTATTATTTCTCTCTCTAGAAAACTTCGTACTCTTGAGTTTACGTATTCTCTTGAAAGCAATACGCTTCAAAGAACTTTAGAAGTAAAAGATTTAGGTGTTCTTTTTGACTCTAAATTCTCATTTTCCCTTCATGTTGACTCTGTTGTTGCTAGAGCTAACTCAATGTTAGGATTCATAAAAAGAAATTCAAAGAGTACAGAATAGGTTCACGAAGTATGTATTTTATAAAATGCGTTAGAATTTTTGGCCTTCTTCTCAAGCCAAACAAAGCCTCTTAGGATTACAAGCTCTGAAGTCAAGAAGATCTATTCATGATATTGTTTTTGTGCGTGATATTCTTTGTTACCATATAAAGTGTCCTTTGTTACTTTCTATTGTACATGTTTATGCTCCTATACGACCGTTAAGGGAAAGACACCTTCTTTTTGAACCAAGGCATAGAACAAACTATGGTCGAAACGAAACAATGTCAAGGTCAATTAGAGAGTTCAATAATGTTTATGAACACATTGACTTGATTCTCTCTAGAGAAAATTTCAAAAATATTTTATACTATTTATTTTTAAGAAATTGATATTTGTTATTGTTGCCTAACTTATATCTTATTATTATTATTTATATTATTTTCACTTTTTATACTATTATTATTACTTTTTATTATAATGTAATCTGTTAAGCTTTTAGCTCGTAGATGAAATAAATAAATAAATAAATAAATAAATAAATAAAATTTGATTTAAGACTCCTCTTTAGAAAAATATAATGTTACTAAAATGAATAAACAAATAGGGTTTTCCATGTAAAATAATCAGTCAAAAAGACAATTTTCCCTTTTTTTGGGTTCCATTGTGCAAAATAATTCAATTTATTTTTGATTTTAAATCAAATTTGAAAATTTAAATTTTTCGGTAGATTTACCCCTCCTTGTACTATAATATCAACACAAATCCAGCTGTCAGTTTGAAAATGTATTTCGTTGATATTTCGGTTGTGAAAATTATGTTGAAAAATGTGAAAAATAATTGCTAATAAATTAATGGTACCAGTTTAAAATGAACCGGCAACTTTATCAAGTTCATATTTCTCTTCTAAAAGTAAATCGAGGGATGAAGATTTTTTTGAATAATTGACATAGAAGCTATAATGCACAAATACAGTGACAAAAATAAATCAATTTGAAATTGTGTTCCATTCGCCACAAAATAAATCAATTTTTTCATTAAAATCTAAATTGACCAATGGAAAATCCCATAATAGAACAGATGAGTGGAGCATTAAAATTGATTCAAAGTCGAGGTATTTCAAAATTTCAAAAAAACAGCCGTTAATATAAAACCGTTATGATTCGGTATGAACATGTTATTAGATTCTAAGAGGCCATAGCCTGGCCTTTTACGGGTTGCAATTGTGATATTGGATTTAGGCACACCCTGGTACTCCACTTACATTTACATCAACTTTCAACATTATTGTTAGCATCCACAAATTCTTGGATGTCTCTAGGGTAGGACAGTATTGCATGACCGGTTTGAGAGGGTTATGAGCTTGAACAGATTCTGCACATTTTGATAGCCGCATACAGAATTCATGTTAAGTATCAGCGAGCTTTATACTTGGATGTCACCTATACCCGCGTCCGAACACGCACCTCCCGCATTTACGCACCCACCCGCTTGCGGGTGCCACTACGCGAACGCGTGTACGTGCGCGGCCACGTCTGTGGGCATGTGTTTAAAATTGATCCGGCAGTTCATTACAACTGCTCAAAACTTCTACACTGACTTCGCTGAAATATTCAGATCTTGAAGTGGGGTTAAGAAAATGGTTTCCATAAAATTCGCCTACCACCACATGAATTTAAAGCCTAAATTGTGTTTACCTATATTTTATGGCAAAAATATTTAAAATCTAGATCTGAGGCTGACCATTCTCTTTACCTGAATGCGTATATAACGAATTTTCTACTCTTTCCAAATTAATTTATGATTCCTTTATTAACCAAATAATGCAATTCGATATTATCTATCATTGATCCTAAGCGATTTTGGCAATTTATAAACTTAAAAAAAATGTCTGATGGTTATCTTTCAACCCTAAATTTCTAAGTGATTCTAAAATCATTACTAATTTATTTGCAAATTTTTTCAGTCTTGCTTTTTCCGACAGTAATTTCGTTCCAGATATTAGCTACTTTCAATACTTAAATAATTGCAATCACACATCACTTATCTCAATTAACATTACTGCTGATGATGTGGTCAATAAAATTAACAAACTTAAGGATGATTTCACATCGGGCCCAGATGGTTTGCCAGCAAGAAATATGCAGCCAATTTGGTCTCTTTTCTACTCTTTTTCATAAATTCCTATCTCTAGCGGTTTTTTGTGAAAGGATTCTTTCATCATCCCTATTCACAAAAAGGGCTGCAAAACAGATAAAAGCCAATCGCCAAATTGCCGTGCATTCCAAAACTTTTCAAAAGTATCATTTTCGACACCGTATATTTTCATTGTAAACTATTATTTTCCACAAAACAACACAGTTTTCTTAAAGGTAAATCTACGTTAACTAATTTAACACAATTTATCTCTTATACATTAAATTCAATAAAAAAAAATTAAGTTGATGTTATAGCCACATACTTAATTAAGACCTTTGATAAAATTATATCGTTCAAACTAAAAGCTTTTGGATTTTCTTCATTTCCTTCTGGTTTTATTCATTGGATGGAAAAATCTGGCGTCCCACAAGGCAGTCACCTAGGCCCTTTTATTTTTATCCTGTCAATCAACGATGTGGAATCCATGATCAACCATTCGGAACTATCCACGTATGCTGATGACATGAAATTTTTTAGATCTATTACCTCACCTGGCGATGCTTTACTTCTGTAAAACGAATAACTTAGAACTTAATGTTAGTAAATGCCAATCAATCAATCAATCATATTCCCGTCCACCACCACAAAACTACTACATAAAGGATGGCCTAGTTAGGGGTTATATGTTATATTGAGTGAGCTCAAGTTTAGATCCCATTATGAAAACATAATAGCTAGAGCTTATTCTGCTCTTGGTTTTGTCAAGCGTTGGTCTAAAAAGTTTTCAGATCCTTACGTTACGTTATATATACCTTTTATTCGCCCTTTACTCGAATATGCAAGCCAAATTTGATCCCCTTATCACCTTGCTTACATTAAAAGAATCGAAGCAATATAGCGTAGATTTATCGGATTTGTTCTAAGGGGACTTCCATGGCTTGATAATTACAACTTGCCTCCGTATCAAGATCGGTCACAGCTCATTGGCCTGCAACCACTCGAAAAACGTCGCGAAGTAGCTGATATTATTTTTTTTCATCAAATCTTATCGGGTGTAACTTATTCTTCCGTCCTCCTAGAGGCAATGAGCTTGAATATCAACTCACATTCTCTAATATCAGTACCCCAATTCCATTAAGCTCCTCATAGAACTAACTATGGTAGAAACGAGCCCGTCACAAGAATATTAAAGGAAGCTTAAGGCTGATTTCTAATGGCGCGTTCGCGTTAGAGACGCTTACGTATACGTTTACAAGCTTTACGAACGCGTCGACATGACAGACGACTTGAAGAGAACCTGAAAATCAAAATGAACCTACATAACTGTAATTTCGAATTCCTTTTAACAAACTTTTCCATTATTTTTTAAACAAAATCGTTTTGTTTTTCTTTCAATAAAAGGAATTTGTCCAGAAAAAACGATTTTTTTTCTTCTAAATAAATCGATTTTTTTGTTGAAAGAAATTCAAACGTGCCAAAACGCACGCTGAAGTTGATTTTTTTCTACTTTAACCTTGAGGTAGCTTATGTTACGTTGGTTTGTGTACATGCTAATAGGTGCCAAATCGTAACATAACACCCAGCGCGTCATTGTAAACAATTTGCTTAAATTGCTATGTGTGAGCTTTCGCGTTGAAAGAAAAATCTGTCAAAGCGACTCCCAACGCGGCATTGGAAATCAGCCTTAATTAATGCTTAATTGATATTAAATAAGTGCCGATGTGAATTGCAACCGAATTTTGCCGTCATACTCGGTGTAAATAGACCTCAGCTCGTGCGGTATCTGGGGGGAAAGAGGCGTGGGATAATTTAATTAATTAATTTTCGACTTATTCTAAGTCCATAGAAAGACAGAATTTGCATACATATACATAATTTAGCTTTCTTGAACCAAAATCTTACTTTTATTTATATCTTTCGGAAATAGCTTATTTTCTTTATGTATCTGAGTTTTCCCTTATAATGATGAAGAAGGTAGACATTTTGTAAATATCCTCTCTTGATAATTTGTAATGTTTTAAAAGATTTTGAAATTGAGACGCTTGATTCTATGCTATCTATGAGCTTTAAACAATTGAATTCTGTTCAAAATAGTATTTTTCGAATTTTAGATTTAGTTTTTGCTTATGATGAATTAGATTTATCTGTAACGGAAGCTGATTTTTTACTTTCAAATAATATTATTCATCATAAAGCCTTGCATATTTCTTTTGATATGTCTTTTTTGAACTCTTATTGCACTGATGATAGTATCTTTAACTTAAAGTATGATTTTTTAAACGCTGATTATAATCATGTAAATAATAAGCCTGTCTGGTTTAATAAACGACTACAAAATCTTAAAAATGAAATGAGACGTATTTACAAGAAAAGTTTAAAAAATGCATTGTTTCATGGTGAATTCTGTCGACTAAGAAAAGAATATGAATTCTTAAAAAGATTTCTCTATCGTCAGCATATATTGGCTATAGAATCTAAAATTAAAAGTAACTCTAAAGTATTTTGGACTTTTATTAACACAAAGAGAAAATCTATTGGTATTCCATCTTCTATGAGTTATAATGGAAATTCTAGCTGTGATTTAAAAGAAATTTGTAACATGTTTGCGAGTTTCTTTCAATCGAACTATGTTGCTGAACAGGAAACGAATTTCGACTTAGTAATGGATGATCCTTCAACTAATCTAGGGAACATTGAAATCTCAGATGATGATATCCTCACTGAGTTATCTTCTCTAAAAGTTTCTAATAGTCTTGCACCAGATATGATCCCTGCTAATTTCCTCAAAAATTGTAGATCATATTTATATACTCCTCTTCGTATGATTTTTAATCTTTCGTTGTCAACAGGTGTATTTTTGGATGACTGGAAGTATTCTTTTGTCACTCCAATTCATAAATCTGGTTCTAAGCAAGCCGTGGAAAACTATAGGCCTATTGCGAAATTACAGTTGGTCCCCAAAATTTTTGAGGCCATTGTTAAAAGAAAAATTTACTCAGTTGTACGTGGTTTTATATCTGAGTCCCAGCATGGTTTTGTAAGTGGTAGGTCCACCGTAACTAATTTAGCTACCTTCACAAACAACTGCCTTGTGAACATGGAACACCAAAATCAAGTTGATACCGTATACACGGATTTTGCTAAGGCTTTTGACTGTGTTCAATTTCATATATTGGAACGAAAATTAGCAAACATTGGTTTTCACTCTACCTTGTTGAAATGGATTATGAGTTACTTGAAAAATAGAAAACAATATGTCAATATTGGATCTCATTTTTCTAGAGTAATTTTTAATTACTCGGGAGTGCCTCAAGGAAGCCATTTAGGGCCACTCTTTTTCCTTTTATTCATTAATGACTTACCCAACTGTTTTTTAGACTCTATTGGCTTACTGTTTGCAGATGATTTCAAACTTTTTCGGATAGTTAAGTCTTCCTCTGATTGTTTACAACTTCAGCAGGATTTAAATAGACTTTTAAAATGGTGCAAAAATAACTTCTTGGACCTCAACATCCGTAAATGTTCCGTTATGTCCTTTACAAGGTCTAAAAATCCTATTTTGTTTGACTACAAAATCTCTTACAGTAATCTTCTACGTGTTTCTTCAATTAAAGACCTGGGAGTTGTTTTTGATTCCCAATTAAGTTTTGCTCTGCATATGGATTTTCTAATCTCTAAAGCAAATGCTATGCTTGGGTTTCTTTTTCGCAACTCTAAGGATTTTAGTGATCCTTATACCCTCAAATCTTTGTTCATCTCCTTGGTTCGCTCTAATCTCGAATACTGTTGTATAATATGGTCACCATACTATAACAAAAATTCGCTACGCATTGAAAGAATTCAAAAGAGTTTACTAAGTATGCTCTGCGTAAAATTTATTCGAAATCTGATATGCCTTCATATGATATCAGATGTCAACTTATTGATTTAAAACCTCTTCATAAAAGAAGAGTTTACTATTTCACTATGTTTGCAAGGGATATTCTATGTGGACATATCGATTGCTCACATTTACTGTCTTTATTTAATATTTATGCACCGTCGCGTTCCCTAAGACCTAGACAAAACGCCTTCTTTTATATATCTAGACATTCAACTAATTACGGTTTAGATAATACTGTGGATAATGCTGCAGTATGTTACAATCAATTTGAAGAGTTATTAGATCTCCATTTGAGTAGAACTGAATGCAAGGCTATTCTTTTAAATGCTGTGTAATTATTTTAGTTTTAAGTTTAATTATGTAAATTCATTTTCTACGAAAGTCTATGTACTTGTTAGATAAATAAATAAATAAATAAATAAATAAATAAATAAATAAATAAATTTGTTGGTCATAAAAACTAATTATTATTTAAATCAGGCATGAATGAAGTAGGCCGATACAAAGTTCGCTAGGTTCCCCTATAGTCTTCTATCAATTGTTATTTCTAATTTATCATTTATTTCTGAATTTTTATACGCAAACGTTTTCCAACAGTTGCTTAAATAGGAAAAAAAAAACACTCCAGCTTATAAAAACAAACCTTAAAAAAGAACCTGTTTCGTTAATTCCTGATGAAATACCTATACCACGCTAAGAGTTATCTGCTTGTACACAAACCACCTTTTTTTTTTTTAAATGATGAAATATTTCATGCACGTGGTCAGTTTCTTACAGAAATATATTAACCCACACAAAGGTCCATAAGAAATGTACTTAATCTTATCTATTTCCCTGCACAATCTGTACCGTACAGTGCACAAACTACCTCAATATCGTTGGCTTGGCTACTCTACTGTAATCAATAGACTTAATTTTTCATACACAAACCGTCTTTAAAACGTTCAACTAGATATTGCTGTTAATTCATAACACTTTTGCTCTCAATTTATCCAGTTTACACTCTGGACAAGCAGCAGCAACAATTTGTCTTTTCAATATCCAGGCGCGTATATTTCTTGTGAAATGCAGCATCTCAGCCTCATCCAAGCACAGCTACACACTCGTCTCTTTCTGTATATCCATAGAAGTAAACCTAAAAGTTTGCCATATTTATTTTACCCACTTTATACAGCTATGCGAGCCTTATTGCACGTCCGCTCGAAAACTGGATATGTATACAAGTCCTTGCCGTCAGATACTATTTATGGCAGCTTTTCCAAAATAAATAATGCACAAAAACATTTTTATCTGTGAAGAATCTATTGGCCATATAGCTAGTTTCACACAACAACGGAACGAGCGAATAGAGCGAACGCACATCATCTTCACCAAGCCGCGGCTGCTACACCACCTATAGTGTGGCATGAAAAATCATGCAAGGCATTGCTCCTATATAGTATAATAGTGCTCCTTCAAGGAACAAAAATAAAAAAAATAAAAAAAAAAGATCCCTTTGGAAAAGTCATAATTTGATAAATTGGTCGTTTAGCACAGATGATGCACCACCGCGCTGCCAGTGCTCTGTCTTCATGGATAAGACGTAAATTTGTCGACAAATTGTTATGTTTCCTAAAATGATTTCCAGATTCCTGTCTCTGTGCACAATGATGTCCTTAAATCCGGATTCACATTCGTTTGCAGTAATTTTCAATCGTTTAACGATTTTCTTCGTCGCAATAATAGTTAAATTTTCAGAACAAAAATATACAATTTTGAAGTATTGGCGCCAGAGATCTTAATGTCCTTGCATATGGATTTCCTTTATTACAGGAAGAACTACAAAATAAAGAAGTATTATTTTGGAAGGACACATTTGAAGTATGGAATAAAATTTATTTATTTCAAGAACACATTCGAGTCCGTAGCAATATAAGGACTCTTGAATGATTCAAAGGAAGAAAGTTTATCCTTGTTTATGACACGTGTATTTATAGAACACAAACACAATTTTATTTGAAGAAGCATAACTGTGGGGAGGGGTTTCATGTTTTTAGAATTATTTCCTTGCAAATTTTACAATCGCTTTTATTGCAGCTGGTGGATTACATGACCATTGTGCATTCCTAAAAAAAAAACGATTTGGATTTAACAAGGAAATTCTCAAGAAAACAACTGGTATTTTCTTGAGAGAAAATAGGTAATACATTTTCTCTTGGAGATTATACTATTAATGTATAGAATACTATTCTTGTTGTACATCTTACATACATATAGTTTAAAAATTCAAGTTATTGTTTTTCTATATTTTGTCTCTTTAGTCCAGTCAACGAAGGAAAAATAAATGAAATAAATCGTGTAGTGTGGATTATTTTTTTAAGTGGTAGGGGTGACCCCCAGGTACAATATAATAAAAGTCCCCAGCCCAGGCCCGCGAGCTTTAGACAGGAGGGGAGGGTAAAGGTCCCCTTTTTTACTATTTCGTAAATATTTTGAAAACCAAGAGTATTAGCGGAAAAGTTTACACTACAATATGAAAGTAAATTGAATTTTCTTCAAATTAGGTTTTAGTCATATTTTTGCTAGAAACAATACTAAGAGAGATATGGGGGTACAAATGTCAGAAAATCTGAAAAACCATGTTAATGCGTTAAAAATTTAACGTTTTTTGATGAATTAACCCTGAAATTATAGAAAAGGTAAATACGTATCGATTCATGATAATTCCATTGACTTGATGAGAAAGAAGGTATGGGGTAAAAGAAGGTGGCGAAAGTTAAAATATCCTTATTTAATTTATTTTATACAGTGTTATTTGTGATATGAAAAACACTGTATCTTCAAAGGTAAGAAGTATGCAATGTATTTCCAAATAATTCACCAATATTTTGTGAAATAGTTTAAAGATATATATTAAAAAAAACTTGCTAAGGAGGGGGGGTCTAGTTGCCCCCACTTATACGGGAGGGGCGATTTCCTGAAAAAATTGGATCAAAGTGCATAAATAATCATTTAAAAATAACGGAAACATCTACAATGCTCTACTTTAGCTTTTTGAAAATGCAAAAAATGCAAGTAATTTTAGTTAAAATTTTTTGAAAAAAATTGACTTTAAATCAAAAATTAAAAAAAAAAAAAAAAAGTTAACTTATGATAATATTTTTTAAAAATTTTTTGTTACAAGGTACTAGATTTTCGTTTAGTGTTTGATACTGTTTTTAATTCTTAGGTGAACACTGACAACTAGATGGCTATAAGTCTTTTAGTTTAAGAGAAAATTGAAAATTATGAAAGCTACTATTTTTTTTAGAAAATTATTTCTGTAGAGTAATTAGTGCATTGAAACGGTACATTGAAACGGTAAATATTTCGAAAACCAAGCGTTTAAGAAAAGTGTACAACACAAAATGGTTTGTTCATATTTTTGCTAGAAGTGTAGCAAATTTAATTTACTTTCATTTTGTGTTGTACACATTTCTTAAACGCTTGGTTTTCGAAATATTTACGAAATAGTACAAAAAGGGATTTTTACCCCCCTCTCCTGGCTAAAGCTCGCGGGCCTGGGCTGTGGACTTTTAGTATGTTGTACCTGGGGGTCACCCCTACCACTTAAAAAATAATCCAGACTACACGATTTATTTCATTTATTTTATGATTTTGAGTCTTCGTTGACTGGACTACTTATATCGAGGCAAAAATTTAGTATATGAATTGAAGCATCCGAAAATCCAAACGAAAACGACATAAGTAACCCCACTAACGGGGTGCTATAGGAGTAGCTAATGAACTTGAAAAACTTTAACCATTGATTAAAGAATTATGAATTATTTTTGAAAATAGTTGAACTTTTTTGACGTTATACTGACTTATTAGATGGCATACTAAGAGCTAGTTGAAAAAAATTTAATGAAAGGCTTTTGTGTGATAACACACGTGCAGTGTAGGCTGCAAAGCTTTCCAACAATCATATTAATTTTGATGGTTTAAATGAAAGAATAACAACTTGAGTGAGCTACCACCAAGTTTTATATAAGCTGGAGCTAAAGCGATTTCACGGTCGCCAGGTCGATCATCAGACTCCTTTAGTGGTGGTATGTATGTTTAATTTTGTTTGAAATACTTTTTGCCGTCACTGGGGCTCGAATCATAGACCAAGCGTCTCAGGGCTATGTGAAATATGCACTGTGCTACCGAAGGTCACGTGATCATGTCGATCCAGTGTAGGTTTTATTGTCTGACAACTAACATTTTTACTAGTTACACACAAGTTTTGTTTTTGATTCGGGTTCTTTCTTTTTCTCCATGTTCATTGCGTTTAAGCCAACAATTCGTTGAAAACGTAAGGAGAGAGAATATATGAAAGATTAGAAGCTGGTCAGGAATGAAATTAGAATTAATTGAAAGGGTTTTGTGTGGTAACACACCGGTGCACCGCAGTGTAGGCTTCATCGGCCTGACCATCGTGAAATAGCTATAACTCCAGCCTAATATAAAACTTGATGGTAGATTACTCCAGTTGCTGTTTTTTTATTGTTCTTTCATTCAAAAACGAATGTTCTGGCTCTGCAGACGTTATTTCACATCAATTTCCTTTCTTTAATTAGGACACAAATTAGGATTGCAAAACGGAAGCGAAGCTAAATAAAAATATAAGTCAATCACTTCTCCCTCTATACCTCCAGTACCAACCAACCATCCAACCAACTCTTCTTTTCCGCTCTATGTATATCCGCCAAATATTACTTGAAGTCTACAATTTTCTGAAAAACACACCTGGCTTGATTTTGTTCACGAATTACTTCGCACGATTTGAGTTTAACTTCTTTTTGTGTATTGGGTCATTTTTGTTTCTCAAATAAGTGGAAACATTGGGATATTTTGTGTATATATTTTACAGTAACATATACATTACTTAGATTTCGTTTCTAAATTATTTGATTATGTTGAATGAGTGATGAATAATGATGGAAATCAACCGGTAATTTTCCAAAGAACTCTAAAGGAAATTTTATTACAATTCAGTTTCACAAATATTTCACAGGCTTTTAAATTTTTAAATGACGTATTTTGTAAGGAACATACGTTACTTCAATATTTATAAGCCTTTTAAATAGTCAAAATGGTTTAATAAAATCAGCTAAGTCATTTAAACATGCAAAGTAGACGGCACTATTTTGAAGATTTCAATTTTGCCATCTAGTTTCTGCTACTGTAAATGATTTGCAAGTTATTATTCTCATACATCAAGTTATTGTTGTTGACACTTCCTCTATTAGTTTACTTCCCAAAGCTTCTAATTTCTGTCAAAGTTCTCGATATTTTTTTTAGCTCAAAAACTAACAGTACTTGCCATAGGACCATTTAAAAAAAAGTTATTTATCTCAAAAACGGCTCTAAATGTTTTTTAATTTTTCGTGTGTACTAGTAGTAGTATGAACTACATTTTGGTGAAAAGAAAATCTACCGAAATTTTTTTTTTAAGTTTTATAGGACAGGCTTACAGATCTATGATGTCCGAATGCAAATAAATAAAAAACTATTCCATTCCTTCCCCCGACGTTCCGTATTTTCCAACTTTTGCAAGGTATTTGGTTTATTATATTATTAAAAATATGTGAACGATTTTTAGTTAAGCATTAATAAATTGCAACATGAATAAATGAATAAAAAAATTATCAATAAATATATAATTTAAACATACTACAAACAATGAACTAGATACTTAAATGCTAATATCGCACAACTTTTTTTATGCACACACTCTAGTTAGATTTAATGTTGCCTTGTCTTCTTTGGTGTTCATAGCTTTTACACACATTTTAAGCACTTTATTTTATTAATTTAAGGAACGTGTTTTATGCTTTTTTTCCATATTCAAATTTACATTCTTCGATTTATTAAATGGATAAATACAATACATAAATTATTATTAACAACGTGTTTTATATTAACCTCAATCTTCAAAATTCGAAGAAACTTTTACTACAAGAGCAAGTTTGTGCGACCCTGTCGCGCATTTTAAAGTTTAAAGTCAATTTTAACACAAAATTTGAAATAATTTTTATAAGTTCGGTACTTTCTTACTGGGGAAATTAAATAATAAAAAATTTAGTACAATAGAAAGCCATTTTCCAAACTGGAAGCTCACCTTTTTGAAAATTGATGGGATATACAGTGAAATCTCCCATAAGCGGACACTCATGGTCCCCGATTTTTTGTCCGATTGTAGGAGCTGTCCGGTTAGGAGAAAGTTAATTTTTTTTTAAATTTTCTAATGTTTATTATTACATAATCAAAAAATTAAGAGAAGGAAATATGTTGTAGTGTTTATAGCTACTGTTAAATGGGCAGTGGCGGCGGGTATGTGGATACACTACAAAATGTACCTACATATTTAAATAAACAGTAATCTACTTTTTGCAAAAATTCAAAATTGTTGACTGGCGTAGTTTGTGACATTACACAATGAATGACCGTGAAAGAAAATCTTACCGACATAATAATTAATAGGTACCTACATTTCAGCCGTGGCGTGATGGTTAGTGCGATGGACTGTCATGCCGGAGGTCTAAGGTTCGATCCCCAGCCTCGCCACCTGATTATTTAAAAGAAAAAAACGGCTACTACCTCTTGCGAGGAATTGACAAATCCTCCAAGAGTATCTTCTGTCACAGAAAAGTGCCGCTCGTTAGCCGTTCGGATTCGGCAATAAACTGTAGGTCCCCTCCATTCCTGTAGACACGCACACAGGAATGGTTGAGAGTTGTAAGTCACTAGGCCCTAGTTCTTCATGAGCTGTTGTGCCATCAAATTTATTTTTTTCTATTTTTACCTACATTTCAGCACATAGCAGGCTAAGAAAACTCAAAACCGAACGATATTTTCTTATTTCTAATCTTATTTCTAATTTTCTAAAGGCCCGGCCAAACAGAGTGCGGTCCGGCGGTCTTTGTAAAAATTTACAAACAAAATTTGACCGCCGCGCCGCGTTCTTTCTTTTTCAGTAAAGTATTGACCGTCCCGTCGGCCCGCGCTCTGTTTGGCCAGGCCTTAATAAGCTAAGGAACTGGGGAATACCCTTCTAAGCTTACAAAAAAAAAGATATTCTGTCCGTTTATTAGAGCATCGCGTCCGGTTATTGAAGATTTTCCACGAATTTGCTTCTGCATTAATAGAAACGAAAATTTAAGTGAAATTTGTTTTGAATGTGTTCGTTTATGAGAGGTTATAGATGAGAAAAAATGTAGGAAACAAATGTCCGTGTCCGTTTAAGAGAATGTCCGTTTATAGGAATGCTTTTTGTATGGATAATTTAAATAAATGTTTGGTTCCCAAAAAAGTGTCCGTTTAAGGGAATTGTCCGCTTATTGGAGCTGTCCGCAGGCGGAGCTTTCACTGTAATGTATTTAAGGAATTTATTCTTATAGAGAGACAAGTGAAAGTATTTTTTAGGTGTTCAGCTATGATATTCGCGATTGTTATTCACTGTAAATGTGTTCTTTTCAAACTTACCGTGTTTATTTATTTTGTAGGTGGTTAGGTGAATGCAAAAATTATATAAAAATAACATTATTTGAAAGTTAATCGTTCATGAACGATGTAAATATAAGGACGCCTCGTCACCGATTGAGAATGTATAATAACCTGATTAGATTACCTTTACCATTTAACTCTTTTACATAAAATTTGTATCCCTCACAGTTTAATTCATTAAAACAAATTGTCGCAAATACTTTAATTCTTCTAAGACAAAACAAAGCATCAACCATTGTGTTCAAAATGAGTTTCCATCAGTTTGCACGAAAATTGAAGTTCTTCGAAAGTATAACCTAAACTAATTGCAGACTTTTTGTTTCTTCCGCCATATATAATGCCTTATGGTGCCATTGAAGGAAAAAAATTCTCAAAACTTACCAAAAAACAAACTTTCCCCCAGCTATACGCAACAAAAGGATACCACTTTAAATATTAAAAAGTAATAATTTGCCTAAGATAAATACCAAAACTAATTTTCCATTCAGATTAGCGACTGCTCTGGCTCCCCTCCTCTGCCTGATGCTTCACTTCTATAAATTTCATATACATAGCTTTACTTAAGAGTTCGCTTTTACAAAAGAAACAATTCATGGATTCTAAATTCAAAGGAGTATTTCGAATTACTAAAATTGCAACTACCCTGGGCGCCTCCTGGGCCAAAAGAGGAAACTATGCTCCTGTTTTTATATGAATTTATACCAAAAAACATCTGCAGCATCATCCAGGTTGAGAAAATGGGAAGCAAAGGGGCATACAGAAGCTTATAAGCCTTAAGCCTGGTAGCACATCTTTAAAATTGTAAGATATGCAATTATTTCTCAAGTTTTTCTTATAAATATTCCAAATGCACACAGTATGCTTGATGGGTATATTCTTGATCCAGAAAAAAAAAAAAGAAAACGACCAACAAGAAAATTTCCCAGCGTTCCGGTTGAGCAGTGAAACTGTTGTGGAGGTATGGCAGTTGGGGCGCGATAGTAGGAGCACGATAATCCCGAAAAATTATAACAATACACATCGCTTCTGCTTTATACACGCCAAACGGTGTTCTCTCACCCAAGAAGTCATTACTATGCAAACAATAAAATTACCTCTCATTGTGTTCGGTGTTCGTCCTGAAATATGTGAAACTAACTGGCAAAACATAATTTAAGATGAAATTTTTAGCGGCAGCGGAGTGGTGCTACATCTTTTTGAAGATATGCTATACGCATCGTTGAAGGTAAAAAGCCAAAACGCTAAATTTTGTAGGTAAAAATGGATACACTGGAGGGATGGAAGATTTCACACATTTAGTTATAAGGCAAAAATGCATTCTCTTGAAATATTATGATTTTAAATCAAATTTTAAATATTCTAAACTCGATTTACATTTCAACACATGTGTTGCATCAAATTAATTTGAGTAAAATGTTTCGTCAATCAAATCCAACAGACTTGAAGCTTCTTCTCATTACAAACACAAATCCATAGCACATACATATATTATTGTTTGTAACTACTACTAGACGAAGTTGCAGTGGTGCATATTTTTTATGTGAAAACCGATTTTGACAATCTACAGAATTATTTTTTTCCATTGGTTACGCCATAACTTGAGAAAGACTTTACCGATTTCATACATCTTCATACAAGAAGATCTTTTTGTTGGACTCGTATTGAATCAGGTAAATACACAACGATGCCGAAAGTTAGGAAATCCCGGGAAAGCCGGCAAATCGTGAAAACCATACTTTCTGGATGGGATTTTTGTTTGAACGTGCATTATTCGGCTGAAAATCATCCGCTTTGCATAGGAAGGGACATTTATAATTTAAATAATCTTAACTAACATATTTATCTTTACTATTTTATCTTCTTAAAAATAATAAATTATTTTATTTTTATTGATTTAGAATTTCGAGTAGTACATAATCTTCATATGTATAAATCTCTAGTGGGCTATAGATCAGTTTTTGGTACTTTTTAATAAAGTTGATTGTGACGTTTAGGGTGTGTTTACACCCTTCTTCAGACCTTTATTTTTTTTAAAATTATATTATTATTAAAAATATATAATTTAGTTAAATTTAAAAAAAACTTACACTTGAAAAGAAACAAGAATAAGAAAAAAATCTTTTTTTGTTTATATCTGAATATATTAAATTTGTCTTTTATAAGACTTAAAGAATGTTATAAATAGATAAACAAATAACTTCACACCACTGATTAAATGAAAAAAAAAAATTTATGAACAACAACAACAACAACAACTTAAAGGCGCTACCACCAATTGCTTACGAATTCATTTTTTTTGGTATTGTTAATTCGTTTTATTTTTATTTGGCTGGAGTTATAGCTATTTCAAGGGGTGCTAAGCCCTATCATCAGTCTCCTTTTATAGTGGTGCTGAGCTTTAAGCCAATTTTATTTGAAAAACTTTCTACACATCATGCGGTATTCGAACCCGCGCATCAGATTTGCTCAGTCTTCGAAGCTGTGTGCACTAAGCACTCTTCCGCTGCTGACCACTGACGTCACAGGGCGCGATGTGAGGTTTGTTTATCAAATGCATCTAGAGCATCAGCATTTTTATAAGCACTTTTAAGTATGCTGTCTTGTCTGTCAATTGGTGGTAGCGCCTTTAAGTTATGTTGTTGTTGTTCATAAAAATTCAATGAAATTGACGGAATGAAGAATGACATTCTAGTATGAATAGTACAATAATAATAATAATAAAAAAAAAAATATTTGTTTCGAAGGAAGTAAAATTTTAGTGGGATAAAATTCGCAATAGATTTTAATTTTTTTAAACAACAAACTGTGTGACTTAACTCACATAGGGACTTCATTTTAATCTAAGATGGGTTTGCTATTCAAAATAAATTGTAGATCTGTTATGTACAGATTTTTAAAACTGACTTATATAATATTCTGATAAAAAAAAGTACGTATACGCCACAGTGACTCTATTAAAGCTTATTTTGTATTATTTATTTTAAAGGGTCGTTTATGTTATATATATATTTTACCGCTAGAAAAGGCACGCACCCAGGAAAACGCAACACATCCCACCATCAGACAGATTCTCCATATTCGAACCAAGGTAGTGAGAGGAACAAAATATTAAACAACCGGGACTGTTAAAATTCTCTCTCAAAAACGTTGCTAGCTCCCGTACTAATACATATGTATCATTATTTTGTAAGTCTACATGAGATTTGGCGCTAGATGACCCCAAACAAAAATTTAAAAATGATCCCAAATTAAATGAAAGCTCAAAAACAAAGAAATACTCAAAACAAAATCGAAAAATGGCCTCAAAAATATATACATACATACATTAAACAACAACAAATAAAAGTAGGACCATAATGACATGTAACCCCAAAACGAATAAAGTGCAAGACTGGGTCGCACGAACTTACTCTTGTAGTAATAGTTTAATCGAATTTTGAAGATTGAGTGTAATATAAAACATATAATTAATAATTATGTATGTATTTATCTATTTAATAAATTTGAATATTGAAAAAAAAGCATGAAAAACGTTCTTTAAATCGATAAATAAGTACTTAAAATGTTTTAATCTCAAAATGAGGTTTATTCAGAAAAAATTTTAAAAATCGTTGGAGCGGTTCTCTTAAAAAATAATTTTTTATATATACAATTTCTTGAAATTTTTTATAAAAAAAATATGGTATGCCATTTTTAAGAATATAATAATATACGGCTAAGACCGCAATTTAAAAAAAAAATTCATCAATCCGTTTTCAAAAAACTGATTTTTCAAAAAAAAATTTTGAACTTTTTTTTTAAAATCCAAAAAATTTGTTTTTGAAAATATTTGTATGCAGTATTATTCACACTTGATAGGAATTCCTATGTAAAAATTTTGATCAAAATCGGTTGAGCCGTTAACGAGTAAAATTTGTTTTGCACAAAAATATAGACCATAACAATGGTAGTACACACAAAAAATTTAAAAAATATGAGATCTTAACTTTACATAAAATGATCCTTTGGCAAGTACCGTTATTTTTTTAACTAAAAAAAAATCTCGATTTTCCCTCTAGGGAATCACCCAAAAATCTTATGCTCCAAGTTTGAAGAAAATCGCTTCAGGGGCTTAGCCTGTGGTTCGAGGTACAGACAGATATACAGACATACATACAGACAGACAGACGGAATTGCGAGACCCACTTTTTTCGTGTTCCCAATCATCTTGCCCTATAGTACCTATATCTCAAGTAAAAATGACCCCAATTCGCAAATTGTCAAATTGTATCAATTTTTTGTTGTATAGTTGTTTTGTTGTATATTTGGGGCAGTTTTACATTTTTTGTTTGGGCTTTCTTTTCATTGGGACCAAAATTTTGTACCTATAGGTATGTATTTATCCTATGAAGATGTCAATGCAAAAACTCAAATTCTGTAATGAATTTTGCAAATAAAAAAATTTCAGACTTGTACCAATATTGCTAAAAAATTCTAAGTTCCGTTGTCGTTAAATTTTACAATTTCTACATATTGAGGTTTAAAGGAAACATATTCACAAAAATAGTTTCTCTCTAATTTCAGAAATGAGATGCTAAAAAGGCTAAAAGTCTTATACTGTGACCTTGAAAAAGTTTAAAAAATTCATTAATGCCAGACCTACTACCTGACCTTTTATCACTATCTGGTGACCTTTCAAATAGTAGATTCAAAATAGCTTTTAACGGCCTTTAGTCCATGAAAATTTGGCGTTTCGTCCCGGCGATCTCACTTACTTAATGGAAATTGCGTATTGACAAGGCCCTCACTAGTCAACTGATGAGTCCAAGTGAGATCGCCGGGACGAAACGCCAAATTTTCTTGGACTAAAAGCCGTTAAAAGCTATTTTGAATCAATAATTTAACAAGTCCAATAAAATAGTGCTAAGTCTTTTACTTGGCTGATTTATTTCAGTAGTATATAGAATTTGTATTATTAAAAAAATCTTCGTATACTTTCAAATAGTATACTTTTTTTGTGAATATCCCATAAATGAGGTGCAAAAAATCGCTAATGACCTTTTGAAAAACTTTAACCCTGGATTAAAAAATTTTTAAGGTATGACCAATTTCTATAAAATGCTGATCTTTTATGACCAATTACTGACCTTTAAGATGGCAAACTTTTTTTTGCGAATATTCCATATGTAAGGTGCTAGCATCCCACAGCCTGATTAATTTTTATACATATTTTCATTTTTTTAACTCTATCATCTATTACATATAGATACATATATAAGAAGAGAGACAGGTGAAATCCTCTTAAATAATCTTTTCCTGTTATAATCTTTGCCTGTATATTATGTATAAAACTAACTGACCCTTTAAAATTAATAATTCAAAAAAAGTATTAACAGAGTCACTGTGGCGTATACGTACTTTTTTATCAGCGTTATATTAATTAGTTGTTTTTGAAAAACAAAGCCATCTTAAATCAAAATACCTAACATACGAAATTACCTACCTACCCCTCTGTTGATTACCGTTTTTTTGTCGGGTCTGAACTTCTGGTTCCTTCTACTTATTAAATAGTGCTTCAGCAGCTAGTTACATTCACGGTCTTATTTAGAATTTTTGATTGTAACCATCACTCAGCGAATTTTTATTGGTCGGTTCGGATATGGCTTTTATTTATGAAAAAATATTACTTAGGCCATTATAAATATTTTAGTCGTTATAAATATTCAAGTTTCGTTTGACCAAAGGAAAAGGCTTATTTAAGTTCAACATAAGAGCTTATGTGACAGTTTACGCTGAGGAAAAAGTACAACATAAGCGTTTAAGTTGAACATAAATATTTAAGTTTCGTTTCAGCAAATGGTCCTTAATATCAATAATCAATAATATCATTTTCAATATTTCCCTTTATTGAACTTTCAGCTAAGCTACCACTTCCATCCACTTTCGTTCACTTTCATCAAAGGGCGACAGAGTGAAAACCCGTCTTACAACCTAAAAAAGTAAAGCAAATCATCTTCCACATCAATCAATGTGCATGCATACCAAAAAAACCAAAGCTCTGATTCCATCAGCAGAGCAAAACTATCCTTTTAACCAAAAAAAACATAAAAATCATCGAAAGAAAAAAATAATAAACCAAAGCCCGTTGGTTGTTGGCTCGATTTCGATATTCGTGAATATTGCCTTCCATTGGTCTGATTACTGCTTCCACATGATTTGAATTTATTGCTTGTTTGAGAAAAATGCAACAAACATAGATATCAACAACTAGGTACCTATACAATACCTACTACAAGGATATGCTATAGCATTCCATAATACCAGAGGAGACAGAAACCGATTTCGACCCAAAAACAACACCAGCTTTAGATAGAAAAAAAAGACAAAGGATATTTTTAAAACAAACAAGAGAGTCACGAGTCAGTGTAGGAACTGGAAAGGAAAACAAAATAGATTCACAGTATTGAAGCGAATAGTCACATCAGGACCTCATCGCGTCAGAGGAAAATTGGATGCTCACACATTGGCTAATGCTGCTATACATTTAAGAATACATACATACAAGAAATCACGACAAATAAAAGACACACATCCTCTATCAGCGAAAAAGGACATCTTTTTTTCTACATCAACACCAACTCATGTTCTTTGTGTAAAAATATCGGAAAATGCATAAATTTTTATGGATTGGATTACGACGGCGTAAAGCGAATAAATTTTCTTTGAAACTAAACACATTCCCAACTATACAGTGAGCTACATAAACATATCGGCTGTTGTAAGGGGGAGTTTAAATTTAGGTTAGCCACAGTTTGCAGGCTCTGCTAGGCCACGTGGTAGTGCAGGTTTTTTTACAAGTCGTGCTAAAATACTTCCATATAAACATAAAGTATACGTTCGTTCCCGAAATACACATAAAAACATAGAATCAGGACTTCACGGCAATTTATAACAATTTGTCGTCTATTACGGTTTGATAGGAGAGCAGAGTCCTGTGGGTACTATAGTATAAACAGGAATGGGTCATAATACCATTATGTTGGTTTAGCACAGAATATAGGTGCCGAGTTAGCCGATGAGAGTTTTTTTTAACAACAAAAAATATCATCGATTTTTTTCCAAAAGCTCATCCCTTGTTAAATAATTGTTTTAATCGAAATCCTGGAATGTTCCATGTATAACCAACCAAAGGATTTATTATTTTTTTTTTTTTTCTATTTTATTTTTATTTTTTTTTGTTTCTATGAAAAATGTAATCTTAATGTTTATGTTGGTAAATTCTCTAAGCACGATAATTAAGTTATTCACGTGGTTCAATATTTTTACATGAATAAGAGTTGAATAAATTTAAAAACGATATCCTGTGTGAAAGCATATTTATATTTTGTTTTTAACTTTTCCTTTAAAAAAATCTGGTGATAAGGCAAAAGTTTCTACAAATCAGTTACGGAAATTAAATTGGAAAATACCGGACTGTCATTGAGAGTGCATCATAAAACTTATTTTTCTACCTACAGTATAACCACACAAGGAAGTAGAGATAAGGGGAGGTCCCTTATCCTTTGCTTTGAGCATAAATCCCACACACGGTTTGAACTCGACTTTTAAGTGTTGTTTTTTTATCTGTGTAAGAAATGCATGCAGCACTTTTGTGATAACTAGAAAAATGTGCTGTTATAAAAATATCAAGTTTACAAAAAAAAAAATAAAATTTCCACAAAAAAAATAAAAATAAATTAAGCTCGTTACCATTTAATAGTCCAGTCAACGAAGGAAAAAATATGCCTTCACCTGGAAATAAATCGAACAGTTTTGAAATTTGGCACACGTATTAAGAGAGGCCTGTTAATGAAGTGTATAAAAGTCCCCATGAATCCGAGGCAAGCTTTAGCGGCAGGAAGGTGTAACATGTCGTCTTTTTCGGTTTTTTGTATTCATCTCAAAAACTGTTTGTTCTTTCAAAAAATAACTTAAGACAAAAAAATAGCTTATAAAATTATCTATAAAATTGGTTGTGACCAAATTTTTCATATCTGTCATAGTTATAAAGTTATTTGGAGCCTAAAATTTGTATTTTTTTAAATTTCCTAAAAACAGCTAAATTTTATATAGTCTAAAGCCGATAGCCGTGTAGCCGTGGCGTGATGGTTAGTGCGATGGACTGTCATGCCGGAGGTCTAAGGTTCGATCCCCAGCCTCGCCACCTATTTATTTAAAAAGAAAAAACGGCTACTGCCTCTTGCGAGGAATTGACAAATCCTCCAAGAGTATCTCCTGTAACAGAAAAGTGCCGCTCGTTAGCCGTTCGGATTCGGCAATAAACTGTAGGTCCCCTCCATTCCTGTAGACACGCACACAGGAATGGTTGAGAGTTGTAAGTCACTAGGCCCTAGTTCTTGAGCTGTTGTGCCATTAAATTTAATTTAATTTTTAAAGCCGATAGCAAATTTTGGGAGTGGAGATATAACCCAAATTCATATTCTAACATGTATTTTTAGGTAAACGCGTTATTATACCAAATTCAACCGTCTGGCAGGTTTATTTTTTCAGCCGGGGGTGGGGGTTGGCGTTCGAAAACGTTTGGTATTTTTAATCAGTGCACAATCCTTTATTTTTTATATACATGGCGATTCGCATAAGGTGTGACAACACACTAGAGCCTATTTATTTTTATTTATTTATTTATTTATTGGTATGCTTGCATATTAAGATACAATATCTTATAAACTAATACAAGCATTGATTTTTAATTTATCAGCTTTATGTACAAATGTGAATGATAATTGAAAATTGAAATAGCTTCAAAAAAAGGGAAAAAATACATTTACATATGTAAATGTACTTATAAAAAATTATAAAAACATTTATAAAAAATTATAAAAACAATTATAAAAACAATTACATTCTGCAGGTTTACTGTAAGGAAAAGTGTGCTTTTAGATCGTTTTTAAAACACTTCAAGGATCTAATTGCCCTTATATTTCGTGGGAGATTATTCCATAGCCTCGTTGCATGGACGAAAAATTGTCGTTCGGAAGTTAAACATGTAAAGCGAAATTGTAAGATTTGTTGTGATCGAATTGATGAGGTCATTTGTATTCTGGAGAAAATGTAAGAAGGCTGATGAGTGAGCATAGTCCGAAACAATAAAATCAAGCCTAGATACAGATTGGGTCGAGACAAAGAAAAAATCGTATGGGAGGGGTCTATTGCCCCCGTTTACACAGGGGGGGGACAATTTTAAAAAAATTGACTCCAAACAGAAAAAAAAAAAATATAAAAAAAACAACGGAAACTCTTACAATGTCATGCTATACCTTTTTGTAGAGCCCAAAATTTCTTCTTTTAGATTGTTTGTAAATAAAGTTGTTTTAGTGGAAATAGGTGCATCAAAATAAGGGATTGAAGTCGAAATTAAGAAAAACTTACTTTTATTATTTTCAATTTTTTCAAAAACTAGAAGACATTTTGACATCTGGCTAATAATATTTGACTAAAAATTTATAGGAGCATTAATATTAAACACAAAATACAACTTAAATACGTAAATTCTTGAACAAAATCAGTTTGAACACATTTTTAATTTTTTTCTTTAATTTGAAAATGTACTTTTAAAAAACTCTTCATTAAAACAACAGGTGCCAAATATCTTGATAAATATAAAATACTAGCCGATCCGTGCTCGCGTTGGTTCGCAGGCTTTAAATATACTCATTAATATGAGTAGGTAAAATGCTTCATGAGACTAACCGCAATTTCTACTATATTATTAACAAAAATTTTATACACATAGTTCCATATGCTTTCCGTAACCAAATAAAGAATTTTATTTTGTCTCACTGAAAAAGTTTCATGATGCCAAATATACATTTCCTTTTATATAACTATTTTTTATTTTTTCCCTTGGACGGAAACTCCCTTAGACGGACAACAGTGTTGCGACCGTCACTGTCCGGCTAAGGGAGCTTGCACTGTATTTTATTCCTTACTCCACTCAGTTGAAATCAGTAATGTTTCATTTTCATAATCTTTAGCAGCTTTCAGTAAACCTTTATTTTATGCTGCTTTCTACTGAATGCCCTGCCTATTTTCCTCTCAAAATATGTACATTTATGTAACACTTCGGTTCACTGCAGAAGAAGCAAAAAATAAACAAACACACTGCGCACGGCAGTGGTTCCCATACTTTAAATATGTAGGTATGTATGTAACATTTTAGTTCGCTTAAGAAGAAGAAAAAAACAAACACACTACGCATTGGCCGTTGTCGTTACAAAAAGTTAACAATTGAGTGGAATGAAAGGAGGAATAAAAATGTAAATAAGTGGATAAGCGGACAATTGAGTGGACAGAAATTCAAAAGCAAATACACAAAACAAAATGCATAAAACACGGAACGAAAATGAAATGGAACAAAGCAGCAACACAGTCATTGCGATTGAATCGAATTCATAGATGCAAAAATACAAAAAGTTGATAAATAGTTAGCAAATAAAGTTATTTCTCAGCTTAGAAATACAGATAAGAAATGATTTGGGGCTTAAAATTTGCATAAAACTTTTGACTTTATACAAAAAATCCCATTTTTTTGAAAGCATAATTGAATATGTTGGTCAACTTCCACAAAAAAGTGTACGAAATTTTCTTAAAAGTTAATTTTCTAATTCAACAAATATATTTAACAAATAAAAAATATCAATTTATATGCTTCAAAGAATATAAAAATTATAAAATTTGTTTCAAGTAAATCGGTTAAATACTTTCTGAGAAAAACGCGGACAAACAAAATATTTGTTTCGTCTTTATATAATAAGTAATGATATTAAAAATTTGTTTATAATCTATTTTGTAGAGAATTTTCTAAGCTACTTTTTTGTCTCAGGTTATTTTTTGAAAGAACAAACAATTTCTGAGATAAACACAATAAACCGAAAAAGACGACATGTTAGACCTTCTTGCCGCTAGAGCTCGCCTCGGATTCATAGGGTTTTTTCTACACTTCATTTTTAGGTCTTTCTTAATAATTGTGCCAAGTTTAAAAACTGTTGGATTTTTTTCCAGGTGAAAACCTTTATTGACTGGACTATAAACTAAACTCCACTTATTTGCTGTTTTCAATAAAAGAAGCAATACTCTTATTACTTTTTATCTTATTTTCAGATATTAAGATTGCTGTCCGCTATACAGATACTTGTCAGCAAATAAATCTAAAAAAAAACTTTATCTGCCTTGTGAGTTATTAAATACAAAAAGTAGTTCTATTTCTTGGAGATTGATCGAATGCGCCACGGCGATACTCCTAGTTCGTTCGATTATGATGATTACGAACTCTTCCAGGAAATGAAATTGATAAAATTAAAAAAAAAATTTTAGATACTTATCATCAGCACCTACATACATATATGCTGTTGTTTTAATCTTTAAATATTAATCAATTACCAGAAAAATATTGTTATTTTATGACAAGCAAAACGTCACATCGTAAGTTGATATGTAAGATATTATTTAGTAGTTATTTGTATCTTGTTTCACTATAGAACGTGCAAATAAAACAAAAATTATAAAAAGAAAATTATAAAATTACCACCTGACCACCTCAACTTTGCTCGGGAACTTCGATAGCTCTTGGCGCTTTTGAATTTAACGTTCTTACACTGGGCATTTAGTGTAGAATTTCTTAAGAATATAGTACAGGGTGCTTCAAAAGTTCAGTTTGACCGGTCGGGTGATGATCAGGTTCTGATCGACTTTACGATACCATATGTTATTAAGCATGACTCTAGAAATTGGAAAACGAAATGAATCTTCAAAATTTCGGGCGTTTGATGAGTTAAAAACAAAAGTTCTTTTACCTTATTTAAGCCCTGTATAAATTCTTTGCAAATAATAATAATATAAAAATAAGATTGAAAAATGTACTAGTACCTACTATAATGTAAAACAAATGTTCAGAGAGGGCTCCTGAATGAAATCTGAAAGCGATAAACACTGCCAAAAAATCACTAGGAAATTGAAGACTGTCTGCTCATGACTAACCAAACAATAACTCTTTATTAAGATTATATTGTGATCTTGGTCGTAAGCAAGTTGTAAGCAGTGGCGGATCCAGGGAGAGTGGATATGGGGCTATAGCAGGCAAAACAGTTCATGTTCCAATAAAACCTTAAGACTTTACTACAATGAATTGACTAAAGGCTTAACTGTCAACCAATAACATACTCTCATTTTCATAAAATTCCAAGTTTTGCTTAACTACATTCAAGACTTTTTTCAAAAAAAGTGAAAAACAAAAACGTGCTCTAAATATACATTGCCGACTAGTTGGGATGTGCCTATTTTGCTATACGTTTTTGTGGCCTGTACTCTCCATAAGCTTTCGCATATCACACAAGTTTTATCACAATTGAGCATGAGCAAATTTTGAAAGTGGGCCCAAAGTCCATACAAAATTGCCCATGGTCCTTTATTTTGTAAATTTTTCTCTTGTATTTTAATCTTTTATTCTAATACTAATTTATATTGAAAACTGACTTTAATTTTCTTTTCCGACCGAATTCATTTTATATCTGAATATTATAATTGAAATATATCAAATCATAATATGTTCTTTTTTAAGTTACAAAATAATGCCTGGCAAGGTTTTAGCAACGTCAAACACGACACCAGCCAGATGGGTTAATAAATATTGCAAATAGTTTGTAGAACCGGATAAGATACAAATTAAGACTGTTAAAAGGAAATGTTTTGAGTTTTTTCGTAATTTTCAATTTTATCGAAAATTACAAGATTTAGAATTATCTGGCGAATGCTCATATAATTTTTTTTCTTCAATATAAAATAGCGTCTGTCGAGGATTTTGCAACGTCAGACAGAACTCAATGAAAAAAAAATAAGACTGTTAAAAAGACTTTGAAAGCCATTTTTTTTACCGTTAGAAACGGTACACTCCCAGGAAAACGCAACACATCCCACCACCCAGACTCTCCACATTCGAACGGAGGTAGTAAAAGGGACAAAATATTAAAAAATCAGAATTGGGACAAAATATTAAAAGATCAGAAACTGCAACACAAAATACAATAGGAAAGTATTATTTCTACTAATTAACCTATTTAAAACGAACTTAACAAGACATATAAAGAATTGGCAATGAAAGCAGCTAGGAGTAATCTGGGCTATATTTTACCTTAAAATTCGTGGAAATGTGCTTTCTTTGCTTTCCTCAATCCTCTTTTCACTCAATATAGCTGTTGGATTATAGTAAATACGTGAGTATGTCACATATGTCGCTAGCTTCGTTTTTTCTCATAACAAGTTTACCTTCCTAGAACAGAGAGAAGGTGTGTAAAAGTTGATCCAAGCATTTTTCCATCAATTTTCTTATTTTCAACCAAACAAGTCCTTCTTTTGCTCATCCTTCATATATACGATACCTTTCACTTCCACTTAACTTTATCAACCTCAAAATGTAGATTGTAATTCGTCGTGTTGAAGTATATTGGCAGCGTTAAGGAATCTTGTTAAAAATTCGAATTACACCAAGGACTAGGAACTATCTGATCAACTCAATCAGGTAGTTTAGTCCTTATCCTTTTGTCATCGTTCAACACTTTTTTTTTCGCTATACGAACAACCATTTGGGATCCATTTATTTCGTAGATATAAGTTTAATGTGACATCAAAGTCATATGCCTCGTTCGTATTGATGAAAAACTTTTCTTGTTCCGATAAATTCCTTTTCCAGTTCGATTTTTTTTTTACTTTCTATTGTTCTTTTCGCTTCCTGGAGTTTTCTAAGAAATAATTTTTTTTTTTTTTTTTTTGATGCACCACCTCCAGGATGTGAAACTTTTTCTGAGATTTAAGTACTTCGGTAACTGCCTTTGACATGCCTTGGAGATGAAAAGGACAATAATGTGAAGTTGGTGTCAACATTCGCAGGTCGTATTCAATCCACGCTCTATTATGGGTGTAGTTTATCTTTATATTGATATTGATTGCAGAAACAAAAGTACCTACCTACATATGGTATTCATATATTCTACTTATAAAGTCCTAAAAGTTGAATTGTACAATGAAACTGTTAATTGGAACAAGTTAATAATAGCAAATTAGATACATACTAAAAATAATTTTTTTTGTATTAAAACGTTAATGCTAAACTATACATCTGATTTTATTTTAATTTTTTTTTTAACTGACCCATCATGAATCCTTAAATTTTGTAGAAAATCGCATGATCTGCAAGGTTTATAAAAAGTACCGTCGTAGGTATTTGTTTGCTTTGCAATATGAGAGTAGTTGAGAACATTTACCATTTCATTGCCATATGTCCAATGCTGATGGAGCTTAGGAGACTTTTCTTTGAGAAGAATTACATACAAGAAGAAGAATTTAGAATGATTTTGAATGGAGAAGACTGGTTCCGATTATGTGAATTCATCACAGAAGCAATGTCCTACAGAAGCAGAATAATTAGTGAAAATTTTTAAACTTAAATTAATTTATTATTCTTTTTTAATTAAATTTTGTTTTTGAAATGGCATTTTTAATCAAAAATACAATTATTTATATTTTGTTTTAACTAAACTAAAAGTTACTAATTTTAAAGTCTTTACTGAATTAGAAATTAGAAATTAAACCTTTAATTCATGTTCATATTGATAAAATTAACAATTATATTATTTTCAAAGAATTTATGTTAACGCAAAAAAATTAAAATAGCTACAGTCACTCGGGCTGACGGCAGCAATGCCATGCCCTACTTTATTCAACTAAGGAAAAACATATGTAAATGTAACCGATTTTTTTTTTTTTTTAACAAATGAATAAAACTATCTATCTATCTATCTAAGTACCGTCGTAAAGTTACATGCGAAAAACCATACCACCTTAAAAAGTTTTTTATGCAAGCCAGTTTCGGCAATGGACTTTTTAGGTAGTATTTCTTTTTTTGTAATTTACGTGCACTCAAGGGGTTTTTGGTACCCTTAATATGTCAGATACACAGTGGGAGCATTAGGTAAGGAGGAGGGGTTTTAAAAAGGGATGTCATTATATTGAATTTCTGAATATCACAATGAGAGGGAAAGACAAAGCTTGGAAGAGCATTACACATTCGCGTATAGTAGACAGTACAACCCAATTTGGGCTCAGGGGTATCACGATTGAATCGTTTAAGGGGAGGAATGTAACTGGCTATTTCACTAGAACACTGACTAGAAATAACGATAAAAGAGATAGAGCCAGGAAAAGTTAAGCCGGTGTTCGAGTTAAGTAAATGAATCTAAAAAGTTCCTATCTTCAGTCATTTTGAAGGACCTTCTAAGAGGCTTAAGTAAGTTGCTAAAGGCAACAGCCCAGAGATGGGAGTTATAATCGAGCTTTGGAACTTTTACATTTACATATGTATATTAACCAGATCGGAACGGGACAAAAAATTCTTGCATCTCTGAAAGAAGCTTAGACATCTTGCGGAATTTTTGCAACTTATGTGATTGTTTGTGATACACATACCAAGGATCGCAAGTTGTTTGTTTTCTTCGATGGAAGTGCAGATCGGATCGGAATAATGTTAATTTTAGTGCAAAACTTGTTGAAGATTTCATGCAAATTTTCATTTTGAGACGTAGGTATTCCTTGAAGGATAAGATCGCCTGCGATTTGCTTACGAAATAGATCATCAATCAGTGATTTTAATTTTGTGTTGTCATTTTCAAGTATTTGTGCTTTGAATGTGGCGAGTTCGTCATGCATGTAGTCCATTTCATGGCAGCGATTTTCGAAGCTAGCAAGTTTACTTTCACAATTAAAAACTAAGTTATTAATTGAGCCATACCTCTTATTGAAGTCCTTCTCCAGTGCTTTAAGTTGGGTTTGAAAATTATTTTCTATTTCATTAAAGCGTTAATTAAAAGTGCATTTAATTTCATTCAATTCCTTTCTTAGAGTTGATTGTATTGTGTCGGTCAGTGTTTTGGCAAGAGCATTCAAACGAGTCTCTATTTTGTCCCAAAGTTTTGACGAAGCAGAGGGGATTGAAGGAGAGCTCACGGGAGAGCTACAGCCGCCAGAAGCAGAGACATCAACTTGGTTGGAACGTAAAAGTTTTTTCCCGCCTTTGAGGTTAGAGTTAGACATTTTCACTATTTAAGGATTTTTTGTTTCAAGATTAAATCACTTCTGATAGTGCTAATAAGCCAATTAGAATAAATTTTAATGCAATTTTGTCTTAAAACTCACATAAAACAACCTTTTACAATTAATATTAATTTTAACAAGAATTAAATGAATTTAATGCGGAGTCAGACTTAACCCACTACACTCCGTTTGACATTACTTGTTTGATTGTCACTGGAAACCAATACGAAAAACTATGGGTACTATCGCTAGCGAAACAATTTATTGGATTAGAAGTTTTACTGTTTTAGACAGAAGATCATTTATAAAAATGAGAAAGAGGGTCGGGGACAAAACGAAGCATTTATGTTGTGACTTGAATCCGTCCAGTACAACTTGTATAGAGAGGTTCGAAAGAAAGTTTCTGATCCAACCAAGAAGGGATTCATCAATACCGAAAGCACACATTATCGATGGGAGAGCAAGTCAGAATTCATCAAATGCCTTTGAAATATCACATGCAATAATCTTACTTTCTACAAAACGATGTAAAGATTTGTTTCACTGTTCGGTGAGATAAACCATCATACCTATCACCAGTGGACCTATTGCTGCAAAAAGCCGTACTTCCAATCATTAAGAAGCTTTCGGTCTTTAAAAATATTTCTTAAGCTGATAATTTATCAGTGTTTCCATGACCTTTGAAAGAAGGGACGTACATAGGTGCAATCGGTCGGTAATTAGAGGGTGAAAAAGTTTCACTTTTTTTTGGGGACTGGCTGCACAAATGCTTTTTTTTCAACTGCTCGGAACAAGCGCAGAAGATAAAAAAGCTTACGCAGAGGTTTTTCCAGCGTTGAAGAACACCTCTTCATAATAATAATGGCGGAGATACCATCCGGACCAGCATATTTATGTATGTTGAGATCTTTCAAGACTCTCGCCACATCACGAGTGCGAGAGTAGATTTGTCCCATTGTATCGTTTAAGCGCTCAAGAACTGGAGAAGAGATGACACTTTGGCAACATAGAAGTGGTTGCGAACTGCCTATAAAGTTGTGACATTGTATTCCAAATATTTTTTACAAATTAGCAAAAATTTTTAATACCCGTGGGACATTGTAGAAGTTTTTGATCATGTATAAAATTTCTCATTCCCAGCTGAATTATTAGTAATCATATCTACGCTAGAGTCTACGTCACTACCGAGAAAACATGGTGACCGCAGTTATGACTAATTCCAAAATAAAGATTATTGTTCTAAAAAATACTCACTTGGACTTTTTCCTGCAGTAAAATATAAATTTTGTCTGAGCTTCATATCTAGGGAATTACATATTAAAGCTCTGTACCATATTTAAAGAAAATCTTTGTGAATCTGATTGGGCTCTAGATTGATGACCTAGACGCGTAGAGAAACAGAACGATGCCGACGACGCGACGCATCGAATGAGATGACATGATAAAAACCATGTTTTTTGGACTCCTATATCATTGCCATCTTGTATAGGTTTAAATGCAAAAATCAGCCCTATTCCGTCGGAGCGGAAAATACTCCGCGATGTCGGAGGATATTGGAAGAAATCCTTATGAATCTGTCAAAAATGTCACTCAAAAACGGACGTCATCACAATGCAGCACAAAACACTGGTGTGCTTTTCATAATTTCGGAAAAATATTCCGAACAGCCGTTCGGAAAAACACCTCGAAGTAAAAATCCTCCGATTCGTATGAAATCGGCGAATTTTCCGCTCCGACGGATACCTCGATAGGGCCGAATATTCGCAGAGAAATATCTTAGCTTTATCTAAATATTCTCTTCTACAAATCTTCTGTTCAACCCTTTACAAGTCTAGAAACCAAACGTCTCTTAAAATTTAATGATAGACAGGGTCATTACCTCGTCAAATCTCAAATAGAAATCAAGGATCATTGGCTTAATGACTAAGCGAAAAGTTTTCTTCTAGAAAGCTGGGTATCTAGCAAAAGAACCCTCATCATCATCATATCAACCATTTTTTACCATGAACAAATTATTTTCTAATTGTTTCCCTTAATTCGCATACTCGTAAAAAAAAAAATAAAATAAATGTCCAACATTTTGAGAAGCAATTTTTAACTCATTTCAAGAAATTATATTCCAAATACGGACAAAATTATATTTTCCCATTGTATAGGAAGTACGAAGAGCTTAGCTACCCCCATTGTATTGCTGGTTGAATTATGCGCTAAATAAGAGAAAATAGACAAATGCCACTTGTTCATTGTTTATGTCATTAGTGGCAAGTTATCTTCCTAGCGAATAATATCCTGACAAATTAGAAATCCAAAATTATTTGAAAGCCTTCAAAACAATAAGAAACAATGGGACACACAATGGAATAGGTATACCTCTACATTCCTTACAAAAATAAGGCACAATAAAATACACACCGGTGAATTGAGAAGCCGGAGGAAAGTCGCCAATACTTAACCTGACAACTTACTCCCCTCTTGCAATTATTATTATTTTCAAGAAAAAAAGATACCCTGGAACAAAACATCAGCAAGTCACCGTTATAGTCTTGGTATATCACTTGGTCCGCAGGCGGATGAAATGTTGAGTGGGAATAAAAGAACAACCCTTTTTACAGTCCTTTAATTTCTTCCTGTATTGCTTTATTCAGTGTCGTTCATTCTTCAGGATTCTGGAAGAAAATATTCTTCACTATAGTTTGGTGGCAACAATGACCAGCAAGATTAAATAAAGATACTGTTATATTTTTATGGACCGATAAGATGGTCCACGGTATGGTCTATGAACCGCACACACCCAGGGTATGGGATAGAGGCATCTTCAAATAATGACGAAGAGATTATGAACTAAAAAATAAAAAAAAAACCACACTATCCAAGGAAATTCTTAACGACAAACAATATTTCATGATTTCAGGAGTTCGCTTAAAGGACAGCAGGCAATAAATTTGTGCAGTTACTATAAGTTTGTAAGTTTGTAATAATCTTAAGAATTTTAGATTTAATATGGTTCCATGCCTGTCTTAAGCCAGACGTTGATTTATTCAGTTCAGCTATGGTTAGAAAAAATAGATTTAATACATGTACATATGTAATTTAAGTAGCTCCTGAAATATATTGTCGGTTCGGAAGAAAAACGACACACCTCAACAAATTAAACTTTTCAGCTAATATTGCAATTTTGTGAAAGAAAAAAAGCTATCCGTTTGAAATATATTTGGAAGTTAAAGAGCTATTCTGTGGTCTTCATATTTTAGAAGATCATTGGAAATTCAAATTTTCATGCAATTTTCTTTTGTTAATTTTGTTGAGTTGTGTCGTTTTTCTTCCGAACCCGACGATATGTATGTATAAGGGCTTAAATAAAATAAATGTGATGGCACATACGATTCATGAAGAACCCAGGGCCTAGCGACTTACAACTCTCAACTATTCCTTTGTGCGTGTCTACAGGATATGGAGGGGACCTACAGTTTTTTGCCGAATCCGAACGCCAAAGTTGAGCTGGACTTTTCTATGACAAAAGATAGGCTAAGTTCCAAAATTCATAAGATGCGCATTTACTGCGCAAATTGCGCATCCAAAAATTTTGTAGCTGCTTCGATTTAAATTTTTTTTTGCATTCCGAAACGTCAGACTTATGCAATGTAATATTTTGCGTTGCTGATGCGTATGAATGAAAATGTAGGCATTACTTCTATATCAAAACATTTTCTACATTTTGGAACTTAGCCATACTCAGGGGATTTGTCACTTCCTTGCAAGAGGTAGTAGTTTTGAAAAAAACTTAAGGTGAAAGCAGCTGGCATTGAACCCAGACGTCTAGCATTACAGTCCAACACACTAACCATTACGCCACGAGCTATAAGGGCTTTTCTTGAGAATTTCACTCTAGTGTACAGTAAGAATTTCGAGGGAGCTCTTAAACAAACACCGGAAAATTATTATTTGCCTGAGTAACTGGCTGAACAGAATAGAATGACAGAACTGAAGCCGCAGACGGAACTGGAGAAGCTGTCAAAAAGTGTCGTACGTTATTTTTTTTACATGTCCACAATGGAGCTGTACAGCTTTGAAAGTATTTTGAAGAAAAACAAAAGAATATTATTGTGTACAAGCTCAGAATTCACATTTTTTGTTTCCAATAATTTTCCTTTTAATAAATAATTTTTTTCGCGATGCAAATAACCACAATATTTTTTTCCGACCCAAAAAGTTGTTTTTTTCTTCATACAAATTGAAACGTCAAAAGTGCCGTACGTGAAAAGTTAAAAGTTGATGAACTCTTCCGTCTGCGTCTGCAGCTCCGTATGCGTCTACGTTCCGTTGTGTTCGCAACATTGAATTTGCGTGTATTCAATATTTTGACAGCTATTCCAGCTCCGTCTCCGGCCACCAACGACAACTGACGAGACTTCTATTCGGTTTCGTTAAAATTGAAAAAAGTCATTATAATTTCGGTCTGATCTTGATATCGGCTCGTCGGGCTATTCTGTTTTTTTGTAAATGAAATACTTTGAACTACAGTTTCAATCTAGAAGATGAAAAATTCAATTTTGTAATTTTTGGTTCTTTGTTTTGCCTTCCATAGCTAAAGTTTTCAATATTTTCGCCTTTTCAAATATAAGACCTGAGATAATTTGTAATTAGTTTTCATTTGGAAAAGGTTATTTCAACTATTGCTCTTGTTTGTGTATCAACAGTGAATGAAGAGATAACTTCCGGAAACCAAGCATTCACTATATTAAATTCAATCAGCAATATTTTAGCAAGTTTTCTAAATTTCATATTTTAAAATAGTCCAGCGCAATTGAACAAAAAAGACCCCTGACTCAGATAAATTTTTTTACAAACCAGAATCTAGTGGATATTGTTCAGAATAATGCCCTTAATTATATCAAAAAGTACCTAAGTGTTTTGAGTTGCGGTGTGGTATGGCCACAGAAAAATCACCCCTATCTTGGAATAGAAGGGACCTGCAGTTATATAACGAATCTACACGGCTAAGTTGAGAGCCACTTATTCATGACTCAAGAGTTAAAAAGGCGACCTCTTTCACTCCTATTTCACCTTTATGGAACAAAATCGTTTTACTCCAAAGAATACTCTTATAAGATTCGTAAGAAGTGCTATAGAAAGAATGTATTTCTATAAAAAAAAAAAAAAAAAAAAAAAACTTTTGTATTTATTCTTTATTTTAATTTTATATTTCTACTGTATATTCCGTATGATCATCTGAAAAGTTCTTAAGAGATAATAATTATTTTTATTAGTATTGCATATATTTTGTATTTAAATAAAAAATTGCTTGCACGACCTTGGAATCGAAACGGAGTCCCCTTGCACCGATTGTCTAGCACGCTTAACCGCTCGGCCAATCTGGATTATGCAGTGCATTGCATTAAATCGGGTTCTCTTTCATACAAAATTGTAACCTATAAGCCTCATTTATAGTGCACAAGAATGTAATACATTCATACTTATATCATCGCTATAGAAAACAGAATACGCCTATAGTTTTTCTATAGTGATGATCTAAAATCGTTAGTTAGTTGTTTAACGTTCCTCTTTCTGTCATCTTTTTTTAAATTGTGTGCGGTCCTTGTTTTTACTTTTGTAGTAGTTTTGCCAGACTTTTTAATTTTTTTGCCACGATTTCATTATTATTTATTTATAAATTTAGATATGAATAGGTTTTCAGATAAAAATTAATGATTTAAAATGGCTGCGTAGAAGCTCTTAATTTATTCTAGAATTTGCACAGTCTTATAGAAAATCTATAGGAACTATACTACACTATAACACCCAACATAAAAAATTATAGCTTGACAAAAGTGTATTGGCCACTCCGATAATCATTCTATAAAAATGTCGTGTATAGTTCCCATATTAATTCCTAAATTAAAGTTTTACAAAATTTTCTTATACAAACGAAGCGACAGCTACTAGAATAAGCGGGTTTTTGAACTTTTTCATAGGATAATTTTAAGGGCAAAAACTCTATGATAATTTTACAGCATTACTATAGTATGATTATAGGAAAATTGACTCATTGTGCCTGTAATGCTGATATAATGTACTCCAGAGAATACTTAAGCGATGAATTATACCAACATTAACTCCTAAAACGACTTAACTCCGCTCTGGAAAGGCTATAAAAGTGCTATAGCAGCGAATAATATTTAAGTTGCCAAAATCGGAAGCAATTTTGTGAGTTGGGCTATTAATGGAAGATTTTTCACTTACTCAAAAGATGCAACAGTTGGGAAAAAAACGGACAGAATTAAAGAAAAACAAAAATATTCACTTTTTTATATTTTTTTTTAAAGTTGTTTCTTTTTTTAAATTGAAAAAAGATCGAGATAAAACAAAAGCCAACTTTTAGATTTTTGTTTTAGAGATTTCTTAGCAATTTTTAGTGCTGTTATTTTACAATCATAACAAATTATTAGAAATATTTTTAATATTTCTAATTGATCGAATGCATCAATATTGGCTAATTAAACTTTAATTTATTATTTATGATACCCTTTTCTGCGTCATGATTTTGGTAAGATCTCTGACTTAAAATTTTTAGAACGGCTTGTTTTTCATTTCAAATTTAAAAATAAACTAATGCATAATTGTGAGAAAAGGCTTCAATAGTAGTTCGCACATTAAAAAAAAATGATGCATTTTTGATATTAGCCAATAAAAAAAAACTACACTTTAATTTAAATTATTTTTACAATCGTTTTAGTATCTTTTAGATTTAGCAGGGATTCAATTCTTCAAAAAAACAAAAAAAAATATTTTGTTGCTTTAGTTTTGTTTACCGTTGCTTGCTAGTAGGATTAGACAGCAGTAGTTAGAATGCCTATAGAAGGATAGGAAAGAGTTTTTTGGCACTTTTAGACTGAGCAAAATAAGGTGTTAATAAAGTCCCACACGGGCCACAGGTGACATCATCTTAAATTGGTGGCAAATAGAAAGGAATGCTGCCTAGAAAAAGAGTTGAGCTTGAAATCACAACTCTATAAGTAAGCACTACATCCACTACACCATTGTTATCCACAAGTTTGGTGCCGTGACTTAAGGCCAAGTGACATAAGGCCCAATTTGGGTGTTTGGCCTTATGTCACTTTACAAAAGCGACATAAGACCAAATTTACATATTTGGCCTTATGTCGCTTTTGTAAAGTGACATAAGGCCAATTTTTTTTGAGACATAAGGCCAAATATAATTATATAACATTCCCAAAGTAAAAGAGGTTTCGGACATCTTTCAAAAGGAAACTATATTGAATAATTTCGGTATGTCGCCACGTATATGTATATATTACTGTAAAAAGCCGAAATAATGAAACTCTAGAATTTACCGATAAATTCTAGAGCACTCAGCATTACGGCGTATAAAGGTGAGGTATGAATGGGGGGGCATGCTGCCCCCCTGCAACCCCCCTGCTTGCCCCACTATAGGAATTGGGGTAGGTGCGAGGTTGGGTGTATGCAAAGTTTTTTTTGTATTTTAAGAATCTGAATTTAAAGAAACTTTGAATGTATCCTATGTATAAACAGTGAGGTAGGATTAACCGGTAAATTCTGCAAAAGAAACTTTGCATACACCCAACCTCGCACCTACCCCAATTCCTATAGTGGGTCAAGCAGGGGGGTTGCAGGGGGGCAACATGCCCCCCCATACATACCTCTCTATTTATACGTAGTATTGCTGAGTGCTCTAGAATTTACCGGTAAATTCTAGAATTTCATTATTTCGGCTTTTTACAGTAATATATACATATACATGTACGTGGCAACATGCCGAATTTATTTAATATAGTTTCGGTTTTAAAGAAAACAGTTCAAAGTGACATAAGGCCCAATTGGCCTTACGTCACTTTTCAAAAGTGACATAAGGCCAACTCTTAAAATTTGGCCTTGTGTCGCTATTGAAAAGTGACATAAGGCCAAACACCCAAATTGGGCCTTATGTCACTTGGCCTTAAGTCACGGCACCCACAAGTTTTCTTATATTAATTTTACTTAAATTTACTATGTAAATGTTTACATTAATTTGAATTACCTGTAGAACTACTCCATTTGTTTGGGTTTCAAAATCTTCTAACCTAAAAAATCCACTTTCTTTCGCTAAGTTTATGATTTTTCCACTTCCCTTTACAAATTTTTTTTTACAAACGAAGAACATTACTTTAAAAAAAAAAATAAAAAAGTTAAAAATTTGATACCTATGTCTTAAGCACTTTAAACAAAGTCTATTTCCTTCATAAATGTTTATCTTGAAAATCCTTACTAAAAACAGTGTAACAAGCACGTTTCCCGTGTTGAAAATAACATCACCATGCACCAGATATCAAGCAATTCTCTTGCAAAAACAAAAATAGTGGGTTATATATTCGCTTGTAAATTTTCGTTGATAAAATGACATCGTCTGTGTTTTGATGTCGAACCATTCTATTTTGGAAAATCACACGTACAGATATAGATAGTTGCTCCACCCCCCCCTCCCCCCCCCTCTCTACAGATCACCCATCGTTAACTTCAAGCATATTTACCAACACATCCACATCCCCATCCTGTGACACTGCATTTCATTAAACTTCTTCCCCAATTAACTCGTTTAACAGTTTAATGCTTCCTTAAAGTGATATAGTCCCGGATGCATGGCTCCAAGACGGAAGACACCAGCGAGTCTTTCTATCCAAACAAAAGATTCAAAGAAAACTTAGTCATAAGATACTTTCATCGTATCGTCTTGGAAGGAAACCTAGATATGTATATCGCTGCTGCACGCTATACAGTGTCACTATAGTACTTATATGTAGGTAACTTCTTGGTTTGAAAATCCTTATTCCACTCAGTTGTTTATATCTTGAAGTTTGCGAGTATAGCAGGATACTAGCACCAGCACAACCATTTGTCGTGGTATGCCACATCATTTTACAGGTGTAATTAGGCGAAGTTTAATCCGGCGAAATTAATTGAAACTCTGTAAGACCTTACTCAAATACAGTGCAGCCAATCATAAGAAAAACCTTTTAAAAATGCTGGTCCTTTTCAGAGTTTTTCTCACAGTGATGACACTTTATCATTTAGTTAGATTAATATTATTTACTTGTTGTATGTAATAAATACCTAAGTCGCTAGGCAAAGGTGTCCTTAAACCAATATTTATGTTATGGATAAAAAGTAATAGCTACAAACTATTTTTGTGTTCAATTAATGAATACCTTTCGTAACGAAAATAGGATATAATATATTTTTGTGTTCAATAATTAAAAAAAAAAAACAGATTATTTATTTTTATATTCTTTAAATAGCCGTGTTTTTTATTCTGTAAGAACAGCACTTGAAAATAAAACTATACGGATCAAATTGACGGCAGTGTTTATTTTCAATTATTTTTTGTTTTTTTCCTTCATACTGCAATTTACGACAACTAACCATAAGGCTAATGTCACACGAGCGTCTTTTTCTGCGCGTCTATTTGGAAGTACGTCCTGAGAACCAAGAACACTTATAGGAATGAACACACGAGCGTCCACTTGTTGGTTTTGTCCGCGCGTCCAACTTTGTCAATTGTTTGAATCTCATGCCGCTCATGTTGTAAAACGGCATAAAGCGTACTGTCGTAATTAATGAGTGTCAACTTAGCGAAACAACATTCACCGATCGAAAAAATTCAGTTGCGTAATTAGCCGTTAATTAGTCGTGAATTAGTTGTGATAATTTCGAATTTGTCGTTCGATGTTTTCTATGTAGTTGATATCAACTTAGCGAAGCAGCACTTTAAAAAGAGGTAAAAACGTCTTATAGCGAATAGTTTATTGCTTAATAATTAGCCATTCAGCAGTTCTGAATTAGTTGTGACAATTCTAATTTTGTCGAGCAATGTTTTCTACGTTTTTTTGTTGCTTTGCTAACTTCGTGTCAACTTCTTCTAATTGTGAATGTTTTACAGCTCTATAATTTGCAGTTAATTAGTCCCGAATTAGTTGTGACAATTTTAAATTTGTCGCTCTATGTTTTCTATGTTTTTTGTTCGCAAAAAATTTGAAATTCGTGTCAACTTAGCGAAGCAGCATCCGAAAAACATATAAAAACTTCTTATTGTGAATGTTTTACTGCTCTATAATTTGCTGTTAATTAGTCGTGAATTATCTGTGAAAACTTTGAATTTGTCGCTCTATGTCTTCTGTTTTTTTTTTTTTTTGCAAAATTGTCAAATTGGTATCAAATTACCGATTAACGTCTGGAAAAAGAGTTAAAATCTTCTTATATTGATTGGGTTCTTGCTTAATTAGTTGTAAAAATTTCATTTTTTGTCGTGCGATGTTTTCTATGTTATCATCACAACTTTTTCACGACTAATTAACGGCTAATTACCCAATTAAAATTTTTTCGATCGGTGAATGCTGTTTCGCTTAGTTGACAAAATCGTAAATTAGTATGGTCACACGAGCGTCCCAATGGACGCTCTTCCAGATAATTTTCAAATGACTTTTTTTGTAATTTTTATTTTTATCCTTTTAGTGGTTGCTGAAATTTTCACAGATAATAGAAATAATTTATCCAAAATTAAATTATGAGTGCCTAAAATACCTTTGAGCTGAGATAACGGCGATATTAGAACCCTTGTTTTATGAGCCCATATCTTATCAATGCATGCATGGTTCAATTTCCGAATTTCAGGACCACAACGATTATTTTAATACTTCATTTGATATTTTACGTGCACCACAAGCCTCACAAATTTAATATTAATTTATTCGAGAAATCGGAAAAATTGCATAGAAATTGTATGTTTAGCTCATTGCTCTGGGTATTCTACCAGTGAAGAAAGGCCTGTTAGGTGCAAAATTGTGGAAATTTTCAAAGTTTAGCTTGCAAAACAAAGATAAAATGTCAGTCTACAATTGTCTTAAAACATATTGAGGAGGGGTACCTCCTTCCACCTTAAAAACGTAATGGAAGAGCAATTGAATTTGATTTCTGGAATTCTAAATTGAAAAGTTGATGTCAAATTTCAGAAATTTGAGAAACTAATTGTGCAATATTATTCCCTGAAGGCCTGAACCCTTGCCTAAAATAATGCTGGTAATTTTATAGGCATAAACCTAACAAGCGAGCCAATGGAGGTTATTTAATCAATTTATAAGCAGAAAACTATTCTAAATTTCTAAATTCAAAAGTTGATGAAAATTTTCAGAATTTTGAAAAACAATATTTTACATTTTTACTGGCCCAACTCCCCGCTACAAAAAATGTATACAATCTATAGAGTTCATTACAACAGGGAAGGCGGTAGAGGTCGTTTTTTTTTTTTAATTTTCACCCACTAATTTCTGTGTTAATTTGATTTATCAACCAAAGAATAGGCACTAACTTAGTAAAATATTCCGTCCGCGCGTACAAACAGAAGTTCATGTGACATAAAGAGAATTTTATACTGGACGCGCTTCCAAATGGAAGTACGTCCATTTGGACGCTCGTGTGACATTGGCCTAAAAGCCATCTACCCACTGGAGTTGGAACTAATTTTTGCATCTTTGAAACGCATGTACATCCAGACAGAGATTAGGTCCCAAATGATCCTGAATCAGATCATACGGCTAACAGGTGGGAGTTATTCCAGGCCCGAAGGAAATAAGGAGAAAAAACGAAGAAAACTGGCGGGAATCACCTCCTTATCATCGATATGATAAAATTGTTTATTGTTTTCTACGATGGCTTGGCTGATCCCTGATGTAAGAAAAAAAAAAACAATACCAATAGCTTGCCTTTGCTAATAACACGTTTTTTAAGCCTGGAATTACTATTATTTATCAATAGAACACTTTCTGACGAACATATTTTTAGTTAAATAAATCTTAAAATATATACAAACATGCTTGTTATGTTAAAGTGGGAACCTTGAGCCTGTCACCCAGCAGCCAATATGATTTCTGCATCGCAATGATGCGTGATGTTTTCAAAGTAATAAATCCCTGAGATGAAACTTTCTGATAAAGGCACAACAAAACAACATACCGAGACGTACGGGATAAGCAAAGGCAGAATTACGCTTAAGGTCATAGATATACATAGAGGTAACGAATTGACACGATTGCAGATAGGTACAACATGCGTGTCGCAGTATGAGTTGGTGCGTTTATCCTACTACTATGTGAATATTGCCTCGAAACAATGATGATGGTGTGACATCGTCGTCAAGATAGCAATAATTACTTGCTCGAGGCTTATCGTTCGTCCTGGCCATGATGGCATTGCATTTCTCTATACTCATACCTCCAACTTCCATACCATATATACAATATCCATACATTTATATGATCTTCCCCATACTTCTTCGTCTTTCTATCAATATACAAAGACTAAGAAATTGGAACGTTGATTAGCTACGAGGGATGGAAATTTAGCTCGAAGCTAAAATGTGCAACTTCAAAAGTGCATTACATTGCATTTCGCAGTAAATATTTATGCAAATCGCTTAACTAGATTATGGGCTGGTATATGTATATGGCCAAGTGCATTTGTGGCACTTGTAAATCCTTTGGATATTCATCTATCCTCCTTTTTGGCTCTAGTCTTGTTCAAAAATGGTATGGGGAAACCGCTGTTTATTTATTTATTCACCTCGTCACCATCATAGGTATATGTGAAAATTAAAATCGTGTCGCTTTAAAGGGATTCAGGAACGCAATTGAATTGGGTTCTTTGTAAACAAGCTTCAGCAGTATTGCCAGAAAAAAAAGTATAAATTTAATATATTTTTTTTTGGAATTGCTTATTTTAGGTAAAAAATAATTTTTAATTTGTTGAGCTGTAGAATACTCAACTGGCTAACGCCACTAACTTAAGTAGTACTTACAGTGTCGTACAGTAGATGAACAGACTTTGTTCAAATATTTTACTCGGTTAGTTTTTCTTCTTATATCAGTGTAATGAAGCTTCAATCCTCAAACCCAGTAACCAAATTCAATCGACCGCCATCCAACCAGATAAACTGGAATATTCATTATCCACAAGCACCCTACAAGAAAATCCTGCTAACATACGCCAACACAAGCGACAGCCAGATCCACCTACCTCTTACTCGCAAGGCTAGGCTGGAATCACAGTATATAAGGTAATATATTGCGCGATTGTGAAAATTGAAACTGTCAGAAATTAAAAAATGGCTGCACGAGTGCCCTTAAAAACTTCACACCAGTATTAAAAACAACAAATATCGGTACATAGTTAATATTTTACGGAGTAAAACTGAAAACGTTAATGATATTACCTTATGTACTGTATAATGGGCTGAAATAACAATACTTCCGTTTTCCGTGTGTTCACTTCTTCTAAGTGAAAAAAAATTACCGTAGTCATAGTGACAATCGCCGATAGTCAACTTGGAATATTGACGAAAAAAAATAGTCTATATGATGAAAAATCTGCAAAATTATTTTACAATTTTACAACACGATAGTCAATATGAAAATTTTCAATATTCAATTTCTAAATATCAATTTGAGAATCAAAGTTGTCATATTAAAAACTGCGGAAATAAAATGGACTATTTCGATTGTCTATATGATGACCGCAATATTTTTGTCAGCAAATTGACAACCACGGTCATCAAAAAGACGATTTTAGTTGTCAATTTGACTATGTATTGTGGTTGTTAATATGAAAATCAAGAATTCAAGATAAATAAAAACAAAAAAACTTTGTAACGAAGCGTTACACTTTCAAACCCAATATCCAAATACAATATAAATATTCACCGCCGGCCGAACTGCCATCAGCACCCTACATCGTCATCTGATATGCATAAAAGCTATCCACCAGCCTCCTACAATCAAACCCACAATCGCCCACCTCTCACCACACACCAACAGAGTATCAAATCAACAGCTCGACGTCATCACTGGAAGTAATTATTTTTACTTCATCATCATTACAATTCACAGTGTGTTGTACCGCAAATATAACAAGAGGACGTTTAAAATTTCAACAATTCGAAGCTTATTGACTTGAGATTTTCTTGTTTGCGAATTAGAAGAGCAGAGTCTAAGTTACCGGCTGATTTCAGTTTGTAGCATAGCAACTGCGATAGCTTCAGGTTCCTTTAGTAGTGCATTCGTTTTCGTGCATACGTAAAGCTAATCTTTTTGGTCCTAAAAACATCCCGTGGTTACTGGGCTGTAGGCTGGAATTATATTCCTACTAATATTCCCCTCTTGCTTTCGAGTGCAGCGTGAAAATCGAATTTTTTAATATGAAAACTGCAGTTATCAAATTGACAACCGTCATTTTCAATTTGACAACTGCTGTTGTTATATTTAAAATCACAGTTTTCAATTTGATAACCGTGATTTTCAATATGACAACTGCAGTTATCAAATTGACAATCGCGGTTTTCAATTTGACAATCTTCATATTGACAAATGCAAATTTTCAATATTAAAATCGTAGTATAGTCAATATGAAAACTAAATCATCAATTTTTCACCCTAGATTGTCATATTGACTACTGCGGTAATCGGTTGAAAAATGAATATTTTATTGTCACATGGACTACCAAAATAGTCCCTGTGACTACCGGATTATTTTCAGTGACTATGAGTTGAGTTTACTCCTGTAGCTCATACTGAAACAAACAGCTTTGAAGAATATAAAATATGTTGTTATGTACATATATTACATAAGTTTTTATTCAAAAAAGAAGATTGTACGACCCGCACTTTGTTGAAAAATCTGCAAATAAATCTAATAAATGGTTTAGAGTTCTTATTTTCTTGTAATGGAAGAATTCTGGATCTTATTTTCGCAACCTGTAATGAAGATATTGATGTGGAAAAATCGACCGATCCTATACAGTAACTGAGGATAGCCATCACCCATCTTTAACTTTTTCCATTTTTTGATAATTTAAGCTGTGATTCTTCGAATTGTGATATAATTTAAAAAAAATAAATTTGGTGGCACAACGGCTCATGAAGAACCAGGGCCTAGTGACTTACAACTCTCAGCCATTGCTGTGTGCATGTCTCAAGGAATGGAGGGGACCACAGTTTATTGCCGAACTCGAACGGCTGGTGAGCGGCACTTTTCTATGACAGGAGATACTTTTGGAGGATTTGTCACTTCCTCGCAAGAGGTAGTAGCCCTGAAAAAAAAAAACTTAAGTTGGAAGCGGCTGGTATTAAACACAGACCTTTGGCATGACTCTCTAACGCATTACGCCACGAGCTACTACAAATTGTGATATATCTTATGAAAATATCCAAAATGTTGGCTATTCGAAAACTTTTTCTCTGAATCTGAAGAAGTTGAAAATTATAGGCCTATAGCTAGATTATCGGTTTTTCCGAAGCTTTTCGAGGCTGTTATTTGTGAATCTCTCTGTTTTTATGTTAAATCCGTCATTGTTTCGAATCAACAAGGCTTTACGCTCTACTGTGACCTTTCTTATGAAGTTAACCGAAATTTGCATTGATGCATTTAAGAAAAAGAAAGAAAGGCTATGTCTTTACAGATTTAAGTAAAGCATTTGATAAACTTTCGCATAAGATCTTACTAAAAAGGCTAAGAGTTCTTGGTTTAAGCGAAAATTTAGTTTTGTTGCTACAAGCTTATTTTGTTAAATACATCTTACTCAGTGTTTTTTAATGATTGCACATACAGTTATTTCACTGTAAATTCTGGAATTCCACAGGGGAGCCATTTAGGCCCTATTTTATTTATCTTATTTATTAATAATCTTCCATCTCTGTGTTAAAGCATTCTAATTGTCTCATTTACGCGGACGATGTTACAATTTTAAAAACAAATTCTATCTACTATTCTTGATTGGGAAATGTTACAATGTGACCTTACCTAATTGATTTTTTGACTATGGTGTGTAAACGCAACAGTTTGTTTCACAATATTAGTAAATGAAATATTATCGGGTTTATAAGAAAACTTTCAGTCACAACTTTTAATTATTTGTTAAAAGAATATAGTTTCCTTGTCATCTATGCGAAATGTATCCATTCTTGGTGTCTTTTTCGATGGTAAGCTTGAGTTTATTCAACACATTAACTCCATTTCAAATAGAGCCAATTCACTTATTATGGATGAATTAAAAGAGAACTCATCCCTATTTGACAAAACAGCTTTTTATAACATTTCGACCCCTTTCCGCCAAATTTGGCCTAATTGGTTTCGTTGCTGAGCAAACAAAAAACAAAATGTCGCTTACGACACTTTTATTTTTTGTCGCTTACGATAATTTGGCGGAAAGGGTTCGATTTATATGATATGTTCTTGAATATACTTGTCAGGTTTAGGCAAGGAAAATCCCTACGAGTTCCCCACATACATCAATAGATTAAAACGTATTGACTTCCCTAGTCTTGAGACTAGACTGTGTTACAAACTGTTGTACTAATTATGAGCAATTTTATCCTTTTAATAAAATGTTTAAATTATTTAATCTGCTTAATAATAGATGTAATAACCTATAGTAGCCGTGGCGTGAAGGTTAGTGCGATGGACTGTCATGTGTCATGCTGGAGGTCTAAGGTTCGATCCCCAGCCTCGCCACCTTTTTATTTAAAAAGAAAAAACGGCTACTGCCTCTTGCGAGGAATTGACAAATCCTCCAAGAGTATCTCCTGTCACAGAAAAGTGCCGCTTGTTAGCCGTTCGGATTCGCAATTAACTGGGAAACCATAGGTACAGAATTATTGAAAGGGGCAATATTTTTTATTACAGAATAATCAAGCGGTTCTGACAATTTTACTACTATTGATGATACCGTCAATCAAACCGGCTTTACTGCAGTCTTAAATGCATCCTATCCTTCTATTTCGAAGAAGCATTATTTTAACAACTTATTTCATTCGTCACCATTGTACTTTACTGCATTCATCTGGCAACACCATAATCAATGAATTTTAAAACTCATCCTCTTTTACCAGCCATTTACTGACTGGGGTTATAATTTGGTTAAACGAGAGTTCCTTTATCCTGAATGCCTGGATGAATGCTTGTTGTTTCATCATTTTACATTTGTTTGTATCATAAAGGTCGTTTTGGTGTATCCATAGTGCTTGCTTGTTTATCCTTACAACCTTCTTCCGTTGTCCTTCTGGACCCCAACGTACACATATCTCCCCTACCCATTTGAATATGGAAAGTGAATATTGTTTCCGACTCAATGCATCCTCTATATTCTCCTCTTCCATCAATATCCTCATCATGAGAAGGCACTGCTAAATAGGATACCATAGTCCGGATGGACTCTTGATGAAAAAGAGAAAAGTTGTAAATGTAATATGCATCTGATGATGGTTCCATACTTGAGTCCTTACACAGAACATATTAAACACATGCAAGCTGCATATATAGTCACCATACCTACATTCCCTTTTCTTGCATTTTATAAGTCTACATATGTTTATTATGATGGGGTTCTTAGTTCTGTGGACTAAATTGAGATGCCCCAGGTAAGATATCAGCAAGCATCTCTATTGTTTGTCCAAATGGCATAGAATTTCATAAATACAGAAGTAATGCGAAAAGTAAGACCTTTTGTTTGTCGAGCGAGGTGACTATGAAATTGTTCTTATTTTTGCTCCTTTGGCATTGGACTTTCATGTGTGTGTGTGTATTTTATGAGCGGCTATATCTTTTGAATTATGCAAAACTACACACACGCAAGACGCAACTTTGGCAAATTGGTTTGTTGACAACGGACCTAGGTGATATAATCAGATATTAGTGATTCTCATTGGAAAGTTTTGTATGTGGAAAAGTTGAAAGCTTTTGAACAATTTTAAGATAAACAACAACAAAATAATAATGGACTTGCCAATAAAATTTGTAAAACACAATCTCATAGTAATTTATTTGTTACTTAAGTTAACAGTATTCTAGAGAAAAAAGGAGGAATGAAAAGAAAATACATACAAAGAAAATATATATAAAGAAAATGTGAACATGATTTGACTGGTGGATTTGAGTACAAGTATAAGATGCACCAAACTGCTGGAGCGAGTAGGCTGGATTAAGACAAGAAAAAAATCGTATGGGGGGGGGGTCTATTTCCCCCCGTTTAGGCAATTTTCTAAAAAATTGACTAAAAAAAAAATAAATTTGATGGCACAACAGGTCATGAAGAACTAGGGCCTAGCGACTTACAGCTCTCAACCATTCCTGTGTGCGTGTCTGCAGGAATGGGGGGGACCTACAGTTTATTGCCGAATCCGAACGGCTATAACGAGCGGCAAACGAGCGGCACTTTTCTGTGACAGAAGATACTCTTGGAGGATTTGTCAATTCCTCGCAAGAGGAAGTAGCCGTTTTTTCTTTTAAATAAATAGGTGGCGAGGCTGGGGATCGAACCTTAGACCTCCGGCATGACAGTCTATCGCACTAACCATCACGCCACGGCTACTACCAAAAAAAAATAGACTTAAAACAGCAAAAAAAAATATTTAAAAACAACGGTACAATTTAAAATGCCATGCTATACCTTTTTGAAAAGCCAGAAATCTCTTCTTTAAATTTGCATTTTAAATTAAGTTGTGTTAGTGAATAGTTTTAGAAAAATTAATTTTCAAACTCGAAATTAAAAAAAAAAAATGGAAAAAATAGTTTCAAACTAATTTTTTTTTCAAAATTTTATGTAATTGAGTGCAATTTGTCAATGCTCTTATTAGCTTTTAGTCAAAAACAGTTTTTGAGAAAATTGAAAATAACAGGAGGAGCAATTTTATAAAATAATTGACTTAATACAGAAAAAAAATTATTAAGAAACATCGGTAATGGCCCCCCCTCCCATACGATTTTTTTCTTGTCTTAACCCAACCTACTCGCTCCAGCAGTTTGGTGCATTTTATACCGATCACCCTGTATAAGGTCAGACAGTTTCAGAAATTGGTCAGCTGTAGTTATGAGTTTAAAAAATAATGAAAGATCATTGACATTTACCTTGAAAGTTTTTTTATAAAAATTATAAAAAATAATCTATGCCTGACCAATTTCTAAAACTAGCTGATCTTTATGAGGATTTAGTAAACTTTCAGATGGCATAATTATTTTTTTTTTAATTCCACAAATGAGGTGCTATAAAATCTCTACGGCCTTGAAAAAAAATTAATTTTTAAAAATTCTTTAAAAAAATCTCTATGGCTGACCAATTTCTGAAACCATCTGACCTTTTATGGGGATTAAGTAACCTTTTAGATGGTATATATTTTTTTCGAATATCTCATAAGTGAGGTGCTAAAAATTCATGTGACCTTTGAAAAACTTTAAAAAATCATTTAAAAAAATTCTAAATTTATAAATTTTTGTGTGACGCAAATTGCTATTTAAGATGTTCTTTACCGAGCGTTTACCTTCAATAGATATTTATTTGGTCTAACCATCTGCAAGCTTACATATCTATTGCAAGTTTTTTTTCTAGAGTGCTACTGGCACTATTTTTACTCTCAAATGTAGGTACCTGCTGTGCTATACGCATCAGAAAAGTTAATTAATCCAAAACTACTGAACGGAATTTACACATTACTTATTTAGGTTCTCAATATGTTCAAATATATACGTATGTACATATGTACATGTTTGGCAAGTTATGGAATCAAAAAAAAAGTCAACTTGAGGAAAAGTGGTTCTGGTAATTTACAGATCATTCTTATATTAGTAGAAAAATTTTAATCAAAATCGTAAGATTCGTCTTCAAGAGAAATTAAATTTTAATTAAGGTTTTTTAAACTATTGGATTCAAGGTACAGTTAATTTTGACTTACACAGGATGTCCCCTAATTCATGCTTTATATTTTTGGGGCGATTACTGGGGTCATTCTTAGGAAAAAACTGTATTGGCAAAAAATTCTATCTAATCTATCTAATTAACTTGAAAAATAATGCACACTTTTTTTTCCAAAAATTTTAACTTTGATGATAGCTTTCTCAAAAGCTATATTCACTTACAGAACTTGATTTTACAAGCAAATAAAATAATAGAATATTTACGGCCATACTGTTGGCTTTCTTCAAAGCTAGTTTTGAGCAAAAACTAGTTCTATTCAGGTTTCGAGTTTTTATTTTTTCTCTAATTTTTATTACTTTGACATCTAAATCAAAATATTCATACATATTTTGACATCTAAATCAAATCAGTATATTTTTTTGAAAAATTTAAAATTTGAAACCCTTATAAAACTAGTTTTTTAGTAAAACTAGCTTTAAAGAAAGTCAATAATAATATGACCGTTACTTTCAAAAAAAGTACACACTTTCTTTATTTATTCCCCCTCCCCGGGCCGGGAGATAGATTTTTTGCCCATAGAATTATCCCTAAAATATAAAGCCCGAATTAGGGGACACGTCACGTAGTAGCCAGTGGCGGCGTATTGATAAGTGCGTTGGATTGTTCCGCCTGAGGTCTGGGTTTGATTCGCAGCCTTTGCAACCTAGAAAACAAATAAATTTGTTCAGGGCTACTGCCTCTTGCGAGGAAGTGACATATCCTCCAAGAGTAGTACATATCTCCTGTCATAAAAAAGCGCCGGCCACCAGCCGTTCGTATTCGAAAATAAACTGTAGGTCCCCTTCATTTCTGCAGACTCGCACACAGGAATGATTGAGAGTTGTAAGTCACTAGACCCTAGTTCTTTATGAGCTGTAGTGCCACCAAATTTATTTATTTTATTTATAGTTAGGGGACACCCTATATAATATTAAAATAAAAAACAAGTTCTCAAAAGTGAAATTGTGTATTTACCAATGCTCAGAGCCAAAATATCAGCTTTTTACATTTCATTTAGTTGAAACATGTATATTTCGTTGAATCTCTCTATTAAAATTGAACTAAATGAAAACCTTTAATGGAAACATACATATTTAGAATTAATAGGTAATCACGGACGTGTGAAAGAAAACCTTTGAAAAACTAACCTCAGACGAGGCTTATAAAAGAAATGATTGCTCTAAGCTCGTGCCAGGAACCTAATGAAACCATTTAACTTTTTCGTCATCCTCGTCGTCGTCAACATCATCATCATCGTCTCAAATAACGTAAAGTGAAAAATTGTTCAATCAAACATAAAATCGAATCGAATAAGTGGACGATTATGCCAAAGGGTATATGCTAATGCATACGAAGCAGCTCCTTGAGGCGAAATGGAATTTACCCACTTTGAAGATGCACAAGCGTGAAAAGGAAATTTTTTGTGATGCATTAAACACAAAAAAAAATAAACAAAAAAATAAAAATAAAAATAAAATACGATGGAAATGAAGAAAGAAAACTCCAAGTCCAAAGAAAAATAAAACGCAACACTCTTGGCAAACACGCAGAAAGGATCAACGAAATTAAAATCGTTTGTTGGGACGACGTTTCTCTGTTTTTTTCTATTCGTTCTTTTTCTTTCTTGAAACATCAAATGTTTTTCTTTTATTTTCACGTGCTTCTACCTATATCCTTATTGAACCCAATAAAATGTTGAAAATAGCTACTTCCATCAGGTAGCCGTACGTTAAATCGACGAGAAGAAGCATCTGGTGTGGGAACATTTCATTCCAGCGTTTGGTTTTGTTTGCCAAAGAGAATTTCTGCTCCTCTACCTGGTTGAATTGAATGTAAGCTTTGAGGAATTAACATTCCAGATTTGATACCAATTTAAAACTTGAATATTGGAGGCGTAGAGATTGCTTTTTTGTTTGTTATTTTTGTTTTTTTTTTTCTTTTTTTTGCTTGAAATTTTTGTGTTCAATTATTGACCAGAAAGTGAAAATAACCATATTAATATTGCAATCTTTTAACATATAAAGTATAAGGAAGAGTAGATAGCGGTTTTATGAAATTTTATTGAAGTTGCTCCGTAGTAGCTGTGGCGTGATGGTTAGGCCGGCCGCACATTGGATGCGTCAACATACGAATTCATATCGTACTTAAACGTGTGAATACTCGTCGCACGAATCGAGTGCGCACACCACGGTTGGAAAAGGGCTTACTATTGTACTGAATTTTGTACTATTTAATTTTCCCAGTACGTAAGTACCACTTTTCAACTTTCAGTACTATTTCAATTATTGGCAAAAGACCATTTTCACACCCGAGTTGAACGCATCACTCAAGTACTATAGTTTGGTTTAAGTCTGATGAAACTCAACATAATGATTTCTTGCAAAAAAATTTAGATTTTCTAACAAATTTCAAATATTTTTAGTATCTAAAAAATTAAGGAAAATAATAAATTTTGTAAAACTTTTTTAAACAAAATGATGCAGTTTCTGAAAAATTGAAAATGTTTTGTTAAATCTTATATTTCATGTTATTTAAGTGAATGTTTTTGAGAAATTAAATTTCAAAGTAAAAATTTCAAAAAAAAAATATGAAAGGATAAAAAAAACAACGGAAAAAAGGGTTTTAATTATGAATAATATTTTTGCGTCATAAATCTAACAAAACAAGCAAATAAATTTAATTTATTTTTAAAATAAAAAAAAAATTTTTTTTTTGTCATTTAAAAAAAGTTTTATTTTACATTTTATCTAAAATATAACACACAACATGGAGACTAAACCAGAAATAAATCAATATAAAAAGTTTGACGCAAATTTTTAAAGCTCTCTACTAAAATGTTCTTAGTTTTAAACACTTTTTAACTAGTATCATACTAAACGAATTTCCTCAATAAAATCTAGCTGAACACGCCTAAACAAGTGAGAGATCACACCATTTTCACATTTGTAATTGTCAAAGTGACATTTTAAGTTAGTATAATATTTTAAATTTAGTAAAATTGTAACTCGTTTTTAAAAAATTCTCTCCGCGAAAAAAAAAAACAAGTAAACCAACTATTCCTCAAACATTGGTCAACTATTATACATTTTTCCAAAAATACAAAATTCAACAACTTACCTTCTATTATTCCGATTTATCTCAATTTATTTATTGAAAGTTAAGGCTTAACTACATTTAAGACTTATTGCAAAAAGTAGGGCAAAAAGTGAAAATGTGATGAGCAAAAATATTCTTAGAGGTGCGAATAAGTTTTGTTTTATCTATAGTCTCAATCTGAAATAACATATCAAACACTATTATCGCAGGCTTTTTCGAACTCAGGCATTTCTAGCGCATGTTTTAGTTTTTCACTTTTGTACTTTTTGCAAAAAGTCTTGAAAGTAGTTAAACTTTTACATTTTTCAAAATTTGTCGACATATATGTATGTTACATTTAAAAGATATATCGACCAGTATTTGATGGCTGCAAGGGGTGGATGGCAGAATACTCAACCCAAATCTTCCTCTAACGATGACAACCAATAAAATATTAAATTCCAATTCACGATTGAAAAAATTTCAGTACTATTTTTTTTTCAGCTTTCAGTACTATCAAGAAAAGTCGATTTCCATCACTGGCGCACACTGAATAAATTTTTCTCTGTCAAATACGCAGTGTCCCGGTGACTCATCGCTTTCGCGAAGTCCTCTTTCCATACATTTCAATGTTTCAACGTACGAACGTGTATAAAAATCCCAACAAGTTCGGATTCATTTCGTACGTCGGAAGTAAACGTACGTATACGTATGACTCACTCGCACCCAGTGTGCGCACTCCCATAGTACTTAGAAGGTTGGGATTGTTCGTGCATGTTTGTACGTATTCGCACGAGTGAAATCCGTACGACAACGCATCCAATGTGCGGCCGGCCTAGTGCGATGGACTATCATGCCGGAGGTCTAGGTTCCATACCCTGCCTCGTCACCAAATAATTTTTAAGAAAATAAAACAACTACTGCTTCTTGCCAGGAATTGAACAAATATCGGCTTTGAACTGTAGGTCCCCTCCATTCCTGCAGACACGCACACAGGAATGTTTGAGACTTGTAAGTCACTAGCCCATAGTTCTTCATGAGCTGTTGTGCCACCAAATTTATTTATTTTTTTTTATTGAAGTTTCTCCATATTATGTTTATACATATTAATAAATCACGAAATTCTTCCTACTTGAAGAACTCTTTATAGTACGGGTTACGGAAGGTGACCGAAAGATTATTACCTATCTCGCATACGGGTTTTGAAAAAAAGGATACAAACCGATAGCTGGTCGGACAAGCTTGTTATGGCTGCTTAGCTTATTACAGATTTAAAAAAAAAATACAAATCCCACCAAAAACATTTCATGTAAAATAGGTCGCCAAGACTCACAAGTTATGAAAAGCTATGAAAACTATGAAAAAGATATGAGATCTCATAAGGAGCCAAGCCCCTAACTCTACAAGGCCTAACTCTCCAAGCCCTAAATTTACAAACCCTACATACAAAATAAATAAATAAACTTGGTGGCACAAACGGCGGCTCATGAAGAACCAGGGCCTAGCGACTTACAACTCTCAACCATTCCTGTGTGCGTGTCTGCAAGAATGGAGGGGACCTACAGTTTATTGCCGAATCCGAACGGCTAAGGTGAGTGGCACTTTTCTATGACAAGAGATACTCTTGGAGGATTTGTCACTTCCTCGCAAGAGGCAGTAGTGGGGAAAAAAACTTAAGGTGGAAGTGGCTGCTATTGAACCCAGACCTCTGTCATTACAGTCCATCGCACTACCCATTACGCCACGGGCTACTACAAGGAGCTTACGGAAGCCCAAGCTAAATGAGTTACACAATTACGCAACACTTCCAGTAGACAAACGAGCTTATTTACCGTATATAAAAGGTATTTCAGATGGAATTGGCAGAATTTTGGGCAAGTACGGTATAAAAACCGTTTTTAAACCACCTGCCTAGATTCGTCAACTTTTAGGGACACCAAAAAAAATTATTCCGTTCGAAAATCCTAGAGTGTACTCTTTACCATGTAGTTGTGGGTTATCCTACTTCAGTGAAACAAAAAGAGGAATACAAACACAGTTAAATAAAAATGTTAAAGCGATACAACATAATGCCATATTTATGAGCATTTAGCAAACAACGAAGATCATTTTATTCGTTTTGATCGAGCTAGATCACTTGCTGCATAGAGATTTTATATGCCTAAGATAGTAAGAGAAGAAATTAAAATTAAAAAAACATAAACATTTTAATAGAGACTATAGCTTTAAATTATCCACAACATTGTGGACAAGCTTAAACCAAATAAAATAAAATGGGTCAAAAAGTGTCGTACGTCATTTTTTTTACATATCCACAATGGAGCCGTACAGCTTTGAAAATATTTTGAAGAAAAACAAAAGAATATTCTTGTGTACAAGCTCAGAATACACATTTTTTGTTTCCAATAATTTTCCTTTTAATAAATAATTTTTTTCGCGATACAAATAACCACAATATTTTTTTTTTGACCCAAAAAGTTGTTTTTTTCTTCATACAATTTAAAACGTCAAAAGTGCCGTACGCGAAAAAGTAAAAAGTTGGTGAACTCTTCCGTCTGCGTCTACAGCTCCGTATGCGTCTACGTTCCGTTGTGTTCGCAACATTGAATTTGAGTGTATTCAATATTTTGACAGCTATTCCAGTTCCGGCTCCAGTACCGTCTCCGTCACCATTCTGTTCAGCCAGTAAGTGGCCAGTATGCTAAGTCAAACGTTGAAAGCCAGTTTCACAGTGCATACTTACCAGAATAAGTGGCAATTAATTTTCTTATATTGGAACTCTAGGGTCAGTTTCCTAGCTTGAGTAAGTAACACGCACTCAATTCTCCAAAAAAGGAGACTTACATAGGTTCCTCTCATTTAGGTTAGTGTGCACTGAGATATTGAGGCTCTACTTCCCATATTGACCAATTTTGTGCGACTTCCTTCGACTGTGAACCTAGGCCTGAATATCACAATTTTAAGGGCCAGTTTCATAGTGCATACTTACCGGAATAAGTGGCACTTATTAATCCCATATTAGAACTTAAGGCTCAGTTTCTTACCTTGTCTGAGTTGCACTTAATTCTCCAACATTAAGGACTTAGGTGCAACTCATTCTGGGTAGTGTGATCTGAGTTGTTGATGTTTCACTTTCCATATTTGCCACTTCCTTAGACTGTGAAGCTGGGCCTAACTAGAATAAGTGGCACTTAAGTCTTTTGTGTTGGTCACTTAAGTGCCATCTACTGCGACTATGAATCTGAGCCTCAAGTCTAAATATTGTAAACTTAAGTGCAAATTATTCCGGTTAGTACCTATGCACAGTGAAACTGGCCCTTATTGACCACTATTATGCGTCGTCAAACTTAAACAGAAGAGTTATCACTTAAGATTATTTCATAAATCAATAAAACGCAGTCTTCTAAATCGTCAAAATGATAATAAGTAACTCATAATGCATTTAAGAATAAGGATTATTCTGTTACATATATTTTTTGTATCCTTTCTTCGCAAAATCTGAGTATAACTTTTGTATTATAAGAGTGAAAAAAAAATAAAATAAATTTAATGTCATAACAGCCCATGAAGAACTAGGGCCTAGTGACTTATAACTCTCAACCATTCCTGTGTGCGTATTGCGTATCTGCAGGAATGGAGGAGACTTACAGTTTATTGCCGAATTCGAATTGCTAAGGTAAGAGGCGCTTTTTTTTATCATCATCATCATCATCATATTTTATTACAAAACGGCAAACACGAATTTTGTGGTACAATTTACGCGGTCTAGAAAAGCAGAAGGCATATAAATTATATATCGTTGGAAAGGTCTTGTGCCACAGAAGTGCACAAAATATAAATTAATTTAATTATTAAACCGCAAATAAGTTAAATTAACAAAAGAAAATTTCGTATTAAGAGGGAGCGAGAAGCGAGCAAAAGAGAACAGACAATGAGGTGGTTGGGTTGTTCATCGTCCACGGATAAGCTTCAGCGGAGAATCATCACCAAATACCTACAAAAAAGAGAAGAGAAAAAAAAAACCACAAAACAATGCAACACAATTATTGTGCATTTGTTTGGTTTGGATAGATAGGTTAAAGTGGGAGCGAGATAGAATACAAAATCATATAGTGGGGTTGGCAGCTTGCACCGTTAGCATGAAAATCGTGTATTAAAAAACAAAAATACATTTGGTTGGGTATTGTAAGTTCGGCCGAGATCTTATTATAGGTTTTAATAGGCGTAAATTCACGAAAAATGATGTAAATTCATACAAGGCAGGTAGATACTCTGTAGGCTTTTAACTTGAGTCAAAGTTCATGTCAATTAGAAGATAATGTAATTGGCACTCGAATTTTGAGGGCTGGACGTATTAGTTTAATAAAATATGTAAATGTATCTATTTACTTATTTCTACAGAAACGTAAACCTTAAACAGAAGTGTTTAAGGCTTCCGTTTTGTAAAATTTTCAATTTCAATTCAAAAACACATAGATTGCCGTCAATCGAGAATCTCAATATTCAGCGAGTAGGTATATCAATCGAAAACCGCGCATTTATGTAACAAAATTCAATTAGGATTACAACGCTAAAACGTGATCTTCATTCGTGCTGCAAATATAATATTCCATTAGCAAAATATCAATGCCACTAATCAATGCGTGCATTGAATAAATTAAATCCCCTTTTCAAAACCTCTAATCTCCTTCACCACTTCGTGGCAGTAGTATTGGTTGCTGATGGTTTCTGGCTTTGGCTTTATACCTACATATATGCACAGGCTACGTTACGTGCAATGTGTTGCAACACTTTATAGAAATAGCCCGCCACAAGCAAACGTTCGTGGGTAAAATCCTCGGAAATGTCACTTTTAATTTCAGCTGGGCAGCGCAGCATTATTGACGGTGTAAAATTATCGAGTGGAAATTAATTTGGATATTCATCACACTCAAATCCGGTGTTTAAAGTGTGACTCATTAACACTTCCCCCATCATTGTCCTACCTTTTCCGCAATACATATAATGTAGATGAGATATATACGTACGTATTGTATACTAACTCCACCTTCACAAAATTGATGGTTTTAGATGTCCTGCTAATGGTCAGGTTTCTATTAAGCTTCACTTACAGATGATGCGATGCAATCTGAATTATTATATAAAGCGCCACAATATAATTAGTGTTGCAATTCCAAATGCACATGCACAACATGCAGATTTATACATCAAAATGAAAATTTTCCAATACTCACACTAGCTCATTAAAATTCCAAATGTGATTTTGCTTGAAAATTCCCCGCTGATGCGCTTGTCCTGGTTCGTCCTCGGTCGTCTGATTTCATTACTACGCCGCCCGTCATGCCAGCCAAGCTCAATCAAAGGACGAAGTAATTATTTTTCGAGGGCGAACAACAACCAACATTTCAGTACAGGGCGATGCTTTTGCAGCGCATATGAATTTCCTATACAGTCAATATGGGGGCCACCAAGCGTGGACTGGGCAAAGATAATAATGAGAGGGTTGTAGAGACGAGCCAAAAATTGTAATAACTTGGCTTATTTCTTCGGGGGATGATGATTTTTTACGAAGGTATTGTCCTGAATTGCAGTTTACTTTGTTTTTGTTTTCCGTTGTTCTTGTTTCCTGTTCTGATTTTTCATTATAAACATGCATGGGATCTCTTGTAAATGTCAACAGCCATTGTTTACAGACACAATTTACTTTCGTTGCGGATTTTTGCTCAAACTTCAAAATCTACCTTTGTTTTCTTATTTTTTTTTTCTCTCGGATTAAACTCATAGCAATGTAACGTTTTGAGGTTTTTAGTAATTAAATGCCAGGAGGCAAATTTCATGTGCATTTTGTGGATTGCAAGAAATGAATTAAAAGCACCAGAGGGGGATCATTCTTAAGGGTATTAATTCTAATTATTTTTACTTTCATTTTGTTCTTTTATAACCAAAACCAATATTGTTGTGTCCTCATTTGTTAAATATATGAATATTGTCTCTTTATGAGATATTCAGGAAAGATGTACAAATCTTTGACTTGGTCGTGCAACAAGCAAATTCTGTTTTTTTTTTTTTAACAATACAGTGAAAGCTCCTATTGAGGACAACACCCTGAAGCGGACGATCCCCTTGACCGGACAAATTCTCACGACCGTGGATCTTGGATTTAAATTCCATACATTTTATGATCCCTTAAGCGGACACTCCCTTACCCGGACGCGGACAAGAATATCAGCCCTGATTTGCTAAATTCAATTCTCTTAGGCGAAAAAAAATTAATTTTTAGTTTGTAAATTTCAACCCTAATTTTCAGCAAAACTTTTCCATATCTTATTTTGCATTAAAAACGTTCTCCCCGGTTCACAGCGACAGTAGATGCGATGTCATCAAATCACTGTATGTGATCAAATGTATAACGGATTTTATTTCTGCAGATGTGGTTCGTTTTTGTATCTTGTTCCTTGTATATGCTCACTTTTAAGGTAGATGAAATTCATTTGGCCTGTAGGTGCAAACAATTTTCATGATGCCTCTTTATACTATAAATTTCCTTACATAATTATTTTTTATTTTTTCACTTGGACGGACAACTCCCTTCGACGGACAAAAGTGTTGCGACCGTCACTGTCCGCTAAGGGAGCTTTCACTGTAATGGTGAAAATTAAAAGGTATCAGCAATCGGGTGAAAAAGTTATTGACCGGACAAATTAGGAAAAAATTAGGCTGGTCAGTACAAGGGATCAAAATCATAAAAATTGCTTTTTTGCAAATATCTCAGAAACAGTTTGCGCTAGAGAAAAATTTTATCCACAATCTTCTAGCTAAGGCAATTTTTCACAAAAACAGTTTAAAGTATTTTTTTCGTAGCATTAACCGTTAAAAAGTTACAGCACATTTTCATGACCTTTGGCCCATTTTAAGAGATTTTTTGATTTTTCGATTTGCTGTAACTTTTTAACGGTTAATGCTACAAAAAAATAACCAGGACTATTTTTGTGGAAAATTTCTTCAGCTACAAGATTGTGGAATAAAATTTTTCTCTAGCACAAAGCGATTCTGAGATATTTGAAAAAAAAAACTCATTGTTACGACTATTGACCCCTTATACTGACCTAGCGGTCATCGGATGGTTGAGGAACTCTCTCATTGGATTCGATCAAAATCGGAACAGTATTGAATTGAATTCGTTAGATTCGCAGACTGAATTTCATCGAAATGGCAATGACAAATCGAATCGGAACAGCATGAAATAATGAATTAAGTTAAATGAAAATGATCGAATGATCGATTGATTTAAATGATCGGATCATTTTGATAATCGATTCTTAAACGATTCGTTTATTTAAAATGAACGTTTTACACAGCTCTACAACATAATGTAAGTTAATGATTAAAGGCGTACGTTTGCGAGTAAAAGAGATACACTTGCACTTAGATACAATATGGGTATTCATGCAACGTCGGAAACTTTACGACGTCGTAAAATCGTAAAGTTTACCATAGACGTTTAATGAACGCCCTTAAAAACTGCTTGCGTAAAATGTGCTAAAAGATGTGGTAAACCAATCAGCTGTTTAGTAAACGTCGGAGTTTAAAACATATTTCTTTAATTTTCATTTTAGTAATTTGCTTAATCTGCAGTTTAAAAATGCCAAAAATAAATAACAAAAAAAAATTATTTAATGGTACGAGCAAATTGCTTTAAAGACATATTAATTCTTGAGTTATTTGGCAAAAATTATTGTATGTTTTTTGGTGTGCTAAGCATATAAGTGTATTTCTTAAAATTACAGACCTTTAACCTGTGCAGTTCAAAAACTGCGACATATTGAACTTCATAGTACCCTTACAAGAGTTGAAGGTGTTTACGAAGTTTACCATCTTCGTTTAACACACGAATTCGTGTCTTAAAGTTTACGATTTGTTGGACAGGATTTTCCATACAAATTTTGACAGTTCGTTTAAGATGGTTTAAAGACGTTACATTAATACCCTCAATATCATTGAAACTACACCAAGTTAAAACAAGTTAAAAGCTAATCATCATCGGTGGCAAGCAAGAGAAGATTCGAAAATTGGTTTGTCGTTAATAAATAATAAAAATAAGAAGGTCCTAAATGGCTTCCTTTAGGAACACCAAAGAAATTCTAACATTGCCAAAATAAGCGCCACGCTAGTATATACAGGGTGATTAACCTCAGGTGTGACAAAAAGCTAGAGAATGTGTGTAGGTTGAGTCGAGACAAGAAACAAATCGTATAAGAGGAGGGGGTCTATTTCCCCCGTTAGGTAGGAGGGGCAATCTTCTAAAAAATTGGTTTTAAATAGAAAACAAAAAATTAAAAAACAACGGCAACACTTTAAATGCCAGGAGTTTCATTTTTTCATTTTGTTTTTAAATCAATATATTTGATAGAAGAGTTTTTGAAAAATTAATTTTCAAACTCAAAATTTTGAAAAGTAATAAAAAAAATTGTTGGAAAATATTTTTTTTTTTTTAAAGTAGTATTTTTATTATCAATATTCGATGCTTCTATTAATTTCTAATCAAACACTGAAAACCGGATGCCTAAATGTTTTTTTAATTTTTGGGAAAATTTAAAATAACGGCACCTATTTTTCTACTTAATTAGTAAAAATAGGATTTTTGGAGCAGCAAACATAACGAATGGAAGTCGAATTTAAGGAAAACTTACTTTTTTTATCTGGTTTTAAGCGCTTGACTTAAAATTGATGAGAGCATTGAATTTTAAACACAAAAATAGTACTTGATAACATAAAATTTTGAGTATTAACACAATTTTTGTCATTATTTTTTCAAAAATTTTTAGTTTGAAAATTAATTTTTCAAAAACTGTTATCTTAAATAACTCACATTGAAAACAAAAATTAAAAGATGAATATTTGGCTTTAAAAAAAGTTAAGCATAATATTGTAAGTGTTGCCGTTGTTTTTTAATGATTTTTTTTTATTTCAAATCAATTTTTTAGAAAATTGCCTCTTCTTCTTAAACGGGGGGAATAGACCCCCTCTCCCATATGACTTTTTTTTGTCTGGGCTCAACCTACATACTCTAGCTTTTAGTCACACCTTAGATGAATCACCCTGTATAGAAGATTCAATGATTTCTAGAGATTTACTTCATCACTATGCAGCTTGCCGGCCAAACCAGAGGATCCTCAATAAATTATATAAATTTGATCGCAAAACAGTTCATGAAGAACCAGAACTTAATGACTTACAACTCTCAGCCATTCCTGTGTGCGTGTCTGCAGGAATGGAGGGGACTTACAGTTAACTGCCAAATCCGTATTGTCTACCTCCAAGAGATTCTTTTGCCATAAATATAATGCTTTTTAACTTAGCGTTTTGGATTAGGTAAAACATTTCAATTGCACCAGGCCCTCTTAATATTCCTGCCAATAACAAGCACACAAAATAGTTAAGAGTAGTTGAAAATCAATACGAGCATTGGACAGACCGATTTTGTTTTATTCTAAACATGATTTTATTAAGTTCTAATTTTTTTTTAGAGAAGTAAAAATATGGAGGTAAAAAAATCGACATCGAATAGTAGAAAATATACAACGCAAGCCTTTAAATTTGTAACACAAATCAATACACGATTGAGCTTAAATTCTTAAAAGCATTAAAAATGTATCCCCATTTTACTAAAAGATCAAACTCTGGATAAATTATCCAGTTTAAATCAATTATTTAATCCAAACTGTTTATTGTTAATTAAAATTTTAATATTGTCCCAATTGCAATAAATCGAAAGGAAATTTACTACGCCATATTAAGCAATTTCGAAATTTTCTATATTGGATTATTGCCTCTGAATAATCAGCTCAAATTCAATCCTCCATTCACAATTTATACAAACATACATTATCTACATACATATATGCAAGCAATCACATTAAGCGAGATGAAATATTTTCCCAAATGTTTTTAATTAACAACTTGTCCCATTATTTTAATCACATTACAACAAATATTTTTGCTGAATTTTTAAAACCCACCATGATAATTACCAACAAAAAAAAAAAAAAAAAAATAAAACTAAAAAATACATAAAGTTCTGCGGAATTGTTTATCATGAGAATGATTTTTTTTTTGCAGATTTTTTTATATAAAATCTCTCATCCTTTGTGACATCAATTGTTTCGCAATTAAAAAAAACCAACGTTAAATGTATTTTTTATTCCAGTATTATAATATACCTAGCTCTTGTGCTCAATTCACGAATTTGCATATAAAATTTCATTAATCATGGTCAAAATCATAAACGAAATTATTGTAAATTAACACAAAATCCATTTCCACTCAGTATCAACCGACAGGAAACCAAAAAAAAAAAAAAGAAAACAAATAATCTGTGATTACTGTGTTTTTCCCAAGCGCATTAAAAAAAAAAACAATCTGAATCCTGAAAATACAATCAGGATAATCTCCTAAAAAAGTGACAGGAATAGCACACAAATTATTTGTATTACAATATATAATTAATAATAATTGCCAAAGCAAATTATTATCAAACTCATTCCCTGGTTTAAAATGATTTACCGCATATGCCGCCCCCTGGTGAGCAACCTCTTAAACAATCATTATCAACTGCATATATATGAGCTTACAACTGAGAATGCAATCACAGGATGTGACAACTATACCAACCACACTCTCATCGCAAATCCTTGTCACGTGCTGTGTGATTGCGCGTGTATGTCGGCCGTATTAATTGGGGTATGTGAGGGAGTTAAGAGGGTAGGAATCTATTTGAATGAGAGATTTTCTGGCTTGATTTTTATTATTTTTGTCCCATTTTACTGTGTTTGAGTTCGTTTTTTAAATGACCGCAGTCAAAGCCAATTGAATTGACACTAACCCGCTTTAGTGAAGGGAAGTTTGTTGGTAGCAACACCGGAACTGGCTTCCATCCGATTCCATACCTACCTACTCAGTTATTTTAACAAACAGAATTATTACGAACTAGATTTTCAGGAGTCCTGGCCAGGCTAACAACGAGGCAAAAATGTTGTCATTCGTCGCCCGCCTCCGCAACCCATAGTAGGTGGTAGGTACACATATAATGAGAATGGGCATATGAAGTTGCATCAGCCATATGAGAGGGGCATGGCATGATGGCAGTGAATTTGCTTTTTGCAACGAAACCACTAACTGGATTGTGTAAATTCAATCACTGGACGGCCACAATTTCCCGGAATATTGGTCAACAAAAATTCTGCGGGTATACTACCCAAATTGCCAAGTTCCTCTTTTTCGTCGCGTCGCTTCCGATCCGATGCCGACCGACCGACGTGACCCTTCCGTTGAGGAGCCACTGACCATCATCACCACACCATATGTGCGTATATGTGTTGTATTGTATGCCTTTGCTTATAGCAACAAGGATCATTCCATGCCTCACCGCCCGGCCTGTAGAAATAGGTGGCAAGGCTAGAAAGTGAATCGATGAATGAGTGCGAATGAAAAGATTCGAGTATAGTTGAGGTGGTGGTGGCGGCTATTGGCCATTTGTCAGCCACACACAAAAACCAGTGAAAACAATTGCTTTTGTGGAATCAATTCCACATGACATATTTTTAGAGGAAAGGAAATCCGATGAAATGCACTGAGAGAAAATGTATTCGTATGATTCCAATAAATTTAAGAGTAGATCTATGAGTAGAAATATTATAAAAAAAGGCTTAGCATAAAACTGAAGCTTTTTGACATAGATTACATGTCTTTCTCGGACGGTTGGGTGGTATGTAGCGAAAAGAGGACCCCCACGAAAACATGTACCGCTCGCGCCCTACTGCTCAGTGACTGTTTGCACTACAGACATCCTACATATACCATAAGATTGCGCAAAGGTTATAGAGGAATTTTTTTACACATAGCTATCGCCTCGTAGTTGCAGGTGATGAGCCAACGCGTTTGGGGTAAATTGCAGCTAAATAAGGAGTACTCAAATTAATTTGAGCTCAATTTCTTCGAACGTGCCACTGACACGTCATTGATATCTCATTCGAAATGGTTTGAAAAAGGGCATCCCTTCCGCGTATTTCCCATATCGTCAATTCACATTCTAGTCCATTGAAATGTTACAAAATTTTGGACGAATCTTGCAAATTTATCTTAAAGAGGATATAAAATAAATAAAAGGAGATAATGATATTTTCTTGACAAGAGTCATCTTTTTTTGATTATAACTTTTTTGTTTTCAATTTTACGATAAAAAGTGTATTTACATAAATTTTAGAGACTTTAATTTTTTACAAAAATGTGGTAAAATTTTGATTGTGCGATATATGGTTCTCAAGATATAACGAAAAACTATTTACGCCCCCTTTTCCAAAATGGCGACCAAATAGGGAGGAGTTCAACCCTGAAAATTCGTTGTTACACTCACACTGATCCCTCCTATAGATCTTTTAAAAAACATTTTGTCCTTTATGAAATGCAAGGTTAATGTAACATTTCAATTGACTACTATAGCACATAAGACATGTAATCTATGTTCGGTAGGTGCCACAAGGGCGATCTACTAAGGGTATTTTTTTTTTCAAGTCATGATTAGCATTACTTAAAGGCAAAATAGTAGCTAGTCCTTTTCATAAAATTTTGGAAAAAATTGGTACCAAATATTTTGTATTTATTTAAAATTTTTGAGTTTTAAAACATTTTCTTTCAAAATTTATTTAATTAAACAATATATTTAAAAAAAAAAATAAAAGAATTAAATTAAATATTAAAAAATGATAAAACAAAAAATGTAAGTGTGAATTTTTTTGAAAATTGCCCCTCTCCAAAATAGAACATCCTCTTAACCTGAACCAGTTCTTTTTCAAAACTTATTTGAATAAAAATTGATGATAAATGTACATATGAGTGTATCTACATATTTCAAGATTTTGAGAAGAAATTAATTAAAATAAGAATAATATGGGCAACAACTGTCATTTCTTTTTAAAAAGGTTACAAAAAGCACTATTCAATACTTTCTAATAAGTGTTGCTTCTTTGAAAATAGTAAACCTTCCGATTAAATACGGACTATTTTCAAATGACTGCCTCGGATGGCTTGACTTGGCAGTAGGCTATCCTTTCAACCCAATTATTCAATACGTATTTCAATATTGGTCCTTAGATACTGAATTTGCAAGGCATCGATCTTTATCGTCCTAAAATCGAAGCATCATGTCAGCCAATCAACATCACCAAAACGACTAATTACTTGGTTATTGAACCTGTGCAATAATTTGAACGTTTCTTCCATAGTCGTCTTGGGAGCAAAATTGGCTAATACTGTTACCAATCTCAAAAATACACCAGTAACCAACTGCAATGTTCTCCATTGATAGCATAGGACCAACACGTTAACAATCACTAAATCAGTCTTATGAACTTTCATTTCAAACTTGCTTATGGCATCAGCTGCATTATATCGACCGAAATTTCTATTCGAAATAAGTGCGATTTGCTGGCTGAACAGAATGACGACGGAGACGGAACTAGGGCCGGAGCTGGAACAGCTGTCAAAATATTGAATACACACAAATCCAATGTTGCGAACACAACGAAACGTAGCCGCATACGGAGCTGCAGCCGCAGACGGAAGAGTTCACCAACTTTTAACTTTTCACGTACGGCACTTTTGACGTTTCAAATTGTATGAAGAAAAAAAAAACAACTTTTTGGGTTGGAAAAAAATATTGTGGTTATTTGTATCGCGAAAAAAATTATTTATCAAAAGGAAAATTATTGGAAACAAAAACTGTGAATTCTGAGCTTGTACACAAGAATATTCTTTTGTTTTTCTTCAAAATACATTCAAAGCTGTACAGCTGCATTGTGGAAAAGTAAAAAAAATGACGTACGACACTTTTTGACAGCTCTTCTAGTTCCGCCTGCGTCTCCAATTTCAGCATTCTATTCTGTTCAGGCATTTAGGAAACCGTTTTTATTGGAATCGTGCGTGATCCGATCCAAACCGCGGAAATATAATACACGTTTTGTGTTAGTTTTTTAAACGCAATGGCGTAGCTAGTCCCTTGGGGGCACTATATCAACATTTTTGGGGCCCACCTCCTTTCCTGACTGGCAAGAGATTTTTTAATAAACCGAAACACTTGTGTCAACATACATATAAGGTAAATTTAATTTGAAAATCTAACCAAACCATGTAGTACTTTAAATTAACTTTTATAACCTTAAAAAAAAAATATCTTTGGACAAAAACTTCTGCAAATTTATTGATTAAATCTTAATAGCTTTTTAATGCGACCAAATCAATAAAAAACAAAGAAATCATTAACTTAAGGCCAGGCGCGCACATGCAACTAAACTGTTTGGTTTCGATTTTGAGCACAATGGGCTTATATGGGAGTGCGCGCCGGTTTATGTGCGCGGACTCTCATATGATACTATAGTACTCAAAATCGGAACCAAACTGTTTAGTTGCATGTGCGCGCCTGGCCTAAAAAGCACTGAAAAAACTGTTTTTTTTACAACTTTTAGGTAGGTACTAGCTTTTCGACATTGCTTTCAAACCTTTCGCATTTGTCCTCTCATTTATATTCGTAACGATAAAGATTTAAGGTGTCAAATTTCTTGGTCATGGTCAAAAACACACAAAATTTCAAACCGCTCAATTTTAAAATTGTTTCAAACTAACTTTGTGCATTATTTCAAAATCCGGACATGTACTGTTTCTTTCAGTGTACCAATACATCCATCAAATTAATTTAACAGTCTGATCAAAAAAATCGATACAAATCCGATTGTATCCTGGAGTTAACATTTACATTCGATGATACTCTCAACACGCAACTAAATGATACTCCTTAAATCCGATTTGACGTAAGCTGTCTATGTTCTGCTTTTTTAAAACTACCACGACAATATTGCAAATTTATAAGCTAACACGAACACCCTTTGATAGTATCCTATTGTCGCAGTATCTATTGTTTAGTGAGAAAAACCTTAACAGGCGTAAGCTTACGACTGGGTTGCAGCGGAAAGTAAAAAAATCCTTTGGATAAACAATGTAAATATCTACCTGGATGCTTGTTGTTGTTGTTTTGACGATGGTGTTGTTATTCTGCATGGTCACTTGTCCACATCTCTTCAGGCTGTTACCCACAAAACAGAGGAATCATGTCTGTCCTGTTTGTTTTCGCTTTAATATTTATTTTTGGTCTATTCACCTTCTTGCGCCCACACTCCTTGCTTAAATATACTTCGTCCTTACCGCATCCTTTTTGTGTGCTTTATTATTACTTTTTTTTTTCTTTACCAACTCTGTGATCTACGAAACGGAAACTACTTCTTGATTACTTTTATAGCCTCAAGGGTTGGTGGGTGCCACAGTGAGGGTGTTTTGTACATTAGAATATGCATTTATCTATCTTGGTCTGCTTGTTGTTTTCATGTAATATCATTAACATGAAACACATCAGCGGCTAGCCGGCCAGGGTGGTGTAGCATGGCGGTTGCTTCGAGCAATGTTCTGGATATGGCAATGCAGTTTGCTGTTGAAGTTGATTGGTCCCAAGTGGAAGGTATAAAAAAAAAAAAAAAAAAAAAACATTACAAAAAAAGAAAAAACAGTTTGTTTATGAAACAAAAAATAGTGAAACTAGGACAGCGAAGTAATGAGAAAAGCTTTAATCCTATATAGACTGTCTGGTCTAGAAGAATTGATATTTTTTCTGTCTGGGTAATTTTTTTCAAGCTTAAGATTTCAAAAAAGTAGATCAACTTAAACGAAGGCTCTGTTTGCGTTAAGAAGAATTTTCGTCCTTTGAAATTGCGTTAAAGGCAATAAGTTTTTTTTGTCTTTTGAGACAAAAAAGTTCTACAAGTAAAAATGATTTCAACTTTTTCAAGTGCGATTTTTAAATCAATTGAAGTTACGTTACCAATTATTTTGCTTCAAATTCAGTATCTACATAGCATTTTTATGCGATTACTTAAACAGAAAATTAAAATTGTTTTAGCTCATCTAAAACGATTTTTGCCGAAAAATTCACATGATGGAAATAGTGTTCTGAAGTTTTTTAAGAGAATGGTCTTACTATATTACATATGTATAAAAAATTCAAAAATAGTATATAAATAGTTCAAATATGTATAATACCTATTGCATTTGTAAGAACTGCCTTTTAGCCTTATTTTATTAACAACACAAGAGAAAATGTATGCCATCCTATGAACTTATAACATTCGTAAAAAGCTTGAATTCGAATTTTGAATATTTATAGCTGTGAATGGTTATATAAGTGCCTTCAAAATGCCCCACATTAAAAAATGACTATTTGAATGGATGGGCATTTTATATTTTGTATAAAAAAAAAAATCACAACTTCTAAATAAATACTCGTAACAAGGCCTTCACATGTTTACTGATGAGTCTGTCCAAGTATCTAAGTGATATCGCTTGGATCGAAACGCCAACTTTAGTGGACTAAAGGTCATTAAAAGCTGTTTGAATCAATATAATTGAGTTTTATTTGATTTCCCTCTTTATTCTTGCAGCCCAAATATTTTTTTTTTTGGAAGATTACTCTAATTACTCTAATAAAAACTGGACTGACACTGTGCAATAAGTTTCAATTTTGTATGACATTTTTTATTTTTGGTCAAACATTTTAAATAATCCCCAGATATTCAATATAGCTTTTAACGGCCTTTAGTCCATGAAATTTTTTTTGGCGTTTCGTCCCGGCGATCTCACTTGGACTCATCAGTTGACTAGTGAGGGCCTTGTCAATACGCAATTTCCATTAAGTTCAGTTCATCTTACATAGATTTCATGGTGAATACCTAGTGTGAACTATATCTAACCAGATTAGAATTCCTAATCATTAAAGCTAGAAGTTTTTTGTGCCCGTGGCCTGGCAATGTTTATATACGAATCCCCAGATAGTTAAAATCAAATTTTCGTAAATTTTCCATGAAAACAAAAAAAAAAAACATTTTGCTATGCTATTGGTTTTCCCATACTTATAAATAGTGTTCGAAAGTTATCTTATTATATACATATAATATTAAAAAGAAAACAAAAACATTTTGGGAGGAGGGGCATAAAATACTTAGACGGTGTTATCCATCTTCCTCCCCTGACCCTAATTCACTCTCTTACTATGCTATACAATAGTATTGTAAGTGTTGCAGTTGCAGTTGCTTTCTCATAATTTCTCATTTATTTTAAGCCAATATTTTAGAAAAGTACCCCTCCTCGATATACGAGTGATAGGGCCTTCCTCCATAACAATATAATATTTACCCAAAAATTATTTCCCGAATAACTGACTTTCGGAACACTCTGTGTTTAAAATGACAGATAATGCAAATCATTTGCTGTAAAAACAACAGACTCTTAAAAATATTTATTAATATTAGTGAAGCTTCAACAAAGTGAGATGCTTTTAAACGCAACGAAAAATTTACTCTAAAAATTTTTCTTTAGTGAATGAAAATTATTAAACCAAATAAGTGTGTTTTTACCCATAGAAGATTTAAACAATAATTTCAAACCTACCGCTAGTCAGAAAAATAAACTAGTTCACTATTGAACAGTTTACCCTAAACCTTAATTACTTAGGCGCCAGTTATAGCGATCAGAAAAAACCCATCCGAAAAACTTGAAAGAGTATGAAAGTAATTTTTTTTTCTGATGGATGTTTATAGCAATCAGAAAAAATGTGTCAGAAAAATTGATGTTTTCTGATTGAAATGTCAGAAAAAAAATTATCAGAATTCTTTCAGTAGAACAGAAAAAAATTGGAACACAAATCATTGGAATGATTACATAAACTCTGCAATACCTGGTAAACACAGAATGTAGAAGCTTTTTTTTTCGTAGATCATTTGCTTTTCGAAAGAGAGCATGGTTATTTTTTGTTAGACTTTCATACACTCTAACGAATTGATTGCTGTGTCCAACTCCAAGATCATGAAGAGTAACTGACCGAGAATTAATTTTGTAGTAATCGGATACTTTCTTTAGTACACAATTTTTTTCGTTTTCATGTGGAAGTCTGACAATGATCGCGCTAGTGGAAGTGTTGTTTTGCGGTTTCGTGCGTATAATATAATTTGGTCGGATCGGAATAATGTTAATTTTAGTGCAAAACTTGTTGAAGATTTCATGCAAATTTTCATTTTGAGACGTGGGTATTCCGTGAAGGACAAGATCGCCTGCGATTTGCTTACGAAATAGATCATCAATCAGTGATTTTAATTTTGTGTTGTCATTTTCAAGTATTTGTGCTTTGAATGTGGCGAGTTCGTCATGCATGTAGTCCATTTCATGGCAGCGATTTTCGAAGCTAGCAAGTTTACTTTCACAATTAAAAACTAAGTTATTAATTGAGCCATACCTCTCCTTGAAGTCCTTTTCGAGTGCTTTAAGTTGTGTTTGAAAATTATTTTCTATTTCATTAAAGCGTTCATTAAAAGTGCATTTAATTTCATTCAATTCCTTTCTTAGAGTTGATTGTATTGTGTCGGTCAGTGTTTTGGCAAGATCATTCAAACGAGTTTCTATTTTGTCACAAAATTTTGACGAAGCAGAGGGGAATGAAGGAGTGCTCACGGGAGAGCTGCAGCCGCCAGAAGTAGAGACATCAACTTGGTTGGAAGGTAAAAGTTTTTTCCCGCCTTTGAGGTTAGAATTAGACATTTTCACTATTTAAGGATTTTTTGTTTCAAGATTAAATCACTTCTGATAGTGCTTTAACAATTAATATTAATTTTAACAAGAATTAAATGAATTTAATGCGGAGTCACTACACTCCGTTTGACATTACAACTTGAAATTTTGTTGTTGTATGGCATTCAGTGGTGAAAACAAGCATATATTTTTCGTGTCCTTTACACCATAATACACAATCACCATATAGCTATCTCCCAGCTTCCGTGTTCCGTAGTAGCCATCCACCCATCGGCCGGCGTCGCCCTCTTTCGATTTTCTTTTTTTTTTCTAACTTCCATCACTGAAATCTTTTTTCTAATTCATTAATTTTTGTTTTCTTTTCCTCTTTCATTTCCTTTCAACCTTCCGCACTTGGATCCATCCAACTTAATATAACTAAGATATTAACCGATACCAGCAAAGATTCTCTATACCGACCGGCATTGAATACATCCTGCCGCTATTTCTCTTCCGGATGTTTACATTAAATTACACATTTACTGTTCATTGCATACACAAACAAAACCAAAATGAAAACTATAGCTCTCTTTCATACTCAAAAAGAATCTCATTCTCTCTCTCCATATATACTCACGTCCTCGCCACCAATGCAAAAAAACAGAGTAAAAATAAAAATAAAACTATCCACTTTGTCTGATGTAAAAAGCTATTCACGCTCGCCCATCATCTGCCAATAACTCACTGTGGACCTACTTCCGGTATATACAAAATCGTGCATCTAATTCCGTCCCTGCAGAGCTGGTAGACACGATAGTAGGTATTTACATATACATACCGACCGGCTTGACTTCTTCAAAAAAAAGTTTCGTCACTCTTCCTTTTCCTCGGAAAAGGGACAACGGAAGAGGTAGACAAGAGTGCAGCTAGTTCGTCTTTACATTTCCAACCCAATTAACCTCCACTTTACTCATTCTATCAGGCTTTTAACACCTCCAACATAGCTGTCGTCGTCGCCGACGCTTCCAACACCGATACCATATCTAACCACTACCACAGTCCTGCTCGGTGCATTTGTATATATTACATAGAAAGGCGTGTGTGGCCTTGACCTTGTTACTCTTGCAAAAGCTCTGCACTGCACACACAAAAAATACACGTGTAATAAAAAAACAAAACAAAAAACGAACCAATATCAAGGGGGAGAGAGAGAGAGTAGTTACTCAAAAAACAAACAGCCCATATCACCCCCAAGTCTCTGAGGAATTACCACTATACTCATACACTTGCATTGATTCTGCAAACCACCCTAGACTTTACACCAGCTTAGCAGTAAAATGAATTTTACATTTTTAAATCCCAGAGAGAACTTTCTAGATGTGAGAACGCCCAAAATCAAAGAGTAACTTAAGTAAATGTTAGTTTACAGCAACCACCCACCGGTAAATATAGTTTGTAACTTTGACTCTCGTCTCGACGAGCGAGCGAAGCGACACGTGTTCCACTCGCTACCGGCTTCAGGGAGAGAGAATTTCCGGTTTCTGCAGCTCCAGGTTGGTAGTGATTGCTCTCTTTTGTCTCTTTTTTCGTAAAAGTTAACAGAATCAATTTTACATTTTACATAATATGGTACTTAACTTATCCTCTGTTAACTTAGACAGGTAGTGAGTATGAAGTTCTCTTCATTCTCGAATGCAGTTACATTTATACTGTTATTGCACTATGCACTTTCTCCACGAATGGGGTGGTGCTTTCTGTTAGAAACTTGAGTAACACAAGTAAATGGGTTGCAAATGCACATCTCTGAAAGCTTTTTTCAAAACGCCTACACACACTTTTGTTCACAAAGCTTGCATTACCGTTATATACAATACTGGTTGCCAGCCAGACATTTTACTTATACATTACTGACTAGAAGTATGTACATAGGTCATACATATATATGTATGTATACCTACATGCAGTTATTTTTTTTTTGAAGTGGCACGTGTAACGGAATGCAATGCAGTACATTAAGGGAATGAATTGCAAAGAGGAAAGATGAAAAAAAAAAAGGAAATGGTTTGAGATAGTGTTTTTTTTTTGTGTTCTATTTATTTTCCTTTGCTACCTATCGCTGCGCTGGTCGTATGGTAGTGGGTAGATGTCACAAGTTCTATGATAAAAAAAAAATTACATCATACCCCAACCCCTCGACCCTTAGCCTCTTTGGGGTCACCCGCAACACCATCTCACTCCTTCCAAAGGGACAAACCGACAACGACGAGTGGTGCGGCGCGGCTAAAGCTTCGGCTTAGTTCGGAACATTGTGGTGTAATATTTTTCCTAGATTACTTGGTGTCCTAGTTTCTGTTTATCACAGACAAGCAGACAAAATGCGCCGCCTGACGGTAGAGAATATAGGACCACACAAAAGGGACACGAGGGAGCGATTGAAGGGACACAAGCTGATGCACCATGTAAATGTGTTGGTGATGTTGAAACAGTTTTTCTCCTATGTATAAGTTGCGCGTGCATTAAATACATTTGGGTGTGATGTAAGGTGTAAGTGAGTCGCTCATATCCCTAAAGGAATTATTCGCATCAAAAGTGGGGTTTTTACTTGAAAGGACGTGAGATGTTAAAATAAATTATAAACAAAAAATACATTTTTAACCACACGTAAGCTTTCAATCTGCTGTCGAAAGAAATTGAGGAGAATAGGATGGTGATGGTGAGAGTCTGAAACACATTAATGGGTAGGGTATAATGGCAGGTGGTTTTGACATTATTGTGGGTAGTGGGTAAAGAAAACATATAATTATACCTACCTATTTTTTTAATTTTAGTACTAGGTAGTTTCGTTAAGTAAATTGTTTAAAGAAAATATTTACAGAATATTTTTGAATGGTTAAGGGCAATTATTTATATGCAAAAGATTTTTTGCTATAATATAATTTTTAATAATGGGTGTTTGCGACGCAGGCTCTAATTACTTCGTGGAGCCGGTTTGACAATCCGTCAATGATTTCCTGAACATCCGACTGAGGGATGTTGTGCCACTCTTCTACTGCAGCTATCTTAAGCTCTCCTAGAGTGTTAGGGACATGTGTTCTCGCTCGGACACGTCTTTTAAGGTTGTCCTAAAGATGATCGATAGGTTTGAGATCTGGACCGCAAGATGGGTATGGAAAAACTGGAATCCCGACTTCATTAAGGTGGTTAGTCCCATAGAATTTGCGGTATGGCAGAGTGCGTTGTCATGCATTAACCGAAAGTGTTCACCAAAAATTGTTGCGAAATGCATCACATTGTCTTGCAAAACATTTTCCACGTGTATCTGAGCGTTAACACTGCCTCTATCGAACACAACAAGGTCCGTGCGAGCTTCATAACTGATGCCTCCCCAAACCATATATATGATATTCTTCTTTAATATTTTAGGTACAGTGAAAGCTCCCTTAGCCGGATAGTGACGGTCGCAGCACTTTTGTCCGTCTAATGGAGTGTCCGCTTAAGGGATCATAAAATGTATGGAATTTACATGCAAGATTCACGGTTGTGAGAATTTGTCCGCCTAAAGGGATTGTCCGCATAAGGGAGTTGTCCGCAATAAGAGCTTTCACTGTATAAATCTTACAAGAGGTAGGTATTAATTTATAAATAAAAGGTCACGAATAGGAAACTAAGTATGCAAAAACTCTTATTTCTTGCTGCGGGTAATAGTTTTATGATCAAATTTCTGGTAAAATGCGAGCACGGGCAACACGATTTCAATACTTTTTTACCTTACGATAAGGATTTTGTCACTCTCTGGCAAAGAGTAGGTAGGAAAAGAGTAGGTACAAGTCCGAAGATTTAAGAGAAACCAGAAAACTATTTGCTCTGGAAAAGAAGTTAGTTGAAACTTCTACACCTAAAGTGTTGCCTCTACCTGGAAAGGCCACTATGACCAAATTATCTTGTTTCAGCTAAGGACGAGGCTGATACTTCCACTTGAACCAGTGTGTAGGATAAAGAACAGACGGATGTTCCATTATTCTTTCTTAACTTCGAGGTGACGAAACGAAGCTCCAGAAGCCAAAAATGCGTAAGGATATAGAACCATATTCATAGTCATTTTTAAGCTGTTGCTAAGTTAAAAGTGGCTTTAATTGAATTTTAAGACATTTATTATAATTTTTCTGGTTAAATATTCCAATATTTGAAGTGAAATAATACATAAAATTGAATTTGGTTATAGATAAGATCTATATTTATTGATCCAACAGGTCTTAAACTACAGTTTAGTATAACGGCTATGAATACGTGCCATACTGTTTTACAGTCACAAACTGCATAACTCTATTTCACGCAAAGTAACCGCTGTTCGAGACGCTGCGTGGCAGTTATAAAAAAAATTATTGCTTTCTTCAGATCTCATCCAAAACAAAAATCCATGGTGTACTCCAATTGTCTGTATAGACCTTGTCAAGATTTCGCAGTGGCAAAGCTGCCTTGTCGTGATGTGCGCCAAATTTATCGTGTCTGCAGATCTGTGAGAACGATACCAACCTGATGAAATTGCACGTGTTTCTGCTTACACTTTTCATTCAAGATCATTTAATATTTCTTTATAAAGTATGATTCAATTTTGAAGTTTCTCTTTGACTGCTTCGAACTCCACTTAAACACAAATAAAGACCTTGCTTGTTTCTGTTAAGAATCGAACTGGTGCTGTGGAGAGAAAAATGTTTAAAATAAAAGTAGCAGCAAAATGAACCTCCCATAACAACCCTGAATGTACAAAACTGCTTTGATGTTAATCCGAAGACAAATCCTTTTATTAAAGGCAAGATTTTCGAAATCAGGCCTCAAGAAAATTTTTATTCATATATTTGATTAGGCACATAGTAATTAATATCTGTATGTATAAGAAAACTGATTATCTGAGTTATGGATTTTGTGTCCGAAAACAATTAATGTACCTAACACCATTTAAAATTATGTGTATATAGATGCTGTAAGGTATAGAGATCTACTTTATAAGCATTTCAGTTGTCCTGTGATTTTCCATCCAACCAGCGACGTTTATTCGAAGGTGCGCAGGTGTTCACCGCACACCCTACCAACATCTTAATTTCCATTCGTATAGCCAAAGTTCTCCAAAATACGCATTTGTCTTTCTTTTCTTTAGTAACTTATCAATACATACGTCAATAAATAATAAAGATCTGTGTACGAACTCAAATAATCCTCAAACAAAAATCAGAACAAATAATAATTCACTTCCATTCAAAGTAACGAAAAAATTTCTTTTAACTTCAGCGCACCGCAAGCTAACCCAAATCCACATACAACATATAATTCAAATTACCTACCTACCAGTCAAAGAAGTGCCTTATAACAAAAATTTCCTCGTAGGGTGTTCTCCTTACTTCAGCGCACCCAGCTAACCCAAATCCACATACAAACAAATTCAAAAAAAAAGCACAAGAAATCGTTTTCCCTTATAAATCTTTATGCATTGGTGTTCACCTTCATCAAGCGCACCAACAAAGCCCAAACAAACAAAATGTGTGTTGTTGATCGTCGCCACGACTCGGTTGCAGTGAGGGATGTTTTTTTTTACTTAAAAAATCATCAAAAATGTCGATAGAACCTGACTAGATTGTTTATAACTTTTGATTAAGTGGGAGGATTTATTTCATAGAGGTATCTAAAGAAAGGTAAGAAATCAACCCATTTCCTGATGTACATACATTTATAACGGTTCATATAAAAAAATATAATTGAGGCGCCGTAAACCCAAAATTGATTATTTTTAAATCACATTTATCGGTAAATGTGATGAAAAATTTCAAAATTTTCAAAAATTATGTACTGCAATATTGTGCATCTAACTATGTTGAACAAATAAGTTCATGGTTTCATGGCGGTGATTTTAAGAGCGTAGCGAGAAATTTTGATTTTCAACGATTTCTTAAATTTCATTGAAAAAATCAAAAATAAATGTCACTTCCTTATGAAAGGGCTATCAAAAAAACCTCAATGAACTATCCATTTTATTAATGTCACAATATTACAAAAACTCATTTACATATAAAAAATCTTAAAAATTTCAAATAGAATGTATTTTCAATTTTCTTCAAAAACTAGAAGACATAAAACCATTCGGATTCTTGTGTTCGATTGAAAATTAATATGGCATTGACAACAAAAAGTTAATTTAGCACTTCATTTCACAATTTTGAAAAAAATTGGTCCACATTTTTTTTTTAAATTTTTTTTATGAAAATTTTAAGTTTTTATGCGATTTTTTTTAAAACTAATGACATATGTAAATAATTTAACTTATATTTAAGATTAAAGAATAAATTTCTGGCTGTCAAAACCGGTATAATACTGTATAGTAAGTGTTGCCGTTGTTTTTTAATATATTTTTTTTAATTTTAAGTAATTTTTTCTAAAATTGGCAATACCTCTTAAGCGGGGCTGGATAGACTCCCGTTATAGTAAAAAATGCTTGTTTTTGACCACTCTACAAAAAAAGGTTATCAAAGCTAATGTAGGTACCAGTAGCGTGGCGTGGATGATTTCAAATGGTAAGTCGAAGAATAATTAGACACCCGAAAACGTAGGTATCTAAATTATGAATGCCTACCTTAAATTGTCTATATCGCTTTCCACACCATGATATAAGTTTTGATTTACAAATTTCGTATAGAAAGGGTCATAATAGTATAATAGTACACAATATTTGTATGTGCCTACCTGCCCTGCTCAATGAACTTCATACAACAACAACAAGAAACACAAATACTTAGAATTTTTAACATTTTTCGCTGGATAGAACAAGCTTGTTCTGTTTGCTCTTGCTGATTTATTTGTATTAAAACTTCCGCAATAAGGCGCAGAAAACAAGTTATTTTTTGGTTTCTTATGGAAAAAAATAACACGGGTTTCTTCGACATATTTAAGGAATTTTCTAATAATTTAGATTAATGTTGCTCGTTTTTAAATAAACATGATTGAGATTTTCAAAACGTAACTCCATAGGAATCGTGTTATATGGACGCCACGCCACTGGTAGGTACTCTCCCCGAATGGATAATTTTACTGCAGCAAAAACATAGCGAACACCCTACTCAAAGCACCACGGCACGTCACTGCATCCAACCCATGTCACCTTCGTGGATTTACAGATATAGAAACTTTAATTCATGTGCCTTAATATAGGATTAAAATATTCTTACATTGTCGATGGTACTAACACATATAAATTCTTCACATCTAATTCCATCGATAGTTGATTTCTGAGAGTTCTTTTCCAAGAAAATCCCACTGAGAAGAAAAAGAATATTTTTTTTCTTTAATTTCATTTGGCTTTCTTACATTTGTAATTGTGTAGAAATCCTGTTATGGCTGTCCTTATCCTATTCGTTTGCGAACCGTCTTTCGTTTGCACTTTTTAATTTTAATGTGATTTTCTTTAAAAGTATCACAAATTGAAAAAAGCACACCCACCGTGTCGTCGCAATGGGATATTGAATTTATTTTTAAAGTTTGTGATCGTTACAAGCACTAATTGTTTCTAAGATTGCGATATATCAATTTCTATCTATATGTATACATAAAATATATATATGTCAGTATGGTAAATAATAATTATATTAAAATATAATTTTTAGAATATATAAATTTTATTATTTTAATTTGCTTGCCATATACCTAGACTATTTGCAGTATTTCGGACAATCTAAAAAAATTTAGATTTATTATTATTATTAATTTAAGATTTATTATGTGTATAGGTACTATTAAAATTATTTTTTTTTGCACTTGAGCAATTTGTATATATTCCTGGAAAATTATATTTTATCATTGAGAATTTTATTCAAAACATTTTAATAAATAAATAATAAGGTTAAAAAATTGCTCGGAAAATTTATATTAAAAATTTATTTTTTTAAACATTACTCAGTAAGTTACAATATCTTACTAATTAGAATAAATATAAGTTTATCAATACTATATACAAACTGACATTTTATATTATATTAAAGAAAGAGAAAAGTTTAAATGTTTAATTTGATCAATTTAAAACTAGAAATAGAATGAAAATAGAGTTGGTAATTTACAAAAAAAGGTGGAATAATTTTGCTTAAATATAAAGAAAGGTACTGATAGTAAACAAAACGTAACGGAATAAATACTTTGCTTAGATGTGTTAAGGCTTACTATTAAACGTTATCAAAAAACAACATACATATATTTAAGAAATATGTATGTGGTTCAATGAAACGTTTGTGAAACAATAATTAATTCTAAAAAAATATTTATGGAACATTTTTGGAACATTTATTTTTTCAAAAATTAATTAAATATTTCATGTATGTGTCACTGTGGTGTATCTTAAATTTTTTTTTTTCTAAAATATTTATTATTTTATGTGGGTCACTGTGGCGTATGTGGAACTTATTTGCTCTAAAAATTAATTATTTTATATTTAGGTTACTATGGCGTATGTATGTGGAACATTTTTTTTTTGTTATTATTGTTTTTGCAAATTTTATAATAAATATATAATATTTTATATAATATAGTATAAAACGTATAATATATTATATTACATAATAGATTAAAAAAAATATTAATTATTAATTTTTTTTAATTAATAATTTAATTTTAATTGCCATTCCCCTAATTAGTGTTTTTCATTAAATAGTGTGGTTTTAAAATTAAAAATATTACTCCTCTGTTTCTTTTATGTATCTATTTTGTACAAATTTGTTTTTTACAATTATTGGATTCGTAAAAAAAACGCCTTTTAAGCCCGTTAGATTTGATCAAATCTGGTGACCTCTTGATGGAAAGTTATTATTATAGAGTTATACATATGAGAACTAGAATAAATATGTTTTCATTTTTGAGTGCAAAGTATGAATGTTTTGAAATATTGACCCACATATATAATACAAATTACCTTTAAAACTTTTTTATACGTTTCATAGAATAAAGGCTAATTTAGCTCTTTAAAATCTGATGGCTTTTTTTTTATTTTTTTTTTTTATAATTTACGCGCACTCAAGGGAATTGGTACTCTTAATATGTCTAATATGTCAGAAACACAGTGCGAGGTAAGGAAGAGGGGATTTAAAAGGAGATGTCGGTGTACATTGGTCTTGAATTTTTGAATATCACAATGAGAGGGAAAGACAGAGATTGGAAGAGCATTCCACATTCGCGTATAGTACGGCTGAAAAATGAATCCCTGATGTATTTGACAGTACGACCGAAGTTGGGCTCAAGGGTAAATTGATGGGCATTCCTAGAAGCGTGAGTATTACGGTTTAATTGTTTAAGGGGAGGAATGAAACTAGCTATTTCACTAGAGCACTGACCGTAGAAGTAACGGTAAAAGAGAGAGAGACAGGAAACGTTACGACGATGTTGGAGAGACGTAAATGCTTCTATAATGTTTCTATCTCCAATCATTTCGAAGGCTCGTCTTTGAATATTGTGCAAGAGGCTTAAGTAAGTTGCTGGAGCGCCAGCCCAGAGTTGGGAGTTATACTTAAGCTTTGGTCGTATTTAACTTTTATAGATAATAGTCAGATCAGAAGGGGAAACAAATTTCTTGCATCTCCGAAGGAAACCTAAACATCTTGCGGAATTTTTGGCAACGTTAAGTATGTGTTCGTTCCACAAGGGGTGGTTCGTGATAATCATACCAAGAATCACAAGCTGTCTGGTTTATTCGATGCAAGTGCCACTCATGGATAGTGGCAAGGGGGGTAAGTCTCGCTTTAACGACAAAAGACAGCATTGAGTTTTCGAAGCATTAAAATCTACGCGGTTTTTCATTCCCCATTGTACAATGCTATCTAAATCAGAATTTAATGAACTAATCATATTTTGACGTTTCTGTTCCACATCTGAAGAGCAGGGATGTGAATCAGGAAACGAATATGAAAAGCTAAGGGTACTTTCGTCAGCGAAACAGTTTATTGGATTAGAAGTTACAGACAGAAGATCATTTATAAAAATGAGAAAGAGAGTTGGGGACAAAACGGAGCCCTGGGGCACACCAGCATTTATGTTGTGGGTTTCAGACTTGAAACCGTCCAATACAACCTGTATAGAGCGGTTCGAAAGAAAGTTTCTAATCCAACGAAGAAGTGATTCATCGATACCGAAAGCACGCATTTTCGATAAGAGAACAAGATGCCAAGCCTTATCAAATGCCTTTGAAATATCAAATGCAATAATGTTACTTTCTCCACAACGATGTAAAGATTTGTTCCACTGTTCGGTGAGATAAGCCATCAGATCGCCAGTGGACCTATTGCTGCAAAAGCAGTACTGCCGGTCATTAAGAAGCTTTCGGTCTTCGAGATATTTCTTAAGCTGATAATTTATTAGCGTTTTCATGACCTTGGAAAGAAGGGACGTAAGTGCAATCGGTCGGTATAAGTAGAGGGTGAAGAAGATTCGCCTTTTTTGGAGATTGGCTGGACAAATGCTGTTTTCCAACTGCTCGGAACAAGCCCAGAAGAATAGGATAGATGGAAAAGCTTACGCAGAGGTTTTGCCAGCGTGGAAGAACACCTCTTCAGAATAATGGCGGGGATACCATCTGGACCAGCGAATCTACATATGTGTATTGAGATCCTTCAAGACTCTCGCCACAGAACGAGTGCAAAAGTAGATTTGTCCCATTGAACCGTTTACGCGCTCAAGAACAGGGGGAGTCATGACACTATCTGGCAGCGCAGAATTGGCGGCGAACTACCTAACAAATACATTAGCTTTCTCCAGGGAGCTAACAAAAGGAGTGTCATTGACGAACGTTTGAACCGAGGAAGACGATGTATTCCGAATGTTTTTTAAAAATGACCAAAAATTTGTACTACTTGTGGGACATTGTATAGTATTTTTTGCCTTACGCCTTTTATGTCATGTAAAAAGTTGCAGGTCTTCCTGGCTTGTTTTAACTTTTTCCGGTTTTCCTCAGTGGGGTTGGCTCTAAAACACCGGAAGCTTTCCTCTTTTACCCTAATAACCTCTTTACAGCTCGAATCAAACCATGATTTTTCTTTGGGTCTGATGCTCTTAGCCCTATTCGAGATAAAAGCTCTCATTCCCAAAAGAATCATATTAGTAATCATATCTGCGCTGGAGTCTACAACACTACCGAGGAAGCATATTGACCAGTTAAAGATCCTGAAAAAATTGTTGAGGCCGTCCCAGTTGGCTTTCTCGTATTGCCACACGGTTCTCACAGGAGCTCTTTCTCTAACTGGATTGGTTTGACACGAGAAATTTGCAGAAATGACACTATGGTCAGATGTGCCTAGAGGTGTTAATACACTGATAGTGTATTTATCAGGGTCAGAGGTAAGGAACAAGTCAAGAGTGTTTTCCGCTCCACCATTAATGTCCGATATTCGAGTGGGCTCGTTGACAAGCTGAGTGAGGTAGTTTAACTCAACAAAGGTCTCAGCACACATTCCCTCGGGTGTTGTCTGGCCCAAATGGAGAAGCCAAGAATAATTGTGTACATTGAAATCGCCCGTAATAACGATTTCAGTTGTGAAGATAAAGGGAAACAATATTTTAGATGGAGTCGGACAAAGCATGAGATTCGCGGGAAGTTGAGACTCTGTCCATATAAGGGCTTCGATAGAGAAAACAATAATGAATGATGTGCTTGTTCAATGTTCACCGAGAATTTGAACCATAAAAAATTAAAAAGGGGGTACTAGGACCATATTGAAGTTGGAATTGGTAAACAACATCATTTCTGACACAAACGGCGAGACCATAGTGGGAAAAGAATAATGGAACTATTCTTAATGCCTTCATGCATCTCCAATTTTTTGTAATTTGATATTGCATTAAATATTATAAAATAAATTTATTTATTTTTAAATCAAATATAAAGGTTTATAATATTTACCCTTAAAAACGGCATCAGTGTGTGATTAATAATTTACACCATTTTCACTGATAATTAAGCCTAAATTCCTCATAAAATGATATAACATTGTTTTATTTTATTTCTGTTTAATCATACGCAACAAACCATTTAAATACTTGATATGTATTATAATTCACTCCCAAGTAACATTTTTGCTCTCATAAGACGCTCCAAATGCTTTATGAGACTTAGTTAAAGGAGCTGAAGTCACTCTTGAAGAGAACTTCAAGACTGTTATCAGACTGTTAAAAGCCTTAAATTTTATCAACTTATTTGGACATTTTACTTCGAAAAATAACAACGCCCTTTGAAAAAAATGCGTATTGAAATAATTTTGTTTCTAACTTTTATTAGAAAAGGGGTTACCATGAGCACTTTTTTGTTTGTAAAAAAAAATTTGTTTTTAAAAAAACAGTACACACATTTTTTTTGTCGTTTACTGTCATTATTATTATTTATAACAAAAAACTATGTATAGGTACTGTCAGATGTTTTTGTGGCATTTATGGTTTAATCGTTTGAGTTTTTTGAAATATGCCAACAAGACAAGAACAACTGGATTTAAATATTGCAATTTCAGGTTCACTGAATTCTGTATGCAACTAACATTTCCAAACACCTTTTAAATATAAAACTATAACCATCATTGTGAGTTTATATAACGTGCACATAATTATCTACACATAATATATTTTTAAGATTTTAGTCACAATAGAAAACCAAAAACTATTTCACAAAGACCATATTATTATGTTACGGTAACCCTAAAAATAAAGAGAACACTTTTCATTCGGTTTGAAATATGGCTGCTATTTACCGATACTTTAACTCTTGGTTTAACGTCTTTATGAGACCTTTGTTATATTTACACAGTGAGCAAGAGAACAAGAAGACAAAACACTTCTTATGAGCTTTCAAATGCTCTTATGAGACTTCAGTTTGACGTTTAGCCAGCAATCAAAACACTTCTTATCAGAATTCAAATGCTGTTATGGGACTACGAAAAACAAATATCTGTGGCGCGTTCTTTTTTTTTATACATTCTAACTATTGTTGATGTATGAAAAAAAAATCGTTAGTTGTGTTAGGGAGATTTCTATTTTAAAACAATGAAAATAAATTTTGACATCATAATTTTTGAAATTAAATTAAGTTTGGTATTAGTTGAATCCCTTGTGAAAATACAATTGATATCATGCAAATTATTTGATACTCATATGTTTATATGTTTAGAACTTCACACTAAGTTTAAATTCATTGAACAAAAAGGTTTATAAACTAACCTATTTGTTAAACTAATTAAAATGCACATGGTATTGAAAAAGTTCACTATGACGTATACGTATCATTTTTTTTAATTTTCTTTTATGACATAGTAAATTGCATTTCTAATAATTATTCTTAGTTCCTAAAACTAAAATACACAATTGTTTTATTAGTGTGAATGTTCAGTGCATAAGCGGTGTGAATTATTTAATTTAAAGTGAAGAAGTAGAATATATTTAAGTGCAGGTATATTTATGTACTAAAGAATTGAAAGCCACAAGGAATGTTTTTGTGTTTTTTTTTTAACTTAAAACCGTATCTACTTGATTCCAATTTAATAACCTAAATAATAACCTAAATAACCTAAATAAATTTTTCTTCTAGCTTTTTTGTAGAATAAAAATAATAAAATAACATAATTCCTTTTAGTACATTAGACTTATTTAACATTTTCTAGTTAATAATATCATATAATATGAAAAAACTATGTTCTTGACATATGCCACCTTAAATAACTTTTTATGCAAGCTAGATTCGGCCATTGACTAATAAGCTAGTATTCATTATTCTAGCATAAAAATTATTCCATTTAAAAATACTTACTTGTATTTTTATAGCAGTAAAAGTAAATTTTTCGTGGAATTATATTTCTGTTAAAATGTGCTGAAAATAAAGTCTAGTCATCCTTTAGATATAAATATAAAAAGAGTCGTTAAGATAAATTCCTAGTACTAACAAAAAAATGATGTAAAAACAAAAATAACCTACACATTGTTTTTTTTTTTCTTACATTGGATCAATTACCGTTGAATACATTTATTTCGTCCCACACTCGATAAAGGGATGTGTTTTGATGTTATTAACACCGACCCACAACATGTGCCACTTCAATATCCAGCCCTTTGTGTCCTTGTTTTCTTGCAAAACAACACAATCTTCTTTTGATTTCTCTTCCCCTATTTTCAAAGGTTCTTAGAAGCCAAAGCTGAAAGTTTGCCGATAATCATAACAAAGCTTAATCCAAAAGTATATACAGAACCAACAAATTCATTGGCATACGTGTTACTCATACAGCACAATAGAGCACATCATCCAACTCTGGGAAGTATCTAGCTCATAAACATCAACATTCCTTAGCCAAGTTTAACAGGAGCAGATTGGATATGATTGACAGACAGACAATATGAATTAAAACTCATTGGAAATACTTGTCTTGTCAAAGTTGGCATTTCTCCATTTCCAAAAGGTAAACAATAAGTTTTAAAAAACTACAACTGATAACTGTGGGCCTACCCCACAGTTCATTATATATTTTTTTTTTTTTTGTGAAAGTCTGCTGAACAAAAATATGTATCTTTAAATATGTCTTTCTATTATATTAAAGTGGGTAAAGAGACTTTTTGAATTTTCGAATAATGAATTAGGGACATTTTGGAATTTTGACGAACTTACAAAAGGCAGACAAATGAAAAGCAACAAATACCGCCTCATTTTATTCTCTTTCACAAATCCCCTCCTGTACAAATGTTTGTCTATGAGGTGTGGTGTTGTTATAAAGACCAAAGGGTTTGCTTTTCTGGAACACAATATTCTTTCGTCATCCATTTACTTCCTCTATATTTTTCACTCTGATATTATTATTTTCGCCTTTGTTGCTGACGCTTGTCCTTTGTTCGGATTTACTACAAATAGGACGCCGCACGTCGCATCTCGTAACAGGATGAAGGTCCTTTTGAGATTGTCTCTTTCTCTTAAAATATCTTATCCTGATTACTTGCACCATTGTGCATTTATATTGCTTTGATGATCGAGATGCGTTGAATAGCAGCACAGCAAAACTAACCAACCAACCAACCAAACAGTCTGCACTCAAGTCCTTTTGTCCTTTCGAAAGGACACTTTCGAATATCGATTTCGTTATTTTTGGCTGGTTTGGTCGTTGTTGTTTTTGGCTGGAGAATGAGAATGGCTTTGGCCGTTTACATTTACAAAAGCTTTTGTGGTTGGTTGAATGTAAGTCGAATTAAGAGGAGTTATTTTAAGGGGTTGAGAGAGTATAAATATTGGGTTGCAGGGAGAGGGGCGATATATGGTTTCAATTGATTTAACATTTTGTACACAATCGGCTTAAAAGCTCTGACTGACAATGGTTTGACTAATACATGTAACAATTGTTATTGAAATTTTGAAAAATTACTGCATCTATAAGTGGATTAAAAGATTTACGATAATATTCTCGTTATATTATATTAATATATTTGCGAAGATCATTTAAATTTTAATCTTTTCGAATTCATTATTCCATTGTTTTTTGGTAACTTTTCTATGAAAATAAACTTTAACTTAATTTATTTTCATAATCCTAGATGGTCGGTTGGGTCGGGTTGTAGTAGCCGTGGCGTGATGGTTATTGCGATGGACTGTCATGCCGGAGGTCTAAGGTTCGATCCCCAGCTTCGCCACCTATTTATTAAAAAAGAAAAAACGGCTACTGCCTCTTGCGAGGAATTGACAAATCCTCCAAGAGTATCTCCTATCACAGAGAAGAAGAATCAGGGCCTAGCGACTTACAACTCTCAACTATTCCTGTGTGCGTGTCTGCAGGAATGGAAGGGAACTACAGTTTATTGCCGAATCCGAACGGCACTTTTCTATGACAAGAGAAGAGATATACTCTTGGAGGATTTGTCACTTCCTCGCAAGAGGTAGTAGCTCCGAAAAAAAATTAAAGTGGAAGCGGCTGGCATGACAGTCAAACGCGCTAATCATTACGCCACGGGTTACTACAAAATTTCTATAAGGAAACAAAATTTGGAACGTTGCTACTCAATCCCAAATATACATATTTTGAACTTACATAAAAGTGCATACATGAATGAATTTATTATATTAGCTTCCACATTTTATTAACAGATATTTGGATATACAGTATTTTCAAATTCAGAATTCCGAAATACAAGATTTCGGTCTTACAGCATTTTGAAACCGGGAATTCTAACCCGCTCTCAGTGTTTAAAATGAAATTAGTAAAATTTTTAAATTTAAATAATTAATACATGTACTGTGGGCGATATAAAATTTGTATTGGCCGGCGAGAAAAAATCTCCGAAAAAATAGAAGACGACAAATGTCCCAATAATCATTTTCCTCATATTTTGACATCAAATGCAAATATGGATGCCAGATATCCCCCATTTAAATTTATACATAAGTATTCAACTTGAAATTTTAAACATTTAATGAGATAGAGGTTCAGCTCTGTTCTGTTCACAGTACAACAAAATTAATTACAAATCCGAGGTCACTGATCGCGAATTAACTCTGAATTTTTTTTTTTAGCAGATCCAATTTTTGAGATACAGCTACTCAGAGCCAGAGGCACCCTGGGCACTGAAACAAGCTTACACCCCTTTAAAAAGTGAAGAAAAACTCAGATTTTATTTAAAGGAGCTTTCGAGCTTTTATTGCACTGAATGTTTTGATTATGTCATTAAAATCTATATTCTTTGTGTGCTCCTTTTCGATTGAAAGTATAGCCAGATTAGTCCACAGTACACATATTGAACGTAGTATATTACGCATCTTTGAAAATTACAGTGACCTGCCTGTCAGAATCTACAAAAACAAAACACAAGTGTTTCCGAATCGCAATGACCCTCGTCATTGTCAACCTATTTTGGCTCTTTGTTGATCTTAGACAAGTCTTTATTAATTTTTATTTTGAAAAGCTTCGATCACACGATGCCACTGAGGCGCAAATTGTTAAATAAATTCTAATAGACGATGACAGACTCGGTAACGAACCTAAAAAGTCCCGCAGACGGAACTGGAAGAGCTATCAAAATTTGTCATACGTTATTCTTTTTACGTGCCCTATATGCAGCTGTACAGCTTTGAAAGTATTTTGAAGAAAAACAAAACAAGATTCTTGTGTACATGCTCAGAATTCCCATTTTATGTTTCCAATACTTTTCCTTTTAATTAATAATTTTTTTCGCGATACAAATAACCACAATATTTTTTTCCAACTCAAAAAGTTGTTTTTTTTTTCTTCATACAATTTGAAAGTCAAAAGTGTCGTACGTGAAAATTTAAAAGTTAGTGCACTCTTCCGTCTGCGGCTGCAGCTCCGTATGTGGCTACGTTCCATTGTGCTCGCAACATTAAGGTTGCGTGTATTCAATATTTTGACAGCTATTCCAGCTGTGGCTCTGGTTCCGGTTCTGTCTCCGTCTCCGTCTCCATTCTGTTCAGGCAGTAAAGCCTGCTGATGATGCGAAACGAAAAATCCAATACAAAAATGACATAACGAAATCACAAACGAAAAATTTCGTTGTGTTTTTCGTTTTTACGGTACGCTGGCGCTGTTCGATGAGCGAAATCGATAATTAGCAGATTATTTGGAGAGATCTCCTCTCTTTTTTCGCACAGAATTAATTGCCTGTACCATTAATTGTGTGCGGAAAAGTGACATTTGGTCTCTATTCGTGTTTGTATTTGTTGTTTCTTTCATCACTACATGACTTTTTGTGATTTTTATGCGTTTGTGTTTGTTTTTGAAAATGGTTACACTTTCAAGGGGTAATTTTTCGTTGTGGTTTTCGTAAGCATTTCGTTGTCCTCTTGGAGACCAATTAAAAATTTCATTTCGTATCAGCAGCGTACTAGACTTAACAATGAAGCTTAAAAATTCAAAGGCTGTCCAAATTTCGTCACCTTTTAAGTTTATTTTTGCAGCTATCATGTGACGCCGTATTCGCCCGATTTCCAATAAGATACTGTTGTAGATCTGTAAATGTCAAGGTTCCATACAGCAATATTTTTGGTTGAAGAGCTGAGAAAATTGACACAATGTCTCCCAAAACGAAACGAAAAAAAAAATACTCATCATCATAACACTTAAAGAAAGAAGGTCAATACACTACTATTTACTTAATCATAACTCCGAATAGCCAATGGAAAGTTTTTGGAGTGCAAAAGGAGTGAAAAGGGAGTGCTAAGAGTGACCAACAGTAAGCGATATTACTCTGCATATTACGATCGCGTTTTTGATGGCCCACAAATTCGCAAATTGGTGAATGATCCTGATTTTAGCATTTCAATGTCTGGAATTGAAAACCTTTTTGGCAGTAAGTTGAAGAAATATTGTCATTCACACCTTTAGCGACTTGGATGTAACATGAGCATCAAAGTACACTATGTGCATAACTATTTAGATCGGTTTCCTGCAAATCAAGAACAAGGCGATCGATTTCAACAAAAGATATTCGGACTATGGAAGAACGATTTTTAGGTCGCTGGGATGTTTGCTAACATGATGGCCGATTTGTGCTGGAGTATTCATCAGAGTACCATTTCACCATTGAATAATTGTAAAAAATCATATAAAAGAAAATTGCAAAGTTTTTATAGTTTTTTTTATAATAAAATATTTTTTTTAGGGTGAATGCATCCTTTCTCTCAAAAAAGACCCACTTATTATTCAAAAACTGGAGTTGGTATAAAAAAACTGAAAACATATTTGAAATCAGCGTCCAAAATTACATTAGAATCATGAAAATTCCATGCCATAGGCTTGCTGTTGGTCAGTGATTATTGATGCTATATTTTCATTAAAGTCGGACAAATAATTCTGAGGTCATTCATCGGGCATGTTTTTTTCAAATCAGTTTTTTACAGATGAGCTGATTTATATATTCTCAATCGAGTCATCATCTGCATAAACAGATACCACTTTGAACAGCTTATAGCTGGAATGCCGCTAGCTCGAGCTGACTTCTCTGTCTCGTTGACCAAACATTTTGGTCTATTACGTCTCGTGAATAGTGCCCTGGTAGCAGAATTTGACTCGTCATCGCCATTATATGCATACATTTCAGAAACTTGTTACCTAGAGATATTATACTATTTGGTAAAACTTCAGAATATATAAAATATATAAGATTAATAAAATTTAACCTTGAAATATAACCTACCTCAAAATAATTTCTTATATCTACCTTTAATATTGCATCCCTCATTTGACCCATGTAATCCAAAGTGAATGTGATCACCCACATAAAATACTCACCACAAACCTAAATCTTGGCTAGACACTCAGACAAACGAAGCCATCGACCCTCTACAAGCGAGACATTGTTTTGATGCCGACGACGACGACGACAACGGTTGCAGTGGCAGTTCAAAAAAAAAAAAATATGCAAAGTAAGACATTGTCCCACAACTCCCATCTGACAAAATCCTATTAAAAGAAAAAAAAAAAAAAATAGGAAATCCTGATACCAAACTTCCTTTTGTTGATACACCAACGCCGCCGCCGCTGTTGTAGACTTTACCGCCACTCTCAACGGCACTTCCACTGTCTGCACTCCTGTTTACAAGAGGCGCTTCCTCATTGTTTCCTAATCTTCTATTACACTGCTGCACCATCGCCACCACGACCAGGTTCAGGACAAAACTCCCACAGCACAGCACTAAATTCTATTGCACACTTCCCTTTTGGAGCGCCAGCCACATTGAATTTGTCGCGACACAGTCAATAGATGTAATCTTCTAGAGAGCTAGAGAGGTGATTCCCAAGAAGAAGTAGTAGGCTGTTCCACTCCACTTCAGATTATAATTGCTCAGTGTGGAGCAACAGAAAGATAAACCATCTCTACCAGCATCTTTTCTTGATAAACGAATAAATCGAATGGTGTTACCAGAATATGTCAATTTTATTATTTATATTTAAATAAAAAAGAAAAAATGTGTGCAGATTTTTTCTTCCGTTGCAATTAACGTTTCTTGACAACATTTAAAGTTTAAAAATTGCAGCAAATGTTTAGAAGAGTTCAATAAGAAATACAAAATTTTGCATCTAAAGAAATACGAAAACCACGTTTTCAACAAGAATAGGTATTTTAGGAAATAGGAACATCTTCTATTATATAAATAGCCTTAAATAAATTTTGTGGAATCACTCACTTTCGCATTTCAAAAGCAAGAATATCTGTGGTTACAATATTAATACTAAAATGTTAATGTTCACGTTTTAAAGCTTAAAATTCAAACTTTAAATTGGAGGTAAAATCATAAAAATCCATTGCATAGTTTTCGCGTTATCCGCCATAATAATGAAAATAACAAATTTTACTAACATTGAAAGCACGAGTAGGCAACATTGATACTCAATATTCAGGCCCATTATTAGTTTTTGTTCATCGGTGTGCTTTTAAGAGTATTTCTAAATTATTCTCGATTTAATAGGCCTTCTAATCTTGGAAATAAATGGATACCACACTTGCAGATGTTGCTCAAGTTGTTACACTACTGCAACAAGGAATAAGCCAATGTGCTGTGGCCCGTCAGCTCCATCTAAGCCAATTATGTGCATCAAAGATCTACAACACGTTCAGGGAAACTGGGAGAGTTTGTACGAACGCCAAAATCTAGATGTCACCACCGGTGTACCACGTAGAGATATGAAAGATTCATCGCAATGACTTTTCTCCAAAATCGTCATTTGACTTGAAATGGTATAAAGAAGAATTGCTAGTGAATAAACAGGTAGGAGACGACTTCAAGAAGCAGACTATATCCCGAAATGACCTGCGACGGCACCGAAGTTGACTGCAAATCACCGACAAGCTCGACCTCGATTTTCTCTATAGCGAACTACGATTGGGAAGTTAAGCAATGCAGGTGAATTATGTTCTTGGATGAGTGCAGAATGAGTCTGCATAGAAGTGATCGTAGGGGCAGAATGCACAGACGACCTGGCGAGCGATTTGAACAATACTGTTTTTTCGAAACCGTGACTCATGGGGAAGGGTCTTGTAAGATACATTCAGGCATTTCAATTATAGGAAAAGTGGGTTTTTGTTAATTTTGGTGGTCGAGGGTAGGTTTGACTGCGGATTGACACATCTCCGATATTCTGCTGCATCACCTCGTTCCTTGTGTTGGATGTATTGCCAGGAATTCCGTACTAAAGCATGATAACGCTGGATGCAACACTGCGCGGGGAACAGTGGGATTCCTTAGGGAAGTTGGTAATGCCACGATGGACTAGCTAGATGAGCTTAAGTGAGCTTAAGTGAAGGTTTAGAGCCAGAAATTCAGTTCCTAAAATAATTAAGTAACTTAAAGCGGCACTGGTAGACGAATGGGAAAGAATACCGCAAGAGACAGACAAGAAACGCATCCAGGTAAATGATAAATCGTTTAGAAGCTGTAATTAGAGATACGGTGGGCAATTCAAGATAACAATAAATTACGCTTAATTTCGTTTAAAATGTAAAATTTTCGAGGTACTTCTTGTTTTAATTTCACTTTATTTTTCCTTGCATGCTTCAACTAGGAAGATTATCTCTTAAAATGCCAAAGTGATTGATATGTCTTTAACCTTAATTTAAAGCTTATGGTTGCAGCTTTTTAACGATACCATAAACTTTCATGTGTGTCAATTACATTAGGAGCAATTACTGTCTTTACATGAAGGAACAGAGTGATTCCGTTTTTTTTTAGCTCGCAAGTTTATATTCAAACAGACAAAGAAAAAGTTTTTTTTTATTCATAAATAAAACAAGCTCAATTTTTTATGAATTCATAAAATTTTACTCGTTGGTATTTTGTTTTCGTAAAATTTACTGTTCTAATAAAATAATGAGAAGGACTAAAACTTAAGGGAGTCTGGCCACACTATTGACCAATAAAATAAACTCCAGACCAGACCCAGACCAAAAGACAATGCCGCGGCAAAAGAGACATGACGATTGTGTTTTGTGTGAGCTTTTGGGACGAAAACAACTCCATTTGGAGGAGTAGGAGTGTCTCTCTTGTTCAATGTAAATAATAAAAGAAAAAAATGTGTTTGCTCCCAGACACTGTCGGATCGGTATACAATTAGGTCTTGCAGTCTACTGCAAGCAGGTTCTATACTGCTTACTTATGAATATGCGACAGCATTAGACACTGCACTCTGGAACGGATGCATACACCAGCGCGTACCTATGTCTGTCATCGTCTACAGGACTAGAAGAGTATCCCTGGAGGGATGAATATAGGCTTCAGTTCAAGCTACTGGATAGAAGACACTTCGTGTCTGACCCAATTAAATTTTTTACAACGAAAAATTGTAAGTGGAAGAAGAGACAACAGAGTGAGACTGTGACATACCTGGTTTTTTGGTGGTAAGGGGGTGTCTATAAAAACTGTTTTCATTTACTATTTTTTCTCCTAGACGGTGGTTCTAAAATTTAAAAAATGCAAGTGGCTTGTGACAGGAAAAAATTTTATCTATAGCCTATCACTGCGATGACACGGAACTGGTGCTAGATATGATTCTATTAATTTTTTTTACTCCCATTGCAAGAGGGTTGATTCGTTATTGCTTGTAGATTCAAGGCACTGAAATAATGGATTTTTGTTTCGATTTTATGCACATAATATAGGATTTCAGCAGTTTAGAGAACAATCCTGTATTAGGAATGTTGGGTGTCGCATAAATAGTGTAAAAGTCAAATTGCACATTAAAAAAGTGTGTAGAGTATAATGTGTTAACGAATTTAAGAAAAAAAATTAAAAAAATTAATTTTAGTGGCACAACAGCTCATGAAAGACTAGGGTCTAGTGACTTACAACTCTCAACCATTCCTGTGTGCGTGTCTGCATCATAAATAGAGAGGACCTACAGTTTATTTGCGAATCTGAACGGTTAAACTGAGCGGTACTTTTCTATGATAAGAGATACTCTTGGAGGTTTTGTCAATTCCTGGCAAGAGGCGGTCCCACGCACTAACACATCATGCCGATGCCATAACTACCTACTGCGTGTTTACGAATGTCTTATGGACGTAGGTATTACTAACTGAACACAATGCGACGGAGCCGCAGCCGGAGTCACAGCAGAACAGAAACATCTGTCAAAATAATAAATTCACACAAAATCAATACTACGAGCACAATGGAATGCAACTGTAGACTCAGCGGCAGTCGGAGCCGCAATGGTTCACCAACTTTTAACTTTTCACGTGCAGCACTTTTGACGTTTCAAATTGTAGGAAGAAAAAAAAACAATTGCTTGTGTCGTAAAGAAATTGTGCTTATCTTTGTCGCGAAAATGTTAGCAAACAGGAAAAATAAAAAAATATGGATTCTGAACCCTTGCATAACAATATTATTTTGTTTTTCTTTAAAATGTTTAAAAAGCTGTACAGAGGGGAGAGATCTCCCCTCTTTTTTTGGCACAGAAATTATTTCCTGTACCATTAATTGTGTGCGAAAAAGTGACATTTGGACTCTATCTGTGCTTGTATTTGTTGTTTCTTTCATCATGACATTGCTTTCTGTGATTTTTATGCGTTTGTGTTTATTCTTTGTTTTTGAAAATGGTGACACTTTCAAGGGTTAATTTTTCGTTATGGTTTTTGTTTTGTATCAGCGTACTAGGCTTAAGAATAATGTGATGACGAAGTCAAATAATAACGGGTGGTTGGCTTGAAAAATTAATTATAAATTAAAAAGAAAAATTAAATTTATGTTTTTTTAATTCGATATTTCAAATGCTGATATACGATTTATTTTTCAAAATTCAATTTTTAATTCCACATTAATAAATACTAAAAATATGGTACGCTATAATTTTTTCTTTTGAAAAATGTTTACAATTTTTTTTTTTTTTTTTTTTAATTTCAAAAATTGTTCAAGCTGTGAGAACGATTTTTAAAATTTGGTCTCATAAACAAAGATTTGTCTGAGGATGAGAAGTCAGGTGTTGTACAGTATGTTGCTCTAAAAACAATTTCATAAGTTTTTTTAAATGCAAGCTAATTTCTAATCAAATAATATCCTGATTTAGATTTTTAACAATTCTTCAGTTTAACCTGTAAGTTCCATACATATTGAGCCTTCTCCGCCAGATTATCGTAAGCGCTACACAAAAAGAGAGCATCGTAAGCGACTTATTGGTTTTTATTTGGTCAGCAATGAAACCAATTATGCCAAATTTTAGCATTGAATATTATGGGCAGTACTGTTACTGAAAGTTGAAAAAAGGTCTGATTGCTTTTAGTGTTCAGGAAAAAAATAAATAATGAGTTTTATGACACCTCTTAACTCTTAACCATTCCTGTGTGCGTGTCTGCAGGAATGGAGGGGACCTACATTTTATTGCCGAATCCGAACGGCTAACGAGCGGCACTTTTCTGTGACAGGAGATACTCTTGGAGGATTTGTCAATTCCTCGCAAGAGGCAGTTGCCGTTTTATATTTTTAAATAAATAGGTGGCGAGGCTGGGGATCGAACCTTAAACCTCCGGCATGACAGTCCATCGCACTAACCATCACGCCACGGCTACTACTATACTAATGAGTTTTATGTGAAATTCGAAAATTAGCGCTTACGATAATTTGGCGGAAAGAGTCTATTGTATATGTTCCACATAGGTGCTATTTCGTTCATTTTTGTATATTCACAAAAAAGATAGGTACCACCTTAAATTTAAATTATGTTTTTGGCAGGTGGCATAAAATAAAAGCCGTCATAAATAGTTTATTTCTGCGAAAATTAAATAAATATGTCCATATTTATTCAGGCTTTAAAACAGCAGTCTGGAACTATAAAAGGTCAAGTACGTTCGATCCAGCCCTGCACTATGTTTTATAATGGGTTCCAAAATGGCCCTGCGTGACCTTTATTTTAAAGGTTCAATCAAATAATAACAAATTTATTGAGCTGCTTTCAAATGAATAATCTTATGTTAAATAGTCTTGTTTTTAAACTCCAAAAATTGTTCGCTAACAGAACAACATCCTATCAACATGGACATTTCATCTCGAATAAGTCATTAACGACCCTAACACTTCCTTTTATTGGAGCTTCAGTCATTCATTCACCTTGACACACGTCGATGCCCCGATGGGACAAAGTGCCTAAGTAAACGACCGAGACTGCGTACTGCTGGATGAAATAATAATAATTATTTTAATCACTCTCATGATGATGATACACAAGTCCTTTTTCCTCGCAGTTGTCGACATAATATATTTTTTTTTTTTTTTGAAAAGTAGGCCTTTCATCAAAGAGACAGACGACCGACGTGTCAAATATGCCTGAGGGGGTTGACTGACTATGATCTCCTAACATTTCATTCGAAATGGCTGAAGCAACGTGTGAATGAAAAGGGTGGGTTCCCACTAAGCAACGCCTTTCTTGGGTAATATTTTTTGTTTATCCCATAGACGAGCCTACGCCTTTAAACTCCCAGCTTCAATTCCCATTTGTGGAAATATCCTTTCCCCACAAAACTAGATTTGTAAGAAAATAAAAAAAAAAAAAAAAACACTACCACCTCACTACACCACCACACAACACCACCCCAGCCAATGTGTAATTGGGGAGACGGCAGTTTAGGGTGGCAATACCTACCTCACATTCCCCCAGCCAGGGTGGGTGTGAATTGTATGTCACTGCTGAAGTGCTCGCATTTGCGTTGATGCCTCCTCATCCCAGCAAAAGGGTGCCGAGTTTTAAAACGCATTGGAGGGAGAGTGGGTGGAGTTGCCCTTTGGGAAATTCACATAGCATAGCGCTTCGGGGTAACTGAATGCACCCATGTTTGGTTTGTTCATTCGCTGATGTTGCAAGGATTCACTTTTTTTTCCATATTGTTATTTTTTTGCAAATTTACCTACATACATACAGAAATGCTTGTATTTTCTAAGGAGGACTCCAGTTTAACGATATGAGCTATAAACTACAAGAGATAGGACCAAATAAGTGCATGATAAGCATTTAATTAAAAATGAAAAATTAATTAGTATTTGATCTGGAGGAGAGCATCTTTAGAATGTCATTCATATCCTTTTGTGGGTAAAATTAAATCCACATCAGTTTGTAAGTGGAATTTGGAGAGCTTAGAATGTCTTGTACATCATCTAAATAGCTTTTTAAGACTTCTTCTCGTATTGCATATGAATGCATGAATGAATAATAATTGTAAAATATGGGATTTTATTTTTTTTTTTTTTTTTTTGTAGAGGATTTTTTATTTCTTCACTTTTATTTTATTTCTTAATGAATCAGTTTGAGGTAATGAACGGATGTATTTTTTTAATATAAAAAATTTAGAAAAATAATTGTATTTTCAGCTAATTATTCATATATATATGTATAATATTTTGAAAATATTTGGAACTTTAAATGTTTATAGGTCATTTGCTGAAACGGAACTTAAATATTTAAGTTCAACATAAGAGCTTATGTGACAGTTTACGCTGAGGAAAAAGTGAAACAAACGCGTTTAAGTTGAACATAAATATTTAAGTTTCGTTTCAGCAGATAGGCCTAAGTTATATATTTTTATTTATAAGTAAGCCAACCTGGTAAAATAATTGGACAGGTCTACCTAATAAACAGTAAAATTCGTCAAAACACGTCGGTTTTATTGGACAAAGTTTTTTTTATCTCGTCATTACAAAAATAAGTTACTGCGGTGGTTTGGTTTAGGAAAAAACCTCATCTTTGGAAAGGATATTTTTTTCCGTTTTTAAAATATATTTATTTATGTTTTTACTTGTCATGTTCAAGAAGAGATTTCGCTACGTCAAACAGTGGGGGCTCTGAGATCTCATTGCCTACTAATCGTCACGGTATTGGTCCAGTCTCGTATAACTGACTCGTCCCGGTCTCATTTTGTTACAGAAATGCCGTGTCTTTCTGTATTTTTTTGGATGAAAAATCAAATAAAGTTAAAATCTAGAATCGCTAAATTATTTTTTTTATTTTCTTTTGCCAAGATCACCTAGAGCGCTGAAACTCTCGATAAATTTTCTGTCATTTCAGTCTCGTCTCTCGTCCCTGGTGGATGTAGACTAGGGTGATTCATTTCCGCAATTTTTTTTCTCGGTGATCAAGCTAAATTTTAATCTACATGTAGAAACGAAAATTCTCACCAAGATTGAGCTCTTAGTTCCAATTTTAAGCACTTACAATTTTTATATGAAATTTTCCCATATAAAATGCACGTAAAAAACATTGGTTTTTTTTTCAAATTTCTAATGCTTACACATCTTTTATCATATTGGGAATCAGTTTATTGGACCGTACGAAGAATTTCACGCTCTTTAAAATTGCATTAGTGTTTTTTTGTGTTTTTAATTAGATTTAATTTGCTGAATTTTATTCAAAATTGTAATTTTTAAAATTAACTTTTCAAAAACTATTTACTAAAATAAATAAAATTATTTATGTAAAAGAATGGGTTTACCATTGTAAGTGTTGCAATTGTTTTTTAATGACTAGTTGGTTTTTGAAAAATTTTACCTCTCGAGTAAACAGGTGGAAATAAACCTACCTCCCATACGATTTTTATTTTTTCTCCACCCTAACTACAAGCCTCAAAATTCTGACACATCTTATGCAAAACAGAAAACACCCTGTTAACTGGTTATATGGTCTGTTATTTATTTGGTTTTTTATTTATGTCACACGTACTTAAAAGTAGCTAAGTAAGAAATTTTCTCCCTGTTTCAAAAAATCCAATTAACGAGTTATATAAATAGGTACCTATTACCTATTCCGTTTTTTTTTTTTAATCATTTACCCCAAATGCTGAAGGAGCGGGCCCCTGTTCGGAAAAGTCGTAGATCCGGCGCTGACAAGTAGGTATACAGGTACACTGATTCAGCACGATATCTATACCGTATCCGAGAAAAGGTTATTACTTATTAGTGTCTGTTCCATTTTGTAAGAACTATTTGGTCGTGTTGTAGAAACAGATAAAACCATTCGAAAATTGTAAACCATAAACTAGTTTGAAATCATCAAAAAAGATCAAAATCTGAACACAAGATCAGTGGTGTATTCAGGTTTTCTGCCGCTCTGGGCTATTTAAAATCTGCCGCCCCTCTTCTTTCATCACCAACAAGAATTTCATCACATCCTTGACATAAAATATTAATCGAAGAAACTAATAACACTTTCCCTTCACTTTTCGGGTGCTGCTGCTTGTACTTGAAGTTGCAGCTATTCAGATTGTATGTGTTTATTAGCTGATAAATTACATAAATTAAGTAATGAGATCTAAAAGTACACCAAGTTCTAAGTTTATGAAGGGTTTATTATCAAATATTTTAAGTAGAGTAATATCGTAATAACTCCAAATTATAAGAGAAATTTCTTATTAATTGATAACTGACTAAAATTTGGTATGTTTACTTGGCAAGTTTTCAAAACATTTTGAATGTTGAATAATCAGATGAAAAAAAAAACTTGCCAAGTAAACATACCAAATTTTAGTCAGTTATCATTAAATAAGAAATTTCTCTTATAATTTGGAGTTATTACGATATTAATCTACTTAAAATATACTTGGCGTAATTTTAGATCTCATTACTTTTCACGACTGACTTGTTACATAAAGGTTTTTTTGTATACACGGAGAACTTGGCTCTTTTTTAACATTTATGTTTTTGGTGTGATTTCACTACTTTTTGCAAAGGATTTTTTTTAACACAAAATCTTAAATTTTCAATTTTCGAATGCACCTGAGGTCCAACACTCTAACTAATTATCATTGTACAGCAAAAAATAATAATTCTATGAAAGTGGGTGGATGCCACGCCCCCTGAATGATAAACCCAAAATTTTTAAGTTTTCCTGAGCATGAATAATGAATCCTACCTCTCTACCGAAATTCATAATTCTACAACAATCAGAAGTGCTTCATATAACTGACAACACTTCTGAGAAAGCGGGTTGATACAACGCCCCTGAATGTCAAATGTCAAATATCAAATTTTAAATTTTGTTCTTTGCATGGATTGGAAGCCCTATCGCTCTACCAAATTTCATCATCCTATAACAATCAGATATAGTTCTAAGAAAGTGGGTGGATGCCACGCCCCTAAATGAAAAATCTCAAATTTAATTTTTGTTTTCCTTACACACATTGCAAGCTCTACCTCTATACAAAATTTCATCATTCTGCAACAATCAGAAAACAATTTCAGGAAGTGGGTGGATACCACGCCCCCATATACGGAAAATCCAAAATTTTCGATTTTTTTCTCTGTATATAGCACAAGGCCTACCGTTGTGCGAAATAACAAGATTCTATGGTGTCGGGAAGTGCTCCATGCAATTGATAACTATTTTCAGAAAAGTAGGTCGATGCCACGCCCCCTGAGTGATAAATTTTAAATTTTAATTTTTTTCCTCTGTACAAATTGTAAGGCCTTCCGCTCTACCAAATTTTATCATTCTACAACAATCAGAAGTGCTCCATATAATTGATAGCAATTGTGTGAAAGAGGGCGGATACCACGCCCCCTATATGGAAAATCCCAAATTTTGGAGTTTTTCCTTTGTATACACCACAAGGCCTACCGATGTGCGAAATTACAAGATTCTACGATCTACGGTGTCTAGAAGTGCTCCATAATTTTGATGATCTGTCAGTCAGTCAGTTACGGTTTTCGCGATTTTTGACGTCCTATATCTCAGGAACCACTAATGCTAGGAAGTTGAAATTTGGTGAGGCACCTGTACTTGCCTAGCTTAGCAAATATGGTGAGTTTGAAGTTTCTGACATTATTTTTTCCGAAGTTAGAGGGGGGTCGAAAAGCGCTTGAGTTTGTTCCTGTAGTAGTGCCGAGAACTTAACTGGGCACTACCGTGCCCTTTGATATAGTGTGGTCGTATATCTGGGGGAAGTTTAGAAATCAATATCACATCTGTTAATAGCAGCAGCTGTGGAGATGGTAATTCGCTGTTTAAAAAAAAACCATTGGTCATATCTTGAAAGAAGAGTTTTATAAATTAAATTCATTAAAATAGCTTTTTTAAAATAACTTTTTTAATCGTAATAAACCAACTTAACGTAAAAAACAATGTAGTAGAATTTGTTAAAAATTCAATGGTCGTAAATGGTAAACACACTGTCTAACTTTAGACAGTCGTCCAAGTTTTAAAAAATCCTTTCTAATCTTTGCTGAAGTGATCTAACTTTTTATCTTACTTTAGGAAACGTAATCAATTGTCTAAACCTTGACAAATGTAATATTTTTTTTATTAAATAAAGCATATTTCTTACATATTTCGAAATACTTAGACATAGTTTAAACAGTCAAAAATCTAATTAATACGACCACAATAATATAAGAAAAGTGTGTATACGCCCGAGCGTACCACTATTTTTAGTTGAATGACTTTTAAAAATTTTGATAAAATTTTTTGTGGGTAATATTGTAGAAATGGTCGCATTTTGGTAAAAAAAAATACCAAAAACTGTTGCTAACGGTACCTGCCATAGAACATTTTTTTTTATTTTATTTTCGACTTTCTCGTTAACGGCTTAACACATATGGACAAAATTTTTGCTCTGAAAGAGGTCTTTTTAGGATTGAATAATATTGCATATAATGTATATGTATATGTATAAGGATTTTTAAAAACATAATATTTTTGGGTTTAAGAAAAGAACCATTTTTTATTATTATTGTTTATTGTATTATTCATACTAGAATGTCAGTTTATTAGACTAAACCATTCTTTATTCCATCAATTTCATTGATTTTTTTGAACAACAACAACAACAACTTAAAGGCGCTACCACCAATTATTTACGAATTAATTTTAAGTAGGTATTTTAATTCGTTTTATTTTTGTTTGGCTGGAGATATACATAGCTATTTCAAGGGGAGCCAAGCCAAGCCTTTTAGTGGTGCGAGCTTTAATTAGAGCTGTGTCCATCGTGATTGATTCGGTCTTTGTGACCCGTTCATCAAAATGAACGATTGATTGCAATCACAGTAAACCGAAACAATCAATTCAAACAACAATCATTTGAGCTTTTGAATAAATGACCGACGACGCCCGTACATACATATGTATGTTTCGTTCATTCCACTCATTCTCAATCACATTGGCACCTGTCAAAATAATAGTGTTCCAGTGATCCCAGTGCGTCGGCCGTGACACTAGGTTATATCCATCTCCTAAATCGATTAGAGTTCTCCGTGTTCCAGTGATCCCAGAGCGTCGGCCGTGACACCAGGTAATATCCTCCTCCTAAATCGATTGGCGTACTCCGTTTTTCGATCCGACGTACAAACATTTTGGCACATTTGACACCTGTCAAAATAATCGTGTTCTAGTGGTCCCAGAGCGTCGGCCGTTAAACTAGGTAATATTTACCTCCTAAATGGATTGGCGTACTCCGTTTTTCGATCCGACGTACAAAAATGATGGCACATTTGACACCTGCCAAAATAATCGTGTTCGCCTTGTAAAATGATTTGATTGAGAAGGACTAGAACGACCGCAACGTACCTATATCGTTCATTTGAACGATTAGAATTGGGATCCATTGGTAGAAGCTACGGATCACATTCACAAAGACCGAATCAATTTGATTGACATAGTGAATGATTTAATCTTTGACCATAATGATTGAAATAATGATTGATTGAAAAGATCGAATCTTTGAAGTAATCAATCATTGATTAATTCGATCTTTGAAAATGAACGATTGACACAGCTCTAGCTTTAATCCAATTTTATTATGAAAAAATTTCTACATTTTTTTTTTTTGAAAAATCAATATTTTGAAAACGGGCTAATGAATTTTATTGAAATTATAATTTTAGGAGCATTTTATAAAATACTTAAAAATGCCATACCAGATTTTTTTTTATTGCAAGCATTTTTAAATCTATATTTATTAGGCGTTTTTCTTTTTTAGTTCAGAGCAGTTCAGAGCTGAGCCTGAACTGTCAAACAAAAATGTTGTGTTTCTTTTTGAGTTCAGAGCGCTCAGAGCTTGGAGTTTGTGTTTCTTTTTTCGTTCAGAGCGCGTTCAGAGAGTTCTTTATGAGCTCAGAATAAAATAACCGAGCAGACGGAGTAAAACACTGAGCGCGGCCAAGTTCATACAGTTTCCATGTAATTTGACAGATATGGCAATTAATTGCTCAGTTGTGTTTCATAATTAAATCGGAGTGCTCTGAACATACTCTGCTCAGAGTTTACTCCGTTCGTTCAGAGTCTACTCAGTGCTCTGCTCTGAACAAACTCTGAACTAAAAAAGAAAAACGCCTATTATACGAAATTATTTTATTTTTTAACCGTTCACTCCAACGACTTTTAAATTTTTTTTCTGAATGAATTCAATTTTTTCAAGAATTCAGACGGGCGGCGCGGCAGCACGGTGGCATTCTCAATTTTTAGGTTGAAAGATTTTAATTACTTTTTGTTTTATCAATTTAAAGGACGTTCTTCATATAATTCTTTTCCTTATTCTATAATTTTAAATTTAAATAAATAAATTAATTAAATTAAGACTTCGCGAGTACTATAGGTCTGTTTTATATTTTTATATTCCAAAAAGTGAGCGGATTTCATGGACATTATTTCAACTTAAAGTTCTCTGCCTCTAACAGAAAAATACCCTTTAAATATGTACCTGTTGTTCAAATAGGGCTCTAGAATATTCAAGGATATTCTTTCATGTCTAGCATTTTCTTCGACACATAAGAAATAGAAGTTTTAACCGATTACATGCTAAAAATATTTTATTCCTTTGATTCGTTTTCATTTGCATCTAAATCTGTGGATGGACAAAAAAATTAAAAGGGAATAGATTTCTATTAAAATTTCCAAAATGAACAAAATTGTAACATAACAATGCCAAAGTCCAACCAACTGCTCTTTTCCCCATACATAGGGTATTTAAAAAAAAAAAAAAAAAAAAAGGAAGAGATTTTCCTTTGAGCGACACTGAATGGATTTGAAAATTCCAAACACAACTTTAATTTACAATAACAATCGATTCATCGAGACGAAGAAAGTATCCAAACTTAAAACCCATCATCCAAGGATCCTTTGATTTTATTGAAAGGCAATAGAGAGCAGAGAGAAGGAGGAGAAGATGGAATTCGAATCGAGTTCGAGTCGAGTAGCCTCTTTTGTATATCAATGGTATAAAAATACCTAAGAAAACACTTCGTCAAACATTTCCTTGGTACATTGGTAATCGCCACTCTGTAGACTCCAACTGGACATACAGAACGATTTGTTTTTTTTTCCTATTCCATTTGTGGACTACAGGGCCAGGATATTTGCAATCTTTTTGCTTGCAGAGGGAAGGAGCAGTGTAACCACGAGGCACGAATTCTATTTAAAACTATTCTCATTGAATCGTGATTTTCATTTGATCAATGGTATTTGAGTATTGAGATGAACTATAAATTCTGGTTTTGTGAGATCTGAGATATTCTACCAACTATTGATACCTTAAGGTTTGCATCAATAGAAAAAAGAATTTTAAACTAATATTTTAGATTCTGTAAATACCGTGTTTTATTGGGGTGAGTTTATGTCCACTTAAGCATTTCTAAACTTTAATGCATCTAAAAATCCCACGGTAGAAAATTTTTTGTCAAAAGCCGTGTTCCTTTGGAGGTTGCGAAATACTCATGAGCAGGTACTTTGCTAGATATATTCTCAATAGTACGCAAAGAAATGCGCTTTGCTAATAGAATCTACTTAAAAAAATGTCATTTAACGGTTGTCAGATGCGTAGCTACTCTGCTCGCCTACTTGCACATGCGAGCATGAAATGATGGTAGTACTTACTCATCTCATCTACTTATGAGTACTTTTCCACCCTTAAAGAAAGACTATTATAACCAGAAATAGGATTTTTCTTTAAAAAAAAACATTTTGCTTTACTGTCAAAATATTTAGGTAATTAAGAGGGTTTTTCAGTTTCTAAAAAAAAATCACCCCAGTTTATTCCTCAGGTACACTACAAGCAGATCAGATTCTAACTCTCTAAAAATACTTAAGTCATAAGGCAAGTTCAAGAAAATGAGATCTCAGAGATGCTGTCAAAACTCTGAGAAAACAAAAACTTTGGATTCGTTTGCTCACTTTTTGACGTTGATAAATCTGTGAGATCTCATTTTTCTGAACACGCCAATAGTTATGTAGTTTTTAAATAATTTGAATCCTATACAAAAGTGTCTGTTAGATCTATTAGATATTTACATACTAGACTGATTCAAAAAAATTAAAATGTCTTCGATTTTTATTGCCACTAGCTTTTTAAGTGTAGTAGCCGTGGCGTGATTGTTAGTGCGATAGACTCTCATGCCGGAGGTTTAGGTTCGATCCCCAGCCTAACCACCTAATAATTTTTAAAAGTAAAATGGCTACTGCCTCTTGCGAGGAATTGTCAAAACCTCAAAGAGTATCTGTTGTCATAGAAAAGTGCCGCTCACGGGTATGGTATGTTTCGCCAGAATTGTTTGGCAAATTAACGTTTCGCGGTGGTACATTTCGCCGTTTCTAGATAGCTGTAAGTCTTTCAGTTTTTGAGAAAAACAAAAATTATGAACACTACTACTTTCTTAGAAATTTTTTCTAAAGAACCTTTACCCCCCTCCTGTCTAAAGCTCGCGGCTCTGGACTGGGAACTTTCAGTATATTATACCTGAGCATCACTCCTAACTTATGAAAAAATAATCCAGACTACATGGTTTTTCCTTCGTTGGCAAAGTGACGGTTTTACAAGAGAAATAATTTTCTAAAAAAGTAGTAGTTTCCATAATTTTTGATTTTTTCAAAAACTAAAAGACCTACAGCTACAGTGGTGTGAAAAACATTCCGGATTTTTTTGGTAAACTGCATTGATTGTTGGTTTGTGATATAAAAATGAAAAAATCAAATGTTTGCAATTTTTTCCCATTTTTATTGATCAATTTTATTATTTGAAACAAAAACCATAGAACTTTATCCACCAAAACAAAACAAAATTCAAAAATTAAAGTTAATTCAAAATTTTAATGTGACAAACTAACCGGATTTTATTTTTTTGCAATTAACTTTTATTATTTATTTAATATTTTGTCCAGTAACCCCTGTTTTTTATCACAGCTCGGCATTGACTGGATTAAATTCTCGAAAACAGAAGCAGGAATATTCTACCATTCATTTTTCAAAGAAGTTGTTGACGTGTGCTTTTTTTCCCCAACCCGCCTTTTTAAAATGGCCCACAAGTTTTCTATTGGGTTTAAATCGGGTGATTGAGATGGCCATTCCAAGACACGAATATTTTTAGTTGCAAACCACTCTTTTAGCAGTTTTGAAGAATGTTTGGGGTCATTATCCTGCTGAAAAACCCAACGCAGAGGCATTTCTTCCTCTTGCGTATGGAAGCATTACTGACTCCAAAATGTCCCTATATTGAAATCGGTCCATAATTCCTATGATTTGGTGTATAGGACCGCAGCCTGCTCCTGAAAAAACAGCCCCAAACCATCACCGAGGCTCCACCGTGCTTTACTGTAGGGAGTACATTTGCAGGCTTTAATCGCGTAACTTTTGAGCCCCTCACTGTCCTTGCACCATCGGAGTAAAATAAGTTGAATTTGCTTAAAGACCGGTTAAGATGATTTTTTGCAAATTCAACCCTGGGTTAAATGTTTTGATTAGGAATTTTAAGTCTTTCCCAAATACCTTTTACGGATTACCTTTTTTTACGATGTTAAGCAGTAAAAAGAGGTTTTTTAGCTGGTCGAAATGCAAAAAGACCGAAATCTCTTAAACGCTTCCTGACCGTACTTAGCCCTATGAGAAGATCAAGTTCATCACAAATTGTCTTTGAAGTCGCAAAAGGGTCTTTAAGTACGAAATTCTTTATGCGCCTATCAGTTTTAATTGTTTTTTTTGCGAGGGCGTCCACCAAAATGATCTGCTTCTACTGATTTTCCACTTTTAAATTTTTTAATAATGTCGCAAACCGTTGACGTTGGAATTTTTAAGATTTCAGCGATTACTTTTTGTTTTATACCGGCTTGGAACTTTTCTATTATTTCGTATCGAATCGCGTTGCTATAACGTGTTTTAGCCATTTTATGCACTATATATTCAACTTACACAGCTATAAACTTGTAAAAACGTTTTAATCTACGGCTTGAGTCAAAAGAATCGAAAAAACCGTTACTTTAACATCGAGACTCGCAATCTTCTTGAAATCCGGTTAGTTTTGCACAGGCATGTTACTGAGTAACTTTATAAAATAATTTTTTTTTTATTGTTCTTGTCATCGTAGCATTAAATTTTTAAGGTTATTATCAACTCTTCTCATACTGTTTACAAATTATTAAAAAACTTATGGAAAGTTGTTAGTTTTCTACTTGGTATTAAGAAAATCATTACTATGGGAAAAAATCCGGAATGTTTTTGGCAGCACTGTATATCTAGTTTTTAGCGTTCGACTAAGAATTAACAACGGCCATAAATACTGAACTAAAATTTAGCACTTAGTAACAAAAAATTTTGAAAATAAAATCATTATACATTTTTTTTTTCAAAACTTTAAATTTAAGTTCAATTTTTTTATAACCTGCTTAATAAAAAAAACTTATTTTAGCAACAAAATAAAAGAATAGGTACTCGGATTTTCAAAAACCTATAGTGTTGTATTATAGGTACTTCCATTGATTTTAAATAATTATTAATGCACTTTACGTCAATGCTTTAGAAAATGGTCCCTCCCTTATAAAAAGGGGGACATAGATCCCCCTATCATAAACGATTTTTTTCTTAGTACATGTCTGAAAATTATTTAACAAAGTCATGGTCAGTAACTTGGAAAAATCCATTATACTTTTTACCTTTAAAGAAACAGTATTTTTCATAGTGAATGCCAACACTGTAGCAAATAAATTAAATTAGGAAATTCTAACCCTCGTCACCTGTTTTAACTCCATAAACTCCCTTCCAAATCATCAATGAAATAATTTTGAATACATATACTTATTTTTTCTGTTATTTCTAGATAAAATTGATCTATAAACACTAAATTTTGTAGGCTAATGACCGATTTTTTAGATTTCTTGACATTTCTCCACCCCGCATCATCCTTAGTGTTGCTCCAAGCGAAAATATAAATATTACATTTTTTGTAGGAAATTTAATTTACTTTAATTCCTTGGTTCAGACTTTTTCAGTTAAGCCCTTGGTTTCCGAAATATTCGCGAAAAACTAAAAAAGGGGACCTTTAACCCCCTCTCCAGGCTTAAGCTCGCGGCCCTGGGCTGGCGACTTTTGGTATGTTAGACCTGAGGGTCACCCCTACCACTTAAAAAATAACCTAGACTACACGGTTTATTTCATTTATTTTATGATTTTAGGTCTTCGTTGACTGGACTACAAGGACCGATGGATGGTATGACTTTTTCGAACTTATCCATCATCGCAGCGGTAATTTTGATTAAAACCTCAATTTTTTTTTAAAGAAACAAATACCTGCCATATACAATAAGGCTAGTAGAAATCAAACTTACTTATTTTTTTGTTTAAATCAAAATATTGTAGAAAAAGGTTTTTAGGTTTTTATGTATAAAAAAAATGTGCAGCATGAAACATTTGGTGCGAATCTGTGACAACTGTATAATGTACCAAAATTCTCATCGCAGCAAGGTTAGGCACTCTTATATCTCATTAATCACCATGTTAATAAATTTAAAAAGAAGTCATCGTCATCGTTCTGAATGTTTCGCGTTGGTTTGACAGAGCCTTTAATTCTTTTAAAAACTGGAGGCTAATGAGGTGCAGGAACATAAGGCCCAGGGACATAAGGCCCAATTTTTATTTTTGGGGCTTATGTCTCACTTGACTAGGACATAAATCCGAAATTGAATTTGGGTCTTAAGTCCCATCGAAATGAGACCCAAGCCCCAAAAATTTTTTGTTAAAAATGGGACATAAATCCCAAATTTTTTAGAAGCATAGAAAAGTAAAAGGATTTCGCATTTCAATACAATAAAGAACTTTTTGGTGTTTTATTTAAATGAAAATGAAAAGGAAAAACAAACGGCACGAGTACGATTACTCAGGCACCGCAAAAAAATAACGGATTTTCGTAGAGGGGTTTAATGCAGTCTTTTCATACTATGGGTATGGGAAGAGGCCGGTGGGGGTGGGGGGTCTAGCACCCAAGAAAAAGAAACTTTGCATACACCCAACCTCACACCTACCCCAAATCCTATAGTGGCCCAAGTAGATGGGTTGCAGTAGCATACCCCCCCCCAGTAGCATACGCGGCGTATAAACAGTGAGGTATGTATGAGGGGCATGCAGTCCCCTGCAACCCCCTTTACTTGGCCACTATAGGATTTGGGGTAGGTGCAAGGTTGCGTGTGTGCAAAGTTTCCTTTGCATTTAAAGAAACTGGATTTAAACAAACTTTAAACCCTGCATGAGGTTATTATTTAATGGATTTTAAATAAACTTTTATGGTCTTGAAATGATCCAAGTTTTATCATTCTGAAATTCTTAGTGGGACATAACCCCCAACATTTTTGTTTGGGGCTTGGGTCCCATTTGGTGGGACTTAAGGTCCAAATTCAATTTCGGCTTTATGCAGTCCTACTCAAGTGAGACATAAGCCCCAACTGAGACATAAACCCCAAAAATAAAATGTCAAAGTGACAAATGAATTTTTCAAAATGATTGAAAATATTTTTATTAAAAATAGGTATATAACCGAAAATTAAGCATGCATATGTACATATATGTATGTATATGATTGAAAAAAAAAACGTAAATTGCTAATTAAGGATCGTGAATTAAGCCAACTGTATTTACAACTAAAGCGCAACAAAGAAATGCCAATTTAATTTTGCCCGATAATGGTGATCCGGAAAAAACATTTTCTGGTTAATTGTTTTGCTTTCAAATAAAATTTTTTAGAAAAATAAATTTTTGGATGAATAGCCAAAGAAGCTGGTTCTATCGAAAAACATTAAAGTCATTCATATTATGTATGTATAATGGTCATCAAGAGTTGTAAGTAAGTAATATTCGCCAAAAGGCATCAACTTTTTTTTTAATTTAAAAACCTGATTTGTACACAAGAAAAAAACATTGAATTCCAGGTTTTTTGTTAAAACTTGGAGACATAAATCCCATCAAAACAACTCAAGAACAAAATAATGTAAGGTAAATTTTGTATATTTTTACGAGAGTAAAAATGCTTTTCTAGCTCCAATGATGACCGCATTAATTCTGCTTGAAGTGTGCAAAAAGCATTCAAACTTTACCGAACGCAATTTTAATGTCAGTACCGCGTGACATGGTCCCGCGAGTCCCATGCCCAATGCCTATTTCCATTTCATCAGGGAACCGCACAAAAAAATGTCAGTCAGCTAACGTCCTTACCAGCCAACCAAAACCAATTCTGCCTTATTCCTACCCCTTTCCCATTTCAGCCCAAATCTATGCAGTTCACATTATGAAGTTTCAAATGAGAATTTCCACTTTTCACCAAACTAACTTTCATTTGATTTTAATAATAAAATATCTCTCTCATTTGAATCTGGCTACGTTTCGAATACGACAACGACCCAACGACACGATGGACGAAACCCGTGATCATAAAATTTCATACTTTACACACATCCTCGTCCTCGACAAAGAATGTAGTCCACACTGCGGCTGGAAGAAAGTGTGCCACCCTAGTCCGAATAAAAGACCCCTTTATGGAGAGAGAACATCCACAGGATGCGTGTTTTGAATTCAAAAATTGGAAAAATATTTGTTCGTTTGTATTTTTTCCTTGCGGGTGTGTTCCTTTCCCTCGAGATAAATCTGAATCCAAATCTGAATCCGATTGTGCCACCGTCGAAGCATATCACTGCAGCCAACAACCAGCAGCCGGGATTTCAAGTTGGCAAATTGCATTTGTCTTAACTTTGCTAACTTAACTTTGGAAAAAGTCAACAAGGACCAAATATAATCTCATTTTCGGACGTTTGTTCGAAGTTGTTTCGTTTTTCATAATACAAATTGAAAATGAGGCGAATTCACTTCACTTGCCTTTGCCTCTCTCGGTCTCCCTTTGAAAGTATGCAATAGTTTTTTAAAACATAAATATGTAGATTAGGATTTTTTGTTTCGCTTTAATCTCAGGACTTTTATTGTCCTTTAAAGAACTTTGCAAAACTGCAATAATAAAGAAGTTTTGATTATGATTAGGAAGTCCTTTATATTCTTGTATACCCGCACATCGCATGTGAAAAATGCCTCTCGTAATCACATTATATATACAATATTATGTAGATATTACGATATTTCAAAATTTTGAAATAACATTAACGGTAACGATGTCACGACTACGAAAACGTTGACAACGAGTGAACGAAACGTGCCCCCGAGCCCCGAAGGATGACATAATTGCTGACTTCGCATGGTTGGACTTTTTGTCTATCAAAATTTCACGGATGACCAGAAGGATTTTCATTTTCATATTTATTTTTTTTTTTTAATTTGGAATTTTGGTCCCTATAACATTATGTTGATCCAGGAGCAAAACACATGGTCACACATTTTCTGCACTAACAAGCTAAATATGTACGTCCGTTTAAAGTTTATGAAGGTACTTTGGACCAGGGACAGCATAACCGACAATTTATATGCTTGCGAAATTTTTTGACATGCATTTTAATAAGTTTTTGTAACAAGTACTGATCCGTACGTGCATAAGTCATGATGATGGTTATATGTGTGTCCTTGGATGACGGAACAGGATGTCATAACATATATATGTATGAGAAAGATGGGAAGTGAGAGTTGTGAAATTGTTAACAATTTATCGTCTTTTGAAAGAGTCTTTTCAAGGATAATAGAGATAATTTTGATGGACGCTCTGCTTGAGTTGTTTAGAATTGAGAGGACTTTCAAATTTCCCGTTGCTTTAAGTTGTTGGGAGAAGATTTGAAAAAAATATGGGTTTCATCCTCAATCCTGGTGTAGATATTGAGGTTCCACATTCATAAAAAGGGTGTCCCATATATGTATGCAAGTAAAAAACACACACATAGACATTTTTTCCAATCCGACCTCCTCGTCACACTCGTTACATTTGTTGTTCTCTTTCGAGACGGGATTTGGAGATTGAATAGTACAAAGATTTGGCATCCTTATATATGGAGCATCTTTTTGAGAAACGTTAAATCCAAAAACCAGGTGTCAGAAACCAAGAAACTAATATTATTGCACATAACTAGGAGTATTAAACGGCTGACGTACGAAGTCTGAGTAAGTATGTACGGCCATTAAAAAAAAAAAAAAAACAGTCGTTAAACGCAAGCAGATATACTTTGGTATGGATATGGATGAGTTAGATACTAAATTCTGAGAGGTTATGGTCATGGCCTTACGGTCATAAAATTCACTTTGGCAAAATCTATAGGGAACCCAATATTCGAGTTGTAAATACGGCATTGATTAAGTCACAGTTAATTGACTTAAGTATTTGAATTAAAGTCAACATTTTTGGTTTTTACTGTAAGGCGCCAGTTAAAAAAAATAAAATAAATTTGATGGCACAACAGCTCATGAAGAACTAGGGCCTAGTGACTTACAACTCTCAACCATTCCTGTGTGCGTGTTTGCAGGAATGGAGGGGACCTACAGTTTATTGCCGAATCCGAACGGCTAACGAGCGGCACTTTTCTGTGACAGGAGATACTCTTGGAGGATTTGTCAATTCCTCGCAAGAGGCAGTAGCCGTTTTTTCTTTTAAATTAATAGGTGGCGAGGCTGGGGATCGAACCTTAGACCTCCGGCATGACAGTCCATCGCACTAACCATCACGCCACGGCTACTACGGCTACTGCGCCAGTTACAGCTACCATTTAAATTCAACATTAAACATTTTAATGATGTGTTTTAAGACGATTATGATGCAAAATCGATGATTATTTTAATGCCAATATAAAGCACACAACTCAATTAATATTTGTTGCCAAAAAATTGTTTTCATTTAAGCCCAAACTTTCATATAAATTGACTTAAATTATTTCAATGATTGCACTACCCTATCAATGATCATTGGAAAAAGAAAAGACATTTCATAAAAAAGGTTGGGCCAAAATTAAATTTTTTTTTGGCCAGATATATTAATTAAGTCATAAGCTTCATTTTGGCATTAAAATAATCATAGATTTTGCATCTAAAATACATCATTAAAATTTTCAATTATAAATTTCAATGATAGCTATAACTGGCGCCTAACTTTGAAACTAGAGTCAGCAGTCATTCACAATATTCTGATTTATAACTATTTTTTAACTGGTTTCAGTATGTAAGTTACTTAAAAGCCAATTTCAAATCGTAGGTAGTCTTTTTAAATATTCGGTAGGTCATTTGACTGCAGTAGTCTTTTAACTTAAGCTAACTGGGTCTTTTAAGTCTCAATTCAGTTCAATTCAATCCAATTAAATTAAATTCAATTCAATTCAAATCAATTCAATTCAATTCAATTCAATTCAATTCAATTCAATTCAATTCAATTCAATTCAATTCAATTCAATTCAATTCAATTCAATTCAATTCAATTCAATTCAATTCAATTCAATTCAATTCAATTCAATTCAATTCAATTCAATTCAATTCAATTCAATTCAATTCAATTCAATTCAATTCAATTCAATTCAATTCAATTCAATTCAATTCAATTCAATTCAATTCAATTCAATTCAATTCAATTCAATTCAATTCAATTCAATTCAATTCAATTCAATTCAATTCAATTCAATTCAATTCAATTCAATTCAATTCAATTCAATTCAATTCAATTCAATTCAATTCAATTCAATTCAATTCAATTCAATTCAATTCAATTCAATTCAATTCAATTCAATTCAATTCAATTCAATTCAATTCAATTCAATTCAATTCAATTCAATTCAATTCAATTCAATTCAATTCAATTCAATTCAATTCAATTCAATTCAATTCAATTCAATTCAATTCAATTCAATTCAATTCAATTCAATTCAATTCAATTCAATTCAATTCAATTCAATTCAATTCAATTTAATTCAATTCAATTCAATTCAATTCAATTCAATTCAATTCAATTCAATTCAATTCAATTCAATTCAATTCAATTCAATTCAATTCAATTCAATTCAATTCAATTCAAAATTTTTCCGTCCATTTCGCCCTTTTTGCTTCTATAACCTACTTGGACAAAACCAGAGGTTCACTGAGATCAGATATCTGAAAAATGTCTGTATTCTCTGCTCAGAAGTCTGTATACCCCTCATCTTCATCTACCGTCTATTCATTCCCCTAAATAAGGTGTTTTTTATTGGCAATTTTATAGCCGGCGCAGTAAAAACAAAAGGGTATGAATACAGCCACAGAAATAAAGAGTGGGCATGAAAGTAGATATAGCGTTTTATTGAACTTTTATTGCTCTGCTAGCTATCCATTGAAACGCAAAACTGTGAAAAAAGTGGGCAGAAATTGTTCTTTTCGTCTCCATTTTGATCACGATTTCACAATGTTTATGAACCACCCAATTTGTTCCTTTAATTGGTTTTTACGAATTTGATCATGCGGTACGTGACGGTTCAATGGATTAATTTGAAATTGTACAGGAATATTGGTGGTCTAAAGTTCTTTTAAAATGTCTTACCAAATTAAGTCCTGCAGTCAATATTTGTAAAGCAGTAAAATATTTACAAAAAGCCTTTAAAAAGTCGTTTTTTTACCTTTTCTGAATGTAACGGTGAGTAGCCAAAAAATAACAAAAATAAAGTTTTGGAAAAATCTTACAGAAAATTAATTCCAGTTTTTAGAACTACTCTTAAATTTTCCGTGTCGTCATTCCTTACGAAGATATGGATAGTCAAAGTCAAAAGTCTGTTTTTTCATTCAAAGCCAGATATTCTTCTGAAAAAAAATTGTAGAATGACGAAAAAAAGACTACCTTAAAGCTGAATAAACAAGTTATCGAAACAAAACATTAGATTGGGTCAAAAAAAATGCTCAAAGAAAATGACAATGTTCGAAAAAAAAATTAAAATTAAAATTTTTGGGTCGTGCTGCTTCTTATGATTGCGCAATAATGGTACCTTAAAAAAATCATTGCTAAAATTTATCAAAATATAAAGCTTTAGAATGCTTTTTGTTTCATCTCAATACAACCACTTTTCACAGAGATACAGCTCTTCAAAAAACACTAAAAAAAAAAAAGTGATTTTTTTTTGTTCCCTTAATTGTTTTGACAAGTGTATTTTATTTTCTTCAACAAAATATCGGTCGGCACAGGGCTGATACAGATGGATTCCGGCTTTTAATAATTAGTGAATATACCTACCTATAGTCACGGTTTATTGTTTCTAAGACCAAAATAAAAAAAAAGAATTTTATTTATTAATTTTACACCACCCCTTGTGAGATTGTGGGAAATAATTCCCGGCAAACTTCATAGCCTTAACTACATTGGCCACTTTTTGCAAAATTACAAAAGTAAAAATATTATTTTCCTGCTAGCGTAGTTGTTTTGTAAAAAAGAATATACACATTTTATTTTTCAAACAAAATTTAAGCTTTCTGCTTCATTTTTATAAGTTTTCCAGTAAGAAAATCTATCCCAAAATAAATTTGAAGATTTTCACTTTTGTATTTTTTCACTTTTTTAGCCAAGTTAAGGCTTAAGTCAGGTATAATTCTCAAGCAAGATTTTAGTATATGATTTTAAATTAAATAATAATTAATTCTCAATTTTATTTTTAAAAAAACTCGGTTTCTGTATTTTAACTGAAAAAGTAATTTTTAACATCTTGTTAGGATATCAGTTTCATTCGTAATTTTCAATTTTTTTAAAATCCTCTAGGTACTTACATAAATCCATTTTTAGTACGAAAGAAAAATACGAATAACAAAATAAGCATTTAACTATGTATGTAAAACGTCGAAAATTTTTTTATTTTTCAACTTTTTTTTTTCAAAATTAGTTTGAAAATAAATTGTTTCAAAATTTTTTCACAAAGAAGAACAAAATGCAGAGATCATCATACATGCAGCTTATAGGAGCGCAGACGAAGATTATAGTGAAGTGCGTTTTCTTGCATGTTCATCTTCATGAATCTGTCCCGCTCTACATTTCTGCAGGTGAAGATACATGTAAGATGTAAATCAACCATTCGCCTGGTATTGGGTGGTTTTAGGGCCCCGATATCACTAAAAGGTTCATCGCCAAGTACTAGTGGACAAATTTTGGAGCGGAATTAAACACGTTTTGTTTTTTTGTTGAATTTTTGAAAGTGCATTATGCAGGTGTTAGGGCCGCGGTATCGCTGCCAGATCGATGGAATTTAGTTTGGACACATACAAATATTATGCTGACAAAATTTGGAGCAGTATAAAACACTTTAACTTCGCTATGCATTTTCTGCATTTTGAAAGTGCATTATTGTGGTCCTAGGGACGCAATATCACTAAATGATTGATCGCCAAGTATTAGTGAACAAATTTTGGAGCGGTATTTTTGTTTTTGGGTTGAATTTTTGAAAGTGCATTATGCATGTGTTAAGGCCATGGTATCACTGCCAGATCGATGGAATTTAGTTTGGATACATACAAATATTATGCCCACAAAATTTGGAGCGGTACAAAACACTTAAACTTCGCGCATTTTGTCTGCATTTTGAAAGTGCATTATGGTGGTCCTGGGGCCGCGATATCACTAAATGATTGATCGCCAAATACTAGTGAACAAATTTTGGAGCAGTATTAAACTTTTTCTTTTTTTTTTTTTTTTGAATTTTTGAAAGTGCATTATGCAGGTGTTAGGGCCGCGGTATCGCTACCAGACCGATGGAATTTAGTTTGGACACATACAAATATTATGCTGACAAAATTTGGAGCAGTATAAAACACTTTAACTTCGCTATGCATTTTCTGCATTTTGAAAGTGCATTATAGAGATCCTAGGACCGCGATGTCACTAAAAGGTTGATCGCCAAGTACTAGTGAACACATTTTTGAGCGGAATTAAACACTTCAACTTCGAGCATTTAATCTGCAATTTAAAAGTGCATTATGGTGGTTCTGGGGCCGTGATATCAATAAAAGGTTTATCACCAAGTACTAGTGGACAAATTTTGGAGCGGTATTAAACACTTTTTGTTTTTTTGTTCAATTTTTGAAAGTGCATTATGCAGGTGTTGGGGTCGCGGTATCACTGCCAGATCGATGGAATTTAGTTTGGATACATACACATATTATGCTCACAAAATTTGGAGCGGTATAAAATACTTTTACTTCGCGCATTTTGTCTGCATTTTGAAAGTGCATTATGGTGGTCCTGGGGCCGCGATATCACTAAAAGGTTGATCGCCAAGTACTAGTGAACAGATTTTGGAGCGGTATTAAATACTTTTTGTTTTTTGGTTGAATTTTTGAAAGTGCATTATGCAGGTGTTAGGGCCGCGATGATGAAATTGAGTTTGGATACATACACATATTATGCTCACAAAATTTGGAACGGTATAAAACAACTTAACTTCGCGCATTTTGTCTGCATTTTGAAAGTGCATTATGGTGGTCCTGGGGCCGCGATATCACTAAAAGGTTGATCGCCAAGTACTAGTGAACAGATTTTGGAGCGGTATTAAACACTTTTTGTTTTTGTGTTGAATTTTTGAAAGTGCATCATGCAGGTGTTAGGGCCGCGGTATTACTGCCAGATCGATGAAATTGAGTTTGGATACATACACATATTATGCTCACAAAATTTGGAGCGGTATAAAACAATTTAACTTCGCGCATTTTGTCTGCATTTTGAAAGTGCATTATGGTGGTCTTGGGGCCGCGATATCACTAAAAGGTTGATCGCCAGATACTAGTGAACAAATTTTGGAGCAGTATTACTCTTTTTCTTTTTTTTTTTGAATTTTTGAAAGTGCATTATGCAGGTGTTAGGGCCGCGGTATCACTGCCAGATCGATGGAATTTAGTTTGGATCCATACACATATTATGCTCACAAAATTTGGAGCGGTATAAAACACTTTTACTTCGCGCATTTTGTCTGCATTTTGATGGTCCTGGGGCCGCGATATCACTAAAAGGTTGATCGCCAAGTACTAGTGAACAGATGTTGGAGCGGTATTAAACACTTTTTGTTTTTTGGTTGAATTTTTGAAAGTGCATTATGCAAGTGTTAGGGCCGCGGTATCGCTGCCAGATCGATGGAATTTAGTTTGGACACATACAAATATTATGCTGACAAAATTTGTAGCAGTATAAAACACTTTAACTTCGCTTTGCATTTTTTGCATTTTGAAAGTGCATTATTGTGGTCCTAGGGCCGCAATATCACTAAATGGTTGATCGCCAAGTATTAGTGAACAAATTTTGAAGCGGTATTTTTGTTTTTGGGTTGAATTTTTGAAAGTGCATTATGCAGGTGTTAAGGCCGTGGTATCACTGCCAGATCGATGGAATTTAGTTTGGATACATACACATATTATGCTCACAAAATTCGGAGCGGTATAAAACGCTTCAACTTCGCGCATTTTATCTGCATTTTGAAAGTGCATTATGGTGGTCCTGGGGCCGCGATATCACTAAAAGGTTGATCACCAAGTACTAGTGAACAAATTTTGGAGCGGTATAAAACACTTTTTGTTTTTGTGTTGAATTTTTGAAAGTGCATTATGCAGGTGTTAGGGCCGCGCTATCGCTGCCAGATCGATGAAATTTAGTTTGGATACATACACATATTATGCTCACAAAATTCGGAGCGGTATAAAACACTTCAACTTCGCGCATTTTATCTGCATTTTGAAAGTGCATTATGGTGGTTCTGGGGCCGCGATATCACTAAAAGGTTGATCACCAAGTACTAGTGGACAAATTTTGGAGCGGTATTAAACACTTTTTGTTTTTTGGTTGCATTTTTGAAAGTGCATTATGCAGGTGTTAGAGCCGCGGTATCACTGCCAGATCGATGGAATTTAGTTTGGACACATACAGATATTATGCTCACAAAATTTGGAGCGGTATAAAACACTTTTACTTCGCGCATTTTGTCTGCATTTTGATGGTCCTGGGGCCGCGATATCACTAAAAGGTTGATCGCCAAGTACTAGTGAACAGATGTTGGAGCGGTATTAAACACTTTTTGTTTTTTGGTTGAATTTTTGAAAGTGCATTATGCAAGTGTTAGGGCCGCGGTATCGCTGCCAGATCGATGGAATTTAGTTTGGACACATACAAATATTATGCTGACAAAATTTGTAGCAGTATAAAACACTTTAACTTCGCTTTGCATTTTTTGCATTTTGAAAGTGCATTATTGTGGTCCTAGGGCCGCAATATCACTAAATGGTTGATCGCCAAGTATTAGTGAACAAATTTTGAAGCGGTATTTTTGTTTTTGGGTTGAATTTTTGAAAGTGCATTATGCAGGTGTTAAGGCCGTGGTATCACTGCCAGATCGATGGAATTTAGATATCTGAAAAATGTCTGTATTCTCTGCTCAGAAGTCTGTATACCCCTCATCTTCATCTACCGTCTATTCATTCCCCTAAATAAGGTGTTTTTTATTGGCAATTTTATAGCCGGCGCAGTAAAAACAAAAGGGTATGAATACAGCCACAGAAATAAAGAGTGGGCATGAAAGTAGATATAGCGTTTTATTGAACTTTTATTGCTCTGCTAGCTATCCATTGAAACGCAAAACTGTGAAAAAAGTGGGCAGAAATTGTTCTTTTCGTCTCCATTTTGATCACGATTTCACAATGTTTATGAACCACCCAATTTGTTCCTTTAATTGGTTTTTACGAATTTGATCATGCGGTACGTGACGGTTCAATGGATTAATTTGAAATTGTACAGGAATATTGGTGGTCTAAAGTTCTTTTAAAATGTCTTACCAAATTAAGTCCTGCAGTCAATATTTGTAAAGCAGTAAAATATTTACAAAAAGCCTTTAAAAAGTCGTTTTTTTACCTTTTCTGAATGTAACGGTGAGTAGCCAAAAAATAACAAAAATAAAGTTTTGGAAAAATCTTACAGAAAATTAATTCCAGTTTTTAGAACTACTCTTAAATTTTCCGTGTCGTCATTCCTTACGAAGATATGGATAGTCAAAGTCAAAAGTCTGTTTTTTCATTCAAAGCCAGATATTCTTCTGAAAAAAAATTGTAGAATGACGAAAAAAAGACTACCTTAAAGCTGAATAAACAAGTTATCGAAACAAAACATTAGATTGGGTCAAAAAAAATGCTCAAAGAAAATGACAATGTTCGAAAAAAAAATTAAAATTAAAATTTTTGGGTCGTGCTGCTTCTTATGATTGCGCAATAATGGTACCTTAAAAAAATCATTGCTAAAATTTATCAAAATATAAAGCTTTAGAATGCTTTTTGTTTCATCTCAATACAACCACTTTTCACAGAGATACAGCTCTTCAAAAAACACTAAAAAAAAAAAAGTGATTTTTTTTTGTTCCCTTAATTGTTTTGACAAGTGTATTTTATTTTCTTCAACAAAATATCGGTCGGCACAGGGCTGATACAGATGGATTCCGGCTTTTAATAATTAGTGAATATACCTACCTATAGTCACGGTTTATTGTTTCTAAGACCAAAATAAAAAAAAAGAATTTTATTTATTAATTTTACACCACCCCTTGTGAGATTGTGGGAAATAATTCCCGGCAAACTTCATAGCCTTAACTACATTGGCCACTTTTTGCAAAATTACAAAAGTAAAAATATTATTTTCCTGCTAGCGTAGTTGTTTTGTAAAAAAGAATATACACATTTTATTTTTCAAACAAAATTTAAGCTTTCTGCTTCATTTTTATAAGTTTTCCAGTAAGAAAATCTATCCCAAAATAAATTTGAAGATTTTCACTTTTGTATTTTTTCACTTTTTTAGCCAAGTTAAGGCTTAAGTCAGGTATAATTCTCAAGCAAGATTTTAGTATATGATTTTAAATTAAATAATAATTAATTCTCAATTTTATTTTTAAAAAAACTCGGTTTCTGTATTTTAACTGAAAAAGTAATTTTTAACATCTTGTTAGGATATCAGTTTCATTCGTAATTTTCAATTTTTTTAAAATCCTCTAGGTACTTACATAAATCCATTTTTAGTACGAAAGAAAAATACGAATAACAAAATAAGCATTTAACTATGTATGTAAAACGTCGAAAATTTTTTTATTTTTCAACTTTTTTTTTTCAAAATTAGTTTGAAAATAAATTGTTTCAAAATTTTTTCACAAAGAAGAACAAAATGCAGAGATCATCATACATGCAGCTTATAGGAGCGCAGACGAAGATTATAGTGAAGTGCGTTTTCTTGCATGTTCATCTTCATGAATCTGTCCCGCTCTACATTTCTGCAGGTGAAGATACATGTAAGATGTAAATCAACCATTCGCCTGGTATTGGGTGGTTTTAGGGCCCCGATATCACTAAAAGGTTCATCGCCAAGTACTAGTGGACAAATTTTGGAGCGGAATTAAACACGTTTTGTTTTTTTGTTGAATTTTTGAAAGTGCATTATGCAGGTGTTAGGGCCGCGGTATCGCTGCCAGATCGATGGAATTTAGTTTGGACACATACAAATATTATGCTGACAAAATTTGGAGCAGTATAAAACACTTTAACTTCGCTATGCATTTTCTGCATTTTGAAAGTGCATTATTGTGGTCCTAGGGACGCAATATCACTAAATGATTGATCGCCAAGTATTAGTGAACAAATTTTGGAGCGGTATTTTTGTTTTTGGGTTGAATTTTTGAAAGTGCATTATGCATGTGTTAAGGCCATGGTATCACTGCCAGATCGATGGAATTTAGTTTGGATACATACAAATATTATGCCCACAAAATTTGGAGCGGTACAAAACACTTAAACTTCGCGCATTTTGTCTGCATTTTGAAAGTGCATTATGGTGGTCCTGGGGCCGCGATATCACTAAATGATTGATCGCCAAATACTAGTGAACAAATTTTGGAGCAGTATTAAACTTTTTCTTTTTTTTTTTTTTTTGAATTTTTGAAAGTGCATTATGCAGGTGTTAGGGCCGCGGTATCGCTACCAGACCGATGGAATTTAGTTTGGACACATACAAATATTATGCTGACAAAATTTGGAGCAGTATAAAACACTTTAACTTCGCTATGCATTTTCTGCATTTTGAAAGTGCATTATAGAGATCCTAGGACCGCGATGTCACTAAAAGGTTGATCGCCAAGTACTAGTGAACACATTTTTGAGCGGAATTAAACACTTCAACTTCGAGCATTTAATCTGCAATTTAAAAGTGCATTATGGTGGTTCTGGGGCCGTGATATCAATAAAAGGTTTATCACCAAGTACTAGTGGACAAATTTTGGAGCGGTATTAAACACTTTTTGTTTTTTTGTTCAATTTTTGAAAGTGCATTATGCAGGTGTTGGGGTCGCGGTATCACTGCCAGATCGATGGAATTTAGTTTGGATACATACACATATTATGCTCACAAAATTTGGAGCGGTATAAAATACTTTTACTTCGCGCATTTTGTCTGCATTTTGAAAGTGCATTATGGTGGTCCTGGGGCCGCGATATCACTAAAAGGTTGATCGCCAAGTACTAGTGAACAGATTTTGGAGCGGTATTAAATACTTTTTGTTTTTTGGTTGAATTTTTGAAAGTGCATTATGCAGGTGTTAGGGCCGCGATGATGAAATTGAGTTTGGATACATACACATATTATGCTCACAAAATTTGGAACGGTATAAAACAACTTAACTTCGCGCATTTTGTCTGCATTTTGAAAGTGCATTATGGTGGTCCTGGGGCCGCGATATCACTAAAAGGTTGATCGCCAAGTACTAGTGAACAGATTTTGGAGCGGTATTAAACACTTTTTGTTTTTGTGTTGAATTTTTGAAAGTGCATCATGCAGGTGTTAGGGCCGCGGTATTACTGCCAGATCGATGAAATTGAGTTTGGATACATACACATATTATGCTCACAAAATTTGGAGCGGTATAAAACAATTTAACTTCGCGCATTTTGTCTGCATTTTGAAAGTGCATTATGGTGGTCTTGGGGCCGCGATATCACTAAAAGGTTGATCGCCAGATACTAGTGAACAAATTTTGGAGCAGTATTACTCTTTTTCTTTTTTTTTTTGAATTTTTGAAAGTGCATTATGCAGGTGTTAGGGCCGCGGTATCACTGCCAGATCGATGGAATTTAGTTTGGATCCATACACATATTATGCTCACAAAATTTGGAGCGGTATAAAACACTTTTACTTCGCGCATTTTGTCTGCATTTTGATGGTCCTGGGGCCGCGATATCACTAAAAGGTTGATCGCCAAGTACTAGTGAACAGATGTTGGAGCGGTATTAAACACTTTTTGTTTTTTGGTTGAATTTTTGAAAGTGCATTATGCAAGTGTTAGGGCCGCGGTATCGCTGCCAGATCGATGGAATTTAGTTTGGACACATACAAATATTATGCTGACAAAATTTGTAGCAGTATAAAACACTTTAACTTCGCTTTGCATTTTTTGCATTTTGAAAGTGCATTATTGTGGTCCTAGGGCCGCAATATCACTAAATGGTTGATCGCCAAGTATTAGTGAACAAATTTTGAAGCGGTATTTTTGTTTTTGGGTTGAATTTTTGAAAGTGCATTATGCAGGTGTTAAGGCCGTGGTATCACTGCCAGATCGATGGAATTTAGTTTGGATACATACACATATTATGCTCACAAAATTCGGAGCGGTATAAAACGCTTCAACTTCGCGCATTTTATCTGCATTTTGAAAGTGCATTATGGTGGTCCTGGGGCCGCGATATCACTAAAAGGTTGATCACCAAGTACTAGTGAACAAATTTTGGAGCGGTATAAAACACTTTTTGTTTTTGTGTTGAATTTTTGAAAGTGCATTATGCAGGTGTTAGGGCCGCGCTATCGCTGCCAGATCGATGAAATTTAGTTTGGATACATACACATATTATGCTCACAAAATTCGGAGCGGTATAAAACACTTCAACTTCGCGCATTTTATCTGCATTTTGAAAGTGCATTATGGTGGTTCTGGGGCCGCGATATCACTAAAAGGTTGATCACCAAGTACTAGTGGACAAATTTTGGAGCGGTATTAAACACTTTTTGTTTTTTGGTTGCATTTTTGAAAGTGCATTATGCAGGTGTTAGAGCCGCGGTATCACTGCCAGATCGATGGAATTTAGTTTGGACACATACAGATATTAGCTCACAAAATTTGTAGCGGTATAAAGCACTTTGACCAAAACGTTCACCCAGCTCTGTGTATTACATGTCTGTTAACAATTTTATATGCATTTACCACTTCTTTTGTCAAAGGGACCTGAAAATAACAATCGGTAAATCTAATGCTATGAACAAATTTAACAAACCAACCAGAAAAAAAATTATTTTGAAAACAAATAAAAAAGTAATTTACACATCTGTGTTTGAACATTTAAGTATCAAATATTTTGAAGAAAGGGAAAATGGGATCGCAGTTATCAACAATCTCATACCAATTTAACATATTTCACACTTTAACATTTCCAAATTATTTATTAATCAATTCCGGACATTATATAACTATAATTTTGATACACACAAATTATAAATGTCATTTTTACTACATAATTTTGTCAACCTATAACATATGAGATTGCCTAACCGCCCAACAGACCCCGAATACGGAACGAATCAAATTTGAATTTGTTTCGTCCGGCTTCGAAAAAACTTGTGTGAATTATAAAATCAGTGAGAATATTTAATAGAGATTTGTTTATTTCTAGTTAAGTTCAGCACCCGCCCGAGAATTTCTATCGAAGCTTTTCACCGAATAATAAGTCACAAAATTTATTTCGAAACCGGGCGAAAAAAAAATTATTTTTTTATGTCAAAACAAATTTTGTCGGGTCACGGTTTCTTAAATTTGTTCATAGTATTAGTTTTACCCAATGATCTCTTCAGGTCCCTTTTGACATAAGAAATATTAAATGCATATCTATAAGAAATGCTAACAGACATAATGAGAATCCGAACAAAATTGACGGACAGGAACAGAGATTTTATGAATTTTTCTTTAGATTATTTTGTTATGTTTGAACTTAATGGCGTTTCTTGTATTCTGCTCTCAAATTCACTTAAAAAAGAAACTCTTCTTATCGAACATAAAATGCATTACAAAACAAAATGGATCGACAGTTATTTCATTTAGATGATATGTACATACCTTATAAGTTGCGAAAATGTTTTAGATGCATATCACATATCATATTCTAAACAATTTAGTTTAAGGCTTTCGACAAATTTCAGTTCCTCCTTCCTACCCTCGGTAGCCACCTTTTGACGACTGCATTCATTGTTTTCCTTGAACTCCTGAATTTTTATTCATTAAAAATAATCTATTGTAACGAAAATTCAAAGCAATATTTTGGGTATACATACATATTCGAAATATTGAGGACTCAAATACCTATTTATTCTTTTTTACAAATTTAATAAAATTTAAATTATTTTTAAGACAGGCGTCACTTTTTGAAGAATATTGATAGAACTTTAAAAATTTTCAAGTATAAAATATTTTTTGTCACTTTTGAATCTAGGAATTAATTTTTGAAAAGTATTTGCTGTTAGATATAAGAGAAGGAAATATTAAGGTAAGCTGTGACATTGTTCATATACTCTTGGAGTGTTTTTCAATTCCTCGTAAGAGGCCGTAGCCCTGAAAAAAAAAAATTTTAGTTGGCAGAGGTATGGTATTTTACTGAGGAAAATATTTCAGTTTGATAAGATTCCACTTCCACCTCGATGTATTTTTTTTTCTGGAAAATTTCAAATACATACTGCATTGCGATGTTTTGGAATATTTATTCATAATTGCGCTTTTTAAAACATAAATTAGTCGAAGCGTTACGTTTCTTTTATTTTTCTCAATTAATTCTTAGCTATGTATCTACATTCAAGACTTTTTGCAAAAAGTACAAAAGTGAGAAATTAAAACATGCACTAGAAATGCCTGTGTGCGTAAAAGACGGCGAAAATAGTGTTTGATATGTCATTTCAGTACTTTGAGCCTTCAATAACAATCAACTGCTTTAAAAAATTTGAATTGAATATACATAATTGACATATTTTGAATAAAAAATTGATATGCATACGAACGATGGAAAAAATTCATTAATTAAATAAAGCGAATTCGGAATTTAATCAACTGTCCAACAAATTTAACAAACTTGCGATAACATTAAAAACACTTTTCCTGAGAATGAGATTTTTAGAATACCCACAGAGATTTGAAACCGATTTTTTTTTAATATAAAATTCTTATGGATTAGTGGATTATATTTCTTTTAAGAAAATACAGCAACAAAAGCCCACGTTTTGCCAAGGGCCCCGCGAATTTCATCTTACGCATGTCTCATTTGGGTCTAGCACCGCCTCTGCTCGCCTACAGCCTAAACCCATGGGCCGATTTTAAATAAACTTGGTATAAAGTGTTTTTGGAACATTTCCCCGACACGTTTTTTTCATTATTTTCAAAAATAACGGTACCAATTAAAGTCTTGAATTTGACAAAAGACTTCTTAAAATGATTTTATTTATTATTCGTAAAAGACTTAAAAAGAACTTAGAGTTAAATATTTTATTCGGGATGATATTTCTGGTGACTATGTTGGTCGAGTGTACATTGGTAACTGATCATGGATGGACACTGGCTGAACAGAATGATGACGGAGACGGAACTGGAACCTTACTGGCTGAACAGAATAGAATGACGGAACTGAAGACGCAGACCGAACTGGAAGAGTTGTCAAAAAGTGTCGTACGTTATTTTTTTTACATGCCCACAATGCAGCTGTACAGCTTTGAAGGTATTTTGAAGAAAAACAAAAGAATATTATTGTGTACAAGCTCAGAATTCACATTTTTTGTTTCCAATAATTTTCCTTTTAATAAATAATTTTTTTCGCGATACAAATAACCACTATATTTTTTTCCGACCCAAAAAGTTGTTTTTTTTCTTCATACAAATTGAAACGTCAAAAGTGCCGTACGTCAAAAGTTAAAAGTTGGTGAACTCTTCGTCCCCTTTCACACAGGGCAACTGAGTTGCCGGCAACAATTAGTTCAAAGGCGAGAAGGGCAGGAAGAAAGAGGGGGAAATGAAATCTCCCCGGTCAACAAATTCAGGAAACTTTTTTGACGTTTCTCTTCACACTACGTTTGTGTGCGTTCAACCAAGGTAGTTCAAAAGGAAAATAAAGAAAATCTCCGGGTTTTTGTTGCTTCAGTGTGAAAGGTATAAGAGATTGTTAAGGAGATTTAAAGAAAACGTCAAAAAAATCACCAGCAACTAGTATCTTCGTGTGAAAGGGGACTTCCGTCTGCGTCTGCGTCTCCGTATGCGTCTACGTTCCGTTGTGTTCGCAACATTGAATTTGCGTGTATTCAATATTTTGACAGCTATTCCGGCTCCGTCTCCGTTTCCGTCTGCGTTACCATTCTGTTCAGCCAGTTAGCTGGAATAGCTGTCAAAATATTGAATACACGCAAATTCAATGTTGCGAACACAACGGAACGTAGACGCATACGGTGCTGCAGACGCAGACTGAACAGTTCACCAACTTTTAACTTTTCACGTACGGCACTTTTGACGTTTCAAATTGTATGAAGAAAAAAAACAACTTTTTGGGTCGGAAAAAAATATTGTGGTTATTTGTATCGCGAAAAAAATTATTTATTAAAAGGAAAATCATTGGAAACAAAAAATGTGAATTCTGAGCTTGTACACAAGAATATTCTTTTGTTTTTCTTCAAAATACAGTCAAAGCTGGACAGCTAAATTGTGGAAAGGTAAAAAAAAATAACGTACGACACTTTTCGACAGCCAGTTCCGTCTGCGGCTCCAGTTCCGTCATTCTATTCTGTTCAGGCAGTTATCATTGATACTTCTTCTCATGGGATCTTCTTTGTATACATGTATATCTTTGCAGTCTTGATTTGTTTAGTCTGTGAAATATGAGTCTAATTAAAGTGATGGTTGTAATTTGAGATGCCTTGATTTGTTTAGTCTGCGAGATTTGTTTAGTCTGCGAAATGTATGTATAATTAAAGTGATTATTGTTTACTAAACCATCTTAAGGGCTCTGCACAGTCAGCCGCTGTTGTTGTCGTTAGGTTTACAGGGACCTCGACTATAACTTACCTACCTGCCATATAATTTTTTTTCGCCTTTTTGGAAAATCTTATTTTTCTCAAAAATGGCTCGACAGATTTTTCTAAAAAAAATCAATTCATTTTATTAGTTATATGCTACCTTTTTGTGAAAATTATATTTCCAAAAATTGGTTTTAAATGTTACCTCAAACAGAACCATTTTTTATTTGTTTTCGTTTTTCTCGAAAAGTAATAGACTGATTTTGATAATTTTTTTTTATGAAGAATGTTCTAAAATATTAAATTATTATTGTATACAAAAATTTTCAAAAAATATTTTTTGGATTTAAAAAAAAAATTTCAAAATTTTTTTTTGAAAACCAAATATTTCTAAAACGACTTGGTTGATTTTCATGAAACTTGGAAACAAGCTGTTTTTTAACATTATCTATTTACTTTATAATACACTCAATATTAAAAATTCGAAGAAACTTTTACTACAAGAGCAAGTTTGTGCGATCTAGTCATTTGTTTTATTTTTTATATTTTAGCTATTTTTTGGTAAAACCTCATGTCCCAAGGTTTCGATTAACCAATTCTCACTACAATCAATTAGGTATTTTCGGAGATTGTGAGGAACAAACAGACAGACTAACAAACTTTCACATTTATATTTATAATATAAAAATAGGAAGGATAGGAATACTGCGTTTTTATTAAGCTTCGAATTCATTATGCGCGGCATCCGCCCGCACCATGTTCGTCCGCGGCAAATCATGATATTTGCACGCATATCATTTTTTGAGAAAAAGTTGATGAACCGCGGCAGTCGATCCAATTGACAGCTAGTAGCTAGTGCCCAAATCACAAAACAAACTACCGTCTCAACTGCGCGCGAGCAAAACCACGTTCGACCATTGCCGCGCTTCAAAAATCCATCACGAATGGATCGATGCGCGGCATGTTCGAGCGCACAAATGTTCGAGCTGCCGCGCGTAGAAACCCGGTATTCATATTGCGCGGCTGATGCGCATAACAATGTTCGTTGGTTTGCCGCGCATAATGAATACGAAGCTTTAGAGCAAATGAGAATTTCGTTCAAAACTTCCAAATTCAATTCAAAATTATCTCATTTCCCATACAAATTCAAATTTCTAAATGAGGTAATTTCAACCAAATTTGCACGAAATTCGGTAGGAAATTATGTAAAACTTTCAAAGTGGAACGCATTTGAAATGACAGAATTCAATTTTAAAAAACAACAAAAACAAGCGATTGACAATCTGGGCCTTGAAACAAAATTAGTAAATTTTAAATGTGAAAACATTTTTTGTAATTTGCCTTAAAGCATATTTAAAGACTCTCCCAAACCAACGCGATTAATCGCTGCGACAAACAAAACAACACGTTGTTGTTATTGTTTTCTATTGTCGCGGCGATTAATCGCGTTGGTTTGGATTTTAGATTCTATTAAATTGAGCGACACACTTGTCAAATTTTGTGCGATGGGCTCCCAAGTCGTGTGGGATGAAATTTCATATTTTGTTTCACACTATTATACAGGATTTACTTCCCACTTTTTTGACATGTGTTAGTACTCAGTGGGATAGTGTGGAAGGCATTTAAGTCTCAAAACTTAAATACGGCTGAGATAAATTCTTAAACAGCCCAATCGGAAACCTCTTTGAATTCAATATTTCCCCCATGTTCTCCAAAAATTACTGCCTGGCAATGCTTCTTACTAGATGACACATCAAAATTTCCCATTACACAAAAAAATGCCCATCCATCTACACAACTGTCAAACCAAATGAAACACTACTGAATCGAAACACCAAACGAAAACGAAAAGAAGAACAGCCACACAAAAAAAGGAAAAACGTCGTCAAAAAGTGATTTTGGTTTTTTCTAATCCCCCAAAGATTCGTGCGGTCTTCTTCGTGGTTTTTCGGTTTGAAAAAAAAGCTAATTTAATAGAAAATCAATTTTCTAATAAGAACAAAACATTTTGCTTTGCATTTCATCAAGAAATCCAATTTGCATTTAAAAGTCGAACTAGCTCGCGATTAAAACGAAAAAATAAGAAAAAAAACTTCGAGTACCACAGAAATACTACTGAAATTTATCTGTCAGTCGTAAAATCTTTTTTCTTTTTCCTGTGAAATCGAGTTCTTTATTTTAATTTTTTGCAAAATCATTCGGTGGAAAAATTAAATATTTTTGTGCAAGAGTGTGAGCAATTGTGTGCTGCAGCAGAAAGTAATCGAATTTTCAACTTCTCGGCAAGAAATCATTGTGGATAATTAAGTTGCAAGGCGAGATTATTGATTCCCCATTAAGGTTAGTGCAATTTTTCATTTCTCTTCTTCTCATCTGTCACCTTACCTACCTACCCACTTTCACGCGCTTCACCCTCGTATTGTTCATCGCCACCACCCTTTCACCCTAATGCCGCAAATCATTCGTCTTCTCCTATCAACTGCTTTGGCTGTGCTAGTGCAGCCACCCCCAGCCCCAATAAACAACCCAAGAAGAGCACTGTCAAGCGGGAGCGAGGAAAACTCGTCGCGGCTTAATTAATTCGAACTTCAAGCTGCAAACTGGACAATAGATGACCAGTTAAGCTGTGTTTTTCACAGCGAAAAGAAGACGAGAGGAAGTAACCCCAACCAAAGTTATGTAATTTGAGGTTATAGCGCCGACAGCGGGTGTCCTCTCCTTTTGCAGCACCCAGGGCAACTTCTACTGCAACTGTGTGACGACACACATCGCAACACCGTCATGAGCGGTGCCCTTACGTCAATTGCGAGTGTGGTGCCTCATTCCCGACGAAAACAGGGGCTGGGCTGGGTGTGCTATGAGCTCGAATATCGATTTTCCTCGTAACCCCATTAATGAGTTCTGGGTTGGGGCTGGTCTAGATGGCGCGGCAGTGATGATGACACGCGGCGACTCCCGTCTCGACCCGGCATTGTTGGGAGTCATAAAATAAAATTACCTTCCAAATATTTTGCCAAAAGTTCTATAATTTGTTTGTTCTTGTTGGTCTTCTTCCTCCCATAAAAGAGAAGACAAAGAATTTATATAGGTACCTATATTGACGTAAATTCATGATTCCTTACCACGCAGGAACCGGCTTTTCGTTGAATGTCATTTGTTGGACTTTTTCTGAGGGACAAACCAGTTCGAGTTCCCTTTTTGCGAGGACAAACTGAACACATTGAACAACTGAAAAACACAAATGGAAATGCTGCATAAATCATTAAATGGAGTTGGGTGCCCTAGAAATGATGAAAGTTTTGCATTTTGTTGTTGGGTATTATTTAGAGAGAATGTTGAAGAGACGGAGTAGGATTTTTTGATGCAGCACTTTTGGAATTTGTTTTGAAAATTCAGAAGGTGATGAAATGATGAAAGGTCACAATTAGGTAATCTTTTGTAGAGAAAAAAAAAATAAATACACGTAAGTAGGTACATAATACATAGGTCAGAAAAATTTTGAAATTTAGAAAAATTGGAATCATATTGTAGTGGCTGCTTTTAAGGTTTATTGGATATATGTAGGTTGGGAATTGGGGTACGGTGAAAATGGATAAAATCATAGAGAAAGGTCACGTAAATTAATAACAACTTTTAAAATCGTAAACGTCAAATATTTGCTTGATGCTGCGGAGAAGAAAGAGTTTACTTGAATCTAATTTTCTTTGCAACACTGCAATAGTTAACACGTTTTCATGGATACGCGTATTCAAATCCGGATCTTAAAAAACACATGTTTTTATTATCCCTCTAACAGAGAGTTCTACTACCTAAACATGAAAGAAAAAATAATTTTAAAAAGAAGTGTTCAAAAAATTAATTTGCAAAACTGAAGCTTGTTATTTTGAGAGGAAAATGGGCAGGGCATTCAGTAGAAAGCAGCATGAAAAAAAAAGTTTTACTGAAAGCTGCTAAAGATTATGAATATGAAACATTACTGATATCCGAAGAAGAGAACTAACAAAAACAAAAGAAAATTATTTTTGTTGTTATTTTAGTGGACTATATTGAATTAAATTCAAAAAAAAAATCTTACATTACTGATTTCAACTGAGTAAAGTAAGGAATAAAATACAGTGCAAGCTCCCTTAGCCGGGCAGTGACGATCGCAACACTGTTGTCCGTCTAAGGGAGTTTCCGTCCAAGCGAAACAATAAAAAATATGTATAAAAGGAAATGTATAGTTGTCATCATGAAACTGTTTTACTGAGAGAAAATAAAATTCTTTATTTGGTGGGGGAAAACATATGGAAGTATGTATATAAAATTTTTGTTAATAATATAGTAGAAATTGCGGTTAGTCTCATGGATATACTTTTACCTATTCATATTAATAAGTATATTTAAAGCTTGCGAAGCAACGCGAGCACGGGTCGGCTAGTTTTATATATGTTTACATTTGCCGTTTTTCTCCTAGACCCTTCATGTTTTCTAGTTTGCAAATTCAATCTGGATCAAATCTGCTCTAAAAAAAAATACAGTTTACCCAATATTTTAGTGATTTCAACATGTTGTGGTGTAAGCTGACTCAAAGTGAATTATTATCGACCAAACTCTACGATTTTCAAATGCCAACTTCAAACAAACTGAAATGGCAGCCAACCTAATGCTACCTTGAACCTGCATATGAACCTCAAAAATACATATGTTTTAGTTCTTCGGTAAGTAGTTTTTAGTCTTTGTCTATCTACTTGATTCCCATTAAGTAGCTAATTCTTTTGCTAAAAATCTATAACTTAAGCACGAATGAGTTTTACCAGGTGGTCTAGCGATATTATGAAAACTAAAATAAACATTCACACGGTATGATCTCACGTACCCATTAAAAATCACAACTATGTGACTAGCTAGCCCGTTACGCAAACCTAGTTTATTGAGTATGAATTCGATTCGAAAAAAGTTTTGAAATTTATTTAAAAATGGGGGGGAGCGGGGAAGGGGGTCAATTCTTGTTGCTTTGAATAAGTGATACCGTTTTCACAGCAATTTTTCATTTTATCACTTCAGAAATATGCCTTATGCGATTCTGAAACTCATTGTGATAAATGTGTGTTCTAAAATGTACTAAATGAGAAACTCAACTTGTTTTTTGTCGCGGTTTAATTATATCCACATGCGCAGGTCAAATAAGAATTTTATCCAGTGAAGAGATTGTGACTTTTGGTTTCACTTTTTTAGGCATCCAGAATCGAACTTTGTGTCACCGCAGAGCGCTATGTGAGAATATTGGAAGAGTGCATCGCGGCTGAAGGCCGCCTCCTACGTGATATCATCTTTAAAACTTAATGTAAAAAACTAGATTCTGTACTGAATTAAACAATATAAACATAATTTCTGTAAGTTGAATTGTTTTTGTTTTAAATCCCTTTAAAACCGGTTCATACCTTTGCCCCACCCTGTGCCTTACTTGATGATATCAAAAATTGTAGTTGGTAAACAACTCAAAAAAATTTTATAAGTAGGCTTACAATTGTTCATAAATACGTAAATAAACTTCTATTAATGCTATTTGTATGGGCATACCTCTGTATGACGTGCAGGCAAAGTGTTATATCCCAATAACTATTGGCCTGCACAATTTTTCACATCCACTAGTTGCGCCCGAATTATTGTAACACTTTTGTACATACTGTTAGAATACTTTAAAATGGGTTTAAATACTACAGTATGTGTCTCGGACATGGTTAAAGCGTTGTGCGATTTTTAGAATGGACTCAAATGTTATTGATATTTTTTTTTTGCAAGAAATCTGCTTATGGATATTAATTCAAAACAAATTTAAAACATTCCAATTTGATAGTCTATAAAGTCAATTCAAAAATTAGCTGATAAATAAATCGATTCTACAAAAATGGTTGCATCTCATTTGCAATCAATGACTAACCGCAATATTTAATCAATTTTATCTAAATTTAAATTCATGGCCGTTTTTTTTTCTTAATAATATAAACAATACCCACATTACCCTATAAAAACTCATTTAATAGTCTAAAAGCAATAGATATCTGCCGATCGCTTCTACTCGTGCTTGGAGATTTATTTTCCATCCGTTTAACAATATTTTAACCCCAGTCGAGCTAGTCAATGTAACCCTGCTCCTCTCCTTTTTGTCATTCTTTCGTTGTGACCTCGAAAATCAGTGTATTTTTGCAAATAAAAACACATAGAGAGAGAGAGAACAAGAGTAAAACGAAATTTTGTTCAACTATCCATAAAGCTATTATTGTGTTCCCCACTGCAGTATTAATAAAAAAAAAAAATAATAAACAACAGAACAGAACAAAATAATAACGAACTAAAAATAATCTCAACCCCGCTGACAACTTACCAAGCCCTCTTCTTACTTTTCCATTCTTCGTTTCTTCAAATTTATACGAGTAAGTGTGTAGTAAAGTTTTTATTAGTAGCACATTATAACTTTTTTGATTAATAATTTGTTAATTTTCAAGCAGCAAGATACCAAATGAATTAAGTTAGTATGTTTTAAACAAATATTAATCATATACAAAAATATATTAATTACATAATGTTGTTTTAGATCCAAAACAAAAAAAAAAAAAACAATTAGTATGTACCGAGATAATTATAATCGACATGACAATGGTATTTTTATGACATGGTATTTTGGAATTTTTTTCTTTTTCGCGAACAAATTACATTTTATGTTTCCAGTTGAGACAGGAAATATAAATGTAGGTAATCGTATTAAAAAAGAAATAAATTTCAAAAATATAAAAAAGTAGAGTTTTGAAGAAACTTTGCCTCTTAGTGCATGTGCGGTTAATTCAAACTTTTTGGAACTTTAAGATTCTAATGTCTAGAAAAACTTATACTTCCGCTTACCATGTTGAAGATCTATAAATAAATAAATAAATTTGGTGGCACAAACGGCTCATGAATAACCAGCGCCTAGCGACTTACAACTCTCAACTATTCCTGTGTGCGTGTCTGCAGGAATGGAGGGGACCTACAGTTTATTGCCGAATCCAAACAAGGTGAGCGGCACTTTTCTATGGCAAGAGATACTCTTGGAGGATTTGTCACTTCCTTGCAAGAGGTAGAGGTAGAAAGAAACTTAAGGTGGAAGCGGCTGGTATTGAACACCAGACCTCTGGCATGACAGTCGAACGCACTAACCATTACGCCACGGGCTACTGTTTAAGATCAATAACTTTAATTTTTAATAACATTTTATGCTGATTATTAAGTTTTCTACAGGGTATATCTAATGGAGTAGCAAAATTTGCCAAACAAGTTTTCACTAGTATTTGATAAGTTTAAATTTTCGCTTCTGAAAATTTTACAAGCCCTTGTCTTGACTTGGCAAAAACCATTATTTCAGGCGGTCTATTTTTGAAAATATGGTTTTCTAAATAATTTTGATATGTAATATTACATATGTGCGTTTTATTGGTAATTCATAGCTAGCGCAGCAATACAAGTTCAATAAAACGCTATATCCACTTTTATGTCGAACTCTATTTATTTTATTTGGCTGTGTTCATATCCTTTTGTGAGTGAAAAACAAACTACGTTACTGACATTCAAGGTTCACTTCCACACTCTTTGTTCACTTTTATATTCACTAATTTACTGGCTTGTTTATCGGCACTTTTGGTTTTATTATTGTTCACAATGGGAAATTTTACTGCGCTAGGTATAAAATTACCAATAAAACGCACCTATTATTCATACTTTTAAGAAGCATATTATACAGGGTGATTCGCATACCGTGTGACAAAAAGCTAGAGTTTGTAGGTTTGGTTGAGACAAGAAAAAAATCGTATTGGAGGGGGTCTATTGTCCCCTGTTTAGGAGGGAGGGGCAATTTTCAAAAAAAAAAAAACACTTGAAATAGAAAAAAAAATCATTAAAAAAGAACGGCCTTATAATAACATGCTTTATATTTTTTCAAAGCTAGATTTCCGTTCTAATGAAAAAACTGTGTTCAAACAAATGTTGTTCAAATTTTACGTTAAAGTAGTATTTTTGTTTTTAATAATGTTCCCATCAGTTTCTAGTCAAAAATGAAAAACCGTACGCCTTAATTTATTTTATTGAATTTTGAACAACAACAACAACTTAAAGGTGCTACCACCAATTGCTTACGAATTAATTTTGGGTATTTTAATTCGTTTTATTTTTGTTTGGCTAGAGATATAGCTATTTCAAGGGGTGCCAAGCCCTATCATCAGTCTCCTTTATAGTGGTGCTGAGCTTTAATCCAATTTTATTTGCAAATCTGATGCGCGGGTTCAAATACCGCATGATGTGTAGAAAGTTTTTCAAATAAAATTGGATTAAAGCTCAGCACCACTATAAAGGAGACTGATGATAGGGCTTGGCACCCCTTGAAAAAGCTATATCTCTAGCCAAACAAAAATAAAACGAATTAAAATACCCAAAATTAATTCGTAAGCAATTGGTAGTAGCACCTTTAAGTTGTTGTTGTTGTTCAAAATTCAATGAAATTGACGGAATAAAGAATGGTCAAGTCTAATAAACTGACATTCTAGTATAAATAATACAATACAAATAATAATAAATTAATTTATTTTAGTTTTTGAGAAAATTTAAATAACCAAATCTATTTTTCTACTTACTTTTTAGTGAAAATAGGATTTTTGGAGCAGCAAAATAACAAATTAAAGTCGAATGTAGAAAAACTTTAATTTCAATTTTCTTAAAAACTAAAAGAAATAAAGGCATCAGCTTTTGACTAAAAATTTATGGGAGCATCGAATATTAAAGGTAGTAGCCGTGGCGTGATGGTTAGTGCGATGGACTGTCATGTCTAAGGTTCGATCGCCAGCCTCGCCACCTATTTATTTAAAAAACGGCTACTGCCTCTTGCGAGGAATTGACAAATCCTCCAAGAGTATCTCCTGTCACAGAAAAGTGCCGCTCGTTAGCCGTTCGGATTCGGCAATAAACTGTAGGTCCCCTCCATTCCTGCAGACACGCACACAGGAATGGTTGAGAGTTGTAAGTCGCTAGGCGCTGGTTCTTCATGAGCCGTTTGTGCCACCAAATTTATTTATTTTATTTTATCGAATATTAAAGACGAAAATACTACTTAATAATGTAAAATTTTGAAAAAAAACTTTTTGAACACAATTTTGCGTTTAAAATAATTTTTCAGGGTTTGAATTAAAAAAAAAATTAAAAAAAAATGGACCTTTAGCATGTTATTGTAAGTGTTGCCGTTGTTTTCTAATGATTTTTTTTTATTTATTTCAAGTCGATTTTTTTGAAAACTGCCCCTCCTGCCTAAACAGGGGAAAAAGACCCCCGTGTCATACGATTTTTTTTTTCTTTTTTTCATTAAGGGAGGTGTCAGTGACTTTTGCTGTAGGTCGAAGAGTATACATAGATAGACATAAAGACAGAGAGACAGGCAGGCATAATTTGGGGAGAGATTTACACGTAATGCTTGGAAGGCATTTGCGATTTTGAGTCGTTGCGATTAAAAAATCGCGATTTCAAAATATTATTGCTCTGCACGCACTTGTGGTTTTAAGTCCCGTGATATTTGTATTGTAAGTAAATTAAAATGCTTAAAACACGTGTATCTGTTTTTTTTTGTAACTATACAGGGTATTAGATTAACCAAACTGCTAGCGAGTAGGTTGGATTAAGACAAGAAAAAAATCGTATGGGAGGGGGGGTCTATTTCCCCCGTTTAGGCAAGAGGGGCAATTTTTTAAAAAATTGACTTAAAACAGAAAAAAAGTTATTTAAAAACAACGGTACAATTTAAAATGCCATGCTATACCTTTTTGGAAAGCCAGAAATCTCTTCTTTGATTTTCATTTTAAATTAATTTGTGATAGTGAATATTTTTTTGAAAAATTATTTTCCAATCTCGAAATTTTGAAAAAAAAAAAAAATAAAAAAAAAAGTTTCAAACTAATTTTTTTTCAAAATTTTATGTATAATTTTTGTTTTCAAAATTCAATGCTCTTATTAGTTTTTAGTCAAAAAAAGAAAACGGGATGCTTAAATGTCTTTGAGTTTTTGAGAAAATTAAAAACAGGAGGAGCAATTTTCTAAAATAATTGACTTAATGTTTTTAAAAAAAAAATTATTAAAAAACATCCGTAATGGCTAAATGGACTTGCTATACTTTTTTCTTAAGCCAGAAGTATGTGCTTCCATTTTGTTTATAAATTAAGTTCTTTAAGTGAACAGTTTTTTTTTAAAATTAATTTTCAAACTTAAATTTTTGAAAAAAAAAATTTAAAACTGATTTTTTTCAAAATTTTACGTTATTTAGTAGTATTTTTATTTTTAATATTCAATACTCCCATCAATTTTTAGTCAAATATTGGAAATTAATTTTTCAAAAACTATTCACTAACACAACTTAATTTAAAATGATAATCAAAGAAGAGATTTCTGGCTTTCCAAAAAGGTATAGCATGGCATTTTAAATTGTACCGTTGTTTTTAAATATTTTTTTTCTGTTTTAAGTCAATTTTTTTAGAAAATTGCCCCTCCTGCCTAAACGGGGGGAAATAGACCCCCCTCCCATACGATTTTTTTCTTGTCTTAACCCAACCTACTCGCTCCAGCAGTTTGGTGCATCTTATACCGATCACCCTATATATGTACATATGCATGTACATAAATAAATATATAGAGAGCTCTAATGCTCATATAAATCTATAAAAACAATCCCATTGACTTTGCAATATTGCCCTGAATTTTAAATAAATGGAACAAAAATACTACACCTTTTTCCTAAATAAATTATCATGTAGCAGCTCCTGCAAATGATACATCTTCAAGAACCACCCATTTTTCAATTTATGCTACATACTATGCATTCCGCTGTAATGTGGCCAAATCGATAAATCATATAAATCAAAAAGCAATAGCAGTGCTATATAAATACATATATTCCAATAGAAATGATGACATTCCTAGGTTCGTCTTACATTCATGTTGCAAATGATGAAATTACTGTCCCATTGACAAGTAGCTAGGTGCTCCAACTATATCGATGGAGTGCACTTTATAGGTTTCCTTATTGACGACACCGCTGCCGCTACCATCACCACCATCGTTTTCTGTAATTCTTCAATTCAATAAAGTCCACAACTGGAGTAAGGTTGCCATTGACTACCGCATATCTTACACCATGCTTCATAACACCATCATCCTCTTGAACCATGAAAGAAGTGTTTTTCCCTTCGAGTGCGAGATGGTACCAACTGGTGTACTGTCATTTGATGCGAATTTAGTAATCGATTGAAAGTCAGGAGTGGGGTACTATGAAACGAAATTGAACCGTGAAAAGGATTAAAGTAGATAATACTAATAGCCTGGGAAGTAAGGTTGCACATTTTAGAAGACTAATTTTTACTTTGATGAATAATACATATGCACCTCAATTTTTCAAATATGTATTCGATATTAAAGTCATGTTTTTTTTGTGTCATAAACATAACAAAGTACCTTTGATTTTTTTTAATTTCTTAAAAACTAAGAAAGATTTAAGTACACCTGGATTTCAGTGTTTGACTAAGAATTGATATAAGAGTATTGAATATTAATAAAAAACAGCGGTGCTTACTTATGCAAAATTTTGAAGAAAAAAAACTTGGAAAAAAATTCACTTTTTCCAAAAATTTTTACTTTGTTCTCAAAACCCATTTAACAACTTGATAAAAAAAAACGTAATTTAAGAATGGAATATTAGCTTTCAAAAAAGCTGTAGCACATCATTAGCCTAGTTCCTTTACTTTGAAACTCTGTGATTTTCTGTGCATTTGTGTGAATTTCAGTCCAACGTTCTGTCAAATTTCATATAAAAAAAATAAAGTGTCAGTAAAATGCACAGAAAACCACAGAGTTTCAAATTAAAGGACAAAACCTATTGCATGTGCTTTCGTTGATTTCTAATAATTTTTTTTCTATTTTAAGTCAATTTTTTCAGAAATTGCTCTCCATTTGTCTCAGAGGGAAGACAAAATTTTTTCCCCATATAATTTTTTTATTAGAATGATTCCAGGCATAATCCCGCAAAATTTCCTGCACGAATTAGAGGCCACCCTGTATAAGAAAAAACACATATTTTTCACATTTGATCTTGGCTTACTTTTTACCGATACCTGTCCCAAAGAGAATGTCTATATTGATTGGACTCTATCATATTTATACAGGGTGATTCATGTAAAGCGTGACAAAAAAACTAGATCGTGTAGGTTGAGTTGAGACAAGAAAAAAAACCGTATGGGAGGGGGTCTATTTCCACCCATTTAGGCGGGAGGGTCAATTTTCTAAAAAATCGACTTAAAAATCATTAAAAATCCACGGCAACACTAACAATGTCATGCTATACTTTTTTAATGCCAGAAGTTCGTTTTTTTTTATTTTGATTTTAATTCAAATTATTTGAGAGAAAAGTTTTTGAAAAATTAATTTTCAAATTCAAAATTTTGAAAAAATAATGAAAAAAATTGGGTTTAAACTAATTTTGTTCGATGCTCCTATAAATAGGGAGGGGGGGAGGTATAGACCCCTTCCTGTACGATTTTTTCTTGTCTCGACATAACCTACACGCTCTAGCTTAGATGAATCACCCTGTACATAGCAAATTAAAGCTGTTAGTGCCTACCAAGTAAGTTGTGTAAGCAATTTTGGTTCTTTGCAGTGAGTTGACAAACCCCGATTTTAAAAATTTGTTTGGGAAAGTACATACAAAATTTTAAAAATACAATTTAAAAACTTAATAGGAGGTAATTTTTGATTAAATATTTAATTCTATTCATAGCCATATAAAACATATTTTTAGCTTGTTATAAAGACCTATTTCCTTCACACACTCTAGTTTCCAGTCAAGTTAAATACATTATCTTCATAATTATCTTTGTGATTTATAACACTACCTCCCTAACTATGCCTGTAATAATCGTCTTCATCAGTTTATATAAAATCTATATCGACCAAGGTATTATGTTGCATAATCAAACTTAGTACATGTTTATACCCGAAAAGCTTGTGTTTTCATTTAAACTCGAAATGACACTTTAAAAATACAATTTGTCACTTCTCGTGCACCCGCAACTAACGCTTTTATGTGATAATTATAATCAGCTGTCAATTATTGTCATATGACTTATATAGTATTACGGGGCGCTTTGGGGCGTTTTAAATAACTCATTTATACCTCAGACTTTTTTTTTTGTAATTTATATATGTATAAATTGTATGTATGTCGGACGAGTCGAATAATTCCCGAACTCGTCAATTACACCTTCCGCTAAATTGACAAATTGATTTTAATTACATCATCACATAACTTGCATTCAATTAAAATTGAAACAAGATACTGACTTAGGCTAACGATAGGCTAAAATTAAATGACAACCAGTCTTTCGTCGCGGTCATACAGTGGAGCATAATTGCTTTAAATTTGGAAATAAATTTATGAACTTAATAAAACCTATGCTAACTTCCTATATTTTAAACAGTTTAATTTAAAATAAAACCTCTGGAACGCTAACCTTTTTCCTCATTTCCACACATAAAATATAAGCTTCTTTAAAAAAAAAAAATATATTTTTAAGAACTTAAGGTGCGCGTCAGTTTATAAAAGAAAAGTCAAAATGGGCTAGGCATGTACATTTTTAGGATTTTTTTTTGGAGAGTGTGATCATAAAACTTATTTAAATACATAAATTTGTGCAAATATAAATCAATTTTTACATACCTAATAAGGCCTTTTAATAGATTTTCAAAAATTATCCAAATTTTTCATGAACTATGCCCAACTGTTGTCCGCTGTCGTTGATGTCGCCGGACTGTGTCTAGTTTGTCTCAAGTTACGCAAAAAACTTTTAAGTCGCGCTATTTGTTTATCCTCCTACCATAACATGAATGTTGGTTTTTTTTCTGCCTCCAAGTCTAGGAATTTAATGAGAAGTCGGCACCACTGGACCGTTAAGGTTTATGCACATCATGGTTTAGGATTTTCTTAAATTTCTTTTCACTCTATGCGTACATTGACAGTCGGTATTTACGCAATAAAAAAGGGGTCTCAAATTTCAAAAGTTTTTATTTTTTATCTTGCGGCTTCATTATTAGAAAAATAAATAGTTCAAAGTGTGTTTTATGCTATGTAGTTATGTTCACATTTTATTTTTGTTAAAAGAATTCGTTATGTATTTTAAAGTTGTTTGAAGAATTGCAACATCATAGTCTTTTTTAATATTTTATTTTAATTTGAGCAAAACATAATGCATTTATTTTTCTTATTTTATCTGCTGACATGATTTTTTTCATTAGGGTTAACGTCTCTGATGTCTGTGTTGTATGTCATTGCGAGAAAAAATATCAGCAACAATTAACCTGCAATTAACCAATTATCATTTCGTTATTTAGTAGCCCTTGCCTTAATTTATTAGTGCGTTGAAATGTCATGCCAGAGGTCTGGGTTCGATTCCCATAACCGCTTCCACCTAAAAACAAAAAAAGTTTTTTTAGGGTTACTTCCTCTTGCGAAGAAGTGATAAATCCTCCAAGAGTGTTTTCTGTCATAGAAAGGTGCCGCTAAATTTAGCCGTGCGGAATCGGCAATAAATTGTATAGTTTATCCAATTATTCTTGTCAGTACAGGGAATATAGGACGTTTGCATCTCAGTTTGGTTGCAGCGTACTGCATAAGTCTATCGCATGTAAAAGCTCGCGATGCCGTAGTTTGCATAATAAATCATTTCATGTTTATTGGAAATTGACCAACGTCACCACCTAGTAGGTAAAATTGCACAATTACGATTTTGAAAAACAAAAAAATATTGATCAAATTTTATATGTAAATGTAATTGATGGGTCGTTTCTAAGTATACTAAAAATTATTGATTATCTTTCTCTTTTTTATAAAATATTTTTTTGTAGGATTTATATTATCCAGATTTAAGCATGCTTTGTTCTAGATTTTTTTTTTTTCAAAATATAAATCGTTAAAGAGATTTTGGGGAAAAATTAAAAAAAAGTGTACTTTAAGGTGCCTCGACTCTGAAAAAATAAGTCCTATAAAAAAAATGTACTGTGAAGAAAAGAAAGACAACTAAATTTTCTATTTCAAGATATTGGTTACAACACTTTTTTTTTAAATGGTGGCCGACGCACAACACCTACATCCGCGCTATTTTATTTTAATACTCAAAAACAACACACATACTAATTTCAATCATAAAATTATTAAAGAAAAGAAATCTGGTACTGACGAAGGCCCAAAAGAAACATTCGACAAATGAAATATTCTTCGATTTATTTTAAATATACACTTTGGTTAAATTTTAATTCTTTTTTTTACCTTTGTAAATATAACTTGAATTAAAATTTATTGCACACACATTTTTAAAAAAATTTACCAACGATTTTTAAAAAAATACCCATTTAAAAAACACAAATTGTACAAAAATTAAAATAAAAAATACACCTTTTAAACATACAATTTACATAAAAATAATTTATTTCACATTAACTGACCGCGCGCTACGAAAATCTACGCAAATAGTGTTCTTCTTAAAAGAAAACAGCTTAAAATTTTGTAACTGCATTTTAACGTATATTTTCCACGCACATTAAAATAAATGCAAAAGATGAAAACACTCTACGGTAATTCTCATCATTAAAAACTTTTTTTAAAGCTCTAAAATCAAAAGCTCCTCTACAGAAATCCAAGGAAAAAAAACTAAACGAGTTACCAAATGGACATGGGCAATATAATAGGGGTTGAAGTTGAAAAGCAGCAGCCACAGGCCACAGCAATTAATTTCAGTGCGCATGCGCACTCAGATGTGCGCTCGTCGCTCGAGAGGACGTTGGGTCTATGTCAGATGTAATCGGAAATTTACGGGCGGGCAAACACTTTTTTTTATGAAGGAGTTCTTTCAATTTAGTATGGTGCAAAAATATGGCGCGCTACTGATTTTGAAAAAGCTCTCCCATGAGTCGTGTACTGCCAATTAATATTGGATAGACTTTAGTCTCCATTCCTGCAGACACGCACACAGGAATGGTTGAGAGTATTAATTTGAATTCACAAGGTCCTGGTTCTTCATGAGCTTTCCGCAACTTTATATGGAAAACTGCATCTTGTAAAAAGACATTTGTTAATTCTGTACTTGATGTTTTTCTCTGTGTACGTTCGTTATATCTTTTCCCATCCAGCAGGAATAAAGACTTAGTCTACATTTTATTTTACTATTATTCACGTCATAAAATGCAGAAAAGCTTTACAAAAAAAATCAATTATATATAATTTAAAAAAGCGAAAAATTGTCATAAAGCATGAATTCAATTTTATTTTACACATCATGAAGAAATGAAGAACTGATAAGACTTAAAAAAAAAAATCAACCGGCATGCAATTTAAAACAAAAACTGCTAAAAATTGTTAAAAAATTAATTTCGTATTGAATATCTCAAGAAAAAATACTGATCTCAATTCCCTGAAGTTAGCAGAACAAACTTAGCAGAATATAGGTTTCATGATTGCATAATTAGATGCTAATAAAGTGCTAACTTAATGGCAAAGAAAAAAATTTATTTTCTAAAAAAAAAACATTATTCTGCTAACTTCACCAAAAATTAGTAGAACAGTCTCCCAAAAGTACAATAAATTAAAATAAATAACATAAAATCGGTCCCCAAATTAAATGCCAAAAAAAAAAATTAAAAAATTGAAAAAGAACAATTATTCCGGATTTTTTTTTTGTTAAAATTTGCTTTTCCATTTAAATGCTTATTGAACATGAATTAAATGCTGCATTATCTCAAAGAAATTTTTCTAAATCCATATTTCAAAAAACGAAAAAGTCAATTTCAGTGTTCTGCTAACTTCATCGACCATTTTGGCCACTTTCTTGTTTTTTGTTTGGCCTACTACGGCATCGCGATAAGAGCGTTTACATGCGATAGACTTATACAATACGCTGCAACCAAATTGAGATGCAAAGGTCCTATCTTCCCTTTATTATTATTGGACGAAAGCCACTTTTATCAAATCAAATGCACCGAATGCAACTTTGATGAATGCTTATGCATGGAAGATACCTTGCATTTGCTAAGGAAATACCAATGCTACAAGTATAATTTAAAACATTTGTTTTAGATTCCTTGTTTTGATCGGAAACAAATATTAAACCTGTGATTCAAATGAAAGGAAACCCCAATGAAGTAATTCGTTTTGATAACATCAAGCATACAGTGATCAAAACAGAAGAGTGTTCTCGATGTCGCAAGTGTTCCAGGCCAAGTAGTTTTTTTCATGCAAGAAATATAATATCCCGCTACATCCAAAATGCTTCGATGAATACCACACAAAAACCAGAATTGAAGCATAAATATAAAGTGGGTTTAAGACTCATTCATTTGTCATTTTCAAACTGTTTTTTTTTTTTTTTTTTAGTACGCATTAAACACTCAGTTTTAGTACACCCTTCCCTAAAGTTTCCCCTCTTTCACCCTTTTCTTAAAAAGGAAAAAAGATCTTATTTGATTCCTACTAGTTGCTTTGTAAAGAAAGTAACAGAATATTATTAGTGTGACTATATAAATATTTATTATCATATTGCCCGAAAAATTAAAGGGTGTCAAAGTTCTCCTAAATTTATTATTTTAAATTATTTTAACCTCAAACAATTTACCAAAGCAATGAACTTACAAAATAAAAGTTGTAGATGTGAAAAAAAAAACAAAAACGGATTAAAATAGAGAAAAAAGAAGTAGATTTGGCCGTTGTTTTGTAAAATTGAAGTTGGTTAAAACTGAGATTTTGAAAATGAAGTAGATTTCAATATTTTGGTGATGGTGCGAAGTAGGAAGTAGATTTTAAAAATTTTTTAGGTCTACTGCAATTGAAGTAAAGTGGTAGTACTGACCAATCATCATCCGCATAATATTTTTTAGCATTTGATATATTATTCGATTGGAAGGTGGATAAGTAAATAAAAGAAGTTGGTAGGTGTAGGAACGTGGGAAATTATATTGATTATTAACTGATATTGCTGCTATTTTTCAAAGCAAAGCAGAATTTTTGCCAGCATAGCTTGCTCAAACTTTTGCATTATGCAACACTACAGCTATATACCTTTGCACTTGACTAATTTTAAGTTCAACTGGAAATAATTGAAGCACAAGATGTTTTCTTTTTAGAAATGTACAAATTTTCATCCGCACTAAAATTTGCTTGGATACACATACATACATACGTCCGACCAAGAAATTTTACAGATATACTGGTGGTTTATAGTTCTTTAAAATGTCTTACCAAATTTAGTCCTGCAAAAAATATTTGTAAAGCAGTAAAAGATTTACTAAAAGTCTTCAAAAAGTCGTTTTTTGACATTTCCTTAACCTTACGGTAAGTGGCCGAAAAAAAATTATAGTAATAAAGTTTTGAAAAGATCTTGTAGTAAATTAATTCCAATTTACAAAACTGCCCTTAAATTTTCTGTGTCGGCATTCCTTGCTGAGATATTGGTAGCCAAAATCAAAAGTCTCTTTTTTCATTACAAGCCAGATATTCTTCTGAAAAAAAAAAATTGTAAGTAGAGCGCCGAAAAAAGACGACATCAAAGCTAAATAAACAAATTATCGAATCAATTTACATTCAATCTGGCTCAAAAAATAAATTCAAAGAAAATGACCCTGTTCAAAAAAAATTAAAAAAATTAAATTTTTTGCTCGTGCTGTTTCTTATAATTCTGGAATAACGGTACCTTAAAAAAATCATTTGCCTAAATTTTTCTGTACAAAGAAGGTTTTGAAATGTTTTTGTTTCATCTCAAAACGACCACTTTCCACAGAGATACAGCTCTTCAAAAAACACTAAGAAAAAGAGATTTTCTTTTGTTCCCTTAATGTTGTTTGGACTAGTGTACATTGTTTTACTTTAATAAATCGAACAAAAAAATTATTTATGCATATATTACCTACAGTGCTGCCAAAAACATTCCGGATTTTTTCCCATAGTACTGATTTTCTTAATACCAAGTAGAAAACTAACAACTTTCCATAAGTTTTTTAATAATTTGTAAAGAGTATGAGACAAGTTAATAATAACCTTAAAAATTTAATGCTACGATGACAAGAACAATAAAAAAAAATTATTTTATAAAGTTACTCAGTAACATGCCTGTGCAAAACTAACCGGATTTCAAGAAGATTGCGAGTCTCGATGTTAAAGTAACGGTTTTTTCGAGTCTTTTGACTCAAGCCGTAGACTAAAACGTTTTTACAAGTTGAGAGCTCTGTAAATTGAAATTATATAATGCATAAAATGGCTAAAACACATTATAGCAACGCGATTCGATATGAAATAATAGAAAAGTTCTAAGCCGGTATAAAACAAAAAGTAATCGCGGAAATCTTAAAAATTCCAACGTCAACGGTTTGCGACATCATTAAAAAAATTTAAAAGTGGAAAATCAGTACAAGCAGATCATTTTGGTGGACGCCCTCGCAAAACAACAATTAAAACTAGATAGGCGCATAAAGGATTTCGTGCTTAAAGACCCTTTTGCGACTTCAAAGACAATTTGTGATGAACTTAATCTACACATAGGGCCAAGTACGGTCAAGAAGCGTTTAAGAGATTTTGGTCTTTTTGCATTTTGACCAGCTAAAAAACCTCTTCTTACTGCTAAACATCGTAAAAAAAGGTAATCCGTAAAAGGTATTGGAGAAAGACTTAAAATTCCTAATCAAAACATTTAACCCAGGGTTGAATTTGCAAAAAATCATCTTAACAGGTCTTTAAGCAAATGGAGGAGTGTGCTTTTCAGTGATGAAAGCAAATTCAACTTATTTTACTCCGATAGTGCAAGGACAGTGAGGCGCTCAAAAGGTACGCAATTAAAGCCTGCAAATGTACTCCCTACAGTAAGGCACGGTGGAGCCTCGGTGATGGTTTGGGGCTGTTTTTTCAGGAGCAGGCTGCGGTCCTATACACCAAATCACAGGAATTATGGATTGTTTTCAATATAGGGACATTTTGGAGTCAGTAATGCTTCCATACGCAGAGGAAGAAATGCCTCTGCGTTAAGTTTTTCAGCAGGACAATGACCCCAAACATTCTTCAAAGCTGCTAAAAGAGTGGTTTGCAACTAAAAATATTCGTGTCTTAGAATGGCCATCTCAATCACCCGATTTAAACCCAATAGAAAACTTGTGGGCCATTTTAAAAACGCGGGTTCAGAAAAAAAAGCACACGTCAACAACTTCTCTTTTTGCAGCTTTGAAAAATGAATGGTAGAATATTCCTGTTTCTGTTTTCGAGAATTTAATCCAGTCAATGCCTCGTCGATGCCGAGCTATGATAAAAAACAGTAGTTACTGGACAAAATATTAAATAAATAATAAAAGTTAATTACAAAAAAATAAAATCCGGTTAGTTTGTCACATTAAAATTTTGGATTAACTTTAATTTTTTGAATTTTTTTTTTGTTTTGATGGATAAAGTTCCATAGTTTTTGTTTCAAATAATAAAATTGTTCAATAAAAATGGGAAAAAATTGCAAATATTTGATTTTTTCATTTTTATATCACAAACCAACCATCAATGCAGTTTAACAAAAAAATCCGGAATGTTTTTCACACCACTGTACATTTAAAATATTGGTTAATCTAAATCTCGACTAAAATTATACATTTACATACCTACGACTAGATGCACGTCTAATGCACATCATAGTGGTTATTTATGTCAAATACAAGTAAACAACCACAATGTCACCGCACAAATTGTTGATTTATTGCATCTACCGCTCATAAAATTCCAACTTAAACCTATATTTTTTTTTTTCAACTAAAATACATTGTAGGTATGCTTTGGTTTGTTTTGAGCTTGTTAGATTTTTTTACCTTATTTTTTTGATATTCGTTTGACAGTTGCATATTTAATTGCATTTTCATGCCATGTTGGGAATGTCATTCTATTAAGGTCTTTGAATAAAACCAGGTGGTGAATAACAAATAAATAGATACCGGGGCTTCAAAACTACTAAAAACCACAACCAACCTTGATCTTAATTATTTAACCAAACTCGCTAGGTATACATATAAAAGGCATTAAAAAATAAGCAAATAATCATCAACATTAAAGCTAATTATGTAAAAAAAAAAAAAAAATGGTGCAACACATCATAATATGATAGACGTTGTTGTCGTTCGTTCGTTTTATTCCAAACTAAATTGTTTGTTTAAAAAAAATACACCCCCTCAAAAATAATGATAATTAGTGCCCTATACATATCTCCACTAAATTTGTATGCTGTTTATGGTTAACACTAACTTGCTATATTTATTGCCCTCTCCGGGATTGTAATTCGACAATAGCTCATCTATCTAAACATAAACTGTAGAACTAAACTGAAATAAATATATTTATCTTATTGTACGAACCAGATACACCAAGTGAGTGAGTTAGTGATTCGTTGGACTCTTTTCTCTAAATTGCTAGAATAAAATTTGCATTTTCATTGAAAAAAAAAAAAAAACTAAAAATGACGTCCACATACGACGACACCACCATATACGCAACGCAGCGAGTGAAACGAATTGTCAGTTTAAGTGCGTTCGCGGCGAGTTTGTGCCCGTGCGTCTAAAAATAGCTCCGCCAAATCAGAATTCATTATTTTTAATCAGGCTTTTTTACTTCGTAATGGTATTTTTGTTTTAGTTTTCCTTTTTTGCTTCATCTGTCGCCTGATGTATACTGTACGGTAGTGTACGGATATAAATTGTGAACCCTCATTAGTCATCTCTTTGCTTAAAAAAAAACACAATCCATCCCACTGTGTGTACATCAGTGGAGACAGCAAATCTTAAAAGGGATGTGCGACACCATTGTCACTTGTAATTTTTGCATCTATTTTTCTTTTATTTCCACTTCTTTATTTGCTACAATTGCAATTTGTAATTTTTTTTTTTCAAGTCTTGTTCTAAATTTAGATACTTGGGAGCAACAGTTTACCAAGTATCTTATAGATAGTGACCATCAGTACGTAGACCTGTGTCGTAGATCACTAGACAGAGTCTTTTTAGATTCTTTGGTATACTATGTTATATTTTTTTTTTTTTTTTCTAATTTTTATTACATCCCCATTTGCTTGGCTACCAAGGTACATAGTATGTGTTTGAATCAATTAATTTGGTGGCCGTAATTAAAAGAAATCCTATGCATATGTTAAACTATAACTATTTTGAATGAATGTAAAAGTGATTGCAACATACCGGGATGCACCACGTAATAATGGGATCACCATTACGAACGACGAACTTAGTGACACTGCTTTCTCGTGTGTGAGAAAATATATTTAGAAAAATTATTATTTGTGAATTTCCCTTAATAGTGAGTGGGCGAGTAAAATTTACTCGTAGTTGTAAATTTGTTTTGTGATTAAAATGTAAACATATTTATGATGGAAATGATATCTGGCTCGAGGTAGAAAATAAAAAATGTAGTTGAGAGATTGAGAAATTAGACATTTATTTAAATCGGAAGAGTTTGTTTTGCATATTTTAATTAACAAATGACGATGGAATGTTAGAAATTTATTATTATTTTTTTTTTTTTTTTTCTAATTTTGATTTCTGGTTTTTATTTGCATTTTAATTGAGAATTCGTAAAGATCGAAATTACGAGTAGATTATTATTTGTATTGGTTGACTCGTCTTAGGTACTGATGCGATATTCGGGAAATTGTCAAAAATTTTTGGGTTGATATTTTTTTTTTTGTAACGTAATTTCTTTACAGCTGAGCTCTGTTTTTGAAGAGAATTTCCTTTGCCTTAATCATTTATGGAAAAGAAAAATCTTTGAAACACAGTGCTTGTGGAAGCATTTGGAATCGATATTCCATACCCAAAAATGCTGTTCATTATTTAACATCCCTATTTGAAAGTTGTCTTCGACACGGATATTTTCCAAGAAGATGGAAGATTTCTGAGATATTTACCATAGCTAAACCTACTCAACTATTGACACAGGCATCTAGTTATCGCCCAATAAGCTTACTCAGCTGTTTAGGCAAACTTTTCGAAAAAGTTATCTTTTTTAAGATGAATGACTTTGTAGAATAAACGGCCTCGTTCCAATCGAACAGTTTGGTTTTAGAAGGGAACACTCGACGACTCACCAACTGAACAGAATCACAACTATATTAAGAGAATCACTTTCAAATACAAAATCCTTGGGTATGGTTTCATTTGACATTCAAAAGGCATTTGACAGTGTTTGGCACGACGCGACGGCTTGCTTCACAAACTGTTTACTCAAAATTTTCCTACTTACATTCTTAAAATTATTGAAAGCTGTCTAACAGATAGAATTTTTTTATGTCAAATTTTTTTCTGATACATCTCCTCTGTTCCCCATAAAAGCAGGCGTTCCTCAAGGTTCAACCCTATCGCCCCTTTTATATAACTTATATATTGCTGATTTTCCAAGACATTTACACTATAAAAATGCCTTCTATGCTGATGATACCGCTATATTTTTTAGTTCTAATGATTGTCAAAGTATATTAATGAATTTACAAAATGCTTTATTTAATATCGAAAAGTTTTTTTCACAGGTGGAAAATTAAAATAAATCCATCGAAATCTGAAGCAATATTTTTCTCACGAAAGAGAAAAGCCTCAAATCTGCCTCCATGTAATCTGTCGATCTGCAACACTCTAATTGAATGGACAACAACAATAAAATACCTTGGTATCACTCTCGATAAGACGCTAACATTTTCAGATCATGTTACTACCTCTATCAAAAAAGTGAAAATTCTATTTCCACTTTTAAATAAAAATTCTTATCTAAGCAAAGATAATAAGCTTCTTCTTTGTAAAGTCGTCATACTACCTTCATTAGTATATGCTTCTCCTTGCTGGTATAAATGTGCTCAAAGTCACCTGAAAAAACTTCAAATTTGTCAAAACAAAACTCTAAAAATGATTATGAATCTTCCCTGGAATTTTTCCACTCTAGCATTGCATATTACTAAAATTCCAACAATCAAATCTAAAATTACAACACTTTCAAATAAATTTGAGAATAAATAAATGTTCGAGTCACGAAAATGTATTATAATAAATTCACTTGTTTAAACATACCAATTTAGTTTAAGTTATTATGATTAAGTTAGATTTTAAGATTATTTTATTTATAGTTTAAGTTTTTTTTTCTTATTTTTGCATCCATTGAGTTTTTTTTCGCAATTTTTCTCATAATAATCTTCACTTTCATAAGAACTTTCTATATTACAAAATCTTTAGTTGCTAAGAATCATTGTATTCTAATCTCTATATGTTATAAATATTCTACCATGTAACACGATTCCACTGAATTTGAATCGATATTCCTTTAGTTTTTTTTTTTGTTTTGTTTTTTACAACAAGCTAAACGAATTTTTCGTCGCTACATCCCAAAAGTCAGCAGTCAGCTTTCCCATACTTGAAACCTATCAAAATATTTACAGCCTTTTTAATCCGTTGGGGCTTTGAAGGACTGTTCGGCTAGTAAAGGCATTGTGGATTCTTAGAGATGTTATTTCATCAGTTTTTGGGAAATTCCTTCTTTTTTTCAGGGCTAATTGGACTAACTGCCACGTTTTACTCAATTTCAAGTTCGCGAAATAGTTTTTTTTTCGCGTGGGATAGGCTGCTTGCTGTTGAAACATTTGGGCGAATAGTTTCTTCCACTTATGTAACTGCTTCGAGGGCGAGTCCAATAAAAAATATGGTAGGCGAGTTCCTTATAAGCTGAATTAACAAAATTATATGATTGTTTGTTTTGTTGAAATTAAACAATTTTAAATATTGTTATAAATTTTGTTTTGCTTCAAAAAGTTCATATTAAAACGCAAATTTTCTTTGTCTTTTTTCTTGATATATACATTTTTGGATGACTTTGTTGCCCTTATTATCTGGGTGGGGAAAGAAAATTTGTGTTTCAATATGAACTTTTTGAAGCAAAACAAAAAGTATAACAATATTTGAAATAAAATGTTTGCATGTGGGAAAGTTCGCTGATTGGCTCGCTTTCACTACCATATAACAGCATATATTTGAGATGGATCACTAATTGGCGAATGATCTACACTGTTAACTGAAAATTACGTATCTACATTTTTTTTTAGGATCATACGAATTTGTTTTGCAAATTTTTTAAAAGTTATAAAACTTTTCTTAATAAAAAAAAAAGGATGTGTTTCAATTAGTTAACTGCTCAAAAAGCGATATACAGCTTTAGTTGTCAATAAAAACGATCCCAAGGATTTCAAACTTGGCCTGAACTAAAAAAACAGGTATAAAATCAATTTTAAAGCTTAAAAGTAAGCTGGCCCGCCAGACAAGTTTCACATATCGTCAGTTGGGAAGAAAAACGACACAACTCAAAAAGTCTTATTTTTTAAAAAATAGGCAATACAAATTTTATGAAATTTTGAATTTAAATTAATCTGTTAACACGTCAATACCACGCAATTACTTATTTAGTTCTAAATATTGTAGTAGAATCTAGTATTTTTTTTTTTAATTTAAACTTTTTCTTTTATTCACAAAAATGCAATGTAAGCTCAAATATTTAATTTGTTCAGCTGTGTCAGTTTTATTCCAAAATAAACCAAGAGCAGTTGCGGCAACTTGTAGTAGCCGTGGCGTGATGGTTAGTGCGATGGACTGTCATGCCGGAGGTCTAAGGTTCGATCCCCAGCCTCGCCACCTATTTATTTAAAAAGAAAAACGGCTACTGCCTCTTGCGAGGATTTGACAAATCCTCCAAGAGTATCTCCTGTCACAGAAAAGTGCCGCTCGTTAGCCGTTCGGATTCGGCAATAAACTGTAGGTCCCCTCCATTCCTGCAGACACGCACACAGGTATGGTTGAGAGTTGTAAGTCACTAGGCCCTAGTTCTTCATGAGCTGTTGTGCCATCAAATTTATTTTATTTTTTTTTATTTTAGTTGCGGCAACTTAATAATTAATTCCAGGAATTGATGAGTCATCGTGGTGTTAAAAACTAAAGCCAGAGCCACACATATCTCTTGTGGTGTGCTGTGGAGTGTTGTGTCGCTATCGCTCCTATGTATTTCATATGCTTAGAAAAATATTTGTCTCGTGTAGTGTGTTGCTGTGTGGTGTGTTGTGGCGAAATCGCTTCTGTTCCGATTGCGCCATACCTGTGAAGTATATGAAATGAAACAAATACCCAAATGTCTAAAATGACATTTGACTGTTTGTTAGAAAGAGAAAAGTATATATTTAGAAAAATAATTCATGTGGACGGAGATTTACTTAAATATTTTAAATTAGAACGCAAAAATGGCAGATTAAAAGTTTTTGTCGGCAAAAATATTTGTAAAAAAAAAAAAAAACAACTCGCCTGTCAAAAATGAAAAATCAAGATGAAACAAACAAAAAAGACATACCCATCTGTACCTACTTTTCTTGAGTCTATACTTGAAAACTTTCCTATACGTTCAAAATCTGAATTTATTGTTAAAAAACCGTTTTCTAGTGATCTCCCGCACTCAACGATTTTTAACTCGGCCATACTTCGTCCGATTTATAATTTTTTTTACGGTTTAACAAAAAAAAGAGTAATTGTCCTTTCCAAGATGTACAAATATACATATGTAGTACGGACAATAATATCTGTAGATTTCTTAAAGGTTATCTGAAAATAATACTAATTTTTTACGTTTATTAAAGTTTGAAGATGGTTTTTGGCAACAGTTTGCATTATTTCTTTTTTCGTTAGTACTTATTTTTTAAATGCTTTTTATAAAAATGGGTCGAACAAGATATCTGTCTAAAAAATAGGTACACATTGTTGAAGTTATGAATTTTGCAAGATCACCTTGATCATACAATTTAGCGTAAGGTATTAAGATTTTATTATGTGATGCTATGGGAAATAATTCCAAGACGCATTGTTCCTTTCATATTTCAAAAAGTATATCAGTTCACAAACCCAAAACCACATTTTTTACAATTGCAACTGGTGTTGTTTGGCCGCCATCTTGTTTTTAAAGATTATTTTGATTTTTGCAAGTAACTAGCGTGTTTTTGATCCCAAAAAAAAAAAATTATAGGTACCTACTACAAACTTTTAGCAAAATTAATTTCCTAAAAAATATTTAAAGTAACTTTTACATGAATGTACTATTATTTGTAAGTATACATAATACAAAATAAGCTAACTATAATTCAACAAAAATTAAGTAAACATTAAATTTTTATCTGTGCACATTTTTTTTTTTTTTTACCGAGGTCTACTGTAAGAAATATAAAACATTCATCAAAATTATCCTCGCAGCGGTTCTTTTAAAGATAAATTGACAGTTTTCCATTCGAAAATTAATCACATTCAATTTTTGATTGATTAAGTAATTGAAGACGCAAGCAAATTCCATTGTGCTTGTGTATATATGCTTTGTATTTTGAATAATCGATGTTATTATAAACATGCATTCCATTTATTTAAAGAAATTTTTAGAATATTTTAGCTTGGTCGATGAATATATTAAAATTTATGATGATATCGTACAAAATTTTAATTAATAAGTAAATACCGGTGTTCTGTACTTGCTTACATTTTCTGCTTTAAATAAACAAGTAAGAAAAACTTTTACAGCTTAAAAGTTAATGGATTAGTTTTTTACATCATTTTTCACATAAAAGGTTTCTCTGATGGGAATAATTGTATGTAAATTTAAATCCGAAAATAAGAATCCCATCATAAAAAATAACAACTTCTAAGTTAAGGGTGCAAGCACAAATACATCCGAAACGTCACGAAAACAATTTACAAAAAATCATAAAATTGACCTATAGTCCCCCTAAAGGTGTATATACCTTTTAATCTATAACTTTTTTAGTTTTCCTAATTCACTACAAAAATAGGTATATGTTTCGGTTTATTAACGGCTAAAAGGGTTGCTTAATTCATTTGAATTTTAAGAATTGTGTGACATTCTATTTAAATATTAAAACTTTTATTGAACCATTAAAATTTAAAGCAATTTGGTTCACTAGGGCGTATGTGGAATATTTTTTTTTTTTAAATTATGGTCATCAAACAATATGCGTCTTCTTTTCAACACGAGCGGCTAAAACTTCTAGGAAATCTTGAATAATAACTTGAAAGACGGAAATACTAATAATCGTCACTATTAAAATATTTCCATAAATGTAGGCATGTGTATTTGTCTATTTATATAAATCTTATTAAAATCAAACTTTCATGGAATATAAAATGTAAAATTGACAACTCATTATGCAATTTAAACCGTCAACCAGTTTTTTTTTATTCCTCAAACGGTATAGAATTAAATTATGTATGTATTTATAAATTATAGTCGGTAGCTAAACAAAAAAAACTTTAAGCAAAACAAACAAAAGACAACAAACTAGAAAAATAATTGCAACACGTGCATATCAAATGTTTATAAAACTATTGCTTCTATTGTTCATTTTTTTTTGTGCAGTGGCGTGGCAATCGCAAAAAATGTATAGAATATAATTCGAGCGTTTAAACTATTATCGACTCCATTGATGCGCTGACACATAAATCAGAGAATCTCTCAAATAAAAAAAAAATAATAATTACCAATGGTAAACAGTGGCCCAGCCTATAACACGTAACCGGATAAAAATTGGTGTTTGTGCAAACAGTACCATTTCACAACTTATAATGACGGAGAAATATGAAAAAAAAGTAATGCATGCTTCGATCAGATTTTTGCATATTCAATTTTTGCTACAAAATTTATTGGGCAATATAACTTGGGTTAGATTGAATTTTAAGGTAAAACCGCACTCGGTGGAACTGCACTTCAGCGGAACTACGCGACACTACACAGCACTCCGCGGCAGTTTTTTAATATGCCGCACTTGAACTGCAGCAGTGCGACAGTAAGAGACAAATCATGAAGTTAGTGCTATTGAATTTCTACAATACTACAATAAAGATGTCGGCCAAGTCACCCCGAAAGCAAAGTTTTCCTCTACACATACAAAAAATTTTTTCTACCCAAAATGCAAAGAACAGCCACCATTTTGTAGTTCACTGTACTAAAAGCAAACATTCAATAATTGTTTACGCACTGCGGCACGCCGCTTGCTATATCGCACTATATCGACAACGGAACACTGCACCGACGAGACAAAGTTGCTCTAATAAGCAACTTTGTAGTTTAGTGTCGCGCCGTTCCGTTCCGTTATCGCTTAGTGCGATGTAGTTAATACAGTTTCATAGTCAGCTATTACACGATGACTCTAGAGTCATGACTCTTTTTTCGAATTCCTCTTTAAAAATCATTCTGTGAGTCACGCGCTATTAGTCAGCTATTACACGTTGACTCTAGAGTCATGACTCTTTTTTCGAATTCCTCTTTAAAAATCATTATGTGAGTCGCGTGAGTTACGTATTTGTATAGTTAAGCCATTCTATACAACAAACAACGTACCTTTATTGGATTAACTTGAGGACAAAGCAAGTTATGGTAGCTGCGCAGGAACAACAGCATAGCAACAGCTTTACTAAAGTTCCTTTGAAGAAAGTTCTCTCGATAGTCAACAGATCACAGCATCTCCTCAACAACAACACCATCTCAACCAGATCATCTCGATAGGTGTTTGGACAGTGCAAGTGCCTATGAGAGAGGCTTCACACATAAAAAAGCTTTCTAAGATCTAATATAAGTAGTATATAGAATTTGTATTATTAAAAAAAAAAAAAATCTTCGTATTTAAACATTGCCAGGCCACGGGCACAAAAAACTTCTAGCTTCAATGATTAGGAATTCTAATCTGGTTAGATATAGTTCACACTAGGTATTCACCATGAAATCTATGTAAGATGAACTGAACTTAATGGAAATTGCGTATTGACAAGGCCCTCACTAGTCAACTGATGAGTCCAAGTGAGATCGCCGGGACGAAACGCCAAAAATTTTCATGGACTAAAGGCCGTTAAAAGCTATATTGAATCTAATATAAATGTTTGAAATGTATTACAGAATTACTTCTCTTAAAGTCAGTCTGAAGCTGATTTTTGCTAATAAATTAACTTTTCTGTAAATTTAGACTTTTTTCTTTGATTTGCTATAGAAGAATCGTAATTCGTGCTATTACACGCTGACTCTCGATTCATGACTCAAATTTGACAGTTCTCTTTTAGTTTTGTTGTCCGTGTTAATGCTCTTTGCCTCCGCACCATACAAGTATACATGTGCTCTCCACAAGACACGAATAGAAATGAAGCAACATGGTAATATAACGAACAAGAGAAAAGAGTCCCCGAAAATTTGGCCCACGACTCTCCGGTTCACAGGTTTTCCATCTCATTCTTTTTCTCTTTCGCACTCATTACGTTTGAAAAGAGTCATGACTCTAGAGAGTCATCGTGTAATGTAGACATACAAATAATATTTTGCCGCTTCGTGAAGTTCCGCTAAAGTGCAGTTCCGCTAAAGTGCAGTTCCGTCGATTGCGGTCTTACCTTTAAAGCATTTATTCTTTTTTTTGGTTAAATATTTCAATATTTCAGGTCGAATAATTTTGTAAGCTGCTATTTTGATAATTACAAAATAGAATTTGGTTATAGATAGAATGTTTTGTTCATTGATCCAAAAGGTCTTACTTAAACTGTAGTTTAGTATCACACGAGTGTTATACTAAAACAAACTTTTATGCTCCTGGCTCACACTTTTGATATTATTCCATTTTTTTCACCTATACTGCCCCACTGTTCAGGCGGCGCTGTTACCATGGCGGGCGGTTGCTTTATCTCATACGTCCATTTTGATGTAGATAATTTTATTGACAGATACGCCGTCAGTTATTTTAGTCGCGATACTAAAAATAAAACGTATTATCTTTTGTTTTCTAAAATAAAAACAACGCAAAAGCGAAAAACATGTAAACAAAACAACATTCAAAACAAGCTGTTGTTTGTGAAGCACATTTCAAAAAAAAAAAAAAAAAAAAAAAGAAATCAAAAAAGGAAGACCACTAGCAAATGTGCTCTTCACCCTTCACAATCAAATTACTTTAATTCGTGTGATTCAGATCAAGCACTCTGTATGTGGATTACTTAAGCGCATAATCAGTTTAAATATAGCTGATTCTGTTCGTTTTATTTGCTAAGAGCATAAATCAAATCTAAAAATAAGTGAAATTACTTAGTCGCGCATATATACAATAATAAACTGTCGCAGAGATGCTTTTCCATCGTGGTCAATTTAGATACAAATAGTGTCTTTTATCTTTTGTGTGGTGCGTTATGTGTGTTGTTCTCCACTTTATACCTACTTTAATCGAGCATAATGAAGTAAATTCAACGACTGTTTTTTTTTTTTTTTTTTGTGTAAGTTTTACTGTTTTTTTTTTTTTTTTGTATTGTTAATCATGTACATGGCCTTGAGCCTTCTTGAGTTTAAATTGGATTAAAGTTTTGTGATGATGTGTGGTGTGACACCAGTGACATAACGACTTAGAGCACGTTTTGAGTTTGACAACCTTTAGGTTGTGTAGAGCACGGAATTGAATTAATTCATGGTCAGTTTTTGCAGTTCATAAATTGGTGATAAACATTAATAGAAAAAAAAGAAAAAATTGGGAAAACCCCAATATTATATCAAACAAGCTGTCAAAATTCTTCTGTTTTTTGAAATATATTAATTGGTGAAACCAGAAACTCGCCACTTGCCTTCAAGAGACAATTTAAAAAAATACTGTTTGTTATAACATCATGTTGACTTCTTCTAATGATGAATTCAATGACATTTTGCGGAGCCTTGCAACAAAAATATTTTATTGATATAAAACGGTAACATTTTTTTTACATATTTTGAAAAAGTGTTTCAACATAGACAAACATTATAAAAGGAACAAGAAGTTTTCGTGAACATTAACGCGTCAAAGCCCATTCTGAGTGTAATGAAGTTATTATGTTTTCAAGTTATTTATCTTCCCTATCATTTTTTTTTCTTATATTTTCATATGAAAATAAAGTTATAGGTACACAAGTTAATATGTATGTAGTTTGCATGAAAATTGAAAACATTTTTTCTTATTCTATAAGTTTTTGTAGCTTAAATAGCCAGTTACCGCGCAATACTAATATGTGTATCTACATACCTACAATTAACAGGATGATGGCGCGAAAATTTGGTATTTGTTTGTTTTTTTTTTTTTTTTTTTTTTTTTTTTGTAACCTAAGAATAGCAACAAAAAGTTGACTTTTAAAAGTAGATAAAATATTAAAAATATTATTTATTTGTATTCGTTTCGAGAAGCCCTCACGTGATTAAATCTGTAGATAAAATGTGTGTAGGTATGTTTGTTTCCATACAGGCGCCCAAAACTAATTAACGGATTGCGTCGATATTAGTTTTTTTTTCGAAAAGCACAAATGGGTAAGGTTGAAAATTTCTGCCTGGGTCAAAATTTTTAACTTCCCATTGGAAGTTATTTTAATCGATCCGATTTGTGAAATTGAAAATTTTGACATTTATCGATGTTTCGAGGTCTCTGGTGTCGGATTACATTGTTTTTAGAGAGATGTCTATGTACGTACGTTCGGAAGCTTTTTTTCATTGACGATATCTCGAGAATGCATAGAGATATCGACTTCAAATAAATTTTATTTTACAGATAATAAGGCCATAACGTGCAGAAAGAATTTTCAGAAAAATTCAATTGGCGGTCTTTTTTATTACAAATTTAAAGAAAAGTGGTAAAATGGCTTGTTTTTTGAATATCTCTAGAACAAAAATAATGCTATCGACTTCGGCCTAGTTTCATTCTATGCATAATGACGTAGTGAAAAATTGGTAATATTTAAACAAAAAAATCAATCCACTACTAAAAAATGTTAAAAAATGTTTTTCGGCTCGAATATCTCGAGAACAACCAATGATTTCAACTCCCGGATAATTTTAGTCTACCCACAATACCATAATTAGTAATTGATAGGGTTTTAAAAAAAAATCAACTAACCGTTTTCTTTTTAGGCCAAAAATAACTACTAAAAATTGTTAAAAAATGTTTTTAGGCTGGTATGTCTCAAAAACAACCAATTATATTAACTCCCGGATAATTTTAGTCTACACACAATGCCATAATTAGAACTTGATAAGGTCTGTTAAAAAAATTTAATTGACGGTTTTTTTCTAGGCCAAAAAAACTGCAAAAAGAATCTGCCAATTATTGTTGAAATTTTTCGTGTCACACACATTTAGAGCAAACAACCTTCCCTTGTTAGCACAATTGAAGATTTTTAATTGGTAAATTTCTTATAAAAAATAACATCGGGGTTCCAAACCCAGCCTCTTTTTTTTTCTTAGATTCTGCTATAAAAATTCTGCTATCACTGAAAAAAAACGCAATATCAAGATAACATTTTCATAATATCAATTCCATATTTTTCATTTTCCATATCAAATTTACCACAAAACATATTAAATTAATACTTTTAATGTTACGCTAATATTATTTTTGTTATATTGATATTAAAAGTGTTACTTTAATAAGATTGGTTTTAACATTTAATATCAATTCTCATTATCAAAAATAGGTTGATAATTCTTACTATTAGAATATCAGTAAAAAATATTAATCTGATATTTTTATGTCAACATTGATGTCTTGAATGTTGAATTGATATAATTTTATGTAAAAGTGATGAAAACGGCGAATCATTTTAATATTTTATTAATATCAAATATATGTTAGTAGCCGTGGCGTGATGGTTAGTGCGATGGACTGTCATGCCGGAGGTCTAAGGTTCGATCCCCAGCCTCGCCACCTATTTATTTAAAAGAAAAAACGGCTACTGCCTCTTGCGAGGAATTGACAAATCCTCCAAGAGTATCTCCTGTCACAGAAAAGTGCCGCTCGTTAGCCGTTCGGATTCGGCAATAAACTGTAGGTCCCCTCCATTCCTGGAGACACGCACACAGGAATGGTTGAGAGTTGTAAGTCACTAGGCCCTAGTTCTTCATGAGCTGTTGTGCCATCAAATTTATTTTTTTTTTTTATATGTTATTATATCAATTTATGAATAAATTGTTAAAAATGTTGTATTTATGATATTAAAATATCACACAAATATTTTCAAAATCAGATTGGTACAATTTGTTTGATATTATAATATCAATTTAGCATTTAAAAATATGGTTGGCATTGAATCATAAACCAGAAAGTTATCAATTTTCAACGTCGGCTTTCCGTATTGCGAATTAGCCTAGTGGAAGTGTATTGGGCTCGTAAGTGGGAGACACAGGTTCGAATCTCATCAGAAAATTTTCAAGTAAGTAAAATATAAGTTTTTTCAATTTAAATAAAACTCTAAATATTTCAGAATAAAAGGGAAAAGGAACTTACAAAACCACTATGGTGCAATGTGCAATAGGAAAATAAAACCCTAAAAACTAATAAAATAAAATTCAAATCAAACCCTACAAATGCACGCAGTTTTTTTTTTTTTTTTTTGCTTTCCTCATTTTAATAGTCATATCAAAAAGATAATAAATATATCATAATGATAATGATCATATTGTATTGATATGATGAGCATATCAAAATTGATGTTTTTAATGTTGGACGACTTTTATAACCCAAAAATGTTAATTTTACAGTCGTTTTATCAATTTTTTTTTCGGTGTATTAATCAGTAAATAAAAAACAACGCTTTTCGCATCGATGAGTGTGGAACACCCTTTATAATTTAAAAAAAAACAGCACACCCTCTGTGACGTATTTGCTTTATTTTCAACAGAAGTTATTTTAAAAAATCCTTATAAACTATTACATGAGGATATAAGAAAAGAGAGATGTGAAAAAATCCCCTTTATTAATCGTTGTCTATTTTTAGCATATATAACATTATTACAGACCCCTTAAAATAAATAATACAAAATTATCATTAGAAGAGTCACTTTGGCGTATGCGTAATTTACCGAGTTATGCGAGTAGGAACACAAAAAAGGACAAATTTTTAATTATTTTCATGGGGTTTTCACGATTTCCGTCTTTTTCGGTCAAATTTTTCTTTCCGTAAGAACCTTCTAATAAAATATGAAAATTAAAAAAAAAAAAAAAAAAACCATGAATGAAATTGGTAAAGTCGTTCTCAAGTTTGGCGTGACCAATGGGAAAAGGGATTCATTTTTTATGTACAGGGTGTACCGCGGTCGGCGATGCAGGCGAAAACCGAAAAGGCAATATTCTCGTTTCGCTGCCTTTTCGACTTTTAACGGTATTTGTAATTATTTGTCTAGTTTCTTTTAGTGGCTCTATCTTTGCCAAATTACAACCGATTCTTGATTTATTTGTTTTTTTTTTTTTACAAGAGCAATTAGCGGTGAAGAGCGCCGTTTTGATACCATAACTCGTGTAATCGGTTTTTTTAAAGTGATATTCTAAGAGGGATTTGCTGGTAAAAATGCCAAAGTAGGCAGATTGTTGGCCTTAGAAGTCCGTTTTTCACTTGCTTGCGGTCTAACGAGTCTGAAGTTAACCTTAATACAGCCATTTTGTCTCGTTGAAGTTTGATCAGTTCGGAGAGTTCATTGAGATCGTCAAAAATGGCCTTTCTAAATGACTGCTCTCATTCTGGCTAGAGCTGTACATTTACAGAGGAAATGTCAAATTCAAGTTTTTTTTTTCAAAATTTTAAGAAAGAAAACTTGGGAAAAAATGCTAAACGACTTCATAAGTACCTCAAAATAAAAACAAGCAAACTTTCACATCTATAATATTAATAGGATTGGTTCTGCTTTACTATAACTCAGTGCAAATATTTCATTCAAACTAAAGTATTTACACACATTACAGTTAGGTACTTAAAAATTTTTCGACGCGCCGCCGAAAACCGCTCCAAAGCCACAACTACTATTTCAATATGGCACCAACCCACTTTTGAGTAAGTGAAAACTCCTCCAAGAATATCTATTTCTATTTGTCAGAAAATTTTAGGTCCCCTCGATGCCTATCGACATAAAACTACAACACAGTTAGGTATGGTTAAAAGCCATTACACCCTGGTTCTCCTCGAGATGTCGCGCACCAATTTATTTAATTTTAATATCAATACTAATTTAAATTAATTTGAAGAAAAAAAAATCAAAATCACGTTTCCCAGCACTTACCCCAGATTTTCTTACGACTTCAAAAGCCGGATCTACCTTGATTCTGATTTTTCTATTTATGTACATATCTTTATTTTCAAAAACTATATCTTTCCAGTTTATTTAAATGACCATTTGTCTCTCAATACCCAAACGGCAATTTATTATTCCGCCCTTAAATGCAAAACCAAATAAACTTCCACACGGAAATAAGAAAAATAAAAAAAAAATAAGACCTCACATAAATATCACCGCCTCACGTTATTCAACTAATTTACCTTTCATCAAATAAATAATCCACTTGAATGAAAAATATTTTCCTCGTGATTTATTGTTAGACCACCCGTTAGGCAAATGCGCACGCATTATTCGCAACCCGCCCACCCATAATTGCTGGCGCAATGCACATACATAATATTTTTGTAAACGTACATAATCTATTATTATTATTACTCTAAAATTAGATACATATGTAGAAATTATATATATTTCATTGAAGTGACTTAACGCGCAAAAAGTAGAGTAGTACATCCTGGAATTTTGACGTAAATTGCAAGGAAGTGTATGTCTTGATGCCATTTTATGTACCTATAGTAGTCGGCTTCCGTTAATTTAGAGAACTTTGATGATAGAGGATCTGAATTCAATTTAGATTTAGGTAAGGTATGAAAGAATAAAACAAAAGAAAAAATTCTAAATAATACCTAAACCGAAAAAATCAAGTTTTAACTAGGTAACACTTCTTACGTTTTATCAAGAAAATAAATATTGACTAAAAAACATGACCTGTGTTATTTAAAAATTTGAATACCTAAAAAACCTGTGGCGTTGTTGTTATCTGTTATTGAAATATTTTATTAAATCAGTAAAAATTTCAAAAAATTTCGACAGTTAAAATATTTTCCGAATATGTTAAAGTTTGTACATTATTTTTAATGTTATAGTCTTTCTGAAAACCCTAAAAACCTAAACGATGAAATTTTTCCTTGAGTTCCCAATATCCCTTAGCAAGACTCAATTATACAAAAAATCCTGACAGTTCTAGGGGTGTGTCGGTCGTCGTGTTTTGAGCATTTACTTCCGAGTTAATAAATTCCTGACGTAAATAGAGTTCAATGCCTTTACTTCTCTGTACATTTTTATAGCATGCCATTACCTTCTGATGATACTCACCATCTGATTGGGCACTTAATTTGTATACACGTTTAAGCTAAATTCGTGTGCTGTTAATTAAACGCACGACTATAGGTCGCACGTCATTGTATTATTGGTATTATTGCGACTGAAAATTCGTGACTATTGTAAATTTTGAAATTTCTTTAGTTAAAAATCGAAGTTTGTCATCGTTTTATAACCGTCAGAGAATTTAAAAAAAATAATAAGAAATTAAAAAAAAAAGAAAACTTTAAAATCCAAATTTTTGAGTGTTGACGCTACATTCTGGAGTGGATTAGAGCCTCAACCAACAAGCTTCTCCCAGCCAGCTCGATCCCTAGCTAGCTGCATTTCACACGCCAACTGGGTTGAGGTCCTTTTCCACTTGCTTGAGCCACATGAGTTGCGGTCTTCCTCTTCTAAGTGACCCTTGAGTCACCTTAACCGTAAGTATTTTCAAAATTTTGAGTTTGAAAATTAATTTTTTAAAAACTATTCTCTGAAGCAATTTAAATTAAAAACAAAATAAAAGAACGGGCCTTAACGGACTTTAAAAAAAGTAAAAAGTAAAGCATGACGTTGTAAGTGTTGCCGTTGTTGTCTTCCCGCCGCACAGTGGTTCAGGTTGTATGGAGAGGCGGTTATAAATCTATAAAATCTGAACCAGCCAACCGATTTGAATGAAATTTTCAGACATGGTTAAGAATTACAAGAGGTATCATGAGAAAAAATGAGAATGTGTAGAAAATGTTTTTTTTCCACACCCACTTTTTGGGGTGTATCGGAAAAAATCGTTGAAATTAAAAACTTTTAATTTAAATTAAATTTTATTTGTTTGCTTAATTGAATAAAATGTAAATAAATAACTAAATACCAATTTAATTTTAATAAAATAAAAATAATCAATGGTTTAAATTTTCGTTTTCTTCGGTTACTTTAAGATCCTTTACATCGTCTAATAACTCCAAATAATTTATTTTGTTGGCTCTTGTCTTAAAGAACTTAAAAAAGGATCCGATAAAACAAAAAGCATATTTATAATGTCATTATTTGTAGCTAACCGAGAACATTTCCTCGAATGACTTAATCGGCAACGACGATAATCCTTTTTACGAGCTTCTTATGCTTCTTCCGTTAGCATTCCAATGGACAACATTGCAGATTTTATGATTTCTCCTCCATGTATCAAAATCTTATGAACTGTGGTAAAATTTTCCATCTTCCTGGATTTTTTCTTCTGTCGGATTTTAATTTTAATTATAAAACACATTACATTATTTATTAAACACAACGTCAGGCTTCCTTACAATCCTGTTATACCTTTTATTTATTACCAATCCTTTATTATTGGAAAATAATATGTCGCAAAAGGTGTGTGGCACAGGTAGCTTATACACAATTATATAATTTATTAAAGCCCAGGCAGCAGGTTAGCATTCCAATAAGCAACTTTGGAACTATAAAAAAAAAATAGATAATCCAGGGCGTTAAGGAAGTAATTCATTTGATTTTTTTATGCCCTCAAAAAAAATTGTATGGACTAAAAATGGTACTGTTGTAAAGGTATTCCTCTAAAAATAATAAATATATATTTTTTTTCATGGCTGTCGGGAAGATTTTGAAGTTATTTAAATAAAACAGTAAAAAAAAAAAACATAAAGATTTGTTTAGTTTTTGAGGATCTTGAGACATAAATTGGGTACATTTTAAGGTTCGCCGGTATTAGCAGTTATTTTTTTTTGTATTCGACACTTAACGGTTCCATGTATAATATGTACTATGTGTCCGACCGGGGAAGACCAGGGAACATTAACTTTTTCTTAGTTGAATTTTGAATTTAACTTAAAACAAGGTAATAATTTTAAAAATTCGTAAAAAAATTTTTTACAACTATCTTAATTTTTTTTTTCCAAAATTTAATTTTTTTTATATGCCCAATGGAAAAAAAATATCAAAAAAAATCAAAACAATCATATAAATAAAAAAAAATCGTCTTTAAAGAATGCTGCGTTTTTTGCTCAAAAATCACTAAAAAAATGCACACAGAATTCTCAAACCAATTTAATAAATTGTAGCTTTTCTTTCATAGCGATGCCACGTTTGAATTTTAGTAAAATTAAATTACATTATATTCACGCTGATATTATTTTATAATTCCATAAATTGCCTTTAAAGTTACTGAAATAAAAAAAAACTCATAAATAAATTTAGAGGTGTTATTTTTATATTAATATTGTATGTAGTAAAAAATAAAAAAAAGTTAGCACCTTTACAAGCATTAATGAGTTCCTACGTGATTTACGTTTGTTAATGTAACATTTCGCGTGGCTATGAATAATTCTTTGTTGTTGCTAATATTTTTTCTTAGACAGAAATGATTTACGATTTAATTTAAATTTTGCTTCCTCAGAAATTTTAAGTTTGTTGTTTTTTTTTTTTCCTTCTTATTTTCAGATTAGTCACGATAGATTTCTTAATGATAAACGATTGATTAAAAAAAAAAAAAAAAAACATTTTAAAACAAATAGTTACGTGAGAATTCTTTTTTTTTGTAATATGTTTATTAATTTATGTCTATTTTTACAAATGACAAGTATCGATTACTTATTAGAATAAGCATTCTATTGTTAAGCTATATTTTATTCCGATGTTATCTTTGAGATGAATGAAACCGCCACTGGTTACTGTCAAACGGAGTTGACAAATTTCTAATCTATGTATATAGACATAATATCCATAATTTAATAGTTATTGAATTTTTTGCGATTGAAATTGAATTTATTTAGTTGTTGTTCTGTAACAATAAAACAGACAATATTTTAGCAACTAGTAGTTATAGTGCAGGTAAACTGCGGCGTAGAATTTATTTCATTAATTTAAAAATTTAATTAAATTAATAAGCAAATGCTTGTTATCATCATGATTTATCAAGCAATATGCGACCGACCATAAATGAATAGGGTGACTCTCAAAAATATCGTTGTTAGCTAAAATAATTTTTTTTTTCTTCAAACTTGTATAGGTAAAGTTACCTCTTTTTACCTGTGAGTGCCATAAAAGTATTATAATTGGGAACAGGTAGTTATTTTTTTTTGTCACACCTTAAACGAATCATCCTCATAAAGTGCGAACACAATTTAAAACCTGTAGGTTGGTCTGAGACAGGAAAAAAAATCATATAGGTCTTTTTCCCACCATTTAGTCAAGAATAAAAATTTTCTACAAAATTAACTTAAAACAGAAACAAAATATTAAAAAACAACGGTAACACTTACAATGCCAGGTTATAGATTTTTGTAAAGCCAGATATCCATTCTTTTATCCTATTTTTAATTCAATTTTCTCAAAAACTAGAAGATATTTAGGCATCGGCTTTTCAATGTTTGACTAACAATTGATAGGAGACTGCCTCGTCATACCATTACAATTCAATATTGAAAATAAAAATAAAGGGTGTCCAGCGGGAATTTTTCAAATTTAAATTGCGATTATCGAAATACTAGCGGGTTGAGGTAAGCAGGAGGGTTATCATTCAAAGCGCAGGATTTGCGGAATTATTTGTCGCCCTGAGTCACTGGTCGGGAGCGCACCGCGCGTTTGCGGGGTAGAAATTACGTGCGCATCGCGCTTTTTTTACTCATTTTAATATTCGACGACTAAGTGATTGGCCGAGCACGCAAATTATCTTGTCGTGGGTACAAAAATTCAGGCAAGAAGGCACATGGTCAATATACATATTCCTGGACCATAAACGTCAGCAACAACGGCAGAACATGTGTCTCATGTTCGAAATGAAATTTTTCGAAATCCACGTAAATCGATAAGGAAGATTGCTGCCTCCACATGAATAAAAAAAAATCAACAGTGCATGTTATTTTGAAAAAAAAATTTAAGCTCCACCCGTACAAAATGCAAATTGTTCAGTATCTCAACGAAAGTGACTATCCTTTGCGAGAATCCTTCGCAAGAATAATGCTGGAACGTTTTCGGACAGCAATTACGCTTGGAAACGTTTAACAAAATATGCGATACTGGTGCCCCAACAACCCTAGAGAACGCCATCAAAATCGTTTACATTGTTTAAAAACGACAGTTTGGATACAAAAAGCGCGCCGAGCACGAACAAATGATTCAAATGCGCGGTGAGCTCCCGACGAGTGACTAATGGCGACTAACAATTCCGCAAATCCTGCGCTTTAAATGATACCCCTCCTGCTTACCTCGACCCGCTAGTATAAGTTGAAAAATTCCCGATGAACACCCTTTACCACCTTATAACGAAAAATTTTGAACAAAATTATAGTGTGCGCAAAATTTGTTCATTTTTATTTTTCAAAATTTTGAGTTTGAAAATTAATTTTTTAAAAATTGTTCACTAAAAAAAAAACTAAATTAAAACAAGAAAAAAGAATAGATATCTGGCTATGATATTGTATGTGTTTCCATTCTTTTTTAATATTTTTTTTTTCCTTTTCAAGTCCATTTTTTTTTTAGAAAATTGCCCCTCCCGACTTAACAGAATTTTTTTTCTTGTCTCGACCCAACGCTAAAGCTTTTTGTCACACCTTATGCGAGTCACCCTGTATATTGTACAGTTGTGTTTGACTAAAATTTTGTAAATGAATTCTTAATCTGGTATGAAAATTGTTGCGTCATCGGTTCAATAATATGAAATTCAAAACAATTAGTGAGTACCTTAATATGAACCGCTTCTTCCATCAATATGAAAAATACTTTTCATTTGCTAACGTATGACTACTACGACAAAATTTTAGTTATTTTAGAAACCTATGAAATTTGTCAATAAATTTTTTCTACACAAAATACATATTTTCAATTAAAAAAATACCATTGGTAGATCGCCCTTGTGGCACCTACCGAAAATGGATTACATGTCTTATGTGCTAAAACGTGAATTAACCCTTTCGAATGAGATATCAATGACGTCAGTCGCACTTTTATATCCGAAGAAATTGAGCTCAAATTAATTTGAGTACTCCTAATTTAGCTGCAATTTACCCCAAACGCGATGACTACTATGAGGCGATAGCTATAAAACAATTCCTCTATAATCTTTGCGCAATCTTTATCTATCCATTGGTATATGTAGGATGCCTGTAGTGCGAACAGTTATTTAGCAGTAGGACGCGAGCGGTACATGTTTTCGTGACGGTCCTCTTTTCGCTACATCACAGCCAACCGTCCGAGAAAGACATGTAATGTAATCCATGTCAAAAAAAATTTTGTCTTTTCTTGTTTTTTGATTTCATAATGAAAGGTTTACTAAAAGTCTTTAAAAAGTCGTTTTTTTTTACTTTTTCTTAATATTACGGTGGGGAGCCAAAAAAGTAATCGTTATAAAATTTTAAAAACGATCTTGTAGAAAATTAATTCCAGTTTTCAAAACTGCCCTTCAATTTTCCGTGTGGGCATTCCTTGCTGAGATATTGGTAACCAAAGCCAAAAGTCTCTTTTTTTCATCCAGAGCCAGATATTATTCTGCAAAAATAAAATTGAAGAACGACAAAAAAACACGACATTAAAGCTAAATAAACAAGTTATCGAATCAATTCATTTAATTGGTAATTAGCTCAGAAAAAAAATTCCAAAATAAATGACACACTTCAAAAAATAAAATAAAAAAAAAACACAAAATTTTTGTCTCGTGCTGCTTCTTCTGTTTGCGCAATAACGGTACCTCAAAAAAAAAATCATTTGCTTAAATTTCTCAACACAAAAAACAGAAAGCTTTAGAATGTTTTTTGTTTCATCTCAATACCACCACTTTTTACAGGGATACAGCTTTTAAAAAAACACTAAAAAATACTGGAATTTGTATTGTTCCCTTAATTTTTTGACTACATTATATTTTTCATGATTTATTTAAAATTTATTGCCTTCGGCTTATATCACCATTTAAATGTAATTTCCTTCAAAATCCTATATTTCTTAATAAATCATTTTGCAAATCATTAAAGTTATCATACGCTGTTAAGTTCCGGAACTTATTATTTCAACATTAAGAAAAAAAAACAAAGGAACAAAATAACAGAATTGTATAAATTTTAAGTTGTATTTTAAAGAGCACCTAGGGTACTTTAATTCTGACTCAACAAAGTATTTAACTTTGTTTTTTTTTGTTTTTTTGAACGACAATAAGTATAGTAGTATGTATCTAACAAAATGTATATCAACATAAATGTCATATACGCTAATTAAGTACTTTGGAAATTTGTTTTTATCACAAATTACATAGAACTTCGTGCTTTCTTTGAAAATATTGACAGTTACGTAATCGTTCTATTCGAGTACATATTTATAGAAATAAAAAATGCAAGTGATGGCTGATGACTCACAATCAGTTAATGATAGCAATTCAAATATTTGCCAACCCTTTGTTGGCCAAGAGCACACTATTATTTAGCTTAACGCAAATGTGTTTCTAGGGTCTTCAAAAATAAAAGAGGATAGGCTTATTTGGCTCTTATTTTTTCTATTCAGGGGTGGGTAAGCCTGCTGGTTTTTGTAACGATAAGAACTTTTCTCCAACTAGATTGGGACATGGCTGATATTTAGTCATCCCCTAAATTTTTCCCTGAATTTAGTTTGAAACATAATTGGAACTATTCCAGCATTCCTTGCAGACTTACATGCTCATGAGGATTCCATGGACCAAGTCATTATATAATCTACTGCTTTAATATTAATTTTCTGATTAAAATTGTTTATCATAGTAACTACATTATCACACAATCATTGAATTATTTCGCAATATAAACAAATTGTGTTTTCAACTTTATATCTTATTGATTAATTTGATAGAGTTTATCAGCATTACTAATCTCGAATTTTTCTTGAGAATTTTATTAATCCTTCAATGTCGATAATATTGTATGAAAACTAAAAAAATAGTAAGTTCACTATGGCGTATACTTACTTTATTTTTTCGATTTTTTGAATTAATTTATTTTAACGACTTTAAAACAAAATAAAATCCATCATTGAGGATTTTATCAAATTGCATTGACAACGAAATCAGCATAAATCGTTGTGTAAACGAACGTGTCGTTTGAGTTGCAAAAAGGATTACATAAAAATACCTACCCACATGGAATGTAAACAAAATGAATTTTTTCCTCTTCTTAAGCTTTTCAGATTGAATTTAATATAAAACAATTGACTGTTTATTCTTCTGCTGTTTAATAATTCATTGCTAAGACAAATGGTAAACATTCAACAATCAGCAGGTCAATACAGAGAAAATATTCCACCGTCAAATTATTAATAAATATTTATCGTTCATTCGATTTTAAACCAATTACAACTAAAACAAATAACTTTTGAAAATTAGCTAAAATAGAGAATTATAACAATCAAGGTATAAATAAATATAGATTAAATCTAATAGAAAATCAATCTATTTATAGTTTTTCTTTTTTTAAATCGAATGCCGAGCAATCACATGAATTATTGATACATTTTTTTTGATTTTGCTACAATCGAGACTCACTTTTTAGCAACTCATACACAAATCTTCAGTAATTTTTTTTGCTAGTTATATAAGTATGTATTACAAATATTTACTCTAATTGTTTAATGTTTTTAATTTGCATAGTTGTGAAGAAAAAAAACCTTGAAACACATACTTATCTTTTCGCTAAATATCAATTTCGTACATTATTTCGACCTTAATTTCCCTCTTAGAAAATATTTAAAATATCTACTCACCTCTTATATTCAACACCTTTTAATCTTGACCATACTAATCGTGTGAATTTATGATGTTATGAGGTCATGAAGTGCAAAAAAGTTACGAAAAAACAAAATCAATAATAATAATTGAAATAACTAAGCAAATAGAAATATGAAATCAATGTCAAATTTTTCTTTATTAGGTACAATAAATTCAATTCAATTCACACTCAAACATAGAAAATTGCATAGAAAATATGAAATATGATTTACCTGTGCCAATTTTTTTTTTTTTTTTTTTTTTGAATTATTATTTTTTATCATTCAGCATTTTTTGGCTGTCAACACTTGTGTCAAATGCAAATACATCACACACTTAATTTTGAGCACATGCCAAGGTTGAGTTACATTATATTGCCAAACACAGAAGAAGAATACAAAAAAAAAAAATCATCTTTTTTTCGAATGCAATGTTGTATAGCTTTTTAAGTGTTCTCATTAAGTGACTTCGAGTGTTTGACTTCTACAATTCTATATGGGATTATTCACTTTGAATAACGACCTGATAAATCATCAAAAATAACAACAAATCAAACGAGGAAGTGAATTTCTATACGAGTTTCAAAAGCTTTCTCATCTACCCTCCGTATAGTAAAAAATTGAATACCTTATCCAAAGTGTTTCATGTGCTAACAGTACTTAAATTATACCGAGATCATGCATTTTTTTATAGCTAAATATTTTCACTGTTTTCTGTGTAGGTAGTGTAGATATACTAATTTCAAGCATAGAATATAACAATACAAACAATAAAATAATCACTCAATTAATTACCCAAACATTTGAAAAAAAAATAGTACCTTCATTAATTTTTGTTTCAAAATGTTTAGTCATTTTTTTTTCGAATAAGGAAAATTTGAAATAAATTGAGTGGACAAAATTTCGATGAGTCCATAGGAATAAAACGCTTCACGAATCCAAACGAAAAAATAATCAATTTCAAATTAAATTAAGAACAAAATAAGGGAATCGATTTTTATATCTTTAAAAAAATTGTCGCGTATTATTGTACAAATTGAAGTTGATTTTTAATACCTTGGTTTACATTTAATGTACATTTCTTAGAAAATCTCTCGATACAATTTTAGTCTTGTCTGGTTTCAACCGTCAAGCCTTAGCTTTTTTTTAAATATGTACATTTTACGCGAAATTCCTTGTTATACAATGAAAAATAGAATTTCAATATTATAACCGCTCACATCGGCTATGCTATAGGGGATGAAAATAAAAATAGGAAAAACTATACATTAGCTTTTAATAGAGAAAACGAAAAAAAATGGTTGTCGTAGTTTCCGTACCTCTACAGCCTAAACAACTGAACCAATTTTCTTCAAACTTGGAAATTTAGATTTGTTGGCAATTCCCTAAACATGAAATCGTTTTTTTTTTTAGCTCTAAAAATAATCGTACCTGCCATACAGCCGTAATGAAAAGGTTGTTTATCTCCAAAACGGTTCATATGCTTTTTAATAAAAAAAAAAAATCGTGTGTACTACTCTGCCCATAATTTCATAATGGCTCTAACTAGAAAATTTCCGATTTTGAGTTTATGGCATTTTTGGAGTTGGGGTGTTGCCTCCGATTCATTTGTATTTGTTTCATAACGCTAGATCTTCAAATGAAGCATAAAAACCCATTTTCTTAAAGCCCTAATTTTAAATTATATGCATCAAAGCTTAAAAAAGCCCTAACTACAACAAAAGGCAAGTCACAGTATACAAAAAAAAAAATAGATATACAGCCCTATCATAGTATCCGATCGGAACGGAAATTTCTCCGACTCATACAAAATATTTTTTTATTTTTCATTTAAACTGTACAAATTTCTCATAAAGCGGTTACACCTCCGGAAAATTATTTCAACGTGCGGTTGAAAAGGAAAAATTAAAGTGATATTTCTTATATTTCTAATATTTCTTAAAATTCGGAGAAAATTCCGTTCCGATCGGACACTATGATAGGGCGGATATTTTATTACAGAGATGATTCATACGTCGATGGTATTTTTTATTACATTTTTTGAAATATTTTTCTACATAACAAACTTTGAAACTTTAAAATTAAAAAATGAATTTAAATTTTTATGTTCATTTTCTTAATTTAGTTTATACATTAATGTTATTAAAAAAAAATTTTTTTTTTTAAATAAATTAAATTTATGTTTTTTTTTTTTATATAAAGAACTTTTAAAAACCTATTCCCTACGTTGGTGTACATAGGGCATTCTTAACATATTTACATTCTTACCTTATTTACTTACAAGTTTTTATATTTAAAATGCGTATTAAAATAAAGAACAAATTAAGCTTAAAAACGAATATTTTAACATATTTTTCATAATCTATCTAAAGGTTGCGGTAAGCGATTTAGTATTTTCTTCGTTATCTCGAAAAAGTGAAAATGTTAGTTAGGGTCTTTGCAAAATTATGGGCAGTAACCGGTGGGTCAGGAAATTTTTTCTCAGGAGGCCACATGTACCATGATGCTTTTGTTTTGTATGATGGTGACAGTCTTATTGAAAATATACAGATATCAGCTTCTTCTATTTATTATTTTAGAGCTATTCACTTTTTCAATAAACAAAATTGTTTTATTTTTAATAAATTTTTGTGACTTGGCTATTGCAACAAGCTCAATTAATGTAACTGCCCGAATTTTTAGTGGTTGCTTTTACCGAGGGAGCGGCGCGTAATTAAAACTAACAATTTTAAATTTAGGAAAAAAAATCTTTTTGAACTCTGTCTAGAGCTAAAAAAGTACACCATCTGATATCTTTATCAAATTTTAGTTTTTGAAAAAAAAAAAATCGTAATATCGCTTTTTTTTTAAATTAATTTTTTGTATATAAAATTTTGTAAACATTTAAAAAAAAAAAAATTGGTAAACTATTTTCTAGTATTTATTAATGTTGAATTAAAAATTAAATATCAAAAAAAATCTTCTACCTTTTTTGAAACATCAAATTTTTAATAGAAAAAAATTTTTGTTTAATCCAATTTTTTGTTTTTTTTTTTTTTGTGTGAAAATTTTAATATGCAGATAATTATAATTTAAACTCATTATAAGCTTTGGTATAAGAAATTTAATTTAAATCGGTTACACAGAAAAAAATGTTCTATGAGAAGTACTGTTAATTATATTTTTGGCAAATGATAGGCCGCACTAATATTAGAATTCGTAACGATTTTAATCAAAACCGTAGTAGGCGTTTTGGAGAAAATGTAGATTTTCTGTAGCGGTTTTTTTAATTTATGTAAATGAGAGGTGCCGTTAATTTTGAATATAAGAAAAAATTAGTTCAAAATATTCTAAATATATATGGTCTTATTAATAAACATTGTCTAACTTTAGACAGCCGTCCAAGTTTTTAAAAAAAATTTCTAATTTTTGCTAAAGTAATTTTTATCTTTTTATCTTGCTTTAGACAACGTAATCTATTGTCTAAACCCAGAGAAATGCAATATTTTTTTTTTATTAAAAAAGCATATTTCCGACTGTTTCAAAATACTTAGACATGTTTAAACAGCCAAAAATCTAATTAATAAGACCAATAATGTTTAAAAACCGATCGCTACCAAGTTTCGTAAAAATCAACCGAGTCGTTTTCAAAATAATTGGTTTAAAAACAAATTGAAACTTTTTTCAAAAATCCAATTTTTTTTTTTTTTCAAAATATTGGTATACAACACTATTTGGATTTTTTAGAAAATTCTCCATAAAAAATTATCAAAATCAGCTAATTTCTGTTCGAAAATAAAAAAAAAAATTGTTCTATGGAAAGTACAATTTAAAACCATTTTCGGAAATTTTATTTCCAGCAAATATTTTTCAAAAATGCAAAAAAAAATATATGGCAGGTACTGTTGTTTTTGGTGTTAAAAAAAAAAAAATGAAAAAACGTGTTTGGGGAATGTCCAAAAACCGCTAGATATTAAGTTTAAATAAAATCGACCGAAGCGTTTAAACTGTAGGCGAACGGACAGACGGACGGACAGAATTGTGAAACCCACTTTTTTCGTCAAAAATCTCGAGTTCGATTTGTTTCCGAATCCAAAACTTGCCATGTATCTCTTATAACTATTCCAAACGTCATTTCTACAATGAATTAACTATACTAAACCTGATCAAGACAAAAAATGTAAGCTTAATTTAACTAAAATTTTTTTTTGGGCACAACAAACTAAAAAGAAGTCGTGGTCTTAAAGAAGCTTGATGCTTGGCCAATACACAATTCTGCGACCAAATCTATTGATTAGCGCTGCATTATCGAAATCTTGCAAATCTTCTAATTTTTTAAAACAACAACTGCGCACGTTTCTCTGTACAAATGAACTTTGTTTATTTAACTTAACGCATGTGCTGCTCATTAAACATTAATTACTATTTATTTACTTGTGAATAACAACACACCATGAAACTGATAAGACGGTTTTTTACATTTTTACTTAACATAGTTAGTTTGTAACGGTATAATTCGAATAAAATTATTAATGCGACTTATGTTTTATTCAAATTATGTAGTAGCTTTAAAAGCAAAAATATGAATGACGTTTTTCCTGATGTCAACATTTAAATTATACAAAAATAAGTTTTTATGATTTAAGATATGTTTAAACCTATACACATACGAAAACGGTATAAATAAACAAAAAGTTGACGGCTGAACAAACGTTCCGAATCGTTTTTTTTTTTTTTCTTTATCATTTCGTTCCGAATTTTATAATTATTGACAAAAGAAAACAAAAGTACAAATCAAATGACGTTTACATTTTTAATAATAAATTCTGAAGCAACGGGTACATACATAAGAGTATATATCAGATCCAAAGCGCCATATAATAAACCTCTTTATAATATCTACATATTTACGTTCTTTCAGTAACATTGTGTTGTTTCGCTGAACAAGTAGATCGTATATTAATTTTGAAACTGCGTTCTTTCATTAAGAAAAGGTTACAATAAAAATGTTTTTATTTTTTTTTTTTTTATAAATTTAACGTAAAAACAATTAACACGTTTGCTTGAAGTGTCAATAATTTGTTGCACTTAAAATAACTTCAACCCACCAAGAGATTATTACTGGACCAAAGTGTGATTTGATTTCACTTAAAATAGAAACCGATGGCAAAAATCGTGTACAAACTCATTTGAATGTAATAAAAAAGTTTAAGTTTATTTTTAGTAATCAAATTTATTATGTTTTTTTATTTTCAGATATTGACCACGGTGTACGAAAATCTTGTTACCTTGGACCACCATCACAATAACAATATACACCTGATTTTATTGCTAAGGCGTTAAACCTTTAAAGAGCTTATAGGAATAACTGTATAGGTAAATATCCATAGACACTATATACTTTAAAAAAAAAAAAAAAAAAAACTATAATAATTTTTTATGTATGTGTTCGATTTGCTCAACTTTATTTTTACTTGCGATATATTTTTTCTTACAAGCTAGCACAATAATGCTAATTTTTTAGCAGTTTTTAAATTAACAAGTTAGATTTACATTTGCTAATATAAAAATGTCTTCAATAAATCTAGAGCATCATTTTTTTTTTTGTTACATTAAAAAAAAAAGGAAAACGATAATAAATATATCTAGCTAAGTGGATGTTAAAACTTTAAGTGAAACACGAAGTTATGATTATTTTTAGGTTTCTAAAATACCATTGCAGACATATTGTTTTAGGAAAAAATATAATTTTTTATTGAATTTTTTTTCTTTTTTAAATTAGTTTTTTTCTTCAGGGAAATAGGTACTGATATAAAATGAAGTTCTTTTTATCTAGAATTTATTTGTTAGTTTTTTTTTTTTTTTTTTGTTTAATTAGGGAACCCATTTCTTGAGTTCATTGGGTTGAAGTACCATTAGAAGCTTAAATCCAAACTTTAGATCCTTAACACCTTCAAAGGTTGCCATTAGGTATATTGAATTAAATTTGTCAGTCTATAAATATAGATATGATATTTTTTCATATTTTGAGTACAAAGGCTGTCCCAAATCGGCGCGAAACATTTGGAGCCATTATAAGACGATCACAAAACGTTCCAAGATTCGCATGGCGCCAGTTTGGGCAGTCTCATTAATCACCATGTAAATAAATTTAAAAAAGGGATAGTTTCGTCGTCGCTTCGAATGTTTCGCAATGGTTTGGGAGACCTTTTTAATTTTAGTCTGGGATGCAACCGTTAGATTACCTATTTAATGGAAGAGGATACCAATTGATAGCTTTAGTCAAAATATTAACATAACTGCTGGTCGGACATGGTTCCTTCGGTTACAAAATGTACTTTCAAAGTTACATTTCGGGCTAAATTATCCCATTTCATAAGAGATTTTTGTGCATGGGATATCCAATGAAATCTAAGACTACCCTCTTAACAAATTCACTGGTCGCCTTCTAGACTAGAACAATTTTTTCCCTAGTGCTAAAAGAAAAACTATGCACTATTGGATCGCACGAACTTGCTCTTGTGTATATTTAAAAAAAAAAAATAGTCCTAAGCAAACAATCTATTAAATACAGACGAAGTTTTTATGAGCGCAGCTAACTCATTTATAAATAAAAATAAACAATACAGGACCTAAATGGCTGCCCTTTAGAACACCTGATTTAAAAAGGAAAATATCAGAGTACTCATTACTTAAAATTACACTATATCATATGTTTCTTAACTAAGATGAAATCTACTTTAATTCCTTGGTTGCTTAATTTTACACCATAAGTATCTCATGACACAACTTGTCGAAAGCTTAACAAAAATGACAAACCTTTTTTGTTGTATTAGGAATTACTTTACGAAGGATTTCCTTACATGTATTGTAAACGCTGCCAGAATTTACAAAAACAAAACACTAGTATTGCACGGCTGCTCAAGAGAGTTAAAGAATCTCAGAGACTCACATTCTCAATTTACGTATATGAACAACTAGCGGAGCCCGGCGAACGTTGTATCGCCCGCAAAATAAAGTTGTTGGCGTGCTTGTTCCAGGTGTTATTCATGCTTGCATGGCGTTCTTCGTTTACCCCATTACCTTATAAACAACTAACTTTTAAAAACTATGTATATTTAAGGATATCCTCTAAGTATACAATTTCAAAGAAAAAAGAATTTTCAAAATCGCCCCATGGTTTCTGAGATTAGTTCGAAAATGCATGTGCACTCCAATTTTGACCAAATACATGAAGGAACACTTTTTTTAATTCCACCTAGCATTTTGTGGAATTTAAAAAAAAATCGTACCTTGTTTTCTGAAATTATTCCGAAAATACATGCGCTGCTGCACCTTGTTGGCAAACTGCTAGACCGACGTTGACTAAACACGCACATAAACACTCTTGAACTTCCACGTAAGATTTCCTAATATTTTGAGCTAAATCGGTATGGTGGTTTCGGAGTTATTGTATTGAACTCAAAAATGAAATGTGTGCCTAACGAAATGTGCACACCACCTATTTAGAATTTTCCGAAATTTCTTTTTTCCTAAACCTTCGCGTAGCAACTACGAACAAATTCTTAGAAGGAAGTATCCAATTGGGTTCAGTCGTTTTCAAGTTTTAAGCATCCGAAAAAACCACGATCCATTTTTATATATGCAGATATGCAAGGCTCTTCGAATGATCTCCTTGGTACCATACCTGAAATTGACAAAATAAATTTTGGTTTACCCCAGGGCTGCGTTTTGTCTCCGACTCTCTTTTTTTTAATGTTCATTAATGAATTTCTTTCTGAAACTTTGTGTATATCCTAAAATGATTTGCAGCCTTGAAAACCGTCAGCTTTTCATATTGGTAATGTTCTTTATTTTAAAACTGTGTCAATCGTGAATGATTCGGTCTTTTTGACCCGTTCATCAAAATGAACGATTGATTGCAATCACAGTAAACCGACACAATCAATCCCATTTCATTTTAGTTTTTGAATAAACGACAGACGCACGCATGTATGTTTCTTTCAATCCACTCCATCCGTTAAAAAGTTACAGCAAATCGAAAAGTCAAAAAATCTTTTAAAAGGAACCAAAGGTCATGAAAATGTGCTGTAACTTTTAAAAATTACTGACAAAGTCTAGGCCTGACCAATTACCAAAACTACCTGACCTTTTATGACCTTTTACTGACCTTTTAATTGGCATGCTTGTTTTTCTTAAATTCCACTATTGAGGTGCTAAAAGTCTTGTACTGGTGACCTTGAAAAAAACTTCAAAAATTAATTCAAAAAAACCTATGGCTGGCCAATTACTGAAATTACCGGACCTTTAATGACCAATTACTGACCTTTTAGATTGCATACTTTTTTTGTGAATATCCCATATATGGGGTGCTAAAATCCAACAGCCGCCAAATTCCCCTTGAAAATTTATTCCCGATACTAATAAATTCCGTTCCCAATGTTTGAAGGAGGAAACATTTCCAGAGAAATTTTTGTTCGCGATAACCCTTAATATGTTGTTATGATCGCTCGTATGGAAAAAAGTGTCATAATATTTTGTAAAGAAAATTTTCTGGCTTAAACAAGCTAAATTGATAAAAAGGTGTTAGAGAGAACCCACATGCTCAATGTATTGCGCACTGAAATAATCCTAATAGGGTTTCTAAGAACGAAGCACATCCGGAGTCTATGTAGATTTTTTGATTCTGTCCAATATTATCTCCGATATTGGTAATAGCCGTGGCGTGATGGTTAGTGCGAACGACTGTCATGCCGGAGGTCTAGGTTCGATCCCCAGCCTCGCCACCTAATAATTATTAAAATAAAACAGCTACTGCCGCTTGATAGGAATTGACAAACCCTCTAAGAGTATCTCTTGTTTTATAAAAGTGCCGCTCACATTAGCCGTTCGGATTCGGCAATAAACTATAGGTCCGCTCCATTCCTGCAGATACGCAAACAGGAATGGTTGAAAGTTGTAAGCCACTAGACCCTAGTTCTTCATGAGCTGTTGTGCCACCAAATTTATTTATATTTGTTTAATCCAACTTGACGATCTTCCCCTGATTTTTTAAATCCAGGAAATAGTCTATTTTTCTAATTTCATCCGCCCCCAATTCATTTGCTCCGCCTTTTCTAGTTTCGAGATAAATTCGAATGCTTTTATGTAAAAATAATTCAACTTATGTAATATTTACACCAAACACAAATTACAAACAAAAAAAAAACATTTTAAAGCCATCTGGTGTCCATCAAGTGATGACCCTTAAATCCTAAAATAAATGCAATTAGCGAAATGTTATCTTAATTTATTGCGCGATTTCCAATTAAAAATTAGATCATAAATCATGCCAAATGGCACGTCAACTATCTATACAACAATCAATTATACACATTCCATCATAGGCAATGTCTCAATAAATCCAATCAGATAATAATTATTAAAATATCCAATACACAACAACTTTCTTTAAAAAAAAAATGTAATAACTTATCGCAGGAAATACTTTTGCTAACCCTCTAGACTAGATATTGTCAGTATACTAAGTGGCGACTGACAGTATGAGAGCGATTAAAAATAATAACATCAATAACATTTAAATGGCGCCATCACTACCTAAGAACCAACCCACCAAGAGAATTATAAGAGTTCTATCAGGAATTCGTATATTTTTGCTCAAACCAAGCTAACGACAACGCACGACATACCGATCAACACCATATGCTTAATTGACTTTGAACTTGCTATTTCAAAAACTAAAATGTCACTTGAATTTATTTAAACGATCGACAGGGAAACAATTTAAGTGAAAAATCATTGTGAAAAAAGAACAAACAATTTAAGAGAAGCTTTTTCCAACAACAATCATATATTCCATCACATACATTTGAACAGAAAAACTACCCTTAGAATCAAATTAGTAACAAGTGGGGTGGCTTAAACGATCATTTCTGTTTTTTTTTTTTTTTTTTTTCTTTCACTCACACTTAAAAGAGATGGAATAGCGCCTGCGCTTGACATGGTTCCGCACTCGGTCAATCTAAATTGAACATGAAAATCTTTGCAGGCTTAAATTGCATGATGGATTGCTAAATTAATGTTATAATATTTTATAGTCACACAATAAGGTAATGTTAGTTTGTTCCTTATCATGCATTAGTTTGTTTAAATATTAGAACCATTTTTGGACGGTACGTATTTTAAGAATTAATATACAATTCGTTATATTACTAAAATAGTATGTACGGAAACTAATTGTTGGTTTCGTGGAAAACGATAAATGAAAAACTTTAATATCTTGAATATAACAAAAACATAATTTTATTGATGATTCTTTGACTTCTTACATTTGAGTGACATTTAGGGCTGGCAACGAGACGAGACCAGGCGAGACTTTTGTTAGTCTCGTCAAAATCGAAAAATTTCAGTCTCGTCTCGGTCTCGGTCTTGTTCGCGCCTAACCAAGTCTCGTCTCGATCTCGGTCTCGCCTTTTTCTCGTGAAAATTTTAATGTGCCAGTCTCGTCTCGGCCTAGGTCTCGCTTGTGAGGTAAAATTTGTAGAGGTTTTTTAATCCATTTAATTCGGAGCCATCCTTCAATGGATTTTAAAGTTCATGCCTTGACAGGTAGGCGATGACATTTGGCGAAACAGTTTGACAATAAGTTGAACCGATACCATACTGATCGATGCCTACTGAGTACTGAGCTGGGTTCTTCTTCTTTTCTATCAGACCTTCTTACTCAACCAGAATGGTACTGAGAGTTGAAATTCGTTTAAGTTTAAGCTTTAAGCGCATGACAACTATACTAGCACAGCAAAACCGATTTGCAAATATTTCATTAAACTTTTTGAAACATACCTGGTACCTGGAAATGTTTCGCTTCTTCGTAACTGCTACTTTTAAGCTTGAATTAAGATTATTCAAGTGGATAGTCAAATTTTCTGATAGAAAGATTATTCCCCATACCAATAAAATCGTAGAGAAACTAATAAAAATGACCATTTTTCACGTTCCAAATGTTCGATAGTGCAAAATATTCCCAATATTAGCCCCTGGCGTAATGGTTAGTGCGTTGGACTGTCATGCCAGAGGTCTAGGACCGATTTCCAGCCTCTGCCACCTAACAAAAATGTTTTTCGGGGCTACTGCCTCTTCCGAGGAAGTAACAAATCCTAAAAGACTGTTTCCTGTCATAGAAAAGTGCGGCTCAAACTAGCCGTTCGGATTCGGCAATAAACTGTAGGTCCGCTCCATTCCTGCAGACTCGCACACAGAAATGGTTGAGAGTTTTAAGTCACTAGGCCCTAGTTCTTCATGAGCTGTTGTGCCACCAAATATATTTAGAAACATTCCCATGAAAATATTATCAACGATACTCTTCATAAACTATGGTTGTAGTGCAATTTGATTTTCTGTATCCAATATCTACCTACTGATTTGAGAAAATTTGATCAAACCGACATTTCAGTCCGGTTTCGTTCGGTCGGCTAGTGTTAAAGATCCCCTTATATTCAAAACGACCGGTTAGCCGTTACCGGTTATCCGGTTGCCGGGTAATTTCAAGTCAGCAAAATTTATTTTTATGGGAAAAATTCATTCAATTGCTGAGAATATCACCAATGAAACTAATATCCAAAGAACTGGAAAAATTCTGATTGCGAGGTCATTCTAATTTAGGGGTTCGACCCGAGTTAACTTCTACACCATGTTTTTCATTGATGTTGGATCCGGAGTTATCTCAACAATTGAGCTTAGTTACTTTCTGAATAAGCTCCGAGTCCACTTTAAGAATTCGGTAAGTTAAGTATGAATATCTATGCATTTTAATGGTTTATTAATACATTGGTATGGTCAGGGAGAGAGTATTTTAAGACCAGTATTTCAGTACAAGATCGTATTTCAGTTTTGCAAGGAAGTGACAAATCCTACAAGAGTAACTCTTGTCAATGAATAAGTGCCTCTTATCTTCTGCGGTGGGATTCGGTAGTAAACCGTAGGTCCCCTCCATTCTTGGCAATATCACACACGCAGGAATGGTTAAGATTTGTAGGTCACTAGGCCCTTGTTCTACACGAGCTGTCCTGTCGCGCCAAATTAAATTTAATTTTTTCATTAACTCTCAATTATCTTAAAAGATATTACCGGTCAGATGCGTGTCAAAGCACAAGCGAAATAAGTAGGGCGACACTTATTTCGAAAAACTGCTTCTGAGTTAGTTCGGGTTTAACTTACTTATTTGCTAATTTAACTAACTCTGGTTAGCACTAAAAACTGGTCCTTGTCACTCTATCTATTTCGATAGTGTTTTTACACACATCTGTCAAAAATATTAGATCAGTTAATCGAAAGTTAATTCACCAAATATTTTGAGATAACTTGGAATTAAGTCGGGATCTAAATTGAGTAGAATTTTCAGAAATTAACTCGGGTTTAACTCCGAACCTAGAATGATCTCACACTTAAAAAATGGGCCTTAAAATATTCTCTTCCTGACTGCCTTTTCAACCAACTTTTTTTTCAGGAATACTGTCTCTTAAAGAGAAGCAACAAATAATCCAAGATTATCTCAAGTTTACATATCTCTCATCTTAGCCGTTCAGATTCAGCAGAAATTTGTAGGTCTCCTTTATTCCTACCGACTACCAATACCACATAAGAAGCAGTTCAGAATGTAAATTTCTAGTCCCTGGTTTTCCACAAGGTGTCGCACTATTATTTTTTGATCTGTAAGCTAGGCTTGACAGTACGAAAAAAAAATCTGTATCATTATACATATCACATGTCAAAAATCAAGTGTTCGTATGCGACCACAAATACCAAATCTCGATCTACGTTAATTTTTTTCTCATCATGAAAACCTGCGAAAGACTGTTAATTGCATTCAAGAAATGTAAATTTATAGGTTCTACAGTTTTCAATTTTAAAGCATGCTAAACGAAGTATCGCAGCAAAGCATGAATGTGCAAAATCGAAAATTTTACGATACCGTTTTTAATTTTATGTTTTCTTCGTCATTCGCTAAAGTTTCTATGGATATTTAGGGGCTTATTGCGGATGAAATAGAAACTTGTCGAATAGAATTAAAGTCTAATATCGTAATTTTAAAATTCTATTCGTTAATATTTTGTACTGAATATTTAATAAATTTTTTCTTCTATTTGAAAGAAATTTCAATTCTATCAAGAATTTTGATCGCAATAAGCCCCTTAATTTTTAATTGATAAGTTTTTTTTTTATATATAAAATTTTCATAGGGTATGTACATAAATATTTTTCTTAAAAGCGTTTTGCTTATGTTTTTTTTTTTCGGATTTAAAATTTCACTTATTGCAAAAACACTATGCCAACGTGCACTGTCAGTTTAGCTTGAAACTATATATTACCTGCGTCATGGTCACGATAGTATGAAAACACAAATTCAAGCTACAGCTGAAACATTTCAGTCGGTCGGTCGACATATGAGGGTCCTCTCCTCGAACATAATTATTGCAAGTTTATTTCAGTTAGAGTGTATATTTACACACTATACTGCGCTACAAGTACAAGTAAATGTTGTATGTAAATTTTTCCGCTCTGAAACGCGCGATATAGATGCTACTTTGGAGTGTATCTGTATATATGCGGTGGCGGCAACTTCGACCACAATTAACATTCATGTTGTGTGTACTTAAATAGTGTGTAGAAATGTCCGTGGCCAATAGTCGATTTGTTTTGGTCACTAGCGTCAGATAAAATACAGAAATTAAGACGATAGAACGGCATGTGAAGTCGGTTTTTACCTATCTACCTAACCTACCTATGGCATCAATATAATAATAATTGTGTCGTATTATAGTTCTGCATAGATATAAAATATCTAACGTCTTAACATTTTTTTATGTGTCTCAGAATTTGATTTTGGTGTGATAATCACTGTTTGATGATTTGTTATTAAATCAAATTGCCTTTTAAAAAAAAAATTGTAGGAGTGTGCTAATTATCTTCTCTTTATTTTTTTTATTTGAGTTTATATTCGAGTTTAACTGTTGACGAGAGTTTGGTTGGTTGCACGCGCGCTTCGTATTTAAAGAACGCATTTTGCCGCTGATTCAGACAACCAGCGAGCCGTATACAAATCAGTATAAAAAAAAATATAAACATATCTTGAGTGTATCTTCTTTGTATCGGTCAGTGTTTACTCAAAAAATAATTAACAAAAAAAAAAAACAATATTTAATGTATATTCAAGTATCACAAAAAATATATCCGCGGAAGTTACAGAATATAATGATTGCTGATTGATTGCGAATCTCAGTTGTAGGAGTTCTCAGATTGTGCGCGCGACTGGTTAATCTCAAGTATTTTGAATCCCAAAATATATCTTCCTATATAGTGTTTTAATTAAATTTGAATTTAAGTGTTTTTGTTTTTAAATTAATTGTTAATTGTTGTTTCAAATAAATTCACAAAAGTAGTGTGTGAGAGTTGTGTGATATAAGCATCAGCTTCAGTCATCCCCTTTGAAAGGACATGAAAATATTCGACGTCTTATGTTTTAAACAAAGTTTGTTATATTTTTTTTTTTTTTACTTAATACCTTACTTAATTATAATTTTAATTTAATTAAATAATTTACATATTTAACACATCATGATGCTTTAACTAAAAATTAATATCATTAAAGTTCATTTTGTTTATTTTTTGGAAAATCAGAAATTTCCGCCCAGTTGTACACCAGTGAATATAAATAATTCAGATACAAAAACAATAGAACGTCCACCCTTATAGTCTTGTAATGAGTTAGGGTATACAACAGACATTGAATGCTTTTTTTTTTTGTTTTTTTTTTTTCATCCATGCGGTAATTGCAATGCCACATTATTGTAATTAGTTAACATTAGCTGATATGTGGTTGTTTTGAATTTGTTTTTTTTTTATTTTTCCCACGCGATTATTTAATGCATATAGTACAAGTTGTAAAATGTGTATAGGTACAGAGAACATGACATTTTTTTATACATATATAGATTAATGTTTTTATTCGTATTTTCTTTTTTTTCTTTTACATTAATTTTCGTTCCATTGATTAATGATCTACAAGTTCAAAATTTAAAGCCAAATATTTGCATGAATGTAAGCGGTTGTTTTCAATCTGTCTGGGTAGCCATATAATATGCAAAACATTGAATTTGTTTTTATTTCTTCTTTTTTCATTTTTTTTTTTTTTTTTTTTTTGTGACATTGGCGGTGACATATTATTTTAAAATTTTTATTAGGTAGAGGTACTTGTGAAATAATTTCAAAAGATAAAATTTTATTTGTATTTATTGCTGTCGTAAATAAATTGATCTATATTCAATCCACGTATATATGTTCAGTTAAGATTAAGCTAAATACAAAAAAAGTGTATTTGACGTATCGTCGTCGGCTACATTCGATAAACTGCAAACAAAAATAATTTTCTTATTTGTGTTTTCCTTCTTCGTAAAATTTCAAGTCAAATTTTACTGAAGAGCAGTAAAAAAAAAAAAAAACTATACAAATGTTGCATTAGGCTGATGCATATAAAAACTGATTTACTCTATAAGATGCTGTAACGACTACGTAAAATTCGACAAAAGTAATTAAAATAATTTGTGCAGAATCTGTTTCTTTCAAAAATGGCATTAAAATTTTAATTTCGACCAAAAGTGGACTTAGCCAGTTTGTATAACAGTGTATGCCACTTGACATCGGCCAAAAAAAAAAAAAAAATTTGGACTTCTCTACCATAATATAACGGCATTATTTCGCCATAAATTTCGTTGGAGATTTTCGAAAATATAATGAAATAATAATGTAATTAAAAAGGGAATTGCCCATTTTTGGCCAAGAAGTTTGGTATCAAACGAAAGGTGACATTGAGTTTTTTATTTGAGTGAAATATTTTCAAAATCTTTCATGGGAAAAAAGATTTTAACTTTTTTTCCAAATAATTGTTTATAACGTGCGAGCCGTGGCTTGATGGTTAGTGCGATGGACTGTCATGCCGGAGGTCTAAGGTTCGATCCCCAGCCTCGCCACCTATTTATTTAAAAGAAAAAACGGCTACTGCCTCTTGCGAGGAATTGACAAATCCTCCAAGAGTATCTCCTGTCACAGAAAAGTGCCGCTCGTTAGCCGTTCGGATTCGGCAATAAACCGTAGGTCCCCTACATTCCTGCAGACACGCACACAGGAATGGTTTAGAGTTGTAAGTCACTAGGCCCTGGTTCTTCATGAGCCGTTTGTGCCACCAAATTTATTTATTTATTTAGTACTTTTGGAAAAAACTATTGCTAACTTGATTTCAAGTTAGCAGAGCAATTTTCGAAAACTGGTTAAAACGCATGAAAAACAATTGGTTTGCTCTCATATTTAGGTGTTACTTAAGTACTCTACGAATCAAAAAAAAAAAATTGAAAAAAATTATTTTTTACAAAAAAAAAAAAAAAAAAAAAAACATTTTAAAAATTTTCAAAAAAAAAAATAATTTATTTTTTATTTTTTTTTCTACTTTTTTTTGTCATAAATATATTTGAATAATTAAGATTTCATATAGTTGGAATTAAGTACCCCTTTTTCCGAAAGGTTTTCGAAGATTTGAAAAAAAAAAAAAAATTATTCAATTTTCCATACAAAACCTGAGAAAAATCGAATTTTAATTAGCAGAGCAGGTTTTCTATGGAAAATTGAATTTTTTTTTTTTATGAATGAAGGAAAAGTTCTTAACATATTTTTGGCTAAAGATGTAAATTCACGCAAACAACATTGTTTTTTTTTTTCCAAAAAAAATTACCATATTTTTACTTGCAATTTATACATACCAACATACCTCTATGTACATAAATAGTTACTATATGCCAAGTTGTGAATTTGTAAAAAAAAAGGCGAACTTGAGATTTTGATCAAACTTGACACTACGATTGGTATACGGAAGACGAAAAAAGTGGGTCGATCTATCTGCTATGTGTTCGGCTAAAGCCTAAAGGAATCGTTTGTTTTTTGAAAGCCTTGCGTTTAAGAACATTTCCCCGACACTGTTTTTTTGAACTAAAAATAATGGTACTGCCATATATTTTTATTTTGTATTTTCGAAAAATTTTAGTTTTTTTTAACTTTTGGTAAAAAAAAAAATTGAGAAAAGTGTGTTTATTAATTGCTCCTCCCATCGAACGTTTTTTTTTTAATTTAGGCTTTTATCGAAAACTTTTCAAATGGTTTTTATATTTTTTTCTCAACAACAAATTCAATATTTTGTAAGCGATTGGTTCGAATTTTAATTAGCACCAAGCGGTTTTTCATCATTTAAATTTAACATAAAATTCCCCATCTCATACAAAAATAACATCCTAGTATGTACTACATACATTGTATGCGTTGAAATTAAATCATAACTGCAAAACTACATCATATTCAATGTAACACATAAATCTCTTATCCTCCAATATTAATTTTCACTGTCACAAAATTCATAAGATTAATTTTTATTTTTTCAATATTATGTCAAATTTTTAAAAACTAACTAATCAAACTGTCAGATTCGCTCGCCAATAATATTAAATCATGTTTGTTTTCTTATTTAACAAGTTGTTGCCTTTATTTAACGCTTAAAATCTATGATCATTTATTTTTGTACCATTGTAAACATTTTGCATGTTTCTGATGATTATTTCATTTAAGCCACTTATTTTTGGAATTAAAATTTTAGTTTTTCTTTGACATTTCCTGTGTATTTTTAAGCAAATATCCTGTATTTTTAATGAAAAAAAAAAATATATTTATTTTTGTTTAATTATCTTTTTAACATCTGTCTCCGCCATGATATATTATTGAGGGAATAATATTTTAAGATTATTAATATTACGAATTACGATGCACTGCACACTCAAAAAGATACATAAATAATTTAGATGTACCAACACAATATCAAGGCATTGATATGATTAGAAAATACATTAAACATAATTCAAAAGAAGTAATCACAAGCAGGTTCGAATTCTTAGCACATTTATTAATTATAGAAGAGAAGAGGACCTAAGATTGATCCTTGTGGCATACTAGGATGCTTTGAGAGGAAATCAGACGAATAAGTATTTTCAAGAACACTTCCTGAGTTCTTCCAGTTAAATATTCAGCACCTATGTCATTGGGCAATGGTTTTCAATCTTTTTATAGTGCGACCTTTTACGAAAAAAAATGTTGGAGACGAAAATTTTATATACAGCACTATTCTGTTATTCGATTCGATCGAAAATTTTAATTCACACCAAATGCTTCATTCAATTTGTCTCAAATTTGTTTTCTTTTTTTTTTATCTCCTATCTTTCTAGTTCAGACTCAGCTACTCATTATTTTTGAAATTTTCACGAGCATATATTTAGTTTTTTGTCGCAATTTAATGTGCGTCTTATTTAATTTTGAAACAGTTATTTCTCTCTGACAAATAGCAGAATACAACCCGCCTGGAAAAAGAATCTAGTTTTCAATAAGGCCCTGGCAAGTTTTTCATTGTTACTAACAAGGGTCTAGCAAGGGTTACAATAGGCATTCGCTAGGCTCTCACCAGTTATGAACCTTTTTGCCTCGTCAGATAAATTCTGCCTAAGCCCTGACAAGTAAAAACAAGATTTGTTGCACATATATTCTCCATGGTTTTTATTTCAAGAGACACTTCTTGTTGTTGTGTTGCTTCGAAGACTTCAGTGTACTCACCACGTTTCAGCTTGCCGATGAACTCTTGGTCATCCTGGTTGGACCTGTCTCCAACATAATTCTCATGGTACCTATCCTGCCGTTTGTGTGCATTTACGTGTCGGTTTAAAAACGTGCAACGTCCGGTAGTGTCATCGTTTGTGATTCTGCGGTGATGCGCTTTCTGTTGCTTATATTGGGAGGTTTGGAGGTATTCAAAACACGTTTTTTCTTGTTTAAGATAATAAAAGTTGACTAATTTCATGAATTAACCGCGAATCCTTGCTTTTTAGGTAGAACAACCTAGAACAGATTTCTAATAAATGTCAAAATCAGTTGTGATTCTGTCTTATTCTGTTTTGTCTGCAGTTGCGATTTTACTACTTGACACACCGATTCACAGTCATTATTTAAATAAACGTTCTCAGCGAGACACTAATAGGGGCCTGTCATGTTTTCCTCTTCCATGTTTTCCTTACCGAAAACTTGCCGGGGCCTTACCTAAACTTACCAAAAACTTGCCATTTTTCCAGGCGGGAAAATACAATACAATTAAAGAAAATAACTAAATTTAGTTAAAAATTAATTAAAACTTGTAGCTCCCTTGAAATTTGAAAAGTAATTTCGTTTATTTTATATACATACATATTTCCATTTTTACTTGCGATATAGGTACTATAGGGCAAGTTATGGATTCGTGCAAAAAAATCGAACTCGATATAACAATCAAACTTGACATTACGATGATAGAGAACACGAAAAAAGTGGGTTCCGCAATTCCGTCTGTCTGTCTGTTTGTATGTCTGTATGTCTGTATGCATGTCTGTACCTCGGCCTACAGCCTAAACCACTGAAACGATTTTCTTCAAACTTGGAGCATAAGATCTTTGGGTGATTCCATAGTGGGGAAATCGAGATTTTGTTATTAGCTCAAAAAATAACGGTACTTGCCGTAGGACCATTTTCAATAAAGTTATTTATCTCAAAAACGGCTCTAACGATTTTTTTTTAATTTTTTGTGTGTACTAGTAGTGGTACGGTCTATATTCTGGTGAACAAAAAAATTACCAAAAACCGTTATTAACGGTACCTGCCATAGTGCCATAGAACCGTTTGTTTTATTTTCGATTTTCTCGTTAACCGCTAAACCGATTTTGACCTAAATTTTTACATAGGAGGTCCTATCAAGTGTGAATAATACTGCATACAAATATTTTTTGGATTTAAATCAAAAAAGCTCAAATTTTTTTTGAAAACGGGTCGATACCAATTTTTTTTTTTTTCTAAAAAATGTCAAGAAATTTTATACATATGTATATAAAAAAAATTATTTTTTAACCAACGATTTTAAAAATTTTTTCTGCATAAATTCACATTTTTTCAAGAATATGAGATGGCGTTCTTCATTCTGAGATTAAAACATTTTAACTACTTATTTTATGGGGAGAATCAAAAATAAGTTTTGATAAAACAAAAATCTAAATTTTAATGGAAAATCTTAAGTTTGCTTGCCAACTTCTCCTTTTTTTGGGAGTTGATAAAATCGAAAGTTGATAAACTTTAGAGTTGAGAATCGGAAGTTAAAACTGTCAACTTTGAGTGAATAAATCCAAAATCGCAAGTTAAAAATAAAAATCCTCAAGTTTTGTTCAACTTTAAGTGAACAAAATCGCCCTAAAACTACTTTCCTATGAGATTTTTGTTTTGTATCTTATTGTAAGTGCTGCCGTTGTTTTTTATTAATTTTTTTATATTTTAAGTCATTTTTTTCTAAAATTCAAAGAAAAATTTACTACAAGAGCAAGTTCATGCGACCCAGTCGTGGTATTTTATGATTTTTAACAAAATTAATATTTGGTTCTTAAAAAGCAACGTTCTGTCGTGTATGCCTCTTTTGTTGTGGTTAACAAAAAAAAAAAAAAAGAGACGTAGTGTGTCGTTGAGTTCAGTATTTATTCAAATCGAAACTACAGATTGACACTTGCATCTCTAAATGTGGGACTTTCTTGCTTTTTAACATATTCGAGAGCTGTAGGAATGGGTTTTAAATATTTTAAACATGACTGTTAAAATCTATAATACAAGCACTTTTGGATGAAAAATTCATATATACAAAACTCGTAACCGTTCGAGTGTGGCTGAACCTGTTTTGAGATTTTTTCGAAGTTCGTTTAATATCGGATTAACTATTGTTCTTCTACGCAACATTGGTTATAACTTCTTGATGACACATCGGTATGTCACACATGATCATGTTTCCAAAATTTTAAGCATGTCTGTCGCCCAGTGGCCTGAAATATACGTTTAAATGATTTAATTTTTTGAATCTACCGACCAATATCGATATATCTAGAACGAATGTTTCGGTATAGGCCAGTCGCCTCGCCAAAGGCAAACAAAAATCCATAATGGAAAAAAAAAAAATATGATCGAAATTTAATAATAAAACGCGTTTTATCCAATAATCTCGAAAAAGGCTCAGACCACACAAAATTTGTAAGCACTTTTCCCATAGGAAATTTAATTATCTTTTTTTTTTGTATAGAAGGATTTATTCTTTTAGAGTTAGGGCGCCTGAAAGCATGCTTTTTTTTTTAGATTTTTTCAGAATATCAACAACTAAGGAGATATTGGGGAAAAACTAATAAGAGCATGCTTTAAAGCGTCTTAACTCCTATAAAAAAAATGTTCTGCGAAAAAAAGAAGAAAAATTAAAATTGCTATAAAAAAGTGCTTACAAAATTTTGTGGCCCGTTTTTACGCTCAAAAACAACACATCTACTAATTTCAAACATAAAATTTGTTCAGTATATTTTTGTAAAAAAACCTCTATCGACTGGCCTATTAGACAGTGGATCTGGTTGAACCGATTATTTCCGAAACCAGTTTTGTTTGTATGTAGTAGCCCTTGGCGTAATGGTTAGTGCGTTGGACTATCAAGCCAAAGGGCTGGGTGTTCGATTACCAGCCTTTGCTTATGCCTCTTTCGAGGAAGTGACAAATTCTCCTATCATAGAAAAGTGACGCTGACGTAAGCCGATCAGAATCCGTAATAAATTGTAGGTCCCCTCCATACCACCAATGGTTAAGAGTTGTCAGTCACTAGGCCCTGGTTTTTCATAAGCTGTTGTACAATTAAGTTTTTTTTTTAATTTAGCATTTTAGATAACATTTTTTTTTTATGGTGGTGTTAAACCGGTAACACCAGCTTGTGTTTCCTAAGGCTATGACTCATATGCATGGTTGGCAATAATTTCACAATATTTCTACATGTACCTATGCAATCAATTTCGCCAGTAATCTATTTTCAGTGAACACCCATCTGGAAAAATAATATAGTTTTCAATAAGGCCCTGGCAAGTTTTTCATAGTTACTAACAAGGGTCTAACAAGGGTTACTGTAGGCATTCGCTAGGCTCTCGCCAGTTATGCACCTTTTTGCCTCGTCAGTTAAGTTCTGCCTTAGCCCTAACTAGTAAAAACTAGATTTGTTTATAAAAAAAATTATTGTGCATGCGAAATAAATATTCAAACTGAAACTGACGTTTAGTTGAATGTCATTTACTTTGGTGTGTGAAGCACTGTAGGTATGTTCAGTGAGTCTGTTCGGAACAGTTTAGATTTGAAAAGAACAAAGTTTTGCTGTTCGGTGCAAATGTTCTGTTCTAAACTGTTCTGTCTTGCTTTTTAGTGAATCTGTCAACATTTTTGGTTTAATGGAAAGTGAAATCTGTAAAACAGATCAACGTGATCCCCACAAACCATGTATATGTACATACATATTTCGTTTATTTTTTATATATGGTAATTATATTAAAAAGAGAAAATACTTCACAAGATTATTAAATTAAATGCTTTACTGTTTTTTCATAAAAGACGATTTTCATATTTGTTTGCAGCTAAGATTTTACTATTTGACACACCAATTTCATTATTTGAAATTTCCACAGTTAATTAAAAACGACACATACATTTTTATTACGATATAATAAGATCCCGCTTTTATTAATTTTCATAAAATGAATTCACTATATTTACAAAGTTAGTAACTATCAAGAGCCTCACCAGTATTTTATTAAATAAATGTTCTCAGCGAGGCACTAATAGGGACATGTCATGTTTTCCTCGTCTAGGCCTTCCTTACCGAAATCTTGCCAGGGCCTTGCCTAAACTTGCAAGAAACTTGTCATTTTTCCAGGCGGGCAACTACAAGTAAGTTCCGATTTCCTTCTTCCCATACATTAGCATCATATTACTTTAACCTATACTTTAAATGAAGTTTCAAAAATAATTGAAATAAATATCACCCCACTTCTAATTAATAATGTTTACGAATGTTGTGACACTTTCGAACCTCAAGCGCGTGATTGGAAAAAAAGTCACATGAACACAATTGCATATATTTTTTTTTTTTTTTCATTTTAATTAATTGGCACAAGATTCTTCTGAGAATTTGTGTATCAATAAGATTCCAACGATCACAAAATACGAATATGTACCTACATATTTACATACATACATATATATCAGCCATTCTACATATTTTAAACCTCTGTTATCTCATTTAACCTGAATAACATCAATTAAATTTATGACACCACCTTAAAACTTTATGATTTTGATTAAAATGAATAACCTAATATAGAGGAGGACTTTGAAATAGAACATACCTATAGGTACAACAATAATGGCGGCAACATGCAAACTTGTGAATCACTTGCTCAATTTGAATGTCATAAAACGGCCCTGACCATGGTCAAGATAGTTTTCCTTATCACTCGTGGTCATTGTTGGTTGCGTATAATAGCTACATTCTGAAAATGTGTCAAACAAAAATGTTTCTACATGTTACTCTATATCAACGGTGTAGTGATTAGATATGTTTGCGCTAAAAATGTATTTGATTGTTAGTTTAATGTATGTATTGAATGCAAATATGTATTTGATTAATAAATTAATGAACATGTGATAAGAAAATCTAACAATAAATAATTATATTTTCATCTTTACTTTATTGTTACAAAAAAAAAAGAAATACAACTATAACATGTGGCCTATCACACAAGCACAGAAACTTATCTATTCCCACTTGCAATGAAAAAAAAAATTATTTATATATTTTTCTTGAACATTGGATCATTTTGATTTTCTTGATTCTAAAAATGGTTAATTTAAAACAAATAATACCTACATATGTATACTGTACATGCATAATAAGGCGACAATTTGGCACACCAGTTAATGTCAGTGAAAATTTGACGAACGTAATCTAATTTTCCATATCGAAATATTTGTAATAAACATTTATAGCGTAATGTGTACATTACCAGTTGTTTTTTTTTTTGTACATTAGATATATTCGCTTTGTGTGGCATAATAATCATAGCGAATTAATTAACAAAAGTAAGTAGTTTCGACCAAATTTCAATGAAAATAATAGATACAAAAAATGTTTATCCCCCAAACGTGTGGCCTAAGTCAGTTTTTACTTGTTTTTTAGGACAGGTATTAGTTTCGGTAAAAGAAAAACTTGAGGGTTGTTATCAAAATTAATATAGTACGAGGTTGAAGAAGTCCGAAGAAGTAGGAAGTAGCTAGGCTAGACCCTCTTAACTGGTGGACAAATTTTGGTTCAAATTTTGTACAAAGAAGTTTTATTTGCTTTCCTGGAGGAAAAATTCTAATATTTGTTTAAGCTCATTTATTTATTTATTTATTTACAAATCAGCTAATTACTAGTTTTTTAAATGTATGTACATATTAATTGATTGTAAGAAGGGAGTTCATAAGGATTATCCCAACCTAACCCTCTAAGTGCAAACCTAAGAAATCTTTTTTGTACCTGTTCTAGTCTGATTTTGTGACAGTCGTAATGGGGTGACCAAACCTGACAAGCAAGCAGTTTGGAAACTTCAACACTGCCGGTAAGTCATTTATAAATAAAATAAAAAGTAAAGGTCCTAAATGACTACCCTGCGGTATTCCAGAATTAACTAACTTCAAACTATTTAAAATGACTAGCTGGGCAAACAAAGTTTTCGATTTTTTCAAATTCAATCTATGAAATGAAAAACTTATTTTCTCATTCTGTTTTGAATATACATTTGTGTCAATAACTGTGTCGTTGATTATCAAAACGGTACTAAAGGCACTTTGGTTATAACTTCAATATATTGATTTTTAGCCTCTGTTTGATAATCAACGACACAACTATTAGCTTTTCGCTTAATCTGAATTATCTTAGGGTGTAGGTTATTAGGTTATTAGGGTGTCCACTAATTCGTGCATGATATTTCGAAATATGATTCATGAAATCATTCTAAGAAAAAAATTGTATGACCAGTAAGTTCTATCTGCAACACCCCCCCTCCATGAGGCGGGGGAATAGGTCACTAGGCCCTAGTTCTTCATGAGCTGTTGTACAACCGAACAATTTTTTTTAATTTTTTAAACAAAATAGCATTGTCTTTTTTTGGGATTTTTGGGTTTTGTTTTTTTTTTTATTTCTCAAAAACTATATAACAAATTTTTCATCTGGTTTTCAGTATTTTACTAAGAATTGATAAGAGCATTGAATATTAAAAAAACAGTGGCATCGTCATCGAAATTTAAAAAAAAGTCTACTTGAAAAAAAAAAAATATTTTTTTTTTTAATTGACTGAAATTTACTTTATTAAAAATAAAGTAAATTAATAGATTTGAATCTTCTATAACATCACTTCCACTAATGGCAGCCATATTTTCAATAAAGCATGCATTTCGTTGATAGAGATATATCTCATATATGCAATAAAGCGATTCTCTTGGATTTGTTTTTTACAGTTTTGGCTATAATACGTTCAGATGGACGATTGTGTCGATCCTAACCTTATCGTAATGGTTTACAGTCTCGGATGACATTTCGGTTTGACGTATGTGATTGAAACAGAGGGGTTATATCTTGACCATCACGAATTGAATGATTGTAAACTGAATCCTATGTGACTATAAACGGTTCTAACTGTACACCTTGTTATCAATTATTACATTTCCAGAAATTTTAAAGTTTTTGCAAAAAAAAAAATATTTTTTCCAAGTTTTTTGTATCCAGGGGCCACTGTGAAATGACAAAAAGTGTTGTTATCGTTGGCAGTGTATAATCTTTACAGTCTATCGCAGTGACTACAGTTTGGCCAGGATTATTCACAGACTTTCATTCATACACTGCGTAGTACTTTTGCAAACAAATTCCGATCAATAACCTCTTCGTGAACACTAATAGAATCGTATCACTGATTGTGAATACTATTTCCATATAATTTCGACTCAACGAGTTTTTGAAAAAAAAAAAAAAAAAACAGTGAGTCCGTTACTGTTAGTTATCTGGCTGGCATTTGCGATAACCCTATCAGTAGCAGCGAACCTGTCAAATATTTCTGTCAACGAACATCGATTGTTATCAATATTTTTGAATTCGCCGTCGGTCCCGGCCGGCGCGGCGCGCCGTTCGTCATTGTACGTGTTCATTTATTTAACGGTTCGCATCGAAGGCAGTTGACTCGAGAGAAAAACAAAAAATTAATCGAAAGTAGTTTACTATTTTGTTAAGTGAATTCGGAAAATCAACATTTCAATTAAGAAAGTGTGAACTTCACCAACAGCCATTGCCATCGTCATCGGCTTTTGACATTCCCATCGCCAAGTGGAAGGCAGTGCTGCAACAAAGAATTGGCTTATGTTTATATTGGCAGCCATAGCCGGGCTCTCGATTAAAATCGATTTGTGGCAATTTTATTCATGTGACCATACGACGACGACGAAGAAGACCCAGGACGACGCACGACGAAAGACGGGAGCCGGCGACGCGACGCGTAACATTGCCGGTAAAGTGAACTGGTGGTGCAACTGTTGCTGTCTTTGTGGCACTGTTCGAACTTCGCTTTCGTATATACATAGGTATGTCTCGCCATACACAAGAAAATCGTTCTTTTTTTTTCTCTTGTTGTTTATTCTTCGATTTTGATTTTTTTTTTTGTTCATATTAATAATTGTTTCCACTTTCCTTTAATCGAATCGTATGTGAGTGAATGTGGTAGTTGTATGTTGATCACTTGATTTTAATTATCGTTAAGTGCAAGTCTGTTGCTATCGGGGATTAAAATTAAACAAATAATATTCTGTGAGTAATAATTTATCATTTTGTATTATTTGTTTGTTCTAAATTCCATGTTCTGTTTAATTTTTTTTTTTTTTATTCATCAACATAGTGTCTGTTGTTGCTGTTAAGAAATCTATATGTAGAAAAAATGTGTGTAGTTTATTGTTCCCTAACTTAACTTAACGATGTAAATTTTATGTGTGAAAAATTGTTAACTATAGATTCAAAAAATTGAAAGTGATAAATGGGTTTAGTTTTGGTTTTGTGATGCTAATCGAATACATACCTTTTTTCACGGTTAAAGGGCATGGTCTTGCGTCGGCGATTAAAAAGAAGCCGCAGAAAAGCTTGTTAGTCAATTTTAAAAGACTTTGACAAATTGAAATCATGCCATAATCAATTTGGTAGATAGTAGCAGAAGAGTGACTAATAGAAAGATTAAACTGATGACTTTGCTTCTTTTGTTTTGATTATTAAATATTATTAAATATTCTTGGACTCTAAAATTAACGCCAGAGAAAATATTGCTCTTGTGATTAAAAAAAAAAGTAGTAGCTCGTGGCGTAATGGTTAGTGCTTTGGACTGTCACGCTAGGTCTTGGTTCGATTCCCACCCACTGCCACCTAAACACAAAAAAGTGACAAATCCTCCAAGAATATCTCCTGTTATCGAAAAGTGCCGCTCACCTGTAGGTATGTGTGTATTGAAACTGTAGTATAAAAAAAAAATTTGCTTTGTATTCAAAATAACAAGTACGTCTAGCCCTCGAAATTCGAATGGCAAATACATTATCCTCTTTTTGACCGAACAAAATTTGCTCCCAAATATCTTCAAACTGTCCATCATGATTGGTTATGTGTGCTGAGCTCAACTACGACTACTTTTAGACTACAGAGATTTTTGTCGGCACTTAACAAACGCGGAGGAAAACTTTGTTACCTACCGATGTATATTAAACACAAAATTTTTAATGTTCAACGTTTTGACAGCTCAGAAAAATTTAGCATTTGCATACGATTTATTGATAACAATGTCAGCAATTTTCTCTACCACGGCCACCACATACATTTTTTGCGGTCATAATCAAAAACCACAAGGAAAAATTGCATCTTTTAAATGCAATCATTAGCGTGAAAAAAAACTGTGTTTACCGATGCGATTTTTTGTATTTCCTGATGCACTGAACGCTGCCACCTGATATTCCAATAATCTTTCCACTCATTCCTGGAAAACTGTTTTGATCAAATGACATTTCATTTGTAATTATAAAAACAAAAATGAAGAAAATAAAAAAGCCAATTTGGAAGAAAATAAAAAGAATATAAAGTTACCAAGAAGGCGCATCTCATAAAATTTTCTTACTGCACATTTTTATATGGTGGGTTCCAATATTGCGCCTGCTCCCAGAGCTTTTGCTTTTTTTATGGACTTTTCAAGGACAAAAAAGCAGACTATTTCAATGTATGTGGTATCTCATTTTAAAAGCGCTGAGAGAATTATTGAAAAGCCCATAAAAAAAGCCAAAGTGCGGGTTCCAACATTGGAACCCGGCATTTTTAGTAGAAAATTTGTATGAGATGCGACTTCTTGGTAACTTTATATTCTTTGATAATATCTAATTCGAGGTAAATTTCAATGTAAATAAATAATAAGTGTCGTGAATTTTGTAAACAATTATGTACATACTCGATCTCGCTCTGGCTCTCGCTCCCTCTCATTATTAAATTTTATTTTATTGTTTTTGTGGTAGGTACAGTTATTTAATAAATTTATGGTTTCTGCATTTCTGTGCAAAAAAAAACCTTTTCAACGATATAATATGTAATTTATGCCTCTGGGCATATAGACCGTGTAAATTGTACCACAAAATTCGTGTTTGCCGTTTTATTATATGATGATGTAATATTTGGAGTTACTTGACAGCAGTAAAGAGAATTTTTGAAAGGAGTCTTGTATGATCACAATTAAATTCTCTAATTTTTCTAAAAACTTAAAATGTAATTTAACTTCCGCACTTAAAATAAAATTGTTGATAGTATTTTGTATGCATGTGAAAAAAAGTGGGGTTAAGTTAAAGCCTTTAGAAACCCTTTTTATATCTTATCTTATCTTATTCACGAGAATATTGTTTTACAGATTTATTTATTTTTGGAAAACTCTTTTAAATATTTGTTTAGTTGGAAAAAAAATTAAATAGAAAATAGGTATTTATTAATTCAAAAATTTCAACTGTATGCTAATTTCTTAGGAAATTAATAATTTGAGTCCAAATGAGTCCAAGTTTTTGTCATTTTATTTAGTTCATGTTTCATGTATAGGTTTTAGCCGATAGATTAAGAGAAAGATAATGTTTTCTTAAGAAAGAAAAAGCACAAAAGCCAAAAAACCGTAATAATAACTGTCAAAATTATTTAAAAATCCATGTGTTCCTATACTTCTGTATTAAATTAAATTAAATAACTTTTTTCAAAAGGAAATCAAATCAAATATTTGTTAATTTTTTTGTTGCCATTTTAATATTATTGAAGTTTAATTGTTCGATCTACTTCAGTGAGCAAGAAATATAGTGTTACAGGGGCTTTAGCCAATTTTTTATGTTTATAAAAATTGGTAATTATTTTAGTTTTTAAGCAAATTTGTTAGTGCAAGTAGAATTTTTCGCTTTTTACTTCAAAGAGCGTCCAAAATGATCTTGAATTTAAAGAATATTTTCAAATGCAATTCTCACAAAGTTATTGATCTAGGTCTAGTTTACAATTCTCTTGTGAAAACAAAAACACAATTTTCAAAACAGCTGTTATTCGGTGCATTAGTGATACTGATAAAATAAAATAGTAATAAATTTTTTTGGCATGTCAATCAATAATTTTATGTAATCAATATATTTTTTTTAAAGTTAAATACACCGTGCCAAAAAAATTTATTTGTGAAATACTTTGCATGCAAATATAATTATTTATTTAATTTTAATTTTTATTAATGCTTGGTAGGTATACATATAAGAACCAGCAAATTTTGATGGAATTTAAATGAACTAAATAATGGAAACTAATTTTTTTTGCATGCGAAATTTTTTTGCATAGCATTTCTTTTTTGCACGAGAACTGTTATTTTAGGCTTTAAGTACAATGCCGTTGCTTTTTTCCCTAGATTGTTTTCTGTTTAAAACACTGAAATTAATAAGTGATTTATAACTACTGAAACTAATTGTTTTATCACTTTCTTTTCAAAAAAATATCAGTCATCGGGAATCTTTCAAAAATATTTTTTTTTTCTTTGAAAAATTCATTACCTTAAAAAACTGCTAAAAAAAAAACTCTACACGTATGTAATTAGAGAGCAGCAGGAATGGTTGAGAGTTGTAATAAGTCACTAGGCCTTGGATCTTCAAGAGCTGTTGTGCCACCATATTTTATTGTTATTATTTTTTTTAATTTTAACATCCCCTTTTTTTAATCTGATAATTCCAATAAAAACTCCTTAAAATATTTTAAAACCGACTTGTGAATTTTCACTGAACAACTACGATCTACCCAAATGAAAAAGATCAAGAAAAAAGGAAATAATTTTTTGAATTAAATGATTTCGGACATTTTTTTTCAATACACTTTTTGTATTAGTTCAAATCTGACATAGATTTTATGTAATTATGACTAATTTACCTTTTAAACTCAACACTTGGAACACTTGCGTTTGGCCGTTATATTCAGTTAATTTTGCATGTCGTCAGAAAGAATTTGTTTTGGATGTACCTATTTTCTATTTTGTCCGTTAAGTAACCAATTCACGGTATGTAGTATTTTTATGTTTCATATTCCCGGAGAATTTACTCAGGGACACATATTTTTGGTTTTAAGAGATATGTGTCCAACTATTCGTTTTCATTCAAATATCTGTTTAAAACAAATAAATAGAAGTGCTGTTTCAGCCAAAAGTTTTTTTTTTTAAGAATTTATAAAATTAAATTTTTTCAACATTTTGTTTGAATTGGAAAGACCAGCAAACCCCTAATCTACTTATGAAATGACATGATTAATTGAAGTAGAAATTATTGGAATTTGGAAGGAAATTTAAATACATCTAGTGTTTTTTTTTTTTATTATATTATTTATACAAAAATTAATCAAAATTTGTAGAAGAAAGAATTGGTGAATTTATTTTTTTTTATTTGAAAACAAATTGGCTATTTTATTTTTGTCTGAAAATGTTAGATAAATAAAAAAAAAGAAATCATGGCAAAATGTGTTCTCTTTTATTTTATTTTTTTTTTTGTATCTGTTGTATTTTTGTTTGGAAAACAATCTCACTTCTGATCTTCTGAAGCGTAAACCACGCGCTTAATTTTTATTTCCTCGTCTATCTACCTACTTTGTTATGTTTTTACAAACTCTCATGTTCTGAAGGACATTATTCAACACCAAGCAGCTTCCTTTCATCATTCCAACAATGTTGTTCTTCTTTTGACTCAAATGAAATTTCATTGTAACACGCCGTAAATTCTTTAGAATAAATAGTTTTTTTTTATTTTTTTTAACGAAACAGTCAGAAAAACCCAGATACAAAATTGGTTCTGTAAAAACTGGAGGTATTGTTAGCGAGGTGGGTAAATTAAATTGACAGACAGTCAGACTTATGTACATATATCTACATATCAGTTCTGTGTTCTGTGTAAGCAGATAAATATTTGAGTTTCTGTTACAATTTGATTGTGCAACGTTACAACATTTGGGGTGGTTTGACAATAAAAAAATATTATACATATATATATATGTAGTTATAGCCCTGTTTTTTTTTTTTTTTTGTTCATATACAATTGGGGTATAGAAGAAGCTGTATTGTTTGGGATTTTGTTAGTGCATATATAAATGTTTGTCATTTACACGATAGCATAAAGTTTCCAATGAAATGGCATTTTATTTTAAGTCGAAACTTATTTTTAAGGTATTTATTATTAATTACTCGAGGGATATATAAGGTTTATCGAATGATGACATAATATTGTCATTGTTATGGACAAACAAATAAATTTTAATTGCATTACTGAATTATTCATTTTTGTGAAAGGATTTCAATCGAGATTTATATAAATAAATTTTATATCCTCTTCGATTGATTTGACTTAAAAGCTTTGTATTGGAGCAAAACAAAAACATCCATGATGGAGGAAAACGTTCAAATTGGTATATGTGTTTTTTTTTTTCGAACATTTTGTTACTTATTAAAATTTGTAATAAATGTACATATGTAGGGAAAGGTGGCCTAAAATAGTTTGACCTGTCAAATATAAAATATTAGCTTGAAGTTGCTAAAATTTCGTGTATGTCGGTACTGCCAGATTAAACTGAAGTATTGTGTTCACAAAACCTTCTAATTCTGTGGGACTCTACAATTTCTAGCGAGGAGGCCATTTTACCTTGGTGGGCCATTTTGGGCCACCTTCCCTTACGTCAGCACTAACTTAAAAATTAGCTTCTTAATATTTAAGCCTAAAAACGTCACGTTATGATCTCAATCAGAGTCGTATAGATGAAAAATAAATCCTTGCAATTAATATTTATTACAAAATGAATAGAATTAACAGTTTGGGCTTAAGTCCAAGCTTTTAATATCTTGGGAATAGTGTTGGTACCGCGCACTAATTCTCGCATCACAATTTCAAGCTCTAGCTCGTGCCTAATCGTGTCTATATTTCTAGGATCACTTCTTTGAAGATGACAATCGCAGACTTCCTGGTAATATTATTTGACTTCTGTAGGGCTATTCCAGAAAGTGCGGCTGATAGCTTTAAGTGACGGATTTGCAATTTCCTATTCTCAAAAGCGTTTCGCTTTTCATGTCACCTCTCATAAAAAACTTGAAAGAAAATATAAATACATAAATAATTTGCAAATAATTATCTTCTTCACTTTGGCAAATAAAAACACACTTAATTCCATCAAAATGTTTTATTTTTTTTTTTTTTTGTTAAGAGCAACAACATTACAAAATAATAAAATAAAACACTTTAAGCACAAAAAAAATTTGGCACGTTCAGAAGACATAGGTGACTAGGAAGCTAGGCATGTTTCTAGTTTCAGCTGTCAAAAATATGCATTCCGATCTAGGCAAATTTTATTGGAAAATGGCTGGAAAGCCAGGTGAGAAGTATCTCCCTACGTTTCTAGTGGACTTGTGTCAGAATATCAGCTGATTATATTTTTTCATTAAACAGCAAGCTGAACTTAAGTCTTCTGTGACTTGTTTTTTTTTCACGTTTATCTTAACAATTTGAGTGAAGAGATTATTTATTTAATAATCAGGAGAAGATTCAATCTAAAAAAATGTATCATTAGTAAGAAAAGTTTACAAATAAAATTACAAAATTCCTAACTTATTTCTGCCTTATGTGAAGTGATTCATAGATAAAAATATTATTAAAAGTACTTTCTTCCTATCAACGGAAAATAAAGGTTTGAAGTAAAGTTCGTAGTTTGGCATTAATGACATCTGTAGTCATCAACTAGGTCCCTAGTCAAATTTGCGTTCAACTAATGTAGTTGACTACATATGAAGTTCTCTATGTCTTCTGAACTTACCCATTGTTTGGACGGCAAACAGCTACCTAATGTCAAATTTTTGGAAACAGGTGACAATTAAATGAGAAAAGTGGAAGCAAAAATGGGAGTTTTTGCCCTTGAAACTGGAAGGATCGTTTTTGCCCTTGTTCGCTTTTGAGAATAACCCAAAGCGAAAATGGTCATAATTGAGTTATCGCGTTTAATCCGATCCGCCGCGCTTTCTGGAATAGGCCTACTGTTTCGGTATCTCGTATACCTCTACTTCTAATTCTAGTTCTGCAAGACTCATTTAAGAAACTGTCGAAAAATTTTTCATAACACTTTTTTGACAACCGTATGAGACTTGGAATGTGAATTTCTAACGCGAATTTCGGTTAAGAACCATTATTCAATTTGAGGTCCAATTTTCTTTGAGCAATTATCGTGAACAATTCATGCCAGTTCATTTGGCATATACAGATGAAAAACTGACGGTTGAATGAAGCAAAGTTAATAAAATGCAGCTGCAGTAATTGAAGGCATCAAAACATAAAACAAATTTAAGACCGATTATTTTTCAAATAGTCGGAAACCAAATTGCTACTTGGCACCCTTCTAAAAAAATCTATGAAAATATTAGCTATTAATATTAAAATTTAATTTGTTTTTTTTTTTTTCAATTAAATATTTTGTTGAAAAAAATATAAGTATTCAAAATGTTTGGATGCAATATTGTTTGAAACATTAAGAAGCACCCGATTGCTAATTTATTAATCATTAAAAAGCTGTACGTGGATAACTCAAAAGTATGTAAAGCGTAAGAGCGGGAGACGCAGTCTCGAAGTTTAATCAAAATCGTTAAAGCAGTTTTCCTGAAAATCAAAAAAAAAAAATTAATCCTTTTATGGAAGTTATTTGTTTAAGATAAAAAAAAATATTCGAATTTCCCTTTTAGGGAATCACTTAAAAATACTCTGTATCAAATTTGTGTTTAGCTCAAATTACAGTGGACGCACAGACCCACAGATGCGCAGACACACAATACGATGGACAGTATTATATGACGAGACCCACCTCATCACAATCCTAAATTTGTTTTTTTTTTTTCACAAAGAATTTCTCCTAAAAATTCAACGTTTAGGGATTTATAATATTCCAAAAGAAAAAAGAATTTCCCATACCTTTCGTATATTTTAATTTCATAATTAAAAAAAAAAGACTTTTTGACTCACCCTACTCTATCCTCTAGCCCTCTTATTTTTTTTTTTAGAATGGTCTTACTTTTCTATTTTTACATGGTTTAGGTTTTTTCATTAAGAAGCACTTCGAACAAGCCTTTTGAAAAATAAACCCCTTATTCGATTCGTAGCTTGAAGGATATTATACTGTCGGTTCGCAAGAAAAACGATATAATTCAACATAAGTAAGTTGAATAGAAAATAATAGAAGAATAGAAAAGAGAAAGTTAAATTATAGATTTCTATTATTATTTTTTTTTCCAAATATTTAAGCCACACAAGAGTTTTTAGTTCCAAATTTTGTAGAAAAGCCAGCGTATGGTTTTAAATAAAAATTGCAATGTATGTCCAGAAATTTCATTGGTTGCTGATCTGTGTCATTTTCCTTTCGAAATGATGATATGTAATTTAAGTATCAGGAAGTTAAGTTTATGCTAGGGAAACATTTTTTAAAGGAACTACTCATTTCATTTTCTATTGCTTATTATTAATCCCATCCCATCCTTTTTTCTCATATAACTTTACTAATCAATCGATAACTGTATAGCCACTACTTTCCCACATATCCATTAATTTTATTTTCTATTTTCTATATTTTATTTTATTTGTATTGCAATATAATCCATTGAAATGCAAAAATAATAATATATTATTCACAAAAAAAAAAAACAAAACAAATTCAAAAGAAAAAACAAAAACCATAAGAGGCTTCTCTTTACCTGATTATTTCAGAAGTTGCATTCTCCACCAAATCAGCAACAACCTACTTCAAGCACGGAACTACACCCTTCATTTGCGGTTTCCAACGGGATAAGCGGGAATCTCAACCGCCGCCTGTGACAACATTACCTCCACCAACACCGCCAGACGATCCCAGTGTAATCGTCCAGCAACCGACTGCAACAACACCTAAAACAACTGCCATCAACAATAAAAGGATTATTCGGCGCATTAATTCTTCGACAGCTTATTCTAAGTCAAGCACATCGATTCGGTCGAACAGTTCCACAGAAACAATGGCCGCAAACAGTATTGCTCCACCACCACCCGGTACAGTTGAGAAAATTCCCTGGCCCAACAGTAAGGATGACTATGAATTGCGGGATGTCATTGGAGTGGGTGCCACAGCTGTGGTGCATGCTGCTCTCTGCCTGCCTCGAAATGAGAAATGTGCCATTAAACGCATTAACCTCGAAAAATGGAACACATCGATGGACGAACTGTTGAAGGAAATCCAAGCGATGTCGTCATGCAATCATGAAAATGTTGTAACCTATCACACAAGCTTTGTTGTTCGTGAAGAATTGTGGCTTGTTCTGCGACTTCTGGAAGGTGGTAGTTTGCTCGACATCATCAAACACAAAATGCGGACGACAAACTGCAAACACGGTGTTTTCGATGAGCCCACCATTGCAACTGTCCTTAAAGAGGTACTCAAAGGCTTGGAGTACTTTCACCTGAATGGACAAATTCACAGAGACATCAAAGCTGGTAATATTCTGCTGGGTGACGATGGCACTGTTCAAATTGCTGATTTCGGAGTGAGTGCCTGGCTCGCCACTGGTCGAGATCTGTCCCGCCAAAAAGTCAGACATACCTTCGTCGGTACTCCTTGTTGGATGGCTCCCGAAGTGATGGAACAAGATCATGGATATGATTTCAAGGCGGATATTTGGTCCTTCGGAATTACGGCCATCGAAATGGCGACTGGAACAGCACCCTACCATAAGTACCCTCCAATGAAAGTTCTCATGCTGACGCTACAAAACGATCCTCCAACCCTCGATACTGGTTCGGAAGACAAGGATCAGTACAAATCCTATGGAAAGACGTTTCGCAAAATGATCGTCGAATGTCTGCAGAAGGAACCATCGAAGCGACCAACGGCAAACGAACTACTGAAACATGCTTTCTTCAAAAAGGCCAAGGACCGCAAATATCTCAACCAGACCCTGCTGACGACAGCTCCTTCAATGGAGACCCGAGTTCACAAGGCTTCGCGTCGGCAACCGGGGGCTTCGGGACGACTTCACCGAACTGTCACCGGTGAATGGGTGTGGTCCAGTGAAGAAGAGGACAATGGCAAGCATTCCTCAGACTCTGAATCTGATGATCGTCCGATCAACCGTCTCGAACAAGGCGACTCGTCAGACAGCGAACGCGAAGAACATTCGGAATTCTCCGAGCGGACCATGACTTGCACCTCAGATCCTGCTGATTCGGCCACAAGTGAAGCAGCTGTATCGGCAGCAGCGAATGCGGCGGCGGCTACGTTAAATGCACCAGCTGATGCACCACCAGTTAACCTCGTTTTGCGAATGAGAAATATCAAGCGAGAGTTACACGATATCCGATTCGAATTCGCCGTCGGAAAAGACTCCGCCGATGGAATTGCCGCCGAGCTGGTCGAAGCTGGCCTCGTCGATAACCTGGACACAAATCCTATGGCCATCAACCTACAAAAGCTGATAGAGCTTCGAAATCAAATGAAGTCTATTACGTTCCAACTGTGTTCTGGTATCCAGCCGGGCGAAGTGCCCGACGAGAAATCCCTAGTTGGCTTCGCCCAAATATCGATAATAGACTAAAAAGGCAAAAACAAAAGCCTGCGTTCACTAATCCCCTGTGTCTCCTATTGCCATCTACCGGTGGTGATTCACATTAACTATTATAATTATGTTTTTTTTTTTTTAATAAATAAATTTTATTAAAACCCTCCTCCTCCCTCTCCCATCCTGTATCTTTCATGTCAGCGTGATGATGAAATGTTTAAATGCAAGTATAATTTATCACTTCTATTTATAAAAAAAAAAAATATTACTATTATTATATTTCATAATTATTAATGTTTCTTTTAAATATAATTTAATTTAATAAATTAAGCTAAAACCTAGCTCCTACTTTTCAACACAAGATTATAAGCTAAACAAAAAAGCACTGTTTTATTTGTATTTCTTTGTTTACTACAATGTTTTCATTAAAATACAAAAATAAAATTAAAGTAAACGATAAATTAATGTGAACATGCAAAAATAAAAATCCCTATATATTTAATTTAGTTTTAATTGTTAAACAAAAAAAAAAGGAATATAATGTTCATAATTTTTATAGCTTAATATAGCAAGCAAGGAAATTTGAAAGAAATAAAAATGTAATAATACTACATGAATTGCTTAATTGATTATATTATTGTAATATTAAATGTAAAGAAGAAAAAAATAAAAACAAAAAACCTTGTACTGAAATGCAGACTAAATTTTATATAACGCTCTAGAAAAGGTAAAAATTAGAAGAAAATCAAATAATAATCAATAATTTTTGTTAAACAAAAATAAAACTGAGAGAAACAATGAAATTAGTAAGTAAAATTTAAAAAAAAAAAAAAAAAAAAAAAAAAATAAACCAAAAACAAATTTTTATGTAAACTTCTAAAGTTAAAAAACAAAAATATATGGCCTTTGAAAAGTAAAGTCAAATTAAATTCAACAAAAGTTTATTTAGAAACAAATCCGTCTCTTTTTTTTTTTTGTTAGTTTTTATTTTTATTTGTTTAAGAAAAATAGATTTATTTATTTTACTTGAATTTCTTTTTTTTTTTTTAATGAGATATTTGTTTTAGCTTGTTTCACTATATTCAATTAGTTTAACGGTAATTGGTTCTTACGCATCGAAGTAGAATTGAATACGTCATGTCGAAAAGGATAATTCCCCTAAATGGATTAAAATTGTCCTTCACAGCGAAAAAAGTAAGTTTAAAGATGAAGAAGTTTAAAATTAAAACAATCCTCATCATCATTTTTTTAACAATCACGTAAGTTTTGAAAATATTTTTGCTGACAGTTTAAGTATTCCTTCTTCAGAAAGTCTATTGATTTTGGATCTCTGTTATATGTATGTATGTATGTGTAGTTATTTTTAAAGTTTCGAAAAATATTCATAGTTTAATTTTAGTTTTATTTAAAAAATAATACAAAAATTACGACCATTCTACCATAAAAAATATGGTAAGCATGCCAAATGGTAAATTAACATTCGTATGTATTTGTAGGTGTTGTTAAAATGGAGGTTTTATTGTACACATTCGATATATTATTCTTATAAAATAAATCAGCCAATTAAGTGCTGTATTGTTCACTTACAAGAAATTTTATAGTTTCTGGATCTGCTTTTTTTGTTAGACATTATCCGTCTCCGTGTTGAAATTGTAAAAATAGTTTTTTTTTTAAATCGATCTCTCAAAGTTTCAAGATTTTACAATGGTATCTGCCGGCAGTATTTTTAAAGTTGTTCCTAAAATTATGCATGTTATTGCTTTGTTCTTGTTTGTTTTTTATAAGCTCAGCACAGAAAGACTGCAGAATTTTTGATTTTATTTAAGAAATATCGGCACCGCATGTAATAAAACTGAAAAGTCTACTTGTTATAAAACATTTCAATATGGCTGAGTTCCAAAATTCATCAGATGCGCATTTACTGCGCATCCAAAAATTTTTAAGCTGCTTTGATTTAAATGTTTTTTTTTTTTTTTTGCATTCCGAAACGTCAGACTTATGCAATGTAATATTTATACAAAGCATCAAGTTTGTGTTGCTGATGCGTAAAAAATGTAAGTAAGTACTTCCGCATCAAAACATTTTCCACATTTTGGAACTTAGCCTATATTGTATATTATTTATACTGTACTGTGCGTATTATGGTTTTTGATAGTCCTTATTATTAGGATGTTAGAAATTAGAATAAAAATTGATAATTGTAGCAGATTATTTGAAGAGGTCTCTGCAAAGCTCGGACCGTTAATTGTGTGCGAAAAAGTGAAATTTGAGGTTTATTCGTGTTTGAACTTGTTGTTTCTTTTGTTACGTTACAGTATGGCTTTCTGTGCTAATTGTGCCTTTGTTTTTTTTTTCAGTAGCGTTCTAAAGTTAAGCAAAAAAAAAACTTTCAAATGAATTGCAAAAAATAGTTGAAAAACAGTTTTTTCTCGAAAACTAACAATCATATCGACTCCGGGATAGTTTTATTCTACATACAATACAAAATTGGTATTTGATATGTAGAATAAGGGACAAAACTGAAGTGACATTTTTTTGTTTCTAAGCAAACAAAACTGAAGAAGAAACTGCTTCAAATTGTTGAATATGTTTTTCGGCACGTACCTATATCTTGAAAACAAGCACTTATATCAACTGACATACCCGCCTGGAAAAAGAATCTAGTTTTCAATAAGGCCCTGGCAAGTTTTTCATTGTTACTAACAAGGGTCTAGCAAGGGTTACAATAGGCATTCGCTAGGCTCTCACCAGTTATGAACCTTTTTGCCTCGTCAGATAAATTCTGCCTAAGCCCTGACAAGTAAAAACAAGATTTGTTCCACATATATTCTCCATGGTTTTTATTTCAAGAGGCACTTCTTGTTGTTGTGTTGCTTCAAAGACTTCAGTGTACTCACCACGTTTCAGCTTGCCGATGAACTGGTGGTCATCCTGGTTGGACCTGTCTCTAACATAATTCTCATGGTACCTATCCTGCCGTTTGTGTGCATTTAAGTGTCGGTTTAAAAACGTGCAGCGTCCGGTAGTGTCAACGTTTGTGATTCTGCAGTGATGCGCTTTCTGTTGCTTATATTGGGAGGTTTGGAGGTATTCAAAACACGTTTTTTCTTGTTTAAGATAATAAAAGTTGACTAATTTCACGAATTAACCGCGAATTTTTATAAAACACTGACACTAAAAAATTCTTGCACTTGCTTTTTAGGTAGAACAACCTAGAATAGATTTCTAATAAATGTCAAAATCAGTTGTGATTCTGTCTTATTCTGTTTTGTCTGCAGTTGCGATTTTACTACTTGACACACCGATTCAAAGCCATTCATTCTTTCTTTATCGATTTCACGTGGAAAGAAAAGAGAACAATGTACTGCGAATCACTGCGGATCCTCTGTTGCGGTTTCCATAATCGACATGATTATTTAAATAAACGTTCTCAGCGAGGCACTAATAGGGGCCTATCATGTTTTCCTCCTCCATGTTTTCCTTACCGAAAACTTGCCGGGGCCTTACTTAAACTTACCAAAAACTTGCCATTTTTCCAGGCGGGTAAATACGTACGTTCAATTGATAGGGTTTTTAAAAACATTAAATTCACAGTTTTTTTTTTTTTCAAGCAAATAAATTCAAAACAAAAAAAATCTAAAAATTGATGAAAAAAAAAAAAAAAAATTCGTCTCGCATTGTTTTTAAAACAAACGGCTCAACTTTGGTCTTCATTTGCTTCACAGCTCCAGGCTCCAAGGAAACTATTCCAAAATGTATTAAAAAAAAAAAAACATCTTTCAAGATTTTGTTCTATTAAGGTAGTTTTTTTTCAAACGAAAATTATGTTAACAATACCGCAATCTTGTAATTTAGCCATTTCAGGTTTGGCAAGCAAATTTTTTTCTCCAACAAAAATGAGAAATTTTGTTAAAAAATCATTATTACGGCGAATAATCGCGTTGGTTTGGGAGAGCCTTTAAGCTACTAAAACTCTTCTAATTTTAATATTAAATGAAAATAACAGTTGTAATTCTGAATATTGTTTTTCTGTGAATCATGATTATTTTTTTATTTAACTTCAACTAAATTTCAAACCAAAATCACAGTACACATTTTCAGTACTGAATTAACTCTGAATTTAACTCCGAAAGTCGGGTGTTGCTATAATTTTATAATAAGGTGCTGAGTTAACTCTTAAAAACAAAAAAAAATAATTGAAACCCAGATGATCTTACGCTCTAGAAATCCGCAAGCTGCTATTCATATCTTCGTTCGAAAAGAAATTTTGAATAAACCAGTGCCCGTACCACGAATTATAAAACGAAAGGCAAAACAAACAATGCCCAAGAAAACGAAAGTCAAGATGAAGATGGATTATGATTTACGAGAATGGAAAATTGCCCCTCACGGCTAAACGGCTAGGGTGGGGGGAATAGACTTTAGCCCAACCTACACGCTCTAGCTTTTGTTACACCTTATCACATGTGTTTTGTCATTTTGAACTGAAATTCTATATATTTTGCTAAAAATTTGCACCTTTCGAGATTTTTGAGTGCCAAAAAAAAAGTAGAATGGGAATTTAAGGATAACAATTTTGATTCCTCTCTTAGATGACTTTATTAAAAAATTAAATTAAATTTGATGGCACAACAGCTCATGAAGAACTAGGGCCTAGTGACTTACAACTCTCAACCATTCCTGTGTGCGTGTCTGCAGGAATGGAGGGGACCTACAGTTTATTGCCGAATCCGAACGGCTAACGAGCGGCACTTTTCTGTGACAGGAGATACTCTTGGAGGATTTGTCAATTCCTCGCAAGAGGCAGTAGCCGTTTTTTTTCTTTTTTAAATAAATAGGTGGCGGAGGCTGGGGCTCGAACCTTAGACCTCCGGCATGACAGTCCATCGCACTAACCATCAGGCCACGGCTACTACTGACTTTATTAGTCAACTTAAAATGAGATTCGAGAATCATAAGTCGACACTTTTTTTTTTGTATATTTTAATACCATCGACTATCGGTAAAAATGAAACTAATTTTAATGAAGAAAATTTTAAATTGTATAAGAAATTTTTGGATTGGGACACTATGGAGGCTGAATTCTTACTATAAAAGACAAAATGCCACCAACAATTACCAGAAGACCGTGCGAAAAATGCAATAGAAGCTCTTCAAAGATGCAACCAGCAACTTTTTCCAAACATCTACAAACTTTTAAAAATTTTGGCTACCCTTCCAGTTTCGACATGCACACCGGAACGAACATTTTCAAAGATGAAGAGATTAAAAAACATATCTGAGAAACTCTACCGGCGATGAAAGACTGACAGGATTAGCTTTGGTGTCAATTCGCCCAGTAGGAAATTTCTAAAAATTCAGTGCTGAATAAGCTGCTTCTTCCTCGAGGAAAAGAAGCTGCACCCGCCACTTTTGTGCTCTTTTCTCTGATGAATTTAACATGGGCTGGGCATGTCATTGGCGGTAGGCACATGCCACTTTCTCGATGAAAATTCAACAACGAAATCACTGGTTCGTTGGAAGTTGCCTTTTCACCAGCTTGGAATATGATGAATATTAAACAGTGAAATCACTGCATAAATGTAACATGCTGATTCATCTGCTTATTTTCATCGATGAATAATGTGATGGAAATTCAATAGTGAAATCATTAGGTAACTGGGAGTTGCTTATTTACGGACTTATTATTGCCCGAGGAAAAATGTGAGGAATATTCAGTAGTGAAATCACCAATTACAAACGAATTGGTTTTTCACCACCTTTTTCAATAGTAGAATGTACTTCCCTTATTAAAATAAAAACTGATTTAATTTATGTGGTACCTATGTACCTAATTATTATCTTTTTATTGCATTATTATTTATATTATATAAATTAAAATAATTACAACAAATTATTAATTATTACAAAATTATTTATTGTGGCTCCTCGAGTAACCTAGGAATAGAAAAAATGTTCAGTTTACAATAATTCATACATATGTATGTAACTATAAAGAGTTACTAACCTTGGCATTATTTTCCACATAAATGTAACACCCGCTTCCATAGAAAAAGAACAACTAACTTGCAATGAAAATTTAAAACAAAAGATTTCCAAAATGTTCAACAAGTCAACAAATAAAGCACGCGCCACAAAAGAAATACAGAATAGAAGAAAAAAAAATTCAAACGATCACGTGATCATGGCATGTTGAATTGAAAGGGTACATATTTTATTTTTGCTCTACAGAAATCATCACATTGTTCGTACCAGGAAATAGAAAGGGCAATTTTCAGATTATCGTTACTTTTTCTCGAGAAGAAGGATATATAAAGCAGACGACGCGATTAAGAATTAAAACTGAGAGAATGAGAACTGACTACTTTTCATTTGAAAACGTCGACTTTAATTCAGCATCAATTTCATATTTGTGGCCGAAGTCAGCTAAGGAGAGTTTTTAAAACTTTTTTTCTCTCGCAGAGTATCCTTTACAAAGCAGATGAGTGGATTTAGAGAATGAACAGATGAACTTATGCATGACTTTTCGTCAATTGAATCATCGCTTAATTTTTCCTCTTTAGCCACTTTTAATTTCGTATTGAAATCAGTTGGCTTTTTTGAAACAAGTAAAAGAAGGGGTTGTTTGGAAATGGTTTCCCATTCCCAGTGCAAAGCAGATAATGTGATGAAAATCATGAACTGCTGAAACAAAGCATTACTTTTTACTGATGTAATCAGTGCACAATGTTTCGCCTATGAAGTGGTAGTTGAATTCAGCTTAATTTTTCATTGAAGACGAAATTTCCTGCTGGGTCATAGAGAAATTGATATCAATACTGAAGAGGTTATAGTGTTATATATGTGTTTGCTGCACAGAAGGCCAGACGGCTTAATTTGCTGTTGTAAAAAATACTTTTAAGGTGATATTACATTGTCATATGGCTCAAAAATGTCATATAAGTGTGATAGTCATATTTATATGACAAAATATATATGACTCCATATATATGACAACCATGAATTATTTTGAATTTAAAAAAATAAAATGATTTAATGAAACGTGATTGGTCAAATATATCGGATTTTTTAAATATTTTATTTTTCATAGCAACTGTGTCATATTTGTAAACAAAAATTGACAGAAAAAGCTTGTGATCATTATATGGCATACTTATATGGCATAGACTATTAATACTTGTCATATATACAAATATTGTGCCATATTTTATATGACTCGCATTGGTCATATATATATGACAATGTAATATCACCTTTAATACCTACGTATAGATATTTATGTGATGTTATTTTTTGTGATAAATACTCGTTTTGTGATGATGAGTAATAGATATAAAAATATTAAGTAAAAATCAAATTCTATGTTTATTTTATTGTACCGTGGACTACATCACTGAATTTCTGACATATATTTTCAAAATTTGCAAGTTTGATTTTGATTTTCTTACAAAAATTAATTGGTTGTTTTCTTTAGAAGAGGGAAGCCTTTTCTAAAAAAAGATGACTGAGGAGTTAAACAGTTTGTTGAATTACTGTAAGAGGTCCTCATATCATATTATAGAGAGGTCTCTGTAGATTACTTCCTAAAAAGCGAAAAATAATTTTTCAAAAACTCATAGACAATATATTTTACAACAACAAATCTGTCAAATTTTCGGAATTACAAATGGAAAAGAGGAAAATGAAGACAGAATGGAAAAAACTAAAGTATTCATTTTTGTCCTGCGTCAGCGTTCGAATTTGAAAATAACCAAAAGCGAACACGGTCGAAAATGAGGTTTCGCTGTAAGCGATCCGCTGCGCATTCGAGAATAACCCCCAGACCAAGCGAAAAGTATGATGAAACTAAAATTTTCGGACTTCTCAATCATAGTAGATACATAGTCAATTTTGATTAAAACGATTATTAAGACGTCAAAAATATATTTGCACGAGACCAATACTTTTCCTATTTAGAAAGCAAGAAAGTCGAAACAAACTTCGCCAATTTTGATTGTTGGTAAGAAGAAAAACAGCTTTAGAAAAGCTGGTAAACGTTTCCACCATTTCACCTTTTTTAAATATTTATTATCATTAAATTATCCTGTTTTGTGATTTTTTCGGATGATAATATGTTTAAATCTTGAGTGGGCTATAGATCAGTAAAAAACAAATCAACTTTTATTAAAAGCATCAAAGTAGTATGCCAACTTAAAAGAAATTTTTTGACAGCTGTAATCAGTGGCCGCGTTCAACAGCACATTTGACAGTTCTGAACTGTCATTTTTAAAGCTTCTGATTGGCCAGCAGTCATAAAAATTCAGTTGACGTCGATTGACATTTAGTTACGTTTCTTACGTTTTTTTCTGAATTTTCAGATGAAAAATTCTATCTTAAAAATTCAGATGACATCTAAAAGCAACAAAAAAACAGTTCTTGATCCAGTTTTTTTTTTGGTGTGTGGTCTGATCGTCTGGGTCTCGTATTGCTTTTCGGATTTTGATTTTAAAGTGCAAAAAATAATAAAAACAGAATAAATAATTTCAGACTTATTTGTGCGTTCAGTGTTACGTTTTTCAGAACTGAATTTTTAGATCTGTCAAAAACGTGGTGATGAACGTGGCCAGTCCCATACAAAAGAAATTGTGGCCGACTTGCATTAAATTTTTAAGCTTAAAAATGTATAGATCATAATTATTTAAAAAATAAAAAATACTTTCTTGCAATTGGACCTAAACAATTTTTGTATACATAGTTCTCAACATCAACTTTTTGGATACCACCTGGAAAAATAGTGTAGTTTTCATTGATGCTCTAGAAAGCTTTGCATAAATAAGGAGGGGCTAGCAGGAGTTACTATAAAGAGATTAACTAGGGCCTTACCTTATCACAGATAAAAAACTGGCTATTTTCGGTCACAAAACCGTAAAAATTTATGGACGACTAAAACAAAAATCAAAAAAAAAATTATAATATCAGCTGTAGTCGGAAAAAAAATTAAAACTTAAAAAATGCATAAATACAATACAAATTTGTATGTGGAAACTATGGGCTTAGATACATTAGCTTGGACAAATTAATTTAACTTATAAGTAACTTATTTGTACGGCATAAAATTTTAATGATGAAAAGAGATGAGTTTTGGAAATTGTACATCTTAGAAAATATCGAATAAAAACAAAGGTTCTTGAATTTTCAGTGTTTTTTGTACTCGTGTTGTACCGTAATCTGTCAGAAAATTAAGTTAGTTCATTATTTCTTGTGGTTTGTTACAATTGTCAAAAAAATTCTGTCAAGAAATTTTGCCGTCCTTGTCATGTCATTGCCATTTATATGGGCATATTTTAACTCTTTAGGAAATCTCGAGGAGAATTTAATTCCCCCGGAATACTTTATTTCCGCCAGCGAGAAATATGCTACGAAAATTTCGTTTTCGCATAACCCCTGTTATTTGACAAACATGGTGGACAAAAATGTTCGTCCAATTTCCGTCTCGTTAACCTAATTATGAAGTAGTAGCCCGTGGCGTAATGGTTAGTGCGTTGGACTATCGTGCCAGAGGTCTGGGGTTCAATACCAGCCGCTTCTACCTTAAGTTTTTTTCGGAGCTACAACCTCTTGCGAAGAAATGACAAATCCTCCAATAGTATCTCTTGTCATAGAAAAGTGTCACTTGCCTTAGCCGTTTTGGGATTCGGCAATAAACTGTAAGTCCCTTCCATTCCTGCAGACACGCACATTAGAATGGTTGAGAGTTGTAAGTCACTAGGCTATGGTTCTTCATGAGCCGTTTGTGCCACCAAATTTATTTATTTTATAACGTAATTATAAAAAAAAAAATACTTCACTGATTTTTGAAGCAAAATATCTGTAAAATTTTATAATTTATATGTAATAGGTATTGAAGTTCAACTTAAACACTAACTTGTTTGCTTATTTTTTCTCCGAAAAACTGTCCTTGTATTCTGAATTTCCTGCAAACTTCAGAGTTAAGGCTCTCCCAAACCAACGCGATTAATCGCCGCGATAATAGAAGACAATAACAACAACATGTTGTTTTGTTTGACAACCACGTGTTTTTGTTGTTGTTTTCTTTTGTCGCGGCGAATAATCGCGTTGGTTTGGGAAAGCCTTTAAATTAGCAAAAAAAAGAAAAAACAACAAATGTAAAGAAAAAAATGTCGGATTGTAGAAAAATTTTCTACGTTCCAGGATTTGCTTGCATTTTGTTTTTGTTTTTACTGTCAAAATTAGAAAGAGAATAGACAAAGACAATTTTTGGAAAAGGTCTATTGAACTTAATTTATTAGCTTTTGGTTAATGCAAACGGACCTTAGTTTCTCTTTTTTTTTTTTTTTTTTTCAAAAACATCTATGAAATTCACAGGCTTCGAACAAAAGTCTCAAGAGTCTATGTTTTTTTATCTTATATCATTTGGGTACATACAAATTAACATTACAGAACCTACACTACATGGAAAATTTGAGTTTTGAAACTTACGACTGCAGTAAACGCGAATCTGATGCATTTTGGAACTTAATCCATCTCATTTCTCAAACAAATGAAGTAATTTCAACCAAATTCGGTAGGAAATTACGCAAAACGTATGAAAACACCAAAATGGGTCCCATTGAAAATGACAGAATTCAATGTATAAAACAACAAAAACAAAGGATTGGTAGTCTGGACTGCCTAACGAAATTAGAAATTTTGAGATGTGAACACCTTTTCTGTAATTTGCAAATCACCTCATATACCAGCTCCAATATCATGCTTCGAAGTGAGAAAATTTCAATATCTACAATGTCAAATTAAATTATCAAATTTGAGATGAAAACACCTTTTCTGAAATTACCTAATTTGGGCTCTAATGAAAACGAAGTAAAAGTATAAGAAAACACTAAACTTTAAAAGTGAAGTTCTTTCTCTAAAAAGCTTAATAAATTCTCTGTTATACGCGGTGGGAATTAATTCCACTTTTAAAAGTGCTCGTAGAGCGGGATCTGAACATGTTTTGAACGAAAATCGAAACAAATTCGTTCTGAGTGCTCTAGATTTTTAAGGACTTAGGCTCTTCTGGTCTGAAGTAATGAAAAAGAACCCCTAAGTAGTTTGCTTCTTTTATTTTCGTAGAGAAATTTGTTTGGGGGCGAACAATAATAATAAATTTAAAGAATTCGTAGGGAAAAATGTATTAGAAAAAATCAGTACTTTGGCCGTGTTAGCAGTACAGAAGTACGGAGTCCCAAATACTGCAATTCCAGTACTTCGACAGTAGTGAGTACCTATATATTTATTAAGTTTGGAGAAAATCAAAACAGCCTTTTATCTGTAGCCACCAAATAGACACATACCTAATTGCACGACTCACTTCCTCCGACTTTCCAACAATCACCGTAATGTCATACCTATTTGATCAAAATCTCGACTTCGATTATTTCGAATTTAATATGCATTGCCATATGAGGTAGGTATTCTACCAAGTCGAACATTTTATTTTTGACTTTATTACATTGGACTTAATTTCATGGCACCGTATTAACAGTTTTTTGAGTTAATCAAAATTAATTCAAATTTATATAAATTGAAATAAAAATAAATTTGTGCTTATTTACAAAAACGAAAAAGTCACTCGCACCAACTCAAGGTTAAAACATTTTGTATCAGTCAAAACTCGATATGTATTGTTCACCAGTTTTATCAGCTTGCTCGGTCTTTCACCTCAGTTATATTATAAGACTCTATTTTGGATTAAAAAATAAATAAATTTGATGGCACAACAGCTCATGAAGAACTAGGGCCTAGTGACTTACAACTCTCAACCATTCCTGTGTGCGTGTCTGCAGGAATGGAGGGGACCTACAGTTTATTGCCGAATCCGAACGGCTAACGAGCGGCACTTTTCTGTGACAGGAGATACTCTTGGAGGATTTGTCAATTCCTCGCAAGAGGCAGTAGCCGTTTTTTCTTTTAAATAAATAGGTGGCGAGGCTGGGGGTCGAACCTTAGACCTCCGGCATGACAGTCCATCGCACTAACCATCACGCCACGGCTACTACTACGGCTACTATTTTGGATTACATATAATTAAAATGTTCAAAGATGATCAGTGTTGTAAAGATATGAAGATTACGTAGATAAGGTAGATAAATTGTAGCCAGTGGTGCCAGATTGAAAGCTGAAAAATTCGTACATCCTCCTTAGAAACCTATACAGGGTGTTCAATATAAAGTGCACAAAAGAGCTAGAGCAAGTAGGTTGGGTTAAGACAAGGAAAAAATTGTATGGGAGGCGGCCCCTATAAATTTCTAGTCAAATACGGAAAATAAAATACTCAAATGTCTTTTTTATTTTTTGAGAAAATTAAAAATAACGGGAGGTGAATTTTTCTAATAAAAAATTACTCTAGACAGAAAAAAAAAATATTGGCATATTATACCTTTTTGTAAGGCCAGAAACCTTTTTTTTATTTTCTTTTTAAAATAAGTTATTTTAGTGAACAGTTTTTCAAAAATTTATTTTAAAACTTAAATTTTTGAAAAACAAAAATCAAAAAATTGTGTTCAAACTAATTTTTTTTTCAAAATTTTATGTATTTAAGTAATATTTTCGTGTTTAATATTCAATGCTCCCATCAATTCTCAGCCAAACAATAAGTCAAAATGTATTCCAGTTTTTGAAAAAAAAAATTGAAAATAACAAAAGTAAGTTTTCCTTGAATTTGACTTCCATCGGTTATTTTGTTGCTCGTTATTTTCAATTTTTTTAAAAACTAAAAAACATTTAGTGTTTGACTGGAAATTAAAAGCATTAAATATTAAAAACAAAACTAATACTTAATAACGTACAAATTTAGTTTTAACGCAATTTTTGTCATTATTATTTTAAAATTTTGAGTTTGAAAATGAATTTTTTCAAAAACTGTTCTCTCAAATAATTTGAATTAAAAAGAAAATAAAATAATGGGCTTCTGACTTTAAAAAAAAAGTATAGCGTGAAATTATAAGTGTTGCCGTTTTTTTTTTAACAATTTTGTTTCCGATTTCAAGTCGATTTTTTAGAATATTGCCTTTCGTGCCTAAACAGGGGAAAATAGACCCCCCCCCCCCCCCCTCCGATACAATTTTTTTCTTGTCTTAACCCAACCTACTTGCTCTAGCTCTTTGGTGCACCTTATACCGAACACCCTGTATAAACTTCTCAACTCATTTTTATTGATGTTGCTACTAACAAGGATCATTCATTTTTTAGTACCCTTACCTTTACCCCTCTTTAATGTTGCTAAATGTGCCCTTCGCTTTAAATACGGAGACAATAACTTTAAGTTAATAATAAACGTTAAATAAAATTATGGAATGTGAGAAATTTCTTGAACAAGATATTTAATCATATTTTCGGAAGATAGATAAACTTCCAATAAGCCGCGAGCGTTAAAATAAGATTCTGCATTTTAAAAATAAACCTTTTTTTTATTTATTTATTTTTCTAAATTAATTAAATCAGTATCGATACAAAATTCTCGTCTTAACCTGACTTTTCAAAAAGTTATATAATCCTTTTAAGTAATTTTTGATAAACCGAAAACAGTAAAAAAATAATACCTAAGTGAAATGCCTAGTGAATTTCCATATATTTATAAAAAAAAAGTAAAGTTACTCCTCGTATACATTCATACATATTTTATCCATGTCAAAATCAATTAAATAAAATGAAGTACAAGTTTTATGTCAGTTAAAAATGTGTGTGGATTTGTCAAACGTATACAAAGTACGTATGTCTGTGTAAGTGTTTTTTTTTTTTTTTTTTTTATCATGCTGTGCCAGTCTAACAAAAAAAAAAAAAAACGAAACTTACCGGAAATTCATTCTATAAAAAATCAAAATGAAATATATGTATGTAGTTAAATATAAATTATTTCAGCCATGTTTTTAAAAAAATATAATATGTATTGTGTGTAATGCCTACCAATATAGCAATTTATTTACCTTTTTAAATAAAGTTTTTGAATTTGGAATGTTTTTTTTTTATTTTTCATAAAGTAAAACCATCCGAAAAATATATTTCAAAAAAAAAAATAAAATAAATATTTTAAACGAATAAAAAACATCTTATAACTATTTTATAAGAAGTGTTTACAAAAACAAAAATTCAAATACAAGGATTGTAATTTTAGGGAAATAAAACATACATATATATAAATGTATCTAATAATGTAATTGGAAAAAAAAAAAAACAAAGTTTGTCTAAAATGTAGACCAAAATCTAAATAATAGATATATATCAATTAAAATGGCTTTTGCCAAATTTGTACGTATACAAGTCTTAGCACGACTTAAAACTGTAGTTTATAGATGTCAAAAATAGAATGTAAAACTTTAATAATACATAATATATACTACTTTTAATCATAATCTTAAATTTTAAATTCTATTAAAAAAAAAAAAAATGTTCCTTATTTTATTTTGTTTGCAATTGGCTAAGCGCTTATTTAAAAAAAAAAAAAAATCAAAAAAGCAAACTTTTATCGAATAGATAAAAATTTAATACTTAATTGTTGTTCTACTTCATGTGTTTGCATATTATATTTTTCTACAAACTTTTATTTTGTTTCTCAAATTAAAAAACATAAACATCCCCAAATGCCTTTCAAAGATCCCCTTCTTATGTTTGGAATAAAAATGTATTAAATGTTTCTTAGTATTTGTTTAGATCTGTAATTTCAAGGGAAGTGTTTGGAAAAACAAACAACAAATTACTAATAAATTTAATTACAGCAAACCGGAAGTTTGAATTGTTTTTTTTTTTGTAAGTTTTAGACAAAAGCATCCAAATGAAATATCGAAAGTTAATAATAATAAATAATAATTAAAAAGGTAAGCGAAGATATTTTTTGAGATTAATTAAAATACCGCAACGGATATGCAATCGAAGTTTGTAGGTACATATTTGTAAGTAAGTACATTGAACAAAATTTCTGACTAAAGAGACTAGCATGGAATCAATTATTAAGGTAAGTCGAGAGATTGAAAAAAGTGAGTTTCTCAGCGTGAAAAGGATTGAACAAGAAAGCACTGTGGACGCCCCTTATGAAATTTTAAATCTAAATTTTGAAAAATTCTATGGACCTTAAGTTCTTTTTGAACTTGAATAGTGAACATAGATAGGTCTAGGTAGGTACATCTTTTAAATATTACGTTCAATTACAAACATAATTTTTAAATTGGAGACTGTTTTTGTTAAACCTTATTTCAACTAAAATTTTGAGAACTGTCTGTTCCGTGATCCATGCTTTAAATACTATTTTTCAGAAAGGTACTAAAAAATAAAAAAAAATTTGGTGGCACCACAGCTCATGAAGAACTAACTACGGCCTAGTGACTTACAACTTTCAATAATTCCTGTGTGTATCTGCAGAAATGGATGGGACTTACCTACATTTAATTGCCAAAAATTGACGGCTAATTTGAGCGGCACTCTTCTATACTCTTGTAGGTTTTATCAGTTCCTCGCAAAAAGCAGTAGCGGTTTTTTTTTTTATTCCACCTAATTCTTAATATTCCCCGGGAAAAAACTCCCCGGGAGACGTATTCTTTAGGGAGTAAAATAATCTGTTTCCGAATTTTCTCAAAAACTAAAAGACATTTAGGCACCCAATTTTAAGTGTTTGACTAGAAATTCATAGGACCATCAAATACTAAAAGCAAAAATCCTACTTAATAACGAAAAAATTTTAACAAAATTAGTTTGAATACATTTTTTTCATTATTTTTGTAAAATTTTGAATTTAAAAATAATTTTTTCAGAAACTACTCTCTGAAACTATTTGAACTAAAAATAAAGTAAAAACTGACTTCCAGCTTTAAAAAAAAAGTATAGCGTGGCATTGTAGGTGTTGCCGTTGTTTTTTAATGATATCTTTTCTATTTCGTATCCCCTCGTTCCTAAACGGGGGTAAATAGACACCCCTCCTATTCGATTTTTTTCTTGTCTTCACTCAACATATCCGCTTAAGCTTTTTGTCACACCGTATGCGAATAACCCTAAGTATTTTTGTGCACTCTTCTTTTGTATAGAAAACTAATAACCTTAACTCTACCGATTGAATTATTTCGAAAACCGTTATTTTTATGAAGAAAAATGTTGTAATCTTTTTTGTTAGAAATTTTCTAAGCTACAAATTCCTTATCAACATTTTTTCTGTTCAAGGCACGGTTAGGGATATATTCCTGAAAAAACCATTTTGGGGGGCCTTTAACCTCCGTAAAATTGTGACTTTTTACAATTTCTTAAGAACACTATCGCGAGGCTTTATACCATAATCCAACTTTCGATCGATCTTGCCGGAGTTAAATGTTCAATATGACTGGACTACATAAACTTATGTCAGCGATCAATCAAAAATATACCTGCTTTAGTTATTTTGAAGATCGATGCCTCAAATTTCATTTATAAGAACATCATAGGTGTATCGTAAAAGCAGCATTACATTACCATAATATACATACACATATGGCAAGTTTGCCAAAAAAATATGGCTAAATAATGTCATATAAGTGTGATAGTCGAATTTATTTGACCAAATATTAGCCCAGGAAAATTAGAAAAAAAAGGCAAACTGCAAAAAAATTCCGACAAAGCTGAATTTTGGTGGAGATGTTTATTTCTGTACCTTAAGCATTTTCTAAAAAGTACCCTAAATTTGGACCGGGCCTAAAATTTTTACGGGGGGTGAAAGGGGTTGAATTTTAGTTTTTCGCTAATTTCTCAAAAACTAGCAGTGGTTTTAAAAAAATGTGAAGGCAAAAGTTGTATCTTATGTAATTTTACATTAAAAATGTTATGACACTTTTTTTCGTACAATCAATAGGTTTTGAGAAAAACGTGCACAAACTTTATAGTGTACTGGATTTATTGAAAAAAATTTATTGACGTTGCATGTTTTAACGGGCAAATATTTTTTTATGGTATGTGTTTGGGAACATCTCCACATTATAAAAAAAAAAAATTGTCGGGGTAATAGGGGCTAGGAAAAAGCAGCCATATTGAAAGAGCTCGCCATTTTGTTTTCATTTGATAACTCGTCTGGATTTTTTTCTGTAACAAAATGGCCAATGGAAAACTTTTGGAGAATCAAAATACCTACAAAATGAGGTATTAACGATCTCTGGGACTTTTTTCATCTTTAAGTTATAGTTTGTCAAAGTTCACCTGCATGTAATGGGGTTCAATAGTGTGTTTAGCTTTAAGACACCCCTCCTGCCTCTCCTGTGGTACTTACTCCATCAAAACCTATAACAACTTTGTAGAGGAAGGTTGGTAAAATATCTTTGTCGAATATAATTTCTTAAAATTGTAAAATTTTGCATCAACTTTTGCATTTTAAAAATCGAAAATCAAATTGGTGGCGGTTTCAAACACTCTCTCGTGCGAAATTTGTTACCCCTCGTCAAAAATTTGTGTTCAAGAATGTAGCCTGATATTTTGGCTTAATTTAAAGACTCCAACCTTGAAGATCCAATTACTAGAACGAAAGTATAGCCAACAATATCACTCGATGTTGAATTATTTTTCATTAATTTTCACTTCAGTAATAATTCAAAATAGAGGAGTATGGTTGGCTTTCGAAGCTATAACTTTCGTCCTAGTAATCGTATCTTCAAGGTTGGAGTCTTTAAATTAAGCCAAAATATCAGGCTACATTCTTGAATAGGTACAAATTTTTGAGAAGGAACAAATTTCGCACGAGAGAGTGTTCGAAACCGCCATCAATGTGATTTTCGATTTTTAAAATGCAAAAGTTGATGCAAATTTTTACAATTTTAAGAAATTATCTTCGACAAAGATATTTCAGTAAGTACCACAGGAGAGGCAGGAGGGGTGTCTTAAAGCTAAACACACTATTGAACCCCATTACATGCAGGGGAACTTTGACAAACTATAACTTAAAGATGAAAAAATTCCCAGAAATCGTTA